>CM053787.1:987051849-988394349 GCA_028749045.1 Cupressus sempervirens | reverse complement strand
AAATTGTAGTCATTGTGTTAGGATAAACCATGGACAGAAATAAAAACTACATGCAAATATAACCAATAACAAAAAATAATAGAACACACAGAAATGAACACAAGGCACCAAGATTTAACGTGGTTCACCCAATCCCTGGGCTACGTCCACCAAACAGCAAGTTCGATCTTATTACAATCCAGTGATTAAAACCTGATTACAATCCGTAATCCCTTACAGCTCAATACTGCCGCAAGAACCAATTTTGTATCACCACACATAAAAAATACCCAACCCTAAGCCCTTTTTATACAAGTATTAAACCGCTTTAGGGTTATAACATGTCGGCCACATGTCGGCCATAATATGTCGGCTACCATGTCGGCTACTTCCAAAATTTTTTTTTTTCGGGCCGATGCCCCGAACCCCACTATTTATGAAGTATGTACAGTACTTTCTTGATCAGTCACCACAATCTAACAATCTCCCACTTGGGGACTAATCAGGCTCCACACTAAACAACAATCTCCCACTTGGAGACTGATCCTGTAGCAATACAACTACCGCATGGGGCTCCCATTGGATCAAACCACCCCGGACTCTGTTGTTCTTTTATTCACATTTAGTCTAAAAGACCAACTGAAGCTGAAAAGGAGTTCAGCTTCTCCCTTGTGACAACCTTTGTCAACATATCTGCTAGATTTTCATTGGTATGTATCTTCTCCAGCTTTAACTGTCCATCCTCCAAAACTGACCGAATGAAATGGTACCGCAACTGTATGTGTTTGGTCTTAGAATGCAGAGCTGAATTCTTAGCAAGATGAATGGCACTCTGACTATCTGTGAACAAATAATTATCCTTCTGAGGATGTCCCAATTCTTCCAAGAAGAACTGAAGCCATATCATCTCTTTGGCTGCCTCTGTAGCAGTAACATACTCTGCCTCTGTAGTGGAGAGAGCATTAATCTTCTGTAGCCTAGAAACCCAGCTCACGGCTGCCCCACCAACAGTAAAGACATAACCTGTAGTACTCCACCTGGTATCAATATCCCCAGCCAAATCTGAGTCAACATAGCCCTGTAAATCAGTAGTAGAGCCCCCAAAGTGTAAACACTTATTGGATGTTCCTCTCAAATATCTGAGAATCCACTTGACAGCATTCCAATGCTCAAAACCTGGATGACTCATATACCTGCTAACGACTCCCACTGCATGTGCAATATCTGGCCTAGTGCATACCATAGCATACATCAAACTTCCTACAGCTGAAGCATAGGGTACCTTGGACATCTTATCCTCCTCTTCTTGTGTCTTGGGACACATCTCCTTAGTCAATTTCAAATGACCAGGTAAAGGTGTGCTGACAGCTTTAGCATTCTCCATAGAGAAACGTTGCAACACCTTCTCAACATAATCAGCTTGAGATAGCGTCAATGTTCTGTTCTTCATATCTCTGCAAATCTTCATACCAAGGATGTGTTTTTCTGCCCCCAAATCCTTCATAGCAAATGCATGTGCTAACTGGAATTTTAGCCCCTTAATATGATGCATGTTAGACCCAGCTATAAGCATATCATCAACATATAGACATAAAATAATGTAGCTATCATCATCCAACCTCTTAAAATAAACACAGTAATCTGAATGACACCTGTTATATCCATGCTCATGCATAAAACTGTCAAATTTCAGATACCATTGCCGAGGTGCTTGCTTCAGGCCATATAAACTTTTCTTCAATTTGCACACTAAGTTCTCCTTACCTTTGACCTCAAAACCCTATGGCTGAGCCATATATATTTCTTCATCCAAATCACCATGAAGAAAGGCTGTTTTAACATCCATCTGCTCTAAATGCAAATCTTCAGTAGCCACAAGACTTAAAATAGTATGAATAGAAGTCATTTTAACAACAGGAGAAAATATCTCATCAAAATCAATTCCCTTTTTCTGTGCAAATCCTTTTACAACTAACCTGGCCTTAAATCTTTTCTTACCTCCTTCCTCTTCTTTCAACCTGTAAACCCATTTATTCTGTAAAGCCTTTTTACCTGCAGGCAACTTGCACAAATCCCATGGCTTATTTTTCAGCAAAGAGTCCATTTCATCTTTCATTGCAGACTCCCACTGAATCTTAGTATCCACTTGCACAGCTTCATCATAACTTTCAGGTTCACCAGCATCAGTAAGTAAAATAGAATACAAAGAGGGAGAAAACCTTTATGGAGGTCTAATTGGCCTTGTTGACCCTATAACATTCACTGGTGTGTGTGGTATTTGTTGTTGCAGTTGTTGCACATCATGAGGAATGGCTAGAACATCAGCTTTTGGAGTATCATCCAGCACTACATAATCATCTTCTTTCTTCTCATGTTGCTGCAACAGATCTTTGTACAACACTTTTTCATTGAATATGACATCCCGGCTTCTTATAATTTTATGATTTTCAAAATCCCAAAGTCTATAGCCAAATTCATTAATGCCATATCCAACAAAGACACATTTCTTTGATTTCGCTTCTAGCTTGGTTCTATTTTCAGAGTCTATATGAGCAAAAGCTTCACAACCGAAGGTCTTGAGAAAAGAATAACTCACCTTCTTACCAGTCCATGCTTCCTCTGGAATACCATAGCCCAAAGGAGTAGAGGGACCTCTATTAATCAAATATACTACAATATTGACAGCCTCCGCCCACATGTGTAAGGGCAACCCAGCATGCAACCTCATGCTCCTTGCGCGCTCCATTATAGTCCTGTTCATGCATTTAGCCACTCCATTTTCCTGTGGAGTCCTTGGAATAGTTTTTTGTCTACGAATACCATTAGTGGAGCAATAATCTTCAAATTCATGACTGCAATACTCACCACCATTATTAGATCTGAGACATTTTAATTTCTTACTAGTCTCATTTTCAACCAAGCATTTCCATTTCTTAAAAGTTTGAAATACATCAGATTTCTGTCTAAGGAAATAAACCCATACTTTTCTAGTTGCGTCATCAATAAATGTAACATAATAATGAGAGCCACCAAGGGAAGATCCCTGAACCGGTCCCCATACATCTATATGCACAAGCTCTAATTTCTCCTTTTTGTTTTCCTTCCCTGTCTTTACAAAACTCACTCTCTTTTGTTTTCCATACACACAACTTTCACAGAAATCCATATTCACACATTTTAGACCTGGTAAAACTTTCCTTGAATGAAGTACTTTCATACCTTTCTCACTCATGTGCCCAAGTCTATTGTGCCACAGCGCTATATCAGAATCTACAGCAGTTATTTGTTCTCCTTGCTCAACTGCAGTAATTGTTCCTAAATATTCATTTTTCTCTAAAACAATCAAAGTAGAAGGAACAATATGACCTGTACAAAGATATAAGGTGCCTACTTTCACACCTTTTGCTACTACAAGGGAACCTTTTGAAACCTTCCAATTTTTATCATTAAAAGTAATTACACAACCCTCATCACCGAGTTGCCCTGCTAAAATTAAATTCCTACTCAGCTTTGGAACATGTCTTACCTCATGTAGTAGCCAATGATTCCCATTCTACAACTTAATCTTAATTTTTCCCTTTCCAACAATCTGACAGGGTTCATTATCCCCTAAATAAACAAGCCCAAAATCCCCTTGGACATAATCAATGAAATAACCTCTATGAGGTGTAGCATGAAAAGAAGCACCAGAATCTAAAACCCATGAATCATCAACACTCTCTAAAGACAGAAGCAAAGCATCCTCTTCGGATTTATTACTTACCACATTTGCCTCTTTGTCTCCATCTGATTTATCTCCTTCATTTTTCTTTCGAGTCCAGTAATCTTTCTTTTTGTGCCCTGGTTTCCCACAGTACCAGCAATCATTTGGTCCTCTCGATTGAGACCTCCTCCCCTTTGAATTTCCTCTTGATTTCCCACGATTTCTAGAGTTACTTCCTCTTTCAGTCGTTCTACCCTTGCTTTGTGCATTTAAAGCACTTCCTGATGTAGATCCACCTGAGGATTTTCTACGAGTTTCCTCACTTAAAATAACACCGATCACATCATCATATTTTAGGGTACTTGATCCAGGAACAGAATTACTCACTACCATTACCAAGCCATTCCAGCTTTCAGGCAAAGAACACAAAATCAAGAGAGCCCTAATTTCTTCATCAAAATTGATACCCACAGAAGATAATTGACTAGTAATAGTATTAAACTCATTTAAATGATCTGCAACAGATCCACCTTCTGCCATTTTCATATTAAATAAACGCTTCATGAGAAATACCTTATTTGAAGCGGAGGGCTTTTCATACAGTGTCGCTACGGTTTTCATTAAATCTTCTGTCGTCTTTGCTTTTGTAATATTAAATGCCACCGATGGTGCCAAGCATAACCGAATGCTTCCGAGTGCCTTTCTGTCCAAAAGATCCCATTCAGCCTCTGACATAGTTCCCTGATTCTTGGCTTGTCCTTCCAACGGCTTCCATAAATCCTTCTGATATAAATAGTCTTCCATTTGCATCTTCCATAACTGGAAGTTCTGCCCATTAAACCTATCAACCCTCAGCTTACCATCATCTGCCATTGCTCCCACTCAACCGTGAGACTCCCACTTAACCGTGAGACTTTCCTGCAGAGGATAACTGAGAAAAAACTAGGCTTTGATACCACTTGTTAGGATAAACCACGGATAGAAATAAAAACTACATCAAATATAACCAATAACAAAAAATAATAGAACACACAGAAATGAACACAAGGCACCAAGATTTAACGTGGTTCACCCAATCCTTGGGCTACGTCCACCAAACAGCAAGTCCGATCTTATTACAATCCAGTGATTAAAACCTGATTACAATCCTTAATCCCTTACAGCTCAATACCACTGCAAGAACCAATTTCGTATCACCACAAATAAAAAATACCCAACCCTAAGCCCTTTTTATACAAGTATTAAACTGCTTTAGGGTTATAACATGTTGGCCATATGTCGGCCATAATATGTCGGCTACCATGTTGGCTACCATGTCGGCTACTTCCAAAATTTTTTTTTTACTATTTATGAAGTATGTACAGTACTTTCCTGATCAGTCACCACAATCTAACACATTGAACTTGATGGGGGAATATTGTCCAAAAACATATTTATCCTATAAGAACTTTAGGAAATTGAATTTTAGGAGTCATGGGAAAATCTTTAACTTATTAAAACTAATACATGGGTTAGTTATAAGGAAGATGAACGATGTTCCTTCATTTGATACTCAACTCTTAAATAAAAACTGAAACCTCCACACATAATTTAATTATGCAATTTTAGCAGACCAAAACATGTGCTTGTATTTTGTGCTTTCTCTATGCTTCTTGTTTTGGGTTTGGGTTGACTAGTTAGTTGACCAGTTATAGGACGTCTACCAGAGGCTCGAGAGTTATGATTGTGATGTCATGATGATGTCTTTTGATCTCGATCTTTTTAAAACCCAACCATGGTTATGTGATGGCATGCTCTATGGTGTGTGTTTGGTTTACTAATTAATATTGTTTCTAGTCTTCTTGTGTAAGCTGTGACATAGGTAACCATTTATGAGTATTGATCAGTTGTATTTGGATTACTTTCTAGTCACCTTGATGGGATTGGATTGTTTATCTGATCTTGATGATGTCATGTTGTGACATGTTTTGACTTGACAATTTCGAAGTTTTCCATCAATATTATTTGTTGGATATGCCTTTTTGGTTGCTTGTTGAGAACCAATGGATATTGTGATTATTAGTGATACATTCAGTTGCCAATAGAGAACTGTTGTGGTCATGATTATCTATGGATTCTTTTCAGTTGCTCATGGAGATTTGATACTCTTATTGTGGATTGTCTTTTGGAAATTTTCCAGTCCCTTGTATAGGATTGTGGTGATTTTGTGATTTATGATTCCATGAGCTTAGGGTAGGTTATCTACATGTAGTGTCGAGAAGTGGCTTGCAATGGGGGCCGGGGCCCTAAGTGGTTGCTAGGGTAACTCATTGTAAGTTGTTTTAATAAGTGAAAACATTACACCTAATACTGACTTAAATGAACCTAATAAGATAATTTTTTGTTCTCACCCATGCCTCAAGTGCTAGTATAGACTAGGATGAGAGTAGAGAGAATGCTTGGTTGCGACCTTGCATTTTGTAGTATGCCTCGTTAGTATGAGAGGATACTAGTGGCCGCATAGGGATCACTAGGGGGGCGGGGTCTATTGAGAGACTACTAGGGAAACTCTAGTGTGATCTATGCGATGACACTTTCCTGCTTGCATAGTAGGTTTCCTACATGTCTTTGTTGTGCCTATGGGATTAGATGTTGGTTTGTGATTGAAATCTTTGAGTTAGTAAACTTTTAGGATTCCTGGACTTAGAAAGTATTTGTGCTATGTGATTTGATAACTTTTTTGGGACTTGAGATTATCTCCTTAGTGCAGTGGGAGTGGACCATTTAGGTTCTACGCGGTCGAGTGGTAGTGCTTTTTCACTCTTACCATTTGAAATCCGTCTTAGACACCATGGCTAATGCATTCTTTGTTGGCATCTATCTTCATTCTGTTCATAGATTATGATGGTCGACACGTATCCTTATATTGATGATTAGCATATGATAGATGATGTTGTTTACTTATCTTATGCTTTATTTTGCATGATTAGATTTCTTATGCATATGTTGTAGCATGTTAGATTTCTTTCTGCATATGATGTAGTATGTTTTAGGAGTGACATTCCTAGTATGATAATACCGATAATCTCTTCGCTAGCTTGGAATGTTATGCATGGAGGGATGGCTAGGGCCCATGATGGTCTAATGATGCTATTTATGGAGGGATGGCTAGGGCCCATGATGGTCTAATGATGCTATTTATGGTTGGGAGGAACCGTGCACTTAGATAAATATATGTTATGATTCATGGTTATCTCTTATGATGGATGTTTATATTTTCTATGATGATGTTCATGTATGGTATTTGGTTTCATTTACTTTATTTCACTTGCATCATGGATTAAAATAGGATGATGTACTTTATTTAGCACATGTATATTCTTTTAAGCCTTCCCTGTGGCATGTATAGTGGATGATTGAGCATCTTGAAATGTAATTTACTAAAGGGACATTTGGAACAAAGCATATTATTTTGAGAACGTTGGATTTATCATTATTACTTCATTAGGATGTGATGTTAGATGGAATTAGATAGAATCACTATTAGTTAATTTTGATGTGATTCAACGTTAAGGGATCCTTAAAGAATGTAACCTGTTATGTATGTTTATGCACACTTTCAGTTAAATGTTGTTATTGCTTCCATTACTATGTGTATGGTTTAACTTTCATGTTTTAAAAAATAAAAATAAAAATGCTACCAAACTTAGTGAAACTTTATGTTTATTCTTTGGATCCCTTGGTGGGGCATTACACACAAGGTAAAATTGTTGAGTTCACTCTTGATTATGTCTACATTAGGGACATGGAGACTAGAGATGTCATAGCTATGGGAGTTGTTAATCATAAATCACGCTTGCATTCTTTTGCACATTTTATTGATAATGATGATGATGTTCACATGATGTACCTAACCCTATATCAAGGGTGAATAATTCATGTGAGGAGAACATTGGACACTTAAATCATTTTGTTCTTGAGACAATTGTTGAACTTCCTACTCCTCCACCTTCTACTTCTTTAGACATGAGTTCTACTCTTCAACAGGATGATCTTTATGCTTTAGATCTTGTAGTGTGGGATGAATTCTTGGATGCTCTTTTAGATGAGTCTCATAATGCAGATTCGGTTAATACATTTGAGGGGGTTTCTCTTTGAGATATTTCTTCACCTTCTTTGGAGATTGGATTTCCCAAATCTTCATGTTCTCTTGGTTTTTCACATCTCATAGGTTAGCTTGATGGTGTGATAGAATCTTTGAGCTTGGAGACACATATTCAGTCTTCAAAGATGCATACATGGAGACCTTCTTCCTCCTTCCTCACTTTTTACATGGAGTGGCTTCTCCATCATTTGATGTATTTATCTCTTCCTAGGGAGAGACATGTTTCTTGTAGGCAGTGGATTATATTTTTCTTGTAGGTACTCTTCATCTACATTGGAGCTTCTTCATTATGGGGGGATATCATGTATCCTTATTTCTTTCTTATGGGGGATTGATTCTTCATATATACATGATGTATGCAACTTTTTGGGGGTCTTGAGTAGTCCATCCATCCATGCTTCTTGTTTTCATCTTTATTTTGTGAGGATGGTTTTTCCCATAGCATTTTCTCTCTTTCTCCACTTTAAGAGAGATTACATTTCATGTATTGCGTTGCATATTGTACATGGGTACCTAAAATGGCCTAGTAGCCGGGACCCATCTTCCATTGTGAGTTTAAATGCATTCCCCTAAGTTGCACTTAATGAGGGGTGTTGGTGTAATTGAATATTCACTAATTACACTTACTTAAGCTTACTTAGGATAATTCATTTCATAGTAGTTTGTTATTGAGACACTTAGGAGTTCGCATGTCAATTAAACACATAGCGTAGGAGAATTCCACTCTAGGTGGTCATAGTTGTTATCTCATTCCACCTTTAGTGCACATATTACATTATCATCCTCATCATCAAACACATTTCATTTCATAATGGAGAATGATCCACCTTTGGGGGACATGTGATTCCACCTTGTGTGGGTGATACCTTATCTTCTCCTTATCATTGTCTCTTATCACCTCTCCTATATAAGGAGGCCTATTTTGAACATTTCAAATCAATAAATAGGATTCCAATCAAGTCCATTGTCAATAATAACATTCTTTCATCTTCATTCAATTGTCTTGTCATTCTCTTGTGGAAGTTATTTTGGTCTTTCATTTGATCCTGGGGGTGCTATAGAGTCACCTAAAACTCTAACACTTAGTTTCATTGTGGTTCGCATCCACGAGAACTCCCTCTATTAGTGTAAACTCCCTTTGACTTTAGTTTCTCCCTCTATCAACAAACTCTCCAAGTTTATTTTGTCTTCAACATCTTCTTCTAATAACAAACTCTCCCTCTTTGACATCTTCAAACAAAATTTTTATGATATGACAATATACTCTCCCTCTTTGATATCTTATGCCAAAGAATTTTTTTAGCGAATTTCAATGTACATGATGTACTGATCCATATGCAATCAAACCTTTCATTATTGCATCAATTCAACTAATCTTCAAGAATTCTACGTTGATGCATCACTAAATGTTTTTTCAGTGAACTTTAGATAGGGGAGCAACCCCTAGCTTAGCTCTTAGATACAAAAATGCATCATTAACTAATGGCTTTGTGAATATGGACCTGCAATTTTTTCTTTAGTATTCATATATTCCAATGTCACCTCTTTGTCTTGAACCAATTCTCTCAGAAAATGATATTTTATTGTAATATGTTTGGTCTTGGTATGCATCACATGATTCTTTGATATATTGACTGCACTTGTGTTATCATAGAATATGACCACTAGCTCCTTGATCTCTACCTTCATACTTACCAACAAGTATTTGAACCAAACAATATTTGAACAATTGATTACTACTGCAACATACTTTTCCTTTGATGTAGTTTGGGAGATGAAATTCTACTTCTTATTTGTCCAAGATACTAGTCTCTTACCAAGAAAGAATGCTCCACCACTAGTGCTCTTCCTTTCATCAAAAATTCCAACACAATCTACATCAGTGAAGGCTTTCAAATCTAAATTGCCTCCTTTCTTGTACCATAATCCATACACTATAGTACACTTAAGATACTTCATTATTCTCTTTGTTGCCATCGTATGATTTTCTTTATGATTAAGTAAAAATGTTGCCACCATACCAATTGCTAATGTTATATCAGGCCTAGTATGTACTACATACTAAAGTTTTCAAATGATAGATCTATATGTGGTCTGATCTACCTCCTTGGAATCATTCTTTTTGGAAAGCTTATGTCCTATAGACATAGCTGTTCCTACTGGTCTTCAATCCTCCATTCAAAACTTCTTCACTATCTCCTTGATATACCTAGGATGAGTAATGTAGATACAATCTTTCTTCTATTGAATCTACAAGCCAAAAAAGAATTTGATTTCTCTGCTACCTGTCAGTTGGGTCCCACTGTCTATCACTCGAGTCCTTTAGCCTTAGACTTAGTTTGCATTGGCTGCAACCCGATAGCTTTTGTCTGCCACTCAAGTCCTTTAAACTATGTCTCGATTGCACTGGTTGCAACTTGGGTGCTTCTAGAGATTTTGGGGACTCAGGAAGTGAATTATGCCAACTTCCAATTAGATTAGGCAATGTATTAGGTTCAAAGTAGATAAAATTTATGTAGTCTTTAGGTTCTTTGTTTTTCTCTTCTTCACTCTTTTATGCAAACTCATCAATCTTTACATGTGCACTTTCTATGATCTTATGAGTGGTTAGATTCAAAAATCTGTATGCTTTACTTCTACTAGAGTATCCTAGGAATATGCCTTCATCAGTTTTGACATCAAATTTACCTTTCCTAGTCTCCTTCAAGATATAACATTGCTACCAAATACTTTCAAGTAACTTACATTAATTTTGTAGCCATACCATAGTTCATAAGGAGTTTTATTTGAATCTTTCTTCAGTTGTACTCTGTTTAAGGTATGAACTACTATACTAATTGCTTCCTTCTAGTATTTGATTGCAACATTCTTTTCTATCGTCAAGGTTCTTGCACAATTCATGATTGATTTTTTCCTTCTTTCAGCTATACCATTCCACTAAGGTGTACTAGGGGTTGATACTTGTCATTTGATTCCTTTCTTAGTGTAGAAATCATAGAATTCATTACAAATGAATTCACCTCCTCTATCAGATCTCAAACATTTTAACTTCTTTCCTATTTCCTTCTTGAATCTAGCTATATACCACTTGAAAATTTGAAAATCTTCCAACTTATCTTTTAGAAACATTACTGTCATCATCCTAGAATAATCCATAGATAAAATAAAATACTTATCTCCACTATAGCTCTCTATGCCAATAGGTCCATAATAGTTTTTGCTCCTAAAACTTGTCTTCCCCATCTTACTAATTTGATAATTCTTGCATCTGCCCATATCAGGTTTTCTTAGACTAGAAATATCTTTGAATCCTTTTTTTTTCTTATCTTGATTAGGTTATCAAAGTTCACATGACACAACCTTTTATTCCATAACCAAGTTTCTTATACTTGAGCAATGAAACATGAACTTTCATTAAGATCTAGGTAGAATAGGTTACCTTTTGTTTGATTACGAGACTCAATTAGATTTCCTTTTTCATTTAGCAGCTTGGCCTTCCCATTTATAAATTCTACCTTGAATCAAATGTTAGTCAACTATGCCACACTCATTAGATTATGCTTCAGTCATTGAACCCAATAAGCATTGTCACATTTGTGTTCATTGGTTAGAGAAATACAACCTTTTCCTTTTATGCAACATGGTTCACTATTTCCAAATCTTACACTTCCACCATTATAGTGTTCCATATGTTCAAACTTTGTTTTATCACTAGTCATATAATGAGAACAACCACTATCCATGTATCACTTTTGCTAACATGAGAAATAAGTGTCATTTTATCTTCTTCATTATTTGATTCATCTTTTACAACAATGTAAAACATTCCATCATCATCACTACTATCAAAATCTTTAGCCATGAAACATGACTTCTTACTTTTATCCTTGTAGTTCTTGTATTTTTTGAAATCCTTCTTGCCTTTATACTTTCTATTCCTTTTGTCTCTGTCTTCTTTGTTTAGACACCTTGTAGCAATGTGACCAACTTCTTCACAAGAAAAATAGAGTAGAGGAATTTTACCTTTGTGATTTTCTTTGCCTTTGGGATATCTTCTTGCAAGCAAGGCTTCAATGACTTCAAGATCACTATTAGAACTTTCTTCCTCCTCACTTTCAGATTTTTTCCTTTAGAATTTGTAACTTTCTCCTTTAGTGACAACTTAGCTTCAAATGTAGACTCAAGATTGCTAGAACTAGGAACATAATTATCATAATTATCTAGCTCAAATGTTGTCAACCTTCCCACTAGAGCATCCACTATTATTTTATTGTCTGGTTCATATCTCATCTCTTGAATAGCTAACACTCTAATTTCATATATAGGAAGAAGGGCTCTACGTACCTTGCTGACCATTGTTACATCATCAATTTTCCCTCCAGAGGCTTTGATTGCACTTACACTAGCTTTGATTCTTTCAACATATTTTGCAATGTTTTCATCTTCCCTCATCTTCATCTAATCAAACTGACCTTTCAAGATTTTTTCCTTGACTCTTCTCACATTATCATAACCTCCATAGATATCTTTTAGCTTGGTCCATATCTCATGAGCAGTAGCACACCCTTTGACTTCGTCAAATTCAACATAGTTAAGAGTGGACACAATGTCAATCATCATACTATTATGATTCTTCATTTCACCAATTTCCTCCACAATCAATTTTCTATTTGGTGCCTTATACTAAGTATTCAAATATTTTAAACATAAATTACTGATGGTTACTTGATGTAGCTTCATTATTTCCTGCCATGCCTTAAAGTTATCTTTGTTCAACTTGGGAATCTCTCTTCTATAAGACATCTTGATCTTTAGCTTAGGTCCTTCAAAGCTTCTCTACAAGCACCAAAAGATCTAATACCAATTATTGGAAATATAAGACAAGTAATTGAGAGGGGAGGGGTGATTTAGTTACAACAAAAATAAATCCTAGATCTCTTAGATTTCAATACAAAACATAAATTCTTCTAAAACAACTATTACTCAATTGACACACATGCACTCAATTAACACTAACAATATGCTATAACTCGGTAATCACTAAATTAACAACTATTACTCATTAAATAATAAACATGTATATTTTAAGATATTAATTTTGATTAATCTTAATTAACTTAGTTGCACGCATATAAAATAAATAGCATGAACACAAGTGACACCAAAATTTAATGTGAAAACCCAATTTGGGAAAAACCACCAATTGTAACTAGTTACAGTTTTTCACTCTTCTAAAGTGAGCCTTTTTAGGAGCCAAGCCTATTAAAGGTTACAAAACACACTTTTAGGTGTGACCCTATTAGAGGATTTAATCACCCTGTTAGGAGTGGCCTTGTTAGAGGTCTTTAAACACTTCAATCTAGAAATGCCCCCTTGTCAGAGGATTTGGAAAATAAATATTAGGATAACTCTATTAAGAGATTTAGTTCACTACTATAATGGTTAGAGAGTAACAATGATATGAACTAATTGCTGATGCATTTGTATTGCTAATTTTAGATCTCAATTCTGGCTTGAATACTTGATCCTTCCTGATCAGATTTATCTTCAGATACCAACAAGAATATTCTACTTATCCTTCCAATTTGCTTTCTCTAAGCATGTTCTAGTCTTCCACACATTCTCACACAAATTCAATCCTTAAATTGAACTTAAATACATTGCCAAGTTGGTTTTAATACAACTTATAACAATAATACTTCATCTCTTTAGTCGGCTAGAACCAACAAACAAATCCATTAAACTCAATATGCAAAAAAAATAAAATTCCTTTGTTAACTGACCCAATTTGATAGTTACTAACACTAAATTGATTTTCTTGTGTTAACTAAGTGAATTTGATTAATACTGCATCTTTGCGAAATTCCTTTGGTAACCAAGTGAGCTTGGTTAACACTAGTTCTATTCAACTTTTCCTTTGTTAACCGAGTGAGTTTTATTAATACTTAACTTTTGTGAACTTCTCTTAAGTGCCCAAGTGAAATTGGTAGACACTATTTTCTGAACTTGGAAAACATTAGAATGCTTGGAAGACACAACAAACTATCTTAATCTCCTGAGTGAGCTCAACATAAACTGATTGGTAAAGATATGACAAATTGTGTAACATCAAAGACAATATACAATTGATCAATTATCTTTAACAAGATCATGTATTGTTGTTGGCCAAAAGGAACTCCATAGTCTAAAAGTATTACTTGTAGGGAGTCCTCATTCTATACCCTCCTATCTCATGACACCAAAGGGGCCAAAGATAGAAAGGGAGGCCCCATTGATCCAAGAAGATAGGAATCTAGGGTTTTCCTTCACATAGTGCCAATCATGCAAGTGCCTCTTTATTTGCTAACTTGTTGCTTCCAAGGCTTCCATTTCTGGGAAACCTCACCTCATGCATTGAAAATTGATGGACTTCCATCATTTAGATCTTAGTATCTAGCTAAACTTAACCCACTGGGAAATTTCATTCCCATCTTCATCTGGAGATACCATTTTTATTAGCTGGTCTCCCTTTCCAAAAAATTTCACCTAATCTTTTCCAGCCATGATACCCAAATAATTTTGCAGGTCCTCCAAAGCCATTGCCCATTAGTACTTATGGAGACCGACCATTTATTAATATTATGCTCCTCCTTTTTAAACACCTTATCATTTATTATATTTTAAGATTTTTGGGATTCAAGGGTCTCTCTTCCTTTCCATCCTTGTAAAAGGACAAATATGCCACTTGCAGAGGAGAAGCAAAACCCAAAATCTTGATAAAGTATTTAAATTGATAAAAAAAGAAATAAAAGTTAGTTGGAAGCCATACCTTGGGAAAATAAAAATTATATCTCACTAGTAACGAGGTGAAGAATCCATAAATCTTGAGAACCTGCAATATCATACATATTAAATACATAGACAATTTTTAAGACCTAAAGTTATCTTATTTTTCTCTTATGCAAAAACCTAAGAAGTATGCCACTTAGACCAAAATTATGGTGATATATCTCATGACACTAAGTTGTCCTTACATTATTGAGAAGACCACTATTCAACATCCACTCCCATGTCAGATGGGATTATTTAATACTAAGTACTTTTAATGTGACAATCATTTAAATTTCAAAATACTAGTAAATACATCATGGATGATGCAAGACACTAGTCTGAGGAAGAATGTTACTCCCAGGTTAGCGAGACAAGTAGAAAATCACTATCTACCACTCCCTAGGATGCCATAGAGCCACTAGCACCAAGACAAGTGAGACAATTCTTTTTCTACCATGGAAAATGTCATGCATGTGCATGTAATAGTGACATTTTTCTGTAAAATTCATCTTTTAGAACTAGAAAACTTACCACCTAGGAAACCGTGGAGGCATACTTATAACTTCCTTAGCTAAGTAAGAAAGGACATGACCAGTGAGATACTACCAGATACCAAAGCTAGGATAAAAACATGATACTAGATAGTACCTAGATGGTAGAGACCATCATTTGGTAGAGCAAGAGCTTAGAAAACCAGGATCAAGGATATTTTACCATCGAACCAAAGACATCAAATAGGAGACTAATTATGTACACCCTAAGTGAGATAAATTTTTTACCATGAAACTTAGTTTCCTTTTATGAGAACTCATATTTCCTACTATTGAATTCACACTAACAAATGACAAGATTAGTCTAATGACACACTAAGGGTGGAGCTGAAGTAACTCTGCCTTAATGAAAAGTAACCAAAAAAAAATTAGACACAAGCATGGGTAGACCCCCAATAAATAATAATGTGCAAAAAAGAGAATTTTTAAAAGGAGGAAACAACAACAAATAAATACAAATGAATGAGGAAATAGAAAAGAAGAACTCACAAAAGAAAAGTAGCGAAGTGAAAATGACCTAGAAAATAAGAAAAAAATGACAAGGGCCGAATAACAATAACAACCTGGGATACAAGAAAAATGAACACCTCAATGCCAAAGTCTTTCCTATTTTGCTTGCAAAGCTAACTTCAAAACTAAATGTGCCTTTCACAGTCTTGCACTGTAGAACTAGAATCAGTGTGCAAAGAACATTAACAAATAAAGTAAACATTCACAAACCAAAAACTAAATTCACATATATGCTTAGACAAAGAAAGCAAACAAGAAGTGCAAACCTCACAAGAGAAAAAAATCCATGCTTTCTTGATTCTGTAGATGTGTCCTTTTTCTGTGGATGTATGCTCAAGATGCTCAAAAGTTGCTTCAATGGAGATGGGTAATGGCAAATTGGTAGCTTTGTGAGCTCTCAATTTGGCATTATAAGGGTAATATTTATGGCTTTGGTTCTCAAAATAGCATGGTAACTTTAGCTCAAAGATTTTTGATGAAATGTCTTGGGATGGGATTCAATTTATAGGCTAAGGGGTAGAGAGATGGAGGGCTTAGATGCAAGGATGGATGAAGGCTTAAGGAGGGCTAAGATGCACTCAAAGGGGAGCACATGGATTGTGCTTGTTTAGCACCAATGGGAAGGTGACACTTGTCACAAGGAGGATGAGTGTGAGAGGGTAGGGTAAAGGGTTGGTTAAAATCATGATGAGTGGGGTTGAGTATGTAAGAGGGATGTAAGAGGAATGAGTGTGGAAGAGGGAAGAGTGTGGAAGATGGGTGTAAGAGTCATGAATGGGCTTGTAAGAGTCTTTATGTTTTGTAAGAGCACTCATGACTTAGTGGTTGGGTTTTTTGAGGGGAGACTTTGGTTTGGATTAGGAAAGTCTTAAACTTGTTTAAGGAATGTGACAACATTAGGGGGTGGATTAGGCTTGGGTTTAGGATTAGCTTAGGGATGTTAGAGATGTGCAAGTAGATGGCATTAATGAGGGTGGGTGAGTTAGTGGCTAAGCTTGGTTAGTATGGGTGGATGGGGTGGATTAGGCTAAATGGAGGATTAGAGATAGGTTAGGGGTTTTTGAATTTGAGGATTTCATTTATCAAATAGATTTATTTAATAAATGGGGATTTTTGGAATTAGATAGGAGAAAAGGATTTAATTGATAAATAATAGATTATTTGATTTATCAATTAGGACTATAGATGATTAATTAAATTAATCAACTAGGGGATGACAAAGGATTAATTAAATAGAAATTTAATTAATAATGCCTTTTTAGATAACTAAATAGGATTACTAAAATAGTGTAATCAAATTTAGGTGTCTACATTTTGCCCCTCTTTGACATAGTGTTAAGACAACACTATTTCAAAGAAGTTTGAATGAAGACGACACGAGGAAGATGTTTTAGCAACAAGGTTGCCCTAGTCTCGGATAAGAAGAGGAGAGACTAGACTTAGATGATGCCCCCTCAAGAAGGCGACGGGGAGAGAAATGAGGCTCGACGACTTCTTGAAAAGTACAAGAAATTGAGACGAGCTGAGACGCAGGTTGGCAAAGAGAAGGGGCTGAATTAGCTCAAACTCTCACTACGGGAGAATGATAAAGGGAAATCAGAGGCACAATAGTAAAGCAAGCTTAAGACTTTCCAAGATTGGGGGGGGGGGGGGGGGGGGAGGAGGAGCGGAGCGCTATTAAAGGAATCCATGGTAGGGAGATGGATGATAGAATGATAAAGCTGATGCAACAAGATTTCAAAGAGTCA
This sequence comes from Cupressus sempervirens, assembly GCA_028749045.1. Lineage (NCBI taxonomy): Eukaryota > Viridiplantae > Streptophyta > Pinopsida > Cupressales > Cupressaceae > Cupressus > Cupressus sempervirens. The sequence continues at coordinate 988,376,904 of CM053787.1, read as the reverse complement.
GATTGGCGGAAGATGGGTTTTGGGAATCCCTAGGACTAGGATTGTGGATCTCAAAAGATGAGGCTTGGTGGATTGATTTGATTGGTGGATCCCTAAGACTAGGATTGTGGATCCCTAAAGCTAAGTGTGAGGAGTGATTCAAAGAGATACTGATGCATAAGCTGGGGTAGGAGAGACAGATGCTGGATATGGATGGGGGATAATGGAGATGAAGGAAAACCATTGAAGCTTTTTGAACGGGGGGATACTTCAAAGAGAAGTACCACCATGTAGTTGAGCACTAGATTTGCTATAGGACTGTTGGTTAATTGCCAAGGTTACCAAGAACATCAAGGCCTTTTCACCAACTATCCAGAGGACTGACGAACTGACTCAAAACAAACACGCAAGGATTGCCCCGGTATCACACATGAATCCTAAAGCAAGTAGCGTGGAAACGACACTAGGTAACCCACAAGCAGAAAAAGAAAACAAGCAAAAGACCTGATCAAGACCTTACGCTCTAATTGCCCCATTCGCAGCATACCATGATATGGAAGAACGTGGCAACCTTGAGGAGGGAACAAGGAGATTGGTTGGAAAAGATATTTCAAGACCCAAAAGGGAAGATCCCAAACCAAAAGAAAGCAAAAATCCCAAAGAGAACTGTTTGCCAACGAGATGGGTAGGACGAGGTACTAACGGACCAAGATTAGACATGAGGAAAGCTATATCCTGCAAGGACCTATCGGAGAGCACCTAAGCTGATGGATCGGGATGAGTAATGCATCTGGCAAGCTGAACTAAGAAGGATAACACTTTGGTGACATGAGATCTAGCTAAAGGATGCATTGGAATAGCTAACCAAGGTGTGCGATGTGTGCAAGATGTTGATCAAGGACAAACTGACATGAACGCTGGATAGATACAATGATACTAAGCTAAAGAGGATATACAAGCTGATAGACCAAGATATTTTACAAATGTACAAGTTTGTTCATGTTTTTTTTTTTTTTTGTGAGATGGAAATTTTTGTGAAGGATGGGATGTCTATAATAGTTGATAGGTGGATAGGTAGATGGTTTGTGAAAAGCTTAAGGAAAATGGGATTCTGTGTGTGCATGTGATAGGATATAGGCTAGGGTACAAGATTATTTACAAGCTAGAATATGGTACAAGCTTTGGACAAGCTTTGGATATATACAAGGTATGGTACAAGATTTACAAGGTATAATACAAGCTTTGGTACAAGATTTACAAGCTGTACAGGAGGTATTGACAAGCTCCATCAGATTTTGGATATTTGATTGGAACACCAAGGGAACAAGCAGGTGTTTTAAGGGATGGTCGGTGGATGGATGAGGGATAGGATAGTGATAGATAATAGATTAGTCTTTAGCACACAAGGCACCTGAATTACCAAGTTTTCACCAAGGTACCTATCCAAGGCGCTTGAATTGCCAAGTTTTCACCATTGGACGCTTATTTCTCTTTACTATTTTTTTCTTGTATTTTTCAAAAGCTGGGTATACCAAGGATCTTCAAGCATAGAACTTCTTGAGATGAATGATGTTAGTGGGATCATTCAAGAGTTCTCCTTCTGGTGTAGATAATTGATAGGCTCCAGAGCCAAAGGAGGCAGTAACCACATAGGGACCAAGCCATGTAGGTTCAAACTTGCCTTTCTTTTCTCGATCTGCTTGGACTTTCATATTTTCTTTGAGGACCATGTCACCTGGCTAAAAGTGTCGTGGGAGCACCTTCTTGTTGAAATTCCTTTTGAGATGAGTTTGATAGACTGTGAGATGGTCATAGGCTTGTTGTCTCTTCTCGTCTAAGAGATCTAGCTGGGTAAGTCGAGCTACTCTGTATTCTTCATCTGAGATTTGCCCTCACAAAGATATGCATAGTGAGGGAAGTTCAACTTCTATAGGTAATACCGCTTTGGCACCATAGACTAGGGAGTATGGAGTTGTTCCTGTGGATGTACGGAAGGAAGTTCGATAGGCCCATAGAGCCAGATTTATTTGAAGGTGCCAATCACGGCCAGAATCATTGACAACTTTCTTTAGGATTTTGAGGAGGGTTTTATTAGTTGCCTCTGCCTGGCCGTTACCTTGTGGGAAATATGGGCTAGAAAAGCGGTGATGGATGCGAAGGGAAGTGCATAATTCTTCCATGTTGAGATTTTCAAAATTACCTCCATGGTCAGTGAAGATGGTGGATGGGATGCCAAAGTGGCAAACAATGTGGTACAAGATGAACTTGGAGACTTGAACTCTTGTAGCTAAGACTAGGGGGACTGCTTCCACCCACTTAGTGAAATAGTCTGTAGCTGTTATTATCCATTTATGTCCATCAGATGAGAGAGGTGTGATAGTTCCAACTAGATCAAGGCCCCAACAAGCAAAAGGCCAAGGTGGTGCAATAGGCTGTAGATCCTGTGCTGGAGCGTGCACAAGATTTGCATGCTGCTGACATGGGAGACACTTTCTGACAAAGTCACAAGAGTCTTCTTCAATGGTAGGCCAATAGTAGCCTGCTCTAAGGATTTGTCATGCTAGGACAATACCACTCGTGTGGGCACCACAAAGTCCAGAATGTACTTCTTTTAATGCCATCGGGGCCTCATTTTCATCTAAACATCGAGAGAGAGTATCGTGATAACCCTGACGATATAGGGTATTGGCTATGATAACATAGCAGGATGATTTTTGGATGAGGTTCTGGCATTGGATATGTGTGAGGTGAGGGGATATGATACCATCGTTAAGGTAAGCGTGAATTTCATGGTACCAAGGGGATTGGGGACCAACCAAGATACAAACACGGTTTGAATCCTCATTCGCATAAGTGGGTGTGAGGAGCTGCTCAACTAAAAATTCATACTGCGTAGCATCTTGGGGAATTTCCAAGAGCAAGCCGATAGTGGCCATGGCATCTGCTGCCTTATTCTGCATTCGAGGTACTTGTGTAAACTGAAGCTTTGTAAAATGCTGGGTCAGCTGATCAACTAGCTCTTTGTAGGGTAATAGCTTTTCATCTTTGGTTTGATATTCATTTAAGACTTGTTTGATGATTAGCTGGGAATCGCCAAAGATTTCTAACTTAGTGATATTCCATTCTGTAGCTATCTTTAATCCTGCTACAAGAGCTTCATATTCTGCTATATTGTTGGTGCTAGGGAATTGTAGCTTGAAGGCTTTTGGAATGTAATCTCCTTGAGGTGTAACTAATAATATTCCTGCCCTTGATCCATGAGAGGTGTATGAGCCATCAAAATAAAGCTTCCATGGGGGCTGTTCTTCAATTAGGCAGATATGCTCATCTGGAAATTCTGCGAGCAAAGGATATGCATCTACTAGAGGTGCATCAGCTAGGTGATCTGCTATAGCTTGCCCTTTGATTGCCTTTCTGTCCACATATTGGATGTCAAACTCACTTAGTAGCATAACCCATTTGGCCAAACGGCCTGTAAGTGCTGTTGTGGAGAGCATATACTTGAGAGGGTCAATCTTGGAGACTAGTTGGATGGTATGACTTAGCATGTAGTGGCGAAGCTTTTGAGTTGAGAAAACAACTGCCAAACAAGCTTTTTCCATAGGAGTGTAATTGATTTCATAACCAACTAGGGTTCTACTGATATAGTAGATGGCTCTCTCTCTGCTATAATCATCATGTTGTGCTAGAAGTGCCCCTAGAGTAGTAGGTGTTGCTGATATATACAAGATCAAGGGACAACCAGGAACTGGTGGAACTAAGATAGGGGGATTGGTGAGATACTGCTTGAGCTGATCGAAGCTGCGCTGACATAAAAGATCCCACTTGAAGTTCTCATTCTTCTTTAGCAAGTGTGAAAATGGTGTACACTTATCTGCAAGTTGGGAGATGAAGCATCGAACAGATTGAAGTTTCCCCTGAAGAGAGTGAAGCTGTCGCAGTGTCTTGGGAGGAGGCATGTCTAAGATAGCCTTGACCTTTTTGGGGTCGATCTCTATACCTCGTTTAGAAACTATGAAGCCTAGAAGCTTGCCAGATGTGACCCCAAAGACACACTACTTGGGATTTAGCATGAGATGATATTGGGCCAACCTATCAAAGACTTTTTCCAGGTCAACAAGATGATCCATGAAGGTGTGAGATTTGACTAGGATATCATCCACATAATCTTCCAAAATGCTATGGATAAGATCATGGAAAATGGCTGTCATAGCTCTTTGATAGGTAGCCCCAGCATTCTTTAGGCCAAAAGGCATCATGGTGTAGCAAAAGGTTCCCCAAGGGGTAGTGAATGTTGTCTTATGCTGGTCCTCTTCTGCAATCTTGATCTGATTATACCCGAAAAATCCATCCATAAGGGACAGAATTTCATGTCCAGCTGTGAGATCTACAATCATATCTATGTTGGGCAAGGGAAAATCATCCTTTGGACAAGCTTTGTTAAGATCTCTAAAATCAGTGCAGATTCTGATGTCACCGGAAGGCTTAGTGATAGGGACCATGTTGGAGATCCATTCTGAGTAGTCGATAGGTCGGATAACCTTAGTAGCTAACATTCTTTCTAGTTCAACTTTGACTAGTAATGCCACCTTGGGGTGCATTTTTCTAAGCTTTTGTCTGATGGGCTTGATCTTTGGATCGACTGCAAGATGATGAACTACAAGATTTGGATCAAGTCCTGGCATGTCCTGATATGACCATGCAAATCAGCCAATGTTCTCTCATAAAACCTCAAAGAGGAGGTCAGCTTGGTCTTGTGATAGGGATGCAGCAATGTGAACAATTCTAGGGATCTCTAAAGAACCAATGTTGACTTCTCTAGTATCCTCTATTAGAATAGAAGACACCTCTGGTCGATTATCTTGAGGAGGCAATACTAAATCCTCATGTTTTGCTTGTGGCTTTGGATTTTCTTGCTGAGGGGTTCTCTTTGCTGCCTTAGCTAGTCCCAGTTTTACCTTAGTTCTAGTTTTGGGTGTATCGAAACTAGGTTGGGGATTTTCTCCAAAATACCCCTTGGGATCTAGCTTGTAGATGTAGGCAAAATCTGGCTTTGTCTTCTTATGAGGAGTTTCAGCTCCCATGAATCTTAGAAGCGCTTCCTCTGATGCAAACTCATCAATATGTATGACACTTGGTTGGTCCCAATCTATGAGTTGTGGATGAGCAAGTGGTAGGTCAATGAGATGGATGGATAGTTCTCGGAGAACAGAGTCTCCTAGGAAGATTTGGTCTGGGATATCGTCATAGGCTCTCTTTTCAACTTCCTCAGGAATGTCTTCGATTTCAACAAGGTCGCGGTGGATGTTCGAAAAAGCATGACCATTCTCGTTGGTGCCCCCAGTTGTGGGTATGCCAAAGCCAAGACCTGACTTTATTTCCCAATTATGTGCTTTGATGGGACATTGCATGCCCCTTTCTTCTGGTCCTAGTCCACCTCCTTGATAGTTCCATTTTTCAGTGATGAGCTTATGTTGTTGGGGACACTTTTGGCTAAAGTGATCAAGGCGTGCTTGATTTCTTGGAGGTGCATCCTTATGTAGCCAATTGTTGATATCTGGAGTGAGCTCCTCATGAAGAGGGGTTTTTGAGGACACAAAGGTGGTTGGGCCAAACTATTTGTATCGAGGAGGTGGAATCTCCTTAGCTTTGTGATATGTTAGCCGTCCATGGGTATGTGGATCAAGTGGGATTGCTCCGACAGCAAATGCATCTGATAGACTATATTCTCCACAACCTTTGTTGTTGATCTTTATAGTAGATAGGGTGGAGGCAAGGATGGTTTCTATGTCATTACAAGTGTGGGATGAGCTGGCGATGGCTGTGCCAATGTCTATTCCAGGGCAATGGTTTGTATATGAAGCTTCAATTGCATTGTAGTAAGCAAAGGGTTATGGATCGGCATGGATGGTTACCTCAGTGCCCTGATGCAAAAATTTGATGCACTGATGGTAGGTGGATGGAACGGCCTTCATAGCATGAATCCATGGGCGACCAAGGAGGATATTAAATGGTAGGTTTAGATCAACAACATGGCAAACTGTCTCTTGAATGACTGGCCCAACCTTGATTGGTAGCAAAATAGTCCCTTTTGTGGTCCTTTCCAAGTTGTCATAAGCTTTGATGGTGATAACCTCACTGATCATATCTGCCTCAGTATACCCAGCTTGTTTTATGAATTTTAGGGTGCAAATGTTCAAGGCTGATCCATTATCTATCATTACTCTTTTCACGGCAAAATTGGATACCATGATGGCTATGCGAAGCGGAAGGGTGTGATCTGGCTCAACCGCCGGTATGTCGGTGGGTTTGAAAGATAGGGCACATGAGGATGAAAGGTGTCCAACAAGATTACAAAAATCAGTAGCATTGATATCAGAAGGGACACGGGATTCTATGAGAGCACTGTCAAGGATGTCTTTGTACACAGGACTAGTGCAGAGAAGGTCTAAAATGGATATTTGGGCTAGCATGTTCCCAAGGTGTTCTAAGATATTGTACCGGCTTTTTGATGGAGCTGATGGTGTTGATGAAACTGGTGGGCCTGCGATGTTAAATCGCGCTCTTCGAGTGGTGACCGCACACTCATTGTCTGGTCCTCGGATATTGATAACATTGATAGAAGGCTCTTTCTTAGATATACAACCTATAAGGCTACCATAGTCTATATAGGATGAGGTGTGGTCATTGTTCTTCCCATGCTGTTGGTTTGGATGGCAGTTGTTGGTGTTGTTTTGGATAGGTGCTTTTCCAGGATTTTGGTTGTTATGTGGAGGAAAAGCATTTTGATAAATCTGTAAGCCTGCATTAGGAGAGGTTTGGGCACCAACAGTGATTTCCTTTCGATCAATGAGGTCTTGCACATAGTCTTTCAGTTTCATGCATCTGAGGGTGGTGTGACCGTTTACCCTATGGAACTTGCAATACTCATTGTCCTTGTACCATGCAGCTTTGGATTGGCTTGGATCAATTTGCTGGGTAGGAGGAAATTTGATGAGGTTTTCCTTAGCCAATTTCTCAAAAATAACATCCAATGGCTCACCAAGGGGTGTATAGTTTCTAGGTGCAGGTTGGAATCTGGGCTTTTGCCCTGCAGCTACATTGATGGCATTAGCTTGATTGTTAGACCCTTGAAAGTTGGGTCTTGTATTGTGGTTTTGATAGCTTTGGTTATTTCATTGTTGGTAATTGGTAGCTTGTTGGTTGTTTGTTTGATATGGTGGGTTAGACTGGTTTTGAGAAGGACCAACGATATTCACATGTCTGGTGTCAGTAACCCCATCTGTTGCAACATGCTTGTTTTTGTTCCAATACCTAGACTTGTCATTGGAATGTGATTGATTTTGGTTGGCCTCTTTGTAAATCTTTACCACACCATCTTTGATGAGTCCTTGCTCAAGGATCATTCCTTTCTCTTTGATATCCTTATAGGTCTGCAAACAGTTCATGGTCATGTGGTGAGCCAAGCTGGGATGTGCATTATCAATAAACATTTTCACCACATGGCGTTCAGGCAAGGTGCAGGATATGCGGGTGGTAAGGGTTTTCCATCTTTGCAGGTATTCGGCAAGGCTTTCTCCACCTTTTTGCTTGGTGTGGACAAGATCAACTATTGATAGCTCTGCTTCAACAAGATGGGCATATTGGGCTACAAATGCCTCAGATAATTCAGCAAAGTTTTTAATTGTGCCATAGGGGATTCTATAAAACCATTCAAGAGCTGGTCCAGCCAAGCTTTTGGGAAAAAGGCGCAAGAGGAAGACATCATTGTATGCCATGTCCTGGTAATGCATGTAAAATTCTTTGATATGTGTGACAGGGTCTCCTTTTCCTCTGAATTTGTCAAATTTAGGTACCTCAAAGTGTTTGGGAAATGGTGTCGTGGTAATGGCTCTGTCAAATGGGTAAGGACACACATTCTCAAACTTGAATGTCTTTGGATCATTCCCTTCTTGGATGGCTTTCAGAGCTGTCTTCATTTGCTCCCACTCTGAATTGATAGGTGATGGTTGGGGTGCCCCCAATGTAGGAGTTCCTTGAGGTAGGTATGTGCTGGATGGGGCCATTGAATATGGATGGTTATGAGGGATTTGCTAATAGGGATTGTACATTGTTTGGGCGGCTACATGGTGGATGACGGGTTGTTGAGGGGGAGGTGGTGCATATTGCTGCATGTGCTGCGAGGCTTGCTGTTGATATGGGATTTGAGGTTGGGATTGAGGAACATAAGCTGGCTGTGGGGTAAATGGATTGCTTTGTGGAGGTAAGGTATAAGATGGTTGTGAGGCTTGGGGAAAGGATCAGAGGGCTTGTGGGGTTTGACCAATATATGTGGGTTGTGCCCCCATTTGGGATGGCATCTGCAAATAATTGGTGGTTGGCTGGCGTGGTGGATTACCTCCTAGAAGTGGCATTGAAAAGTAGTTGGTAATTGGAGGTAATGGATTAGTTGGCGGAGGAGGTGGTGGGAATTGAAAGCTTGGGAATGGAACTGATGGGGTTTGATAGCTTTGTGGCTGGATTTGGAAGCTTGGTAGAGTGGTGGTGGGAGCTGGGGTCACTTGGGAGCTTGGTAGAAGATTGGCAGTAGCTTGTGGGTTTTGATAGCTTTGTGGAGTGAAGGTAGTAGCTTGTGGATTTGTGGCTGGTGGTATTGAGCTCCCGAGACCTAATGGAAATGATGGGATTGTGCTTTGGGCTGTGGTGAACAAGCTGGGGGTGATGAAAGGTTGATTACTTGGCCCCATGGGTGGCATCCCTGTTGTATATTGCTGAGGTTGGCCAAAGACGCTAGCACTAATTTGGGAGATGGGTGGATTTGGAAGGCTAGGTGTGGGAGCAGCAGCAATAGTGAAGGGGGTGAATGGTGAGATGTTTTGGGTAAAGGGGTTTTGGAGTGGAGAGGTATGAACCAAGGATGGAGTGGTGGTGGCTAGGTTGGCTTGCGGCATGGAGATTTCAACTTGGGTGGATGATGGTATGTTTGGGTCTGTTGGGTCATATGGATTGGCTGGAGGCTCTTCTTTTGGAATATATTGAGGATAATTTGGATCATAAGAGCCTATGGGTGGTGGTAGCTGCCCAAACAATGGGTGAGATGGATCTGATAATGGAGGGGGTCTTCCAAAGTCAAAGGTTCCTACATTGTCCCTTCGAAAATTAGCCATGATTGTCTCTTTGTTTTTGTCTATAATGGCGTTTACCAATACTGCATTTCCTGGTTGGTTCATGAAAGCTTCAATGTCAGTAGGTGATGGCATAGCTTGCTCTGGGCTGAAGGATGGCTGAGTGCTCAAGGGGGGTGAGGCTGTTCGATCCAAATGATAGGGCTCCATTATTTCTTTCTTCTTGGCTAAGCGAGTGACGGGTGGCATGAAAAATGCTCCTAGGGATGAGATGCAATAATGCTGATGGATGCAAAAGGGGGAAGGCTTTTCTATGCAAATGATTTCCTAGGTTGAGGCAAAGCTATATGAAAAAACCTAAGGAGGATCGGGTTGGGGATTCTAACTTCAAAGATATGTTGTCAAAGCACAAAAGGTCTGCTTTCCTATGTGCAAGCTTGGTGGTGATTGTGTCAACTTAAGGATAGACCGATGATCCTTTAGGAAGAACACGAGATTGACCACTTGAAAATCCTAACCTTTAGCTCAAGGTGATGAGGGATAACAAGTGACAAAGCTAGATTACCTTAGACAAAGCTTTGTCAAAGGGATAACCTTGGTGAGATTGGTGGATTTGGAAGATTTTAGGAATGGCAAACTTTTAGCAAGGTGACAACAATTTTGAAAGCTTAGATGTGCAGATTTTCGATTACTAGCTAGATGGTATGATTCTAAATGAGATGGATGAGCTAATAATGCTTAAGGGGATAAGCTAAGATGGCTGGCTTTTCTACAAAGATGACTCTAGAGTGAAGCTTATCCAAGAAGATGTGGAGAAACAAGGGTGTCTAATCATAGAAATCATGCCTAGTTGGTAAGGCATAAGCAGGATTAACTCCTGGATGTTGGCTAAATTTGATGGTGCGCTCTAACCAGGCCTCTTGAAGTGCTTCATTGGTAGCTTTGTCCTCTGCTTTGTGGAGTTTGGAAATTCGTGGGCTTGGTGTTATTTCTTTTCTCTTGGCTGAAAGTTCTTGGTATGCTAGAGATGGCTTGAGTTTGACTTTGTGAAACTTCTGTTTGGGTTTGAGTTGTTCCGACATAAATTCCTGAATTTGCTTGGCTTTGGGAAAAAACTCAGTTGTTTTGCTTCAACTTGTTCAACTTCCAAAATAGGCAGTGACTACGCTAAGTGTGCCCTAAGCTAGGATTGACCAAGTTTGGCAAACATTCATTCAACAAGTAAAATAAAAACAAGCAATAGATAGGAACACCCAGATAGAAGTTTGTGGTTCTCAGAATGTGATACTTTCGCCAAGGAGTGTGTATGTTCTACAAATGTTTCAATCAGTCACTCCAAACACATTAACATCCTAGATGGTTTTTTGCAAGGCTGACAATTGGTTTAGCTAGGGAGTCCTCGATATACGCAAGGTACGTGAGGCCCAAATCCATAGATGAGACCAAAAGGATGTCACACAGCCAAGAGGAGCGGTAACCCACTTCTCCTCTTTCACTTCTCAAGGGTATAAAGTTCCTTGAGGCTTAGCCCGAATGACAAAATCTTGATCCCAAGAGAGGTGTCTTTCGATTCACCTCCCGATTCTTATACTCCGCTGGAGCGCTGGAGTTGAGGTCGTCCAAGGGGTGATGAAATCCCCAAGCAGGCCTCCTAAAAAGAAACAAGGTTTTGGATCCTAATCTTATGCACCCAAGATGGCCTCGAAAGACGACAAGGGGAGAGAAGACTTGGATGACCTTGGGCTAAAAAACACGCTTGTTCTTTTACCAACTGACTCTTATGTGTGCTAATCTAGACTTTGCAAGCACTCATGTTTAAGAGACAATGTTCAATTCCAACTTGAAGCGCCAACAAAAGTAAATCGATCGAAGAATGCAAACAATAAGAAGAGTTAGGGTCAACAAAAGCAAACTCGCGCGCCCGAAGGCCCTCCACGTCAAGTATCGATTAATTTTCTTTAAGGCATTCAAGATTGAGTGTGAGTTTGTTTTAAGCCCAAAACAAAAGTGTGTGAGATTCGATTTCAAGCACGCGCTCGGAGGCTATCCACGTTAGTTGTTGTTCAATTTTAGTGCCCAAACTTGAAGTGTGATCGATTTAATCTAGAGTTTTGGCCATTTAAGAATTTTGATAAAGTTAAAGCAAATGTTCAAAGACCAAGTGAGTGAGTTAGATTGTGGAACATTTAACACCTTTTTCAAGTAGACCCATCCCCATAAATGGCGCTGAGATTGCAACCAATGGTTAATATTTGATGGGTGATTAGAAAAGAGGTGAGTCCAAGGAACTACTCAAATTGATTTTTGTAAATTTGTATTTTAACTTAACAAAGTTTCTTAAATGTCCAAAAATCAAACTTTACCTAGATTGCATGTGAAAAAGAGATTTGTTTTCTTCAATTTTAGAAGCTCCAAATGAAGTGTTTGATATTGTAATGGTTAATTGATCCTTGGCATTCAAGATTAGATTTTTTGTTTTAAGCATGCATTCCAAAGAAAGTTGATTTTAATCCATGACATTCAAGAGTGTGTTTTGAGCAACATTCATTCAATGGAAAATGTGTTTAACCATTCAAGTTCATTTTTTTTTTTTTTTAGCAACATGCATTCAAAGACAAATGGTTAAACATTCAAGTTCATTTTTTAGCAACATGAAAACCTGCAAGATACATGGTTAGTGGTTCCATATGTGCTCCAACCTGCAATGAGACAAAAAAAAAAGCAATTTAGTTAGTTAGCCAAAATCTTCAAAAATGAGAGCTTAACTATGGGAAAAAAATTTTAAACTTTTTTTGTTGTTTTTTCTACGCGTAAAAATGCTTAAAATGGTCTAAATCCTACGGAACCACTAAAAGTCAAATTTTGATTTATACTCTTTTTTTTTTTTTTTTTAAGCTACAAAGTGCAGAAATAATAAAGCAGAAATGGAACATAAGCAAGTAGAGAAGACAGTCTGTCAAAATACGAAGAGGACAAAACAGATTTGCAGCACAGAACACAGGTGACAAGCAGAGATGCCGATTTGTGCAGATGCGGATTTTCGCAGACGCGGATTTTCGCAGATGTCGATTTTCGTAGACGCGAATTTTCGCAAATGTCAATTTTTGCAGACACGGATTTTCGCAGATGTCGATTTGCGCAGATGTGGATTTTCGCAAATGTCGATTTGCGCAGACGCAGATTTTTGCAGACGTCGATTTTCGCAAACAGAATAGGTTGCAGATGCCAAAACTGCGCCAAAAAAGCTGAAAAATGCGATTTTTTTTTTTAGATGGTATTTCTTCTTCCTAAGTGCGTTCTTTAACCTGCAAAAATAAGAAAAACACCCTCACAACACACTCAAACAACAACAAACATTAGATGGTTAGAAAAATGACATATAGATGAAAATAGATGATTAAATGACCCATAGTGGGGTCCCACCGGGCGTGCCAAAATGTAGAACCAGAATCAGTGTGCAAAGAACATTAACAAATAAAGTAAACATTCACAAACCAAAAACTAAATTCACATATATGCTTAGACAAAGAAAGCAAACAAGAAGTGCAAACCTCACAAGAGAAAACAATCCATGCTTTCTTGATTCTGTAGATGTGTCCTTTTGCTGTGGATGTATGCTCAAGATGCTCAAAAGTTTCTTCAATGGAGATGGGTAATGGCAAATTGGTAGCTTTATGAGCTCTCAATTTGGCATTATAAGGGTAATATTGATGGCTTTGGTTCTCAAAATAGCATGGTAACTTTAGCTCAAAGATTGTTGATGAAATGGCTTGGGATGGGATTCAATTTATAGGCTAAGGGGTAGAGAGATGGAGGGCTTAGATGCAAGGATGGATGAAGGCTTAAGGAGGGCTAAGATGCACTCAAAGGGGAGCACATGGATTGTGCTTGTTTAGCACCAATGGGAAGGTGACACTTGTCACAAGGAGGATGAGTGTGAGAGGGTAGGGTAAAGGGTTGGTTAAAATCATGATGAGTGGGGTTGAGTATGTAAGAGGGATGTAAGAGGAATGAGTGTGGAAGAGGGAAGAGTGTGGAAGATGGGTGTAAGAGTCATGAATGGGCTTGTAAGAGTCTTTATGTTTTGTAAGAGCACTCATGACTTAGTGGTTGGGTTTTTTGAGGGGAGACTTTGGTTTGGATTAGGAAAGTCTTAAACTTGTTTAAGGAATGTGACAACATTAGGGGGTGGATTAGGCTTGGGTTTAGGATTAGCTTAGGGATGTTAGAGATGTGCAAGTAGATGGCATTAATGAGGGTGGGTGAGTTAGTGGCTAAGCTTGGTTAGTATGGGTGGATGGGGTGGGTTAGGCTAAATGGAGGATTAGAGATAGGTTAGGGGTTTTTGAATTTGAGGATTTCATTTATCAAATAGATTTATTTAATAAATGGGGATTTTTGGAATTAGATAGGAGAAAAGGATTTAATTGATAAATAATAGATTATTTGATTTATCAATTAGGACTATAGATGATTAATTAAATTAATCAACTAGGGGATGACAAAGGATTAATTAAATAGAAATTTAATTAATAATGCCTTTTTAGATAACTAAATAGGATTACTAAAATAGTGTAATCAAATTTAGGTGTCTACATGCACAACCAAAACTACTTCTAGGTGGGGTGACAATAAGGGAAAAAACTTGACATGTAGAGCACAATTATGATTATCAAGAAAATTAAAAATTAACCCCTTTAGGTTCCTTGAAAAAAATCTTGATCATTCTAGTTTAAAGGGTTCATTTTTTGAACTTGTCTTTCATTAATGAGAAATTCCACATGTCCCACATTAAAATCATAGAAATTTCATCCCATTGTCAAAGATGCACGAGAAAAACTTTCCACTTGATCTGAGAATAACCTTTCGATAATATTGAGGTCTTCCCTAGGGCTGAAAACCTTACTTCCTTTTTCCTCACCAAAGGGATCTATATTGTAGACAAGGTGTGTAGAAGCTTGAAGACTAAAAAACTAGAACAGACCAAAGGGACTTACCACAAAAAAGGCAAGATCAAAAAGTGAAAAAAGGAGACCCAACTTTTTTGTCACAAAAAGTAGGAATGTGTATGCAAGGCATAAAAAATAGAAGCTCAATTGGGAAAACGCCTTGCATTTAAGAACTCTAGAACTCAACCTTTGTAATAACTAGTGCCTTATTCTTATGAAGTTCATCTCTTTAAGCATGAATTTAGATTGGAACATCACAACTCACCATGACCATAAAATTTACACATTTCCAACAGTGAAGTGTCTTCTTTGAAGGGGGAACATATCGTTACAATTACCAAAGAAAATAGAGAGGCCAAGATCATTCAAGAACACATTCATTTTTCCTTTATGGGATATTGTGAAACCTTTTCAAGAAGAGAGGATATCTTCCCCTCCTCATTTCATTTATACCTTTTTAAGGTATGGTAAGTGATATTTCTTTTCCTAAATGGAAAACTCAATTTTATCATTATGGGGGCACTTGCTTCACCATCCAATCCTTGTGTACTTCTTTTCTTCAACATGAGGAGGGAAAAATGATACCCGTCTCTCGGGATATCACTTGGCCTTTAAATTTTCATCAATCATGAGTAGGGACATTCTATTCATCGCATTCCTATAGTGATTCTTCTCTTCTCTTTTCTTGTCAACTTAGTTGACCAATAAGTTGTAGACATAAGAAAAGTTGTCCAGGTTTGATGAAGGTTGATCTTATCATGAGTTCATACTCATAGTTTGCAACTTGTAATAATAAGGTACTAGAATCTAGTCTTACCGATCTCTTTGGAAAAAAGTTACGTATTCATGGATCTACTCTTTCTTTTGATTTTATTTTTGAGATTTCAAATTTGGTTTTTTATGTATATTTTCTAGTCAATTTGGTTGTTCTCTCTTCATAGTCACAACAATCATTTATATCATGGTGTACTGCGAATAGGGAAAATTGAGAGAAAGGTCTTGATCAGGTCTTTCATCGTTTTCTTTGCTGCCTATGAGTCAATTGGATGTCACCCTTGCATGTTCCAAACATATGACCACCAATCGTTACATGGTGCACTTTGGAAATATCATTTTCCTATGGGTTACCTAGCATCATTTCCACTCCGATTCCTCTAGGACCCATGGGTGATGCTAGGGAAATCCTTGTGTGTTTTCTTTTTTAGTCAGTCCTATGAAATTTTGGCAATAAGGCTTTGATTTTCTCCATAACCTTGACCCCTAACTCATGTTTAAATTTAGATGACACATTCTTTAATGCATATATAGGCATCTATATAACCATTGTTCATGTTTCTCCTTTTATGCCTATGGTAAAATAATTTGCATAGAAAACCTCCTTAATGATTTTTTTTTTTGATTATAAGGCTAACCATTTATTATATGATGATTACATGATAGTGTTTTTTTAATGTCATGCATAAATTTGTTTATTTTCCTCCACATATAATTATATTATAATCCTTTAGTATGTTAGCATTATCCAATATGTGATAAGGATGATATGTATGTGGGATTGTTGCTATAAAGTGAGTGATTAGATGTTGTCATTGATGGAAACACATCTTATTGGTATGACCACTTGTATTGATAATTATTTTTGGTATGATTATTATGTGAAAAATACCCGAGTCTACTTGATTACAATTTGCAATCCCTTATAGGTCAATACCATCACAAATAGCTACAATATCACCATATATTATGAATTCCCTAACCCTAAGCTATTTTATACAAGATTTTGTCACTTACAAAATTAGGGCTAGAGTAAGCCATCCAATAGAAAAATAGTAACTGATACCTTTTACAATATAAGACTATTTTTGGCTTTAGGGGTGCTGCCCCCGAAAAGCCTCATAGGGGTGTTTCCCCTTGACCCCACCTTGTATCACAACCAGGAGTGCACTTGGGGCACTACCCCAAGACCCCACAAGGGGCGCTATCCCTTGACCCCTGTAGAAATAATCTAGGGAGAAACTATGCTGAATAAACCTCTAAGTCTGATTAGGCTCCACATCATAATAATCTCTGACTCAAAGACTAATTAGACTCCATAACAATAATCTCCCACTTGGAGTCTAATCATAGCATTGATAAACCTATAACTCCCACTATTATATAAAGCCACCCTAAACTCTATTTTTCTTTCATTTTGTCTAGTCTAGAAGACCAACTAAAGCTAAAGAGGACTTCAACTTCTCCCTTGTTACCACCTTGATAAACATATTTGCTAGATTATCATCTATATGTATCATGTCCAACTTTAACTACCCATCATTCAAAAATGACCGAATAAAATGGTAACATAGATATATATATATATATATATATATATATATATATATATATATATATATATATATATATATATATATATAATATTTGAATATAGAGAAGAATTCTTTGCAAGATGAATGGAACTCTAGATGTCTATGAACAAATAATTATTCTTCTATGGGTGTCCCAATTCTTCCATGAAGAACTGAAACCACATGATCTCCTTGGCTGCCTCTATAGAAGCAACATACTCTGCCTCTATAGTGGATAAAACATTCACCTTCTGTAACCAAGAAACCTAGCTCATTACTACCCCACCAATAGTAAATAGATAACCTGTAGTACTCTGCCTACTATCAATATCCCTTGCCAAATATAAGTAAACACATCCCTGTAAATAAGTATCAGAGCCCCCAAAATGTAAACACTTACTAGATGTTCCTCTCAAATGTGCAAGAATCCATTTGAATGCATTCCAATGCTTGATTCCTAGATGACTCATACACATACTAATGACCTCCATTGCATGTGCAATATCTGGCACTATACATACCATAACATACATCAAGCTTCCTACAACTGAAGTATAAGGTACCTCAGACATCTTATCCTCCTTTTCTTGTGTCTTGGAACACATCTCCTTAGTCAATTTTAAAGGACCAGGTAAAGGTGTGTTGATAGCTTTAGCATTCTGCATAGAGAAATGTTGCAACACCTTCACAATATAATCAACCTGAGATAATATTAATATTTTGTTCTTTCTATCTCTGCAAATTTTTATACCAAGGATTTTTTTTGTTGCCCCCAAATCCTTCATTATAAAGGAATGTGCTAACTATTCTTGGGGGCATTTCCTGTTGACACCATCTTGAGGGTATTGCCCCCAATCCCCTGTAGATATAATCTAAGGAGTGTTGGTTAATAGTTTATCTCCTTATCTTTTTGGTTTATACCTTGACTCTTAACTTTCCCAATGGCCTATGGAGGACAAAGATGTTAACGATAGAATGGGTCAATGTAGTAGTCTATCGAGGACCCCTGAATTGAAAGGTACAACTCCCTTTTGAATGCAATATATGCAATGAATTTTATCTTTCGGCTTTGGGGGTATTCTCTTAACCAGATAGTAGAAGAGGCAAAAACCAAATTGCCCAACACTTTAAAAAACTTAGGCAATTGAAAGAGTGACTAGCTCACAACATGTAATCTATTCTAACCTACAATGCAACAAGTGGAAATATGCATAACGAACTATCACAATAGGAAGAAAGAAAGAGATGCAATCTATTGAATGAAGAAAACAAAACCAAGTTCATTTACATTCATTATATTCTTAACATTAGCACATTCATTCCATACACTATACTGAAAGTAAATCAACAACAAAACTCAAAATGGGCTCAGAGTCACACATAGTAGTCCCAACTACAATGGTTTTCCCAAAGTAAATTTTGCCAATTGTATTAACATCATAAAAGGTTACATTTATGTGCCTTCTCAAAATGGTTGATTACACTAGATGATTGCTTTGCAGAGCATCTCTAAACATAATCAACTAAAAATAGGACAGACTTGAATCATTGACTCCTATCATTTGTTAATATTTATTTTAAATTTATTTATTTATATATATATATATATATATATATATATATATATATATATATCTACCAATTGAGAAACTAAGTTCATAAATTCCAAAACATCTTGTTTTTAAAAAAAATTTGGCATTATCAATAATTATAATCTAAACTTTTTAATAGATATTATAATTCAAATTTAAAATGAGTTGTAAATAGTTATATAATGCAATCATAAACAAGAGCTCTGTTTGAGCACAAGTCCCTTCCTATTGTGACATTTCGAAGGGAATATAAGGGTCAATAATAAGATAGTAATTACAAGTAAAAGTTCAATTTGAGATAAAGACACTATTAACTCGGGTTAATCTAGCTATCAAACTTCTAAAGACAAAATAAATAATATTATAAAGTTCTTAGTTAAAGAGATATTAATAGGATTCATGGTCCCTAAATTGCCAAGTGGAAATGCTTTAATTCGACGCCACAAGAAGAAGATATGTAAAAGTTAGTAACTATTTTCATATATGCCAATCATCTTAGATTTGACAAAGAATATACCTAAACAATTATATAATTTTTTATTTTTTTAATATTGGAAAATAAAATTTTAATTTTATGACTATTGTTGCCAGGTGTTTATACTCTTTAATACTTTTATGAATATCAATGCTATAATCTTCACTAATCAATATTAAAGAAAATCTAAAATCTTAGCTTAATATTATATATACAACTAACATGTTTCCATTTTTTAATTACATATAAAGGAATTCTTATATCGTATATTTCAATATTTCAAAGAACAAAATTTAAAAATGTAAATAAAAATTTAGTTGCAAGACTATTAATTAAATAATGCAAAAGTCGAGAACATTCAAGAGACTCATAAATAGGTGTGACTCAGAAGCCAAGCAAATATGACTGGAAGTGCCATGGGTATTATGTCCATAATTTGGGTGGCTCCAAGGATTCATGAATCATTTTAAATATATTTTGTTTGATTGTTCCCTATATTTTCTTTGATTGTTCTTTGATTTTTAATGTAAGTGCAAGAAGTCTACAGAGATTGTTCTAAATAAATTATTTAGGATTAAGTAATTTTAAGAAAATTTAACAAGTAACAATGACTAATTAATCTAATATAGAAATGTTTAAAATGTAATTTCAATTAATCAAGAAGTCTATTGATTAATGTTATTTAGATAATGTCATGATGATTTTTTTTAAAGAATCAGTTAAAAAATATTAAAATATTGTGAAAAATATAGTAAATTTTGAATTTTGAATTAAAAAACAAAACAAATTTCAGATTTGTACCGTTAATAAGGAAGTCTATTGATTATCTAATTACAAATGAAAAGCATTTCGGTGTGGAAGGCATTAATACAATTTATAATTTATAATAATTAAGCAGAGTGCAACAATGAGATTTATTATTAGTTTTGTAGAGACTTGATTGGTTTTTTGATGGTGCATCTAGTTTTCTTTAAATCTTATCAAGTATATAAGGCCAATTTCGAGAAACGTTGTTGGTAAAATAAAAAAATTGAAAGTTAGCAAAGCTCGGTACCCTCCTCTTGTGGGCACCGGTTCGAACCCCCTTGCAACCATGTACCGAATTGGTTGCACAGACGAGCTGCCTCAATTGCCCGACTGTCTTTCTCCTCAAGGCCGGGATTTTCTTCAGAGGTGCTTCCATAGAGTTCCGAAACAGAGGTGGACTACCGCACAGCTGTTGGAACATCCTTTCCTCTCTCAGATTGATTTCTACCGTGAGACAGATATGAAAATGGCTCCTCTGTCTCCTACAAGCACTTTAGAAATCGGGAGCCCTGGTTGCGATTCGACCTCTTCTAGTTTGTGTTAATCTGTCCCAATTTTATCACTGGGCATTCAAAGATCTTGTGTTAATGGTGGAGAAACGGGAGAAAAAGGAGCCCGTCAAGAGACTTTCGGCTAAGGAAAGATTGGTCTCATTGGCTGTGGGATGTGAGAAGCCTGATTCGTTTTCAAGACCCCAAAGTGGCCACTGGATTGTTGTTAGATCCAAATCCCCTTGTTCAAATGTTCAAAATTGTCCCCCAGAGGCAGAAAGCGAAAAATCCATCATTGGAGGAGGAAGTCATGTTATAGAGGAAGCTTCCAGTGTTATGAACAACATTCCACAGATTTCAAGAAGTTTCTAGAATTTAATTTAATGAATTTCTTGTATGGATAAATCAAAATTATCCCTGGAAAAATAGGGGTCAAGCCAATCAAAATTAAGCAATTAACATGTAAAAATTAATTTAAAAAATAAACTGACTTTTTAACTTTAGAAATTGACTGATTTCTAGTTGTAAAAATTTACTTCTGATCTCAACTACTAATAAAAGAAATTGTAATGTTCATAGATAGTATTAGCTTGTTTGCATAGTATAGCCGAAGATATCTGTCGCATCCTGTGGATTTAATGAGCGAGTCGGGAAGCTTCTAGAACAGCAAGAAAAATATCTAAACAATGAAAATGGTTTTATCTTTGATCATTAATACATCTCATAAGGATCTGCTTTAACATGTGATAAGGACATGTTAAATAGTATAAGCCCACCAACCACTCAATAGCAAACAACAGAGAATATAGAGATATTTTGTTGTTTTGTGCGTGTGAGAGTCAACATTCATTGTTTAGAGCTGGCTGAAAAATCAGTTTCTGTTCATCGTTATTCACCCTATAAATACCATGCATTGCCTAACATTCACAACAACTCAATCCAATTCAGAAGTGGGAAAACAAACATTTGTAAGAAGAGTTCAAGTGTAGAAAGGTGAAGTAATAATGGTGGCAGGAAGCTACAGTATTGAAATAGAGTCTCCAGTGGAGGTTAAAAGGCTGTGGAATGCAACTCTGGACACCCACAATTTATTGCCAAAGATTGCACCAGAAATCATATCATCCATCACACTTCTTCAAGGAGATGGAGGAGTTGGCACTATTAGACAACTCTCCTTTACTGCAGGTAAGGTTATGGCCAGGAATAAAATATATATGCCTGATGTTTATATTTATTTATTGTCTAGATATTGTTGCTAATATGACCTAAACATTTGTTTTTGTAGCCAACAAGGATTTTAGCTACGTGAAAGAGAAGGTGGACTTGGTTGATGAGGCCAACATGGTGTACAGTTTCAGCCATGTGGAAGGAGGGATGATTGGGACAAAGGCCGCCTCAATAAGTTATATGGTTAAATTCGCCTCTAAAGAAGGGGGTGGATCCATTGCAACCACTACATGTAACTATGCCAGCCTTCCTGGTGTTCCACATGATGAAGCCAAAGTTGAGGAGATCAAGGCCAAGAGCATTGGTTTGTTCAAGATGGTGGAGGAATACCTTATTTCCAATCCCACTTTATACTTCTAAAAGCACCAATGTCCCACTTCTTCTTAGTGGTAGTAGTGTCACTTGATCAATAATAACATGTGGGAATGTCACACAGGCTTCAATCTAGTTTGGTGAGAATATGTATAGATTGGGCCTCTGGGTTGGGTTCAATAGTAAAGCTTTGGGACTTTCTCTAGTTTTAGTGGCTTTATAGTTAGTTAGCATGAAAAATAAAGTTTCTTTATTTTAATAATGAGTTAAAAAAGTGATCCTTTCTTAATTATTCAGTTATGGTTTCGTAATTTTGACATATAGCAAAATTCAGTAAATTATTTATTAAAAATAATTTATAAATACAAATAATGAAAATAAATGTATATTAAGATGAAGTAAATCATAAATAAAATCTATGATTGCAATATTTTATCAAAATATGTGTTTTATCCAATCTTTATGGATGTATAATTATTAATTAACATCATACCAATTCAAGAATGAGTTAAAATTATTTTAATTTATAATATACATATTTTGATATTTATTTAAAAATTGCACATAGATACATTACTATATCAATATGATTGTTTTTACAAATGTGTGATTTCAGTTGAAAAATAATTACCTTGGAATTTGAATTTTCATGCACCTGTCAATTCATTTTATAAAATTTGTCAAAGAAGAGAAGAAAAAAAGATTTAGAAAATGAATCTATGATATGACAATATGCTTGATAGTAAAAGTTGTTATATTAAAATTGTACTACATTCACTATTTAGATCAAAATAATGTTTAATCAAAATAATAAAGCATTAAAATACTCTTTAACAAGTAGCTTTTTTTATTGAGAAAATTATAAATGAGATATCAATATATAATTATTAAGAATGATTCCATAAAGATAATTTCAATTGACATAGATTGCCAATTTCCCTTCATTAATTGAAATTTAAAAATCTCCTAGAGAACATCACTTGAGTTATTAGATATTGATCCATAGAGAGTTAATGTATAATAGTCATATTATTTAGTTACATGTTTCAAGGATGATAAATGTTAATTTCAATATGATTAACTTTTTTTACGTGTACCTCTAGATTTTCTTTATATTTAAAATTTCTAGATTATATCTCTTCCATTGTACATTATGAAGATTATTCAATCAGATCCCTATTGCTTTTATAATCCTCCAATTAATTCGAGAACATAGGGAACTTGAAAGATATTGTAGATCTTAGAAGCCAATAGTAAAAATTCTTGTATTTGTTGTAATGCATTTCTCTACTAATCTAGATTTGTTAGATTTGAGGTTTTCAAATTGATTTTAAACACTTTTAATTTGTTCACCTTCTTTTATTTGTTAGTTGTCATTCTATATTAGTTTTCTACCAATCTATATTATTTTTTTTTCAATCTATTCGGTAGATTCATATGTATGTAGTTACCCTAGAGTTTTCATAAATATGCATCTTTGGATGAATATAATAGCCTAGTTATTGTGTTATTAAAAGGAGTTGACTTCATGCATGTGTAATTACAATTTTATTAGTTCATATTTTAATAGTTCTTAACTATTTTGTAATAAGTTGTTTTTGTATTGGCACAATGAGTAATTTGGCAATGACCTACCTCTTTGTAAAAATTGCCTTGAAACTAGTATCACCTTTCATTGAGAATCAGCATTCCTCATGACCTTTTCCACATCTGGGTTTTTTTCATGCTAATTCCAGTGTTCATGATATTTTAAGACTAAGGAAATTAGAAAATTATTTTACAATAGCTAATTCACCCACTCCCTGCCTCTTACTTTTTATCAAAGTTGTTCAATATCTCTAATTATGTTTTCAATAGGCGTGTACTTATCCCTAAAATTATGTGACTATAGAACCTTTTGTTTTTGTCACCAACTCTTCCTACAATTTAGGGTATGCTTTAGCCTTATTAATCCCTACTATATGTACTAAATAGTTTTTAGGGAGCATGACTCCTTAAGGCTTATCAATATTAGGAGTTATGCAAGCTATCATCAAGGATCATTATGTTAAATAATATATTAAATCCTTTTATCTTGCAAATAAATGTCATCTTTTTGTATCCATTTTAGCATTGTAAATTTGTATATGATAGTAATTTTTCATAAGTCTACCTATGAAATGAGTGCATCATAGAGGCCATAAGGAAAGTGATGTTAGTATGAAGAAACCATTAGGCATATTGGTGGTAATGGATAATGTATGTATGGATAGTTAGAAATTTTACATTTAATTTGAGCCAAGACAAAAGAATACAATATCAAGAAAAAGGGCCAAGATAAAAGAATAGCTTATCAGGAAAGTGGAAGAAAATACTAAAGTGTCATGTTGATGGAAAATAATGACCTGTAGATAATCATGGAATGAAAGAAATAGAGTAGATGCAGAACATATTGAGAAGAGGAGTATAATACTTCTCCATAACTTATGATAGTGCAATACTCACCATTGGACAAGCTCATTTGTTAAGAATACCATTCCAACTTCTTCTTCCTCTACTTCTAAAGTCATGACATATTTATTTCATTTTGATAATATGATCTTAAGTAGCTAAGATGATGATTCTAAAAATTGTACATGGAATTTCCAAATCACTCCCAATCATTTGTCATAACTTAGATTGGCCACATCATCAAATATAATGCCACATCAACATTCTTTTTTTCAAGGTTACCACAAAGGCCCATTATGTTATATTGGTGTCTTAATCTAACATCACATCATTTGGTTTTATTTTTTATATTTAAGGAAAAAAAAATCATCTAATCATGTGTAGTCATTGTTAACACTAAAAAATTTAAAGACACAACTAATGGTGTAATATTGTCAAAAAAAATGGAGCATAAAATGGAAAATTCCTATAATAAGTATTGAATTATTTCAACCACTATGTCCTCTCCCCTACCAAAAACTTCTAGTAATTGTTTCTTGGTCTACCTTGTGTTGATATAGATGAACAAGGTCCTATAAAGTTTCTGATTCCATTTGATATAATGGGGATGGGCATGGTTTTGTACTTTCTTTTTATAACAATGTTTTCTTCTAGTGATGATGAACTAGAAAGCTAGTTTACTTCTTCCTCTTTGTCTATGAATTCAAATAATTTTGAATATTGCTATCATCATACTCAAAGTGAAGAATAATGCTTTTTATCCCATGTATTTTCAAAAATGTCATTGATTGAGATAGTGCCATATTTCTTTTAGATTTCATAATTTCTTTCATATTTCTCTATATACCAACATAAACACAATTCTCCTAAATTTAAAGAATACCACTATAATAAAAAAATAATAATAATAATTTTCCACTTACTCTCATGTCAGAAAATGAAAGCATTATATTCAACATTTTAAAATAATTTATTTTCTTTTAATATTTTCCTAGTAAAGCTTGAAGCCAATTTATTTTATAAAACAAATAACACAATTGAATATTACCAAATTAATTTATCATTCTCTATGAACATGCTATCTACATAAGAAGTCTTCGAATACGCTCAATTAAATCTAATTGTACATGAGAGTTAAAAAAGAGTCTACATTTTTTAATCATTCCCCCAACCCCCTCCCCCAAAAGAACACAATGTTTCTAGACATCAAAGTCTTGAAGTATTTAGTTATACACTACCCGTGTGTTAGAAAACTTCAAGAAGTGGAAGAAAATAAATTCTAATTTTCATAGATATTATTAGATTGCACTCACCTTCATATACCCTAAGATATCTATCTTGATACACAAATTAATTTCCTTGTACTCCATTTAAATCATCGAGAAGAGTAAGAAAATATTTATAATTGATGAAAATGGGTTTCTTTTGACATGTGACCAGCTTCTAGAACATTCTAAACATGTGGGGATGCAAAGTGTCAAAGTTCCTACCCAAAATGTGGATAGTTCAAGGTAGATAAAAGTAGAGACAAAGATATTGGGGGAGAGAAGAAAGTGAAAAATAGATAGGGGGATGGAGAGAGGGGAAATGCTTGAAACCAAACTATTTATTCTTATAGCTTGCATAAGTTTTCACATTTGGCTTAAATTGTTTAATGAAATGATATAGATTTTTATTTCATTCATACATTAAATAATTAAGGTGAAGACAATTCCCTGAGAAATTTGGGTGAACTTTCTAGAAATACCTTGTTTATTCTCCACTCAATAAAAAACATGTCCTAGATCTTGTAAATAAACCTAAAATTATATCAATGGAGATCTTCTTTATCAATGCATATGGATAAAATAATAAAATCTATACCCAAATGCACTATGAAATAGTTAACCACACTATTTTCCTATCGATTACGATATTTTTATAGAAGGATGGTTATTCTTAGAAATTCAAGTATATGCTAAAGAAGACATAAAGGGAATAGAACATGATCTATTATTTCAAAGATGCAACTACGAAGATGATACAATCGAGATGGTAATGGTGATAGAAAGGCTTCTTCAAAGATCATATAATTAAGTGCATAAGCTCATTGGAATTACATAACCATTAGACTTCAATGAGAGGAGAATATGTTCTCTTACATAAGTCCTTAGTAAAATGAAGGGTAGAGATTAAGATGCACAAGAAAAAATATTTTCACTTTCATATAAACAAATTTGACAATCAAAATTTTCCTTAAGAGGTCTCATAGTCAAATGTCATTACCTATTTCAAAGGACTCAAAGACAAAAATATAGATAATGTAAAACACTAGATATAGTGGTACTAGTGTCTAATGGGATACATCATACCTTTTTTATGATACACTTGGGTGAGTTATTTTTATAACTACATATTCTTATGTACATATTTCTTAGAGATAATTCCTAAATATGCTACATAATTTAAAAATATATATATTTTGAACACCAACCTTTGAGTACGAAACACCAACTACTAATCACCCTATAATGCAAGCTCACCCAACCAAATCATGGGTGAAAAAATCCTTGGACCCAATTCTACTTTTTTTAGAGTTGTGGTGTAATGCCTCGCCTAGAGATCCTTGGAAACAAGAATGAAATACAAGCAAGACAATTTTTTTAAAAA
This sequence comes from Cupressus sempervirens, assembly GCA_028749045.1. NCBI lineage: Eukaryota > Viridiplantae > Streptophyta > Pinopsida > Cupressales > Cupressaceae > Cupressus > Cupressus sempervirens. The sequence continues at coordinate 988,350,520 of CM053787.1, read as the reverse complement.
AATGAGTGCAAGTGTACATGATAACAACATACGCAGATCTCAAAGATTGTAATGGAAGATTGACAATCATCCAAACACCAAAAAATCTCCAAATGCCACTACTAACCAAAAACACAAACAAGAAAACATAAGAGATCAACCAAGCTAAAAGACAAAAGCTGACTCTTGAAAATTGGCTAAGTCTGAAATCCTGATGGCATGAAATTTCATAGAATCTTTATCCTAGCTCATAGAGGTCTGGAACCTATCTTAAATGAATCATCACATCTATTAATATCTATCTTAAGTATATACATCAACTTATACTTAAGCAATATATTTTAAACCCCAAAGGATTGACTATAGAAGAAACAAAACCATAATCAAAATGCAACACCAAAGGATTGAAGAACACCAAAGAGGGTATTTGAAACAACTCCCAAAAAGGTTGGGTCTTACCAAAAAGTGCCCGCTGCCCATTCGCACAATTTTTTGCAAAATCCAGGTGATACTTTAGATCAACACTAGGCGATACTTTCTAGTATCGCACAATACTTCTAAAGAAGGAGGGTGATATTTTTAGGGATTGAGTGATACTTCTCTCAAGGGCATGCGATACTTTTTAAGTATTGTACCCTATTTCTTCAAAGGGGGTGCGATAATGTAAAGTATCGCATGACAAAACTCCAAGAGATGTGCGACACAATTAGGAAACTCATGATACAATTCTAATGGGTGTGTGATACATTATTGTATCACACCATGCTGACACATGGTCACCCAAGAAAATCAAGAAACACTTAAGGAGAACACAAAAGGGGAAAAATAGAGAATAAAACCTCCACACCAGGGTGTACTAGATCCACATTTCAAGGCAAGAATACTCGATTTGAATATGAAAGATAGAAAGATCAACAACTAACCATCTAAAAAATAGTAAGAAGTAAAAGTACATAAGGGAAACATTGCAGTGTATTGAAAGCAACATTGCAATAACATCATTAACATTGCAATGAACAAAACAACTAAGTACGTAGTTCCTCCTAACCGTCAATGGCATCATAAGACCATCGTGGGCCCTAGCCATCCCCTGTGTGTAACATCCCAAGCCACTGATTAGATCATCGATACTATTGTAATAGGGACATCACTACTAAAATATGCTACAATCATAAGCATAAGGAAATCTAACATGCTAGTGGAAAGGATAAGATAATCCTACAAGTAAATCACATCACCTATCACATACTAATCATCAATGTAAGAAAATACATCAAATCTAACATCATCTAAACATGATATACAAGCATCCCAATGAAAGCATAGCTCACTAGAAAGCATACTTCAGAAACTGAAGTACCAAGTGAAACATCCAACCATGGTCACGCTAGAATAATAGACCATATATGTACACCGGTCCCTAGCAGTGGTGTAAGTAGCTATTCTTCCCAACCATGTGACACCTGTAGGTCCACACCTACCATGCTGATGGAGATAATGATCCAACCACAAAAACAAAAAAACAACATCCATGTCTAACACACATGCCAAGTAGTATGATGACTGAATCTAGGATAAAGACAATGCATAAACTATAGGTCTTAGTCAGACATCTCAATGGGCTACTATGTAGGGATTGACATCATGGAGAGTCACTTGGAATTGACAAGAAAAAGCTTGGATCATGTGGATACAACATCCCTCAATGGAAAGGCTCTCATACATACATTTTATTATCTTTAATTTTATTACCACCCAATATTTTCTTTAGTTATCACTTAATTAAAAACTTCCTCTGCCATATCTATGGTGTCATGACCACCATGCTGCAAGATAGGAGCCCCATCCATATGCTACCTAAACACCCATGCTCATCCAATGATGAGTTCCCATAGGCATGCAAACTCCTAACCCAACTCCAATGATCTTAAATTTTAGAAGAAACATAGAAGATTGAGCCCCGCAGTCACCCAAAAAGTGTACACATACGTACTCGTGTGTGGCACCTCACCATCATGAAGATCAACACAAGGACTGGATGAGAACACAAGCATAAAGTCACTCAACCAAAACAAACTCGGGAGTGTAGACACCTAAATTTGATTACATTGCTTTGGTAATCCTATTTAGTTATCTCTAAAGGAATCATTAATTAAATTCCTATTAATTAATCCTTTGCCATCCCCTAGTTGATTAATTTAATTAATCATCTATAGTCCTAATTGATAAATCAAATAACCTATTATTTATCAATTAAATCCTATTCTTCTATCTAAATCCAAAATCCCCATTTATTAAATAAACCTATTTGATAAATAAAACCCTAAAATCTAATAAACCCTAACCTATCCTAAATCCCCTTTTTAGCCTAATCCACCCCATCCACCCATACTAACTAAGCTTAGTCACTAACTCACCCACCCTCATGAATGCCATCCACTTGCAAATCTCTAACATCCCTAATCTAATCCTAAACCCAAGCCTAATCCACCCCCTAATGTTGTCACATTCCGTAAGCAAGCTTAAGACTTTCTTAAGCCAAGGAAAGTCAACAATCTCAACTCCCTCCAAAATATCCCAACCACCCAACAATGAATTCTCTTACAAAAGCCATAAAGACTCGTACAAACTCTTACAAGCCATAATGAAGGGTCTTTATGAAGATATTATCCTTTGAGCCTCCTTTGTTGACTCATCCTTCCTCTTTCCTCCATCCACTCACCTTGTGACATGTGTCACTCCCTGATTGGTGCTAAACAAGCACAATCCATGTGCTCCCTTTTGAGTGCATCCTAGCCCTCCTTAAGCTTTCATCTTTCCTTCCATCTTAGCCCTCCATCCCTCAAGCCCTTAGCCTATAAATTGAATCCCCTCCCAAGCCATTTCAATCACAATCCATCAAGTAAAGTTATAATGCCATTTTGAAGCCAAATCCATACTTTTGCATGCATCCACACCAAAAATCCCAAAAATCTCCATTGAAGCTAGTTTGAAGCTTGAGCATACATCCCAAATCCTATCAAATAGACTCATCCCTAAATCAAGTGACCATCCTCATTGGGAGAGCCATTCCATGGCTCATATTCTCATTTGAGGGTTTCACTTTGTCTCTCATATATGTTATGTCTTTTATGCTAGTTAATGCTTTGTTCTTTTGATAGATTAGTATTACTTGCTAACATATTTCTCATATACAGGGAGGACATACATAACATGCATCCCAATGTAACAGAAAGATGCAATAGTGGTCTACTAATATCCAAATGGATCATCTAGGTCCACAAACCACATTGTGCCAAGAAAACCTAAGAAAATAGGGTGGCATGCAAAATGAGTTAAAACCCCCAAATTTTGGAAAAATTCCAAAATTAAAACCCATTTGGTCTTTGGGTGCAAAAACCTTAAAAATCCAAAAATAAATGAAATCGAACACCGTATGCAAAAATGGCCAGCATAATGGCTCAAAACCCTAAACTTTCATCTCAAAAATAGGGAAAACATTCATACCTGACCAACCAAGTAGAACTAGTGAACAGAAATAGAGGGGAACACTAGTTCTCAACCTCCTAACATACTACTACAAGAAATGGAAGTTGAAAAAGAGTAAAAACAATAAAACAAGAAGGCCCTACCTGACAGCAAAAGGGGCAAAAATTGAAACCCACACAATAAAATAAATCACCTATTGAATCTACTGAAAATTATGGAAAAGCACATCCTACCCTAGCCGAATCCAATGAGACTAACCTCGCAAAGGTCGCATGCTCATAGCTCCTAGAATGAACAAAAGTCCAATCCTTTAAAAGAGGATTTTGGAAAATGCTCTCCAAATTCTCAAATCCAAAATAGAAAAGTGAGGAATTAAATTCCTCTTTCAATACTTATACACTTTTTGGGTGAATAGTCAATTAGGGCAATTAGCTAACTATAGTAGCTAGGCTCCGAATGGACCTAAACAAAAGTAGGTTATTCTTCGTAATGAGAATTCACCTAAGGCAAAGTTGCCAAAAATTAAGTCTGAAAATATTTAAAGCCCAAAAACTTAAAGACACAAAAAAACTCTTAACACTTTCATGACAATGTGAACTTCTAAAATGTATACACATGCTCAGTGGTCTAGTCACATAATGTAGATGAGTTTGGATTTACTAATCACCGAAATATTTTAATTAAAATAATTAAAATAAGGATACGTCAACCATACAGGGATGACATTGGCAAAATATGAACAATTGAATCACTAACTCCATGTGCCACTACCAAGGATATAATTCGTGGACACTAAAATACACGATTAAGTGCAATTGCATATAATATCATAGCTAAAGCAACATGTATTAAAATACCTATTTAATCCATTTACATCACTCACATTCGCATAAAGCATAAAAATAAAAGAATGAAGTAAATAACCATGGCATAAAATTCATCTCATAACATAACCAGCAAATATGTCCACTAACAATAAACCAAGATATCATCATAGATCTACTATCATCTCAAAATAACATCAACATGCAAATATGATAAACAGAACAGTATAACAGTAAAACATCTATGGTACTAAATCATAGTATAACATCTGACCCTCAAGTCATCTCAAAATACATATAATAAGAGTATCAAGTATCTCTCGAATCTAAATAGACAAGGTACAGGCACTACATCCTCCCCCACTAGCATAGACTTAATCCTAGAAGCCAACAAAAAGGTAGGGGTACAATCGTGAAGCATCCTCCCAAGTCGTAGAGGTCTCATTGCTAGGGTCCCATTGGACCCTTACCTGATTTATGTCCTGACCTCACAAGGTCAGCCTCTAGTGTTGTAGGATACAATTGGGCTCCAAAGTAAGCTACTCATCTGCTACTTGCAAAGCATCCCAATCAAGAACATGGGTCACATCCAGAATATACTACCTCAAAAAAGAAACATGAAAAAACATCATGGATGTGTGATAGGCTAGGTGGTAATGCTAGTTGATAATAAATATGACCAATCCTCTCAAGGATCTCAAAAGGTCTAAAAAAACATGGTGCTAACTTAGAGTCTTTCCCATAATGGATGGGGCTCTTCCTCAGATGTACTCTAAAAAAAACTCTATCACCCACAGAAAAGTGACAATCCAACCTATGGGCATCTGCCTACGTCTTTTGCCTATCTTGAGCAGTAACCAAATGCTACCTAATGCAACCAACCTATTGCTCCATATCTTGAAGCATCTCTAGACCCAAAAGATCTCAATCCTCTACACAATCTCAACTCAAAGGGGTAAGATATGGTCTACCATACAAGGCTTGAAAAGGTGACATGCCAAGAGAACTATGATACTTGTTGTTGTATGCAAACTCAACAAGGTACAAATAGTCCTCCCACTTCACCTACCTATCCATAACATACATGTGAAGCATATTCTCCAAAATTTGATTCACTCTCTCAGTTTGACCATTAGTCTCTGGGTGATAAGTTGAACTAAAATTGAGTTGCGCACCTAAAGCATGTTGGAGAGATGTCCACAGTGCAGAAGTAAACATTGGATCTCTATTTGAAATAATCTAATGAGGAATCCTATGCAAACAAACCATATCTACCAAGGAAACATGCACTATTGAAGAAGCTATGTAGGATGCTCTTATAGGTGAAAAATGTGCTACCTTGGACAACTTGTCCATTGTCACCATGATGTAATCATGTCTCTGTGATGACATAGGCAACCCTATGATAAAATCAATAGATATCATATCCCACTTCCACTCTAGAATGGTATGTGGTTGCAAAAGACTTGTCATATGCTGATGCTCTACTTTCACTCTCTGGCACTCAAGGCATCAAACAAAAAATCAACAACATTACACCTCATCCCTGCCCAAAAGTATAGCTATTTGAGATCAACATGCATCTTCTTGACTCCAAGATGTGTGGAATATGGTGCACGATGCACTTCTGACAAAACCAAGGTATGAAGATCACCTAACATGGGTACATAGATATGCCCCATGTGACATAGTAGTCCATCAGACTTAAGCACATAACTTGAAAATCTCCCCTCAAGGGTTTGTCTAGACTCGATCTCCACCCTCACCTCTTGATACCAAGTGTCACTAGGTAAGGCCTCCAAGATATAGCCTCACAAATCCACTCCCAATGACAACACTGATACCTCATGTCACCTTCTGCTCAAGACATCCATGACGACATTCTCTGTCCTTTTAATGTGATAAACATCAAAGTCATACTCACACAAGAACTCCATGCAATGATGTTTTCATGCATTTAGGTTTGGTAGAGTAAAGATATACTACAAGCTCCTATGATCACTATGCAACTCAAACCTGTATCCCAAAAGAAAATGACTCCAATGGACAAGGGCATGCACTACGACCATGAGTTCCAAATCATGAGTTGGGTAGTTAAGCTCATGGTTCTTGATATTTTTAGATTCAAATGCAATCAGTTCACCATCCTGCATTAACACCACACCCATGCCTTCCAAAGAAGAATATGTACAAACCATGAAATCACCTATAGGATTAGGCACTACAAGGACTAGTGCACTAGTCAAACACTCCTTAAGAGTATTAAATGTTGCCTCACACTAGTCTGACCAAACAAATTTCTTCCCTTTTCTCTGAAGAGAAGTGATGGGATGAGCCACCCATGAGAAATCCTTCACGAAGTGATGGTAGTAACCCTCCAATCCCATAAAACTATGAAATTTTGAGACATTAGTGGTTACTAGCCAATCCATGATAGCATGAATCTTGTCTGGATCCACCATAATTCCATCACCTATAATGATGTGACCCAAATACTTTACCTCAAACTAGAAGAACCCACATTTACTCAAGTTGACATATAACTGATGGTCTCTCAAATATTGTAGTACTTGACGTAAATGGAATTCATGCTCCTCCACAGTCTTGGAATAGATCAATATGTCATCCAGGAATACAATGACACACTGATCAAGGTATGTGTGAAATACACCATTCATCAAACTCATAAATACTAATGGCACATTGATTAACCCAAAAGGTACAATTGTTAACTCATAATGTCCATATTGTGAACAAAAAGATGTTTGATGAATATCAGCCTCCTAAATATGAAGTTGATGGTATCCTGACTTCATATCAATCTTCAAAAACACTTGTGCTCCCTTCATTTTCTTGAACAAGTCATCTATCCTCAGCAAAGGATAATGATTCTTCATTGTCATCTTGTTCAACTATTGGTAGTCAATGCACTACCACAAAGAACCATCCTTCCTCTTCAAAAAGATGACTAGTGCGCCCCACGGGGATACACTGGGACGAATATGGCCCTTGGCCAACAATTCCTCCAACTACAATCTGAGCTCACTCAACTCCTAAGTAGTCATGCAATAAGGAGCTCATTAAATCAACTCCACTCTTAGTACACGGTCAATTCAAAAATCAATGTCACACTATGATAGCATACCTAGAATCTCATCAGGAAACACATCAACATACTCATGAAGGAGTGAGTGATCATCAAGAGTCACTGTATAGCTCTCAGCTTCCTCAAGATCACTAAGAGACACAAGAAACAACTGACAACCCTTCTACACACTCCATTTTAGTTTATTAGCTGAGATCATATGAAGTGAGACTGGTCTCTAAACTTTGAAAAGTTCCACCTATCCACCTCTGTTCATCAACACACTATACCACCTTACGATGGCAATCGATATTCACCTAATGGGAGGCTAGCCAATCCATGGCCAACACAATATCATATGATCCCAAAGGTAGAATGCATAAATCCACTATGGTGGTGAAGGTTCCCAAATTCAAACTACAACTCCTAACCAACAAGTCAACAACCAACTTAGAACCTGTGGCTAACTCAACTTGCCACCTATCAACCTAATGCATTTCCACTAGCCCACATTGCTAAACAAGAGATGGTGAAATAAGAGAATTAGAAACACTAGAGTCAAACAAAACTGAAGTTGAAATACCATGTAACATACCTATAGCCTCAACTATCATACCTTGATGCTCAACTTGACAATTGTCAACTACTACAAAGACTCTATGATTCCTACCCACATCTTCTATAGTAGGCTTAGATCTCACTGCACCCTTACTAGGTCTTGTAGATGGTTTGATGGAACACTCAAATGATTTATGACTAGGCTGGTCACAAGAGTAGGAGTTCCCAGTAAAGTTGGGACCTATCCCACGACCACCCTATGTAGCACTAGGATATGGTGCACTACCTTTGTTGGAATTCTGTTGACCACCTTGTGGAGGATGATCCTACTGAGATTTCTTTCCTTGATTCTAGTTATCTCCTTTCTTACCTAAGGTACCAGAATCTTGTCCACCCTTTCCCCAAAACCTCTTATTCTTATAGTGTGGACCACCCTGAGAGGGTGCTAATTGGGTCTAACCCTTCCCTAAGGACTAAGAATACTATACATCTTGCCCTGAATTCTTTGTACCTTGGATCTAGGAACTAGATCTACTACTGAAACCTCTAGTTAGATTCTCCTTAGAAATTCATGCCTTCTCTATAGAAAGAACAAGAGTCCTAGGTTGATGCATACAAACTTCTCCAATGAGGGAGTCCTTAAGGCCTCGAATGAAATGATGAACTAAGAGTAAATCATCATTGTTATAGAATGAATACTACCTGAGTTCAAAGAATTAGATCTCGTACTGATCCACGATCATATTTTCTTGCTAGATTGTGTGGAACTCATCAGCATGGGCCTCTTTGAACTAAAGAGATAAGAATCTCTCTCAAAACCTCTCCTCAAAGATCTCCCAAGTGAGATCTACAACACTAACCTAAATCTGCTGGATCTCAATATTCCACGAAATGGATGCATGGTCCCTTAACTACATAATTGCACAATGGGCCCTCATGTTGGTTGAATATTGATACATGGTGAAGCAATGCTCCATGTCCAACAACCAAGTCTTAGCCTTGAAACCACTTTCCTTACCATCATACATTGGTGGTCTAGATTGCTGAAGAGACTCCATGATATCCAACCTGATGGAATCCTCACTGTTATGATCCCTACCACCTTGATGGTGTCTGCTACCCCCTGGTGGGGTAAGAGAACACTCACATTCACGTTCCTCCTCTCTATGCTCTAAATGATGGGAATCTACATGATGAAATCCCTCTTCCTAATTATGATCCTCTTGGTGCTCCTCAACACAAGGGCCTAATTGAGCAAGAATCTCCTGGAATACTGGCAACAATAGCCCCATGCCATCCTAATTAGTGTTATTACCTTTCTCTCCCTCTCCATCCTAACATTCTTCTTCATGGTGTTCATTTCCATGATTACCGCTATGGGTACCACAATGGCCAATAGGTCCATGTGTAGGAGGCATCACTGTGGGAACAACATGGTGATGTCAGAAAAGTCAGATCACAAGCATAAGAGTCAAAACATGAACCCAAGAAATATCAAAATAACAACATAATATAATAGTATACAATGAAAAAAATAACCATAGTGGAAGCATAACATAGAGATCCCAATGTTTCAACATGGGCTCTCTAGAGATCCTTGGAAACAAGGATGAAATAAAAGAAAGATTTTTTTTTTTTAAAACAAGTGCAAGTGTACATGATAACAACATACATAGATCTCAAAGATCACAACAAAAGACTGACAATCATCCAAACACCAACCGATCTCCAAATGCCACTACTAACCAAAAACACAAACAAGAAAACATAAGAGATCAACCAAGCTAAAAGACAAAAGTTGACTCCTAAAAATTGGCTAAGTTTGAAATATTGAAGCCCTGAAACTTCCTAGAATCTTTATCTTAGTTCACAGAGGTCTGGAACATATCTCAAATGAATCATCACATATACTAAAATATATCTTAAGTATATATATCAACTTATACTTAAATGATATATTTTGAACTCTAGAGGACTGACTATAGAAAACACACAACCAGAATCAAAATGCAACACCAAAGAGGATATCCAAAACAACTCCTAAAAAGTTCAATTCTTACCAAAAAGTGCCTGCTTCCCACCCGCATAGGTTTTTACAAAAATCCAGGCAATACTTTAGATCAGCACTAGGTGATACTTTCTAGTGTCACACAATACTTATAAAGAATGAGGGCGACATTTTTAGGGATTGAGCGATACTTCTCTCAAGGTCATGCGATACTTTTTAAGTATCGTACGATATTTCTTCAAAGGGGGTTGTGATAATGTAAAGTATTGCATGACAAAACTCTAAGAGGCATACGACACAATCAGGAAACAGATGATATAATTCTAATGGGCATGTGATACATTATTGTATCGCACCATGCTGACACATGGTCACCCAGGAAACTCAAGAAACACTTAAGGAGAACACAAAAGGGGGAAAAATGAGAATAAAACCTCCACACTAAGGAGTACTAGATCCACATTTCAAGGAAAGAACACTTGAGCCAAATGTGAAAGATGGAAAGATCAACAACTAACCATCTAAAAAATAGTAAGAAGTAAAAGTACATAAGGGAAACACTGCAGTGTATTGAAAGCAACACCACAATAACACCATTAACATTGCAATGAACAAAATAACTAACTAAGTATGCAGTTCCTCCCAACCATCATGGGCCCTACTTGTCCCCCATGCATAACATCCCAAGCCATCGATCAAATTGTCAGTACTATCATATAATAGGGACATTACTACTAAAACATGCCACAATTATAACCATAAGGAAATATAACATGCTAGTGGAAAGCATAAAATAATCCTACAAGTAAATAACATCACCTATCACATACTAATCATCAATGTAAGGAAATGCATAAAATCTAACATCATTTAAACATGATATACAAGAATCCCAATGAAAGGATAAGTCACCAGAAAGCATACTTCAGAAACTGAAGTACCAAGTGAAACATCTAGCCATAGTCACACTAGAACAATAGACTGTCTCTATACATTAGTCCCTAGCAGTGGTGTAGGTAGCTATTCCTCCCAACCATGTGACACCTGTAGGTCCACACCCACTTTGCTGATGGAGATAATGATCCAACCACAAACACACAAAAACAACATCCATGGCTAACACACACGCCATGTAGTATGATGACTGAATCCAAGATAAAGACAATGCATAAACTATAGGTCCTAGTTAGACATCTCAATGGGATACTATGTAAGGACTAACATCATGGAGAGTCACTTGGCATTGACAAGCCCAAGATTAGATCATGCAGTTACAACATCCCTCAACGGAAAGGCTCTCACATAAACATTTTATTATCTTTAATTTTATTACCACCCAATATTTTCTTTAGTTATCACTTAATTAAATACTTCCTTTACCATACTTGTGGTGTTGTGATCACTAGGCTGTGAGATAGGAGGCCCCTCCATATGCTACCCTACCCTACCCATGCTCATCCAATGATGAGTGCTTGTAGGCATGCAAACTCCCACCCCAACCCCAATGATCATAACTTCTGGAAGAAACACAGAAGATCGGGCCCTGCAGGTCACCCAAAAAATGTGTGTGTATGTACTCGTGTGTGGTGCACTACCATCATGAAGATCAACGCAAGGACTGCATGAGAACACAAGCATAAAGTCACTCAACCAAAATAGACTTGAGAGGAGAGAAGTAACATGCATCCCAATGCAATAGAAAGATGAAATGATAGTATGACTGATATGTAAATAGATCATCCAAGTCCAAAAACTACATTGTGCAAAGAAAACTTGAGAAAATAGGGTAGCATGCAAAATAAGGTAAAAACCCCAAAGTCTAGAAAAGTTCCAAAATTAAAACCCATTTGGCCTTTGGGTGTAGAAACCTCAAAAATCCAAAAATAAATGAAATCGAACACCGTATGAAAAAATGGCTAGCATAATAGCTCAAAACCCCAAACCCTAATCCCAAAAATAGGGAAAATGTTCATACCTGACCAATCGGGCAGAACTAGCAAATAGAAATAGAGGGGAACACTAGTTCTCAACCTCCTAACATAATAATACAAGAAATGAAAGCTAAAACAGAGTAAAAAAAAATAAAAATAGGAAGGCCCTACCTGACACCAAAAAGGGTAGAAACCAAAACACACACAATAAAATAAATCACCTATCGAATCTGTCGAAAATCATGGCAAAGCATGGTCTATCCAAACTGAATCCAACGAGACCAACTGTTAGAGTAATTATTTTTTTACACTTATTAATTAAATTAGTTTGATTTAATTAATTAACTTGCCTATTACTCTAGTTTTCTGAAGCTGTCTCTTAGGTACATATAATTAATATTTTATATTAATTATAATGTGCAACCTATCTTTTTTGGGCTTTAGGTTACCCTTTTCGAGTTTCGATATCCTTTATAAGGATTGATCTCTTTGTAATTCATTGAATTCATTGAATAATATTTTTCTTCATCTGAATACAATTTTGCATGTTTTTTAGATCAAACCCTTGCCTCTTCTTGTCTTTTTCTTCTTCGTGATAGGTTTTGTACATGTAGGTATTCTTGGGCTTCATGGATTTGATTGACATATTTTCTAAAATCCTACATGGTATTAGAGCCAAATCTGCTGTAGCTTGTTCAATATTTGGAGATAAGAAAGAATGAGGGTTTGGTGGATTGAATCTAGTCTTTTTTTAGGTTTTTTCTAAGAAAATAGGGGGTCACCAATTTTTAGAGTAGTTTGAGGCCAAATGGACATCATGAATGGATTCAGAAGGTGTCAAAACCCCCATTTCCATATAAAGTTTGTCTTAGTTGGACAATGGTGATTTGGGAGGCAAATTTTTTTGTTGGGTAGGGCCATATGACCTTTGTATGCAATTTGAGATGTGAAAAAATAAAAAAATTGGAAAAAAAAATTGATTCATGGTAGTTTTGGCCTGCAATGGTTAACTAACCATGGCAAAACTACTAGCGGTTAACGCTGGCAGCCCGTCTCGTAGTGGTTCCGCCAATAGCTCCCACTGTGGCCCCATCACAACTCTACCCCATGGAAACCATCCACCCTCCTGTTGCCAACCGCTGCTCCACCAATAGTGGAGAGATTTTGTTTATTTTTTATTTTTTATTAAATTTTTATTTTTTCATGCATTCCAGAGGCCCTGTTGGTTTTCTCTACATAACTTGAGCATACAGACATATTTTTTTGATTAAAAAAATGCATTAGAAATATGGTTCCAAGATGGAGATAATTGTGTTGGATTTTTTTAGTTTTGATCTAGTTTGGTTGCCTATTTTTGTAGTCAAAGTTGGATATTCTATTTTGCACTCTAGGAGGCATATCTTGAGCATTCGATCTCTGATTTGGGACTTCTTTATATTGTTGGAAAGCTATTTTTGCATTATTTTCAATGATGTTGGTTGATGTTCTAGATTCCACTCTAGGAACATTCTATTCAATCTTCTACATTTTTGCATTCTGGTGGATATCCTAGCTATTTTAGGTTCGGGGATCAATTTTGTTGCTTCAAATACTTTTTTTTGGGCTATACTATCTTTTGTATTAGTCTTATGTCTTTTTTGATCATTTTTGATATCATTTGTAAGCATATTTTTGCAAATGCACTGAGATAAAGTGCCACTTCCTACATTTTGGGATCCTTTTCATTATTGTGATTCATTGTACTCGCACAATTTTATAAAGTGTCAGGGGGGATAGTTGATTATCATTTAGGCCCTCTTCCTTTGTCAACTGAGTGTCCCTTCCATGACATTAGCCCTATGATGTGTCAGTGATACATGCCTTTATTGGTGTCTATACATCACTCTCGATGTGCTTGGTTCCTATGTTGTAGGAGTTTTTTGGCCCACTTTCTCAGTTTCTTGTCACCTCACCCTATCTTCATTAAGAAGGGGGGGGGGTTTCTTCTGTTGTTTCTAATGCTTCCTTGGTTTGATGGTTCATTGGTGTAAGCTATGTATTAATTTTTTGATTCTATATACTAGGAAATTGTAGTGGTTGGCTACCTATGCATTTTGGTGAGATGGATCATCTACCATATAGACATTCTCGATTCATGACTTCTATTTCCATGGAGGTTCTACATATCAACAGTTTTTTTTTGATAAAGTTTGCACCTTTTTCATGCTTTAGTGGTTCTCTCCATGATCTCTCTTTGTTCCTATCTTCTGGAACATTCTTTGCTATCTCTTTTTGGAGTAGGGTTTTTCCCATATGGTTTTCTCTAGTTCTCTAGTTTACAGAGATTTCTTTGTATTGGGTACCTCATTAGGCCTTATTGTTGGGACCCATTTTTCTTCTTTCATAGTTGTGCTAGGTTAGCTTACCTCTTGAGCTTTTCTTAAGGGGGGGTGTTAGAGTGATTATTTGTTTACACTTATTAATTAAATCACTTTGATTTAATTAATTAAGTTTTCTATTAATCTATTTTTTAAAGCTATCTCATAGGTACATATAATTAATATTTTATATTAATTATAATGTGCAACCTATCTTTTTTAGGCTTTAGGTTACCCTTTTCGGGTTTCAATATCCTTTATAAGGATTGATCTCTTTGTAATTCATTCAATCCATTGAATAATATGTTTCTTCATCTGAATACAATTTTGCATGTTTTTTAGATCAAACCCTTACCTCTTCTTGTGTTTTTCTTCTCCATGACAGGTTTTGTACATGTAGGTATTCTTGGGCTTTGTGGATTTGATTGGCATATTTTCTCAAATCCTACACCAACCTCATGAAGATTCCACACAAATATAATTCCTCGACACTAAAATATGTGATCAAGTATAATTGCATATAATATCATAGCTGAAGTAACATGTATTAAAATACCTATTTAATCCATTTACATCACTCACATTCATAGAAAATGTAAAAATACAAGAATGAAGTAAATAACCATGGCATAAAATTCATCTCATAACATAACCAAAAAATATGTCCACTAATGATAAAACAAGATATAATCATAGATCTAATGTCATCTCAAAATAGAATCAACATGAAAATATGATAAATTGAATAGTATAGCAATAAAGAATCTATGGTACTGAATCATAGTATAACATTTGACCCTCAGGTTATCTCAAAATACATATAATAAGAGTATCAAGTATCTCTCGAATCAAAATAGACAAGGTACAGACTACAAACATGAGAGGCACTACATGTGGTACCCTGTGAAGCAAGTGAAACCACCATGGAGCATGTATTGAAGATGGCCAAAAGGAACTTCATAGGCTAAAAATCTTACTTGTAGGGGAGTCCTCGTTATACACCCTCCTATCCTATAACACCAAAGGGGCAAAAGATAGAAGAGGAGGCCTCATCAATCCAAGAATATTGGAATCTTGGCTTTACCTTCACATAGTAGCGATCATGCAAGTACCTCTTTCTTTGCTACCTTATTTCTTCAAAGGCTTCCATTTTTGGGAAACCTTGCCTCATGTATTGATAGTTGATCCTTTCATGGTTTAGATCTCGGTATCTGGTTGACCTTAACCCACTAGGAAATTTCCTTCTCATCTTCATCTAGGGATATCCTTTTTATTAGGTGGTCTCCCTTTTCTAGAATTTGTACATGTTATTTTCCATCCATGATACCCAAACAATTTTGCTAGTCCTTGAAAGCCATTGCCCACTAGTACTTGTGGAGACTGACTACTTATTAATATTATGCTCTTTCTTTTTAAAAATTTTATCATTAATTAGGCTTTAAGGTTTTCAGGATTCTAGGGGTTCTCTTCCTTCCCATCCTTGTAAAAGGAAAAATGTGCCACTTGTAGATGACAAGCAAAACCTGAAATCTTGAACTTGAGTATTTCAACTGATAAAAAAAAAAAAAAGGTAATTGGAAGCCATACCTTGGGAACATAAAAATTGTATGTTACTAGTACTGAGGTGAAGAATCTATAAATCCTAAGAACCTATAATTTCATACATGTTAAATACATAGACAATTTTTAAGGCCCAAATTTATCTTATTTTTCTCTTACGTAGAAACCTGAGAAGTATGCCACTCAGACCAAAATTCAGCTGACATAGTTTATGATGGTGATTTGTCCTTGCAATATTGACAAGACCACTATTCAACATCCACTCACATGACACATGCGACAATTTAATGCTAAGTACTTTTTATATGACAATCATTTAAATTTCAAAATACTAGTAAATACATCATGGATGATGCAAGACACTTAGCCCAAGGGAGAATATTACTCCTAGGCTAGTGAGAGGAGTGGAAAACCACTACCTACCACCACCTAGGATGTTGTAGAGCCACTAGTGCAATGCTAAGTGAGACACTTCTTATTCTACCATGGAAAAGGTTGTGTGTACAAGTATTAGTGACATTTTTATGTAAATTTCATCTTTTAGAGATAGAAAACTTACAATCCATGCCATGAAGATGAACTTGTAACTTCCTTAGCCAAGTAAGAAAGGAATTGACCAGTGAGATCATACTTCATACCAAAGACATGATAAAAATGGGAAACTAGAGAGTAACCAAATTGTAGAGACCATCCCTTGGTAGAGAAAGTGCTTAGAAAACTAGGATCAAAGATTTTGTACTAGGCATTGAATAGGAGACTAATTATATCTTCCCTTAGTGAGATATTTTTTTCCATGAAACCTAGTTTCCTTTTATGAGAACCCATATTTCCTATTGTTGAGTTCACATTAATGGACAACAAAATTAGTTTGATGACACACTACGGGTGGAGCCAAAGTAACTCTACCCAAATGAAAAATGACCAAAGAAAAATTAGACACAAGCATGGGTAGACCAATAAACAACAAAAATAATGTTCCAAAAAGAGCATGCTTAAAAGGAGAAAGCAACTACAAAAAAACACAAATAAATAAGGAAAAAAAAAAAGAAGAACCTAAAAAAGAAAAGTAACCAGGTGAAATGACTTGCAAAACAAGAAAGAAAAATGACAAGGGCTGAATGAGAATACTAACCTAAGAGACAAGAATAAAGAACACTGTGGTGCCAAATTCTGTCCTAATTCACTCACAAAGCTAACTTCAAAACTAAAGGCACCTTTCACAAAATTTCACAACCAAAAACACTTCTGGGGGGGTGACAACACTAGTGAAAACTTTACTTGTAGAGCACAATTATGATTATCAACAAAGTGAAAATTAACCCCTTTAGGTTACTTAAATAAAATCTTGATCATGCTATTTTAAATGGTGCCTTGATTGTACTTTCATTTCATTAATGAGCATTTCCATATGTCCCACCTTAAGACCATAGAAATTTCCTCCCTTCATCGAAGACGCATGAGAAAAGGCTTCCACTTGATCTAAGAGTAACCTTTCAATAAGAATGAGGTCTTCTCCATTGTTGAATACCTTCATTTTTCCTCACCGAAGGGATCTGTATCCTAGACAAGGAATGTAGAAGCTCGATGAAGAAAAAACCAGAAAAAACCAAAGGGATTTACCCCAAGCAAGGCAACAATAGAAAATGAAAAGAGTTGATGCAACTTTTTTCTCACAAAAAGTAGGGATGTGTATGCAAGGCATAAAAAATGGAAACTTGACTATTGCATTTTAGAAATCTAGAACTCAACCTTTTTAATAACTAGTGCCTTATTCTTATCAAGTTGATCACTTTAAGCATGAACTTAGATTGGAACATCCTAACTCACCATAACCATAAAATTTGCATGTCCAACACTAAAATGTGTCATTTGAAAGGGGTACATATCATTTCAATTCCCAATGAATATAAAGAGGCCAAGCTCATTCAAGAAGCCATTCATTTTTCCTTTATGGGATATTGTGCAACCCTTTTAGGAAGAAAAGATATCTTCCCCTCCTCATTTTAGTTATACTCTTTTAATGTATGGTAAGTGATATTCCTTTCCCTAAATGGAAAATTTAATTTTTTTTTTGTGGGGGCACTTATTTCGCCATCCCATCCTTGTTTACTTATTTTATTTATCATGAGGAGGAAAAAATGATACTTGTGTCTCAAGATATCACTTGGCCTTTAAATTTTCATCAATCATGAGTAGGGACATTCTATTCATTTCATTCTTATAGTGATTCTTCGCTTCTCTTTTCTTGTCAAATTAGTTCACCAATAAATTGTAGACATAAGAAAATTTATCTTGGTTTGATGAAGGTTGATCCTATCATGAGTTCATACTCATAGTTTTCAACTCATAATAATAAGGTACTAGAATCTAGTCTTACCAATCTCTTTGGAAAAAGGTTATTTATTCAAGGATCTACTCTTTCTTTTGATTTTCTTTTTGATATTTCAAATTTGGTTCTTCTGGTATATTTTCCAATTAATTTGGTTGTTCTCTCCTCATAATCACCATGATCATTTTTATCATGGTGTACTACGAATGGGTTAATTTGAGAGAAAAGTCTAGATTAGGTCTTTCATCATTTTCTTTGCTGCCTATGAGTTAGTTGCATGTGACCCTTGTATATTCCAAATATATGACCACCTGTGGTTACATGGTGCACTTGGGAAATATCATTTTCTTGTAGCTTACCTATGTGATTTCCACTCCGGTTCCTTTGGGAACCATGGGTGATTCTAGGGAAATCCTTGCATGTTTTCTTTTTTAGTTAGTCCTATGAAATATTGGTGACAAGGTCTTGATGTTCTTCATAACCTTGGCATGTCCCCAGTATTCCTATATCAAACTAAGTGCTCAACTACATTGTGGTACTTTTTTACAAAGTGTCCCACACTCAAGCTTCAAGAAATATTCAATCCCCCCACCATCTACCCCAGAAAGGAAACAAGGAATAGCTCTTAGTTTCAGCAAGAATTAACCTACTCATCTTATAAAAAATTAGTCCTACCAATCCTATCACACACATGTAGTCCTATCTTGAAGAATAAAAAGTTTCCAATCACCTATCTCATATCCCACTAACCTAAAGGGTCTAATTTAAAAGCCATAGTCCACTCACTATCCCCACCCCTCATACCTTCGACCCCTAACTCATGTTTAAAGTTAGATGACATGTTATTTAATGCATATCTAGGCATCTATATAAACATTATTCATGTTTTTCCTTTGATGACTATGATTAATTAATTTGCATTAGAAAACATCCTTAATGATTAACGTTCTATGATTATAAGGCTAACCATTTATTATATGATGATTATATGATGCATTTTTTAATGTCATTTCTTAATTCCTTCATTTTTCTCCACATATAATTATATTATAATCCTTTAGTATGTTAGCATTATCCATGTGATAAGGATGATATGTATGTGGGGTTGTTGTTAGAAAGTGAGTGATTAGATGTTGTCATTAATGGAAACACACATCATTGGTATGATTACTTGTGTTGACAATTGTTTTTGGTCTGATTAGTATGTGAAAAATACTTGAGTCTAGGAAGGAAATGTATTATACAAGTGGATAGTTTTGGTCAACAACAATACAAAACTTATTAGATAAGGCTGAAATTTTGGGAATATGATATATATGATTTATATGAGCTACTTATTTGGTCTCTTGTGTTAGTGTTCTTATTAGCATGAGTTATGGTGATGTAAAGAAGAGTAAGTGTAGGATGAAAATGATTTAGGATAATTTTTGTCATTGAGTATTTTAGCTTGGAAATTGAATTGCCTCATAAATTCAATTTCTTATCAATAATGGGATTACATCCAAGGACTTAAATATTTTAAATGTAATCCAATTTTGTGTTTTGATGAATGAATGAAAACATTTTGTATAGTGCTAGTGAAGAAATCTAAATTAAAAATTTTTAAGGGTATAAAATAAAGCTTTTTTGGTATGTGAGGACATATAGCCATATTATGATTCTATATTGATGTGATGCACGAGCTTTGATTCTATATTCAAGATCAGCACACATGAGAGCTTCAAAGGAACTAATCAAGCATTATGATGCTATATTTAATCCACTATTTTGATGTAATATTTCTTTTAAATATTTGATAGAAGTCCAAAAGATTTTTATAACCTTCACCCTCAAGCAATGAGCTCCCTTTTGGTTCTCTCAACCTCTAATAGGGTTGAGGACCTTTAATAGGGTCTTGTCTCATAATAAGGAAACCTGTACTAAATGTATTGTAGTGAATCCTAATAGGACCATGTCCTTGAACAAGGATATTTTAAGATAATTGCATCATCTTGTGGGCTAAATCCCCAATGGGATTTTCCATTGGCCACAATTTCCTCAAGAATAAATCATATTTTTTATGAGTTTTCTTGCTATCCATGCTTTAATTTTATGCTTTATCATGTTAGTAGTGGTATAAATTATGGTAAAATATTTGATTTACTTGAAATTTCTACAATACTGATTCATCGCCCCTCTACGTGTTGCTTGATCCTAATAATTATCCATATCCTTTACATTCTTGTATTATAATGAATGAAGACTCACCTAGTGAGATCCACATGATGACTTGATCTTCATCATTATTTGTACTATCTTCCTTGATGTGTATATACATACATACATACATATACATATATAGATACATATATATATATATACACACACACACATGTGTGTGTATGTGTATATATATACATATAAAATAATTCACATAAATGATCATTTAGTTATTCAACATGGCCAAGTTATAGTCATCAATAAGGTTTCTTAAACTTATATAATAATATTATATGAAATAAATAAAATATTAATGGATACCAATACTACATAAATTCTCAAATAATTAGATTGAACTAACCTATAGTCCCTTGCATTTTCCTTTGATGGTTCTCTATCCATCGATGCTTAGATATAAAATTATAATCTTCTTCCCAACTTCTTTGTTCTTTTTTCCTAACAACTACAACATGTGGTCATGTTAGGATTAACTGCAAAAAAAAAAATAGTTACATACAAATATAACCAATATTAGAAAATAATAAATCACACATAAGAGAACACAAGACACAAATTTAACATGGTTTACTCAATCCAAGGCCTACACCCTCCAATAATAAGTCCATTATTATTATTATCTAGTGATTACAATCTATAATCACTTACAACTCAATATCATTGCAAGAAGCTACAATATCACCATACATTATGAATTCCCTAACCCTAAGCCATTTTATACAAGCTTTTGTTGCTTACAAAATTAGGGATAGAATAATTTATCCAATATAAAAATAGTAGTTGATGCCTTTACAATATAAGATCAGTTTTGGCTATGGGGGTAGTGCCCTGAAAAACCCTTGTGGGGGTGTTTCCCCTTAACCCCAACTTGTATTGTGATAGGAAGCATACTTGGGCTACTTCCCCAAGACCCACAAGGGGCACTTCCCCTTGACCCCCATAGAGATAAACTAGGGAGAAACAATGCTGAATATATCTTTGAGTCTAATTAGGCTCCACATCACAATAAACTCCTACTTGGAGACTAATCAGACTCCACAATAATAACCTCCAACTTGGAGTATGAACAAAGTACTGCTAAACCTATAGCTCACATTGGAATACCAAATCACCCATGACTATATTGTACACTTTTATTTTGTTCACTCTAGAAGACTAGCCAAAGCTAAAGAGGATCTCAACTTCTCCCTTGTTACTACCTTGGTAAACATATCTACCAGATTATCATTTGTATGTATCTTCTCCATCTTTAATTTCTCATCACCCAAAATTGACCAAATAAAATGGTATTATAACTATATATGTTTTTTCTTTGAAAGTAGAGAAGAATTCTTCGCAAGATAAATGAAACTTTGGATGTTTATGAATAAATAATTATCCCTCTATGGGTGTCCAAATTATTCCATGAAGAACTAAAACCATATCATCTCATTGGCTACCTCTGTAGTAGCAACATACTCTACCTTTTTAGTAGATAAATCATTCATCTTCCTTTAACCAAGAAATCTAGCTCATTGCTGCCCTACCAATAGTAAATACATAACCTATAGGACTCTACCTAGTATCAATATCCTCTACTAGATCTGAGTCAACATATCCCTATAAATTAGTAGAAAAGACACCAAAATATAAACACTTAATGGATGTTCCTCTCAAATATATGAGAATCCATTTGACTACATTCCAATGCTTGCTTCTTGGATGACTCATATACATGCTAATGATGGACACTGCATGTCCAATATATGGTACTACACATACCATAACATACATCAAGCTTCCTATGGCTGAAGCATAAGGTACCTTAAACATCTTATCCTCCTCTTCTTGTGTCTTGGGACGCATCTGATTAGTCAATTTTAAATGACTTGGTAAATGTGTGCTGATAGATTTAGCATTCTCCATAGAGAAATGCTGGAACACCTTCGCAATATAATCAGCTTGAGATAATGTCAGTGTTTTGTTCTTTCTATCTCTAAAATTTTTCATACCAAGGATTTGATTTTTTGCCCCCAAATCCTTCATTGTAAAAAAAATGTACTAAGTGTTCTTGGGGGCACTGCCCCTTGACCCTGTCTTGATGGTGCTTCCCCCAAACCCCCATAGATATAATTTGAGGAGAAACCATGCCAAATAAACCTTTGAGTCTAATTAGGCTCCACATCACAATAGGTTATTTATCTTTCCTCAAAAGATGTACAATATATGTCATTTCATTCCAATGCTTTATATTAAATTTCTTCCTTATGACTATGATATTTTAATGGACATGCTAAGTATTAAATTCTAATAATTATAAGGGAATATACATTATGAATAATAATGAAAAGTTTAAATAGTCATAGTCCTCATTATGATATTTTTTGGTCACAATAATAAAACTAATATGTATTCATATATGCGGATAATTGTTAGGATTACCAATAGACTAAATAACAATTATATGAAAAATATAACCAATATTAGAACATAATAAATTACACATTAGAGAACACACAACACCAAGATTTAACATGGTTCACCCAATCCCTTGGCTACACCCACCAAATAATGAGTCTAATATTGTTATGATTTAGTGATTATATCCTGATTACAATCTGTAATCCCTTATAGCTCAATACTACCACAAGAAGCAATTATTGCATCACACCTTATGAAATCCCTAAGCCTAAGACTTATTTATACAAGATTTTTTTTGATTTAGGGTTATAATTAATTACAACATTCCAGCTCAAAATTATCGATAAAATAGGCTCAATTTGTTTTCCAAAGAATTATGAAAAGTGTACAGTACATTCCTGATCAATCACCACATATCAATAATTTCCCACTTGGGGACTAATCAGGCTCCATGCTAAAAAATGATTCCACTCAAAGACTGATCCTATAGCAATACCACTACCATATGGGGCTCCCACTTGATCGAACCACCTTAGACTCAACTATTCTTTTATCTTGTTGAGTTGAGAAGACCAACTAAAGATGAAGAGGAGTTAAACTTCTCCCTTGTTATTACCTTTGTAAACATATTTGCTAGATTGTCATTTGTATGTATCTTGTCCAACTTTAACATTCCATCATCCAAAACTGACCAAATGAAATGGTATTGCAAATGTATGTATTTTTTCTTTGAATAGAAAGAAAAATTCTTTGCAAGATGAATGGTACTTTGGCTATCAATAATTTTTTTTATCCCTCTTTGGGTATCCCAATTCTTCCAAAAAGAAATGAAGCCATATCATCTCCTTGGCTACCTCTATAGTAGAAACATACTCTAAATCTGTAGTGGATAAGTCATTAACCTTCTATAATTGAGAAACCTAGCTCACAGTTGCCCCACGAATAGTAAATACATAAACTATAGTAGTCTACCTGCTATGAATATCCCTTGCCAAATATGAGTCAACATAGCTCTACGAGTTAGTAGTAGAGCCCCCAAAGTGTAAACACTTATTGGATGTTCCTCTCAAATATTTGAGAGTCCATTTGACTACATTCCAATGCTTAGTTCTAAGATGACTCTTATACTTGCTAACAACTCCCACTGTATGTATAATATCTAGCATTGTATATACCATAGCATACATAAAGCTTCCTATAGTTGAAGCATAAAGTACCTTGGACATCTCATCCTCCTCTTCTTGTATCTTTGGACACATCTCCTTAGTCAACTTTAAATGACTAGGTAAAGGTGTGCTAACAACTCTAACATTCTCCATAGAGAAACATTGTAACACCTTCTTAATATAATCAGCTTGAGATAATGTCAAATTTCTATTCTTCTTATCTTTGCAAATTTTCATACGAAGAATTTGATTTGTTGCCACCAAATCCTTCATAGAAAATTAATGTGCTAATTGTTCTTTTAATCCTTTAATGTGATCCATGTTAGACCCACCCAAAAGCATATCATCAACATATAAACATAAAATAATGTAGTTGTTACCATCTAAACTCTTAAAATAAACACAACGATCTAAATGACACCTACTATAAATTTTTTAAACTTTAGATACCATTGCGAAGTTGCTTTCTTCAAGCCATATAAACTTTTCTACAATCTACACACTAAGTTCTCCTTACTTTTGACCTCAAATCCTTCTAGCCATGTCATATATATCTCTTCATCCAAATCACCATGAAGAAATGATTGTTTAACATCAAGCTCCTCCAAATGAAAATATTTAGTAGCCACAATACTTAAAACAATATAGATAGAAGTCATTTTAACAATATGAGAAAATATCATCAAAATCAATTCCCTTTTTCTATGCAAATCTTTTAAATTTGTTCTTACCTCCATCTTCTTCTTTCAACCTGTAAACCCATTTATTCTATAAATCCCTTTTACTTGCATGAAACTTGCATAATTACTAAGTCTTATTTTTCAAAAAAGAGTATATCTCTTTTTTCACTATAGACTCTTATTGAATATTTGTATCTACCTACATAACTTCATCATAACATTTAGGTTCACTAGTGTAATGCCCTACCTAGAGATCCTTGGAAACAAGGATGAAAAACAAGCAAGATAAAAAATTTTCAACAAGTGTAAGTGTACATGATAACAACATACACAAATCTTAAAGATCGCAATGGAAGAATAACAAACATCCAAACACCAACAAATCTCCAAATGCCACAACTAACCAAAACCAAAACCAAGTAAGCATAAGGGATCAACCAACCTAACAGACAAAAGATGACTCTTGAAAATTGGCAAAGTCTGAAATTCTATAGCCCTAAAATTTCCTAGAATATTTATCCTAGCCCGTAGAGGTCTGAAACCCATCTCAAATGAATTTTTGCATATATATTAAAATATATCTTAAGTATAAGGAATTAAATATATGTCAACTTATACTTAAACAATATATTTTAAACCCCAAAGGAATACAATGAAAAGATGCATAATTGGATTTGAATAGAAACAACTTGAATCCAAAATGCAACACCATGGGGTTGAAGAACACTGAAGAAGGTATCCAAAAAAACTCTCAAAAAGTTTGCACTAGATCAAAAAGTGCCCACTGCCTACCCGCACAAGTTTTTACAAAACCTAAGAGATACTTTAATAGAGCACATGAAAGTATCGTGCGACATTTATAAAGAAGGAGGGCGGCATTTTTAGGGACTAGGTGATACTTCTCCAAAATTCATGCAATATTTTAAGGGTATCGTACAACATTTCTTACAAGGAGGTGCAATACTAGAAAGTATTGCACGACATTTCTCCAAGAGACATGCGATAGAGTCAGGGGACACACGATATAGTTTCAATGGGCACACAATACATTTTTGTGTCACACCATGCTAATATAAGGTCGCACAGGAAACTCAAGAAAAAAACTTAAGGACAAATAATAGACTAAAAATGAGTTCAAAACCTCCACACTAGGGAGTACTAGATCTGCATTTTGAGGCAAGAACACTCAAACCGAATAAGGAAATACAAAAAGAACGACATCTAACCATCTATCAGATAAGAATACAAGTATAGAAGGAACATCATAGTGAACTAAAGCAACATCACAATAGCTAAAATAAAATCATAATCTACAAAATAACCAAACTAAGTACATGGTTTCTCCCATCCATCAATGGTGTCATGAGACCATCATGGGCCCTAGCCATCCCCCACGCGTAACCTCCCAAGCCACTGATCAAATTGTCGGTACTGTCATGATAGGGACATCACTACTAAAACATGCTAACAAAAAAAGCATTTAGGAAATCTAACATGCTAGTAGTAAAGTATAAGATAAACTTGCAAGTAGATAACATCACCTATCACATGCTAATCATCATAATAAGGAATGCATCAAAACTAAGATCATCTCAACATGATAAACAACATCCCAATGAAAGCATAAATCACAAGAAGCATACTCTGTAAATCGAAGTACCAAGTGAACACATCCAACAATGGTTGCACTATGATACAAGACCATCTTTGTACACTGGTCCCTAGCAATGGTGAAGGTAGTTATGCCTCCCAACCACATGGCACCTATAGGTCCATATCCACCATGCTAATGGAGATAATGATCCAACCACAAACATGCAAAACAACATCTATGGCTAACATAGACACCAAGCACAATGATGACTGAATCCAAGATATAGACAATGTATAAACTACAAGTCCTGGTCAGACATCTCAATGGGTTACTATTTAGGGACTGACGTCATGGAGAGTCACTTGGCATCGAAAAGCCCAGGCTCAGATCTATGCAAACTCAACTTCCTCAATGGAAGGCTGATACACTGAAGTACTATTTTATTATCTTTAATGTTATTACAATTCAATGCTTTATTTAGTTATTACTTATATATAGCTTCCTCTGCCATCCTTCGGCACCATGAACACCGAGCTACAAGATAGAAGCCTCCTCCATATGCTACCCTACCCTACCCATTCTCATCCAACGATGAGTCCCATTGGCATGCAAACTCCCAACCCAACCCCAATGATTATAAATTCTAGAAGTACCACAAAAGATCAACCCCCATAGGTCATCGGATAGATGTACACATGTGTGGTGCACCACCATCACAAAGATCAACACAAGGACTAGATGAGAACACAAATAGAAAGTCAATCAACCAAAAACATAATCAGGATGACAGATGCTACATGTATCCCAATGCAACATAAAGTGAAAAAGTGATCTGATGGATATCCAAACAGATCATCCAAGTCCACGACCCACATGCCAAGAAAACTTGAGAAAATAGGGTTGCACATAAAATGAGGTAAAAACCCCTAATTTTGAAAAAATTTCAAAATTAAAACCCATTTGGCTTTTGGGTACAAAAACCTCAAAAATCCAAAAATAATTGAAATTAGACACTGTATTGAAAAATGGCTAGCATAATGGCTCAAAAACCCAAACCCCCATTTCAAAAATAGGGAAAACGTTCATGCCCGACCAACCAAGCAGAACCAGCATACAAAAATGGAGGGGAACACTACTTTTCAACTTCATAACTTACTGCTACAAGAAATAGAAGGTAAAACAAAGTGAAAACAAAAAAACAATAAAGCCTTACCTGATAGCAAAAGGGGCAGAAATAGTAACTCACACAATAAAATAAATCACCTGCCAAATTTGTTGAAAATGGCGGCAAAGCATAAACTCTTCGAGTCAAATCCAACAAGACCAACCTCATGAAGATCCTATGCTCATAGCTCCTAGAATAAAAAAAACAAGAATCCTTCAGAAGAGTATTTCTAAAATGGCTCTCAAATTTCCAATTCTAAAAAGTGAGAAGTGAATAATGAATCCACTTTTCCAATACTTATTCATTTTTGAGTGAATAATCGATTATGAAAAATAGCCAGTTAGAGTAGTCAAACTCTGAACGAATCCAAAAAAAACAAGTTATTGTCTACAACATAATTTCACTTAAGGAAAAGCTGTCAGAAATTAAATCCGAAAAGATTTAAAACCCAAAAATCCAAAATCACAAAAAATAACTTAACACTTTCATGATAAATGCAACTTCTAAATGCAAAAACACACTCACTAGTCTAATCACATAATGCAGATGAGTTTGGATTTACTAATCATTGAAAGGTTTAATTTAAACAATTAAAATAAGGATACATTGAACATACATGGGCGACATTAGAAAAATATGAATAGTTGGGTAACTAACTCCATGTGCCACTACTAGGGATATAATTCTTGCACACTAAAATACACGATCAAGTGCAATTGCATGTAATATCATAGTCGAAGCAACATGTTTTAAAATACCTATTCAATCCATTTACATCACTCACATTTGCAAAAGTGTAAAGATACAAGAATGAAGTAAATAACCATAGCATAAAAATTCATCTCATAATATAACCAACAAATATGTCCAAATAAACCATATAACCAGATATCATCATAGATCTACTATCATCTCAAAATAGCATTAAGATGAAAAATGATAAACTGAATAGCATAGTAGTATAGCATCTATGGTACTAAATCAAAGTATAAAATTTGACCCTCAAGTCATCACAAGGTACAAAATAAGAGTATCAAGTATCTGTCAAATCAAAATAGACAAAGTACAAACTGTAAACACGAGAAGCACTACAACTAGTACCAGTTAGTAAAATAGAGGAAAAACAAGTAAAACATATTTTTCGAGGTCTACTTAGCTTTGTTGACCATCTAATATGCTCTAGGGTGTGTGATATTTTTTTTTTTTTTGATTTTTTCTAGATCACGAGAAACTATTGGAATATCATCTTTTGGAGTACCATCCAACACTACATAATCATTTTCTTTCTTCTCATGTTGTTGCAATAGATCTTTGTACAACACTTTCTTAGTAAATATTGCATTCTCGCTTCTTACAATTTTTTGATTTTCAAAATCCCAAACCCTATAACCAAATTAATCAATGCCATATCCAAAAAATATACATGTATTTGACTTAGCTTCCAACTTCATTCTATTTTAAGAATCTATATATGAAAATGCTTCACAACTGAAGGTTTTGAGAAAAGAATAACTAACCTTCTTTCTAGTCCATGCTTTCTCTAGAATACCACAACCCAAAGGAGTATAGGGACCTCTATTAATTAAATTTAGAACACTATTGACAGCCTCTACTCACATGGTTAAGGGAAACCCAACATGAAACCTTATGCTCCTTGCATACTCCATTATTGTCCTTTTCATGCATTCACCCACTCCATTTTACTGTGGAGTCCTTGGAATAGTTTTTTGTCTATGAATACCACTAGTGGAGACATAATATTCAAATTCATGATTGCAATGCTCACCATAATTATTAGATGTAAGACATTTTAAACCTTACCAATCTCATTTTCAATAAAGCATTTCCATTTTATAAAAAGTTTGAAATAAATCAGATTTTTGTCTAAGAAAATAACTCCATACTTTTCTAGTTTCATGATCAATAAATATAAAATAATAATAAACTCCAACAAGGGAAGATACTTAAGCTATTCCCCATACATTTGTATGAATAAGCTCTAATTTTTCATTTTTCTAAATTTCTTCCCACTCTTCACAAAATCCACTCTCTTATTTTCCATACAAAAAAATTTCATAGAAATCTATATTGACAGTTTAGACCTAGTAAAAATTTATTTTTATGAAGTTATTTCATACCTTTCTCACTCATGTTCCCAAGTTTTTTGTGCCATAGCACCGTATCTGAATCTACAACAATTATTTGTTCTCTGTGCTCAACTGCAGAAACTAGTCCCATACATTCATTTGTCTCTAAAACAATTAAAGTAGAAGGAATAATATGACTTGTACAAAGATATAAGGTTCCTACCTTCACACATTCTGATACTACATGGAGCCCTTTGAAATCCTATAATTTTTATCTTTAAAATTAACTATACACAACCCTCATCACCAAGTTTCCCCCCTGAAATTAAATTCCTACTCAACCTTGGAAAATGTCTTACCTCATGTAGTAGCCAATGATACCCTTTCTGCAAATTAATCTTAAATTTTCCCTTTCCAACAATCTAACAAGGTTTATTATCTCCCAAATAAAAAATCCCAAAATATCCTTGGACATGATTGTAAATTAAAAATGTGCACCACTCTAAATCCTTCTATCCAAGTGATCCCATGAGTTGAAATGCTTGAATGGTGGCTTAGAGCTCCCTATCCATTGATTGCAAATGAGTGTTTTGAGCAATATGAATAGTTCTCATCTAAGCCTTTGAGACATATCCCTTGCTAGTAAACCATGAAATGGGAGGTTCTTGAGACAATAGCAAGAATGCAAGTGTCCAGAAGAACTCTCAATCATGCAATGCAAGAATGAGCTAAGCTAGAATGATATGCACAATGCAACTAAATTTTTCAAAATGAGAGTATTATTAAGCCATTCTAGTTAAGCTATGTGATTTAAACTATAGTAAAATGAAGAGCTACACTATATTAATCTAAGCTAATATGTAATGGTGATGAGAGAAATAGACAAGGAAATGAGAAGTTTTCCACAAAGGTCCAAGAAATCAATCAAGAAACCTCCAACGTAACAATAATCAAGAAGATTGATCCTTTGAGAAGGGGAGAGCTCTTTCTTTAAAAGGTGTATGGATGGTGGATATCAAGATCAAGGGATGGATGATCTAGGGTGAGGGTTGACTTTTGGTATGATCCATGTGCAAGAGCAAGTCAACCAATGAAAAGGAGTTGAATTTTCATGTGAGACAAAAGCCTTTTCTTTTAATTTATAAATAGGAAAAGGGCTTTACATGTGCACATTGAGTGGTTAGAAGAATGAGGTCTTTTATTTGGTTAAAAGGGGACATGTTCTTTTAATCAAATATGAACTTAGAGTAATATAGTTAAATTATAGGTTATAATCAAATAAATTGATTTTAGCAATTTGGCTTAGGCAAATAATTAATTAATTAAGCCAAAATGCTAAGAAAGGGGGCTAATAGTCAAGATGACCCTTTATAGGTGGTTATATTTTCCCCTCTTTTACTTAATGTGTGATCAATCTAGGAACTCATGATGTCTTTGAATTAAATATTTTCTCCAAGTAGGCAACAATAGATAGAGAGATCTAAGATTCTATAGAACAAGATGTAGATGAGATAGCCAATCCTAAATGTATAGTTTGATAGTGATAGTATTGAATACTAGGAAAGAGAGGATATCAAAACTCAAGAAGAGTACTAGCACAAGGAAAAATAGATAGATTGAGAGTGAATGAGAATATCAAACATGTGCTCCTGAGTAATAGATAATTGTAGCAAACAATTATACAGTATCTTTGCCCCCTTGGGATCAAAATATAAATGAGGTAAAGAGAATGTCAAAATGGACAAAATATGAGAAAATTGAGATATACAAAAGTTCATTATGATAGCTATGAAATTATAAGTGAAGAGTGACTATTAAGGAGTGATAGAATGCCCTAGTTTGACTAAGGTTGACCAAGAAGGATAAATATGAAAATTAGGTTAAATTAAGTAGGAAGATGATTTATAAGTGAAAGATTTGAATTTTGAAGTAGATATCAAATGTAGGAATGATGAAGACATCGAAAAAGATGAAGATGCTCTAGTGAAGATTCAAAGATTAGACCTCAAAAGGTCAGCTAACTGCCTAGAAGAAGGTATAATTTTGAAATGTGATTTTGACTATCAAGATGAGCCTAGATTTTGATTTTGATCCCAAAAATGGATCCAAGACATCAAAATTAGCTAGGGGTATAATTTTTATGGAATTTTGAGGAGTTTAAAAAATGAGTCAAAATAAGATTAAAGGACTATATAAGGGGTCCAAGGGTCATTTTCAATTCATTTATCTTTTTTGGTTTTTAGAGATTTGGAGAGAGATTATGGCTTTAGAAGGAATTCTAATTAACACACACTATTTCAAGTGCAATTGGTTGCACAATTTACCACCTGAGTACGAGGCCCTGATATGTCCTCAAAAAAATTTCATTATGAGAGAATTTGAAGTATTTTTTACATTTTTGGGTTTTTTAAAAGAAATATCATGCAATACTTTAAAAGTATCCCATAGATACTTTAAGAAATACTGTGCAATACTTATGTCAGACAAAATGTATCACTTTCCTTATAAAGGTATATCATATCAGCTATGGCCGAATCTCGTATCTAGGTAGGTGTGAACTATCACTTGAAAGTAAAGTATCACCCAGGCATTATAAGAAGTATTATATGATACTTAATCAACATAAAGTATCACTTGTATATAGTGAAAAGTATTGTACAGTCTATTTAGTGTTGAATACAATTGGTTAATTGTGTATTGTCTTTGATGTTACACAAAATGTCATATCTTTACTAGTCAGTGTATGTTGAGCTCGCTTGGGAAATGAAGATAGTTTACTATGTCTACCAAGAATTCTATTGTTTTCCAAGTTCAAAAGACAATGTCTATTGAGTTTAGCTAGGCATTGAAGAGAAGTTCATAGAAGTTGAGTGTTAACTGAGCTCACTTGGGTAACAAATGAAACTTGGATGGAACCAGTATTAATTAAGCTCATTCGGTTACCAAAGGAACTTTGTGAAGATGCAACATTAATTGAGTTCACTTGGTTAACACAAAAATATCATTTTTGAGTTAGTGTTTACCGAGCAGGATCAATTAATGAAGGATTTTCTTCTTTTGGAATATTGAGTTCAATAGATTTGTTTGTTGGTTCTAGCCAACTAAAGAGATGAATATCAATTATTCTAAGTTGTATTCAAGCTGATGTGACAATGCATAAGATATAAATATAAGGTCAAGTTGAGGATTGAATGAGAAAAAGTGTATGGAAGACTATAGGATGCTAAGAGGAAGCAATTGGAAGGATAAGAAGAATATCCTTGAGGAGATGCAAAGATACATTCGATCAAGAAGGGTCAAGTATTTGAGGCAGAATTGATTTCCATAATCATAAATTCAATTGCATTGGAAATCAGGTCATCTCACTATTGTTTTCTAACCATTTTAGCAGTGATCTAAATCACTTAACAGAGTTGGCTTAACAACTATTTACAAATCCTCTAACAAGGTTGCATTTCTCAATTGAAGTGTCTAAAGACCTCTAACAAAGCTACTCCTAAAAAGGTGATTAAATCCTCTAACAAGGTCACACCTAATAGTGTGTTTCATAACCTTTAACAAGGTTGGCTCCTAATAGGGCTCACTTCAAAAGATTGAAAAACAATAACTAGTTTAATTGGTGATTTTTCTCAAATTAGGTTTCCACGTTAAATCTTGGTGTCACTTGTGTTCATGCTATTTATTTCATGTGTATGCAAATAAGTTAATTAAGGGTAATGACATATAATATCTTAAGATTTTCATGTTATACAGTTGTCAAGTTACAGTTGTTATTTCAATGGTTACCGAGTTACACCATATTAGCAATATTAACCGAGTGCCTATGTGTTTGCCAAGAAAAAATATTTTTAGTGAAGTTTATGTTCTATGCTGACATCTAAGGGATATGGGATTTATTTTAGTGGTAATAGATTCACCCCTCCCCTTTCAGTTACTCCTCTTATATTCAACAATTTCTATTAGAGCTTAGGTCCCACTATCTATGACTTGGGTCCTTTAGACTTGGTTTTCTCTGGCTACAACTTGATAGCTTCTAACTATGACTTAGTTCCTTTAGACTGTGACTTAGGTTACACTAGATGCGACTCAGGTGCTTCTAGAGATTTTGGGGACTTGGGAGGTGAAGTCTCTTAACTTCTAATTGGATTTGGTAATGTATCAAGTTCAAAGTAAATAAAATTTCTATAATCCTCAGGTTCTTTCATGCTCTTTTCTTCACTCTTTTCTACAAACTCATCAATCTTTACATTTTCACTTTCTATGATCTTATGAGTAGAAAACTTCAAACACTTATATGCCTTACTTCTGCTGAAGTATCCTAGGAATATGCCTTTATTACCTTTGACATCAAATTTATCTTTGCTACCAAATACTTTCAAGTAACTTATATTATACCATAGTCCATAAGGAGTTTGATTTGAGTCATTCTTTAGCTATAATCTATTGAAGGTATGCACTATAGTATTGATTGCTTCCTTCTAGTATTTGATTACAACATTATTTTCTATCATTAAAGTTCTTGCACAATCCATGATGGATCTATTCCTTCTCTCATCTATACCATTCTACTATAGTGTACTAGGGGCTGATACTTGTCTTTTCATTCCTCTTTTAGTGTGGAATTCATTGGAAATAAATTCACCACCTCTATTTGATCTCAAACACTTCAAATTATTCCTTATTTCCTTCTCTACTCTTGCTAGATACCACTTAAAATTTTGAAAAGATGCTAACTTATCTTTTAGATATAATACAGTCATCGTTCTAGAATAATCATCAAAAAATAATAAAGTAGCTATCTCCACTATAGCTTTCAATTCTAATAGGTCCACATAAGTCAGTGTGAAACAACTCCAAGAGTTCTTCATAATGATAGTTCTTTCTTTTGAAACTTGTCTTGCCCATCTTACCAATTTGACAATTTTTGCATAGGCCCATATTAGGTTTCCTCAAAATAGGAATGCCTCTCACTCTTTTTTTTTTTTTTTTTTTTCTTATCTTGATTAGATTATAATAGTCCACATGACACAACCTTTTATGCCATAAGCAGCTTTCTTCTACTTGAGCAATGAAACATGATCTTTCACTAAGATCTAGGTAGAATTCATGAATGGGAAGGCCAAGTTGCTAGATGGAAAAGGAAATCTAGTTGGATTTGGTAACCAAGAAAAAGGTAAGCATTATTTTTTGGTAAAAGACTAGTGTCTTAGACAAGCAAGAAGTAGAATTGTATTTATCACTCTACAACAAAGTAGAGTATGTTGCAGCAATAGATAATTGTTCCAATATTATTTGGTTCAAACAACTATTGGTAGGTATGAAGGTATAGATCAAGGATATAGTGTTTATTTTATGTGATAACACCAGTACAATTAATATATCAAAAAATTATGTGATGCATACGAAGACCAAGCACATTGCTATCATTTTTTATGAGAATTGGTACAAGATAAACAGGTAAGATTGGAATATGTGAGTACTAAAGAACAAATTGCAAATGTATCCACTAAGCCAATACCTAAGGATGCATTTTTGTATCTAAGAGGTAAGTTAGGGGTTATTCCCCTAGCTAAAGCTCACTAAATGAAGTTTAGTGATGCATCAACCAACACATGTTGAAGATTTGTCAAGTTGATGTAGCATTGAAAAGGATAGATTGCACATGAGTCTATACATGAGGTACATTGATATTCATTGAATATTGCCTTTGGCATAAGATTTCAAAGGGGGAGAGTTTGTTGTCATATTCATAGAAATTTTATAAAGAGGGAGAGTTCTGTGATAAGGGATAATTTGTAGAGATGTCAAAGAAGAAGAACTTGGTCTGATATCAAAGAAGGAAAGTTTTTTATCAGAAGAAGATGTTGAAGATAAATTTTGTTGATAGAGGGAAAAATTGAAGGCAGAGGAAGTTCACACTGATAGAGGGAGTTCTCATGGATGCAAATCAAAATGAAACTAAGGATATTTTTCTTACTTTATTTTTCCCTAAAATTTCATTTTATTATGACATGTTGTGTTGCTATCAATTCCAAAGAGGGAGATTGTTGAATAAAATTGGTTAATTATGTATTGTCTTTGATACTACACAAAATGTCATATCTTTACTAGTTAGTATATGCCAAGCTCACTTAGGCAATGAAGATAGTTTCTTGTGTTTGTTGAGTATTCTAGTGTTTTCCAAGTTCAAAAGACATTTTCTATAGAGTTCACTTGAGTTTCAAAGAGAAGTTTGTAGAAGCTGAGTGTTAATTGAGATCACTCAGGTAATAAAGGAAAGTTGGATGGTACTAGTGTTAACCGAGCCCACTCGGTTACCAAAGGAACTTTGTGAAGATGCAGTGTTAACCAAATTCACTTTATTAACACAAAAACATCATTTCTGAGTTAGTGTCTACTAAGCAGGGTTGACTAACAAAGGATTTTCTTGTTTTGGCATATTGAGTTCAATGGATTTGTTTGTTGGTTCTAGTTGAATGAGGAGATGAAGATTAATTATTCTAAGTTGTATTCAAGCTGACTTGAAAATGCTTAAGATATAAATATAAGGTCAAGTTGAGGATTGAATGAGAAATAGTGTATGGAAGAAGAGAAGATGCTAAGCGGAAGCAAATTAGAAGGATAAGGAGAATATCCTTGAGGAGCTACAAAGATACATTCAATTAGGAAGGATCAAGTATTGGAGGCAAAATTGAGATCTATAATAAGAAATTTAGTTACATCAGAAATTAGGTCATCTCATTGTTACTGTCTAACCATTGTAGCAATGATCTAAATCTCTTAACAGAGTTGGCTTTACAACTTTTTGTAAATCCTCTAACAAGGTGGCTTTTCTAGATTGAAGTGTCTAAAGAACTCTAGCAAGGCCACTCCTAAAATGGAAATTAAATCATCTAACAAGATCACACCTAATAGTGTGTTTTGTAACATTTAATAAGTTTGGTTCCTTACAAGGCTCACTTTAGAAGAGTGGAAAACAAAAACTAGTTGCAATTGGTTGTTTTTCCTAGTTTTGGTTTCCACATTAAATCTTGGTGTCACTTGTGTTCATGATATTTATTTCATGTGTATGCAACTAAGCTAATTAAGGTTAATCACAATCTTGAGATTTGCATGTTAAGCATTTTTTGAGTTATAGTTGTTATTTTAGTAGTTATCAAGTTACAACATATTATCAGTATTAACAAAGTGCCTATGTGTTTGCCGAGAAATAATATTTTCAGTGAAGTTTATGTTATGTGCTAACATCTAAGAGATCTAGGATTTATTTTAGTGGTAATTGATTCACCCCTCCCCTCTTAGTTACTTCTCTTATATTTTCAACATTTTGTGCTTTTTCTACATGTTTGAGCACTATTTTCCATTGTTTTTCTTAATTGATGATGTTTTTAGAAGATATTGATGTTTTTGATGTTTGTTTGACTTAGTTTTATAGATTTTCCCCCCACCCTTTTCATTAGAGTCCAAAAGCTGGTGGGTTGTACATCCTTCAACATCTACATGTAGATGAGAAGGCTGCTATATCGAGCATGGGATTGAGGTGGTTGATCCACATACCCCATATATAGGTGAACCATGAGTTGTTGAGTTCTTTGGCTAAGTAGTGGAACAATGAGAACACCATGTTTCACCTAGTGACTGGTGAGGTCACCATCACCTTAGAGGATGCATATTGCATCTTTCATGTTCCATGTCATGAAGATCCAATGAGTATTTCTATTTGGTTGCTCATTTTTTTTAAGTTTGTGATATCCATAAGTGGTATACTGACATAAGGTTTTACATGTTATAGGTTTATTATGATCAGACCCTGACAGAGGGGAGATTAGCCATAAAATAGATATTCCAAGATTCTACTATTTTGGATCACCACTTGAAATGGGAGAGGCTCTTAGATGAGTATGAAAATGAGTATCCAATACCTTGTTTTATTTTCTCACCATTTACTTAGACTTTGGTCACCAACAGGGGCCAAAAGGAGTTCCCACTAGGATGGGGTAGATTGGTGGTAGGCTTGATTGGGTGGCCCTAGAGGATGGCTTGGGGACCATCTATCTTGGCGGATATGTACCTGAAGTTGCACAAGATAGTGTATTGTGATGGATAGACTTGGCAATGTGATACAGTGTTGGCCCAAATATGGGCTTGGGAACATATTGTAGTGGTCCAACCATAGGTGGAGCCATAAAAGCGTAGTAAGCCCTTTATATTTAGGTACACAAGATTCATCCCATAGAGTCACAATGGAGATGTGACATGCTATTGGAATTTTTTTGATGAACTCATATCTTTTTTCTGGTAGTCATAGCATCAATCCTACTGATGGTCTGACACATGGGAGTTGGAGTATATGTGCTATAGTTGGCCACTAGTAGGGAGACATTCAAAGATTGTAGAGCATTTTGTGGTCTGTTGATTATGGCAATAGTTTTCATAGATGTAGGTGATCTCAATGGAGACCATCACTAATGTTTGTTTCAATGACAAGGAGGAAAAGGGATGGCTATCTGTGTTATATTATCAGACAACCTTGAGAGATATAACAACACTCATGATAGAGCCCTAGGATTATCACTCAAACTTAGATGCAAGTAAAAAACCAACATACTTATATTAGTTTTAGAGGCATCCTTTTCCAAGTTTTACATGACCATATGCAACACCTATAGTAGCAAGCTAGGGAGGTGATAGAAAAGATGGTGAAGGAGGTGGAGGAAGAGGTGGGAGGCATATGGAGGTAAGGAGTAGTTCTCAAGCATGTGGGAGGAGGAAGACATAGGCTCAAGCTACAAGGGAGGAGGAAAGAAATGAGGAAGAGGAGGAGGAGTGTCCACTAGGATGCAGGAGGGTAGAGTGGGTAAAGCCATGATAGGAGCATCTTGCCAAGGGAAATGGAAAGAAAGATGCTTAAGAAGTCATGATGTTTCCATACAAGGAGTGAGATGTTGCTAGGCAAGAGTCAACACATCATGGAGTACAAGATACTTACTATTATGTAGCATACAAAGCTGTGGTGCTATCGAGATGGGGGTTTCTAGGTCATTCAAAGTGAGCAGGTAGATCAAAGGACACTCTACAACCACTAGATATGGAGTAGGCTCCACCTCCATAGCCACCACTAGCTTAGGAGGGTGAGATTAAGTCCTTGAGTTAGGAGTATCCTAGGATGATGACCTCCTATCATTGTTGTTGTATCATATGTATTTTGAGACATTGATATAGATTTTGGAGCCCATATTGTATATTTTCTGTGACACATTTGATATATATGAGATATTGGATTTGATTGATGTACTTGTGCATTTGTCTCATCTTTGTGCTCATGCCCTTGATGTTGTATATGGATGTTTCAGCAATTTGAGTTTATGTTTCTATGTGATTTTTTAGTTTTCTACTCGTGGTTATCTATGCTTAGTTCTATGTTCATGTTTATATGCTCATGGATCTCTCTCATATATAGTTTTAGCTCTCCTGTATATGAGGTAGACTCATATTTTGAAAGTGGAATACTTGGATAAATCATATGTGATTTTTTTGATTAACCCCTTGTGATGATAGGATAACAACAAGGCAAAGTGAAAGATCAAGAAGGTGAAAATACGTGATCCAAAATAAAGTGAAGGAAGAATGAAGGAAACTAGATGATGTGTCCATGAAAGATGCAGTGAGACCTTTCCCCATATGTAGAATTACAAGAATAGCTATTATGTACCTATGATGCAAACTAGTATGTAAAAAAATGGTTTACTTGTAAGAGATGCAAAACATTTAGACCCTAATTTCATCATTGAGCATTATTAAGGACATCGTAAGATCATACAATCATCACTAATATAACTATGGGGATATGAATATGATATATGTCAAATAAGAATGTGGGAATCCAACCTAATCATAAAATACATGTAAGTATAGATGATTAATGCAGCTAGATTCCCTAAGTTTAGTATAGAAAGAGTACACTTGTATTAAGGCATAAGTTCCAAGATAACCTCAAAGTGCTGTGTGGTGAAAAAAGATAAGGATGATACATTGTAGGTCAAAAGTGTTAACTAGGAAAAACATGAGTTCTATAAACACCTTAGACTAACAAAGTATACCCACAAGAAGAAAGAAAGAAAAATATGCCCCATGTCCCCAGTCTTCTAGTCCATGACATCCTCGAAAGACTATTAGGGAGGGAACACTTAGCAAAGAAATCATCATAGACAACACACAAAGGAGATAAAGTTCATCATAGCTCAACAACTTTAATGTTTAAGTCCATGTGTGTATGTCACATGTCCATTTTTTCAAGACTCAAATCTAATAGTGAGAAATATTGCAACATCCTAGAGTGTGGGTAAGGTATCCAAGAAGTGTTGAGAAAAACTTGATGTCAAGAGGGGTAGTGTTGAGAAACACTATTTTGTATGAGTTTCCAAAGAAACCCTAATGCAAAAGGAGACACTAACAAGATAAAAAGTTGTTCCCCAAGATGAGGACAAAGAGACAATTCCAAGCTAGGAAATGTGTTTCAGAGTGAATGAGTGAGATGGATAGACATAGTTACAAGGGTCTCAAGTAGCACCCATTTCTAGGTTATCATCACGTAGAAGATTTTTTTAGGAGTTTTTTTCAAATTCTTTGTATTTTTTGAATTTTTGAATTTTTTTAGTATTACATCAAAGTTCCTATTGCTATGTTTTCACTAAGATGGTCATTTGCATAGGACATTTTTTGATTTTTAGACTTTTTTAAAGGATCAAAAAAAAAAAAAAAAAAAAAAATATATATATATATATATATATATATATATATATATATATATATATATATATATAGATAGATAGTTGAGATGTGAGCTTCATGCATAGAACATTTTTAGGTATAGAATGTTGATGAGCTCAACTAGTTGTTCCCCTTAAGGAGTAGAGAGCTAATAGGCACCATATCCAAATGATATTGTGATAATGTAAGAACCCAACTAGTTAGGCTTAAATTTCCCTTTCTACTCTGTATTTTGCTGATTTTTTTAATTTTCTCAAAGCACAAGCTCACCTATTTGGAATTCATGGGGATGAACCTTTTTCTTGTAGGTAGTAGACATTCATTTTTGATAGGCTCTCATATGCTCAAAAGTGGCCTTGCAACTCTCATCAAGGATTTCTAGCTCTTGTATCTTCATAGCCCTATGGTCTTCATCAATTATCAACCCATGGAGGGAGACCCGTAGTGAGGGAATCTCGACTTCTAAGGGTAAGAAAACCTAAGACCCATAGACTAAAGAAAAATGTGTAGCCCCTTTAGGAGTACATATGGTGGTCTCATAGGCCCATAGTGCTAGATTGATCTGTAGGTGCCAGTCTTTACTTGATTTTTAAACTATTTGGTGCAATATTTTGAGAAATGTCCTATTAGAGGCCACAACTTGGTCATTTCCTTGGGGATAGTAGATTTAGGACCAATGTTGAACTTGACCTTGAATTTCTTACATAGCTATTGTAGGTCCTTATTTTTGAATTGTCCTTTATTATTAGTAATAATGGAGGATGGGATGCCATAGTGACAAATAATGTGGTTGATAATAAATAAGGCAACATATTTTCTTGTAGTAGAAGATAAAGGTACAACTTCAACCCATTTTGTAAAGTATTTAGTTAGTGTAGTTATATACTTATGACCACTAGACGAACTTGGGTGAATCTTGCCCACCAAATCAAAGGCCCATTTCTTAAATAACCAATATGTAAGAAGGTATGAGCTCACATCTAGGAAAATGAATCAAGTTATCATTAAGATGACATTTATTACAAGATTTAGCATATCAAACAGTGTTAGCCTACATGGTTATCCAATAGTAGCCCACCCTAAGAAGTTTCTAAGAAAGTGTAAGGCCATTAGAATGCGCCCTACAAATTCCATCATAGACTTTGGCTAATTAATTTTTGGACTCTTTTAGCTCAAGACATCTAATAAGTGTTTTACCTAGAATCTTCCTATACAAGTCACCATAGGCTAGGGTGTAATGTGAGACATTGCGAAGGAGTTGACATTTATGGTTTCGCATGAGATTTTTTGGAATAACCTAATCAAGTAAGAGAAAATGGTTGAGTAACATGAGGAGTCATGACTTAAAATAGTGTAGATCACATGATTATTAGAGGATTCATAAGCAAGGTGACATAATTCTTCCACCAAGAACTCAAAATGTGATTCATGTTCTTGTAACTGAAGAATAGATACTAGGATTCTCATAGCATTTGTAGCCTTATTTTTTGCTATAAGAATTTGTTGAAATGTCACAAATGTAACATAGTTTCATAGAGTATCAATCAATTTCTTATAGGGTAACAAATTTTCATCCTTGGTTAGATAGTTGTTATTAACTTAGTTAATAACAAGCTAGGAATCTCCATAGATATGTAGCTAGACAATCCTCCATTCTAAGGCCATTCTAGTCCTATTTATTAAGGGCCCATACTATGCTATATTATTAGTGCAAGGAAACAAAATTTTATAGGACTTAAGGATTGTGTAACCATGAGGTGTGATAAATAGAATGCCTAAACCAGCCCTATTCTAGGTGTGAGAACCATCAAAGAACATCTTCTAGGTTCTTTTAGTGATATGCATGATGGAAGCATTAGGAAACTCAATTTGTAGAGGAGTTGTATCTTGTAATGGGAAATCAAGAAGCTGATCAGCTATGGCTTGCCCCTTGATAGCTTTGCATTTGACATTTTGCATGTCAAATTCAAAGAGAATCATCATCCATTTATCCAGACGGCCAGTAAGCATAGCTTTACGCAATAGATATTTGAGGGGATCAATTTTTGCAATGAGATGGACTATGTGAGTGTTGCCTAAGTTTTAGTCAATATGTTTTTGTTAGAAATAGGGATTACTAAGAGGGAGGGGTGAATCAGTAATCTACAAACTTTAGTCACCAGTTGGATATTATTATTTACTTTAAACCATGCATAATAAAGAAATAAATTAATGCTAAATAGTAACAGTAACAATGCGTAAGGATAACTCATGATACCATATTTTGTTAAC
Source organism: Cupressus sempervirens (assembly GCA_028749045.1). Lineage (NCBI taxonomy): Eukaryota > Viridiplantae > Streptophyta > Pinopsida > Cupressales > Cupressaceae > Cupressus > Cupressus sempervirens. The sequence continues at coordinate 988,308,050 of CM053787.1, read as the reverse complement.
TAGGGAAACCTTGGCCAAGGGAAAACCTTGGTGGGGATGATACCCACTAGATAATACTAATATATAAGTTCCTTATTAGAGGATGGACCCTGTTAGAAGTCTATGAGAAAATTTAGTATAAGGAGTCCCTATTAGGAGACTTTGACTCCTTGTTAGGAGATTCCAACCTTGTTAGGACTTGTAGAATATTATATGCAAGAAGAGCCCAATGCCCAAACATGCAATTTCAACTACAATAAGAGCTTACTACTCAAACAAGTAATTTATTATTATTTTCCTTCCCTATATAATCTCTAATCTTCATCTTGATCTTGGATCACCAGATAAAATTTCTCACATATTACTTTCACAAAAGTTTGCTCACTTTGCAATAAGATAAACTCACAAGTCTGTACACATGATACACCCTTCTTATCATAAGAAGTCCTTTGCATAAATACCATGCCTTTACATAAAATACTATTGGGTTGGCTAAGACCAAAATTTAATTTTCTAGTTTAGACTTAAAATCTAGGATGTCATCCCTAATTGGAAAAGTAACTATTTTTCAACCAAAACAATTATTTCCTTCAATCCAATTGTCATGCTTCATCAAAACATGATTAAATTTGTTCCATATAGTCCATACAAACTTCCAAGGTTATACACATCATCACCAACATGTATCTAGTACTATCTCCATGTAACTTAGCTTATCATAATATGACATTTGCAACATGTTATAAACAAAACAATACACTCCTGTAAACCAAATTCTATACTTCGACAAATTTTTGATAACCTAACACTAAGTATCTCTATTTTTGAGGTTTCTTGTCAACATGTACATCATGTGTTTCCATTAATGAAAAAAATTACATATCACAATTAGGAAATTGTCAACAATCTCCCCCTTTGGCATTGATGGCAAAAAAAAGGGAAAATTGTCTAAGTGATAAAAACAAACTATCAAAATAAATATTACATTTATTACATATATGATCCCCCTTATAATATACTTCATACTACACATGTATCTCTCCCCTTTGTATCTTTCCAAAAAATAACATGTATACAATTTTCACATGGATCTCTCCCCTTTTGACATTAATGAAAAAGGTTAAAATGTCAATATTTAGTCAAAAACTATCAAAACTGTTGAAATATTGTCTTCCCTTTATGTTGAATTTATCTTCATACAATCACAAAAAATAGTCTTTAGGCTATTTGAATACCTTTGGTCCATGTCTCTTTGGTAGAATCTACTGATGAGAGAATTGTGCATAATGCATATAATGCAATCTCAATTGCATTGATATCTGAATAAAAAAAGTTTGTATATGTGTCCTTGGCATTGACACATTCTTCTAGCTACTTCTCAACAAATGATAACTTTAGAGCAATGGATTATCTAAAATTAGATGTTCTCCTTAATATCTACTCTTCCAAAGTTTTAGTTTCTTGATATTGTTGTGAACACTGACAACTTGACTCTCAATATCATCAACTTTGTGTTAGAAATCTGATTGAAAAGCTCATTGTTGAAGATCAAAGAGGAAGATTGTTGCAAAGAAGGAAGTTTGTTGTTAAAAGAATGTTTTCAATCATTGTTTTGTCATTTATTTCAAACCTACTATTTTTAGGAATGATATTTTCTTATAAGATCCAAGCACTTTCACTTAGTTGATTGATGAAGAGGATTTGATCAACAAGATGTAACAAGAACACCTAAGAGAAAGGTTGAGTTATGATGATGTTTCAATGAAGTACAAGGATCAATTACAACAATGGTTAAATGATGTATTGATAACATATTCAAAGATACATAGGTTGGTCACACTTAGAAACATTGAAAGAATAAGTTGTAACAAGGTTGACTGCAAAGCTTAAAGTAAGTTCATTAGAGGGTGCTGAGCAAGCTAGTTGAAGCCAAGAAATTTCTCTATTAGAGCCAAGAAAAAGGAAAATCTAGTGTGTGTCTAGCATTAGAAAATCTTAGTTGGTTCCAAGTGAACTTGAGGTGCTAAGCATTAGTAAAAAACATAGTTGGTGCCAAGTAACACAGTATGTGTCAAGCACCAATATTTCAATAGTGCCAAGGAGTTGCATTATTTTAAATGATGAAGATTAGCCAAATCTAAGCCAAAATAGTTGTTATCTTGAATTTTGTAAACCAGTTGGAGGACAAGGATGATGAGCTGGTGGTACAAAATTTATGTAAACCATTTTTGAGTGAATTCAAAAGGATTATTCAAGAAGTTTCTAGAGGAAACAAAATATGGGTTAGATACAATGAATCCTACCTAATCCATATGAATTGAAATTAAAGTATGGAAGAATCAAGTGGGAAAGGAACTATGAGACTTCTATTTAAGGAGTCATAGATGAGGAAGAAAATGTTGCTGATGTTGATGTTGTTATTGTTGCTAAAGTGCCAAATTAAGAACTGGTTGTAAGGGTGTCAAGGAGAAGGCATCTAGGAGAAGGAAGAGCACAAAGGCTCTGCTTGTACAAGTGGTCAAGAAGAGATGATTGCACTGGTACAATGAGCATGGAGACTCAAGGAGACTAAGCTTGAAAGGAGGGAAAGCTTTCAAGAGTTGCAAAGATTGAAGGCCAGACAATGTAAAGAGTTGAAGAAGTGATCTAAGATCTACAAGTTGAGTTGTATTCTGTAATCAAGTCAAAGACTTTCTAATACTCTCTAGAAATTGTATTAAATATGAAAATCCTATGGACTTAGGTTGGCCTAACAACCATTTGTAAATCTTTTAACAGGGTGGCATTCCAAGTGAATGTTGTAAAGTCCTCTAACAAGGTCCACTTCTAATAAGGTGGATAAATCCTTTAACTAGGCCACATTTAATAGTGTGTTGTAAGCCTTTAACAAGGTAGGCCTTTCATAGGACATCACTCCAAAAGAGTGAGAATTTAGTAGCATGTTACTGGTGGTTTTTCCCATATTGGGTTTCCACATAAATCATTGTGTTATGTGTTGATCTTTTATGTGTTATGATTGCATGTTGATTTACAGTAACTTGCTGAGTAGGAAAAGTTAAAGCTTGGATGAATGAATGGCTGAATGGGCTAACTACACTTAGTGAAAAATTTTGAATTGGACATGTTAGACCTTGAATAATTGATCCCCCCACCACTTAGTTATTCTAAAAACATTTCTAACAAATGGTATTAGAGCCATTTGCTAATTTAGTTTCAAGGTACTAGAAGTAGGAAGATCAAGATGTGTAAGAGAGAAGTTCCCAAGCTCAACAAAGATAACTTCACTTCATGGCAGAGTCTAATGAAATTGCACCTTAGATCAATAGGTGACTATGCATAAACCTCAATTGGAATAGAACATACAAACCTAGCTAGACCTCTTACTATAGATGATTTGTGCAAAATGAAGGAACATAATAAAGCAATGCTGGAGATTGCATCTGCAGTTAGCTATGTAGAATATGATGACATCAAAGGTTGTGATACTGCATTCAAGGTGTGGAAATCCCTAATAGATATCTATGAAGGAGATCAGAATGTCTAGACAGCAAAGAGAGAAATCCTATTAAGAAATTTCAATGACATGAAAATGGAGGAAGGAGAATTTGTTGCTCAATATGCTGCTAGAATGAAAGAAGTGGTAAGTGCAATAAGAAGTCTACATGGTCAATTGGAAGAAGAAATTGTCAATAGAAAATACTTAAGAACTCTGCTCCCTATCTATGCTATTAGAGTTTCAGTCATCCAAGAGCTAAGGTGTGTACAAGGAAACACACTAAGCTTTGAATGAATTGTGGGAAGACTTATTGAATTTTAATTGTCCAACTTTGATAACTACAAACCTAAGAACCTTGAATCAATTTTCAAGGCCAAGTTGACAATAAAAGACATTGAGGAGGAGACATCAAGCAAGAAGAGAAGAAAATTAAAATATGCATCTAGTGATAGCAGCACAAATGAGGAAGATGAGGAATAGTTAGAAGCACTACTGGCTAGGATATTTCATAGAGGAAAAGGAAAATTCAAAGGTAAGATCCCTATCATATGTTTTAATTGTAATGAAGTAGGTCATATTGCTGTAAGGTGCACATAGAAGAAGAACTACAAAGAAGGAAACAAGTACAAGAATAAAAGAGAAGATGATAGTAGAGACTACAAGGACAAAGGCAAAAGATGCTACATTGTTGAAGAAGACTCTGAGGAGAATGATGATGAAGTAGTCTATGTGGCCATGAAGTATGAATTAGATAAAGATGAAGATGAAGCAACAAAATTGGTTACCTATGTGAACAAGAATGACAAATGGATCATAGACAGTGGATGCTCACATCACATGATAGGAGATAAAAGTAAGTTCATTAGCTTTACTCAATACGATAGAAATAGTGTTAGATTTGGTAATGATGCTCCATGCCAAATAAAATGAAAAGGCTCAATTAAAATTAGAAAGAAAATTTTATGTGATAATGCATACTATGTTAAAGGATTAAACTACAACTTGTTGAGTGTATCACAATTAGGCAACATAGATTGCAAAGTAGAGTTTGGGAAAAAAACTGACAAGATCTATGACACCAATAGAAATCTAATAGGAAAAGGTGAAAAAACTAGGAATAATATATTGTATTTAGATATGGAAGATGCAACCTATCTTGTTGTTAGACTTTATAATGTGTATTTATGGCATAAAAGCTTGTGTCATGTTAACTTTGACAATCTGATTACCATCAGCAAGAAGAAGAGAGTCAGAGATTTTCCTAAACTGAAGAAACTTGAAAACATAATGGGAAAATGATGTCAACTAGGGAAAATGACTAAGTCTACTTTCAAAAGAAAAACACACACTTCCAAAGAAGTACTAGAGTTAGTCCATATAGACTTATGTGGTCCAACAGAAGTGCAAAGCTACCTAGGAGATAGATACATAATGCTATTTGTAGATGACTATTCAAGGATGATGACTATTATGTTCTTGAAGAAAAAATTTGATGCATTTCAAATGTTCAAGTGGTATTTGGCTAGAGTTGAGAAGGAAATAGGGAAGAATCTGAAATGTCTAAGGTTAGATAGAGGAGGTGAGTTTACATCAAAAGAATTTGAAGTATTCTGCAATGATCAAGGTATCAAAAGGTACTGCTAAAAGAAGGAATATGTCAATAATAGATTGTGCAAGAACCTTGATTATGGAGAAAAATGTTTCTCTAAAGTACTAGGTACCGGAGAGAAGCTATAAGCACTGTAGTCTATACATTGAATAGAGTCCAAGTCAAGAAAGATACAAATGCAACACCTTTTGAATTGTGGTATGGTCACTCACCTAATGTAAAACATTTCAAAATATTTGGTTATAAATGCTATATTCTTAAAGATACTAGAAATGGCAAGTTTGATGCAAAGAGTAATGAAGGCATATTTCTTGGATATTCCACTAGAAGCAAAACATATAAGTGTTTAAATACTAACACTAACAAAATTGTGGAGAGTGCAAACATAAATTTTGATGAGCATGTAGAAATTCGAGTTGATGGAACTAAGAAATCAAAGGATTATAGATCCTTTGTGTACTTCTATGAAGGAATAACTATTGAAGACAATGCTACAAATCAAGTTGGGAATCAACAAATTTTTTTAGTATTAGCCGAGTCACAGCTAGTGAATGCTGAGTTTCATTCAGAAGCTGAGCTGTAGAATGTAGAAAATGGACATTCTGATTTTGAAAATAGTATAAATGAAAGAGATGATGAAGTACCAAATGGAGAAGATCAAAATGACTCTAAAGATGAAGGATCAAACATGGAAATAAGGACATAACCAAGATTAACCAAGTATGTAAGAAGACATCACCTTATAGATCAAATCATTGGTGACAAGGATGCTAGACCTATGACAAGGAATAGAATAAAAAATGAATCATGTCTACTGAGAAAAGTTGAGCCCAAAATAGTGAAAGATGCACTACAAGATGATGACTGGTATAAAGCTATGGAAGAGGAGATAGATCAGATTGAGAAGAACAAAACCTAGACCCCAGTTACTAGACTAGCTGATAATAATGTAATTGGTACCAAATGGGTGTTAAGGAAAAAACTTGATGAGAATGGTGAGATAACAAGAAATAAAGCTAGACTAGTTTGCAAAGGATATGCATAAGAAGAAGGACTAGATTATGGGGAAACATTTGCCCCTGTTGCAAGAATGGAAGGAGTAAGAACACTACTTGCATATGCTACATACAAAGGTTTCAAAGTTTACCAAATGGATGTCAAGTCTACTTTTCTGAATGGTATATTTGAAGAGGAATTCTACATAGAACAACCAGAGGGATTTGTTGATGACAAGAACAAGGATATGGTATGAAAACTGCACAAGGCACTTTATGGATTGAAGCAAGCACCTAGAGCATGAGATGAGAGACTACATAGATATCTTGTGAAGATAGGATTTGAGATGTCAATGTTTGGAGAAATAAAATTATTTGTTGGATTAAAAGTACAAAAATGGCATATTTTTGGCCTAATCCAAATACATTGAGATACTCAAGACATTTGGATTAGAAGATTCAAAACTAGTCAGCACACCAATGGCAATAGGACATAAGTTATCCAAGAATGATGAGTCTATTGAAGTGAATCAAACATTGTATAGATGAATGGTTGGAAAGCTACAATATGTTGTACATAGAAGACCAAACATTGCATTAGATGTTGGAATAGTGGCAAGATTTTTTGCAAATCCAAGAGAAAATCACCTGATGGCAGTGAAGAGAATAATGAGGTATCTAAAAGGGACTAATGACTTTGGTTTGTATTACAAGAGAAGTGAAAAGTTTGAACTAATAGCCTACATTGATGTAGATTGGGGAGGTAAAATTGATGACAAAAAAAGCACTAGTGGAAGAGCACTTTTCTTGGGAAAAAGATTGATTACATGGAACAACAAAAAGAAAAGTTGTACCTCATAGTCCACTACAAAAGATGAATATGTTGCAATTGCTATAAATTGCACCAATATTGTATGGATCAAACATTTTCTGCAAGGTATGAAGGAAGAGATAAATGAGCTAGTGATACTTTATTGTGATAATACAAGTGCTATCAACATATCAAAGAACCCTATAATGCATGCTAAAACCAAGCATATTGCAATAAAGTATCACTATGTAAGAGAATTGGTGGAAGATAAACAAGTGAAGATGGAATATATAAGCTCAAAGGAACAAATTGCCAACATCTTCACAAAAGAACTACTTAAATATGTTTTTGAGTATCTTAGAGGTAAGTTAGGGGTGATAGCCCTAGCCAAGGCTACTTAAGAATAAGCAAGACTACCCTACATCAAATGAGTTGATTGCTGAAATATTACACATTGATGCACATGATATCTACTTTAGGATTCATGCCTCATGTAATTGAAGTGCTGAAGTTACAAATTAGTCACAAGCAATGTGACAAAGGGAGAAATTGAATGAACTTGCAAATGCTACACTCCCATGATAAGGTGCTAATATGTATTTGGCATTGTTGTCAAAGAGGGATAAGTAGTGAGAAATTGATTAACAACATTTGATCAAAAGTATGAGGGAGAAATGTCAAGAAAATGTTGAAAATAATAAAATTAAGATAGAAGGAGAAGTAGATAGAAATGATCAATAATTGACAGGAGAAGATGAAGAAGCTGATCATAATAGAAACAAAAAATAGCAGAATATGAACAATACATACAAAGGGAGAAACCAAAAGAAAGGATACAACAGCTAAGAGGGAGAAGCAAAAATGAAGCAATCAAGATAGTAGAGGGAGATGTGAAAACTGATGGTGATGGTAATATAATTACTTTTTGGCATTTGACATATTATTCTAACCTAGTTAGCTTGTGGTTGAATAGTTTAGTTTGATGGTTGATCAGTTTGGTTTTCCATCAATGCCAAAGAGGGAAATTATTGGAAATTTGATTGAAAAGCTCAATGTTGAAGATCAAAGAGGAAGATTGTTTCAAAGAAGGAAGTTTTTTGTTAAAAGAATGTTTTCAATCATTGCTTTTTCATTGATGTCAAACCTACTATTTTTAGGAATGACATTTACTTATAAGATCCAAGTGTTATCACTTAGTTGATTGATGAAGAGGATTTGATCAACAAGATGTAACAAGAACACTTAAGGGAAAGGTTGAGTTATGATGTTTTAATGAAGTACACGGATCAATTAAGACAATGGTTAAATGATGCATTGAATACATATTCAAAGATACAGAGGTTGGTCACACTTAGAAACATTGAAAGAATAAATTGTAATAAGGTTGATTGCAAAGCTTAAACTAAGTTGATTAGAGGGTGCCAAGAAAGCTAGTTGAAGCTGAGAAAATTCTCTATTGGAGCCAAGAAAAAGGAAAATCTAGTGTGTGCCAAGTGAAGTTTAGGTGCTAAGCATCAAAAAGTCTTAGTTGGTGCCAAGTGAACTTGAGGTGTTGAGCATTAGTAAAAGATACAGTTGGTGCCAAGTAACACAGTATGTGTTGAGCACTAGTATTTCAATAGTGCCGAGTTGCTGCATTATTTTAAATGACAAAGATTCAACAAATTTGATATGACATAGTTGTAATCTTGAATTTTTTAAACCAGTTGGAGGATAAGGATGATGAGCTGGTGGCACAAAATTCTATGTAAACCATTTTCGGGTGAATGCAAAAGGATTATTCAAGAAGTTTCTATAGGAAGCAAAATATGGGTTAGATAAAATTAATCCTACCTAATCCATACAAATTGAAATTAAAGAATGGAAGAATGAAGTGGGAAAGGAACTCCAAGACTTCTATTTAAGGAGTCATATAGACCAGGAAGAAAATGCTACTAATGCTAATGTTGTTGCCACTGAAGTGCCAAATTGAGAAGTGGTTGTAAGGGTGTCAAGGAGAAGGCATCTAGGAGAAGGAAGAGCATAGGGGCTTTGCTTCTACAAGTGGTCAAGAAGAGATGATTGCACTGGTACAATGAGCATGGAGACTCAAGGAGACTAAGCTTGAAAGGAGGGAAAGCTATCAAGATTTGCAAAGATTGAAGGTTAGGCAATGTGAAGAGCTAAAGAAGTGATCTGAGATCTACAAGTTGAGTTGTATTCTATAATTAGGTCAAAGACTTTCTAATACTCTCTAGAAATTGTATAAGATATGAAAATCCTATGGAATTAGGTTGGCCTAACAACCATTTGTAAATCCTTTAACAAGGTGGCATTCCAAGTGAATGTTCTAAAGTCCTCTAACAAGTCCCACTTCTAACAGGGTGGATAAATCCTTTAACCATGTCACATTTAATAGTGTGTTGTAAGCCTTTAACAGGGTGGGCCTTTCACAGGGCATCACTTCAGAAGAGTGAGAATTGAGTAGCATGTTACTAGTGGTTTTTGCCAAATTGGTTTTCCACATAAATCACTATGTTAGGTGTTGATCTTTTATGTGTTATGCTTGCATGTTGATTTACAGTAACTTGTTGAGTAGGAAAAGTTAAAGCTTGGATGAATGAATGGCTGAATGGGCTCACTAAAATTAGTGAAAAAGTTTGAATTGGACATGTTGGACCTTGAATAAATGATTCATACTCGCCCCCCAAGTTATTCTAAAAGTATTTCTAATACTTTGCTAGGTGGGTGCTGGATTAGGTTGGATAAAGCCTCTAGCTCATTCATCTTAGTCTCTATCTGATTGTCCAAATCTTTAGTTAGTTTGTATGATAAGGTACACTTAACATACAAAGCTTTCCCTTCCTACTAACATTTCTGAAGTTCTTTTATGCATGTTTCAAGATTGATTTAGTTGTTCTTGATGTTTTGGCAAATGGGGCTAAACAGGTTAGCATCATGGGAAATTTGAGCCTTCACCTTTGTAACAGTCAATGAATTAGTAAACTCTTCATTGAAAGAATTTAGCCTTACTTGTGCTCTTAGTTCAAGATTTGATTTAGTATGTTGTACTGTCAAAGTACTCTACAATCTGTCAGTCACTTCATTAGTGATCTCTACAAAATCTTAGCTATCTTGTTCTTCTATAAAAGTTTAGATAAAGATGAAATCAGATCAGTTTGATCATCATCATTGGTAGCCAAACTTGCAAAAGAGAGAAAAGTAGATGAACTAGATGGTTTAGTCTCATCCTCCCTCTATTTCTGTGCTTCTTCCTTAGCTTTCCTCTCTTCCTCTTCTTTCCTTTCCTTTTCCTCTCTTTCTTTCTTCTCTTCTGATCCTTTCCTTTCTTCCTCCTCGATTTTCTTTTTCTTTTCTCCTTCTACAATCCTTCTCTTATCTTCATGTTTCTTTCTTTTTCTATCTTCCTCAAGCAATTGTTGCTTGACTTCCTCTATCTTTTTCTTTTCAACTTCTATTAGCCTCTTAGCTTCCTCAATTTGTTTCAACTTTTCTTCAACATCTTTAGTATTTGGTACATTTGGTTTGGAACTACCAAATAGATTGGTATCATCAATATTAAGAGTAACATTGGTTTGATCAATCTTCATAGTGTCACCATTGACTAACACTTCCAAGATTCTAGGAGTTGGAGGAGATCCTGCCTATGATTTTGACATCTTAATGATAGCTATTGCTATCTCCTTTCTCAACTTATCCTTCTCACCAACCATAAATAAGAATGGATTCAACTCATTCCTTAAGTATGATACAAGGTTATTCATCAATCTCTTAATTTCATCTTCATCATCAGTCTTGCAAATGGTCATTAGCATAGACTGCCAAAGTTCAAGGTCTTCTTCTCTTGCTAGAGTTTTCTTCTCTATGAGTCTCTTATAGATTTTATAGTTCACCACTTCTTTGATATCCTTCATACTTAGATCATTTTAAATGATATATTTCATAGTAGATATATCAATTTGTTCCTTATCAAAATTATTATATAAATCATAATTTTTTTTCCTTCATTAGCAACTACTATATTAATCTTTTCAATCTTCAGCTTCCATGGTTGCCAAGCTTTGCCTACTGCTTGTTTAGGTGGAGTCACCTTTTTAGCTTTTTGGTTTCCTATTCCTCCTCTTCTTCATCACTTGACTCCATTTCAACAATGCTTTCTACCTCTTGCCAGGTCATGTAGCCATCTGTTTGACTCTCTTAGTCTTAGTATTTACTGCTTCAACTAATATTTTTTATTTTCTTTTATGTTCACTTGGCTAAACATTAGATACTACTGCATATGGTATGCTCTATCCCAAGGTTGTCTTAGCAACTAAAACTGATAAGGGTTGTATTTTCAATACACCTTATTTCATTGTCTATCCCATGTTCTCAAATTCACTTTCTATCATTCTAGCCTTAGATAATGCCTTCTTCATGATTGACTCAACCTTCTTATGAGATCCCTTCTCCAAGGTTGCTTGATGAGCATGCTGTAGAATCTCATCATACATGCCAAATTTGTACTCTACTTTATCTCTACCAGAATTTAACAACAATTGAATATAGCTAACTACAACATCATCACTCAAATCATAGCTTAAAGGATCCAAAAATGTTCCCTGAGATTCTACTACTTGAATGAATGTATAGTCTGTATCAACTAGAATACATATGTCCTCCTTGAACCTATCCACAATTGCAGGTGAGATCTTAAATCTCTATTTCATCTCATTTTGGAATGTTCTCATAATAAAATTACCACTATCCAATACCTTGTCTTTTTCCATAGGGCATCTATCACAACTCATTATATTTGGTACTAGTAAGTAGGGAAATCTCTTCAACACATGAAATAATATGTGATTTATCGATGATTGGAATCTAAATACACCATTCTTTGTCCTCTTAATCTTTTCAAGTTTTTCCAAGAGTTGCATTCTTTTTATTTCACTCAAATTAACTTGCTCTTTCTCAACACATATCTTATAAGCTACATAAATAAATCTAGCTGAAAGTTCATCTATCTTAGAACTTGCACAAACTGAATAAGTAATAATTCCGCTAAGAATTTTCACATCATCCTACTTGATGGGGCTGATTACCATAGCTTTCCCACTGTATACTACCTTAGTTTAACTTTCTATTTTCCTCTTAACCATCTTCTCTCCCATGGATACACTCACTTGTTTTCTAAGACTAGTTACCTCATGTATAAGGTTGGAAGAAATGTCTACTACATTATCTTTCATCCACTGTTTTCCATCATGTACCCTACTTAGTATGATTTTAGTCCATTCTTTTGTATCTAATTCATGGTAGAAATGATACTTAAACAAGTCTAATTTCCTTAAATGTTCAAATCCAAGCTTCACTATCATGTCATGTTCAAAGACCAATTCCATATCCTTATTCACATATTCACTACCAATCGACTCAAACTTGAAATTCAAATAATTTTCTATGTCGTCAAGGTAAAGTACATTGTTTGAAGTCATAGACAATGTAGAGTTAGAGGATTCATCACTAGATTTTATGAAAACTACCTTAAACTTAGGTTTATCCTCATTCTCAACACTATTAAAAACTGAAATATCCATGATTCTTATCAACAATATCTTTTACCGAACAAGTTTTGTGGAAAAATGATAAAATGCCTCTTCTTAAAAATAGGGTTTTCTATGAAATCACTCTAAAAAGTTGCTTCTAGATGTTCTTTTCTTTGAATGTGCTTACAATGAAGTAAAATTCAATTATGTACTCCATTTATCCATCAATTTGAAATTGCATTAATTGTGTACTTTGCAAATATGAAAAAGTTGTTATAATACATTCTATAATTAGATAACTTCTCAAACTTATCTATCTATTCTTCAAATGTCACTTGAGGTTTACTATAGCCCCCTTCCATCATGATAAACATCCTCAAAACTTTGTGAACATCACAAAATTCTTTGTGAAAACTTACTTTTCAACCTTCTATTACAGAATCAATCTTTATTGTAATACTTGTAACTCAAAAATTCATCATAACTTGTTTAGATGAGCTCCAAATCAAAAGTGAGCTTAGGTAACATCGACACATAGCTAGATATTTTTTTCCCAACTTTGCTACCTCTAATTCGGTCTCTAACTAAAGTTCTAAAATTCTAATGTTGTAAACAAGCTTAATTCAACTTGATTGAATCAAACTCAACAACTGACTTCATTCTTTCTGTCTCATCATCATTTAACTTTTATTTTTAGATATCTATTCCTTTCATGTATGCTTCATTAAGTTCTTCTTGAAGTTCACTCATAATGTTTGTTTGTTCTTTATTGAATCTGCTAGTTTTGGAGTTTCTTTCCTAGTTCCTTTTATCATTTCCTACATTCTTTCTTTCATTCCTTCTATTCCCAAAGTTACTTTAATTGTTCCTTCTATATCTAAAATTTCAATCCATTTTGCAGTACTTCACTATGCGTCCAAAGTTATTGCATAACTAGCATACAAGTGCTTTGCTTCTAGGACTATACTATTCATCAAGTGCATGACAATTCCAAGCAATGTGTCCTAAGTTGTTACACTTATAACACATGATCTATCGTAAGTCATCATAATATATTCTTTCTCTCAATGTGATCTTCTTCTATCTATAGGGTTAGTATTTTTAGACATTCTACTATTCCTTCTATCATTATCATACTTAGGTTTCCTACAATCAATTGCATTATGACCCATACCATGACAATTATGACAAGAAAAGTCCTTAACATGATTAAATGACTTATTAGTACAATCTCTTTTCATATGAGCTATTTCATTACATAAAAAGAACTTACCTTTAAATTCATACTTGGTTGTCTTGGGAGTCTCCACTTGCTTTGGTTCATCAAAGATTTTAACTTCATTGATTTGCTCAATTTCTTTAGGTTTCTTAGAAGATTGACTAGATTCAATCTTATCATTAGATTTGTCTCTATTTTTTGGACCTGATCTAATCTCAGGTTTCTTTTTAGACATGTTAATTAGATAACCAAGACCAATATTATTATAAGACGATATTTGTATAGATATAGAATCATCAAGCTTTTCTCTGCCAGAATAAAGCTTCTCAAGCTATTGTTTGCATTGTGTCGATTCACCTTTCACAATAGTATTGTACTTAAGGTTTTCTTCATGATCTTCTTTTAATGTTTCAAGCTTAGATGTTTTCTTTGCTAGAATTGCTCTCAAATCTACATTTTTATTCTTCAAATTAGATACAACTTTGCTAGGATAATTTCTCAAAGTCAACTTTAGATTTGTAATCTTTAACTTATGCTTCAAGATCGTGTACTCTATTTTCAATTTTGAGTACTCTGTTAGAAATGCTTTAGAATAACCAAGAGGGGGGGGGGGGGGGGGGGGGGGAGATCAGTTATTTAGGGTCCAAATGTCTAATTAAAACCTTTTATTAAGTAAAGTGAGCCTATTAAACTGTTCATACATCCAAGCTTAAACTTTCCTACTTAGCAAGTTGTAGTAAATCAACATGCAAGCATAACATGTGAAATATCAACACATAACATAGTGATTTGCATGGAAAGCCAATTTGGGAAAAACCACTAGTAACATGCTACTCAATTTTCACTCTTTTGAAGTGATGCATTGTGAAATGCTTGCCTTATTAAAGGCTACAACACAATGTTAAATGTGACTTGGTTAGAGGATTTAACCACCCTTTTAAAAGTGGGCTTGGTCATAGGACTTTAGAACATTCACTTGGAATGCCACCCTATTAAAGGATTTACAAATGGCTATTAAACCAACCTAAGTCCATAGGATTTTACCATAGCTTGCACAATTGTTAGAGAGTAACAACAAGGGCTTTTGACCTAATACAACTCACAACTTAACTTGTAGATTTCAGATCTCTATTCAATTCCTCACAATTTGCTTGGCTTTCAGTCTCTACGGCTCTAATAGCTTGTTCTCCTTTCAAGATTTGTCTCCTTGAGTTTTCATGCTCAATATACTAGTGAAATCTCCTATATGACTACTTATCAAAGTAGAGTCTTTGTGCTTTGTTCTTCCTTCTTAATAACTTCTCTTGACATCCTTTAACAACTTTTCATTTGAGCACCTTAGCCACTCTAACTTCTTGCCCTATAACTCCTTAAATAGAAGTATGAAAAGTGCTTTTCTTGCTTTATTCTCCCCTCCTTTAATTTTAGTTTGAATGGATTAGGTAGCATTCAATGAATCTAACCCATATCTTGTTCCTTCTAGAAACATCCTGAAGAATCCTCCTAAATTCACTCAAAAATGGTTTATCTAAAATTTTGTGCTACCAACTCATCATCCTTATCCTCCATTTGGTTCACAAAATTCAAGGTAACAAACTTGCTAGCTAAGTTTTGGCAAATCTTTGACTTTTCAAACAATGTAGTAGCTCGACACTATTGAAATTATGGTGCTCAGTACATACTATGTTACTTGGCACTAACTACATTTTATTGATGCTCACCACCTACTATGGATTCACTTGGCATCCACTAACTCTTCTAATGCTCAACACCTAAAGTTTTCTTGGCTCCTTCTATATCACTTGACACACACTAGATTTTGCATTTTCTTGGCACTAATTGAAAATCTGCTTGGCTTGAACTAGCTTGCTTGGCACCCACTAATGAACTTATTTAAGCTTTGTAGACAACCTTGTTACAACTTATTCTTCTAGTGTTTCTAAGTGTGGCCAACCTCTATATCTTCAAGTATATTATCGATACATCATTTTACCAGTGTCTCAACTAATCATTGCAATTCATTACAAAACCATAACTCAACCTTTCCCTTAGGTACTTTTGTTACATGATTAAATCCTCTTTATCAATAAACTAAGTGATAGTAATTGGATCTTATAAGAAATTTTTATTCCAGCAAATAGTAGGTTTGACATCAGTTACAGAACAATGATTGAAAACATTCTTCATCAACAATTTCTCTGTTTGCAATCAATCTACTTTTTTTTTCAACAATGATCTTTTCAATTAGATTTCCAACAATCTCCCTCTTTGGCATTGATGGAAAACCAAACTAATCAACCAAGTTATCAAATTGATAACTAGGTTAAAATAGTAAATCAAATGCCAAAAAGAAAACTTTATTCAAAACAATTCATTTTATCAGCAACATAAACTAACTTATGAATCCCTCTAAATTCTTTTGTTGATAAACTATCTTGTCCCTTTTTGCTCTGCTATTCCTTTGATTGATTCTTTTCTGCACTATTTTCTCCCTCTAAGCTACTATTTCCTTTTTGTTTGTTTTTTTCTATTCTCCCTTTACATATCTAAACATTCTTTTTCTTTCTCTTTTCTATGGCTTACCACTTTTTACTTTGTTCTTGTGATGCTCCTGACTCCCTCTTAGATTATTTATCCCTTTGCATGCATTGATCATTTTCTGCTATTTTGGTATCAACTACTTCTCCATCTATCCATTTGATTCTATAGATTTGATTAGTTTTTGCTATTTCTCCCTCTTTGATAGTAATGCCAAAGATACATTATCTTAGAATCTTAACATGCAAGTATAGCATTTTCAAGTACTCCAATTTCTCCATCTGTCACCTTGCTTGTGACTTGTTTGAAATTTTAGCACTTTTATTACTTCAGGCATGATCCTAAAGTAAGTATCCTCTACATCAATTTGTAATATGCCAACAATCAACTTATTTGATGCAAGGCAGTCTTGCTTTTTTGTCAAACAACCTTGGATAGGGGTATCACCCCTAGTTTACCTCTAAGATATTCAATGCATCTTTAGGTAGTGCTTTTTTGAAGATGTCAACAATCTGTTCCTTTGAGATGACATATTCTATCCTTACTTGCTTATCTTCCACCAATTCTCTTATATAGTGATACTTAATTGCAATATGTTTTGTTTTAGTATGCATCACAAGATTCTTTGATATGTTGATGGCACTTGTGTTATCACAATATAGTATCATAGGTTCAATTACCTCTTCCTTCATACCTTGCAAAGAATGTTTGATCCATACAATATTTTTGTAGTTGATATTAGCAACAAAATTCAGCTTTTGTTGTGGACTATGAGGTACAACTTTGCTTTTTTCTGGTCCAAGTAACCAATCTTTTACCTAAGAAAAGTGCTCCTCCATTGGTGCTCTTTCTGTAATCAATATTTCCTCCCCAGTTTGCATTAGTGTAGGCTTTCAACTAAAACTTTTCACTCCTCTTGTAGTATAAGCCAAAGTCTTTAGTTCCTTTTAGGTACCTCAATATTCTTTTTACTGCCATTAGATGATTTTCTCTTGAGTTAGCAAAAAATCTTGCCACCATTCCAATAGCTAATGCAATGTCCTATCTACAATGTACAACATATTGCAACTTTTTCAATCATTGATCTATACATTGTCTGATTTACTTCAGTTGACTCATCATTCTTGGATAACTTATGTCCTAGTACCATTTTTGTACTGAATAGTTTTGAATCTTCTAATCTAAGTGACTTGAGTATCTCCTTGATATATTTTGATTGGGTCACAAATATGCCATGTTTCAGTTGATGTACTTGCAATCCAACATAGAATTTGATTTCTTCAAACATTGACATCTCAAACTCATGTTTTATTTGGTCACCAAAATCTTTGCATAGGGCATCTTTTCCTCCAAATATTCTATCATCAACAAAGATTTCAGATATCAAAATGTCTTTACCTTTTTTTGTCTCAATATTCAAGTTGTTGTTGTCATCTATTATTTTAAATCCTATCTTCACAAGATATTTGTGTAGTCCCTCATACCATGCTCTAGGTTTTTGCTTTAGATCATATAGTTCTTTATGCAGTTTGCAAACCATATCCTTGTTGTTGTCATCAACTAATCCCTCTAGTTGTTCTATGTAGACTTCCTCTTCTAGTATACCATTTAGAAAAGCAGACTTTACATCCATTTGATAGACTTTGAAACCTTTGTAAGTAGCATATGCAAGTAGTATTCTTACTCCTTCCATTCTTGCAAAAGGGGCAAATGTTTCCCCATAGTCTAGTCCTTCTTCTTATGCATAGCCTTTGTAGACAAGTCTGGCTTTATTTCTTGTGATCTCACCATTATCATCAAGCTTGTTTCTAAAGACCCATTTGGTACTAGTTACATTCTTATCAGTTAGTCTAGGAACTAGGGTCTAGGTTTTGTTCTTTTCAATTTGATCTATATCTTCTTCCATAGCTTTATGCCAATTATCATCTTGCAGTGCATATTTCACCATTTTGGGTTCAATCTTACTCAAAAAACATGATTCACTCCTTAGTCTATTCCTTATCATTAGTCTGGCTTCCTTATCACCAATGATTTGTTCTATAGGGTGATGTCTTCTCACATATTTGGATAGTCTTGGTTCTGTCCTTCTTTCCATGTTTAGTCCTACAACTTTAGAGTCACTTTACACATCACTTTCAAGTATTTCATCATCTCTTTCATGTGTACTGGTTTCAGAATCAGAATGTGCATTATCTTCATTCTACAACTTGGATTTTGAATGTAGCTTGGCATTCACTAGTTTTGACTTGGCTGATACTAAAACTTGTTGCTAATTTTCAACATGATTAAGAACTTCATTTTCAGTAGGCATTCCTTCATAGAAGTATACAAAGTATCTATAATCTTTTGATTTCTTGAATTCATCAACTTGGACTTCTACATGCTCATCAAAATTTACATTTGCACTCTCCACAATCTTGTTACTATTAGTATTCAAACACTTATATGCTTTGCTTCTAGTGGAGTATTCAAGGAATATGCCTTCATCACTTTTTGCATCAAACTTGCCATTTCTAGTATGTTTTAGAATATAGCATTTACAACCAAATACTTTGAAATGTTTTACATTGGGTGAATGACCATACTATAGTTCAAAAAATGTTGCATTTGTACCTTTCTTGACTTGTACTTGATTCAAGGTGTAAATAGTAGTACTTACAACTTCTCTCTAGTACTTTAGAGCAACATTTTTCTTCAACATAGTCACATCAGTAGTTCTAGATTCAGTAGATTTAGGATTTGATTTTAGATGTTCAATCTTTTCCTTTAACTAACCAATGTATACTTTCAAGTCTTCATATCTGTCCTTCAACTTATCTCTTTCTTTAATAAGGAGATACAATTTGTTCAAGAGCTTCTTTGAGGTTCTTCATCAACTATTCCATATCCATAGGGATCTTACTTAATTTGTTAAGCCTATTCAAACTAATTGTGCTTTGATACCAATTGTTAGAAATAGGGATTACTAGGGGGGAGGGTGAATCAATAATCTACAAACTTTAGTCACTAATTGGATATTATTGCTTACTTTAAACCATGCATAACAAAGCAATAAAGTAATGCTAAATAGTAATAGTAACAATGCACAAAGATAACTCATGACACCATATTTTTTAAGCTAGGGAAGCCTTGGCTAGGGGAAAACCTTGATTGGGATGATACCCACTAGATAATATTGAGTCTATGAGAAAATTCTGTATAAGGAGTCCCTGCTAGGAGACTTTGAATCCTTGTTAGGAGATTCCAAACCTGTTAGGAGTTGTAGAATAATGTGTGCAAGAAGATCCCACTGCCCAAACGTGTAATTTCAACTACAAGAACAACTCACTACTCAAACAAGTAATTTACTATTATTTTCCTTCCTTTTTTGATCTTTGATCTTTAGCTCAATCTTGGATCACCAAATAAAATTTTTCATATATTGCTTTCATAAAAATTCACTCACTTTGCAATAACATAAACTCACAAGTTTTCACACATGATACACCCTTCTTATTGCAAGAACTCCTTTGCATAAATACCATGCCTTTACATAAAATATTGTTGGATCAACTAAGAAAACAGTTCACTTTTCTAGGTTAGAGTAAATATCTAGGATCTTGGCCCTAATTGGACAAGTAATTATTTTGCAACCAAAACAGTTCTTTCCTTCAATTCAGCTGTCATGTTTTATTGAAACATGATTAACTCTATTCCATATAGTCCATACAAAATTTTGAGGTTATACACATCATCACCAAAATGTATCTAGTACTATCTCCATTTAACTTCACTTGTCATAATATGACTTCTAAAACATGTTATAAACAAAACAATACACTACTATAAACCAAATTCTATACTTTGACAATTTTCTAATAACCAAACACTAAGTATCTTTATTTCTGAGGTTTCCTATCAACATGTACATCATGTATTGCCATTAATGACAATAATTATATATCATAATTAGCCAATTGTCAATAGTTTTTTCTTTAGGTTTTAAAGTTAATTCAAGTGTCAATGTATTGAGTCTTAGTATAGATTGCACATAGGATGGCCCTTCTTCTCATTTTCCCTTTGAGAAAACCTGATTTATGAAATCAAATGACCAAATTTCTAGTCCATGGCTAGGTGATTTTTGGGAGGGTTTGTGATGCATTTTCCTAATGAGAAGAAGTTTTGGACATTTCTAATGATTCATATTTCCTAGTTCCTAATCATATCTAAGGCAAAGATGCATGTTGAAAAGTAGTTCTTTATCTTTGAAAGTTTCTAATTCTATGGTCAAAGATCTATATCTAGGAAAGGATACATTATCATGGGCATAATGTAGTAGAAGAAATCAAATACTGAGACTAAAGATTGATATGCAAATCATGAGTACAGTTTAGAACCAAGCGTAGTTGAATTCAATATAGAATGGACGTTCAAAATGTAAAAATGGTGAAGGAAACAAGTCAAAGATAATATGAATTCTTTAAAAAAATAAAATTGACAATTAATATTTGATTTCCATGTCTACATGGTGGAGAAAATTCAAATTAATAAAAGACTACATGATATTGGCTAGTTGATAAGTCAAATAGTGTAAAGAAAGACTATAGGTCATGTATATTCTCAACCATCTGATTAAAACAAATTTATGATTTTCACCATGTCACTATAAAAAGTTGATCAATATTTAAGTAAAGCAACATAGCAAGGGAAAGACACATGTCAATTGGGCCATCATTTTCCATGAAGCACAATCAAAGTCTAGTCACAAGGTGCCAATGAAGCAACCTAGTCTAATGTTAGACTTTCCAAGAAGTGAAGCAATGCCAAGTGTTCACCATAGTGTGCCTAGTTGGAAAGAGGGACCCACACCACAAAACAAAGATACTTAAGCTTATTTTATAATCATTGTTAGATTAGAAAGGATCCACCATCATTTCTATCTTACTAAAAAAAATTTCTCAACTGTTATTCTATGCAATAAAGCGACAATCCAACACATGTACAAGGAGTGGCCCATGGTAAAAATTATAAAGGAAAGTGTCAATGTTTAAATCATGATTGTTGATTTAACATCAATGGTCAAAATTTGAAAATGTAGTGAATGTTGGCATATAAAATATATGTATTTAGCATAGAACAATGGAAGATGTAGAAACATTTATATTTCATAGAATTTTTTGATATAGCAGGAAGACAAATGGTCACCAAGTATTTTAGAAGCACCATGGATCTAGAATCACTTATGGAGAAGATGCCACTATTGAAAATGTAGATGGAGTAACTGAGAGAGGGGGTGAATTAGTTACCACAAAAAAAAATCCATAGATCCCTTAGATGTCTTATAAACTAGTTACCATTGTTACTTGATAGCCACACAAAAAAATGTTGTAATTTAGTAGATGTACTATATGTTAACTTATTACTAGTCTTTAACCATTCATAGTGATTAACATGCATGTATAAAGAAATAAAATGAACACATAAGACACTAGATTTAACATGGAAACCCAAAATGGGAAAAACCACGAAGTAACTAGCTACTAATTTTCACTCTTCTAAAGTGAGCCCTATTAGGAGCCAACCCTTGTTAAAGGTTACAAAACCCACTGTTAGGTGTGACCTTGTTAAAGGATTTAATTACCCTGCTAAGAGTGTCCTTGTTAGAGGACTTCAGAACAATTCAATAGAATTGTCACCTTGCTAGAGGATTTACAAAATGGCTATTAGACCAACTCTGTTAAGATATTTGGAAATCACTACTACAAAGGTGAGAAAGTAACAATGAATTGACCTGAATGAGATGCAACTAAATTGCTGATATAGATCTCTATTCTACTTCACTAGATCCTCTCTGATCGAATACAACTTTGTTGCTCCTCAAGGATATCTGATCCTTCTTTAAAATTTGCTCGCACATTCCTCTACACACAATCAATACACTTGCATGCTCGCTCATTACACTTTAGAATTCACAACTTGACCTTTTATTTATACCATACAAATTGTCAAGTTAGCTCATTTACAAGTTACAATTATCAATAATCATTACATCAGTTGGCTACAAATATTTCAAGAAACAATTAAACTTTATTTACCAAAATAATGAAATCCTTCATTGGTTGACCCTACTCGATAGACACTACTCCAAAAATGATTTCTAGTATTAACCAACTGAAGCTTGGTGAATACTGCAAACTCTGCAAAATCCTTTAGAGAATAAGTTGACTCAGTAAACACTGACTTTCCTTCACTGGCCTTGTGAACTGACTTCTACCACAGAAACCTTTGATGCCTGAGCGAGCTCGGTAGAAATTATTTCCACAGAGTATATTTAGGAACACTTGGTAGGCTTTGGGATTTTCTTTGCTGACCAATTGAGCTTGGTAGACTCTATCCGATAATTGAGATGACAATTGTGTAACATCAAAAGACAACACACAATTGAACAATTGTATCCAACAATCTTCCTCTTTGACATTGATGGGAACACAACATGTCATAGCACAATGAAATTTGAAAACAAGTGTTTTTCTGATAGAATATTTCTCCCTCTTAGATTTTAAGCCACAAACTCTTCTAATATAGTAATCTCCCTCTGTGAAGGAATTACATAGCTTCTTTTCAAATAGAAAATTCTTCATAAACATATTCAAATTTTAGAAAGATATGATAGTACACTCTCCCTCTTTGACAACACATGCCAAAGATAACACATACCAAATAAGTAATAATGTACCTTGAGTACTGATTCATATGTAATGTTTCCATGACTATGCTGCATCAACTAATAGATTTTCAACTTGTTTCCTATTGATGCATCACTAAAACTTAATTTTAGTGAACTTCAGATAGGGAAATGACCCCTAACTTACCTCTTAGATACAAGAATGCATCCTTAGGTAATGGCTTGATGAATATGTCATGAATCTATTCTTTTTTATGGACATATTCCAATTTGATCTCTTTATCCTGCACCAATTCTTTGACAAAGTGATACTTTATTGCAATGTGCTTGGTTTTGGAATGCATTACTAGATTTTTAGATATGTTGATTGCACTTGTATTGTCATAAAACATAACAACTAGTTCTTTGATCTCCACCTTCATGCCTTCTAATAATTTTTTGAACCAAACAATATAAGACTAGTTCATTTTTGTTGCAACATACTCTGCTTTTGCTGTAGATTGGGATGTACAATTTTGCTTTTTACTTGTCCAAAAAACCAACCTCTTTCCAAGAAATAATGTTCCTCCACTTGTACTCTTTCTGTCATCAATGTTTCCTACCCAATCTGCATCAGTAAACACTTTCAAATCCAAATTACCTCCAAATTTTTACCACAATCCATAATCTTTAGTACCTTTTAAGTATCTCAAGATCCTTTTGATTGCCATCATGTGATTCTCTCTGGGTTTTACTAAAAATCTTGCTACAATACCAACTGCAAGAGCAATATCAGGCCTTTTATGAACTACATACTGTAGTTTTCCAATCATTGATCTATATAAGGTTTGATCTACCTCTTTAGATTCATCATCCTTGGAAAGCTTTAGTCCAGTACACATGGGAGTCCTAACTAGTTTACAATATTCCATACCAAACTTTTTGAATATCTCCTTGATGTATTTAGACTAAGTGATGTAGATACCATTCTTGCTCTACTGAATTTGAAGACAATAAAGAATTTGATCTTACCAAACAATTACATCTCAAATTCCTTTGTTCATTTGCTCTAAAAATTCTTTGCATAGATCACCATTCCTTGTAAACAAAGTATCATCTGCAAATATTTCTACCAAAACGATATTTTTATTTGGTCCTTCCTTGATATACAAGCTATTATTATCATTAGTTCTCTAAAAATCAATCTGAATAAGATAGTTACGCAATCTTTCATACCATGTTCTAGGGGCTTGTTTCAGACCATACAATGCTTTGTGTAATTTTTAGACCATGTCCTTCTTGTTTGGATCAAAAAAACCTTCAGGTTGCTCAATGTAGACTTCTTCATCTAGAATACCATTGAGAAATGCATATTTGACATCCATCTAATATACCATAGATCCTTTCTATGCAGCATATGCAAGTAAGGTCTTGACACCTTCTAGTCTTACAACAGAAGCAAAAGTCTCTCCATAGTCTATACCTTCTTCTTGAGAGTAGCCTTTACATACCAATCTAGCCTTATTTCTTGATACCTTACCATCTTCATTCAACTTATTTCTAAATGCCCACTTAGTTCCAATCACATTTTTATCTTTAGGCTCAGGTACCAAAGTCCATGTTTTGTTCTTCTCTATTTGCTCCATCTCTTCATTCATAGCCTTAATCCAACTTTCATTTTCTAATGCATCTTTGACATTTCTAGGTTCAAAATTAGCAAGTAAACAAGTACCTTTTAGCTTACTTCTTGTCATAGTACCTTCATATTTGTCTCCAATAATCTAATCGGGTGCATGGTGTCTCCTAACATACTTGGCCAATACAAGTTCCTTGCCTTTTGACTAAGTTCCACTGTCTTCATTTTGAGTTTTAACTTTTGGATATGGTTGATCTAACTACTACTCGGGTCCTTTAGACTCGGTAGGCATTGGCTTAGTAGCATCTGAATGTGACTCAGGTTCTTGTAACTCGGTTTCAACTTCTTATAACTTGATGACTAAAGACTTAGGAGTTAAAGTTTCCTAATTGACAGATGTATTTGGCACTGTATCAGGTTTAATGAAAACAAATCTCATTTAATCTCTTGGTTCCTTTTTTCTTTCTTCTTTAGTCCTTTCTACAAACTCAACAACTTTCACATGTGCACTTTCTATGACTTTGTGAGTAGACAAATTCAAACATCTATGTCTTACTTTTGCAAGAATATCCCGAAAATATACCTTCATCACCCTTCACATCAAATTTTCCTTTTCTAGATTCTTTCAAAATATAACATTTACTTTCAAATACTTTTAGGGAACTTACATTAGGTTTATAGCCATACCATAACTCATAGGGGGTTTTGAAAGAGTCCTTCTTCAACTATACTCAGTTCAAGGTATGAACTGTAGTGCTGATAGCTTCCTTCCAGTATTTGATAGCAATGTTCTTTTCAATCATTAGAGTTCTTGCACAATCCATAATAGATCTTTTCCTTCTTTCATCTATTCCATTCTACTCAGGAGTTCCAGGGGCTGATTTTTGTCTTTGGATTCCTCTTTCAATGCAAAAGTTATTGAACTCATGGGAGATGAATTCACCACCTCTATCTGATCTCAAATATTTTAGTCTTTTCTGCATTTCCTTTTCTACTCTGGCCAAATACCATTTGAACTTCTCAAATGCTTCTGATTTCTCTCTCAGATACATGACAATCATCATTCTAGAGTAATCATTAACAAAAATAATGAACTTTTCTCTAGTATAGCTCTCAATTCCAATAGGTCCACACAAACCAGTATGAACAATTTCCAAAGCTTCTTTAGATTGATAGTTTTTACTTTTGAAGCTAGTCTTTCCTATCTTATCAATTTGACAATTCTTGCATGGACCAACATTAGGTTTCTTTATGCTAGGAATGCCTCTTACTTTTCTAAATTTTCTTATTTTCACCAGGTTATCAAAGTTCACATGACATAACCTTCTATGCCATAACCAAATTTCTTCAACTTGAGAAATAAAACATGAACATTCACCAAGTTGAAGATAGAATAAGTTACCTTTTGTGTATATGCCCAATCTAATCAACTTTCCCTTGTCAACTAGTAGTCTAGCTTTTCCATTCATGAATTCCACTTTGAATCCAATATTGATTAGCTATGCCACACTCAATAGATTGTGTTTTAGTCCTTCAACCCAATAGGTATTATCACATACAAGCTCTTTGGTTAGTGAGATTCTTCCTCTTCCTTTTATGAAACAAGGTTTATTATTTCCAAACCTCACACTACCACCATCATAGTCTTCAAAATGTTCAAACTTTGCTTTGTCACCAGTCATATGATGTGAACAACCACTATCTATGATCCATGTATTATTTTTTCTTACATGAGAGATAAGTGCCATCTTATCTTCCTCATCATTATCAAATTCATCTTTCACAACAATGTAAACAATTTCATCTTCACTATTATCAGAATCCCTAGAATCCTTAGCCATGAAACATGATTTCTTATCTTTTCCCTTAAATGATTTGAAGTCTTTCTTGCCATTGCACTTCTAATCTTTCATCTCATCCTTATTTTTCTTGTTTGGGCACCTAGCAACAATATGACCAATTTCTTCACATGAAAAATAGATTAGAGGATATTTGACCTTTGTATTTTCCTTTGCCTCTAGAATATTTTCTTGTAAGTAGAGATTCAACCACCTCAAGATCACTATCAAAACTCTATTCTGATTCTTCTTCACTTTGTAATTGAGAATCCTTTATCTTTTTTCCCTTTTCTTTGAGTGAAAACTTGGCTTCAAATGCTGATTCAATGTTCTTGGAAGCTGGAACATAGTTGTCATAGTTATCTAGATCAAATGCAATCAATCTTCCTACTATGGCCTCTAAATTTATCTTATGATTTGCTTCACATGTTCTTTCCTGAATTGCAAAAATTCTAATTACATAAATGGGAAGCAATGTTCTAAGAACTTTACTTACAACTATTTCCTCTTTGATATCTCCTCTAGAAGCCTTGATTGTGTTGATGCTTACTTTGACTCTTTCAACATACTTGGTAATGTTCTCATCCTCATCTGATCAAATTTTCCTCTTAGACTTTTTGCTTTGGCTCTTCTCACATTATCATCACCTCCATAGATATCTTTTAGCTTGTTCCACGTAGAAAAGTCAATTTTGTAGTCCTTGATATCATCAAATTCTTCATAGCTAAGGGTTGATGCAATGTCTATCATCATGGTGTTATGAGTCTTCTTCTCATCAATGTCATTGAAAAATAGTGTACCAGCAGGTGTTGTATATTCTTCATCAAGATATTTCAATCTTTTATCTCTAATGGAAGTCAAATGGAGTCTCTTAGACCTTGCCATGCTAAAAAGTTATCCCTATTAAGCCTTGGAATTTCCCTCTTGTAAGACATCTTGATCTTTAGCTTAGATCACTGAAATCCTTCCTGCAAGCACCAAGTTCTCTAATACAAATTGTTGGAAATGTAGATGGAGTAACTGAGAGGGGGGGTGAATCAGTGACCACAAAAAAAAATCCATAGATCCCTTAGATTTCTTATAAACTAGTTACTGTTGTCACTTAGTAGCCACATAGAAAAATGCTATAACTTGGTAGATGTATTGTATGTTAACTTATTATTGATCTTTAAGAATTCATATTTATTAACATGCATTCATAAAGAAATAACATGAACACATAAGAAACTAGATCTAACATGGAAACCCAATATAGGAAAAAACAACAAGTAACTAGCTATTGATTTTCACTCTTTTTAAGTGAGCCTTATTAGGAGCCAGCCCTTGTTAAAGGTTACAAAAAACACTATTAGGTGTGACCTTGTTAAAGGATTTATTCACCCTAATAGGAGTGGCCTTGCTAGACAAATTTAGAACAATTCAATAGAACTATCACCTTGCTAGAGGATTTACAAAATGATTGTTAGACCAATTTTGTTAAGAGATTTGGAAATCACTGCTACAATGGTGAGAAAGTAACAATGAATTGACTTGAATGAGATGCAACTAAATTTTTGATACAAATCTCTATTCTACTTCACTAGATCCTCTTTGATCAAATACAACTTTGCTACTCCTTAAGGATATCTGATCCTTCTTCAAAATTTTCTCACACTTTCCTCTTCACACAATCAATACACTTGCATACTTACTCGTTACACTTTAGAATTCACAACTTGACCTTTTATTTATACCATACAAATTGTCAATTTGTCTCATTTACAAGTTACAATTATCAATAATCATTACATCAATTGGCTACAAATATTTCAAGAAAAAATTAAACTTTATTTCCCAAAACAATGAAATCCTTCATTGGCTGACCCTGCTTGTTAGACATTGCTCCAGAAATGATTTCTAGTGTTAACCAATTGAAGCTCAGTGAACACTACAAACTCTGCAAAATCCTTTGGAGACCAAATTGACTTGGTAAACACTAACTTTCCTTCACTGACCTTGTGAACTAACTTCTACCACAGAAACCTTTGACACCTAAGTGAGCTCGCTAGAAACTGTTTCCATAGAGTATATTTAGGCATGCTTGGTAGACTCTGAAATTTACTTTGCTGACCTACTAAGCTTGATAGAATCTATCTAATAAGTAATATGAAATTTGTGTAACATCAAGTACAACACATAATTGAACAATTGTATCCAATAGCCAAGTGTTCATATGACTGGATATTTTCATGTTTATTCTCTTTTATATTTGACTATTGCTCTACCAAAATTCAAAAAAGATAACAATAGACTATAAATGTAATCTCAATTAACATTAAAAAGATTGAAAAAATTGAGAGGGAATGGTTCTATAGTTTCATTTAAAGTATTTTCTCTTCATGTTTTGTAGTCCATGCATTAGATAGCTTTGCACTTAGAGTTGAAAGACAATTACGTATGATCCTATAAATAATCAAATGGATTCCACTTTATTTTTATATTTTTAGTACAATAATTCCATTTTTTGCTTCATATATGGGTTTTTTTCTTCTCTTAATAGTATCATACATGTTAGAGATTTCATTGGGGATTAAAGGATATATATGTGAATCTATTGGATACTTGTTGAATTCCATTTCAGTTAAGCTTAACAGCAAAAGAAATTTCATTTTCTCTCATATGTATAATCCTTTATGTCCTATTTATATATTTAGATGAGTAATTTTCCATTTAGAATAGAATTAGAGGTTAGGAAATATTAAGGTAATATACTACAACCATTCCATTGAGTGTGATAGGTTATTCATATACATCTTGCTTGAGTTGTTTGTTCCTACAAACAACTTGGTTATCCTTTACTACTCTTAGGTTACGAGCCTATAATATCAAGAATCTCAGATCACATGAAGACATATTCATTATATATTATTGCAAGAATCATAGGGAGATAGACCTAATCAATTTAGAGGGTAGTGATAGGATACATACACTAACCAATTTGTTAGTAAACATCCTTTTATTTCTCCAAACATTGGGTATCAAAGAGATAGGATTATCAAATATAATAGGAGAACAAACTATTAACCAACACTTTTTGGTGACTCTACCGAGGATATTCAAATGAAATTTCTAAAGAATTTCCTTTCATAATTAGTTACAATCTAAATATATATTTGAGTTACAAGAAAGAACTTATGGTATTAAGGTGTTTTCCATAAGAACTTGATACTAGGTTTCAACATCGGCTTGTTGAAGAAGTGTAGCAAATTCAATGTTGAAGACTAGTAAGATAAATTTGAAAAACACCATTTATCTGGACATTTGATACACTCTAGATTCCAACAATACTAGGAGTGCCAAAGAGAAAGGAAAGATTGAGCCAATATATGAAGAGCTCAAGAAGGATAAGTTTCCTATCCTAGAAGACCTTTGTAGAAGAGGAAGAACATGTGTAAGAGAATTTGTAACCAAACAACTTCAAGATGCTCTATTTTCTATAATTGTTCCTCCAAATAGAACATAGAGAAGTCAATCTTCTACTCCTCCTATTGTAGGAAATTCTATCCCTTCTATTTTTGATGCTTTATTGTTGATTAGCACTACTCTTCTTGTTTTTGTTACCTTTCAAAAAAATCAAATCATTGTACCAGTAGTTATGGCACAACCATGGGTAACTGCTATTGGTCCTCTTTCCCTTAGGGCTAATAATGATTTTCCAAGATCATCAAGGAAGAAGTTTCCATGATTCAATGGAGATGGCTCTACTTATGCAAAACAACACTTGAGTGCTTTCCATAGGGCTTGTGGTGTAGTATATTGTTAGCATTAGGAATAATGTTTGTTGACACATTGGTGGACAACGTTGCAAATTGGTTTAAAGACTACCTATAGGATGCATCACTAATTGGAACACCATGAAACAAAGGTTTGAGGAAAGATCAAAAGAACAAAAGATGCACAAACCTTGTTATTAAAATTGGCCAAGTAAAGAAAGAAACCTAGTTTCTATGAGAGATTTTAAAGAAAAATTCAATAAACTTCTCAAAATAATTCCCGCTATAAGTGAACCTACTAATTATAATAAGAAAAATTTCTATATTAGCTCCATGCTACCTGATCTAGGGTATTAGATTAGAAGAGCAAGTGTAGCCAACTTGCAAGCTACTCAAACACTAGTTGGATATGGAGGATGACATGATAACCTCTAGCAAGGGGAAAAGAGAGTTTCAATTTGTAACCATGAGCCATACAACTAGTACTTCCAATGCTACAGAAGCCATGCTTCAAAAATTGTCTAATGAGCTCATTTCATTGAAAAATCAAATTAGTAGACTTGCTTATCAACCTAATCAAGAAGGTTATAGAAATCTAAATGGAGGTAAAGCTTTGCAAATACAGCCTATTCAATAGAATTAGCAATTGAATCTACTCCAAAAAGTAAAAATATGTGTGCAATTCACATAAAAGGAGATCACAATGGAGATACATGTCTTGATATGACTAGAGATTAGAAAAATGGAAATCAAAGCAACAATTCAACCCTGTCAAGACTAATGCACCATCAAATAAATTTGACAAAGACAGTGGCATAGTAACTTCATCTTCACAAAAGGAGTACAAAGGTAAGTCTTCTAATTCCTTTGACATAATACAATATTGTGAAGAAACAAGAATTTAGATATCTCCATTGGATTATTTGAAATCTAATCCTGATCAATTGAAAAGATTAGTTGAGCATTGCAATAATATAGAGATAGGTCATGCTAATATTAATGCCAATGTTGAACATCATAATAAGGCTAGCACTAGTGGAGTTTCTTTTGATAATGAATATTTTTAAATTCTTAGACTATTTCAAGAAGAAGAATCTACTATTTTAGCTACCTACCCAAATCAAAAGCTAGATTCTTTTTATATTTCTTTTTTCATCAATGGAAATAGATTGAGTAATTGCATCATAGATTCAGGAGCCTTTGATAATGTTATTCCTACTTTTGTTGCAAAAGCTTTAGGACTCCCATCAACTAAAATTTTTGGTAGATGCTACTCAATAGATGCCAAACAAGTGCCATTGCTAGGATAGATTAAAGATGCTCACGTTGCCTTTGCTACTCACCCCTCTAAGAGATTGAAACTTATGTTTCTAGTAGCAGATATCCTTGAAAGATATGGAATGCTCTTGACTAGAATTTTTTGTGAAGATATGGGAGGAGAAATAAAATTATATTGGTCTAGTGCCACTATACAAGTTGGATACAAAAAGGTGAAGCTAGAACTAGATGAGAAAGAAAAATTCACCATTTTGAAATCAAATGATCCTAGATCTCAAATCTTGTATCATGAAATGAAATTTAGAAATTATATGTTATTATCTAGTACCCCTAAGATCTTAGAAGAATTAGAATCAAATAAAGGTGATCAATTGTGGACCCTGGAATTTGATGCCAGTTGTGCAAATGTTGGTTCAGGTCTAGGTGTGGTGTTGATTGTTGGAAATTTAAGAAGAGTAATTAAGAGGGGAGGGGTGAATTATTTACCACTAAAATAAATCCTAGATCCCTTTAGATGTCAATACAAAATAAAATCTAAAAAGTGAACATTGCTATGCTTAGCAAACATGCATAAAATTTTGTAACTCGGTAAATACTGAATATACTTGGTAAGTACTTAACATGCAAATCTATGATTACCATTACATTAACTTAGATGAAAAAATGTAAAATAAAATAGCATGAACACATTTGACTCTAGAATTTAACATGGAAACCCAATTTGGGAAAACCACCAATTACAACTAGTTACTGATTTTACTCTTTTGAAGTGAGCCCTATTAGTAGTCAACCATGTTAAAGGTTAAAAAACACACTATTAGGTGTTACCCTATTAAAGGATTTAATCCCCCTACTAGGAGTGGCCTTGTTAAAGGTCTTTAGACAATTCAATAGAACTTCCACCTTGTTAGAGGTTTTACAAATAGTTGTTAAGCCAACTTTGTCAAGAGATTTAGATAACTGCTACAATGGTTAGAGAGTAACAATGAGGTAACTTGATTTTTGATGCAACTAAATTGTTGATTAAAGATCGCTATTTTGGCTTGTACTTGATCCTTCCTAATTGAATATATATTTTCAAATTCACAAGTATATTCTTCATATCCTTTTGATCCACTTCCTTACTGCATCATTAGATCTTCAAAATCTTTCATGCGTTCACACTCTTACACACTTTCAAATTCTCAACTTGACCTTATACTTATATCATTCATATTGTCAATTCAACTCATATACCACTTAGAATAACTAATATTCATCACCTTAGTTAATTATAACTAATAGATATATTAATTAAACTCAAATGCCAAAATAAGAAAATCCTTTGTTAGTCGACCCTACTTGGTAGACAATAACTCTAAAACAATTTTCCTATGTTAACCAAGTGAATGCAGTTCACACTACATATTCACAAAGATCCTTTGATTACTAAGTGATCTTAGTTAACACTAGTTCCATCCAACATTTCCTTCATTAATTGAGTGAGCTTTGTTAACACTTATCTTTTGTATGCTTTCCTTTGATGCCCAAGTGAACTCGGGAGACACTACCTTCTAGACTATGCAAACATAGCAACACTCAGTAGACACAGAAAACTGTCTTCACCACCTGAGTGAGCTTGACATGAACTAACTGATAATGATATTTCATTTGTGTAACATTAAAGAGAATAAACAATTAATCTAATGTATCCAACAATTGATATCATGTGATGGAGAAATGACTTATTTTTCTTATAAGTTGGGTTTCAAAAATGCTAATAATACTATAGAATATGAAGCTCTCCTTCTTGGTATGATGATAGAAAAATAAAAGGGAGTCAAGATTCTTAAATCACAAGGGGATGCATAATTGGTTGTAACAAAAGTTAGAAATAAATATGCAACGAAGAATTTAAGATTGAGAAACTACTATAGTAAGGCATGGGATGAAATTGAGGGTTTTGTTGCCTTCTCAATTACATCAATACTTAAAGAATTTAATGAAAGAGTTGATTCTTTAGCAGTCTCTGCATCATTTCTCTTACCACACCTTGATTTAAAAAATCAAACCTATAAAGTAGAATTTTTATTTAGGACTAATGTCTTTGATAATGAGGAGTCATGATAGGTATTTAAAGATGATAAATAAATACTAAAATTCATTGAAGGGGGAGATCCTCTTTAATGTTTGTATTTTGAAGGAAGTACTAATACAAAAGGTAATGATTCAGTGGTAGGAGATGAAAAGAAGATAGGATCTAATATGTTTTAGTTGAAAGGTAATAAGATTCTACCTCATTTAATCTCTTTAGAGAAACTCTTTGATAGGCATGATGTATGTATAAAGAGAGAAATAGATAAAAGGGATAGACATGTGGTGAATATGATGGAATCAACATAGGGATAGAAATTAACCCCAAGATGATAAACATAGGAAAATGTTGCACACCAAAAGAGAGAGTAGAGATCAAAAAATTACTTATTGAATTTCAAAATTTTTTTCTTGGAGTTATGAAGATTTAAAAAAATTCATGGGTGGGAAGTTCAAACATGAATTCCCTCTTAAACCAAATGCAACACCATTTAGGTAGAAGAAGAGAAATTATAATCCTATAGTTGAAGGAATAATCTTTAAGGAAATTGACAAAATTCTACAGGACAAGATTATACACCATATTCATCAT
The DNA here is from genome assembly GCA_028749045.1 of Cupressus sempervirens. Taxonomy (NCBI): domain Eukaryota; kingdom Viridiplantae; phylum Streptophyta; class Pinopsida; order Cupressales; family Cupressaceae; genus Cupressus; species Cupressus sempervirens. Next base: position 988,274,063 of record CM053787.1, on the reverse strand, counting down.
TCCACTTGGGTGGCTAATATTGTACAAGTGAGAAAAAGGAAAGGAGAAATAATAATTTGTGTAGATTTTAGAAAATTAAATCAAGCCTCATTGAAGGATAATTTTTCTCTCCCCTATATGGATCATCTTTTATAAACTATTGAAGGATCAAAGATGATGTCCATGTTGGATGAATTTTTAGGATACAATCAAATTTAGGTTAATGAAGCAAATCAGTACAAGACTACATTTACAGCACCATGGGCTATATTTTCATACAATAGAATGCCTTTTGGGTTAAGCAATGTAGGAGAAAATTTACAATGTGGAATGAATTTGGGTTTTGAAGGTTTGAAAGATAGAATTATTATCATATATCTTGATGATTTGATGGTCTTTTCCAAGAAGAGTAAATATCATATCAGGGATCTAGAAAAGGTGTTACAAAGATGTAAAGATCATGGTATCTCTCTTAACCCAAAGAAATTAGTATTTTGTGTTACAGAAGGAAAGTTTCTTGGTCATATTGTATCTCAAGTAGGAGTGAAGGTTGATCCGAATAGGGTTAAACCTATTCAACAATTAAGTCTACCATTGAGTAAAAATGGAGTGAAGTCTTTCTTTGGGTAGGTAAATTTATTGAGAAAATTTGTTCCTTCTCTAAAATAGTTAAATGTATAATTAATATGAAGATAGGAAATAAAACTTTCAAATGGAGTGATATTGGGAAAAAGGCCTTTGAAGATATCAAATATGCCATTGCCAAAACCCCTATGCTTGTTTAGCCTAATTACACCAAAGAGCTCATCATTTACTATTATGCTTTAGAGCATACTATGTCAGGTGTATTGATGTAAGAAAATAAAGAGAGAATACAAGTTCCAATAGGTTTCATAAGTATACCATTGAAAAATCAAGAACTAAGATACTCTCAAATAAAACATGCATATGAAGTGGTGAGAGCCCTCAAGAATTTCAGATTTTAGGTGTTGCATTTTCATTCAATAATATATGTGCTAGATCATACAGTGAAAAGTATTTTGACACAACAAGATTTTGGTTGCAATAATAGAGGAGTGTGGATAGCCAAAGTTCAAGAATATGATATAGAGATTAAGCCAACCAAACTTGTAAGAGGGAATGCAGTTTGTAAAGTCTTGGTAGAAAACCACACTTCAAAGAAGAAGATATGCCAAAAGTTCCTATGGTACATCTTCTGGATTCCTAGTTTTTAAATATTTCTTATTTCCTAACATATGCTGAATGCCCTAATGGATTGAGTACTAAGAAAAGGAGAGATATAAAAACTAAAGCTTTGAAATAAGTAATTCATGATGTTGTCTTGTGTAAGATGGCTATTGATGGAATATTCTTGAGATGTGTGGATAGGGAACATTAGGTGAAGTTGTTAAAATATTTTCATAATGAATCATGTGGATGACATTTTTCTAGCACTGTCACTGCATTCAAAAATTTTAGACAATGGTATTATTGGCCTAGTACATTTAAAGATGCATATAAGTGGGTGGCTAATTGTGAAAAATGCAAGATGTTTACTAGTAAACCTCAAGTAGCTACCTTAACTCTTATGCTAGTAGTAATTTAAGCTCCTTTCCATCAATGGGGTTTAGATTTTATAGGCCCAATTAATCCTCTCTCTAGATAAGGACATTCATACATACTCACTACCACAGATTATTTCAACAAATGAGTAGAGGCAAAGCCAATGAAGAAAAATTCCTCACATGTCGTATGTGAATTTATCAAATATATTTAAGGTTTGGAGTTCCTATTAAATTAGTAATGGATAATACATCTTAATTTTACTCCTTAGAAATCATTGAATTTTTCTATGATAATGGTATTCAAGTTGGTCATTTCTCTAATTATTTCCCTCAAAGAAATGGATAGGCTAAGTTCAGTAATAAGAACTTGGTTAAAGAAATTGGTCTTAGATAATTAGAAAAGTTGGCATAAGAAGATTCATGATGCTTTATGGGTTGATAAGACAACACCTAAAAGAGCTATTGGTATTTCACAATTTGAACTGGTATATGAAGTAGAAGCTAATTTTCCACTACCATTAGAAGAAGCTACTTGTAAATTGAAAAGTCCAATTGAAGATGATGTCTTCTAAGATGGGTTAGAGAATAGGATCTTGTATTTTACTAAAGTATGAGAAGAAAGAGAAGAGATGGTTGAGAAGATTACTAAACATCAGGGAAGGATAAAGAAATTGTTTGATAGAAGAGCAAGGCCTAGAAAATTTATGGAAGATGACTTGGTGTTTTTATGGGATAGGAGACATGAGCCAAGAGGCATGCATTCCAAGTTTTAGTTTCTATGGAAAGGACCTTTTCAGATTACACAAGAAAATCAAAATAATTCTTTCAAATTGGCATATCCAACTGGAAAAACCCTACCATGTTCTTATAATGGGCAGGATTTGAAGTTGTATTAAATGAAAAATTGAAAGTAGGTAACCCTTGCATAGTAGATAGATAGGTAGGTATTCCTTTTCTTTTTTTTTTTGCTTAGTTTAGTTTCTTATTTTCCTTAGGTCATTTCTTGCTACTTTCATAGTTTAGCTTATTCTTTTTGTTTCCAAGTTGTCATCCTTTGCATGGAACTAGAGATTTCTTGGATTCTTTCAAGCATTATCATGCTTAAATCCCTAGTTAGAGCTAACTATTGCCTAAGTTTCAGTACATATGTTTTTTCTTTAGGGTTAAAAGTTTAGTGTCAAGATATTAAGTTTGAGTATACATTGCCCATAAGATGGCCCTTCTTTTCATCTTCCCTTTTAGATAACCTAATGTGAGAAATCATATGAGAAAATTTTTAGTTCATTGCTAGGTGATTAGGTTTTGGGAGGGTTTGTTATGCATTTTCTTCATGAGAAGAAGATCTAGATGTTTCTAATGATTCATAAATCCTAGTTCCTAATCATGTCTAAGGCAAAGATCCACATTGAAAAGTAGCTCTTTATCTCTAAAAGTTTCTAATTCCATGGTCAAAGATCTATATCTAGGAAAGGATACATTATCATGGGCATATATAGAGTGTATGTAATAGAAGACATTGAAGACTGAGACTAAATATTGATATGAAAATCATGAGCATAGTTTAGAACCAAGCTTAGTTGAATTCAATACAAAATGGACATTTAAAATGTAGAAATGGTGAAGGAAACAAGTCAAAGGTAATATGAATTCTTTTAAAAATAAAATCAATGATTAATATTTTATTTGCACATCTACATGGTGGAGAAAAGTCAAATTAATAAAAACTACACAACATTGGCTACCTGAAAAGTCAAATAGTTTAAAGAAAGACTATAGGTCATGTATGTTCTCAGCCATCTAATTAAAATAAATCTATGATACTCACTATATTGCTCTAAAAATTTGATCAATCTTGAAGTAAATTGACATAGAAAGGGAAAGACACGTGTCTGGTGGGCCATTAAACTCCATGAAGCACAATCAGAGTATAGTCACGAGGTGCTAATGAAGAAACCTAGTCTAATGTCAGACCTTCCAAGTAGTGAAGCAATACCAACTATTTTCCACTATGTGCCTAGTTGGAGAGAGGGACTCACACCATGAAACAAAGAGACTTAACCTCATTTTATTATCACCATCAGATTGGAAAAGATCCACCATCATTGTTATCTCACTATAAAAAGTTTCTCGAACATTATTATATGCAAAAAAGAGATAATACAACATGTATACAAGGAGGGGCCCATGGTGGACATTATAAAGGAAAGTCTCAAGGTTTAAATCATGATTGTTGATTTAATATCATTGATCAAAATTTGAAAATGCAGTGAACATTGGAATATGAAATATATCTATTTGGCACAAAATAATAGAAGATGCAGAAACATTGATATCTTGTAGAATTTTTTGATATAGTAGGAAGCCAAATGGTCAGCAAGTATTTTAGAAGAACCATGGATCTAGAATCACTTAAAAAGAAGATGCCACATGTTCATATGACTAGATATTTTCACATTTATTCTCTCTTTTATATTATGACTATTGGTCTGCCAAAATTCAAAAAAGATAACAACTAACTATAAATGTAATCTCATTTAACATTACAAGGTCAGAAAACTTGAGAGGGAATGGTTCTATAATTACATTTATAGTATTTTCTCTTCATGTTTTGTAGTCCATGCATTAGATAGCTTTGCACTTAGAGCTAAAAGACAATTGTGTATGATCCTATAAATAATTAGATGGATTCAACTTCATTTTTGATATTTGTAGTACAATATTTCTATTTGTTGCTTCATAAATGGTTCTGTTTCTACTCTTGATAGTTTCATACATGTTAGATATTTCATTGGGGATTAAAGGATAATGTATGCAAATCTATTGGATACTTGTTGAATTCCATTTTAGTCAAGGCTTATAGCCAAAGAAATTCTACTTGCCCTCATATTTATAATCCTTTCTTTCCTTCTTATACATTTAGATCAGTAATTTTGCATTTAGAATAGAATTAGAGGTCAAGAAATATCAAGATAATCTACTACAACCATTCCATTGAGTGTGATAAGTTATTCATATACATCTTTCCTGAGTTATTTTTGCCTACAAAAAACTTGGTTATTGTTTATTGCTCTTAGGTTAAGAGCTTATAATATTAAGAATCTCAGATCACATAAAGACATATTCATCACATATTATTGCAAGAATCATAGGTATCTTTACCTAATCAATTTAGAGGGCGATGATAGGATACATACATTGACCCATTTTTTGGTAAACATCCTCTTGTTTCTCCAAAAATTGGGCATCAAAGAGTCAAGATTATCAAATATAATAGGAGAACAAACTGTTAATGAATAGTGAGCCAACATGTAGTGTCTAAGCTCTTAGGAGGAAAATAAAACTACAAGGCAAGCCTTCTCAATATTGTTATAGTTCATCTCGTAAGCCAACAAAGTACAACTGATGTAGTAAATATCACACTCTTTTTCTAGTTTTATCACTTTGTCCTAAGAATGCTGCTAGGGAAGAATAAATAGCTGAGATGTATAGAATCAATGTTTTTCTTGGCATGGGTGGAATCAATACTGAAGTTTGGCCAAATAGTCTTTGATTTGATCCAAGCTTTGTTGACAATTTTCATTCTAGATATAGGTGGAACCTTTATGCAATTTTTTATTGAAATATTGAGCTTTATTAACCAATTGAGATATGAACCTCCTAACGGATTGTAGACATCCCTAAAGACTCCTTAGTTGATTTGGGATCAACTTAAATGCCTTCTGCTAATATGATATAGCCTAAAAATTTACCTCACATGACACCAAAGATACACTTTTTTGAATTTAGCCTAAGGTGAAATTGTTCCATACGATCCAATATCAAACTATGGTCATCTAGATGCATATCTCTTTTTTAGATTTTTTCAAGGTGTCATAAACATAGTCTTTCCTATTTTTGTGCATCATGTCATGGAATATGGTGGTCATGGCTCATTGGTAGGTAGCTCATGAATTATTTAGAGAAAAGGGCATGACATTCCAACAAAAGGTAACCCATGCACATGTAAAAGGATGTTTTTTCTTGATCCATAGGAAAAAAATTTATTTTCTTATATCTAGAGAAGCCATCCATTAAAGAATACATTTCATCATTTATTACAACATGTTGTCATATCTGCTATCATATCTATGTTTGGCTATGGAAAGTCATCCTTAGACCATGCTTTTTTCATGTCTTTGAAATTAGTGCACACCCAAATGGATTTATCATGTTTGGACAAAAGTACAATATTAGAAATTGTAAGAATTTTCCTTGGAGAAAAATCATCTAAGACCAAGGAACTCAATCATAAGCACAAAATGGACCAAAGTATGATTAGAATAACAATATAAAAATGAATTGATGTAATTACATGCACATACACACTAGGAGTGCCTAAATATAAAAGCCTCTAGAATGCTTCTAGAATGTCTAGGAGTTAGCACACTGATAAGTCTTACAACAAGGCACATGTCCACAAGGAGTGGATTATCCTCCATCAAGAACAAGAGTTAGTGCAATGATGAGAGGATAAGCCTACAAAGGTTTAGCACATAAAATTATGTTGTAGACACCATGTTATTAATTAAGAGTGTGAAATACTATGTTGTCTACATGAAAACTTAGTTAATTATGCAAACTCTAGTGTTGTAGACACCATGTACTGAATTAGAGTTGTTTACTTTTGTGTTGTCAACATGACAACTCATAAGAGTATGCAAAACCCTAGGCGTCAAACTAATAAATAATAAAATAATGCATTGACCTAAGTAAACTTAAGTAAAGTGTAATAAGTAAATACTTATTTACACCAACAACTCCCCTTAAGTGCAACTTAGGGGAATGCACTTAAGCTTATGAAAGCTAGGATGAAAATGCATGATGGGTCCTAGCTACTAGGCAATGTTAGGTACCCATGTACAAAATGCAATGAAATCTCTCATAAAGTAGAGAAAGAGAAAAAACCTCATGGGAAAATCCTCCCCCAAAAAGAGAGATGAAAAAATAAGATGCATGGATGGATGGAGTAATCAAGACCCCCCCATTATGACATACATCATGTATATACAACAGAGAAGTATGATAAGAACACAATCCCAAAAAAGGAAAAGGTCACCCCCATAAGAGAGAAGAAGAAAGAAGATAAGGTAGTCCCTCCCCCAAATGTAGAATGCCGATTAGTGATAATTTCTCCAATGTAGAATTTGATCCATGATTGTTGAATAATATTCCTCCCCTTTAGAAGAAACAATATCATAGGTACAAATGAGATGCTTCCCCTATGTGTAGAAAGAATCCTAATGATGAATGATGTCTCTAAAACTTGCTTAATTGTCCCTATGTCAATACTAACTGTTGTCTCTTCCAATGCTACTAAAAAGAACAATGTTGGATCTAAGAAGGATGGATGTAGAACATATTCCAAGGAACCATGTGTCTCGTTAATGGATAAAGAGACCTCCTACAACTACTGTATGTAAGGATTTATAATCAGATCAACCTAGAAAGACTGATCATGTAGAGAATGGATAGGAGGGTCAAAGTGAGCCCTCACAACAAATGAATAAGGATCTACTTCATCAAAGAGATGTAAATCATCGATGATGTCTCTCAAATATACTATGTGTGACTCCATAAACAAACTTGAAATATTTATTATGTAGTCATCCATTGATGCTAGACCTGGAAGACAAGTTGTACCCAACTATATTGATTTGCATGGACCTATCACTGTAGCAATGTATGCATGTGGAATGTGTTGATGTTGTGATTTCATACTATATCTATCAATAGGATCCCACATATCTAAATTTTTTGAATCACTATCACTACTATCACTATTAGTTTCCATTGTGTATGAAGTGTGGAGAGGATTAGAGGATAAGCTAGGTGAACTTTTCTCAAAGTGAACATTCCTCTCTATAAAAATCTCATAAATCTCAATATCCATAAGTTGATATACCTTAACACTAACTTCATATTTGATGAATGTAGAAGGCCTTGGTGGTGGTGCCTTGCATTCCTTAGAAGATATGTTTACCCATGCTGGACAACCAAAAACTTGAAAGTGTTTCACAACTAGTTTTCTACACATCATGCCTCAAAAGGATTCATTCCATCTAAGACATTATGAGGAGACCTATTAAGTATGCATTGGCACTACTTATAGCTTTGAATTTGAGTGATGGATCAAGAGATGTGGCTTGAATCATGCAACTTTCCATAGACTTAAGAGTTCTAATCCTCATTTCTACAACACTTTTTTTGTGTGGACTACATGGTACAAGATTCTGAAGATGAATACCCTCAAGTTCACAAAAGTCTCTAAGTCTTGAGTTCACATATCTAGTCTCATATTCCATATGAAGAACCTTGATGGCTTTCTTTGATTACTTCTCAACGTGACTCTTGAAGGCTAGAAACTTATCAAATACTTCATTCTTGTGATTAAGAAAGTAGACCCATGTGTACTGTGAAAGGTCATTAGTGAACGTGAGGATGTAGCAACCCTTGCTAATTGATGTTGCTGCAAAAGGACCTAGTAGAACTGTGTGAACCAACTGAAGAACAATTGATGCTCTTGAAGACTTCCCTTTATCAAACTTTTCCTCTAGATGAATATCAATGGAACAAGTTGAACATTCAACTTTAGAAAAGTTAATTGTAGGTAGACCTTTGACCATGTTGATTGAGAAAAGTTGATGAAGATAGTGGATCAGAAGATGTCCATATTGCTCATGCCATAATTTTCTTTGTGAATTAGATTGAGTCAACAAGGCATGTGAAGGAGACCTAGGGACAAAGTGGGAGAAAGAATAAAACCTTTTGTGATGATTGACTTTACCCACTGCAACCGATGAATCATCTTTACGGTTGTGCACCATTACCAAATTAGAAAGGAACTCAACTTTATTGCCATATTCATAGTGAGTGATTTGGTAGATTGAAAGGAGATTAGAGCTAAGGTTGGGAACATAGAGAACCTCTTTGAACTCCCCATTTTCCATCTCAACTTGTCATTTCCCTTCAACTTCCATTTTTGTATCATCTCCCACAAAGATGTGTGGTATCTTAGACTACTTCAATGAAGAAAAGTATTCTTTTGAAGAACCCATATGATATGAGGCACCTGAGTTAAGACTCCATCCCCTAAAGAACTTGAGCTGACCATAAGTGCTTGCTCTTTTCCCTTTGAAGTGGGTGTAGTTGAATCCTTGGAAGCATTTGGCACATTGATTTTGTTATTCCTTGGTAAGTTTTCCAACTCATTGATTCTCTTAGTCTTACAATGATGCTCATTATGATTTGGTGTCTTGCAATATGCACAAAACAATTTATACTTCCCATCATTGTTTCCCTTCTTGTTGGAAGAAGAATTGCTTTGTTGTAAGGAGGAAGATTGTTGTGTCTTTGATTGTGATTTTTTCTTCCACTACTTTTTCTTGGTGTTGTTAGAACTTTTTCCACTTTGATTTGATTGGCTGTCATTAGTAGCTACCAATTCTTTTGTCTTTGATGACTTGAGAATTCCCATATCTATCAACTTGGTTTGTTCCAACATTAGCATTTCTGCAAAAGCATCGAATGAAGGCTTAGTGAAGGCACTTCCCATGGTCAACCTGTGAGTGTTGTAACTTAAAACAACAGATGCATATTCTAAAGGTAGCCTCTTCAAGATGTGATGAATCAATTGATCATCCTTCATGGGATTACCACAATCCTTAAGTAGTGCTCTTAGCTCATTAGCATTTTTGATATAATCTTGAATTGTGTCAAAATTCTTAAGATCCAAGGGAAGTAGATCATCCTCAATTTGGTATCCCTTTTCCTCATCTACCTTACCATACAACCCTTCAAGTTTTTTCCAAGCAGCCTTGGCTTCCATAAAGTTGCAAATGTGGAAGAAGAGATCTCTATGAAAACAACTCCTGATAATTTCTAAAGCTAGGTTGTCTTTAATTTGCCAATCAACTAGTGTTGTAGCAGCAATCAGTTTTATAATTGTACCATCAACATATACATTTAAACCCTTTTCCATTAATCTACTCCATACAATATCTTTCCATTTAGTATAATTGTGTGAAGTTAGAAGTCAATTTTTAGGTGAACCCATGATACAAAAAAATGAAAAAGAACACAAAAGAGACACACAAGAACAAAAGAGACACCCCCCCCACTCATTGAATCAAAGAACACCCTCCCCCCCCCCCCCCCCCCCCCCAAACTGATGCTTTTGGCACTTTATATGTAGTGTGTGTACAATAGGCCACTGGTCAAAATGTACAAAGTGGACTTCTAATTTTACTAGCTACAACTAGCTTTTGAGGTTCAAATTTGGAACTAAGAACTATAGCTCATATGTACAACAATTTTGAAGAGTAATCAAAGCAATACAATGTAGAAAAGAACCTAATTTTGAAAGTGATATTTTTGTCCACACAAACCTATAATCTATTTGTAGATATGGGAAGTAGACACAAAATTAAGCACTTTCAAAAAAAAAAAAACCTAAAAATGTGCCCAAATGAGCTCGTACAGGGTGTTTGAAGTTGTAAAATGCCAGATTAAATAGGTACAATCACCATAAAATGAAATTTCTAAAAAAACTATGCACTAAAACTAGAAAAGAACAACACCACTAAAAAGTTCAAGAAATTTTACCCAAATTAAAAAAAAATACACCTAATTTGGAGTCCAGATGACTAAGTTATAGCCTCCTAAAGTCAAACTATCAAATCAAAACTACATCTAGAGAGGGGTCTAGGAAGTAAACTATGAGGTTAAACTTGAAAGTCTAAAGGCCATCACAGAAATTCAATTTTCCCTGGAAATGACATTTAGATGGTCATCAAATTTAGCATAGTAAAATGCTGATGTCAGCCAAAAATTGCCCCTTGGTGATATGGCAATGACATTACAAAGATATCAGAAGTGTACGAAATTGTATGACCTATGATGACATGGAAAGGATAGTTGACATGGAATTGAGGACAATTTTGCTAAGTTGTCTTAAGGCTAACATGTCACATAATTGATCTTGCAATACCACATGGGGTCTATGTTCTCCCTACTTGCGGAGCTATTTGTGCATGTTGAGCTAGTTGCAGTCCATGGTCTGCATGGTGGGGTCCTATGAAGGACATGTGGCACTCTGTTATAACGTAGATGTGGTTATTAACTTCTCTATAGGAAAGGTTCTTGTGCCACATGGCAGTGTTGTGTGGAGGGGTCAAAACATCGCATGGAGGGAGGTGTAATCATATCTAGCTGTCAAGATAAAATGGATGCTACTAGGAGTTCTAAGAAGAAGCTAGCACCAGCCTTGGAGTTGCTAGTTTTAATCACCAGTAATGGGATTGAGAGTGTTGGTGGTCAATAAAAAGCTGGTGAGGTGGAAGACATGGCTGGCCCAGGGATTTTATCGCTAGTGCCAAGAAAGTTGTGTAGGCTAGCGGATGGGGATTTTAATCCCACATCTACTATGTATATATTGAAGTGGTTATTTAAAATAAAAACCCCCCTCTCTTAAATAAATGTAAAGGCTGTCATCGGTGTATTGGATGCCAGAATGTGTGTGTCTTCACTAGATTTGTATGCCAATCGCCAAAAATTTGTGTGGCCAGATTTGTAATGTGCCAGACCGTTGTATACCATTGATTTTTTTAAAAAGAATATTCCCTACTTGAATATTACCTATAGGGGATAGGGTTTCACCACCCAGTTTCTGTGCAAAAAAAAATTTCTCTGCTAGCCTAGTAGGCTGAAAAATTTCAAAAATTTGCATGAAAATGGCAAATTTTTTTTGACAAAAATAGTAGAGAAAATAAATACCACTCTAAAAATATATTAATAGATCTAATAAATGATCATACCAAATTTGCAAATTGGGCCTTCAGGTGTTAGTTTGCAATTTTTTTTTTTGCCTCCAATTCAATTATGGCATAGGGTAGGTGAATTTATAGTAAAATTTCACCAAATTGACATTCCAAATGGAATGGCAAGGTCTGCTTTGGCTCAAGATGCTTGCAATGACTGCAATACTTTGGATCTAAGTCAAGGTGCTCCAAGAGGTTAAGTAAGAAAATGATCTCAAATGGCTATGTGAAGAGATATTCCCTTAGCTCTGATACCATGTAAGAATTTACCTTAGGGAAAAATCACCCATGATCAAGGAACTCAAGCATAAGCATAGAATGGACCAAAGTATGATCAGAATAACAATATCAAAATGAATTTATGTAAATGCATGTACGTATACACGAGGATTGCCTAAATAAAAAGGCATCTAGAATTCTATTAAAATGTCTAGGAGTTAGCACACTGATAAGTCTTACAACAAGGCACATGTCCACTAGGAGTAGATTATCCACCATTAGGCACAAGAGTTATTATGATGATGAGAGTATAAGCTGAAAAATGTGTGGTACATAAATTTATGTTGTAGAAACCATGTGCTAAATTAGAGTTTCTTACATCAACATGACAACTCATAAGAGTACACAAACTCCTAGGTGTCAAACTAATAAATAATAAAATAATGCATTGACCTAAGTAAGCTTATATAAAGTGTAATAAGTAAATACTTATTTACACCAATAGAAATCTACTATGCATAATCAATAGCTCTGATAAAGTTTGTACTTAGGAGTTTTTCTAGCTCTACGTTGACCAAGAGAGCTAGATGTGGGTGCATTTTTCTCAACTTTTTTGTAATAGGTTTGACACTAGGAGAAATAGATAGATGATGCATAATGAGATTAGTGTCAAGGTTAGGCATATCTGAGTAAGTCTAGGCAAAGTAATTTTCTTGTCTTGAAAGAACTTAGTGAAGTTCTCCTTTTCTTTAGCCGATAGAGATAGAGCCAAATGAATGATTTTGGGAGATTCTTTTGTACCCAAGTTGAAAGGCTGCATGGGTTCAATGCAAATGAAAGATATATCCTAAAAATGACTTGGTAGACTACCAAGTACCTCATCTTCAGGTGCCTCAAAAAGGTTGTCACCGTTAGATGTGTCTTTATTTTTACTTATTATTTTTACTCTAGGCTCACCATCTCATGTTTAAAAGAATCAACATGACCCACTAAAGTAGTTTACAAACCAAACTCGTTAGACCCTAGACTAGACTCTTCAACTACAATTGGTTGGGTAGCATAGGCATGGATTACATCCACTCCTAATTCATTGATGCATCTAAGAGAATTTCCCATTCATATTCACCATAATTTATAATCTAGTTCCTAACAACAAAGCAAGTAATGCTCTCTCTTATCCTCCCTTCCTTTATTTCTTCATGATTAGACTCATTTGATTGGTCTTGTTGAGAGGTGGAAGCCTCAACATCATTAGAGGTCATCATATGTTCTCCCTAAAGAAAGGAAGTGGGAGGAATGAAATCATCATCTTGTAGAGTAGTAGCAACAAAGGGTGGGTCACCACCCTTTGATTCACTAAATATGGGAGCTCTTCTATCAAATCTAGGTAATTCATCCCCTAGCCCAAAGCTTATGCCAATAATATCTCAATTTTTGTGACTGTCAATGTGACTTAAGGGTTCTATGAGAGATTTTTTTATTACCAGTTAAGGACCCATGGCCCTAATATCCCATATTTTTAAAGAATTTTTCATCCTTTTCCATAACACTTAGGAGATATAAGAGTAGTGAGCATGACTTCCTCCACATCTTCATCTTCCCTATATATCCAATTGTTGATGGCTTAGTCTTCTTTTTCTTCTTCTAGGGGAATCAAGGATTGAACAAAAGTGCCAAAAATGGTCATAGAGGAAGATGAGGGCTTCAATTTTGTAGAAGGTTTGCTCTAGGATTAAGGAGAAACTAGTAGAGCAATAATAGAATCCATAGTGTACTTGCCCATACCAAGGTTCATCATTTTCAATTTTTGTTCACACTCTTGGAAAGATGACTAGAGTTCATGAGAAGAGAGATTGTGAGGGACTAGTGTTTTAGTAGTAGATAGTGTGCTAATAGACAACGCTGCTTGCATGTCATTAATCCAAGGTCTTCCTATTAACAAATTATATTCTAGTGGGATGTCTAGCACTTGTAAGACGATATTATTGCAATAGGACCATTGTAATTTTGGAGCACGATAAGACCTTTAGAAGGCCTTTCAACTTCATCATAGGTTTTGATAGTGATCTTCCACATAGTATCAATAGAAAATCTAGACATGCCTAATTTTTGGATAACATTGAAAGAGATAATGTTGAACCCTGCAACATTTTCTATTAGGACTCAGTGATGAGTACAAAATATTTGGACTTCTATGTGTAAGGAAAGATAATGTGCATCACTCAGGGATTTTTCATCTTCTTCGGAGAATGTGAGGTAAGGTGGTGATGAAATGTGATTAACCATATCTTGGAGCCAGTGTGCATCAATATCTATGGGGATGTTGGCTAACCATAAGGATTTTTAAAGAATATCCTTGTGCAAAGAAAATAGCTCTAATAATTCAAAGATGGATATTTTTGTTGGGGTTCTTTGTAACTAACCGATGAGGTCATAGCTAGAGATAGTTGAGGTAGTTTCTTATTTAGATGATGAGGCATTTTTAGGATCATTTGCAATTTTTTTTTTTTATGAATAGTCCTTTTTAATTAATAAAATTTACTAAGATTACAATTCACAAAAAAGGATCGGGGGATACAGGATCACCCCACGAATGAGTTCAAACACCCGAAGCTGAAAAAAGCAACAAGGTCTCAGCCAAAAACTATTAACTATTCATTAAAAAAACTTTTAAGCTGCCAAGGCAGTGCTAGCAGAGGGAGGATCATCTTTATCATGAAATCCCCATGCATCAGTGGTATTGTCAGGTGGACTGGGAACAGTCCAACCATCAGCAACATCAACAGTATCTGGGGTAGTCGCAGTCTCTGCATCCTTCTTGTCTGGCCGCAGAGGAGAAATTGCCAAGGCCAGCTGAGGAAACTTGCCAGAGTGCACCTGTCCAAGGGGAGGAGCCAGGGACTGGCCAGAAGCCTACCTAGGGGGAGGAGCCAGGGACTAGCCAGAACCACCATGCGATGGGGAAGTGGAGTGGCACCTCAAACCGCCATGCCCACTGCTGGGAAAGTGGTGGCAGGGACCCTGGGGGCATGACATGTTTGAATGGTAGCTAGAGGACTGGCATCGAGAATGACGACTGCAGGTCAAAGAGGCATCGGTTGAGGCATCTAGAGGCACTCTAGCAATGGTGCATGGAGCATTGCCCCAATGATTTAACAATTCTTGTAAGTGCACAACTTCCAGGGAAACTTTATTAGCTTGCACTTGTATCTGCATAATGACATTGTTACAAATGCATGCCTTAGTGTACATTGCAATGTTAACATCCAAAAAATTGTGAGTGAATAAAACTGCATTCCTATCTTTCCATAGAGAAAACAAAATTTCCATCCTAAAGGTATGCCAAATCTAGGAGTACTTCCAAGGAATTTTGGGGGAATCACCCAGCAGGATCATATGCCATGAAAAATTTTTGGGCCTGAAAGGCTTGAAAAAATCATGAATCCAGTGCCAATAATTTTGAGCACGCTTGCAAAACCAAAAAATATACAAAAAGGACTTAGGTTGACCAAAGAAGGGGCATCTAGGATCAGGAACCCCAATGTGCTTGAGCTGAGGCCCCAGGGGAAGACCTTGGAAGGCAAGGAACCAAGCAAAGTGGGCAATATTAGGTTCAGTAATGGCACTCCAAATGATGTCGAAACATTTTCTCCATTAAGAAAGCAAAGATTACAAATGCCACCATTGATTAAGTGTGTCCACCATTGGAAAGTGGGGCAAAAGCCATTTGTACCCCATGTTGGGCTTATAATTGGTAAATGGAGTGGCAAGATACCACTTCCAATCATGCCACCAAGGACGAATAGACTGAATCCCCACTTTATGAACTAAGTGCATAGGGATGGAAGACAATAGAAGGTCAAAAGTCTGGCAATCGGAACTAACAAGGTAGAACTAAACTTGCATATCCTCCCATGACCTGAAATTCATGGTGACTCTTGAAAAAATATCCTTGGTAGTGCAGATGCCACGTTTAAAGAAATGCAGAGCATTGGCACCTTGAGTCTTGGCAAGAGGAGTGCCCTGGATGGAAAATAGGGGAGACCACCAAATGTTCTGTTGATTTAAGGATAGCCCATTGCGAAACTCATCACCAGCCCAACGAAGCCAAGGTTTAATAGCTTCCCAGGCTTTCCAGATGCTCTTTATAACAAAATAGCCCTATATGACCATTGGTTCATGCATAGTGAGAAGGGTCTGAAAACCAATCCCCTTCCATGCTGGTCTGTTAATAGGGAAGCCAGAAGAAATGCAATTCCTTACTAGTATCTTCCAGGCTTCATCTCTAGAAATAGCTCTGATAATCCATTTAACATAGAGGGAAAGGCCCTACTTCCGAGTGGAAAGCAGGCCGAGACCCCCAGATTCCCATGGGAGACAAAAAAAATCCCAAGAAACTCTATGAAAACCATGATGGTTAGAACCAAAGGCCCAAAGAAAATCTCTGAGAAAACGTTCTAGCATGAGATAGGAAGATTGGGAGGGAGCCCAATAGGAAGAATAGTACACATGGGTGGCAGCCAGAATCTTAGAACAAATCTAGAATTTACTAGCAAGAGAAAGTGGCTTAGTGATCCAATAATCAAGCTTTTTGCTAATCTTTGCAAGCACAACATTCCAAAGTTCCATAGGGGAAGCTTGGAAAGCAAAGGGAATGCCAAGGAAGCAGAAGATTTCTCCATGAGTAACCCATTTCGATTGAAACTGGCTGAGCCAAGGTGGAGCTGGCAAGAAAGATTGGCGGTAACAGAGCATTTTATGCCATTGAATGGTAGAGCCAGAGGCTTGACAAAAAGTGTCCAGACAATTTAAAGCATTTTTAATGTTTCCTTCATCTTCAAGAAGAGTAAGAAAAGAATCATTAGCAAAATGACCATTGACTAACTAGGAGGAAGAGTTAGGCAAGGAAATGCCACGGACCAGTCTTGAAGACACAAAGTGAGCAAGTAAATAACCAAAACCTTCAGTAGCAAGGACATAAAGTGCTGGAGCTAGCGTACAACCTTTCCTGATGGAGCAAAAAATCCCAAAAGCTTTAGATTTTGAATTATTGATGGTGATGCAGGAATTAGCATCACCAAAGAGCATCTCCAAGGACTGAAGGAAATTGGGACCAAAACTCAGAGCCTGAAGTATAGCCAAAATGAAAGGCCATTCAATGCAATCATAGGCTTTAGAAAAATCTATCATTAAAAAGATAGCCTACTTCTTGGACTTATGGGCCCATTCCATACCTTCCCAAACAGCAATGATGTTGTCAAGAATATATCTGGATTTGATGAAGCCAGTTTCTTCAGGCAACACAATTAAAGGTAGCATATGGCAGATTTTGAGAGAGAGTGCATTGGCAATGATCTTATAAGACACATTTAAGAGGCTGATGGGCCTCTAGTTGCATATGTCCTCAAGATCACTAGCTTTAGGTATGAATTTAATATTGCCTTTATTTATGATCGCTCCTAGGCTTTTAGAATGATATGCTTCAAGATAGACTTTGTGCAGATCAGGACCAATTTGCTCCCAAAGATGTTTGTAGAATTCATAGGGAAATCCATCACACCCAAGGGATTTGTCATTCGCCATGGAGTAAATTGCCTCTTTAAGGTCTCGGAGGGAAAGAAGTTGCTCACAGAAAGCGTGTTGCTCAATCGCGAGGCAGTTTGGAGTAACAACAATACACTTTTTGAGAGCCTCCTCCTGAGCAACCAAATTTCCCTGCGAAGCAAAGACATTCTCATAGTGAAGAACAAAAGCTTGCAAGATGTTAGGCAGACTGGAAAGAACATCAGTTCCCTATTTTATATTTTTAATCCCAACATTGGTATGACAGGCTCAGAGAGCTTGGAAGAATTCCTTTGAGGCTTTGTTGCCAACCTCCAACCAGTGGAGATGGGCTTTGATTTGGGCTCCTTGGGCAGCATAGTTATCAGCAATTTGCTTATCATGGTGAAGCTTGGCAAGCTGAATTTGTAACTCCACATCAAAGGGGTTGAAGGTGAGAGCTTTAGAGGCTTTTTCGAGGGAAAGGGTGTTGGCTTCATAAGATCATTTTCTGAAGATAGCTAGCTGACACCTATAGATGCACAAAAATTGAGCAGTTTTGGTAATGGTATCATTCTACCATTGAATCCAACCTCAATGGGAATGTGGGCATGGCTCCAAGTTCCAGACACGTTGGATGTGGGAGATGGTGGAAGCATGCAATAGCACAGACATGTTGAGGAAGAATTGAGACTTGGCCACCTTGGGGATAGTTGTTTGCCAAGAAATGCCAAAATAAATGGGATAGTGGTTTGACAGCATCACATCTATCAGGGGAATGACAAGAAAATCATGATCTTCAAAAAAGGAGAAAAAATATTGTGCTGAGATCATAACACGATCAAAACATTTCAATATGCAATTAGGACCGGCTCAAAAATTGGACCAAGTGTGCCAGGCCCCACAACCATGGCGGCAATTTGTATTGGGATCAAAAAGGCCCAATTTATGTTACATGTAAAACCAGGCTTCTCTTTCCCCAACTGTCCAACGGAAAGGCAAATGCCATCTTTGTCAGGGGCCACATCAACCATATTGAAGTCCCCACATAGGACCCAAGTACCTGGCAGCAAGTTGTCAGCAAGCCAAACCCACATGTGTGCCCTTTCCATAGCATCATTCAAGGCATAAACATTAATGACTCCAAAAGAATGATTGTTAATGGAGAGAAAAAGCCAAATAATATGGTGTGTGGGGTCAGAACTGCATGAGATAATAGTAGAATGAAGGCGAGGTGATAGGAGAGTAACTACACCACCTTGGCCAGCTTCATGCTGGGAAGAAAACATAACGCTATCCTGCCAAATGACGTAGCATGTAGTAGAAAGCATGAAACTAGAAATTTTAACTTCTTGTAGGCAAAGAAAATCTAAATTCCCAAGTCTATGATGGGTATCCCGGACATAGAACTTTCTAGGGAGGTCTATAAGACCTCAAACATTCCATGAAAGGAAGTTCATGATAACTCTTCCATATCATCCTCATCCTTCAGAGAGGAGTAGCTATTCTACAAAAAGGTAGAAACTGGGTGGAAGTCAGATGAGAAATCCTCTGGATTGACAGCCTGTCGTTTTACCCCTGATATCTCTGCACGTCCAAGAGGACTCTGAGAATGCCTTGTTTCTAGTGGTACTATGGAATAAATGACAAGAGGAGTACAAGCCCCAGCCAAGGGCGAGGCCCTAGTAGCCGCCTTGATTCCCTGCGAACTAGTAGGGTTTGAAACCTGCGAAACCCCCAGAACAAGTGCAATGGAAGCCGTTGGCGGCTTCATGCTAGCAGGCATTGATACTTTTGTTGAAGTAGGAGGAATCATGGTAACCACCGCATAGGATGTCTTAGGGGCCAAGGGATTCAAGGCAGGCTTTCCCTTGCGCCCAACAATAACCCATTCTTCTTTTTTTCCTTTAGCCTATTTGACAAGCGCTGCTTTAGGCTAGGGTTTGACCCTAGGCGTAGTCAAAGGGAAATCCCTAATCTTGTGTTCCATAGATTGGCACCTATAATAGGTGTTAGGTAGGTTCAAGTAAAGCACCTTCTGTGAGAAGGGTTGAGTGCCAATCTGGATTTCCACGAAATCCTTGAGATCTTTGGAAATATCAACTTCAATGCAAACACGCCGCTGAGGGTGAGCATTAAAAAATTTCTTAGCCTCCTTGGTAACAAATTTTCCAAGGGCTTGGGCAATAGACTCAATGAAAGGCCAACAGGGCAAGGGTAGACCTAGGAATTCGACCCAAATAGGAACCCTAAGCTTTTTATCATCCAAGACAGTGAAGTATCGGGACCATTTCTGAAAAACAAGTAGAGATGAACGCACAGACCAAGGGCCATTGGTAAAGACCATGTCTGCTTGTGACGGGTTAGAAAAGTGAAATAAAAAGAAACCTTTGGTAAGGTTTTGCATAGCATCAAGGCAGACTCCATGAGGAGTCCAGCATCTGTTGACCTATTCTCTGAGCATAGCTTCAGGAGGATTCTTACCAACAAAATACCCTATCAAGGTATGTTGCTTTAACCAGTCACATACAACATCACATTCTTGCAAAGGAAGGATAATATCAAGATTACCTCATGGAAAACCTTTGGGACAAACTTGCACAAGCATTTGTTCAGTGGCGGCGCCATGGCAGTCCGAAGCAGTAGCGTGAGTACCAGAAAGATCTAGTTCACCGCTAGCTAGAGCCATTAAATCCTAACCTAATGCTCCCATAGTAAATGTGGTATGACAAGTGCTGATAGAAGGGGAGTGCAAGCAAAGAGCCCTACGCAAAAAATTGAAAGTTTGCATGAAGCAAGAAAACCCTAGCAGAGAAAAAATGTCCAAGTCCGAACAAACATTCCTTTCAAATCTCATTTCAATTTTGAGGACAATGTTTTTTGATGAAAAGTCCTTTTCTATTAATAAATAAAATAATAAGATTATAATTCATTAAAAATGGTTGAGGGATACAAGATCACCCTATGAGAGTTGACATGGATGAAGTTGGAAACATTAACTATTCATAAAAATAAAAACACAAAAAGCAACCCTCAGGTGGCTAAACAAGTGCCTACTAAGGGAGGTGGCTCATCTCTATCATGAAAACCCTATCATCTTTGGATTGGGAACTAGATTTGGAATAGTCCATCCATCAACATCACCATCAGTAGTAGTAGTGGCCTGGTCAACATCCTTCATATCAGGCTAGGGAGGTGAAATGGCCAATCCTTAGAGAAAAGGACATTTCCCAAAAACCACTTACTAAGTGCCTTGAGGAGGAGACAGGGACTAGCTAGTGCCACCATGGGGTGGGAAAACTGAGTAGTGCCTCCATCCATCATCATCACCAGTAGGAGAGTGGTGGCGAGAAGTCTAGGAAGGTAGAGTATGTGAGTGGTGGCCTCTAGGCATTGAGGTAATAACCAAGGCATCTGGTGGTACCTTGGCAACAGTACAAGGGGCATTACCCTAGTGATTGAGAAGCTCCTAAAGGTGGGCCACCTCCAAGGCCACCATGTTTTCTTGTACTTGAATATGCATCATTACATTATTACAAATGCACATTTTAGTGTACATAGTAATATTAATATGAAGAAAACTATGAGAGAAAAGAACAACATTTCTGTCTTTCCATAGAGTGAATAAAATCTCCATCCTAAAGGTATGCTAGATTTGGGTAAATTTTAGAGGGATCTTGGGGGAATCATCCAAAATAGCCATGTGCGAAGAAAAGGGTTCATTCCTAAATGAATTATAAAATCATGAATCTAGTGCCAATAATTTTGAGCATGTCTACAAAACCAAAAAGTATGCAAGAAGGACTTTGGTTGGCTATAAAAAGGAAACCTAGGATTTGGAACCCCAATATGCTTGAGTTGAGGTCCAAGGGGAAACCCTTGAAAAACTAGGCACCAAGAAAAATTGGCAATCTTGGGTTCTGTAATAGCACTTCAAATAGCATTAAAGAACTTTCTCCATTGAGAAAGAGAAGATTAAAAATGCCATTTCTGATTAAGTGTATCCACCATCGACAAATGGGCAGAAAGCCATCTATAACTAAGACTTGGTTTGTAATTAGTGAAACAAGTGGTAGGATACCACTTCCAATTAGTTCACCAAGGTCTCACAGACTAAATACTGACTTTATGAATTAAGTGCCCTGGAATTGCAGAAAACAATAAGTCAAAGTTTTGTCGATCTAAATGGGCAAGATGGTACTGAACTTGCATATCTTTCCAAGATCTAAAACTCATGGAAACCCTAGAGAAGAGATCTTTAGGAGCCTTGATGCCTCATTTTAAAAAATATAGAGCACTAGCACCTTGAGTCTTAGCAAGAGGAATACCCTAGATGGAAAATATGGGAGACCACCAAATATTCTGCTAGTTCAAATAGAACCCATTGCAAAACTCATCACTAGACTAGCAAAGCTAAGGCTTGACAACTTCCCAAGATTTCCATATGCTCTTGATAAAAAAAGTGCCCTGTATGAGCATGGGTTCTCACATGATGAGAAGGGTGTGAAAGCCAATCCCCTTCCATGCAAGCCTATTGATGGAAAATGTAGAAGAAATGCAATGTTGAACCAAAATCTTCTAGGATTTATGTCCAATGATGGCATGAATAATCCAATTGACACATCGAGAAAGACCTTGCTTCTATGTGGAGAGAAGGCCAAGGCCTCCAGACTCTTTTGATAGACAAAAAAGTCCCAAGCAACTTTGTGAAAGCCATGATGATCAAAACTAGAGGCCTAGAGAAAATCATGAAGCAATCTCTCTAATTTTTGATAGGAGGCTTTTAAAGGAGCCCAACAAGAAGAATAATAGAAATTTGTAGCCGTAAGGACTTTCAAGTAAATCTAGAATTTTCTCGCAAGAGAAATTAGTTATTGTAGCCAATAATCTAGATTCTTATTAATCATGGCAAGCATGACATTCCATAGATCCATTGGCAATGGTTGAAAGAAAAAATAAATGCCTATAAAGTGGAAGATCTCCTCATGAGTGACCCATTTCCAATCAAATTGGTTCAGCCAAGGTGGCATTGGAAAAAAAGACTAGTGATAATAGAGCATTTTATGCCATTGAATAGTAGAGCCAAAGGCTTGATAAAAATTGTCAAGACAAATTTAACGCATTATTGATGTTTTCTTCATCCTCCAAAAGAGTGGGAAATGAATCATCAACAAAATGACCATTGACCAACTAGGAAGAAGATTTTGGTAAAGAAATGCCATGAACCAAACTAGAAGAGATGGAGTGGGCTAGAAAATAGCCAAACCCTTCAGGAACAAGAATATAAAGCATTGGAGCCAGAGGGAAACCTCACCTAATGGAATGAAAAAGCCCAAAGGCATCAAATTGGGAGCTATTGATGGTAATGCAAGCATTATCATCTCCATAGACTAGAGAAAATTGGGATCAAAACCAAGAGCTCAAAGCATAGCCAAAATGAAAGGCCATTTAATCTAGTCATAGGTTTTTGCAAATTTTGATTGCCCCCTAGTGAAAACATTTTAAGCATCTCACCCTGCAAGGATAAAGATTCGACTGCTCTAAGAACTACCTTAGGTCAAGTGTCCCTATGTTGTTTTTGAGCATTGAGTCTTTTAAGGACTACCTTAGGCTTTTCATCTTCTATAGAATAATTGGGTTCCTTGTTAGATTTAAGACCCATCATGCAAAGACATTCAACAGGTTCTATCATGTTTATGATGTTGTTAGTGTCAATGTATGTGTAGTTGATCTTTGCATGGTGTTTTTTCTTGTTAGCCTTCGATAATTCCCCTTGTAATAGTAATACTCTGCTCATGGTTGTTTAAAGGATTTGTGATCAGAGTTTTTGACTAACCCATACATTACTTCTTTGTCAGCATTGATGAGATTTTAGATGACATCTTTGAGCTTAAAGAAATTTTCAATGTTATGACCTTTTCTCCTATGGTAACTATAGGCATGGTCTCTCTCCACCAAGTAGGTCTGATGGGTGAGTCATAGAGTTGGGAGTTGTTTGGGAGTGTGACTAGTTTTTTTTCAACTAAGGTATTTAAGACCAATTCATAAGGTTTGACCATAGGTGTGTAAACGTCTTTTTGTAGAAAATTTATTGTTTTTATTAGATGTTTGAGACTTTGAAGTCTCTTGTTGTTTCATAGCATAAATAGAATTGGAAAGGCTAAAGGAAGACTCCTTGGTCTTAGGAGCATCCAATACTCTATCATTGACAAAATATTTGTTTTTATTCCAAGGCTTGTTTTTGTCTTTGCTATTTATGTTGCCATTTTTGTCTTTATTCAAGACAATGTCACCTTTTCTAATAGCAACACCCTAAATGTGGTATTCACTTTCAACCATAGCATTGAAGGATGTGAATAGTTATTTTCTTATGATGAAGTAGAGTTTTGGTACAAGTGTATTGACAAAGATGTCAATCTTTTTGGTCTTAGGAACTTGCTGAGGGTATCTAGAATGTAAATATCTCCATTGTTGGAGGTATCTTAAAAAGGCTTCTACTTATTTTTATTTTATGTTGCACAAATCTAGCATAGTAATGAGATGTTGAATGTTATAGGAATACTATTGGATGAAGCATTGTGCAAGTTCATCAAGCATTTTTAGAGGAGGTGTCATTTTGTAAGCCATTCCATGGCTTGACCTCTCAAACTCCTAGGAAACAACCTCATGAGGTAAGTGTCTTCATGCATAAAGTCCATGCTAATAGCATACAAGTTGCTCACATGATCGTGAGGATCATCATTTTCACCATATTTATCATGTTTGGGAATCTCTATATCCCTAGTAAATGGAAGAATGTAAAGACTCCTATCAAAAGGAAGAGCACATATTGATTCAATAAAGAAGGTTTTAGGTTGTTCCTTAGAAACTTGTAGTTGTGCAAGTTGATTTCTAAGTTCTTACATTTCCTCTGTTAAAATTTCAGCCTTAGTAGGTTCTCATTTTTGGATTAATCTTTGCACATCAAAATATTGAGGGAGTTTCCAACCCTTCATTGTCATTTATTGAAATTATTGATCCCCATTTTGTTCCAAGGCTTTGAGAATTAGACTTTGGGCGACTTCATCTTGTTGAAATCTCATGATGTCTTTGCTAGTAATTTCATCATTAGTTTCACTTTCATGGTGTGATTGTGAGCATCTAGGTGGTGATGGACACCCTTCATCATTTGTCCTAGGATTTCTAGGAGCTGTATTGTTCCCATCATTTATGCCAAGATGAATGTTGTCAAAGGGATTACTATGGTAGCCACGTCTATTTTCTACATTATTAGCATTAGCATGATCATTAGTCTAAACTTGATGATAGTTCCTTTCTATATTAGCCATACACATAGCCTCTAGGTGTGCTTGTTCTTCTACATGACATTTTCTTTCCTCAGGATGCATGGTGAGTGAGACATTGCCTTCAACCCTAGGTGTGTCAAAGGGTGAACCAAGTGGATTATCAAAGGTATAGAGTGGGTTATTCCAAGTGTTAGCCTCTTGTATGTTATTACAAACAAGATCCTCCACACAAGGTTGTCCATGAGGATGCCTAGGTGGGGTCTCCAATTGTTTGAAGGTGAAGGAGGATGACTACTTTTATTGACTTCAAACCTAGTTGTAATCGATATGTAAGAGTATGTCTTTATTGAATATGATGAGAAAATAATTTTAGATTTGAAACTTGTACAATAAAGAAAAATCACTTGTTAAAGCTAAAATAGATGGCTTATCAAGAGTGCTAAAGAATTTACAACACTAATGACTTGAGGTAAGAAAGTGAGAAAGAATCTCAATAGCAAGTAAGTAGCATAGAATGGTAATTAAACTTTGGCAAGTGACTATTTTGTTTTAAGCCTTACATCTAGCAAACAAGGCCCATGTTTTTCACTTGAACAATACCTAACATGGAGATTTTTGACAAAATTTAGGTAGGATGAAGTGATGACACCCCTATACTAGCTAAGGCACAATTTAGACTCTATTTTGGAAGTGACAAAAACTAGGTGATATTTCACAAATAGATGGGCGATATTAGGAAAACAAAAAGTATCGTATGATATAGTTGGAATAATTGTGCACTAGAAATTTGCACCACTCCAAACCCTTCTATCCAAGTGATCACATGAGTTGGAATGCTTGAATAGAATCTTAGAGCTTCCTATCTATGGAGTGCAAAGGAGTGTTTTGATCAATATGAATTGCTCTGAACTAAGACTTTGAGACACAACCTTTGTTAGTAAACCTTGTAGTGGGAGGTGTTGGGAATCAAAATTGCCTTCCCGATTTTGAGTACCATTGAGAAATCAAGACCCATAAATGCCTTTTGATGAGATTGTACCCAACTCTACCTTTGAGGCCCCTAAGGTGTTTAATGTTTCTAAAGCCTTCCATTACCTTGAGTGTCAAACATATACAATAGGCTATGTTTGCGATTGAATATCTCACACCTAGAAATGTTTCATGACTTGCCACTTTGGGAATAACTAGTGTCCATACCTGAGAGCCTATGTTTCATATTTTGAGTTGCTTTGAGTTTGTTTGACTAGGTTTTAAATCCCTCAAAGTTGGTTAGTTACTATTTTCATGCTTTTGCAATTAATTCTGAATTCTGGGAGGCCCTGTTTGACATGCTATAACTTTGACCCAATTGACCAAAATGCTAAATTTCCTTTTGCATTGTATTGAAAAGATTAGAGACTTGTTATGTTTCAAGTTTTAGCTTATAAAAAATCCATTTGATCAGTTTTCAAACGCGATTCCAAATGGAATTTCTAACTTTTTAGTGGTGTTAGCATTTGCAGATTTGTCGAAACCCCTATTCATGGTGTTATATCTTGAAATCTGTGATAGGTGAGATTGAATGGATTGTACCAATGTGTTGTCCTCTAAAAATACTCCAAGTGTGTTAGTTTGAAAGTCATGACGAATGCATTTGCACACTTTTCTAGGTCATTTCCATTCCCAAAAATTGCTTTCGGTCAATGTTTCCAGTTTGCAAATTCTGACTAGCCCACTTTGACCGATTGCCATTTGTGCCCTGTTATTCATCATGAGTCCAAATCATAGATCCATACTCTCCTCATGACAGAGAACCAATG
Organism: Cupressus sempervirens; assembly: GCA_028749045.1. Lineage (NCBI taxonomy): Eukaryota > Viridiplantae > Streptophyta > Pinopsida > Cupressales > Cupressaceae > Cupressus > Cupressus sempervirens. The sequence goes on along the minus strand of CM053787.1, from coordinate 988,247,820 downwards.
CCCCAATTTTTGTCTTCCCAAATGTCAGTTTACCCAGTTTCTGAAGCCAAATCTGAACCCAGTTTATTGTTTGGTGACATGTTTTCTTGTAGGCAATTCTGAAAGGTCAACTTCGACAGCGAATATATTTTGAACCTAAATTTTACATGAGACAAGATTTGACAGGGTGCAAGTACGTAGAACAGAGAATCGGTGTGCTTACTTTCAGAGCTTGATCAGGTGTTTTGGTCAGTTTCCAAAGTCGGTCAAAGGACCTCTTGGTACCAATTTGAAAATTCATAAAAAAGGGTAAAATGAGATTTCAATGATCAATTAATGCTCTAAATCAATTCTAGTGAATATTAGAAGGTGAATGGGCCAATTATAAGATTCGGGTGTTCAGAAATGAATTATTTTTTAGCTGAACCCACTTTGGGGCCCAACTGTTGTCATGAGACCAATATGATTCCATGGATGGCGAGGTTACTTTTAAGGTTTTAGTGATTGAATTCATTAAGGATGTTAATATGCTTATACCTTCAAATATAGAAAATCATACAAATCATGCACAAAGTGAGTAATAAGGTAGTAGGTTGGGGCCACATAGTTAAGCTTTGACAAAATGGAGGTCAAATTTCCGTATGAAGGTTATGTTATCATAGTTTTCTTTTGATCAATATTTGAGTGAAAAAACAAGAGTATTTCAAGAATTATTCCTATACAAAAGGTCAAAGCTCGAGAACTAATGTTGGCAAATTAATGCAATGGCTTACTTCCTCACTCATTCCAAAGTGACTATTGTTCAAAGCATTGGAATAGGGGAGCACACAACTGAAGAGGTTGAAGCCGAAGGGCATGATGAAGATGATGCATTTGGATGTTCTGGTCAATCTGATTTAGATGTTGATTTGAGCAAAGTTACTATAAATTATGACCCTATTCCAGACCACAATGATGATCATCTAGAAACTCCAAAGGAACAAAGCATATAATCTCATAAAAATCTATTGGAAACTCTAGTTAGTTTTACTGAGGAGATTTTCTCTTCAAGAGAAATGCATGAAGAACCTTCTTTAAAAAAAAAAAATCCCAGTGGTCTGGGTCGGCTTTGGATGCAATTGAGAAAGTTGGTGATGAAGGGTTGAGCTTAGAACACACATTCTATTGGATTAGATGAACATCATATGATAGAAACAAATGTGATTATTGAAGGCACTGCAGTCCTTAAACCAAGTTATAAAGATTAATGCATTCGATCATATTCATGTCTTTGCACATCCTAATGGTTCAAAGTATTCTCTTCTCATGTTCCCTAAAAATCATGAAGATAAGAAGCTAGGTCCAAAGCCATGAGTAGACAAATTTTTGCAAAGATTCTATAGTGTGGCAGAGATTAAGTTCTACTTCAATACCTATGTGCAAACTGCCAAAGAGAGGCCACATATACTCCACAATAAGTTCATATAGCTATTACCAAGGATGATAATCCTATTATAGCTATCAAAGTATAAAGAGCTAGAAGCTTATTTTAATAAGGTAGACGAGAAACAACTCTTGCATAGTTCTTTATTAATTGGTTCCATAGATATTGTTTGCAAGCTATTTAATGATGGAATACCTCTGCCAGTAGGTGATTGTGATAATAGGGGAGAGTTCCATGGCATTGGAAGAAACTGACCATGCATGAAGAAAGTAGAGGAGGCAGTTACAATGGAGGCAATGCAGGTAGCGACATAAGGAGTAAAAGGCGTGAAGGAAGCTCACACTAATCGATCAAATGTGGAATGAGTATGAAGAAGTGTCAAAGAAAAATAGAGTGATGCAAGTAGGGGTGTGCATAGGCATCCAAACAGTCCATTAAAGAGGAACCCTTCACCACTCAATAGTAGAGTAGTAGAAAAGAGGAAGTCAACAGTCATTTGAGAAGTCACCATTAAAGAGTGGAAACCGATATCAAAGAATGGAGTAGTTTCCTTGAAGATAGAGTATACAAGAGAGCTAAGAGCATAAGAAGCACTCGAAAAGACACGTGAAAGTCTAAGAAAGTGCAAGGATCTGCAAGTAAGGAAGCCTCACAACCAAAAATAAAAATCTCTTCGCTTAAAAATTCAGGGGGTAGCATCAATGCCACAGTCTACGCAGATAGTGTGGAAAACATAGCATGATTTCAATCCCACATTTATAATGTGAGGTGTTTTATATTTTCTTTTATACCCACATACTCAATGCATAACATGTCTTAAAGGCGTTAGCTTTTACAACCCAAGGAAGATGTAACATGCAAATGGAGGGGACCACACAACTGGTAGATGAGGCAGAAAATTTTAAACAAGGATTCATTCATGATGACATTTTGCCCAAAATTAAGATTTTCTATGATCATGCCAAGTGTCTAAATCCGATGGTGGGTGCATGTCCGTAATACGAAGTTGCCCGAGAGATAAGTAATGTGGGATTGCGGGCATGTGCCACATGGTAATGAGGCCGGGATGAAATGATGTGGCGGTTGAGCAGGCAGGTGGTGACACAGAAGTTGGGAGGCCAGTGATAGCATACCATGTGGCACAAGCAGAATGAATTTACAAGGGCCCAAGATGGAGCTATCAGATCTCACCACGTGGTGAGATCTGACGACTGACACTTACCCGCAATATGAAGTTTCCTAGAGGTTAAAAAATGTGGGGAAGTGGGGATGTGCCACATGGCAACGGGTCCTAGCCTACAATGATGTGGTGCTAGGGGTCGACCAATCACGAAGCACCATGTGGCACCCGATCAAACATGGTTTGACCTGAGGGGCAATATGAGGAAAAAAATATAAAAAATTGAAAATAGATTTTTTAAATATATTTTCAAAAAAGGTGCACATTCAGGTATTTTCAATTCAAAAAGATAATATTTTAAAGTTCAAACATTAGAATATTTTAAATTTTTGCAAAATTGAAGTTGCAGACCTGAACCTTATACCAAAGGGGGACATTTTCAAACTGGCTTTTAAGGGGTTTTTGGAAGCAAAATATGCAATATTTATATATTTCTAGAATCATGAGAAGACAAACTTTTCAATTATGGATTTCATTTTTGCACAGGTGCTCACTGGTTTGAGTTATAGCCAGAAATGTTAAATTTGGGGCCTTCTCAATGGAATTGGTAGAATTCAAAATGCAGTTACAAGATCAGTAACATGTAGTGAAAATGTAGTTTGAGGAAAATTTAACCACTTTCAAATTAGTAAAAACTCAATTTCACCAGCATTTTCTTGAAGCTTTCAGATATTTTGATGACTCAACAAGTTTTCATCATTGAACAGAAGATATTTTCAAATCAATTGCAGAAATGATGAAACCAAATCAAATCAAAATGGGAGAAGGAAGAAAGAGGTTACTCAATTGCACGAGATTGAATTCCAAGTGTACACATGTTGGTCATAGATTAGATCCAGGAATTCTTTCTTTCCTATATCTTTCTTTCTTTCTTTCATTATAAAGGTGGTTGGTAGTTTTCTCTAGGTAATACTAGTAGGGTTCCAGTGTTTTACTATGAAACCATTTCTTCAACATTATTCTCTTGTATGAATAGCATTAGGAAAGATATTACAGATAGTTCAGATCTGTTAGGTGTTTTTATGTTTTCATTTCATGCATATGAATGTATTGTTTCAAGGAAATTAATACAAAGAATAGTAGGTTGAGTTTCATCTTGAATCTTGTCTCCCTTATCAATGATTTTCAACATTTTATAATCTTTGAACAAAGATCTTAGGTTGTAGTTGCAGTCCCTTAAGGCTGTATGTTATTTCATTGTTGCCTATAACTCAAGGGGTTATGTAAATGCTTCAAGGAAATTAATAGGGTTGCAAGTTTACTGATGGGGATATCATGTAAGAATGAGGTTTAGATTGAGCACAGATGTCTATTTACAAGGTAAATAGATAGATCAGATATCTAAATATATAAATAAGTATCATATATCCATATGTATGCATTCGATTCATGGATTTTCTCAATGGATTAGGCACTGGTCAGTTAGGGGACCATTAAGTCTTATTGTTGCATATCTGAAGTTTTTCTGAATTCAACATTATTAATCAAATGTTCTTTCCCTTTCATGTTGAAGGACTTAAAGGATTAACCCTCACTCAACTTATGTGATTCACAAATTTGCATTTAGCTACTATATATCTTTGTTATTGCATAAGTTATTAGGAGATATAAGGGGCTTTCATCTACTTAATAGATTCAGGGATATGTTTTTGCATTAGTACAGTATCAATTGAATCTAAGGTCTACCCGCCTAAGTTTTGCAGAGCCTAAAGTGAAGAAGGAGTTATGCCTTATAGTTGGCCCAAGACTATAGTCAGGTGCATTCATCATAGGAATTTGCTAGCCTTAGATTCATTTTTCTGGTTTCTTGGTTGTTTGTAAAACTATTAAACGAGGAGCCAACAGGAGGTTCTTGAGACAAGAGCAAGAATACAAGTGTCCAAAAGAACTCTCAATCCTTCAATGTAGTAATGATATAAGTTAGAATGATATGCACAATGTAATTAGATTAATCAAAATGAGAGTATTACTAAGCCATTCTAGTTAAGATATGTGATTTAAACTATAGAAAAAGGAAGAGCTACACTATATGAATATAAGATAACATGAAATGGTGATGAAAAAATTAGACAAGGAAATGAGAAGTTCTCCAGAAAGCTCAAAAAAATTGATCAACAAAAATGCAACATAAAAATACTCAAGAATATGGATCCTTTGAGAAGGGGAGAGCTCTTTCTTTTAAACATGTATAGATGATGGGGATCAAGATCAAGGGATGTATGATCAAGGGTGGAGGTTGACTTTTGGCATGATCCATGTGAAAGATAAAGTCAACCAATGAAAAGGAGTTAATGTTTCATGTGAGAAAAAATCCATTTCTTTTAATTTGTAAATAGGAAGAGTGATTTATGTGTACACATTGAGTGGGTTAGAAGAATGGGGTATTTTATTTAATTAAAAGTGGACATGTTCTTTTAATCAAATATGGACTTATAATAATATAGTTAAACTATAGGATATAATCAAATAAATTGATTTTAGCAATTTAGCTTAGGAAAATGATTAATTAATTTAGCCAAAATATTGACAAAGGGGGCTAATAGTCTAGATGACCATTTTTAGGTGGTTAGCATAATCAATAAAATAACCTCTATGGGTTGTAGCATGAAATGGAGCCCTAGAATCTAAAACCTAATAATCATCAACACTTTCTAAAGAAATAAGAAAATCATCCTCTTCAGATTTGTTACTTACCAATTTTCCTTCCTTTCTCCCTTTTGTTTTATCTCCTCCATTGTTCTTTCTCTTGGTCCTCTGGATTGAGACCTCTTCCCCTTTGACTTTCCTCTTACTTTCCCATGATTTGCATAATTGTTTTCTCTCTCTATCATTCTGTCTTTGCTAAGGTTTTCCTATGAGTTACCTTAATTAGAATAACATCAATCACATCATCAAATTTTATGGTATTAGATCCAAAAATACAATTACTCACATCAATTAAAAAGTCATGTTAGAGTGTGGTTGTCGTTGCACCAAAAGACTGATCTATCAATGCCTAATACAACCACTCAACTTATAGTACACCAAAGGTGGTTAAGCCCTTTTCATGAATCTTAAGGGGAGTATTAAACAAATTTCTAATAATCTGGACCTCTCAGTATTACTTGAGGGTTTGAGAATTTGAACTTGTGACCAAACTCTAATACCACTTGTTAGAGTGGGGTTGTCATTGCACCAAAAGACTGATCTATCAATGCCTGATACAACCACTCAACTTATAGTATATAGGAATTAATTAAGCCCTTGTCACAAATTCTAAGAGGAGCACTAAACAAATTTCTAACAAGTCATTCCAACTTTTTGAAAATGAACACAAAATCAGGATAGGCCTAATTTCTTCACCAAAATTGACATTCACAGAAGATAACTGACTAGTAACAATATTAAACTCATTTTAAATGATGCACAAAAGATCCACCTTCTACCATCTTCATATTAAATAAATGCTTCATGATAAATACCTTATTTGAAGTGGAGGTCTTTTCATCCAATTTTGCTAGGGTTTTCATCAACTCTTTTGTTGTCTTTTCTTTTGTAATGTTATCGATGGTGCCTAACAAAATCAAATGCTTCCAAGAGGCTTTCTGCCTAAAATCCCCTAATCTTCTTTTGTCATAGTTTCTAATTTCTTGGTTTTTCCTTCCAATGGCTTCCATAAATCCTTCTAATAAAGATAGTCCTCCATTTGCATTTTCCATAATTGAAAGTTCTTCCCATTAAAATTCTCAACCTTCAGCTTATGCTTGTCTTCCATTGCTCTCACTTAATCATGATAATTTTCAATAGAGAGTAATTGAAAAAATAACCTTTCTCTGATACCACTTGTTAGGATTAACAATGGATAGAAATAAAAATTATATGGAAATATAACCAATAAAATAATAATAATAACTCACATAGAAAAGAACACAAGGCACCAAGATTTAATGTGGTCCACTCAATCCTTGGGCTACGTACACCAAACAATGAGTCGAATATTATTATGATCCAATGATTAAAACTTGATTACAATTTGTAATCCCTTATAGCTCAATTTCACCACACGAAGCAATTATCACATCACACATTATGAAATCCCTAACCCTAAGCCTTTTTGATACAAGATTTTTGCTGCTTTAGGGTTATAATTAATTATAACACATCCCCCCAAAATTATTGATAAAATTATGAAAAGTGTACAATACATTCCTGACTAGTCACAACATATCAACAATAATAACCTATATAAAATATTTAATCAAACATTGCATATATATTTATTCTATTGAGAGTTCCACTACGTGTCAATATTTGATGTTTATATTGTTTCTTTAAAAAATAAATTAAAGTGTATTATTTAACTATAATTATAGTTATTTTATATTGTTATAAATATACTTATATTTTTAATTTTTAATTTTTTATATTCTATTATTGTCTTTTACTGTTACTTTAGGAATGGTGCCTAATAGTTAGTATAAATTGTATTATGTTAGAATTTTTATTAAATGAGTGATATGTTATTAAGTAAATTCTAGTTACAATATTAGATGGTAGTACAATGAAATAATTAACAATTCAAAGAAAAAAGCTTTATTTATTCAATAATTAAAACATGGGGATGATTGCATCTATACATTTAAAAGTAAATATACATAATTTACAAAAATAACATATAAAAGGAGGGAGGGACCCATTATTGCATGAAACAAAATAATGTGGTTTAATAGATATATCATTAGCTTCTTATTCCATAAGTTTCTTTTCTATGCCCAACATTTCCTACAAGTATAGAAAAGATTTGTTTTTGAAGTATTAAAAAGAAGGCAAGGTAAAGGGGGGCTGACCCAAGTTACAATAGGCTAGAGATTAGCTAGTAGTTAATCAACAATAGTTCATCCTATACATTTTCTAATCATCAAAGATAATTCATCTTCACAAAAAAGAACATAGTCCTTCCTATGAACAACATCATCAAAATAAAGGCTAGTATCTAACTAACTAAGCCAAAAATCATAGTAATAGTTCATACAACGGGTGCTGCTATACTTCCTAAAGTTCTTCAAATTATACATATTAGCCCATCTGGACAAGAAGTTCATAAAGAACCATAACATATCAAAAAATTAAAAATACAAGCATAGGGGCTAAATCCCCTCTTTTTCCTCTTGGTCATTCTTCATGGCCCTATTGTTATGATTAAACCACAGATAGAAATAAAAATTACATGCAAATATAACCAATAATAGAAAATAATAGATCATATAGAAAAGAACACAAGGAACCAAGATTTAATGTGGTTCACCCAATCCCTAGGCTACATCCATCAAACAACAAGTTTTATATTATTACGATCCAATGATTACAACCTTATTACAATTCGTAATCATTTATAATTCAATACCACTGCAAGAACCAATTTTTGCATCACCACAATGAAACAATCCCTATTCCTAAGCCCTTTTATACAAGTATTTTTATGCCACTTTAAGGTTACAACATGTTGGCCATATGTTAGTCATACGTTTTCCACAACATGAGCCACAACCCAAAATATTTTTTAGGCCAATGCCTTGAACCCCAGAGAATTTATTAAGTATGTATAGTACTTTCTTGATCAGTCACCAAAAATTAACAATCTCCCACTTAGGGACTAATTAGGCTCCACACTAAATAACAATCTCCCACTTGGAGACTGATCCTATAGCTATACCACTACCACATGGGGCTCCCACTAGATCAAACCACCTTGGACTCTGTTGTTATTTTATTCATGTTTAGTCTAGAAGACCAATCAAAGTAGAAGAAGAGTTCAAATTCTCCTTTGTTATTACCTTTGTAAACATATCCACTAGATTATCATCTGTATGTATCTTATCCAACTTTAACTATCGATCCTCCAAAACTGATCAAATGAAATGGTATTACAATTGTATGTGTTTGGTCTTTGAATGTAGAGCTGAATTCTTTCCAAGATGAATGACACATTGACTATTTTTAAACAAAAAATCACCCCCCCCCTGAGATGTACCAATTCTTCTAAGAATAACTAAATCCATATCATCTCCTTGGCTACCTCTATAGCAGCTACATACTTTTCCTCTATAGTGGATAAAGCATTAAACTTCTGTAACCTAGGAACCCAACTTACGGCTTCCCCACCAATAGGAAAGACCTAACCTATAGTACTCTACAAGGTATCAATATCTCCTACCAAATCTAAGTCAACATAGCCCTATAAATTAGTAGTAGAGCCCCAAAAGTGTAAACACTTATTAGATGTTCCTCTCAAATATCTGAGAATCCATTTGATGGCATTCTAATGGTCAATTCCTAGATGAGTCATATACCTGCTAATGACTCCCACTGCATGTGCAATAACTGGTCTAGTATATACCATAGCATACATCAAGCTTCCTATAGCTAAAGCATACAATACCTTGGACATCTTATCCTCCTCTTCTTGTATCTTAGGACACATCTCCTTAGTCAACTTCAAATGACTAGGTAAAGGTGTGCTAACAACTTTAACATTCTCTATAGAGAAATGTTGCAACACTTTCTCATTATAATCAGCCTGAGATAGCATCAATTTTCTATTTTTATTATCTCTACAAATCTTCATACCAAGCATTTGTTTTGCTACCCCCAAATCCTTCATAGAAAATGCATGTGCTAATTAGCATTTCAACCCCTTAATGTGATCCATGTTAGACCTAGCTACAAGCATATCATCAACATATAAACATAAAATAATGTAGCTAGCATCATTCAACTTCTTAAAATAAACATAATGATCTGACACCTATTATATCCATGCTCATCCATAAAACTGTCAAATTTCAAATACCATTGCCAAGGTGCTTGCTTCAAGCCATATAAACTTTTCTTCAATTCGCACATTAAGTTCTCCTTACCTTTGACTGCAAATCCTTGTGGTTGAGCCATATATACCCCTTCATCCAAATCACCATGAAGAAAGGCTATTTTAACATCAAGCTACTCTAAATGTAAATATTTAGTAGCCATAAGACTTAAAATAGTATGGATAGAATTCATCTTAACAACACGAGAAAATATCTCATCAAAATCAATGCCCTTTTTCTGTTCAAATCCTTTCACAAAAAACCTATCTTTAAATCTTTTCTTACCTCCTTCCTTTTCTTTCAACCTATAAACCCACTTATTTTTTAAATCTCTTTTACCTATAGGCAACTTGCATAAATCCCATGTCTTATTCTTCAGCAAAGGGTCCATTTCGTCTTTCATTGAAGACTCCCATTGAATCTTTGTAGCCACTTACATAGATTTATCACAATATTTAGGTTCACCAGCATCAGTAAGTAAAATTGAATACAAAGGGGGAGAGAATCTTTTTGGAGGTCTAATTTTCCTTGTTGATTGTCTAACATTCATCAATGTGTGTGGTATTAGTTGTTGCAGTTGTTGCACATCATGAGGAATAGCTAAAACATTAGCTTTTGGAGTATCATCCAACACTACATAATCATTTTCTTTCTTCTTATATTGTTGCAACAGATCTTTGTACAACACTTTCTCATTGAATATGACATCCCCACTTCTTAAATGTTTATGATTTTCAAAATTCCAAAGCCTATAACCAAATTCATTAATGCCATATCCAAAAAATACACATTTCTCTAACTTAGCTTCCATCTTGGTTCTATTTTCAAAATATATGTGAGCAAATGCTTTATAGCTGAAGGTTTTGAGAAAAGAATAATTCACCTTCTTACCCGTCCATGCTTCCTCTAGAATACCACAACCCAAAGGAGTAGAGGGACCTCTATTAATCAAATATATATCAGTATTGATAGCCTCCACCCACATGTGTAAGGGCAACCCAACATGCAACCTCATGCTCCTTGCGTGCTCTATTATAGTCGTATTCATGCATTTAGCCACTCCATTTTCCTATGGAGTCCTTGGAATAGTTTTATTTCTACAAATACCATTAGTGGAGAAATAATCTTCAAATTTTTAACTGTAATACTCACCACCATTATCAGATCTGAGACATTTTAATTTCTTACTAGTCTCATTTTCAACCAAGCATTTCCATTTCTTAGAATTTTGAAATACATCAGATTTATGTATAAGGAAATAAACCCATACTTTTCTATTTGTATCATCAATAAATGTAACATAATAATGAGAGCCACCAAGGGAAGATACTTGAGCCGGTCCCCATACATCTGTATGCACAAGCTCTAATTTCTCCTTTTTGTTTTCCTTCCCATTCTTTACAAAACTCACTCTCTTTTGTTTTCTATACACACAACTTTCAAAGAAATCCATATTAACACATTTTAGACTTGGTAAAACTTTCTTTGAATGAAGTACTTTCATACCTTTCTCACTCATGTGCCCAAGTTTTTTGTGCCACAACATTGTATCAGAATCTACAACAACTATTTATTCTCCTTGCTTAATTGCAATAATTGTTCCTGGAATTTCATTTTTCTCTGAAACAATTAAAGTAGAAGGAACAATATGAGTTGTACAAAGATATAAGGTTCCTACTTTCACACCTTTTGCTACTACGAGGGAACCTTTTGAAACCTTCCAATTTTTATCAACAAAAGTAACTACATAATCCTCATCACCGAGTTGCCTTGCTAAAATTAAATTCCTACTCAGCCTTGGAACATGTCTTATCTCATATAGTAGCCAATGATTTCCATTTTGCAAGTTAATCTTAATTTTTTTCTTTCCAACAATCTAATAGGGTTCATTATCCCCCAAATAAACAAGTCCAAAATCCCCTTAGACATAAAAAATGAAATAAACTCTATGAGGTGTAGCATGAAATGAAGCACCAGAATCTAAAACCCATGAATCATCAACACTTTCTAAAGATAGAAGCAAAGCATACTCTTTGGATTTGTTACTTACCACATTTTCCTCCTTGTCTCCATCTAGTTTATCTCCTTCATTTTTCTTTCGATTCCAATAATCTTTTTTTTTTATGACCTAGTTTCCCATGATAGCACCAGTCATTCGGTCCTCTCGATTGAGACCTCCTCCCATTTGGCTTTCCTCTTGATTTCTCATGATTTCTATAATTACTTCCTCTCACAGTCATTCTACCCTTGCTTTGTGCATTCAAAGCACTTCCTAATGTAGATCCACATGAGGATTTCCTATGAATTTCCTCACTCAAAATAACACCAATCACATCATCATATTTTAGGGTACTAGATCTAGAAACATAATTACTCACAACCATTACCAAGCCATTCCAACTTTCAGGAAAAGAACACAAAATCAAGAGGGCCCTAATTTCTTCTTCAAAATTGATAACCATAGAAGATAACTAACTAGTAGTAGTATTAAACTCATTTAAATGATTTGCAATAGATCCACCTTCTATCATTTTCATATTAAATAAATGCTTCATGAGAAATGCCTTGTTTGAAGCAGAGGGCTTTTCATATAGTGTCGCTAGGATTTTCATCAACTCTTTTTTTGTCTTCACTTTTGTAATATTAATTGCCAACGATGGTGCCAAGCATAATCAAATGCTTCCAAGTTCCTTTTTGTCCAAAAGATCTCATTCATCATTTGACATAGATCCCTCATTCTATGCTTTTCCTTCTAACAGCTTCCACAAATCCTTCTGATAAAGATAGTCTTCCATTTGCATCTTCCATAACTAAAAGTTTTGCCCATTAAACCTGTCAACCCTCAACTTACCCTTGTCTGCCATTGCTTCTACTCAACTATGAGACTTTCTTGTAGAGGATAACTAAAAAAACAACCTCACTTTGATACCACTTGTTAGGATTAAACCATAGACAAAAATAACAATTATATGCAAATATAACCAATAATATTAAATAATAGATCACACAGAAAAGAACACAGGGCACCAAGATTTAATGTGGTTCACCTAATCACTAGGATACATCCACCAAACAATAAGTCGAATATTATTACGATCCAGTGATTACAACCTAATTACAATCTATAATCCCTTATAGCTCAATATTGCCACAAGAACCAATTTTTGCATTACCACAATGAAACAATCCCTAACCCTAATCCCTTTTATACAAGTATTTTTATGCCACTTTAGGGTTACAACATGTCAGCCATACATCGACTATACATTGACCACAACATTGGCCACGACCCAAAAATTATTTTTTGGGTTGATACCTTGAACCCCAAAAAATTTATGAAGTATGTATAGTACTTTCCTGATTAGTCACCACAAACTAACACCTATCTTCCCTATCCTTCACAAGTTTATCCAACAAGGTCTTAAATGATTCATTCATTAGGATTCTATAAAGAGAGTTAGTGACCTCGCTTTTCTTTCCCACATCCTTCTCCTCTTTTTTAACCTGCAAAAGATACAAAGATGTGGATGTTGAATGCATCACCTTAGTAGTGTACTTAGCAATGGTCTCAAATTTCCTATACAGGGCCTCCTAGTTATCAACAAACTCATGAAGGGACTTCTCCATCCTATCCATCTAGTTATTACTTTTATCTCTTTCATGGGGGGATCCCTCCACCTTCCCCCCACCCCTCTCTGCATTCCTCATAGGGGAAGTGATGTAACCATCCAAGCTCTTGTTTGGGGAAGGGTTGAATTTAAAGATATCAGAAACATGGGAGGGGCTAGGGTTACCCTTACTCTTGGAGCCATAGCCAATGTGCATCATTTTCATTTTCCTCTTCCTTGTAGGTTTAGTCTCCATCTCCATGGATTTAGAACTCGCATCCTTTTTGGGTGGGGTTCTAAATTTTTCCATTTTAAGTCCTTTTCTTGATCTCCTAGTAATTTTATTGCTCCTACTAGTATTAGTGTCTGAGTCAATAGAACTAATATGCTTCTTGGTGCTAGGGGAATTTTTGACATTTCTTTTCAAGGCCAACCTAGGGCTTAAGTTGCTAGAAACTTGAGGGGTAGAAATGGAAAGGGGGTTCACAATTAGAAGTGGGTTGAGAGCTTGGTCAAATTTTTAAAGCTTGAACATGAAAGCCTGGTGAAGAAAGTAAAAGGATTTCCCTTATTCCCTCTTCTTTTCAATAATATAAACACTATCTTTCATAAAATTTAGAAACAAATGTGGGAAGGAAATTAAATCATTGATCTAAAATTTTTATAATGGGAAAGTGGTAATAGTAAACTACTTGGAAGTGGTCCTCGAGTGTGATGTAGCACATGATAGCATAGAAATTAGCATCCTAGGGCTTGGGGAGATCCTCTTTGGAAAAGCCATCATAAATATGCACTGGTTCTTCCTTAGAGCAGAAGACTTTCTACATGATCATCTCATCTGAGACCTTGGATTGTTTACTCCAACTCTTTCCTTCAAGAGATAGGCCTCCCACATTCTCTATGAGTTACTTCATGATTTCAAAAGAAATCCCATTAATAGTCACCTTTTTGTTGTCCTAGGAATCCATAAATTGTATGGAGACATGCTCATCAAATCCTTCAATGTGGTCCATGAAGGGCAAAAGGCCTTCTTTCCACAAATAAGCCCATATCGCTTCACTCTTCCTGATGTAATCCTCAATCTCATTCAACTCAATGTGGAACATTTTGCACCCATGGCTCCTTCTCCAAGCTCAATCACCAACCCCTCAGTATCCACCAACATACCCTTGTTGTAGGTAGGAACTTGAATAAAGGAACCTTGGAAGATCTTATCATTGGAAATACCTCTATTATCAAAATTGTTTACTATTTTTTATTACAAGGCATAACATTTCCCCAATGCCACCCTATCTTAGTACGTATGAAGGGTACTTTCACTATTGTGCTTAAAGACTACCATATTTACTACCATCCCATTTTACGATGCTCCAAAAAGTTGTAATTATGATCCCTTAGAATTCTCATCCTTCACGACCACTTTCCTCTAATAAAATCCTCATGCATTATCGTCCCACCAGCATCATAAATTATTCTATCAAGATTTTAATAAAAAAATTAATATTAAGGCCATACATTTCATTTAATATCATTAAGTCATTCAACCCATAATGTGTCATACCCACTTGTTAGCCACATTTATAGTCGCCAATTCACTTTTGGTTTTAATTTTTCTCTCAAGCGTGTCCACTTTCCTTGTCGCATGAGAAACTTAACGCCCTTGAAGTGCCCAGCCAAAGCCTTAAACCCGCGCGGTCAGCCCTTTTCCTCCATTCTAAACCACTTTGAACCACTTTGAACCTTAGTTCAAAGTAGTTCAAAGCAGTTTGATGCGATTTTTATTACTAACGCTTTCTTTGCGCAGGTAATGTATCTCACTCAGTGGTTTGTTCTTCTGAAGCACTTTGAACCACTTTGAACAATTTTAAACCACTTTCAACCCCTTAATGTTTCCACAAATAAGCCCATACTGCTTCACTCTTCCTGATGTAATCCTCAATCTCATTCGACTCAATGTGGAACATTTTGCACCCATGGCTCCTTCTCCAAGCTCAATCACCAACCCCTCAGTATCCACCGACATACACTTGTTGTAGGTAGGAACTTGAATAAAGGAACCTTGGAAGATCTTATCATTGGAAATACCTCTATTATCAAAATTGTTTACTATTTTTTTATTACAAGGCATAACATTTCCCCAATGCCACCCTATCTTAGTATGTATGAAGGGTACTTTCACTATTGTGCTTAAAGACTACCATATTTACTACCATCCCATTTTATGATGCTCCAGAAAGTTGTACTTATGATCCCTTAGAATTCTCATCCTTCACGACCACTTTCCTCTAATAAAATCCTCATGCATTATCGTCCCACCACCATCATAAAGTATTCTATCAAGATTTTCATAAAAAAATTAATATTAAGGCCATACATTTCATTTAATATCATTAAGTCATTCAACCCATAATGTGTCATACCCACTTGTTAGCCACATTTATAGTCGCCAATTCACTTTCGATTTTAATTTTTCTCTCAAGCGCATCCACTTTCCTTGTCGCATGAGAAACTTAATGCCCTTGAAGTGCCCAGCCAAAGCCTTAAACCCACGTGGTCAGCCCTTTTCCCCCATTCTAAACCACTTTGAACCACTTTGAACCTTAGTTTAAAGTAGTTCAAAGTAGTTCAAAGCGGTTCGATGCGATTTTTATTACTAACGCTTTCTTTGCGCAAGTAATGTATCTCACTCGGTGGTTTGTTCTTCTGAAGCACTTTGAACCACTTTGAACAATTTTAAACCACTTTCAACCCCTTAATGTTTCCACAAATAAGCCCATACCACTTTACTCTTCCTGATGTAATCCTCAATCTCATTCGACTCAATGTGGAACATTTTGCACCCATGGCTCCTTCTGCAAGCTCAATCACCAACCCCTCAGTATCCACCGACATACACTTGTTGTAGGTAGGAACTTGAATAAAGGAACCTTGGAAGATCTTATCATTGGAAATACCTCTATTATCAAAATTGTTTACTATTTTTTATTACAAGGCATAACATTTCCCTAATGCCACCCTATCTTAGTATGTATGAAGGGTACTTTCACTATTGTGCTTAAAGACTACCATATTTACTACCATCCCATTTTATGATGCTCCAGAAAGTTGTACTTATGATCCCTTAGAATTCTCATCCTTCACGACCACTTTCCTCTAATAAAATCCTCATGCATTATTGTCCCACCACCATCATAAAGTATTCTATCAAGATTTTCATAAAAAAATTAATATTAAGGCCATACATTTCATTTAATATAATTAAGTCATTCAACCCATAATGTGTCATACCCACTTGTTAGCCACATTTATAGTCGCCAATTCACTTTCGGTTTTAATTTTTCTCTCAAGCGCGTCCACTTTCCTTGTCGCATGAGAAACTTAATGCCCTTGAAGTGCCCAGCCAAAGCCTTAAACCCACGTGGTCATCCCTTTTCCCCCATTCTAAACCACTTTGAACCACTTTGAACCTTAGTTCAAAGTAGTTCAAAGTAGTTCAAAGTGGTTCGATGCAATTTTTATTACTAACGCTTTCTTTGCGTAGGTAATGTATCTCACTTAGTGGTTTGTTCTTTTGAAGCACTTTGAACCACTTTGAACAATTTTAAACCACTTTCAACCCCTTAATGTTTCCACAAATAAGCCCATACCCCTTCACTCTTCTTGATGTAATCCTCAATCTCATTTGACTCAATGTGGAACATTTTGCACCCATGGCTCCTTCTGCAAGCTCAATCACCAACCCCTCAGTATCCACCAACATACCCTTGTTGTAGGTAGGAACTTGAATAAAGGAACCTTGGAAGATCTTATCATTGGAGATACCTCTATTATCAAAATTGTTTACTATTTTTTATTACAAGGCATAACATTTCCCCAATGCCACCCTATCTTAGTATGTATGAAGGGTACTTTCACTATTGTGCTTAAAGACTACCATATTTACTACCATCCCATTTTATGATGCTCCAGAAATTTGTACTTATGATCCCTTAGAATTCTCATCCTTCACGACCACTTTCCTCTAATAAAATCCTCATGCATTATCATCCCACCACCATCATAAAGTATTCTATCAAGATTTTCATAAAAAAATTAATATTAAGGCCATACATTTCATTTAATATCATTAAGTCATTAAACCCATAATGTGTCATACCCACTTGTTAGCCACATTTATAGTCACCAATTCACTTTCGGTTTTAATTTTTCTCTCAAGCACGTCCACTTTCCTTGTCGCATGAGAAACTTAATGCCCTTGAAGTGCCCAGCCAAAGCCTTAAACCTGTGCGATCAGCCCTTTTCCCCCATTCTGAACCACTTTGAACCACTTTGAACTTTAGTTCAAAGTAGTTCAAAGTAGTTCAAAGCGGTTCGATGCGATTTTTATTACTAACGCTTTCTTTGCACAGGTAATGTATCTCACTCGGTGGTTTTTTCTTCTGAAGCACTTCGAACCACTTTGAACCTTGGTTCAAAGTAGTTCAAAGTAGTTCAAGACATGAAGAAGAACTACCATGTGTTCTAAGAATTTATATCATGTTGATATATTTTTTCTTGCTATTTACATAAGCTTGTGTGGAGAGTGGGATCTATTTGATGTCACCCCAATTTTGTATCTCATTAAAATTATGTCATATTTTTGCCAAATCATCAACCACATTGTTACCTTCTTGATAGACATGGTCCACCATCACCTCTTGAAATATACCCATCAAGGTATGAATATCTTGAATAATTGACTTAATCTTCCAATTGCTATTTCTGTCACCTTTCATACCTTTAATTATCAACATAGAATATCCTTCAATAGCTAACCTCTCTATTCTTCTAGCTTCCACAATATTCATACCCCACCAGCTGCAACTTTCACCTCCTTTTTTGAACCATGAAATTTTAGCTTCAACCATGAAGTGAGGGGAGGTTGCCACACTATGTTGAGTCTAGTTTTGATCCTGAAGTTGTCAAATTTAACCACAATTTGGTTGAGGCCCCATGAGTTAACCCATTTAGTATCATAATCAATAAGGGATTCAATGGAGGTTTCCAATGCAAAATATCACTACATTCCTTCAAAAGCTTCATCAGCTAAAACACCATCACAAAGGTGGGGGGGGGGTGACTTGTCAAAGAAGATATAGTTATTACATTTTTGAATTTTCTAACTCACAAAAGGGTGCACAACCTTCCAAAATGATCTTAAGAATAGGTGGGGGGATGGGCCTTTCCAATCAACAAACCGATGTCACTCATTATTGAACCTCCACTAAACCTCCCATTTGGAGAGGATGTTACTCCAGATGGCCATGGCATGGAGACAATGAATGAGAAGGTGATAAATGGATTCCTCAACATTATTGAAAAGAGCACAAAAACATGCCAGGTAGAAGCCTTTTTTCTAGAGATTTCTAATTGTGAGAATGCATCCATGCAAAGCCATCCACTAGAAAAAAACAATCTTAGGTAAGATCCACTAGTGCCAAACATGTTTCCAATCATTCAGAGAATCACCTCCCTCAACACAATAAGTGTAGCCAGATTTATTAGTGAATTCATGAGGGGACCAACCTCGAGAATAATATGTCTTCCATTGGGGTTGTGGGGATAAGACATTTATCAATAGCTTCCTAAAGTTATTTGAGATTTGATCTCAATAGGAGTGTTATTGACATATAATCTCTCCCATTAATTGTCAAGGGTAATATAGTTCCTTACCAGACCTCCAAATCGATTGGAACAATACTCGATAGCTAACTAAAACTTGAAGCTAGTAAGAGGCCCTTCATCAACCCAGGGGTGCTCCCAAAAGTTTATAGTAGCTCTATCTTGTAACACCCATTTTTTGCCCTTCTTCAAAATTTTCATGGTGTGCAAAATTTTATTCCAAATTCTAGACCCTAGGAGGAGACAACTATTATAAAGATGGTTATGGAAAGAGTCTCCCATTAAATATTTAGCATGGATAATGGTGCACTAGTTTGTTAAGGTATTTGTTAGTCTCCACCCCACCTTAGATATAAGGGATCTACTCAAATTATTGATCCTCCTAATGTTCAAACTACCTAGGGGCTTGGGCTTCCAAACATTTTCCCAGATTTAATCTAGTCTTCTTGTCTATCCCTAACCAGAGAAAATTTCATTAAGTCTTCTCAATAATGTCCTTATAACTCCATAGAAGATTGAAGAGGGATAAAAGGTACACTCAAATTTCCTATAAGGAAACCAAGTGGAGTTGGAGTTTCCCTACATTGCTTAGGATCTCACCTTTCCAACTAGCAATATTTCTCTACATCCATTCCACTAGCCCATTCTAGGACTAAGAAGTGACCTCCTTAGCCATAAGCAGTAGAACAAAATAGGTGTTTGATAAATCAACTTCCCAGTGCACTAGAATTCTAATCACATACTACCTAAGATCATTTTCTGCGTTGAAGAAGTAAACATTTTTTTATGATGATTTATTTGTTGACCCAAAACCTCTTCATATTGATTTATTAATTTTTTTCTATGCCTTTTCTTCAAGGATCAAAGATATGTCATAAAGGAAATTATCATCATCAAATTTCTGTAGAACCTATGGTGGAAGAGAGGAGGTAGGTCTTATGACTTTGATTTTTTCCTATTAGGAAGGAGACATTGAGTTTCTTCCAAACACCTTCACAATAATAAAGAATAAGTAAGGTGATAGGGGATCCCCTTGCCGAAGACCTTGGTAGGAGGTGAAAAATCTCCTTGTGATACTATTAACTAGAACATAAAATTCAACCATATTGACTGCTTCTAGAACTATTCTAACAAAACCTTTTGTGAATCTCATCTTGGTGAGAATTTCAAATAAAATCTCCCTCTGCCTTATTAGAAACCTTAGAAATATCAAGTTTTATAGCCATACCTGGGTTCAAAAACTTCTCCATGGAATGAATCACCTCATGGGCAGTAATCATCACATCTAGAATGTATCTGCTTGGAACAAACCTGTTTTAATAGGGGCCAATGAACTTGTCTAGAAGGGGTTTAATGCAGTGAACAATCATGTTAGATAAAATCTTATAAATCATGTTGCAAAGACTTATAGGCCTAAATTCCCCTCCTTGTGTCAATTCATCACTCTTTTGTATTAGAACAATAAAGGTATGATTGAGCTCTTTTAACAACTTTCCAGATCTAACAAAGTCCCAAGTAGCATGAGGTACATCATGCTTGACAATTTCCCAAAATTCCTATAACAACGTTGGGGGAAAACCATTAGGTCCTAGAGCTTTATACAAGCCCATTTCCAACACTACTTTTATAGAATCCTCTTTTGCAACCTGGTCTTTATTCATCTAAATATGCATTACAAAATTTAATAATTACATTTTCAACTCTCATAATGTTTCAATTTAAACATGAAATAAAATAAAATAAATATTTTTTCTTTTCTTTTATTTAGTAGGCTTTTTCACTATGTAGGTATAAGTATCATGCTTATTATTGAATACTTTAAGTTGATATGATGAAATTTATAGCATTTAGGATAAAACGGGCTCCTGCAAAGGGTGAGCCCAAAAAGCTATCATTAAAGTTTTTCATTATATATAAATGTGTATACTTTCTAGATCATTCATGTCATTATAGTCTAATAAACTAAACAAACATAATTTATAATAGAAATTTTTTTATCTCGCTATATAAACCAAATCAAATCTACTCAAATAAAAGAAATCATGTAACATGATAGTCATAACTATCAATATAATGGTGAAGGCAATAGATATCAATGCAACAAGACATCATAGGTACAATACTAGTCATAGAGGAAAATAATGTCAATTAATGTCATATATCACATGTGTCAAGATATATGGACACTAATAGAAGATCAATAAAAATAGTAAAGTAAAATATATATTCATAGATATTTCAATAAATCATATTTTTATGAAGTAGTTAAAAGGGCATAATGAAAGATATTGATGAGGTGACATATTACATGGTCTCATTATAAAGAAGGGTTATAGACTAGTGGTAAGGAATTTCAAGGATCACTCAATGATAGTGCCAAATAAAGGAAAATATTATTTTATTGTGTACCTAGGAAAATGATGATGAATAATCCATGATAATATTGAAATCTAATGTGAAATGGTGAAGATCTAAAGGAAACTAGACCAAGCCTTTGATTGTTATTTAGAAGTCATGAAAGACTTTTAAAGAAAATGAAGGAGTGGTATTTAAATAATAAGGATAGTAATCATAGGATCAAGGGTGAAAATGTGAGACTATGAAGCAAGCATCATATAGAAGTAGCTATATAGAAGTGAAACTAAGAAAAGACAATCATTAAGTCCAAGAGATGCTGAAAAATTTGAGATTAATTACAACATAAACCTAAATAATCATGAATAATAGTGTTGTAGCATAGTTACAACAATAATAATGAAAAGATGTTGAGATTGGAATTAATGTGTTAGAAAAATGGAAAGAGTCATGAGTGGCATTAATAGAGAATATTAAAAATAATGGTTCACAATGTAGGTATATATATGTTACAATATAGTGACAAAAGATGAGCAATCTGTACTAGTAACAATGGTGAAAATTGCATCAAGAATGATGGTGATCATTAAGAGTTGTTCAATTTTGATACAATGGAGGTTTGGAACATAATAAAGTATAGTGAAAATACAAGGTTTAGGTTTTCTTCATCATTGATTCTAACCATTAAAATTATAAAATTGTGATCCAAATATTTCTATTGAACATAGTTGTATTAAAATTTAGTATCTTATTTTATGAAAGTTCCATATTCAAAGAATACCTAGTGCATAGACACAATATAATGAAGTTATCCATGGAATCTATAGGCCACAAAGACAGAAAGAAACCCTATAAAGTAACACATTATAATGAAAATATCATGAAGGGTTTAAACTAGTGGCAAACATGTATGATAATTGTCATGGTGTAGTTCAAAAGAACAATGCAAGACCAAAGTACAATGAATAAGACTACACTAAGAGTTTTTAAGGAGATTGTAATAATAATAAGACAACCTTAAACACTTTGAGTATATCATCACATCATAATAGTGAAAAAATGAGTTCTTTTATGAGGTCAAAATACAAGTTCAATGGATAAATAACATCTACAAGCCCATCTGCCCATCTAAGTAAAAAGAAGATTGATTGGGAAAGTAGAGATGAGAAAGATAAGTCTATGATTGGTCTTGTTCTTTCAGATGCAAAACTACATCATGGTGATTTAGACAAATCATCTAAGATATTTGGAGCAAAAGGAACAAATGCAATTTTTAAAAAAAGTTGCAGCTACTTAGTTTTAAAATGTCAGATAAATTTAGTATGTCCAACCATATTAGTAATCTGAGATCTTTAATCATACAACTAGCTAAAGTTGGTGTTGTAATTGATAAAGATGATGTTAAAGCTATCTTGTTAAATAGTTTTCCTTTGAAATATGGTAATGCTAGTTTTACTCTCAATCAAATACCTTCACAGACTTTAGAAGATGTAATTTCAACACTCTTGGTGGAAGAAGAGAGAACAATTATAGGGGATTCAAGAGAAAATACTCAACTAATTCATGAATTATACTCAAAGAACAATATGGGAAAGAGAATGTATGGTAAGAATGAAACTACATGTTTCTATTGTAAAAAGGTGGGACATATTGCAATGAATTTTAAAATTCATGCAAATGACCTTCTCAAACGTAAAATTAAAGAATCAACAAATATAGTTGTTCATGCTAAATCACCTAATGTTATTAGTGATGATGACATCATTAAAAAATGAAGGTTTTGTTTTATTTTGAAGAATTCAATGCTTTGAAAATAGGAAAGGATGTAGTAGAGGCTATATAGGTATTCAATAGTTTGAGGTGCTAATGGATCAGAGAAACTATGCCGTTATGAGGGTTATGAGGCATTTCATGTGGAGATTGTGTGTCCAATAGTTTAGGTAGATCTAAAAATCTAGAATCTTGGCATCATACCTATATGAGAGTTATGAGGCATTTCATGTGGAGTGTTGTTTAGTGTGGAGCTTGATCAGTCCCCAAGTGGGAGATTGTTAGATTATGGTGTTTGATCAGGAAAATACTGTACATACTTCATAATTAGTGGGGTTCAAAAAAATTTTGGGCCATGGCAGATGTTGTAGCCGACATATGGCCAACATGTTATAACCCTAAAGCATTTTAATACTTGTATAAAAGGGTTTAGGGTTGGGTATTTTCATTATGCTGTGATGCAAAATTGGTTCTTGCGATGGTATTGAGCTGTAAGGGATTACAGATTGTAATCAGGTTGTAATCACTGGATTGTAATAAGGTTGGACTTGCTATTTGGTGGATGTAGCCCAAGGATTTGGTGAACCACGTTAAATCTTGGTGCCTTGTGTTCATTTTTGTCTGATCTATTATTTTCTGTTATTGGTTATATTTGCATGTAGTTTTTATTTCTGTCTGTGGTTTATCCTAACATGGAGATGGTGTGTCCAATGTTGTTTCAAATCTGGATGATAGCAACATAACTATGAGTTAAAGAATTTTGTGAATTCTTTTATCAATATTATAAATTTCAGCCCTTTTCATGTATCACCTGTTAGTAGTAGATATAAGATTATAAAGATATCCCTTCTATTTCTTTTCCCTTGTCTAATCTTAGTTTTACTTTATCAAAAGAAAAGACTTCCCATGATCCAAAGAATCATCTCCACAATTAGCAACCCATAGACTCTAAAAGTTCCCATATTGTACAGGATTACTAAATTTTTTGAGCCCAACTATCCAACACAAATATGTGACAACATATAGTCAAATTTTATTCACTTCCTTTTTTTAATTAAAATAAATAATTTAATGTTTCCTGGCTTATGTTAGTCTCTTTCCCAATATAATATGCAAGAGGAGGAATGCAAAATATATTTGGATACTCTCGTATAACCTAGCTTAATACATAAACATTGAAATCAAAGTTTTTGATTGATGTCAATTCAAGCATTTCAACCATTTATATTTCAATTTTGATGGTTAGAGACAAGGGTTGCTGGGAGTGCAGGATAGGGTTCTAGCAGTCTGTGTGAGTATAGGTACAAGTGTTCATTTGAAAACTTTGAAATTTTGTAGAGAGGTGTACATGGGAAGAGCTTTTCCTCTACCAGATGGAATGAAGTATGCTCCATTCAAAAATGTGTCCCTCACAGACTTCCACAACCAGCTATTTCCATCGAAGCTCTCACACCATGTCACCTGGTTCTTGTACTCCTCATTGGAGGCCACAAAGCAATTTCCTTCACTTCTGATAATGGGGCCTACACTACCTCCAATTGCATATATTCCCCATGCTTCATAATTGTTAGTCGCAACATGAACATACCCATGTCTGCACTTGCACAATATCAATTACCAAATACCAACAACGTGATTAGGTCAAAGGAAGTCAACATGTACGTCGAAGAAAATATATTTATTAAAGTACTAAGGTTGAATTTTGTTAAAGTTGAAAGGTTCACAAAGAGCCCATAAGAATCAAGTCTTGTTGAGTGTAAGGTTTCTGATATCTAAATGGGATTTTGCCCTGGGTGAATTTGGCAGAATGAATAATCCTCAGTCTTTAGTTCTTAACCGGATAGACTAAGTGAGAAAGCTGAACCTCCATTTAAAAAAAATCTTTACCTTGGCATGCATTGAGTTAAGCCAGGTCCAAAGTGGTTGAATGCAATAGTCACTCTCATGTTTTTATCAATTGTGTAGTCATCGTTGTGTGCCAAAAGCATCACCTATAGCATTTCATTTCACAATCAAGATTTGCCATGCATTTATATATATAGTAAGTGAGTTCACATGCCTCGGTATTTTAGTTGGCTTACTCCAGATAGCTTAAACATCATACACTAAAATTTAATTGATATAATTAAAGTGTTAAGTAGTCAAAGTTGAATAATTTATGCAAGCTTAATTTCTCCCATATTGTTAAGAATGGCTGGCTTACTTACCTTGTCATGGTAAGAGAAGCGATTGTTAGAAACAGTAACTACGGTAGAAGCAAGCGTGACATCTACAAGTCCATCTGCAGACCTAGAAAGGTTGTTATGATCGATCCAAATGTCTCGCGAAGAAACAATTGAAATTGCATCTCCATCTTGAGTATCTATGATCTCACGGCTCAAGGATTGTGAGAGGAGAATGTTGCCAACAACACTTGGCTTGCATTCGTGGATGTTCAAACCGTGGATGATGATGTTGTTGACATTGAAGAGGTGTATGCAAGGCCCATTCCTGATGTGAATGTCTGATCCCATTGCATCAATAGTCTTGTGCTAGCCACGAACAGAGGCATCTCAAGCTTTATCTTCATATCACTGCTGAAAACTATCCACAGAGGACCGTCTCGGGTAACTCCATATCTCAGATTCCCAGGCTGGGGATTCGCAGTGTTGTCATCTAGAGTGGTGACTGTGTACATCTCTCCTCCTTTTCCTCAATAGGGTTGTAGGAAATTGAAGAAGACAAGGAAACCGAAAGAAAAGCAAAAAAGAAGTGCATCCACCTTGCAGCAGCCATTGTAAACTATGTATTTAGCAGCAGTAGATTGATTGGATTGGTGAACACTACTTCTTGTAGGAAATTCTTCTTCTTTGCTCTATTGAATAGATTGATTGTATTAGTTCTTCTGAGTTGACTTGGTTTTATAGAGATCACTACACATGACATAATACATAGCATCTAGCCGTCTCTCTTAAGTCTATTAGAAATCCTTGCTTCAAAACAAAAAATTATGTTCAGGTTGTAACCAGTTGAATAAGCCTCAGTACAACTACCATCCGTGTTGCTTTCGAATAGGGGATTGGCTTGTCATTGTATGCATCTTGATTTTATCACTTCCCCTTGTCCACGTATAAATATATCATATTCAATACTTGAAAAACAAAACACTAGAACTCAACATAGATCACATTTGCACTAGATGGGTAAATAATAAATATAAATTTGTGATATTAAAACATTCTAAAACTTTACCTAATGCTTCTGATTACTATCAACAGTGCTATTTTGCATTGCATGGATAGAGCTCGGCATACAATATTTGCCATACAATATTGGAGATAATATGTAGCCGCCTTCGTGACAGCTAGAAATGGCTTCACAATTGAGTGACCGACAGCTTGTGCTTTGTGATTCTTTCCATCTCACTCAATTTTCCTATTTGCTACTAAAAGAAGCCTTAGCTCTATTAGGAAAGCAATGGTGCAGAAACACTTTCTAAATGCCAAATATGATAGGGAAATGAGCATAAACAAACTTACAGAGATGTGCAGATTAATAAACTATTAGAAAATCATATCAAAAGAAATAGAGAAAACACAAATTTAACATGGGAAACCCTTTCGGCAAAAACCCACCACCCAAAACCCGAGCAATTTTTTGTATTATAGTAAAATGAAGTTTACATACAACACTCTGGATTCTCACAAGCTCAGACTACCTTTTTAATCAACCTGATTTTTTATCAATATATCTTCAAATGAATTCTTGCAGCCATTAAAAACACCCTGCAAATTCATTACAGAATACTATAAACAGTTACAGGAAAAATGGTTTGCCAACTGATGCCTTCATGACTTCACCGTATTGTCCATACTGTCTGACGTACTGTCTGTCACTGTACTGTTTGGCACCATGCCTTCAGCACCACTGCATCATGACATCACTGTACACCTCCGACACCACCGGCACCACGCTTCTGGCCTCATGACACAAAATAACATTGTGTCATCATACACAAAAATGCCATACATTGCACATATTACTGTATCACCCCGTACATTAAAAATAGCTAGCCACTGTACCGTGACATACCACTCTACAAGAGACTTATTGTACGGAGATTCACCATATAGGAGTTCACTATATGGGATCTCACCATATGACACTTCGTCACTCAACAATCTCCCACTTGACAAAGTGCTGAATCACTCTTTGAGTATCGCTAACAAGAGTTAGGGGTCTTAAGCCCCATAAAGTTTGTGCACCATTTGAACTTACATGTGTTCATTGGCTTTGTCAATGCATCTGCAACATTCTCCCACGTATCAACCTGTTCAAGACTTACCTTTCCATTTTTGACCATGTCGTGTACAAAGTGATATTGTACATCAATATGCTTTGTTCTAGCATGGAAAGTCAGATTTTTTGCCAAATATATTGCACTTTGATTGTCACAAAAAACTGTAATTCTTCCTGCATCATAGCCAATATCCGAACACAAATGCTTAAGCCAAACTGCCTCTTGACATGCATGAGTAGATGCCATGTACTCTGCCTCAGTTATTGACAATGTAGTTACACTTTCTTATTTGCTCATCCAACTGATAGCACCACCATTCACCATGAATAGATATCCACTGGTGGATCTTCTCCTATCAATGTCCCTGGCCCAATCTGCATCAACATAACCTTGAATGCTAACTGACCTGTTAGATCCCAACGACTTGCCTTGATATCATAATGCATATTGTGATGTACCCTTCAAATATTGCAAAACTCTTTTCAGAGCATCCCAATGTGACTTGCCCAGATTCGCCATAAACTGACTTAATACTCCCACTACTTGTGCAATGTCTGGTCTTGTACTGACAATTACATAGATAAGGCTTCCAACAACACTTGCATAAGGTACCCACTTCATCTCTTTAATCTCATCAGGAGTTTTTTGACTGTCATTGACTAACAACTTTGTTCCATGTAACACTGGAACTATATGTTGCTTGCAGCCAGTCATATTAAACTGCTCCAGAACATTGGTAATATATTTTCTTTGACTGAGCTAAAGTTTTCTACCTACCTGATCCCTTATGATTTCCATCCCCAAAATAAATTTTGCTAACCCTAAATTTTTCATTTCAAACTTCAGGGATAATTGAGATTTTAATTCTGAAATCATTTCCTTACTATTGCCTATAAATAACATGTCATCCACATATAGAGCAATAATAAGTATCTGATGACCTTCAGCTTTATAATATACACAATGATCTAATTTAGATCTCGTAAAACCTAAAGACAAAACATATGTATCATATTTTTGGTACAACATTCTGGGTGACTATTTCAAACCATACAAAGATTTTTTTAGTTTACATACCAAATGCTCTTTACCTTTTTCTACAAAGTACTCCAGTTGGGACATGTATATATCTTCTTCAAGATCACCATGAAGAAACATCATTGTCACATCCATCTGCTCAATTTCAAAGTCATGCACTACTACAAGTGACAACAGAAATCTGATAGGTGTTAGCTTCGCTATAGGAGAAAATATTTCTCCATAATCAACCCCTTCTTTTTGAGAATATCCCTTTGCAACCAATCTTGCTTTATACTTGTCAATCCTTCTGTCTGGATCGTACTTCTTCTTAAATACCCAATTACATCCTATGGGTTTCCTCCCGTCAGGCAAAGGTACTAGATCCTAGGTTTTGTTCTTTTCCAAAGATTTCATTTCATCATTCATGGCTGACAACCAAGAATCTGAATTTGGCATATTAATTGCTTCTTTGACAGTCCTAGGCTCATCAACATTCGTAAGCAATGCATAGGCACAATTACCATTCAACATAGAATAATTAAATCTTTTTGGTGAATAATCGTACCTATCAGGTTGTCACCTTGCTCGAGTAGATCTCCTCACTTCTTGTTGTAAAACTTCTTGAGGTTCATCATGAGGTTCAAGATCAGTTTCTTCTTCAGTTGTATGATTGCTTAAGTTCTCCTTGTTCTCATTCTCAGGTATTTCTGGATTCTCATTCTCAACTTCATTTGGAGTCTGAAATACCTCCTATCTGGAAGCTAAAGGGATTTGAACTGCTTCCTTTCTCTTCTTAGTTTTCTCTTGCTAGTCAAGTGAGTTAGGTTCCATTTCTCAAAAGATAAAACTCCTACTATACAAGATCTTTTCAGTGAGAGGGTTCCACAATTTGTATCCCTTCACACCAATACTGTACCTGATAAAGATACACTTCGCAACTTTGTTATCCAACTTTTACCTACTCACTTCAGGTACATGAGCAGATACCTCACAGCTAAAAACATGCAAATGTCTTATTGAGGACTTCTTACTAGACCATGCTTCCATAGGCATCTTATCAATTAGCTCTGCTATAGGAGAACGATTCAACAGGTAATACATTGTTGCCACTACTTCAGCCCAAAACTTTGGTTCTAGACCAGCACCTCCCAACATGCTTCTTGCTCTCTCCATCAACGATCGATTCATCCTTTTCGCTACTCCATTTTGTTGCAAGGTATAAGGCATCGTCTTATGCCTCTTGATGCCATGATCTATACAAAAATTGTCAAAATCTGCATTGTAAAATTCTCCACCACTTTCTGTTCTTAGGCATTTAATCTTTCTTCCAGTCTGATTTTCAACAAGACTTTTAAATTCCTTAAATTGACTGAACACTTCTGATTCTTTCTTCAAAAAATAAACAAATGTTCTTCTTGAATAATCATCAATAAACGATACATAATATCTTGAATTAGATAGAGAAGGAACATCCACATGACCAAACACATCAGAATGAATATAGTCCAACAAACCAAAAAAAATTTGAGAATAAAATTAAATTGAACATGATTTTGTTTTCCATAGATGTAATGTTCGTAGAAATCAAATTCAAAGTCACAATCAACCAAACCCTCAACCAAATTTTTATTCTTCAAGGTTTTTAAACCTTTCTCACCAATATGGCCAAGCCTATGATGCCAAAGCATTATTTTCTCTACAGGAAGTTTAACTTCCATAGAATTTGCACCTCGGGTTATGTCACTACTTCTACCAGACTTTATAGAGATACTATTACAACACACCGGTTTGGCATCTAACTTATATAGTGTTCCAATGTGTTCACCCTTAGCTAAAACAATAGAACCCCTAGTCATCTTACAACCACCATGGAAAAATGTTACCTGAACTCTAACATTATTTAGCTTGCTTACACATAGTAGGTTTCGAGCCAGACCAGGTATGTGAAGCACTCCATCAATTCCCTTTATTCTGCCATCAAGAAATTAAATTCTGACTCTTCCTCTACCAATAATTTCTAGAGTCAAATTTCTCACCAAGAATACCTTTCCACCATTATACGGTTCATATTTTGAGAACCATTCTTTATGAGATGTCATGTGGAATGATGCTCTCAAATGCACTAACCAAACATCATCAGATGCAGGCACTGCCAAGGCTACTACAAAGGCATCCGCATCACTCTGAGAAGATTCAGTGCCGGAAGTAAATTTATTCTTCTTCTTTTTCTCCTCCTTGCAATCCTTTCAGATATGACCTTTCTACCCACAGTTTCAACACTTCACCTTGGACTTATTTCCAGGAGTGGCAGATCACTCCCGAGACTTTGACTTCGTGTCCTTTTTCTTACTCTTTTCTTTAGATCTTCTTCTGACACTCAGGGCTTCTTTGACTACCTCAAAGGACTTCCTTCGCATCTCCTCTAATAGAAGTGAAGCAACTACTTCATCCATTTTCAACTTGGTAGTTGTACTTCCTATGGCCGTTACCAAATGATCCCACGAATCAGGCAATGAGCATAATAGTAACATGCATCGATCTTCTTCATCAATAGACACACCAACAGATGTTAATTGTGCAATCATCATATTAAATGAGTTTAGGTGATCTGCCACAGCTATTCCACCATCCATCTTCAAGGAGTACAATTTCTTTCTTAGGAAAATCTTGTTTACCAAAGATTTTCCCTGATAAATGTCTCCTAACTTTTTCCACAAGGAATGTCTAGTTTTCTCTTCATGGACATTCAATAAAACTGAGTCTGCAAGACTCAATCTTATTAATCCTCTGGGCTTTTGATCCATTAGTTCCCAATCTTCATGTTTCATGCCTGAAGGCTTAATGCCTGACACGACACTCCATAGGTCTCGATTAACTAGCAAATCTTCTACTTTAAGTTTCCATAACTCAATTTGTGTCATTGAATTTTTCAATGTCCACTCGTCCTAATGTACTCGCCATCTCAATTTATAGACAAAAAACTTGCAAACTCCCACTAAAACCAAATTGGCACAAAAAACCAAACCTTACCCGACAAGGATAACACAACTGGCCAGGCTCTGATACCACTTGTTAGGAAAGCAACGGTGCGGAAACACTTTTTGAATGCCAAATATGACAGAAAAATAAGCATAAAAAAACTTACAGAGATGTGCAGATTAATAAACTATCAGAAAACCATATCAAAAGACACAGAGAAAACATAGATTTAACATGGGAAACCCTTTTGAGAAAAACCCACCACCCAAAACCTTGGCAACTTTTTGTATTACAGTAAAATGAAGTTTACATACAACACTCTGGATTTTCATAGGCCCAGACTGCCTTTTTAATCAACCTGATTTTTTATCAATATATCTTCAAACGAATTCTTGCTGCCATTAAAAACACCCTGCAAATTCGTTACAGAATACCAGAAACAGTTACAGGCAAAACAGTTTGCCAATTGATGCCTTCATGACTTCACTGTATTGTCCATACTATCTAACATACTGTCTGTCACTATACTATTCAGCACCACGCCTTTGGCACCACTGCATCACGACATCACCGTACACCTCCGACACCACGACACCACCTGCACCATGCTTCCAGCCTCATGACACAAAATAACATTGTGTCATCAAACACATAAATGTCGTACACTGCACATATTACTGTCACCCCATACATTAAAAATAGCCAGCCACCGTACGGTGACATACCACCGTACAGGAGACTTATTGTACAGGGATTCACCATACGAGATCTCACCATTCGACAGTTCGTCACTCAACAAGCTCGTCTTATTAATAAAAGTGAGCATTAAAATTCAACATAGACCACATTGTTGCAGGGCAATCTAGAGAAGCCATTTTGCCCATAACATACACAAAATTGAAACATAATATTTTTTGGGTTATTAAATACAAACACCAGCAGCCTTTCTACAATTCAGTCAACTTTGATAACTATTGTTAGTTGTTATGATTTGCATTCTCTGGGTAAATTCCATGGCCATACTGTTAGATATTATATTGGAGATAACATATAGCCAATTATCTTAATTCTGTTGAAGTGTGATGTATTTGTCAACATTGTGGACTTCAAAATCAACCCACCAACTGTGCTTCGCTCCGTTTAGCTAATTATATTCAGGACAACTTCCATTGAAAATATGTCCATGGCGACAAATAGATTGTTTGGATTGGTAAATAGTGTTTCTTCTGCGCAATTTTTTTGTTTCGCCTTCTAGTATCTGATATTACAGATAAATCTAGCCGCCCCAACGGCTGGACATGATTTCTACAAGAGTATTGCTTGAGAAGTAAATAACCAGCTGGATGACAGTTTCACATCCTCATTAATACCCTCGTGGACTTTAATGACAATTGTATGGCTTCTTAAGAGCAAGAATAATTCCAATTCTTGATTTTGATCCTTCAAAAGGGTAGAAAAAATGTAAAATAATATATACTAGTTATGGTTCTAGTAAAATATTTGGTATAAAATTTTCATTCTTTTGATTTTATGCAGTCTAGGCAACATTCCTCTATAATCTACAATTATCTGTTGAATGTGAAAGCAGGTCAAATAGAGAGTATCGTGGTTGTATGCATGTTGGATGCAGCAATCTCTATGGTGGCTAGTATAAGAAGCCAACCTTTTTGTTGAGGTCCTTTACTATTTTTATGGATGCAAGTAAATAAGATTTTCCTATAACCAATTCTCCCTAGATGATCGTGTGTAGTGATTCATGTGACAAGTGCTCACTATAATCCACAATTATTTGGAGTGCTAAATTTTTCTTTGGCAATAATGTATAGTGAGGATGCTTGTAAACTAATGGTATGGTTTTATTACAACTGCAACTTTTATCATATTGTCATATATAAACATGTTAAACCATTTAAGGGTCTCTAAAACAAGCCGTTAAAGAATATTTTTGTGATGATCAACATAAAAGACTGCTAATATTACACTTCTATAAACTTTGGATTGTAAAATATAGTAAACAGAATTTGATTGGCAGCCGCATGAGTTATTTCTACAAGAACACTAAGATGCATATTATCATTAGACAAGGCTACCAATGACGTGGATGTTCTTTCTAAGCTTGGGATGTACAATCAATCACAGGTCATTTATGCATGTCTATTAATGCAATGTCTATATGAATTTAAAACCTTAGAGTATAATATACAAGCTTACAATCGACTGATAAATTGTCACTTAGTATGCACTCAAATGTGTTTCTTTTGCTAATGAAACCTTAACAATGTAATACCTCCATCAGCTCCTACATCCCTTTCTTTTCTTCTTTTCTATTCTCCTTCTCCTTCCCTTTCTTCTCTTTCTTCTTTTCATCCTTCTCCACCTTTTCATTCCTTTTCTTCTACTTCTTGGCCTTTTAATTCTCCTATTTCTTCTTTGTCCTCTCCTTCTTCCCCTTCTCCCCCTCCTCTTTAGTCTTTATCTTCTTGTTATCCTCCTTTTTCATATTCCCTCCCTTTCCTTCTCATTAACATTCCTTCTTTTTCTTTGCATTCTACTTTGATTTCTTGTCCTTATTTTTCTTCATCTTCTTCTCCTTCTTCTTCTTTCTCTTACTCTTCTTCATCTTCTTCTTCCTCCTCTTCCTACTCCTCTTCCTCTTCTTCTTCCTCTTCTTTTTCATGTTTTTCCTCATCATCCTCCATGAATAATTGGACAACTAATTTATTATGTCCTTTGTATCCTCCTTTCGTAGGAAAATGTCTTAGCATTTAAGAAAATTATTGAAGACATCTATAATATAATCCTAACATTTTAAGCTACTTCAAATCTTATATATAAGCCAAACATGAACCATTTTATTTAAGAAATACAAAATCAAACAAAATAATTAATACCATAATATTATACATGGCATTTAGCTTTTTAAAATAAAAAAATATCCATAGAGTTTTGGATAAGATACTATTTGATAATTCTAATATAGATAAATATTTTTAGAAATGGTCAAATTTAAAACTTATTAAGAGTTACATTTTTGAAATATTATAAGCAAATATTTACTAAAATTTATAATATAGTTTATAAAATGCTTATAACAATGCAAACACATGAGTTCTGATTTTTTAAAATAATATTAAAAATATATATGGATAAAGATTTTGTTGGGATTTATTATGAGGGGAATATGATAAAATCTTGAGTGGTCATATAGGACTCTATTTTTTTGAGGAGAATGAGGAATTGAAATCTTAACTTTTCTTTTCAACTTTGCATAGAGAATGGAAAAGCTTTGTCTAATTCTAGATAGATACAAATCTTGTTTGTCCAAAAGTTCTATCAAATTTTCCACAAGTTCAATTGTCCAACTAAATTTAATGTGGAAAGCAAGGCCAAACTTTGATAAACTACATATTTAAGGAAAACTATAATAAATCCTATCCTAGCCATTAGCGTAATCTTAATCTACCAAAAGTCAACAATCAAAACTAAATATAGGGTAAAAATGAATGGACTGAAAAAAATTATGAATCAAATTTGAGCTCCAAGATAGGAAAAAGAAATTGTCAAATGAAAATCTTTCAAATGATTAGCTCATAGGGTGTTGCAAAGAAAGTGAGGAAAGAAAGATTCTTTGTCCATGCTGTGAAAATGAAGAATGTGGAACAAATCAAATTCAATTTCCAAGACAATCTAATAAAAATTTCATGAAATGAAAAGCATTCAGTGGACATAGTGAATTTAATTCCATGTCACATGATTGAGAAAATGGCTCATATCAACAAGATTTTTCCAATACATTCTCTTTTCGACACTATTTATCCATTTTGGGGCATCCAAAAATGTCAAATTATTAGAATAATCTAATAGACATCTTGCTATGAATAAGCCTACATACTTAAATATATACTAGCCTATAATTTTCTTGGTTTTGAATTAGTTCATGTATAAATATGTATAAGTTCGTATATAATATCTAATACTGCATTGTTGTAGCATTGAAAATAGATGGATTGGTAGATGATATGTAGTCCTGCTCAAGTCTAATCAAATTAGTACAATAATATGCGTGATACCATTTTTTTTAAAATTCTTAAATTTCATTAAAGGGTATGTGTAGGATCATGGGGGGCCAAATTATACCCTTAAGTGGTAGGCTAAAATCAACAAATCAGGTTTATATCAACTTGACATGCAATTTTGAGGGAGCATAAAAATTATATTAAAAAGTTGTAAGAACAGAATCTGTAGGAAATTGAATGTAGCTTCTAAACTACCATGCCTTATCTAAAAATAATTTAATCTGATTTATCAAAAAATTGTATTTTAATGTAGTAGTACAAAAAATTCTAGACAAAGATAAGAAGTAGATGTATGTCTGACCACCTGAACCACAATCATATAATAATATTTTTTAATAAGATTATAGATATAAGAAGTAGATTCATGCCTGGATGTGACACATAGTTTTGGATATTATTATTCTAAAAATTAATTAATTATCAATTTTTTGCTACAAAATTTTTAGAAAAAAAGGATTGTGTTTAAATGCCTTTACTAATTCAAAACATTAGTGTTGGGCATTCATTTTGCACAAGGTCAATGGCAGGAATTCATTACGTAATTCCTCTCTTGAAAAGTAAATCTTTTTAAGGATCTACTCCAAAGTTTAGTATTTTTCTTGCGACATACCAAAATTCGCTCAGTAGAAGATAAATGTGAGTGTTCACAAGGAGGCCTTTGTTGGTTCTAAAAACTCTTTTATCTTGGAATTGAAGTAAAATCTACTCTCTGTCTCAAAATATCACACAGAAAGAACAATATTTTTCTATTTTTCTATTTTTCAATGTATGCAATTCTAACAATGCAGCTAGTAAGAGGTCCTACTCTAACAAGGGGTTATTCCTAAATTGAAATCAAATGACTTTGAAATTGAAATTCCTAAATGGACATAAGCTAGAGGACACAACATGCTGGAAGTTAAACCTTCGAAGAAATCAGTAGGAAACCAATGAAAATAGGAGCAGGGCTTTCTAGAATCCACTGATGCAATTATCGATGAGAATCTTTAACAAATTGAATGATGTTTCACTCTTCATCAAATCGCAAGACCACAGAAAGTGCACTCATGCAAGACAAAAAGCTATGTAGACACAATCAGGTGATCTCTTCTCAAGCTCGTTATGTCAGCAGAATTCATATATCTATAGCAAACACTAGAACTAAAAGATCGTACAACCAGAAACAACACAATAAACCTTTGGCTCAATCACAATCTCATGAATAAAATCTACAAAACAATGACACATTCAAGAAAGAATAACTACACTCTGAATGCTAGCACCAAAAGCATAATTTTGTTGCATAATAACAGCAGTCCTTGTTACATTTTACGATGGGTTATTAATAAGAAATTGTCTCCTCAATCTGTGTTGAGAGTGAGAGATATCTTGATGCAATAAAATACTTTTAAATATTAAAACAAACTAAATATATACAAACTGACAATCTAACTAGTGCTTAGAGGGACTCCATCCATATTTTATTCATTAATTGGATGTGTGAGCCCTTTACATGTCAAAAATAATAAAAGCATGAGAGAGAAAGTAGGAGGTAGCCATCAGTCGAAGTGGAAGTGCATGGAGACACAAAAAATAGAAGTTGGTCCTTCACTAGGTGTGTGTCAGAGTTAAACTGCCATTAGAATGCACTCCTGATGCATGGAAAGTGCTATTTTTGGAATTGGCAATTAACTATCAGCGGACCTCTGAATTGCAGAGCTACATGAAAATGCAGACCTACGGGCCTGCATGAAAATGTAGAGCTACAGACTTGCGCACCTCGGAAGCTCAATTCATCAAAAAATCAAAGTTCTCAATTTTGAAAACGATTTTTGGGTTTTGCTCAAATGTTGTTTTAGATCACTTTTTGTGTACACACTTTGCCTTTTTTTTTTAATGATTTATACCCTCTTTGTAGCAAACCACTTTCATAAATTTGAAATCCTTCTGCTTCTTCAATCTAAAATCCCAAGGCACCTGCATTGAATCTTGTCATTAATAGCTACATAAGATGAGGAACCTGTTCCGCTTCATGTGTCCAACCTCTATATCTTCAACCTTTACCTTCTCTCCAACTACCCTATCCTTCCCAATGAGAAACTGAGCGATCCAAATGATCAAATGTTTGAAACTTTTTCATATTTTTTCACAAGTTTTTCTAGGCATTTCTAAATGGATTTTTTGGAGGGCTTCTGCGCAAAATTTCAAAATGAAACCTTCATCGATCCCTAAAATTGGGCATCCAAAGGCTTGCTATTTTAGGGACCAAAATCAGATCTTCAATTCTTCTTTCCAACGATGTAACTAGTTCTGCATTTTGAGCTCTAGGTCAAAAGTTAGGACCCCGACAAATTGAGGATGTCTTTTTTACCTTGGTGACAACACTCAAAAATCCAAAAATTCTTCTAAGTAACAATTTTCTAGAGTTAGAATTTTTTTCAACTTCAGAATCTTCTAGAGTTAGTGTTTTTTTTTCAACTTTAGAATTTTCTAGAGTTAGTTTTTTTTCTTTTCAACTTCAGAATTTTCCATAATTAGTTTTCTTTTCAACTTTAGAATTTTCCAGAGTTAGATTTTTTTCAACTTCAGAATTTTCCAGAGTTAGATTTTTTTCCAACTTTAGAATTTTTCAGAGTTAGATTTTTTTCCAACTTCAAAATTTTCCAAAGTTAGATTTTTTTTCCAACTTCAGAATTTTCCAAAGTTAGCTTTTTAAAAAAAAAAAAAAAAAAAAAATTAAATTTCTGATTTTTATTTTTTTTGTGTTTTCTCAATTATATATATATATATATATATATATATATATATATATATATATACTCTAAAATTCTAACTCTAACAAAACTTTCTTCTCCCAACTCTCGAACTATGAGTCTGGGAGTCAAAAAAAGTAGGGGTTCCCCATTCCTAGTAAGGAATGGGACATGTCCTGTGGACACCACAACAATTACCAAATTAAATTTTTTATTTTTTTATTATAGTAGGAAAAACATAAAATGTGATGCATCTTTTGGATATCAAAAATATTTTATAGTTTGAAATTTATAGCCATTTTTCAATCAGTATTTAAATAAGCACTTTATAGACATCTTCATTAAAAAATAAAGAATAATTACTTATTAAACTCATATTTTAACAACAATTATATCACTACAAAGTTGAGAAGATCCTCAAGAAACTCTTTTCATTTTAACAAATTTAGTCATATTAAAAGTTGTCACGTACCTCCTTGAAGTTTGGAATTCACCTAAATAGGTAGAAATCACATATTTTGAGTTGACCAAGGAGGCTTGGTAATTACCAAGCCTAATTGGAAATTTGATATATCAAGTATTTGATATCTCTTACCTAAATATATGAATGAATCTAATTGAAAATAGAAGGTGGGGATTGGAAGTTGAGGAAGGGTCCTTATTATCCTATCCATGATCCATTTTAGGTGTTTTAACCATTACAAATGATGTTTTTGTTTGTATGTTATAATATATTCATATTATAATTTATTGTATTATATTATATTATAATATATTATATTAAATTATAGTATATTATATTATATTATTATATATAATATTTTAATATAATATATTATATTACATTATATTTTATTATAATATAATATAAATTCTATTCTATTATATTCTAATAAAAAAATAAATTAAATTGAATTATATGATACAACATATGTCCTAGTGACATTCTAATTGATTCTATGTACCGAAAGGGGTCATAGGTTGACCCTTGTTCGCACATATGATCAATTAGAATATGTCCCTAGGGTCCTTGATCGAAATGGGTCATAGGTTAACCTATGACAACTTTCAGCTCATATGATCACTCAGAATATGTCCACAGGGGTCCTAAGACCCTTAGGGACATCTTGTGATCAATTTTTTTGAAAGGGGTCATAGCATAAATGACCCCTTTTGACACATAAAATCAATTAGAATATGTCCCCAGGGGTCATAAGACCCCTAGAAACATATCTTGTCATCAAATGTGTTGAAAGGGATCATTGGTTAACTTATGACCCCTTTCGACCCATATGATCAACTAGAATATGTCCCTAGGGGTCCTATGACCCCCAATGATATATGTTGTCATCAAATGTGTCAAAAGGGGTCATACATTAACCTATGACATATTTTCACCTATACAATTAACTAGAATATGTCAGTAGGGGTGTTAGGTGTTAAGTTTGTAGTTACTATTAGATTCATATGATCATGAGATTCATTATTGATGGTAAATCATCATTAGATAAATATTATTATATTTATTATTATTAATATACTAAGTAGTGATCGTTAACTATAGAGACATGTCTCCTTGTCTCATATTTATGAGTCCTCAAATTTGCATTTGGAAAATTTATCAATAACAATGGCAATATAATTGTATTTGCAAAAATGATCCATGTTACTTAATATGGTATCAAAGCAGGACTAAATCTATAATGAAATTTTGTCTAATAGAACATACATGATTATATTGTGAATGCAAAGAATGGTTGCATTCAAATTTTATTGGTCATTGAGAGAAAGTTGATCAAGGACAAATGGTAGAGGTGATAGGTGCGATAGGTATATCAAACTGACCAATTGTGCACTATCATTTTTCATCACTAAAAAAAATAATGATTCTTGCAAAGGGGGCTTTCAATAAGAGCCAAATGGCCCTAATAAGAACAATGGATTAGATAAGAAGCATACCATGACTAATTAGCAGTGGAAAAAATTCTAGGACAAGGAATATTTGAACAAGTCCCCAAGAATACAGATAAACCTTTGGCTGTTAGAATTCTTTAGAATAACTGAGAGGGGGGTGAATCAGTTATTCAAGGTCCAATAATGTCCAATATAACTTTTTCTTCTAATCCTTAATGGCACATAACTGAAATTATCATGCATGCAATTAAACATTAAACAACCATGAAAGGAAAACATGCATCACACCATAACACTAAGGATTTTGGTGACCTAGAAACACTCAAGGAATAAGAAGGTAAAACTGGAGTGCGGATGATACCCATAGAATAATTGCGCAATTGATTTCAACCACTTTTGATGGTTTGCCCTGTTAAAGGCTACAACACATTGTTAAATGTGACCCTGTTAAAGGATTTCTACACCCGGTTAGGAGTGTACCCTAATAGAAGACTTAAGAACATTCAACTTAGAATGCCACCCTATTAATGGATTTACATAGAGTTGTTAGGCTAACCCAAGTCCATGGGATTTATAGTCACCTTCTCAAAAGAATCTTTCATCCCTCTCTAAGGATCTCTTATCCTTCTCCTAAGGATCTCTTTATCCTTCTCCTAGGGATCTCTTTATCCTTTTCTTAAGGCTTATCCACCTAGCTGTTAAGCTAACCTAGCAATGTAGGATTTCAATATCTAATACAATGGTAAGAGAATATTAGAAAGTTTTTGACCTGATAAAGATTGCAACTCTAACCTTGCAGATTTTAGATCACTCTTCAGTCCTTTTCTTTGCTTGGCTTTCCTCCCTTATAGTGCTGATAGCTTGTTCACCCTTGAAGATCTATCTCCTTGAGTTCTTCCACTCATTATGCCAATGCACTCCATGATCACTTGATCAACACAGAGTCTTTATGCTCTTTACTTACTCCTCATTGTGTCCTCCTTCACATTAGCCTTCTCTTGGCTTCGACCATACTTGTGACCAACTCCCCCTTTTTCTCGCACACGCTTGATCTCTGACTTGTAACTCCTTATATAGAAGTCATGTTCTTCACTTCCCGCTTAAATCTTAATTTGATCTGAGAAAATTATATTATTTTCCCTCCAAATTGCTTCGTCTAGAAACTTCATGATAAATCCATTAGCATTCACCTTGAATTGGTTTGCATGGTTTACCTAAAATTCAATGACATCTACTCATCATCCTTATCATCAAACTAATTCAAAAAATTTGATGTAACAAACTTATTGCTATTGATCTGATGAATCTTTGACTTAACAAATAATGCTCGGCTCCTTCTGTATTACTCAGCTTCTATTGTTATTTTACAAGTGCTCGACACCTATAGCATTTTTTCTTTGCTCAGCACTTGAAGACTTACTTAGCACCTGAAGGATTCTATGTTACTCAGCACCTAAAGGATTTTGTGTTACTTAGCACCTGAAGGATTGCTTGGCACACACTAAAGTTGAACTTGCTTGGCTTCAACTAAGAATCTGGTTGGCTCTAACTAGCTTTCTCGGCTCTCTCCAATGACTTAGTTAAACCTTACATCTTTTATGTATCTTAGTTTGTCCAACCCCTTAGAGTATGTCATTAGTACACTATTTCATCAATGGCTTAGCTGATCCTTATACTTCTTTACAACATCATAACTTCAACCTTTCTCTAGGTGCTCTAGTTACATCTTATTGATTGCCACCTCTTTGTCAATCAACCAATTGATAGTACTTGGACCACTTAAGCAATTTTCATTCCTGCAATAAGCAATTTTCATTCCTGCATGTAGCAATTTTGACATCAATGACAAAAAAATGATTGAAAACATTCTTTACTAGTTCCATTATTCTTCATTCATGATCTTTTCAATCATTTCCAACATTGGCACCATGTATGGAAACTATTAAGTTCTCAAATGATAAGAATAACAGATAGATGACTGATGATGGATGGGTAGAGGAATAATAAAATAAAAACACTAAATGCATTGTGTTGCAACACAATAAAAATATTATATATTCCATTTACTATGATTTCAAATGAATACATAGTGCCTTTTTATAGGCAAGTGTACAACATTCTAAAGAAATCTAGCATTAGTCGACAAGACAAAATATCTACACACTTCTAGTAAATACTATCGTTGACACAACCAAAATACCTAAACCTAATAATCTAGAAACATCTAATGATAAACAATTCATCCTAAGTAGAAATTATTATTTCTACACTCCCTACTAGTTTTTACTATCTACATCATTAATATTTACAATTCCCAATGCTTCCCTCAAAATTCCAAATTGTTCTTGTGCTAAAGCCTTGGTGAAGATATTTGCAAGTTGCTCCTCTAATCTACAATGTTGTAGATTAATTTCTTTGTTACTAACTAGCTCTCTAATAAAGTGATAAATT
This sequence comes from Cupressus sempervirens, assembly GCA_028749045.1. Taxonomy (NCBI): domain Eukaryota; kingdom Viridiplantae; phylum Streptophyta; class Pinopsida; order Cupressales; family Cupressaceae; genus Cupressus; species Cupressus sempervirens. Next base: position 988,205,548 of record CM053787.1, on the reverse strand, counting down.
TTCTCAATGTGCTTTGTCCTCTTATGAAACACATGGTTCTTTGAAAGTGCAATAGCTGACTTGTTATCACAATAGATCGTAGTAGGTCCATCTTGAGCTTGCATTAAGTCTTTCAAAGTCATTCACATCCATACTGCTTGACATGCTGCTATTGTTCCCACAAAATACTCTTCTTTAGCTAATGAGAGAGTTACTATAGGTTGCTTCTTTGATGCCTAGGCTACAATGCCTATCCCAAGATGAAATGCATATCCAAATGTGCTCCTTCTATCTTCAATATTCCTTGTAAAATCATTATCTGTATATCCAACTAACTAAAAATCCTCCAAAGTAGAATACAATATTCCATGATCCATAGTTCCTGCAATATATCTTAATATTCTTTTTCCTACATGCCAATATGAGTTCTTAGGTGAGTCCATGAATCTAGGAATTAAATACACTCCATACATAATATTTGGTCTAGTTGTTGTGAGATACATCAAACTACCAACCAATCTTCTAAATATAGTTGAGTCAAAACCTTTCTCAATATCTTCTCTATTTGGTTTGCTACCTACTACCATAGGTGTAGAAACTAGACTACAATTTATCAATTTAGATCTTTTCAAAACATCTTTTGCATATTTACTTTGACAAGTGAAAATTCCTTTATCATTTTAAGTAACTTCAATGCCAAGGAAATATTTCATCAATCCTCGATCTATCATTTCAAATTCGTTTTTCATTGCTAATTTAAACATGTCAATATATAGATTGTCTATAAAGATCAAATCATCAACATATAAACAAACAATCAAAATCTGACCTTGTTCATTGATCTTGGTATATAATGTAGGTTCACTGGTGATTCTCTTCAATCTATTCTCCATCATGTATGAATTTGTTATGTTGTACTAGGCTCTTGGAGCTTACTTCAATCCATAGAGTGCCTTCTTCAACTTATAAACTTTATCTTCATATCCTCTTATTCATATCCTAGTGGTTGCTGCACATACATTTCTTCTTCCAAATTTCCACTCAAAAATGTTGATTTGACATCCATTTGGTGAACCATTCATTTGTTTTGAGATGCAATAGCTAATAATATTATGAAAGTATTAAGTCTTGCTATAGGTATGAATGTCTCATTATAGTCAACCCCATATTCTTGTGAAAATCCCTTAGCAACTAATCTTGCCTTATATTTGTCTTCATCTCCATTAGATTTAAACTTAAGTCTTATAAACCCATTTTACACCTATGCAATCTTTGTTCTTAGGAAAATCAACTAATTCCCATGTATCATTTCTCTTAGTAGATTCTATTTCATCATTCACTACATTAATCCAATGTCCTTCCTTAGTTGCATCTTTAAATTATATAGGATCTTGACAAAATAAAGCAAAATTTGATTGCAAATCTGTTTTACTTCCTTGATCATAAATCTCATTGAAGCTTTTAGTTTTCTTATTTCTAATTCTTGATCGCAATTGTGCAATTATAGGATTTGAATCATTACTTATGAATTCAAAGATTCTCCATGTTGAACTTCATTTGTTAAGTGATCTCCTTGTGGATTTCATGGTGGAGTTCCTTCTTGGTCACTTTGTTGATCCTCTTGATCTTCATGATCCTTTTTATCCTTCTCATCAAATGATATTGTTGTAGCACTTGAAACAATTCTATCTATATTTTTGTCCCAAGTTTCATCCTCTTTAAATACAATAGTTTTATCATACCAATGTGATGTCTAGCTATTATTACACCCCCTTGAGTTGAAGTATTGATTTCTCCTTCCTCTTGGATCTAGACTCTTTCTTTCTTCTTTTTGAAAATTATATTTGCCTCTTCCTCTTCCTCTAAATCTATAATTTTCTCTTCCTCTACCTCTACCAAATGTCATTTGTGTTTTGAATTCATTCTTGAGTGAACTACCATTCAACCTGTCTTCATGATTATACAAGGATCCAAACACCTCATCTATAGATAATTTTGTTAAATCCTTAGATTCTTCAATTGCAACCACAATATTATCAAATTTAGGAGACAAACTTCTTGAAAAAAATTCTACAACTTTTTGAACAGTAAGCTCATCACCATTCTTCCTTACTTGATTAACAACATTCATAACACGACTTGAAAATTTCTCTATAGAATCAAAATCTTTCATTTGCTAATTCTGAAATTCTCTTCTAAGTGCTTGCAATTTAACAATATTTGTACCTTTTTTGTACCTTGATATGCAATCTCAAGAATGTCCCAAGCTTGTTTGGTTATAATAGCTGGCTTAATTTTTCCAAGAACAGAGTCATCCAGTGCTTATCCAATAATCTACAAAGCTTTTTAATTATTCTTCCTATTTTCATCAAGCTTTTTCTTTTGATTAGCATTTAAAGTAGACTCATCTATAGGTTCAACATAACCATTTAAGATTATATCTAATAACTCATAGGAATAAAATATAAGCTTCATTCTAAAAGCCCAATCATCATAATTCTTTCTAGAAAAAATTGGAATTAAAGGCTGAAAATCCCCTTAAGCCATGGCTAATAAAAACTCATAAAAATACATAGATATAGCAAACCCTAAATAGGGCAATAAGAAACTTACAAATCTCACAATGAAATGATTTACATGACTTTCAATACCCTTTCTTTGCTGCAATTCTCCTTACGCACAATCCTCTAAGCTCCTCTTTTTAACCTTGCTCTGGTACCAATTTGATGGATGGGGAGAGGCATAATAAAATAAAAACACTGAACACAATATGCTACGACACAATACAAATATATTATATTCCATTCACTATGATTTCAAATGAATACATATTTTCTTTTTATAAGAAAGTGTACAATATTCTAGAGAAATCTAGCATTATTTGACAAGACAAAATATCTACACACTTCTAGAAAATATTTTAGTGGACACAACCAAAAGACCTAAACCTAATAATCTGGAAATATCTAATGATGGACAATTAATCCTAAGTAGAAATTATTGTTTCTAAAAAATGAAACAATAAATCACATGAAACTTGTGGGAGATAAAGTATTTAGAATGTGAGTTATATGAAGTACATAATTATAAGAGAATATTTAAAAAATAAATAGAGGATAGTATAATCATCCACATAGCATTGGGTAAGATAGAAACATTATGTGCTTGATTTTTAGTCATTCCCAATACTAGGGGGGAACTTAGGGGAATTACTGACCATGATAGTGATAGAATGAATTGATTTAGAAAAGTCAAGATAAGCAAGACTTTGTAGCAGAGAACATGACTTAGGTCACCACATCACATAGTAACATAAAGCAAAGGATACACAGTGAACCTAATCACAACCAAAGGATAGTGCATGATAAATAATATAGGGAAGATATTCATGGAGTTTTTTTCATTCATCCTAAATAGATATCATTATAAATATATGGAAGTGTCTTCTATTTCTTAGTACTAATAGAAAATTGGAAGAGAGGGTGGTTTGAAAAAAGGGAGGCCAGACTATAGTACCTGCATCTAGCAATTACATCCTCTTAATCTCTTTAGAAGTGTTACAAAATTTCTCTATGGTGAGTACACTAGAAAGAATAGAGGTTCATATTTTTGGAGTCATATGAATTGCATATAGTTCAAATTTATGAAATTTTAATGTACTTGTGGTTTTCTTATATAGGTCTTTATCATTTATAATGTTAGATACATGAAGATTTGACACTCTACATATTATATCTATTGTATCACAATTTTATCTTTTAAATCTGGAAAGTACATTGTACAAGGTGGATATATATGAGCATTTAGTAGTGGGAAAGTATCCTAGAAGTTATTGATCCTTGAAAATCACTTTGAGGCATAAACATTAAATTCTTAAAGTACATGAAATTGATTGACCAAACAATTTGGGTTCAAAGTGAGTAAGGGATTTCGATATTCTTTAACGTATGTCACCTAAAAATTCCAAACACATCGAGAAAAGTATAAAATGGAATAATGAAAGAAACACAATGATTTACACTAGTTTTATCCCTATTTTAGCTAGTAGGGCCATTGGAATTGTGAATGCATGATATTGATTATATGCACCTTTCTGTACCTCATGATGTGGAAGTAATATTTGTAGAGGGAGATATTACTTGGATTTGCACCTAATATTTTCAATTTTTCCCCCTTTTCATCACCTTTTTAACTATCTATAAATTTCCATAGCCATACCAATTATCTTCATAGAACAATTGCAAACTGAGAAAGCTCAATTTGCAGAAGAGAACTAGTGAATCAAATTCTGACTTGAAAGTAATAAATATGGCATTATGAGTGAGGAAGAGGCTCAACAATGCTCTATAAATTAATATCTTGATTACTATTAAGAAACAAAATAATTACTCCATTGAGTTTCAAGTCAATAAGCATTTTTGCTATAATTTAAGTAATAGGAATATCACTTACCCTTGGTAGTGAAGGAATTCAATATATTAACATAGACTAAAATATGTGGTATCCAACTATTGTCAACAAGAGAAACATATGCAATATACATAGTGGTATCATCAATATTCTAGGCACATATCGGAGATGATCAGTCACCAATGTTCAAATTTGAAGTTTCAGAAGAAGAGCAAGTCAAATAGAGGAAGAAGTTCATTAATGTAAATTCCACAATAATGATACTCATGGAGCCATGCAGTATGTGAGTTAGTGTTATTGATGATAGGAATGTATAGAACATTGATGAAGCTATTGATCCAATCAACTTCCAAATGTCAAAGATCTAGGAACTCTTGATAGTAGACTCAATTATAACCTGGACAGAATCAGAAATGTTCTAGCCAAGGGTCACCAAAATTGATGAATTGATTGAGACTCATGACTACTAGATTGTTTGAGCTAACAACATCATCATTCTAGATGTCAAGGAACTAGAAAAATTATCTAATGCCATGAAATCTTATAGAGCCAAAGTAGTTACTCCTAAGAAGGCATGATGTTTTGATGTTTTTCTAGACATTTGTCATTCTCCCTTTTTTTTTCTTTTTGTAGCCATTCATGTCATTTTTTCAGTCTCTGTAATAGACAATGATTCAATATTGTCCTATTTTTAATTATTCTATTTAGAGATGCTCTGCAAATAAATCATCCAATGTAACCTACCATTTTTGGAAGGCCTATATATTTAACTTTTTGAGAAGTTAATAAGATTGAAAAAATTACTTTTAGGAAAACCCCTATAGTTGGGACTACTATGTGTGACTTTGAGTCCACTTTTATTTCTATTGTTAATTTAGTTTTATTATAGTATGTGGAATGAATGTGCTATTGTTGAAAATTAAATGAATGTAAATGAACTTGGTTTTATTTCCCCCATCAAAAGATGTAATGCCTTACTTTCTTTAGCATAAGCATAAGCATGTGTTTTTTCTTTCTACTATACACCATGTTTTTGTGTGTAGTATAGCTCATTGCATAAGGAGGTCAAAAAATTGGTTGATAGAGTGGCTGAGGGATAAACAATCTAGGTATTTTCAAAACATCAGTTAACTTTGTAATCTAGGAATTACCCATTTTTTCATCTTTTCATTTTCTCCTGCTATCATAGCTAGTTATGCATGTTTCCATTCCTTACATTATAATTAGAATAGATTGCATGTTGTGAGTTAGTCCCCATTTTCACTTGGCTAGGTTGTTTAAGGTGTTGAGTAATCTGGTATTTGCCTCTTCTTCTCTCTAGTTAAGAGCATACCCCCAAAACCCAAAAAAAAATTCATTGCAAATCTAAGAATGTAAAAAGGAGTTGAACCTTTCAATTTAGGGGTCTCTGATAGATTACTACACTGACCCATTCTATTTTTAACTTATTTGTACTCCAAAATCTTTTAGGTAGTTTAAGAGTCAAGGTATAAACCAAAAAGATAAGGAAGACAAACGCTAACCAACTCTCTTCAAGTACTTGGGGCTCTGATACTAATTGTTAGAATATATAGTCCACCAATATAATTAGGGGGGGGTGGGGGTGAAGCAGTTATCCAACTATTATCACAATTATCAACCTTATTAGTTCTTAATCATATGAGCAATATAACTAGAAACCACAAAAAGATACTCATGCACAATAACACCAACTATGTTAACTAGGGAAACCCTTGATCAGAGGGAAAAATTCAGTGGGGATGGTACCCATAGGATAATTTACTAATATGAATATTAGTTGTTAGAGGATGGACCTTGTTATGAGTATATAAAAACATTCAATACATATCTATCCATATTAGGAGACTTTGAATCCCTTTTAAGATAGTCCAACCCTATTAGGAGTTGTAGAAGGAAGATGGACCCATTGTCTAAACAACTTCAAGGGCAAGACCAATGAACCAATTGTCCAAATGATCTCTATAATATTCCTTGGAAAATAATAGAATTGAACTATACTAATCCTTCATCTTCCTTTGTCCTATCAACCAAACTCCTACTCCTTATAATCTCAATACCAGATCAGAAACATTGCATCCAATAATCCCTTGGATCACTTACTCACATTTTCCAAATACTTTACTCTTGTTCACACTTGCTTGAATACTTTACACTTTACATCATCACTCAAACAAGGAAAACATATTTTCTTTATACCATCTCCTCAAAAAAATTTCTTGACTTGGCCTTGAGGCTTCCCCAATTAATTATAATAAGACCATAATAAGATAATTAATTATTTCACAAGTACAATAGCAAATTTGGCTCATAGTCTATACAACTTCTCATATGTATGACTTTAGGGGTTGTACACTCTTTGAAATCATCATTAGATTATCCTCTATCATTTATAACTTCACATATCCAGATTATATCTCTGTTAGAAGATATAATTTTTGGAAATAGAGATGGAGTAACTGAGAGGCGAGGGGTGAATCAGTTACCACAAAAATAAATCCATAGATCCTTAGATGTCTTTAAAATATAGTTGCTGCTGACACTCGGTAACCACACAAATAAATGCTGAAACTTGATAGATGTTCTGTTAACTTATTAAGCATTTAAACTGATTAACATGCATGCATAAAGGAAATACAATGAACACAAGAGACACCAAATTTAACGTGGAAACCCAATTTGGGAAAAACCACCAAGTAACTAGTTACCAATTTTCACTCTTCTAAAGTGAGCCCTATTAGGAGCCAACCCTGTTAAAGGTTACACAAAACATTGTTAGGTGTGACTCTATTGGAGGATTTAATCACCCTGTAAAGAGTGGCCTTGTCAGAGGTCTTTAGAACAATTTAACTAAATTGTCACCTTGTTAGAGGATTTACAAAATGGCTGTTAAACCAACTCTGTTAAGAGATTTGAATCACTATTACAATAATTAGAAAGCAACAATGAAGTGATCTGAAATATATGCAACTTATCTTTGCTGAATACAGATCTCTATTGTGCTTCACTAGATCCTCACTGATCGAATACAACTTTGTAGCTCCTTAAGGATATCTAATCCTTCCACAACATTCGCTCATATCTTCAATATTCGCTCATTCCATTTACATTCATACCTTCGCACTCTTATGTATCCACACTCTTACATTTTTGAATTCACAACTTGACCTTTCATATATACCTTGTAGATTGTCAGGTCGGCTCAATTACAAGTGACAACAACTGAAAAATATTAAATCAGTTGGCTGCAAACATTGCACAAAACAATGTAACTTAATTCTTTAGAAAATAAAATTCTTCGCTGCCCGACCCAGCTCGGTGACCACTGCTCTAGAATGGTTTTCCCAGTGTTAACCAAGTGAAGCTCAGTAAACACTGCAAACCTTGCAACTTCCTTTAGAGACTGATTTAACTTGGTAAACACTGACCTTCCTTCGCTTATCGAGTGAGCTCAGTAAAAGCTAACTTTCTCTTCGATGATCGAGTGAACTCGGTAGACATTGAATTTCCCTTTGTTAACATTGGGAGCTCAGTTAACATTAACTTTCTGCTAAAAAATCCTTTGATGCTTGAGTGAGCTCGGTAAGAGCTAACTTACTGTGTAATGTTCAGGATCGCTTGGTAGTCACTATAAATTTCTTTGCTAACCATCTGAGCTCGGTAGACTCTATCTAATGGCTGATATGATATTTGTGTAACATCAAAGACAATACACAATTAATAATTGTATCCAACAATCTCCCTCTTTGGCATTGATGGCAACACAACATGTCATAGCATAATAAAATTTGAAAACAAGTCTTTCTCTTATATGGAAACACAACATGTCAACATAAAAATTCTCCCTCTTACAGTAATCTCCCTCTATGAAGGAATTACATAGCAAACTCTTTATCTTAAACAAATTTCAGAGAGATATGATAGTAAAACTCTCCCTCTTTGACAACACATGCCAAAGAAAACTCAACTCAAATGAATTTTAGTGTACCTTTAGTACTGATTCATATGCAATATTTTTTGATTATGATGCATCAACTGATAGATCTTCAACTTGGTATGAGTTGATGCATCACTAAAACTTCATTTTAGTGAACTTCAGATGGGGGAGTGACCCCTAACTTACCTCTTAGATACAAGAATGCAACCTTAGGTAATGGTTTTGTGAATATGTCAGCAATTTGTTCTTTTTTATGAACATATTCCAATCTGATCTCCTTATCTTGCACCAATTCTCTGACAAAATGATATTTTATTGCAATGTGCTTGGTTTTGGAATGCATCACTGGATTCTTAGATATGTTGATTGCACTTGTATTATCACAGAACATAACAACTGGTTCTTTGATTTCCACTTTCATGCCTTCCAACAACTATTTAAATCAAACAATATTAGAACAGTTTACTGCTGCAGTAACATACTCTGCCTCTGTTGTAGATTGGGATGTACAATTTTGCTTTTTACTTGTCCAAGAAACCAACCTCTTTCCAAGAAAGAATGCACCTTCACTTGTACTTTTTCTGTCATCAATTTTTTCTTCCCAATCAGCATCAGTAAACACTTTCAAATCCAGATTACCTCCAAATTTGTACCATAAACCATAATCCTCAGTTCCTTTCAAATATCTCATTATTCTTTTTATTTCCATTATGTGATTTTCTCTTGGTTTTGCTGAAAATCTTGCTACAATACCAACTGCAAGGGCAATATTTGGCCTAGTATAAACTACATACTATAACTTTCCAATCATAGATCTATACAATGTTTGATCTACTTGTTTTGATTCATCTTCCTTGGTAAGTTTTAATCTGGTACACATAGGAGTTCTAACTGGTTTACAATCTTCCATTCCAAACTTTTTCAATATCTCCTTGATGTATTTTGATTGAGTGATGTAGATACCATTTTTATTCTGCTGAATTTGAAGACCAACAAAGAATTTGATTTCAGCAAACATAGACATTTCAAATTTTTTGTTCATTTGTTCTGAGAATTCTTTGCAAAGATCATCATTCCTTGTGAAAATAGTATCATCTGCAAATATTTTTGCCAAGACAATCTTATCATCTAATCATTCCTTTATATACAAGCTACTATTATCATTAGTTTTTTGAAAACCAATAAGATAGTTATGCAATCTTTCATACCATGCTCTAGGGGCTTCTTTTAGACCGTACAATGCCTTGTCTAATTTGCAAACCATGTTCTTCTTATCTAGATCAACAAAACCTTCAGGTTGTTCAATATAAACCTCTTCATCCAGTATACCATTGAGGAATGCTGACTTGACATCCATCTGATAAACTTTGAATCCTTTGTGAGCAGCATATGCTAGTAAGGTTCTAACTCCTTCCAATCTTGCAACAGGAGCAAAAGTTTCTCTATAGTCTATTCCTTCTTCTTGAGCATATCCTTTGCATACTAGTCTAGCTTTGTTTCTTGATACCTTACCATCTTCATCCAACTTGTTTCTGAATACCCACTTAGTTCCAATCACATTTTTGTCTTTAGGTCTAGGTACAAGAGTCCATATCTTATTTTTTTCTATCTGTTCTATCTCTTCATTCATTGCTTCAATCCAACTATCATTTCCCAATGCATTTTTGATATTTCTAGGTTCAAAATCAACAAGTAAACAAGTACCTTTCAACTTATTTCTTGTCATGGTTCTTTCAGATTTATCTCCAATGATCTGATCTGCTGAGTAATGTCTCCTAACATACTTAGCTAATACAGGCTCCTTGCCTTTTGAATGAATTTCATTATTATCCTCCTGCATTTCAAATTCAGGTTCTGTCTATTCTGGCTCGGTAGATATTTGCTTGGTAGATGTTGGCTCAGGTCCTTCAGACTTGGTAGACACTTGCTCGATAGACACTGAATTTAACTCAATTTGTTGTGGCTCACTTTGAACTTCCTATAACTTGGTTACAGATGACTTGGGAGTAGAAGATTCCTAATTTTTTGATGTAACTAGTACTATATTAGGTTCAATGAAGACAAACCTTTTATAATCTTCTAGTTCCCTTTTCCTTTCTTCTTCAGTCCTTTCTACAAACTCATCCACTTTCACATGTGCACTTTCTATGACTTTGTGAGTAGACAAGTTCAAACATATATATGCCTTACTTTTGCATGAGTATCCAAAGAATATACCTTCATCACCTTTCACATCAAATTTTCCTTTTCTAGATTCTTTCAAAATGTAACATTTACTTCAAAATACTTTAAGGTAACTTACATTAGGTTTATAGCCATACCATAACTCATAGGGAGTTTTGAATGAGTCTTTCTTTAGCTGTACTCAGTTCAGGGTATGAACTACAATGTTGATAGCTTCCTTCTAGTATTTGATAGCAATGCTCTTTTCAATCATTAAAGTTCTTGCACAATCCATGATGGATCTATTCCTTCTTTTAGCTATTCCATTTTGCTGGGGTGTTCCAAGGGCTAATACCTGTCTTTTGATTCCTCTTTCAATGCAAAAGTTATTAAACTCATGTGAAATGAATTCTCCACCTCTCTCTAACCTCAAACATTTTAATCTTTTCCTTATTTCCTTTTTTACTCTAGCCAAGTAGCATTTGAACTTTTCAAATGCTTCTAATTTGTTTCTTAGATACATGACTGTCATCATTCTTGAGTAAACATCAACAAAAAGAATGAAGAACTTTTCTCCAGTATGGCTTTCAATTCCAATGGGTCCACATAAATCAGTATGCACAATTTCTAATATATCTTCAGACTGATAGTTTTTACTTTTAAAACTAGTTTTTTCCATTTTACCAATTTGACAATTTTTGCATAGACCGACCTCAGGTTTCTTTATGTTAGGAATGCCTCTTACTTTCTTAAATTTTCTTATCTTTACCAAATTATCAAAATTTACATGACACAACCTTTTATTCCATAACCAACTTTCTTCAACTTGAGCAATGAAACATGAACATTCATCTAGTTCAAGACAGAACAAGTTACCTTTAGTTTGAGTACCTGATCCAATCAGCTTTCCTTTGCCATCTAGTAGTCTTGCTTTACCATGCATGATTTATACTTTGAATCCATTATTGAGTGGCTGTGCCACACTTAAAAAATTAAGCTTTAGTCCTTCTACCCAATAGGCATTATCACATATAAGTTCTTTGGTTAGAGAGATTCTCCCTCTTCTTTTTATACAACAAGGTTCATTGTTACCAAATCTTACACTGCCACCATCATAGTCTTCAAAGTATTCAAACTTAGTTTTGTCACTAGTCATGTGATGAGAACAACCACAATCAATGATCCATGTATCATTTTTGCTCATATGAGAAATGAGTGCCATTTCTTCATCATTATTAGATTCATCTTTCAAAACAATGTAGACAATTTCATCTTCTTCTTCATCATTAGAATTATTAGAATATTTAGCCATAAAACATGTTTTCTTACCTTTATCCTTGAATGAGCTGAAGTCTTTCTTTCCATTGAACTTGTATCCTTTCTTCTCATCTTTATTCTGCTTGTTTGGACACCTAGCAGCAATATGACCAACTTCTTCATATGAAAAAAAAATTAGAGGTACTTTACCTTTGTATTTTCCTCTGCCTCTAGAGTATTTCCTTGCTAGAAGGGCTTCTATTACTTCAAGATCACTGTCTGAACTTTGGTCTGATTCATCTTCACTTTCTGACTGAGATTCCTTTTTCCTTTTTCCTTTCTCCTTGAGTCAAAGCTTGGCTTCAAATGCTGATTCAATGTTCTTGGAAGCTGGAACATAGTTATCAAAGTTGTCTAGTTCAAATGTAGTCAATCTTTCAACTATAGCCTCTAGATTTATCTTATGATTTGCTTCACATCTTCTTTTTTGAATTGCAAAAACTTTGATTGCATCAATGGGAAGTAGAGTTCTAAGAACTTTACTTATGACTGTCTCTTCCTTGATATCTCATCCAGATGCTTTGATTGCACTGACACATGCTTTGACTCTTTCAACATATTTTGCAATGTTTTCATCTTCTCTCATCCTCATTTGATCAAATTGTCCTCTCAGACTTTCTGCTTTGGCTCTTCTAATAGTATCATCTCCTCCATAGATCTCTTTTAGATTTTCCCACATTTCAAAAGTAGATTTGTAGTCCTTGATATCATCAAATTCTTCATAACTCAGAGCAGATGCTATATCTATCATCATAATGTTGTGGGTCTTCTTTTCAACAATATCATTGATAGATAGTGTACCAGTTGGTTCTGCATATTTTTCATCAAGGTATTTTAGTCTTGTATCTCCAATAGAAGCTAGATGAAGTCTCATCAACCCTTGCCATGCTAAGAAGTTGTCCCTATTAAGTCTTGGAATTTACCTCTTATAAGACATCCTGATCTTTAGCTTAGATCCTTGAAATCTTATCTTGCAAGCACCAAAAGCTCTAATACCAATTGTTGGAAATAGAGATGGAGTAACAGAGAGGGGAGGGGTGAATCAGTTACCACAAAAATAAATCCATAGATCCTTAGATGTCTTTAAAATATAGTTGCCAATAACACTCGGTAACCACACAAATAAATGCTAAAACTTGATAGATGTTCTGTTAACTTATTAAGCATTTAAAGTGATTAACATGCATACATAAAGGAAATAACATGAACACAAGAGATACCAGATTTAACGTGGAAACTCAATTTGGAAAAAACCACCAAGTAACTAGTTACCAATTTTCACTCTTCTGAAGTGAGCCCTATTAGGAGCCAACCCTATTAAAGGTTACAAAACACATTATTAGGTGTGACCCTATTAGATGATTTAATCACCCTATAAGGAGTGGCCTTGTCAGAGGTCTTTAGAACAATTCAACTGAATTGTCACCTTGTTAGAGGATTTACAAAAGGTCTATTAAACCAACTCTGTTAAGAGATTTGAATCACTATTACAATGATTAGAAAGCAACAATGAAGTGATCTGAAATATATGCAACTTATCTTTGCTGAATACAGATCTCTATTCTGCTTCACTAGATCCTCACTGATCGAATACAACTTTGCAGCTCCTTAAGGATATCGAATCTTTCCACAACATTTTCTCATATCTTCAATATTCACTCATTCCATTTACATTCATACCTTCACACTCTTATGTATCCACACTCTTACATTTTTGAATTCACAACTTGACCTTTCATATATACCTTGCAGATTGTCAAGTTGGCTCAATTACAAGTTACAACAACTGAAAAATATTAAATCAGTCGGCTGCAAACATTGCACAAAATAATTAAACTTAATTCTTTAGAATAATAAAATTCTTTGCTGCCTGACCCAGCTCGATGACCACTGCTCTTGAATGGTTTCCCCAGTGTTAACTAAGTGAAGCTCGGTAAACACTGCAAACCTTGCAACTTCCTTCAAAGACCAAGTTAACTCGGTAAACACTGACCTTCCTTCACTTACCGAGTGAGCTCGATAAAAGCTAACTTTCTCTTCGATGACCAAGTGAACTCAGTAGACATTGACTTTCCCTTTGTTAACCTTGGGAGCTCGGTTAACATTAACTTTTTTCTACAAAATCCTTTGATGATCGAGTGAGCTCGGTAAGATCTAACTTATTGTGTAATGTTCAGGATTGCTCGGTAGTCACTATAAATTGCTTTGCTAACCATCTGAGCTTAGTAGACTCTATTTAATGGCTGATATGAAATTTGTGTAACATCAAAGACAATACATAATTAATAATTGTATCCAACAATAATACAATCATCAAAAACTACTTCTCAGGTACTTAGTTTCTATACTACTCTCTGTAAGACACTTATAACTTATTTATAACTTTTAATTAAGTTATGGAAGCTTAACATCATCATTAGGATACAATGTGGAATATTTCCTTAACTTCATGTCACCTAATCATCAAAAAAAATTCTGTACAACCATGATCTCTATCTATTATTATGCTAGTCATCACAAAATTACTACTATGTTGATATCAATGAAAAATATAGTCATGAATGCAACATGCTAGTTATGCCAAATGCTCACAAATTCTTAGGATACTCCCCAAGAAAATACCATAATCTTTCATGGTAATAGGATCATCAAAATTGAGCCTCTTTATTATGCTCTTTGAACTCTCTAGCTCCTGTATGAAGAAAAAAGACAAAATCCAAATTAGACTAGTTAATTAAATGATTTGTACATATAATTTATGTAAATTTATTCAAAATATATATTGATCGATTATGAAGGAAACTTCATTTTCCTATCTTTATGCCTTCCTCTACCGGTCAAGAGTGCCCACATATATCCTCAACAAAGCACACACCTTGCTAAGTTTGACCTAAACATGTGTGTGTGGTTGTTAGATTGATCTAATTCTTAAACTATAATATTATTAATGATAACATAATAAAAAAATTAAATTATAATTTACCTCGGATGATCTCTAATCAACAAATATTAGTTAAGTGAGAAAAGATACAAATCCTTGCTAATCTCCCTCCATCACATGAGGTGTTTCCTATTATAATTTAAAATATAGTTTTTACAATGGTGAAAATCATTTCACTATAATCTAAGAATATTAATACAACTAAAAATAAAATCATACACATAAATACTATAGGTCTCTCACTACAAATGAAAATGCTCGAGGGTTTACAATGGTGAATCTAGGTATGTGCGCCATCAAAGTCCACCCTCTATAAAATAAATAATGCAATAACATTTCATTAGTAAAACCAACTAAAAAGTACATATCTATCTATATATGAATTAAATGACTTTAAAACATATAATTACCTTCCCTTATCAATGGTCAGTGGTGCAACCCCCTCACACAAACCTCCATTGATAGGTGAAAGCCGCAAGAGAAAAAGAAGATGAGAAATCAAAAAGAAATTAATAAGTAATCAAATAACACATACCGTAGAGGTCACAAGGCCAAATGAAATGGCTGAAAGTGTGACAACATACAAACATTTCATCTTATCCTTTGTTATCACTTGGACATAAATGAATCACATAATGTACATAAGTATAAAGTTATAATTTTTTTTAATAGGATGAACCAAATTTATAGACTTACAATAATAGAAGGAGCCCATGTCTCTGCCTGTTGTCCTTGTTTCTCATAGAATTTGTGGCTCTCTACTATTGTTTCTACTATTTCATCATCCCCAACCTCAAACTATTAATCAGAATCAGTAATGAGACCCACATAAAGACTCTTTCACATAGATATATGAGGACCGACTAGATGTACTAGCACTAGCATTATCAATAGAAGGAGGAAACAATGACCTAGTTTGGGTGACTAGTAGGCTTATCAAATGATGAATGACTCTAATAGATACCATACTATCCTAAGCGATGACATCAAGATGGTGGACTAGAAGAAGAATGAGGATATTAATGGAGGACAAATATGGTGGCTTTGTTTTACTTTTCCCTAGGTCTATCATGTGGAGCTTCACATCCTACACCCATATTCAACTTCATTCTCCAATAATTATCATTAAGACCTTTGATAAACCCAACATATAATTTTCTCAAGAAATATATGGGCACCTCCAAATTTTTGTGTGGTATTTTTATCAAAAACCATCTGCCAACGATCCTAAATGAATTTTAATGGCCTCATTAGTGCACCATTTGATTCAAAATTTTGGTTTTCTAGGGTCAACTATTTTACCAATTTTGGGGTTGGAAAATATGTCAGTTAATTCCTTTTTACTAATATTAAGGGTTACAATCCCATCATAATCCAAACCATCATGAAATTTGCATTGCATCTCATCATGCCAATGAAGAGCTACATCATGGCAAGGTTATCAATATTAGCCACTATAGTATTAATGGTGGCTAGCATGGGATTTCAATTTTTGTCAATTAGGTCTTGAATTTGAGGAGGGTTTTGAGGGAGTAGTGATGGTTCTGGGTTGCTTTGAGGATCATCAATTGGTGAGGAATTTTTGGAGGTTGATTAGGTTCTTTTATGCATGGTTATAATGCAATTAAACATATAATTAAAATTTGAATGAAAATTTATAAATTAAATTAAAAAATTACATTTTCATTACACTAAGATAAATTAAAAGAAAACTAAGTCAATTAAAATAATAATAAAAATTGAACTTCTTATTAAAATATATAGTCCACCAATAAAACTAAAAGGGGGTGAATTAGTTATGCAACTAATATCACAATTATCAACCTAATTAAACTTTAACCATCTGAGGAATATATTTAGAAACCACAACAAGATACACCATATATGTTAAGTAGGGCAACCCTTGATTAGAGGGAAAAACCCAGTGGGGATGGTACCCACAAGATGATGTATTAATATATATATTCTTTGTTAAAGGATCGACCCTATCAAGAGTCTATGAATACGTTCATTACATATGAGTTCCTGTTAGGAGACTTTGAATCCCATATCACAAAACTCACATCCATTAATCCCTTGGATTTCTTACATGCATCACTCAACCAATTTTCTGCTTTTTGCACTTCGCACTTGATACCATGATCACTCACCATATGATCTCTCATTACAAACAAGGAAAACATCTTTTCTTTATACCATATCTTCAAAATAATTCTTTGAGTTGGCCTTGGGGCATTCCCAATTAATTATAATAAGATATATAATTAATTATAATTACAATAGCATTGTTGTCTCATAGTCTATACAAAAATTCACATGTGTGATACTAGGGCTTGTGCACTTGGTGACACCACCAATAGACTATCCTCTATCACTACCTAACTATGCATCCTCTAACTACATTTTAGATGTAAGATAGAAAACAACCATTAAGAATAAATTTCTCAATACTCTATCTATGAACTACTCTTTGTAAATCAGGTACAAGTTTTGTACATCTTCAACTTAGACTCTATGCACTTGACCACATCATCAAGACATAGTGTGAAACATGTCCATAACTATATATTACTAGAAAATCAAAACATTATCCATACCATTAAGATCATTGTCTTCTACTCAGCCAGTGTTTATAGAAACCATGCTATGTTGACATCAATGAAAAATATAGTCATGAATGAAACATATCAATACTCTTCAATTTTTAGGATGCTCCCCCAAAGTAGTATCATCAATATTCACACTTAAAATCTCCCCCTTTGGTATTGGTGGAAACATAGATGAAATACCATCTAAGTTCAAAGAGTACCAAATAATTCTTTGTTGTTGTTGTTGTTTTTCTCATCTTCTCAAATCCTCTTCATCAACCAAGTAGGAAATCCTCTGGACTTTAGGATCAGCATTAGTTGTCCACATGCTAAAACGGTCTCAACATAGTAGGTGTATACTCTTCTTTTTTTATAATAGTTTATTACTTCACACTAAAATCTCCATAAAGAGATATATCTTCCTCATTCATATAGTTCTTCTCCCCCATTTTTTAGGAGATATTTTTTCATGCATATTATCTCCCCCATTGACATCAATGTCAAAAGCCTCAATATTACAACATAGCAATTGTTACATAGCAATTGCTAATATGCTGCTCCTAGTCTTCAACCAACTTGAGTGTTCAAAGACATTATTCAAAACCAAATACCAAGAGACCTCAATAACTCTTCTTATTACAAATACTCCCCTATATCGGAAACATCAACATTCAATATAGTCTAATAATAGTGCTCTATATCACTAGACTGATGCACTTATTGAATCATCTACTAAAAAATAGGCAGGGAAATAACCCCCATCATACCTCTTAATACTGAAACATATCTTTTGGAAAAGGATTCATAAAGATGAAATCTAATCTTTAGTACTCACATACTCCAATCTCATCTCCTTTTCTATTACTTTCTCTCTCAACACATAATACTTAATAGATATATTCTCAGTCTTAGAATTTAATACATGATTCTTAGACATACTCGCTATACTTGTGTTATCACAGTAAATGATAATAGGTTCTTCAAACTCAATTCTAATATCCTTTAGCATCTACTTCATCCACATAATTTTCAATTACAATTATTTGTTGGTACAACATACTCTACCTTAACTGTACTCTAAGAAATATAATCTTGCTTCTTTCTTAGCCAAAAAACCAATCTTCCTCCAAGAAAGAATGCCCCACCACTAGTTCTATTTCTATCATCAATACTCCCTACCCAATCCACATCATTATATGCACATAGAGTAAAATCACTTGATTTATCATACCAAATTCCATAGTTAGATGTTCCTTTCAAATATCTAAATATTCTCTTTACTGAGCTACAAAATGATACTCCTTAGTATAAGCTTGAAATCTAGCTACAATCACAACTATATTTGTTATATCTGGTCTGGTTTGAGTTAGATATTGCAAACCTCCAATCATGGATCTATACTTCTTCTGCTCTACTGTAGGTGTCTCATCTTTGTTGGATAACTTGTGACCAATTATCATAGGTGTACCAATAGGCTCACAACTTTCCTATCCAAATTTCTTCAAAAAATATTTCAAGTACTTAGCCTGTGAAATGAAAATGCCATCACTTTTCTGCACAATCTACAATCCTATAAAAAACTTCATTTCTCTTATCATGCTCATTTAAAACTCATTCTTCATTTCCTTAGCAAATTTATCACTTGCTTCATCATTACCTCCAAAAATAATGTCATCAACGAATATTACTATTATTAGCTAACCATTCTCAACTTCTTTCAAATATAAGTTACTATCTTTCATAATTTTAGCAAATTAAAGCTTTTCATACTAGGTTCTAAGTGCTTGCTTTAGACCATATAGAGATTTCTTTAGTCTCCATACCATTTCTTTGTCTTCTGATAAAGGAAAACCTTTAGGATACTCAATATATACATTTTCTTCAAGTTCTCCATTCAGGAAGACTAATTTAACATCCATCTGATAAACCTAGAATTTCTTATTTTCTACAAGTGCATTGGTCTCCTCATAGTCTATGCCTTCTTGTTTTGAATATCCCTTGCATACAAGTCTAGCCTTGTTCCTCATAACTTTTCCTTACTCATCCATCTTGTTTCTAAATACACATTTGGTTCCTATCACATTCTTGTCTTTAAGTTTAGGAACTAATTCTCTTGTATCATTCTTCACAATCTGATCTAAAATTTTCTTTTATTGCTTAAATCCAATGATCATATTTACATGTTTCATTTGTGCTCTTAGGTCTAACTTGGGATATCAGATATATCTCCTCATTTACACTATTTCTTGTCATCAAACCTTTTTCTTTTCTTCTAATTATCTGCTTAGGGGGGTGATTCTTTGTCAGATTCCTATTAAGGATAGGAGTTGATATCTCAAGTCTTATCTCATCTCTAGGTTTAGATCTTTTCTCTCCTCTTTGTTCAATAGTTAACATAGTTCTGTAAATCATTATTAGTCTCAAAGAAAAGTTCTACATTCTGTCTAATAATTCCAAAATTTTCTTCTTCTTCATCTAAATTATAATCGACCATCTTTCCCTTAGTTCCAAACTTTTCATAAATCATTACATTTTCTCATTCAACTATTGTATTAGTTCTATAGATAAAATATTTATACGCATTTCTTTTCAATGAACAACCAAGAAACATACCATCATCATTTATTGGATTGAACTTACCAATGTCATCATCTCTCTTTATATACAATTTTCTCCCAAATATTCTAAAATACTTAATTGATTGTGAATGACCACACCATAGTTCATAAGGTGTCTTGATCATACCTTTCATGATATGTACTATGTTCAAAATATATACAATTGTATTGATTGTTTCTCTTTAAAACATCTTAGAAACATCATTCTCAAACAACATCACTCTTGTTGCCTCTACTACTACCTTATTTCCTCTTTCAACAATCCCATTATGCTCAGGTGTTCTAGGTGAAGATAGTTATCTTTTGATTCCATTCTCTTCACAAAATATGTTAAACTCTCTAGAGGTGAATTCTCCTCCTCTATCTGATCTGAAACACTTTAACTTAACACCATATTCATTCTCAACTCTATTCATAAACATCTTAAACTTCTCAAAAGCTTCAGATTTCTCTTTAAGAAATGCTACCAACATCATTCTAGTGAAATCATCAACAAAAATCATAAAGTATCTTTCACCATATAATCCTCTTTTTCTTGAAGGATGACTCATATCTATATAAATGATCTCCAGCTTCTTTGTGGTAGTGAACTTCTTGGTAGGAAATGATAGTTTCTTCTATTTAGCCAAAATACATTCTTTACAAACAACATTAGTGTAATATTAGGCAAGTCTCTGACTCCAAATGTACTACTAACCTTTACAATACTATGACATTTTATGTGACATAATCTTCTATGCCACAACCAATTATTGTTCACTTTAGCTACCAAACATGTCATTTTAGTAGGATTCAACTAAAACACATTACATCTAGATTTTTCACCTATTCCAATTAGCTTACCATTTCTACCTTTGATAATGAAGGTTCTCTTAGTAAATTGTAACTAATAACCCTTGTCCACCAACTGTCTAACACTCAACATGTTACGCTTCAATCCATCAATGAAATAAGAATTGTTAGTGTTAGTTCTACCATCAAGAGTAACACATCAAATTCATGTTATATGACCATCTACATTGTTACAAGCTCTAACAATACCTCTATCATGATTCCTTAATGTTGGGATTAAAGATAGAGTAACTGAGGGGGGGGGGGGGGGGGGGGGTGAATCAGTTACTAACAAAAATTAATCCACATATCCTTGAAATGTCTTAATGATATAGTTATTGTTGATCAGTAAACAAATGTTGTAATTCATTAAATTAAATTATTACTTTTTTTTCAAGCATTCATGTATGTAACTAAAAATAAAGTGAGCACAAGAGACACCAGATATTAACGTGGAAACCCAATATGGGAAAAACCATCAAGTAACTAGTCACCAATTATTCACTCTTCTGAAGTGAGCCCTGTTAGGAGCCAACACTATTAAAAGTTACAATAGACACTGTTAGGTGTAACCCTATTAGAAGATTTAATCACCCTGTTAGGAGTGGCCTTGCTAGAGGTCCTTAGAACAATTCAATTGAACTATCACCTTGTTAGAGGATTTACAAAATGGCTATTAAACCAACTCTATTAAGAGATTTGAAATCACTACTAAAATGGTTAAAAAGCACCAATGAATTGACCTGAACAAGATGCAACTGAATTTGCTGGCTATAGGTCTCTCTTCAACATCATTAGATCCTCCTTGATCAAATATGACTCTACTGCTCCTCAATGATCTTTGATCATCCTTCAAATTTCTTCCACAATAATCAGTCTTCATGTCTCATTAACTTTTTCATACTTCCACTTTATACTACTCAGAATTTGCAACTCGACCTCTTACTTATACCATTCAGATTGTCAAGTTAGCCCATTTACGTGTTACATTTACCAATAAATCATACATTAGTCGGCTATGAATATTACTCTAAACAATTAAATGTCATTTCATAAAACAATAAAATCCTTCACTGGCTGACCCTGCTCGGTAAATATTGCTTCCATAAATTTCCTAAGTTAACCTCCTTGACTCCGTTAATATTACAATATCCTTAAAATCCTTTGGTTGTCGAGTTTACTTGGTAAGAATTGCTTCTGCCAAATTCCCTTTGATGACTGAGTGAGCTCGATAAGAACTAAATTTATTTGATTACCTTGAAAGCTCAGTAAGAACTACATCTTCCAAATTACTTTTGATGATCGAGTGAACTCGATAAGAACTGCTTCTTCCATATTACCTTTGATGATAGAGTGAACTCGGTAAGAACTACTTCTTCCATATTACCTTTGATGACCAAGTGAACTCGGTAAGAATCACATCTTTTCTTGGCTGACCTTTTGAGCTCAGTAGACTCTGTCCTTTGTCTAGCTGACCTTCTAAGCTTAGGAGACACTATCCTTTGTCTAGCTGACCTTCAGAGCTCGGTACACACTATCTTTTGTCTTGCTAACTTTTTGAGCTCGGTAGACACTGTCCTTTGCCTTGCTGACTTTCTAAACTTGGTTGACACTATTTGATGACTGATATGACATTTGTGTGACATCAAAGATGACACACAATTTGAACAATTGTATCCAACAATCTCCCTCTTTGGCATTGATGGCAACACAACATGTCATAGCAGGATGAAATTTGAAATCAAGTCTTTTAATGATAGAATACAAAACTCCCTCTTTCATAATAATCTCTCCCTCTTACACAAACTCTTATTATTTTATAAATTTCAAAAAAATATGACAGTATATTCTCCCTCTTTGACAACACATGCCAAAGAAAAATCAAATCAACACCAATTGAATAGTATTGTACCTGATGTACTGATTCATATGCAATGTTTTCATTGGTTTGCTACATCAACTGATAGATCTTCAATTTTTCTTCTGTTGATGCATCATGAAAACTATATTTCAGTGAGCTTTAGATAGGGGAATGGCCCCTAACTTACCTCTTAGATACAAGAATGCATCCTTAGGTAAAGGTTTTGTGAATATATCAACAATTTGTTCTTTTCTATGCACATATGCCAATCTTATTTCCTTTTCTTGCACCAATTCTCTAACAAAGTGATATTTTATGGCAATATGGTTGGTTTTTGAATGCATCACTGGATTCTTGGAGATGTTAATTGCACTTGTGTTATCACAAAACATAACAACAGGTTCTTTGATTTCTTGCTTCATACCTTCCAATAATTGTTTAAACCACACAATGTTTGAGCAATTTACTACTGATGCAACATATTCACCCTCTATTGTGGATTGAGATGTACAATTCTGCTTTTTGCTTGTCTAAGAAACCAACCTTTTCCAAGAAAGAAAGCTCCCCCACTTGTGCTTTTTCTATCATCAATATTCCCTGCCCAATTTGCATCAGTGAATACCTTTAAATCCATATTTCCTCCAAGTTTATACCATAACCCATATTCTTCAGTTCCTTTTAAGTATCTCATGATCCTTTTAATTGCCATCATGTGATTTTTTTTGGGTTTTGCTGAGAATCTCTCTACAGTTCCTACTGCAAGGGCAATATCTGGTCTTGTGTGCACTACATATTGCAACTTTCCAATCATAGATCTATACAATGTCTAATCTACTTCCTTAGATTCATCATCTGTGGTAAGTTTCAATCCAGTACACATAGCAGTCCCAACTAGTTTGTAGTCTTCCATACCAAACTTTTTCATTATCTCCTTGATGTATTTAGACTGAGTGATGTAGATGCCATTCTTACTTTTTTGAATTTGAAGACCAACAAAGAATTTGATTTCACCAAACATTGACATTTCAAATTCCTTGTTCATTTGTTCTAAAAATTATTTGCAAAGATCATCATTTCCTATGAACAAAGTATCATCTACAAATATTTCTGCCAAAACAATCTTATTATCTGGTCCTTCCTTTATGTACAAAATAATGTTGTCATTAGTTTTTTGAAAACTAATCTAAATAAGATAGTTATGTGATCTTTCATACCATACTCTAGGGGCTTTTTTCAGACCATATAATGCTTTATTCAATTTGCATACCATGTTCTTGTTGTCTTGATCAACAAAACCTTCAGGTTGTTCAATGTAAACCTCTTCATCTAATATGCCATTGAGAAATGCTGACTTGACATCCATCTAATAAAATTTATATCCTTTGAATGTAGCATATGCAAGTAAGGTTCTCACACTTTCCAATCTTGCAACAGGAGCAAAAGTCTCTCCATACTCTACACCTTCTTGAGAGCATCCTTTGCATACCAGTCTAGCTTTGTTCCTTGATACCTTACCATCTTCATTTAGTTTATTTTTGAATACCCACTTTGTTCCAATCACATTTTTGTCTTTAGGTCTTGGTACAAGAGTCCATGTCTTGTTTTTCTTGATCTGTTCTATCTCTTCATTCATAGCTTCAATCCAAATTTCATTATCTAGTGCATCTTTGACATTTCTAGGTTCAAAATCAGTAAGTAAGAAAGTTCCTTTTAACTTACTTCTTGTCATTGTTCCTTCTAATTTATCACCAATGATCTGATCTGGTGCGTGATGCTTTTTGACATACTTGGCTAACATGGGCTCCTTTCCTTTTGAATGACTTCCATTGTTATCATTTTACATCTCAACTTCTTGTCCTAGATTTGTTTGCTCAGGCTCGGTAGATGTTGATTCAGTAGCTTCTATTTGCATCTCAAATTCTTGTAACTCGAGTTCTTGCAACTTGGGAGGCATTAGCTCAGTTTGAACTTCCTGTGACTCGGTAACTGAAGACTCTGGAGTTAAGGATTCCTGATTAACTGGTATACTTGGTACTGTATCCGGTTCAATGTAAAAAAATCTCCTGTAGTCTTTAGGTACCCTTTTGTTTTCTTCTTTAGATCTTTCTACAAACTCATCAACTTTCACATGTGCACTTTCTATGACTTTGTGAGTAGATAGATTCAAACATCTATACGCTTTTATTTTGCAAGATTATCCCAAAAATATTCCTTCATTACTTTTTACATCAAATTTAACTTTTCTAGATTCTTTCAAAATGTAACATTTGCTTCCAAATACTTTTAGATAACTTACATTGGGTTTGTAGCCATACCACAACTCATAGGGTGTTTTGAATGAGTCCTTCTTCAGTTGTACTCGGTTCAAGGTATGAACTATAGTGCTAATAGCTTCCTTCTAGTATTTGATAGCAATGCCTTTCTCAATCATTAAGGTTCTTGCACAATCCATTATAGATCTATTCCTTCTTTCTGCTATTCCATTTTTTTCAAGAGTTCCAGGTGCTGAAACCTGTCTTTTGATTCCCCTTTCAATGCAAAAGTTATTGAACTCATGTGAAATAAATTCACCACCTCTATTAGATCTTAAGAATTTTAGTCTTTTTCTTGTTTCCCTTTCTACTCTAGCAAATACCATTTGAACTTTTCAAATGCTTCTGATTTCTCTCTTAGATACATGATAGTCATCATTCTTGAATAATAATCAACAAATAGAATAAAGATTTTTTCACCCGTATAACTTTCAATGCCAATAGGTCCACACAAATCAGTATGCATAATTTCTAGAACTTCTTTGGTATGATAGTTCTTGCTTTTAAAACTAGTCTTTTCCATTTTACCAATTTTACAATTCTTGCATAGACCAACCTCAAGTTTCTTTATGTTACGAATACCTCTTACTTTCCTAAATTTATTAATTTTTATTAAGTTTTCAAAGTTTACATGACACAACCTCCTATTTCATAACCAACTTTCTCCAATTTGAGCAATGAAACATGAACTTTCACCAAGTTCAAGAAAAAATAATTTACCTTTTGTTTGAGTGCCTGATCCAATCAATTTTCCTTTTCCATCCAACAATCTTTCTTTTCCATGCATAAATTCTAATTTGAATCCATTATTGAGTAGCTATGCCACACTCAACAAATTTAGCTTTAGTCCTTCTACCCAATATGGATTATCACATACAAGTTCCTTGGTTAGTGAGATTCTTCCTTTTCCTCTTATACAAAAAGGTTCATTGTTACCAAATCTTACACTGCCACCATCATAGTCTTCAAAGTATTCAAATTTAGTTTTATCACCAGTCATGTGATGAGAACAACCACTATCTATGATCCATGTATCATTTTTGCTCATATGAGAAATGAGTGCCATTTCTTCATCATTATTAGACTCATCTTTCACAGCAATGTAGACAATTTCATCTTCTTCTTCATCATCAGAATCATTAGAATCTTTTTCCATAAAACATGTTTTCTTACCTGTATCCTTGAATGATTTGAATTCTTTCTTTCCATTGTACTTGTGACATTTCTTCTCATCTTTGCTTTGTTTATTTGGGCACCTAGTAGCAACATGTCCAATTTATTCACAAGAAAAATAGACTAGAGGAACCTTACCTTCGTATTTTCCTTTGCCTCTTGAATATTTTCTTGCTAGTAAAGCTTCAACCATATCAAGATCACTGTCAAAACTTTGATGTAATTCTTCATCACTTTCTAATTGTGGATCCTTCATCTTTTTCCCTTTTTCTTTGAGTGAAAGCTTGGCTTGAAATGTTGATTCAACATTCTTGGTAGCTGGAACATAATTGTCATAGTTGTCTAGCTCAAATGTAGTCAATCTTCCAACTATGGCCTCTAAATTTATTTTATGATTTGCCTCACATCTCCTTTCTTGAATTGCAGAGACTCTGATTGCATAAATAGGAAGTAGAGTTCTAAGAACTTTGCTTATAACTGTCTCATCATTTATATCTCCTCCAAATGCTTTGATTGCACTGACACATGCTTTAACTCCTTCAGCATACTTTGCAATGTTTTCATCTTCTCTCATCCTCATTTGATCAAACTTTTTGCTTTGGCTCTTCTTACATTATTATCTCCTCAATAGATTTCTTTCAGCTTGTTCCACAATTCAAAGGCAGTTTTGCAATCTTTGATGTAATCAAATTCTTCATAACTTAGAGAAAATGCTATATCTATCATCATGTTGTTATGAGTCTACTTTTCAAAAATATCATTGACAGATAATGTACCAGTAGGTTCTGCATATTTTTCATCTAGGTACTTTAGTGCTGTATCTCCAATAGAAGCTAGATGAATTCTCATCAATCCTTTCCATGCTCAGAAGTTGTCTCTGTTAAGTCTTAGAATTTTCCTCTTCTAAGAGATCCTAACCTTTGGCTTAGATCCTTGAAATATTTTCTTGAAAGCACCAATAGCTCTGATACCAATTGTTGGGATTAAAGATAGAGTAACTGAGAGGGGGGGTGAATCAGGTACTAACAAAAATTAATCCACAGATCCCTAAAATGTCTTAATGATCTAGTTACTACTAATACTCGGTAAACAAATGTTGTAATTCGATAATTAAACTATTACTTTCTTTTCAAGCATTCATGTATGTAACTAAAAATAAAGTGAGCACAAGAGACACTAGATTTTAATGTGGAAACCCAATATGGAAAAAACTACCAAGTAACTAATCACCAATTATTCACTCTTCTGAAGTGAGCCCTGTTAGGAGCCAACCCTGTTAAAGGTTACAATACACACTATTAGGTGTGACCTTGTTAGAGGATTTAATCACCCTATTAGGAGTGGCATTGCTAGAGGTCTTTAGAAAAATTTAACTAAACTATCACCTTGTTAGAGGATTTACAAAATGGATATTAAACCAACTCATTTAAGAGATTTGAAATCACTGCTACAATGGTTAGAAAGAAACAATGAATTGACCTGAACAATATGCAACTGAATTTTTTGGCTATAGGTCTCCGTTCAGCATCATTAGATCCTCCTTGATCAAATATGACTTTGCTTCTCCTTAATGATCTCTGATCATCCTTCAAATTTGCTTCCACAATAATCAGTCTTCATGTCTTATTAACTTTTTCATACTTCTACTTCATACTACTTAGAATTTGCAACTTGACCTCTTACTTATACCATTCAAATTGTCAAGTCAGCCCATTTACATGTTACATTTACCAATAAATCACACATCAGTCGGCTACAAATATTACTCTAAAAAAATAAATGTTATTTCATAAAACAATGAAATCCTTTACTAGCCAACCCTTCTTGGTAAATACTGCTTCCAAAAATTTCTTGAGTTAACCTCCTTGACTCGGTTAACATTGCAATATCCTTAAAATCCTCTGGCTGCCAAGTTTACTCGATAAGAACTGCTTCTGCCAAATTCCCTTTGATGACCAAGTGAGCTCGATAAGAACTAAATTTCTTTGATTACCTTAAAATCTCGACAAGAACTGCATCTTCCAAATTACCTTTAATGACCGAGTGAACTCGATAAGAACTACTTCTTCGATATTACCTTTGATGACCGAGTGAATTCGATAAGAACTGCTTCTTCCATATTACCTTTGATGACCGAGTGAACTCGGTAAGAACTGCATCTTTTCTTAGCTGACCTTCTGAGCTTAGTAGACTCTATCCTTTGTCTAGCTAACCTTCTAAGCTTAGTAGACACTATCTTTTGTCTAGCTGACCTTCTAAGCTCAATAGACACTATCCTTTGCCTTGCTGACTTTTTGAGCACAGTAGACAGTGTCCTTTTCCTTGCTGACTTTGTGAGCTTGGTAGACACTGTCTGATGACTAATATGACATTTATGTGACATCAAAGACAACACACAATTTGAACAATTATATCCAACACTTAACTTAACAAACTTATTGATCAATCAATATCACTAGTCATGTGATGTGAATAACCACTATCAATTATCCTATTAGATTTCTTTTCCACTTAGGAAAATAGAGTTCTTTCGTCTCTAATTTCTCTATCAAGATCATCTTCCTTGATAGACACAAATCCCAATTCATCATCACTTTCACTTTGACCTTTCTCATCAGATTCTTCATCTTCATTTGCATACAAACAATTACTATCTCTTCTAGGATTAAACATCCCCTTATACTTTTTCTCACTTATAGTTCATTTAGATTCATAATGACCAAATTCATCACAAGTCCTACATTTAAAGATTTTCTTACCATATTTTTATCTTCTTACAAGAAGGGCTATACCTTCCTCAATTTTCTCGTCTTCATTAGATCTACTACTGCCAACAAAATCTCCATGTGTTCTTGCACTACTTGTTAGATTAGGTCAAATGTTTAAGGCACTAAAAGTTGTTTTGATTCTTGCAAGATTAGTAGACTATCTCAGATCTAGTTCTACACATTCTAATCTTCCAAGCAATGTTTCCTTTGTAAAATCCTTAGTGAAGGACATTACTAGCTTAATCATTTGAGCGAGTTACTTGAATGGTGGCGTAAAACTTTTCAATATCTTCCATATTACTTCATCTTTTTCCTTGCTTCCACCAAGAGAGTAAATTCCTACAAAATATCTGATATTCTATCAAAATATCTTCTTACAAATTCATCTCCAATCATTTTAGCAACTTGAAATGCACATATCCAATTTTGTAATCTTATTATTTTTGCATGTGTATCACCTTCAAAAGTAGATTCCAATGCTTTACCTGACTGTATTTATTCTTTGGAAGAGCTGATAATAGAACTTCTTTAGCTCTCATGTTACACATGAATAGATCAATTTTTGGTTTGGTACATTGTTCAACCTATTCTTCTTTTATAATTGTCTTCTCATTCTTTGTCAAAATCCAATAACATAGACCCATTGACAATAGATGAGTCTTCATCTTCTCCTTCCAACTATCATAGTTGGCTTCATAAAATCTAGGACTATCCTTTCTAAAAATATTCACCATTGATCTCCCAAATATGTTAAGCTTATCCTTCAAGGACCTTATGCTTTGATACCAATTGTTAGAATATATAGTCCACCAATATAACTAAGAGTGGGGGGGTGGGGCACTGAATAAGTTATCTAACTAATATCACAATTATCAACCTTATTAAACTTTAACCATATGATAAATATAATAAAAAATCACAAGAAGATACTCATACATAATAACACCAAATATGTTAACTAGGGAAAACCTTGATTAGAGGAAAAACTCTAGTGGGGATAGTACCGACAAGATGATGTAATAATATAAATATTCCTTTTTAGAGGATGGACCCTACTAGGAGTCTATGAATACATTCACTACCTATGAGTCCCTGTTAGAAGACATTGAATCCCTGTTAGAAGGTTTCAACCATATTAAGAGTTGTACCAACCTTGTTAGGAGTTTTGGAAGATAGTTGGACCTACTATCCAAACAAATTCAATGGAAAGATCAATGAACCCACTATCCAAATGATCTCTACATTATTCCTTGCAAAATAATAGAAATGAAATGTACTTCCTTCCTCTTCTTCTATCCTATCAACTGGACCTCTTCTCCTTTTGATCTCATAACTAGATCACAAAACTCACATCCAATAATCCCTTGGATAAATTACACACATTCTTCAACCACTCTACTCCTTTTTGCACTTCTCACTTTATACCACGATCACTTGCTTATATGCTCTCTTACTAAAAATAGGGAAAACATCTTTCCTTTATAACATATCTTCAAAATAATTCCTTAAGTCAACCTTAAGGCTTTCCCAATTAATTATAATTAGATAATTAATTAATAACAATTACAATAGCATTGTTGGCTCACAATCTACACAATACTTTACATGTACAATACTAGGGCTTGTGCACTCACTGCTATCACCAAAAGACTATCCTCTATCACTATCTAAATGTGCATCTTCTTATTGCATATTAGATGTTAAGATAGCGAATAACCATCAAAAACTACTTTCCCAATACTCTATCTTTGAACCACTCCCTATAAATTAGGTACAACTTTCCTATACATTTGACTTAGACTCTACACACTTGACCGCATCATTAGTAGAAAATGTAGAACATGTCCCTGAGCACACATTAATAGACAATCAAAATATTAACTATACCATTAATAACTCTGTATGCTACTCAACCAATCTTTATAGAAACCATGCTATATTAATATTGATAAAAAATATAGTCATGAATGCAACATGTCAATACTCTTCAATGCTCAGGATACTCCCCCAAAGTAGTATCATCAACATTCATGCTAACACTTGTCTTTGGATTTAATGTGGAGTAAGAAAATGGAAATGAATTTTTGTATACATAATTTAGAAGCCCATACCTAATAGTAGAGGTTTTTAATTATGTTGAAAGAAAATGACAAAATAAGAATTCAATTTTTTTAAAAAATTTATGCACAGGTTTCAAGAATATCATATGTGCAGTATATATGGTACTCAATATGTTGTCATCAATTTTGTTTTCTTTGGTGTTAGGATTGCGGGAAAAAGTTTAGAGCAAATTTTAAACACTTTTGTAGATTTTTGGACTAGTTTTTTTTCCACATTGCCATTTTTCGGTCCATCATGATCTTGCACATATGCTAAAAAAAAGTAAATTTTAAGATAATTATCCTATGGAAGTCCATTTGATCATTATGAAGGTCCATATGGTCATTATAATAGGGTTTTTATTAGGACTTCATGATCAAATAAACATATTTTGACATCGTGGTCTCCTAGAGCACTTTGATCGCAATCTTTTAGCCCAACTTTGACCTATTATGCTAATTTCTACAAATCTTAAAGCTTTTATGCCACTTTTGATGTGGTAACCCTATTATGAACTTGCATGTAATGGCTAAATTCCTTCCTATATCCTTAAAAGCCCATTTCTGAACTCATTCTCTCTCTCTCTCATTAAATATATAATGTATTTATATTGAGTATAGTTATGTTACAATAGGTCATATTCATATATATATATATATATATATATATATATGTATATATATACATATATGTATATGTATATACATATATATATATGTATACATATACATATATGTATATGTATATATATATATGTATATACATATATGTATATACATATACATATATGTATACATATACATATATGTATATGTATATGTATATACATATATGTATATATGTATTTATATACATATATATATATACATATACATATATGTATATACATATACATATACATATATATATATATATGTATATGTATGTATGTATGTATATATATATATATATATATATATATATATATATATATATATATATATATATATATATATATATACATATATATATATATATATATATATATATATATATACATACATATACATACATATATATATATATATATACATACATACATACATATACATACATATATATGTATATGTATATGTATATATATATATATATATATATATATATATATATATATATATATATATATATATATATATATATATATATATATATATATATATATATATATATATATATATATATATATATATATATATATATATATATATATATATATATATATATATATATATATATATATATCACTCCCTAGTGTAAGAGAAGATCTCCACCATTAAGTTGGGAGGTATTTGTACTACTTATCTTTGTCCATTATTTTTTATCCATATCTATCTCTTTTGTTGTCCCCAGAGGCAAAAAAACCAAAGAAGGGGTTTCAGTGTGGTAAGCCTCTTAAAAAGTAGTCATGATAGTTTTTCTATATTTGTTTTTAGGTACTAGGAGCTCCATTTGGATGAGACTTAATCTGGCTTCACACCCTACAACTTTTCAAGTCTGGGGCTTTTAGCCTAATAGGTATTGTTCCTTGTTATATTTTCTTAGTTCTCCCAAAGCCAATTTATGTTTGTAGTTATTTAATATATAAAACTATAAAACTATTTAGGTATAAATAAAATTATTTAGTTTTATTTTATCTCATTCATTAGATTCTCAATTCATTTCTTTTCAAGTTTTTATTAAAGCTCAATAGCTTAGATATCTTAAACTTGTACAACTTTAAGCACATCCTCCCACCCCTCATAGTTATCTAAATGAGGTAGTTAGTAGAGAATTGTACATCCCCAAGAGGTTCACTCATACCTTTGTGGTGGTGTATTATTTTCTCCTCCTCACACACTAATTTATTTATATATTAAATTATAAGAAAACTAATAAAAAATTATTTTTAAAAATGTAAGGAAAAATACATGATGCATGAGATCTAATTTTATCTTTTCTCTTAGACTGAAATAGTTTAATACTAAACCCTCTATAATTAGTCATGCACTTGGTAAATTTTTTAACATGACCAATACAACTAGTCTCTCACACTTTTGGTAATATGTGATTCATATGGAGAGAATAAAACACATGATGATGTTGTTGATTATATGAATCTATTTTAAATTGAACCACGTATCCATTCCATGCAAAAAAATACTTGACACCTAAAAAATATAAGAACAATCCTTCAAACATAAAACAACATTTTATTATTGAAATCATCTATCTCCATTTATTAGACATGGTCACTTTTTGTTGCTATAACTATTTTTTCAAATTTTAGAAACCTCTAAATTTCCTATTCAAGTAGAAAAGTAGACAAATGAACAATCAATAGGAGAAAAACCATTTTACATACTAATAATTTTATTCTGACTTTCTCTTAATCTACTTCCATATGCCATGCATAAAAGAAATTAGGATCTATAACACTTTAACCTTTTCAAAAATTCTATAATGCATTCACCAAATTTTCCATCTCATATCCAATTTATTAAGTAATCAAATTGTAATAGCATATATATCTAATCTATCAATCACATGCATGAAAAGTAATCACATGAAAAAGATTTTGGTTACCCAGAACACTTTAGAATGAAGGTAAAACTAGGGTGGAGATGATACCCATAAATATTCACTAATGTAGTAATAAAGTTAACCTATTAGGGTTGTTGGCTTGTATTTTCACCTTTTTAAATCATGAAAAGATGTGGTGAAAATCTATTTTTCATTCTAAATGTCATCAAGGTTTGCAATTTTCATGTGCAAAGTGTTACCCTAGAAAAACCCTAGCTTCATAATCCTCATGCTTGTTTTTGTTTTTGAAAACCTCGTTATTTTGAAAGGTGTTTTGTGCTCTTAAAATACTTCAAAAATTCAAGGTGTGACCATGTGATTAAGGTGATCACATGGTCATATGGTTAAGCTATTAAATTTTTATGGTGCAATGGTGTGACGCAGTTAGGAGCTCAATGTTCACCTGGTTGCTTAAGTTTATTGCAAGAGGTATTTTCAAATAGTGAAGGAGTGAAATAGTTTGTAAGTAGCTAATTGTAGTGTCCCATGGTTAAGAGTGAAGCCAAAATCAAAGCCATGACCATAAGAAAAGAGCATTTACTTAAGAGCACAAAGATCTAACACATGGAGGCATCTAAGAGAACTTGTTTGTTATAACACAAAGTTTCTAGTGTGATAGTGTAAACGAGGTTAACGATATGTCAGTAATAGTTTCATAACCTAAAGTTCAATAGTCAAAGTAATGGAGCAAATCAATGACTAGGTGTGATTTCATGGTTAGAGGCTTAAAGATGCAATGTTATGAGATAATCATAACTGTGTGAAACTATAAATGAAGGTACTTAAAATGCTTGATTGCGGAGTCACAAGCTCTAAAAGATAACAAGAAGTATAAGCTACAATTGGGTGACATAGTTAAGAGCTTGTGAATTTTTGTTTGATTGTGCGGTCACACAACTAGAAAAAATGAAATAAAGTGAAGTTACAACCTAGTGATCAACTTTGATCACATAGTCTCATGGATCAAGATTACAATTAAGTGGAAATCAGTGACCTGGTGAAGTTGTTAAGTATGGTGCATGAGATGTTGGTGGAATGGTCATGCAGTTAAAACCTTAAGGTGAGAAGGAAGCTACAAAGTAGCTAAATAGTTAAGAGCTCATAAATATTTGATGTTCACATGGTTGCACAGTTAGAATGATAATTGAAGGTAGTGATCAAGAGATCCCTCAAATATAAAAGGTTTCATGTGGCCATAAGTTTTAAATATTAGTGCTAGAATCAAGTAGCGATCATGTGGCATAGTCAAAAGTTGTAAAGGTTTATGTGGTCACTCAATCATGCAGTTAAGAGAATAAAGAAAATAGAAAGATGCAAAGAAGTAATAAGGAATTTGAATAGTTTTTTCTTGGTTTCAAGGCTAAGGGGTTAAACATAAAGATAAACAATGAAGAAATGATCAAGGGTTTGGCACAATCTTAAGGAGAAGTGAGAATTAGTTGATAAGCCTTGCCAAGCCGCAAAAAACTTGCAATATGTAGTGTTCACATGGTTACAATGTAATAATTTAATAGTAAAATGACTATTAAAACCTCACAATTACCAAAAAGATGAATACTATCTAAAAAGTGCAAAAGAGATTTTGAAAGCTGGCAGTATAAGTGCCCTAAAGCCAGATTGTGACACTTTTTTAGTTTTTGAAAATTATCATGGATGCTGACTTAAAGACACCATAAATCATATTTATGTGCTCAACTGCTGTATAAAGGTGATGCAATGGATTTTTAATTACAACATTCACAAAATTTAGAGCCAAAAGAGATTTGAGCATGAAGTCTTTTAGAGAATGCAGTTGTAAAAGAAACGTTTGAAAAATTTGCAATAAAAAAAGATGACACATGAAGAGGTTAGATTGATAGAACAAGTCAACGTAGAAGAAGCTGCTCAAGGTGTTGAGAAATCCAAAACAAAACTAGCCAATCTCTATGAAGAAGAATGGGTTTACTTTCAAGTATGGTCATCCCATGCCTAGATAATAAACTCACACATTTTCAAAGATGCATAGTTTTTTTAGAGATCTGACCATCCTAGAAATTAATGGAAAGGAGTTGTTCTAGTGTTTTTACAATAATTGGTTTGAAAAATTAAATTGGAAAATAATTCAAAATAAATTGCAATATAAATTTAATAAACTTTATGGTTTTCATTGAATATTTTGATAAGTATAAGATTTGGAAATGAATATATTGATAATATTTTCACAAAGTGTTAAGATATATCTAGAAGTAGATGTCTAATTATTGTGAGTTTATAGCCCGATAGATAAAGAATTGATCATCCTTGAAGTTGATCTATTTTGGAATACCTTATATGGATAAAAAAATTCATAAATAAATCATTTTAATATTTTGTTGTTGAAGTTTTGAAATGTCAAACCATACTTGATTCATGGAGATCTAGGGTTTGACAAAGTAGCCATTTGTCATCTCTTTTACTATCCTAGAGTTAGAAGAATTAAAGAAGTCATCTCTTATATTGGAATTCATGTTGAGATTTTGAGTATTTAATATATAAAGAATTAATTCTTAGGTATACCCACCTAAATTTTGTAGAGTTCAAAGTGGAGAAGACATCGGAGTCTTGTTAAGTGGTCCTTTTAACTTGTGCCTTAGAATACTGATTATTGTCTCTAGTTAATTCCTAGGTTTCCTGATCCTTTTAAGGAGTTTTAAATCTCTTTTCAAATAAAAAACCAACAAAATGGTGACTCTACTAGAGGGACTACTAGTATTGGCTTATTTTAATAGACAAACCTTGAGAATCTAAACAACCTAATACACTAGGAAGTACATGACATGGGTTCTTTGCAAATAGTGCCTTGTCTATGTAGTAGAGTTTCTATTTCCCAAAGTGCATCATGAGAGAAGTTCTCATGTTAGATCTATAGCTAACTATTTTATTCTCACTTGATTTTCTATCTTCTAGCCATATTAAAAATGTTTCCCCTTAGTGGGTGGCAACTTGGTCAAAGGTTTAGTAGCTAGCACTATATACTTTAAGTGTTATTTGAAATGGTAGATATAAGGATAAAATTCACAAGACCATACAAAAAGGAAAATCCAAAAATACCATTATGTACAAAATTTCTCTAGGGTGGTAGGAAAAACTAGCCTAAAAAGAAAGGAGATCCTAACCACATCTAGAAACCCCATAATAATACCTCAGCCCATTCCTAGTATCACCGAGTGGTAGATAAGGAATTCTCATCCTTAAATTATGAATATGAGAATACTAGACTTTTAGGTGAAATGTTCACTACTCCATTACTAGAAGAAAGGATCTTCCAAGATAAAATTATCTCTTATGTAGGCGATTCTAATTTTAGACCTAATGTGTCTAAAGAAGTAAACCATAGGTAAGTGAATAAGAACACCTTGAATTTTGAGCCAAACATAGGGAAAGCTCCATATATTAAAAGGAATTTCATAGATCTAAATGATCCTATAGATTCAAAAACTATCTCTATAGACCATCATGAGCTATTACCTAAAATTAAAACATTGAGGAAGAAGGTTGCTAAGGAAGATGCAAAATGCATTTGTTTGGAAAAGGAAAAATAAGTCATAGCCATGAATGCTCTCATAGAGAGAGAAATCTTGCTTGGAATAATGGAAGATCTAAAAGAGAAAAACAAGAAGTTAGAAGAAAAAACTTCAACTTTGCATTCAAACAATTTTGGAGATGTGGGAGAGATAAGTTCAAGAATCTAAGATCAAGAATGCCTTCTAAAAGAGAAGGAAGGACATATCATTTCCCAAATCCAACTCTATAAACCTATAAAAGAAGGCATAAAATATCTTGCCATTAAGAACCCTGATAAAGGAAAGAAAAAGCTAGTGAGAATACAAACTAATGAGCCTCTTGTTCCTCCAAAAATATTTTTATTTCCAAAATAGATTTAGAATTGGAGAGATAAAAGAAAGAGAGGGAACATCTTACAAAAGATCCAAAAAAAGTTGAGAATGAGGTTGAATCTATAGAGACAAGTAGGAAGATTCATTTGCTTAAAACCAACTCTAGCTTAGCACCTTGGCTAAATCAGACTTCACAAGCTATACTTTATGTTCTTACTTGTGGACCTATAATAAATAGCCAAAAAATTTCTTAGTCAATATCAATTTCCTCTTCCACTACTACTGGTCAATTAGTTGCAACTCAAGAGGTCAAAATTCCCATGAAAATCCAAGGAGCTAGACTTAGTAAGTCAAATATGTTAGGTTTCCAAAAGAGGCCTATTTACATGGAAAGATACAAAAAAAAGTCCTTTGTAGATATCATTAGTTTTCCCCCTCATATTTCCAATGACTTGAGAGATAAGCTTACTAAATTCTTAGGAAATAATGCCATAACTAGTGAAGAGAATCTCAAAGACTTCACTAATATGCTTAATGATTATGAAGTAGAGCATGAAGATATTGTCATGAAATTGTCAATGAATTCACTCACTAAAGATGCAAGAGACTAGTTTAGAAGATTGTCTGATGGCAATATTGGTTCATGGGATGATCTAGAAAATATTTTCAAAGAGCAATATGGTGACAATACTAATGCAAGTTTCATGTTGAATAAGTTTGAAATAGTATTAAGAAAAATTAGAATGAATCCACATTTGATTTTAATGTGAGATTTTGAAAAGGAATGTATAAGTTATTTCAAGTTATGAGACTAGGTGATAATGTGTTTCTCACTAACTATTTCAATGCCTTTGATAGAAAAATTGCTTACATTCTAAGAGATAAAGATCCCTAGACATTAAGGGATGCTTTCAAAATAGTTTTTAAAATTGAAAATAATAGAAGATGATCTAGTAAGGTTTGGTGGTGAGATGATCCTAAATTGTTTAACCCTAGAGGAAATAAAAAAGAAGGTGATAAGCCTATTACAACCAAGAATCTTGAGGATGAATAAATGGATCAGGTCTTAAATATGCTTAAGAATTTGACTCCTCCATCAAACTTTTCCAATAAGCCTAATACTAGTGCAAACTCATAGTTCAACAATAATTATAATAGGAAAACTAGATTGCATAACTACCCATATAACACACAGTTGAAGGATGGTAAACCCATTCCTAAACCTACCCAAGGCACCAAAGAGAAGAGCACACATTCAATTGTAAATGGGGACACTAACTTTTTTCTTATTAGTTTAGTGGTCTATTTAGGTTAGTATTAGCTTGGCAACAATTTTGAAGTCTTAGATTTTAATGAGGTACGAAACTTGGGTGATGAGGAATGCAAGTAAACCCTTAATTTGCAAGTCTATACCTTTAAGATAGTTAGGAATTTGAAGGATGAAGCCAAAGTCCTAGGACATGTCCAAATTCTGACCTCCCTTTTGGGAAATATCCTTGACAAGGTAGAATTTTACTTAGCTATTCAATGAAAATTCCAAACAAGTAGTTGAAAACCAACCTCCTTCGATGGAATGCCTTAGAAACATGGATAATTTAAACAACCTTAGACAATTTTTCCTCAAAAACATGAAATTTCCAATCATTTCTTGGACTTTTTTGTAACCTTTTAGAATGAGATCAACATTCTAGAAGAATGAGAGAGTAAAACTCAATGTCTAAAGGAGAAACCTAATTCATGGTCAAAGTATAACCTCTTAAGGAAAAATCATAAGCCATGCTAGATTTTAGACCATCTCTTATGCCAATTCCCAAACAAAGGTCTAAATTATGACCTAATATTAGTAATCAAAGAAAGATGTATCAATTATACTATCAGTAAGTTTTCTTAGATGATGAAGATAAGACATGCAACATCATATCAGATTTTGAACATATGAATTTTAGAAAGCCATCCAAAGAATAAATTGATAGAATAACTACTGAGATGATGGCTCAAGTTCACAACACATACAATCTAAGGAATAGGATAGTGAACAATGTTGTTGGAAAGGCATCTGGTATTTCTATCACAAATATAACCCAAAGGATGAATAATGGCCCTAAAGAAGAGAATCTTGTGGTTGCAAAATTCAAGGACAATAAGGCCAAGAAGTGGGAACCTAAGAAGAAGGTGCAATCTCAAGGTACAGAAGTAGTCAAGATAAACACAAAAGGAAAGAAGGAAAATCTTAACACTATTAGACAAGTGGAGGAGCCTTTTATTCAAGTATAAGTAACCAAAGATAATATATAGAAACCACTTGTTTATGATTGTATTGACATGATTCTCATGTTATCACAAATTACTCCCAAAGTTCCCTTATCTAAAATATTTTGGACAGAGGAACATAAGTGTAAAGCCCTTTCTTTGTTAGGAGGGATAAGAAATAGTAATATTATTGAAAGAGAGTCATTAGTAGGGAAGGAGATGCCACTTGTAGTAAAAGAAAAAAAAGACAAAGGAGTCATATCCCACATACCTAAAATTCATTTGGAAAATTCATCTATAACTTGTATAGAAAATATTGACCCTTTCTTCCTTAGCCTAATTATAAATGGAAAAACCTTAAAATATTGCATGATTGACTCAGTGCCTCTAATATTTGTTAGAAATGCTTTAGAATAAATGGAGGGAGGGGTGAATTAGTTATTCAAGGTCCAGATGTCCAATTAAAACTTTTTCACCAAGTAAAGTGAGCCTATTAGATTGTTAATTCATTCAAGCCTAAACTTTCTTACTTAGCAAGTTACTGTAAATCATTATGAAAGCATAACACATGAAAAGATCAACACATAACACAATGATTTACATGGAAACCCAATTTGAGAGAAAACACCAATAACATGTTGCTTAATTCTCACTCTTCTAAAGTGTTTCCCTATGAAAGGCCTACCTTGTTAAAGGCTAAAACACACTATTAAATGTGACCTGGTTAAAGGATTTAACCACCCTGTTAGTGGGCCTAGTAAGAGGACTTTAGAAAATTCACTTGGAATGCCACCCTGTCAAAGGATTTACAAATGACTATTAAACCAAGTTAAGTCCATAGGATTTTTACCCTAATTGATATAATTGTTAGAGAGTAACAACAAGGGCTTTTGATCTGATACAACTCACAACTTATCTTGCAGGTTTCAGATCTCTGTTCAGCTCTTCACATTGCCTAGCTTTCAGCCTCTATAGCTCTGACAGCTTGTTCCCTTTCTCAAGCTTTGTCTCCTTGAGTCTCCATGCTTGATGTACAAGTGCAATCTTCTTTTTGACCACTTATCAAAGCAGAGTCTCTATGCTCTGTTCTTCCTTCTCATCCTGGTGTCTTCTCCTTGACACCTTTCAATCTTATTCACAATTTGGCACACCAGCAACTCTTGCTTCTTAGTATGTGACTCCTTAAATGGAAGTTTGGAATTTCTTTTCCCACTCAATTCTTCCCTCCTTTAATTCTATTTCAAATGGATTAGGTAGTATTCATTGAATCTAACCCATATTTTGTTCTTTCTAGAAACATCATGAAGAATCCTCTTGAATTTGCTTAAAAAATAGTTTAAATAGAATTCTACACTTCTAGCTTATCATCCTTATCCTCCAACTAGTTCACAAAATTCAAGGTAACAAATTTTTCATCTTAGATTTGGTGAATCTTTGACTTTTTCAATAATGTAGCAGCTCATCACTATTAAAATTCTAGTGCTTGACACATACTATGTTACTCGGCATCAACTATATTTTACTAATGCTTGGCACCTACTATGGATTCACTTGGCATCCACTAAGTTTTTATGATGCTCAACACTTGTTACTTTTCTTAGCATCTAAACATGTTCGGCTCCTTCTGTATCACTCGACACACACTACATTTTTTTATTTGCTTGACACTAGCTAAAAATTTGCTAGGCTTGAATTAGCTTGCTTGGCACTCACTAATGAACTTAGTTAAGCTTTGTAGTCAACCTTGTTATAACTTATTCCTCCAATGTTTCTAAGTGTGACCAACCTCTATATCTTCAAGTATATTATAAATATATCATTAACCATTTTCTTAATTGATCCTTGCACTTCATTACTGTCGGACCAGAAAATTGGCTAAAAGCATAACATACTATGAGCAAATCACAAACTCAATAATCATACATTAGCACCCACTAGTCTACGATGAAAGCCAAACTAAAAAAAAGAAAGAAAACATAATCAAAAACTCCCTTTTTCATTTGTAGCTCCCATGTCCTTCTTTCTTCTCCAAATGATTGTAGCTCCAAAGTTGCCTATAGTGCACACAAAATTGAAGCAAAAGCCCATGATAGTGATAATGCCATGAGAATACTTGAAGTGTGATTTTATGTGAGAGAGAGAATGCAAAATAAAAATTAGTAGAGACTCAAAAACTCAAAGATTCAAGGATTCAAGACTTAAGCATTCTAGCCCCGAAATGAGAGGAAAACTGTCCATTTTATAATTTTCGTGTAGGGTGAGAACATTGGATTTGTCACCCACAGACATGCGATGTGGAAAGAGATTCCTATGATGCATATGATGAAATATGCCAAAAGTAGGATTCTATGACACATGAGAGTCAAATTTGGAAGAGAATCTATGACGCATCATAAGATTCCTCAACCCACTTAAAGCCAAGAATCTATGATGAATAAGCCAAATAGGGACATGCGTAAGAGGTAATAATAATTTCTATGACACATATGATAGAATATGCCAAAAGTAAGATTCTATGACACACAAGAGTCAAATTTGGAAGAGAATCTATGACACGTCATAAGATTCAACAACCCACTTAAAGCCAAGAATCTATGACGAATAAGCCAAATACAGACATGTGTAAGAGGTAATAATAATTCCTATGATGCATATGATAGAATATGCCAAAAGTAAGATTCTATGACACACGAGAGTCAAATTTGGAAGAGAATCTATGACACGTCATAAGATTCCTCAACCCACTTAAAGCCAAGAATCTATCACGAATAAGCCAAATAGGGACATGCGTAAGAGATAAGAATATTTGATTATGACAAATCTCAGCCAAGTGTTAAAGGAAAATCCATGAGGCGTCACATCCAAGTGTCATGATGATGAAATATTTTATGGAATATTTGAATTAAAAATCCTTTTATTCCACAAAATAAGAATTAGTAGAAAATGGAATTAATGATGGAAAATGGAACTTAGGAAATTAAGAATTTCCATGGTTTGCAGATGATAAACCAATTAATTAATAAAATTAATTAATTGAGGATGATAACTAGGAAGAATAATTAGAAAGAATAGGATTAAATAATGGGTTATTTAATCCTATAGAGAAAATTAGTAGATAATTGGCCAAATTGATTAAATGAATGCAACCGTACCCTTTGATAAAAATGTGACGATGATGGATATCGAATAAGATGATGAAAAGGTAGACCAAAGCCATGGTCAAATTAATTGATAGATCAAAATTGATAACATGCCAAGGACACATGACATGAATGAATTGATACGTAACATTTAATTGACATTGTAAATGCTACAGGATTGAAATTGATTGATAAGGTTTGATCATAATAACACTGACGAACATTGTCAATATTATTAAAATGGTTGATAATGCCATGATTTGACATTGAAAGCCTCAACAACATCAAAGATTGAATGATATGAATGATATTTTGACCTAGTACTGAGAGCCATGATAGTACTAAGGTCAGATTGATAAGATTGATAAGTTGATAGGTTTCCAAGGCATTGAAAGCCACAGAAATGCCTAGGAGCGGATAAATGATGATTGATTTGGGATGTTTGATATGTTTCGGGTTGATTAGAACTGATTTTGAGTGATTCTGAGTTGATTTGGGGTGATTCTGAGTTGATTTGATATGATTTTGAGTTGATATGAAATTGATGTGAAGGGGATACAAATGATGAAATATGGTCAATCTGGCCAAAAGATCAAAGTTA
This sequence comes from Cupressus sempervirens, assembly GCA_028749045.1. Classification (NCBI taxonomy): domain Eukaryota; kingdom Viridiplantae; phylum Streptophyta; class Pinopsida; order Cupressales; family Cupressaceae; genus Cupressus; species Cupressus sempervirens. The sequence continues at coordinate 988,162,089 of CM053787.1, read as the reverse complement.
GTAGAATGAGAAAATGGGACAAATTAGTATGAAGAAGTGATGAAACTGTAGATGCGAACCATTTTTGAGCGTCTACATTTTTCCCCTCTTTGATACAATGTGATTTAGAGCGTTGTATCAAAGAATAACTGATGAGAAAGCCACAACATGCCCTAGTAGGGATGATATATATGGGTGCCCCCTTGAGAAATTGACTAAGACAAGCATGTGATAAGTCAATTTATCGAAAACAAGAAGACAAAACCATAGCAACTGATGGAATGACCCGAAACTGTGCGTGCATGCCCAAAATGATGGAAAGATGCCATAACATGAGGGAAATCATAAAAAATGGTCGTATTTGGTCGAAGATGATGAGACAAATGTCAAACTAAGGTTGAACTAGGTGGAAAGCCATAGAAAGTTGATTGACAATGTAGGATGATGCAAGAATGCATGAATGCAAGATGAAGATGATTTGGTGAATCAGAAGATATGATCGTGGTGATGGAGAATGAAATGAAGAAGAAAGATGAGATGAGGAGATGTTAGTATGATGGAAAGACTTTTGCTTCGAGAAAGTGCACTATATATCAAATGGAGCTTTATTTTGATATGGCAAATGGAATGCAATGCATCATGGCATAAAGGGCTAGAGCACAAATGCAAGCCTTTTGTGTAAACAAGCACGATATAGACAGAGAATGACCTTGTCCTTCCTAAGGCATATGTACATGCCCCAGAATCTCAAAGGTACATTGTAACAGACAAAAATGGAAAAAGATGACCATGAACCATCTCGACCAGTCTCATAGATTAGTTTTATATCATCGAGTGGCATAGGAACATGATCAAAGAAAAACAAAGCAAAAAATAAATCACTCACTAAACAGCGTGAGCCAACAGTTATCCTGGTCCATTATTACTTGATTTTTAGTGTTTTAGGTGTTTAGATGGTGTTTGACATGTTGATGATGTGATAGCACTGATTGTGGATTCAGTTGATAAATTCATAGTGACTGGTTGGATTGATTGTTGGTTCCTGTTGCTCAGATATTGGGATTGGCATTGAAGCGTAGTGCTTTGATTTTTAGTCTGCAAAGTGCAAGTGTTTATGCAAAAGGGATGGTTATCCACAGTGAATATGTACAAGGTTTATTGCAAATTTTTGACGAGTTTTGTGATTTTTAGGGTTTTGTGGAGATATTTGATTTTTTTGTGTAACTGATTTCTTCAGGGCATTTTATGATTTTTAGGTTTTTTTCAGGGCATTTTATGATTTTTAGGGATTTTTTCAGGATCGTATTTGAATGTTTAGGATTTTTTTTAGGACATTATGTGATTTTTAGTGATTTTCTCAGGACATTTTATGATTTTTAGGGATTTTGTCAGGATCGCATAAGCATATACAAGTGTTAGCTCCAATCCATTATGCGATAGGTCCAATGGATAAAAAGAACTTAGGGATATGCCCCCAGTTCAAATTCAAACTCATGCACCATGTAGGTAATATGCCCCCAGACAAGATGCAAACTATGTACAAAGGCCAATGACAGAGTGTGTGTGCAAACTGGTGATGCTTAGGCAAGGTAATAAAGGACATTAACCAGTTTGTGAGCCATGATAAGGGACCAAGGATGCCTTGAAATATGAAGGATATGATCGAGGAATGATGGAGGGGGAAAAGACCAAATGGAATCCTGATAGAAGGAGGAGCAACACTGATTACACATGGCGCCTGTTTGCTAGGTTTTCACCATGGTACTTTCCCAAAGCGCCTGTTTGCCAGGTTTTCACTTTTGGACGAAATTTTTCTCTTGACCCAAATTTTTGGGCCAAGATGCCTGTTTGCCAGGTTTTCATCAAGGCATCCATTTTTTCATGACTTTTTTTCACTTTTTTCTTTTCTTTTTTCATGAATTTCTACTATTTTTTTTTATATTTTTTCATGACTTTTTTCAAATTTTTTGATATTTTTTCAAGACTTTTAGATGGAATCAAGAATGTCACTAACAAATGCTGAGAAGATATCTATTGTTAGTGCTGCTAGCTGATGAGCTCTGGATCCATGACTGACCATAACTACATAGGATTCATTCCGAGTCTGTAGCTAAAATCAAACCACTAGAAAGGCCTCGAGAGATACCATCATGTACCATATGTAAGAAAATGTCTATTTCTTGCGAATCATGGCATTTGAGGATAATTGGGTCAATAGATGTATTATGTGGGATGTCACTGATGATGACATATGCAAAGGCTTGTTGGATAAAGGATTGATTTTTTTTATTGGACAAAGTAGGTATCTGGATTGGGGGATAAACAAAGGGATATAAGGGAGGGTTGGGAGGGTTGATACCAATGACCTTCCGCATGAACGCTAATTGAGAGAGCTCCAAAAGACTTTGTGGCATGTTGAACATTGGAACACTAATATTCGTGGCATCATATTTTTCATTTTTTTATTCTTGGGAGCTTCTTAGCTTTTGATTTTTTATGGTATAATGATGCCTTTCAATTTTCACCAAGAGACCTATGCTTGCTATCTTTTTCTCTTTTTTCTTTGTAGCTAGAAAGTGGATTTGGCTCCCCAAAATATGCCAATGTGTTCTCTTTAGGAGAAACTGCTTCATTATGATCTTCAGTCATAATGCCTTCAAAGTCTATTATGAGAGTGTCATCATCGTCAAATTGATCAAAAATTGGTGGTCCACATTGGTCCCAATCCAAAGGTTCAGGATAACTTGAGGAGATGTCAGCATCAGTGTTGAATGGGCTTTGGTTGAAGGTAGATATATGGGTAACTGATTCAACTAGGTTATTGGGGTTATGCTCAGAGGCTAGGGGATTGTTGGTTTCAAGTGGGATATCCTCAGATGCCTTTTCATCATTTGAAAAATCCATAGTCTTACATGTAGGTACCATGGTACTAGGAGGACCTATTCATAATGTTTTAAATCCAAGCCCCGAACTAGGAGGTTGTCCTTCTGTAGTGATAGGTTCAATGATTCCTTGTTTCTGAGATCCAATACCACTATAGACATCATAGCCTTGTTTCTGCATGATGGTAAACCCAAGTCCATACTTGCTAGGAGATATCAAAGTGGGTTCTTGTTCTACTTTTGCTTTCTCAATACATACAGATGTATTCTCATTGATAGAAGTATCATTATTTGTACTAATGGGAGAAAGTGGTGACTCCCTAATGTGAGAGACTTGAGACATAAAGTACTCTCCACACCCATTGTCTTCAATCTTCATCTTTTCCTTGGCTTTACTGAGCAGTATATCAGCATCCACATACTTAGAGGGATTTGTGGGTTGTGCTTCATTGTTTGTTGGGATTTGGAATGCAGTAGCATCTCTTAGATTAGCACAAAATTGGAAAGGATTTGGATCACCAGGGATGGTAACCTCTATGTTGTGATAGGAAAACTTCAAACATTGATGATATGTAGAAGGGACTTCTTTCATAGCATGAAGCCAAGGGCATCCTTGTATCATGTTGCAATTCATCTCTATATCTAGGAAATAGAACAATGTGTCTTCAGTAGCTGGACCAACTCTGACAGGTAATGTGATGATGCCCTTGGAATAGCGTTCACCATCATCAAAAGCTTTTATTGTGATTCTTCAAGAGGGATCCACATCATCTTCAAATTAACCCAAATTGTTGACAACCTTAAGAGTATAGATGTTCAGTCCTGCTCCTCCATCTATTAAGACACATCTGACTTTGGCATTATGGATGAAGACTTTGAGATAAAGGGGAACATTATGGTTAGTTTTGTCCTTAGGAATATCTTAGGGTGAAAAAGTGATATGTTGCGATGCAGATAGGTTCCCAACCATGGCTTGGAAGTAGGCAACATCCATGTTATCTAGGACTATTGACTCTTTAAGGGCTTGCTCCAAGATCTTTTGGTATTGGGGGGATGCACGTAGTAGGTCCAAAATGGATATTTGTGTAGGGTTTTTTTTGAGTTGTTCAACAAGGCTATAATCAGATAAAGTAGGAGCAATAGGTCTACTTGGGGGTGAAGGCCTAGTAGAAGCAGTAGGTCTAGATGGGGCTCTAGGTAGGGTGATCTTGCTATGGCTTGTAGTGACAGCACAACAAGGGTCTTCAGCCTTCAATGTGAATGTGGATATGCAGAAATCAGACTCATTAAAGCAATTGATGGTGTAGTCATAGATGATGCGTGTGTAATTCACATTACCTTGTGAGTTTGAGTTTGAACTTGAGGGTTTCTCTTTGTCATGATTACCCAAAGGATCTTTCAAAATAGTATGATCAGAGTTGGATGCTAATAGTGATGGATCAACTGTGATTACACCATCACCAATAAGGTCTTGTATTGCATGTTTCAATTGGAAGCATGATGAAGTCTTGTGTCCTTTGGTGCGATGGTAATCAAAATACTTTTTGTCATCCCACCAATCGACTTTAGTCAGTGGTTCATCTTTGATTGGGGGTAATTGCAGGAAGTTATTACATAGTAAATTTTGCAATGCAATCTCAAGAGGTATCCCCAATGGTGTGAATTTTCTATCCTTGGTTCTAGGATGTCTTTTGTCTTGTGTGGAAGTCTCAGTTTTCTATTGTGGAGTTGATGTTTGATTAGAGGTTTGTGAATTTGTAGGGTTTACACCTTTCAAATTCAGTTGAGGTTGTGTTGTGCTAATCGTGCGGGCATCCACAATACCATCATTAGTCACATTCTTGTTTTTGGAGAAAAATTTTGCCTTGTTAATAGACGAGTTGGTGTTTGTGTTTTCTTTGTTTATCTTGAGGACTCCGTTATGGATAAGAGCATCTTCAATACTAGCCCCTTTTTTCATTAGTTTAGAAATGGTGCTTGGACTCTTGATTTTGAGTTCATACATTAAGTCCAGGACTAAGTTTTCAATGCACAGGTTTACTTGTTGTTCTTCAGGAATATCTAGTGAGCATTGACTAACTAGATTTCTCCAACGCAGTAAGAATGTGATGAATGATTCTCCTACCTTTTGTTTAGTTGAGCACAAATCAAAAAGTGTCAGGTCATTTGTGATGTTAAAGGAAAAGTGGGAGATAAACTTTTCTGCTAGTTTTGACCAAGATTTGATATTACCAGGAAGTTTGGAGAACCATTCAAGTGCAGGCCCACCTAGAGAACAAGGGAACAATCTCATAAGGTACATGGGCTCATCACTGAGTTTAGTGCATGAAGAAAAAAATTCTCGAATGTGATCAATAGGGTTTCCTTTTCCTCGATATTTTTCAAACCTTGGAGCTTCAAAGTGTTTTGGGAATGGAGGCATATACAAACTTTTATCGAATGGGTTAGGACGTAGGTCCCTTTTCGTATATAGAGCCTTTTCTTTTGGACTCCCAATGCCTCAACTTGTTTGGAAAGTTGTTTGAATTTTTGTGATAGTTCTTCATTGGGGTTTTACATGATGTTCTTTCCTTCAAGTCTTTTGTGTCTATGAGTAGACCGTTTGCTGTGGCGAGAACTATGTCTACTTGGTTATGACATTTTTGTGTTTGATGAGTCTAACGAAGTGTCGCTAGGTGGTAGAGGTATTTTGGCACCTCGAAGACAAAAAGGTCCCTGTTGTTAAGGAACTTGTTGTGGTATTTGATGTGGCACTTGTTGTGGGATTGACTGCAATTGTTGTGCCATGTGTTGTTGTTGTGCCATGTGTTGTGGTTGTTGTTGGGATACCTTTGTTGGTTGTATGTGAGACCATGTGCATGCTTGTTTTTGTAGAGGTATTTGTTGAGGTTGTTGTGGCACATGTTTTTGTTGTAACAAATGTTGCTGGTATGCGATTTGTTGCTCAAGGCATCTTTGGTATTCCAACTGTTGCTTGAGTTTCTCTTGTTGTTTAGCAAACATCATTTGTTTTTGTTGGAATTTTTTTTGATAAATTGTGTGTAATTCAAGTGGGTCCACATGGGATTTCATGTTAGGAATGTTGTATGTTTGCCCCACTTGTGGTTGTTGTTGTTGTGTTTGATGCTGTTGTTGATATGTGGGATGTGTGTCAAGCGGATGTAGACTTGGTTGTGCCTTAGAAGTGTTGAGTCCTTTTATCATTATAGGTTGTTGTTGTCATGGGGGTTGACTAAGTCCTTGAGAATTGAACGTCATGTTTGTATTGTTATTTTGGTACCTTTGTGTTTTAGATGTTCCTGCTTGTGACATCATATTGACTTGACTATGAGATACATTTCTCTTTGGAATGGGTGTAATGTCAATAAGACTTTTCCTTTGTGTGTCCATAGGGATGGTTGTTTTTGATGTTTCACATGTTGTATTTATGAGAGGCTCCATAGTGTTTGATGCCATAGCACTGGGTAAAGTTAGGAGCAAAGGTGTACTTTGTTGATTTTCCTCCAAAGAAGGTATGTCTAGCATCCCTAGAGAATGAGTCCCTTTAGGTGAATCTTTTTGTTGCATCATGTGACTAAAATCAAGTCTTAATGTCCTTTTGGGGTGTTTAGGGATTGGTGACATTTCATCAAACAAGGGATTGACATTGATGTGTTCAAATGTACTTTGGAGGATTTCAATTGTTGGTTCTTGATGGGATCTTACAGGTACCATTATTGCATTTGAAAACTCCAAAGGTTGTTTCCCTTGTCTAAGTCCAAATTTATCATGGGTTGGATGTTTTCAATTGTTGTGTTGGTTTGATTTTTGGACTTAGGACCTTCCAAGTTTGGGTTAAATTTGACAATTTCTTGAGCTGCCAAACGTTTGAAGTTCTTGCGAAAACTTTTGTCTTGACATGCCCTAGCAATTTCTTCATCAGTGATGCCATAATCAGTGTCAGAGTCATCACTTAGGTGTAAAATACCTTTTTGTATGTTTGATGTGTTAGGTTGGCTGAATTCAAATGAATGTGATTGTTCATCTTCAGGTGAGGTTGGTACACTTCCTTCTCCTGGTGGCATTGGCACGAATATATGTTCAAAGTCAAGATTCCATTGAACCATCCCATGTGTGGGGGAAGTGTTTGGAGGAAATCTCATGATAGGTGCATTGTTCAAGGTTTGTTGTGGCATAGCTTGATTATGAGGATCTTGCGGATACATATTCAAAGGGTCTAATAGTAATGGTTGCGATGCCTTGTTTTGGTCTTCGTCAAAGGTTTATTGGATTTTATTTCTCTTTCTTTGTCTTGGATAAGGTTTTGGTTGTGCTTGTGCCTCAGAAAAAAAAGTTTGATAGAGTTCCTCTGGTCTCTAAGCTTCTTGTCTCCTAGTAAGTGCTGGCATGATACTTAAGAGTGAAAATGCAATGGAATTTTTGAGTGTTTTGGGTGATTTTAGAGTGGTGGGTATGCAAGATATGAGTGTTTTTGGGATTTTTAATTGTTTAGGAATGTTATGAAATGTGAGGAAATGCTAAATGAATTATGGTTTTGATGTGCAAAGTGAAAATGTCCTAGGGATATTATGCAAATGCAAAATGCAAGGTGATGTTTTGAAGTTTGACTAGAGGGGATGAAAATGACTCTAAGGTATGCAAAATGACAATTAGAGTTATGTTTTGGACTTGTTAAGGATGCTAAAGGTTGATGTATGCAAGGTATATCATGCAAAGGATGATTTCATATGGTTCGTAATGATGTTTGGGACATGCAAAATGAGGGTAAATGCTCAAGAAGGTAATTTGGTTGATGGAAAATTTGATAGGGTTTGGTAGTGAAGATGATGTTAAGGATTTTGATCAATGCAATATGAAGGGGATATACCACTAGGGTAAGTCAAAATGACATTTGGGGATGCTAGGGATATGATTATGCTATGACAAGGGTATATGGAAAGTTTTGAACTTAGATAAAACCTTTTGAAAGTATTTTGCCTACGAGTTTAACCTTGTGATAAAGGACTTTGGATCTTGACCAAAAACTGATAAAAGACAAAAAGATCAAATTGATAAAAGATGAAAAGGTCAAATATATCAAGAAATAGATAAATTTTGACCAAAGAAAATGATAAGCAAAGATAAAAGGACTAGTCAAGATCCATTATCCGTCAACACTAGGAGATATTCTAAGACATACTTTTTTCTAGATTTTTAACTAAATTCAAAGGTTTTGGGCGTTCAAAATGATGTTTTGAGGACTCAAAATGATGGTGATGCTGAGAGGATATGTGATACAAAAAATTCCTATGATGAAAAAGGTGATTTTGGGTGCAAGATGCGGTTTTGGGTCAAGTACAGAACAGGGAGGTCTAGAGGTTCCTAGATGCAGTTTTGGGGTCCTAAAGTGTAGTTCGGAGGCCCAAAATGGTCATGCAGGTACCCAAGTGTGCCCTAATAGTTCCAAGTGCACCATAACGGTACCAAATATGTCATTGATGCACTTGGAGCCAGTTTGGGCATAGTTGGTAGTTTCTAGGCGCAGTTGGTAAGCTAGGAAGAATGTTTGCTGATTCTGAGGGGTATGGTTACCAAACTGACATGCCAGGAAGCTAGGATGTTGGGGTTAATGTTAGGATGGTTTGGGAGATGAAAAATGAAGGTTATGATTTATAGAATTATTTCTTAAGTGAAGGTGATGACGATTAGCTGCTGTAGAATGCAGATCTGGGCAAGCTAGTGCAAGGGGAGCTAACCAGGTACCTAAGGACACTGTTGAAGCCCCAAAATGTTATCTGGAACCCAAAACTAGATCTTAGGACCACCAAGTGTGCCTAAATAGTGAAAACTATGTCAATGATGTAGGTGGGGCCCAGTTGGGTGCAGTTGGTAGTTTCTGGGTGCAGTTGGTAAGCTGGGCTGAAACTGAGGCAATTCTTGAAGCTATGGTTTCAGGATTGATGTCATAGAGAGGTAAATGGTAGAGGACAGTGTTAGGGCCAGTTTGGATGCTCAAAATGATGGTTAGGACACTCAAAATGATGGATAAAGTGGTCAATATGATGAATAGGTATGCAAGGATGCAAGGTGATGAGTGCAAAGTGCTGATTTTGAGATGGGAATGCAAAAACTAAGGAAAGTAAACTGAACCTAAATGGATGCAATAAAAAAAGTGATAGCTACTAAATGAGGACTAAAAGGTGCAATATGAAGTCTATATGATGCAAGAATGAAGCTTGGACTAGGGTGAATGCAAGTGAAATCTATGCAAATATGGGATCTACGTTTTGCCAAGCACATTTAAGAACACAAGTCGCCATGTTTTCCAAGGTTCGAGTGTGTTGAATCAATGTTTGCAAAGTTTAATAAGGTTGAAATGTTTTGGCAATGTGTGATGTTTTGACAAGTTCAAATGATATCCAAGGTGTAAATTTAAAAGTTTGGCTTTTATCTTGATTATGTTTTACACACACGCAAGACACATTAAGACAAGAATAGCTATTGTAAAAGTTAAAAAACACACCAAAACCTAGGCTTTTAGGATTGTATCTAATGAATTCCTACTTGAATCGAAGTTCAACCGTTCTTATCTAGAGCAGACAACCTAGGATCTTGGCACCACAGGCTCCCCCTTATAGTGCACTCACTTCTTGGGGCTACCAAGATCCGCTTCCCAAGGGGCATGACTTCCCAAGGGACTGTTGCCTCTACTAAGGACCACGAGAATGTAGGATGTCTTCACGGGCATGGGTGACCCCTTGAGCCAGTGGATAGAAAGGATTTTGGCCACTAAAACATGGTTTTTAGTAAGGGCATTCCATTCGGCAAGTTAATGATAAACTTTCGCAGAAGGTCTCCCAGCCCCGAGAACCAGGGTTTGATGCACCACAAGGGTACTGGAGGAGAGCTATCATGCAACAATACTGCCGACATAGCTTTCACTGTAATTGAGTTTTATATAGCAGCTGGAATGTTGACCTAGCTTTGGCCTATTATCGCTTTGAGGCTGTCCCCTGGCATACCCAATATCGAGTATCTTGGTCCAAGGCAGGCCTCCTATAGAAGTTACATGGATTTCTCTTACACCCAAGATCCATGAATGGCGAGGGGAGAGGATATGTCCAATGCAACTCCTAGGGATCTAACACCGTAGACACGCTAGGCAGAAAAGAAAAAGGTTCTTTTTAAGCACCAAACAAAATGTTATCTAATCTAGAAAATCCACACACATAGTTTTGAAAAACACAAAAGTCTTCGACAACGTCCTGCAAACAAAGCATTAGTAGTTTATGATCATGTATTCATCCCACGATCACCACATGCTGCAAATAGACCATTAGTAACACAAAAATCACCTAATCTATGTCCTAGAGAGTGATAGGAACTTGAAATGCAGATTTTGATTGGTGCATGTGCTTACTGTGATCCTAGGTGTGTTCCGACAGTGCAAATTGCTCCCTAGAAGGCCAAAATGGCTCTGTACATCCCAAAGTGTGCCCAGACAGTGTAAACTATGTCAATGATGTAGTTGGGGCCTAGTTGGGCGCAGTTGGTAGTTTTAGGGCACAGTTGGGAAGTCAGGTGCAGGGTGTGGGGAAATCGGTGACTAGTCAAGACCCAAAAACTAAAATTTTCAAAACTACACTCACAAGTGTGGCCAAATAGTGCATACTACATCAATGATGTAGTTGGGGCCCAGATGGGCATATTTGGTAAGTTGGAAATAGCAGAAAGAGGTTTTGGTGGTTTTTGGGCTCCTAAAACTGCTCCTAGGGGTCCCAAGTGCGCCCTGACAGAGCAGAGTGCGCCCTAGGACAGGAAGCTAAAAGAATGTATGAAACAATAGCATATAAGCATTTTACTAGACCCACTAATTAATCTATGTGTGAAAAGGAAGAGCAGATAGTTGTTATACCCTTCCAAGTGAGCTCCTTCCTTGCACCTACAAGCACAAACAAGAAAACCCAAGTTAGATAAGCATGTTCACGTCGGGTTCACCAAATGTAGGACCAAAAAATGGGCTAAAAGCATAACATACTATGAGAAAATCACAAACTCAATAATCATACGTTAGCACCCACTAGTCTACAATGAAAGCCAAACTAAACAAAAGAAAGCAAACATAATCAAAAACTCCCTTTTTCGTTTGTAGCTCCCATGTCCTTCTTTCTTCTCCAAATGATTGTAGCTCCAAAGTTGCCTATAGTGCACACAAAATTGAAGCAAAAGCCTATGATAGTGATAATGCCATGAGAATAATTGAAGTGTGATTTTATGTGAGAGAGAGAATGCAAAATGCAAATTAGTAGAGACTCAAAAACTCAAAGATTCAAGGATTCAAGACTTAAGCATTCTAGCCCCGAAATGAGAGGAAAACTGTCCATTTTATAATTTTCATGTAGGGTGAGAACATTGGATTTTTCACCCACAGACATGCAATGTGGCAAGATATTCCTATGACGCATATGATGAAATATGCCAAAAGTAGGATTCTATGATACATGAGAGTCAAATTTGGAAGAGAATCTATGATGCGTCATAAGATTTCTCAACCCACTTAAAGCCAAGAATCTATGACGAATAAGCCAAATAGGAACATGTGTAAGAGGTAATAATAATTTTTATGACGCATATGATAGAATATGCCAAAAATAAGATTCTATGACACATGAGAGTCAAATTAGGAAGAGAATCTATGATGCATCATAAGATTCCTCAACCCGCTTAAAGCCAAGAATCTATGACGAATAAGCCAAATAGGGACATGCGTAAGAGGTAATAATAATTTCTATGACACATATGATAGAATATGCCAAAAGTAAGATTCTATGACACACGAGAGTCAAATTTGGAAGAGAATCTATGACACGTCATAAGATTCATCAACCCACTTAAAGCCAAGAATCTATGACGAATAAGCCAAATAGAGACATACGTAAGAGATAAGAATATTTGATTATGACAAATCTCAGCCAAGTGTCAAAGGAGAATCCATGAGGTGTCACATCCAAGTGTCATGATGATGAAATATTTTATGGAATATTTGAATTAAAAATCCTTTTATTCCACAAAATAAGAATTAGTAGAAAATGGAATTAATGATGGAAAATGGAACTTAGGAAATTAGGAATTTCCATGGTTTGTAGATGATAAACTAATTAATTAATAAAATTAATTAATTGAGGATGATAATTAGGAAGAATAATTAGAAAGAATAGGATTAAATTATGGGTTATTTAATCCTATAGAGAAAATTAGTAGATAATTGGCCAAATTGATTAAATGAATGCGACCGTACCCTTTGATAAAAATGTGACAATGATGGATATCGAATAAGATGATGAAAAGGTAGACCAAAGCCATGGTCAAATTAATTGATAGATCGAAATTGATAGCATGTCAAGGACACATGACATGAATGAATTGATATGTAACATTTAATCGACATTATAAATGCTATAGGATTGAAATTGATTGATAAGGTTCGATCATAATAACACTGACGAACATTGTCAATATTATTAAAATGGTTGATAATGCCATGATCTGACATTGAAAGCCTCAACAACATCAAAGATTTAATGACATGAATGATATTTTGACCTAGTACTGAGAGCCATGACAGTACTAAGGTCAGATTGATAAGATTGATAATTTGATAGGTTTCCAAGGCACTAAAAGCCACAGCAATGCCTAGGAGCAGATAAATGATGATTGATTTGGGATGTTTGATATGTTTCGGGTTGATTAGGACCAATTTCAAGTGATTCTGAGTTTATTTGGGGTGATTTTGAGTTGATTTGATATGATTTCGAGTTGATATGAAATTGATGTGAAAGGGGATACAAATGACAAAATATGATCAATCTGGCCAAAAGATCAAAGTTAGCAGAATGAGAAAATGGTACAAATTAGTATGAAGAAGTGATGAAATCATAGATGTGAACCATTTTTGAGTGTCTATAATTACAAAACCATAACCCAACCTTTCCCTTAGGTGCTCTTGTTACATCTTGTTGATTAAATCCTCTTCATCAATCAACTAAGTGATAGTACTTGGATCTTATAAGCAATTTTCATTTCAAAAAATAGTAGGTTTGACATCAATGACAAAAAAATGATTGAAAACATTCTTTATCAACCATCTTCCTGCTTTGCAACAATCTCCCTCTTTGGCATTGATGGAAAACCAAACTGATAAACCAAGTTAACAAAATGCTAATTAGGTTAAAATAGTAATTCAAATGTCAAAAAGAAAACTATATTCAAAACTATTCATTCTATCAGCAACATAAGTTAACTTATGACTTCCTCTGAATTCTTTTGCTGATAAACTATCTTCCTCTAATTGGTTCCTAATTTCTCCCTCTGAGATGCTATTTCCATTTACATATCTAAGCATTATTTTTCTTTACTGACTCCCTCTTACATACATTCTTTTCCCTCTGTATGCATTGATCATCTTCTACTATTCTAATATTAGCTTCTTCCTCTTTGTGCATTTGATTAGTTTCTTTTTACTTCTTCCTTTATCCAATTGAATGCTTTTGATTAGTTTCTTCATTCTTCTCCCTCAACTATTGATTAATTTCTCCATACAACCTCCCTCTTTGACAACAATTCCAAAGACATATTGTTTCAACATCTTAACATGGAAGTGTAGCATTTGCAGGTACTCCAATTTCTCCCTCTGTCACCTTGCTTATGACTAATTTGGAACATCAACACTTTGATTACTTTAGGCATAATCCTAAAGTAAACATCCTCTACATCAATTTTTAATGTGCCAACAATCAACTAATTTGATGCAGGGTAGTCTTGCTTTATCTCAAGTAGCCTTGGCTAGGGGTATCACCCTTGAATTACCTCTAAGATACTCAAAAGCATCTTTAAGTAGTCTTTTTGTAAAGATGTCAGAAATCTGTTCCTTTGAACTAACATATTCCATCCTTGCTTATCTTCCACCAATTCTCTTACATAGTGATACTTTATTGCAATATGCTTTGTTTTGGCATGCAAAATAGGATTCTTTGATATGTTGATGGCACTTGTATTATCACAATAAAGTATCACAAGTTTAGTTACCTCTTCCTTCATGCCTTGCAACAAATTTTTGATCCATACAATATTAGTGTCATGCCCAAACTACGAGGCAAAAACACACAATTTTTTTTAAAAATTCATAATTAAAATACTCTAGGTTTGATAAGGTTGTGATCACAGTTTAAGAAAAAAGTTCTCTACATTTCATCTTAAGTTTAAAAACTCTTGTGGATGAATACATCGTTAAGATTTTGATACTTTTTTTATTAGAATGATATCGACATTTGCTATGTTACTACATAATTCTGCTTAATTTAAATAACCAATTAACTTTTAAATTAAAACTAATTAATACTCAAAAATAAATACATTAAAAATTTTAAGAACTTTCCTAAGGTAATGATGATATTAATAATATAATGAAAGTTGAATAAATCAAAATCTAAACTAGATTACATTAGTAATGCCTTACTAACTTAAACTAATCTACTAAAATATATATATATTAAAATTTAAAACAATAACTTTCAAACAAATAACTATTAAAAAAACATAATTAAAAACAACTTTTTAAACAAAAACTTTAAAAAAAACTAAACAACTAACCTAAAGATGTAACTAACATTATAACATAAATCTAAAATTATCTAAATTCAATAACATCAAACTACATAACACATTTACTAACACCTACACTAACCTAACACTAACCTAACACTAACCTATACTAACAAATTAAATTAGATTTAAAATTAACTAATTAAAATAATTAATAAATAACAAAAAGTAACTACAAAACATAATATAACATATACTAAACTAACTTTACACTAAAACAAACACCTAACACCTATACTAACATGCCTACACAAACACCCCTACCTAAACTCGTCAACCTTGCGCATTTCCAAGTGCTGGTATAGAGTACAGCGCTCTACTTGATGGAAACAAGCACATGCCAAGGTGGGTGTGAGGCCAAGTTGCAATGAGAGAAGAAAACATTAAAACAAATTCAAATCCTTTGCCATGGTCAACAATAGTTAAGGAGGGACAGGGGGTGACATCATCCTATGTGATGGCAAAACTAACTTTGTTAAAAACTTTTTAATAAAATATTTTTTAAAATGTCTTCAGATGTGACGCCTAAGGATAAAGGCAGTTTTAATATAATCATATCAAATTTGTTAAAGCCTTCCCTAAATTCATAAGATGATGCGTGCTAAACAAGGTGATGGGGATGGGGAAAGAATTTAATACATAAAGTTTTATAGGTAGATATAAGATATTTAGGATATTTTTAAAATGTTAATAGTCTATTTTGGAATTGTTACATCTATTTATGAATTGATTAATTTATATTTATATTTTTCAATCAAAATATAAAAAGAAATCTTTCAAAGATTCTTTGTTGTTATGAGGGGAATTAAATTGTCTCCTCATACAAAAACCAGAGAGTTTTTACTCTCTTGGAATACATTTTTTTTTTTCAAAATTTTTCTTAGTATAGAGTTACAAAGCAATGTATTTTTTTTTTTCAAGGTGTATATTTGAATGGATTTAAAACATAGATTCAATAGT
This sequence comes from Cupressus sempervirens, assembly GCA_028749045.1. Classification (NCBI taxonomy): domain Eukaryota; kingdom Viridiplantae; phylum Streptophyta; class Pinopsida; order Cupressales; family Cupressaceae; genus Cupressus; species Cupressus sempervirens. The sequence continues at coordinate 988,146,628 of CM053787.1, read as the reverse complement.
TGTATCACAATAAAACATGATTTATTTGATCTCCTAAACAAATTTGATTTGAAATATATCAACCATATCCATTTTTCTTTCCTTAACATAATTTTCATTTTTAACATATAAGGAAACTTGAAAATTTTGCTTAATTAAACCATCATCATTTCATCCTATTTTTGATGTGCATTCATCTAACTAAAAATTATTATTAAATCATATGATAAGCAATTATACTCAATCGCCATTTTTATTGGCAAACTTGATTCAAAGGCTCAGCCACGAAAGAACTAGGAAGAAAACCCGACATCGTTGCCATTACAACAAAGTTTGAAATACAAATTACATAGGATTTCAATCCTAAATTACAACAATTTAATTGAATTTCCTTCATGACCCTCATCAAGGGTTCCATAAAAATTTTTGCAACACATTTCTAAGGACCGTGGAGGGAACATAATCTGATCAGGTGACAACAAGCATGACCAAGAAACAAATCAAACATGCATATTCATACAAGGTTTTCACAATAGGATTCACAATGAATCAAAACTAGGGAAAGGTGGATTCTTCCAATAGGAGAAATTAGGCACAACACCAAAATAGATGCCCAATCGGGGCTATAAACCAAGAACTTCTGTTCTTCCATTTTAACATGCCATACTCGTACGCGATTTGTGTTGATAGATAGGGGCCCATAACACCCTACCCTCTCTCCCTCTTCTCATCCTGAGAAGAGACTCTACACTGGTTGGAGTCCAACTAAAAAGACCTTTCCCAAAATTGGTCACTTCTGCTCTATCCAAGGGTGAGTAATCCCAAAACACCCATACAAGAAAATCTCAAAATTCAAACATAAACATGAAAGGAAAACATTCAAAAAAACATGGTTTTCAAATCTTCCCAACATACCCAACATACATACAAGCATTCAAACAACAAAAAAGTAGCATAAGCATGAAACAAGCATGAAAATCTGAACAAGGGAGATAAAGAACTCCTACCTTCACAAAGAGGTAATGGAAAATGAACAAATTTGAGTAGAGCTTTTCCCTTTCTTGCTTTAGTCTTCCAAGACTCCTCTCTAAATGTAGAGATTGGGTAACAACCTAAACTACTCCAAGAAGGGCCTCTAAATAAGACAAAAACTCAACCACCAAAAGGGCAATAACTTCATCCACCCACCTACTAATCTAGAAGTTCCTAACTCAACCCATACTATGGTTAACCACTAAGGGGAGTTGAGGTGATGCAACTCATGGTAGCCATAGTCAATTTTCGCACAAGGGCAAAAAGAGGCTTTTTGAGTGATCTCAAAAGTCAATAAAAGGGGCTTAGGGGTTTGAAAAGACTCCCAACCCATACCCATACCCTTTGGGCATAAATATTTCATGTTTTAAAGCCTTAGGAATAGGTTTGGAACCAAACAAAAGCTAGGAAATAAATAGGACCATCTAACAACTCTAAAAATATAGATTAAGCACTAATCCAAATTGTGGTGACTAAACTTGATTAAGAACCAAATTAGCAAAAGAAAACACTACTTAAACTGACTTAGGTCCAAAGGTTACACAACTAACCCTAATTAGCACGCTGAAGAACAGATGCAAATTCACGAGTGTCAAGCAACACTAAAAGAACATAGTAAGAACATTAATAATTACTTATCACAGAAGGACACATACATACATCTCACAATTAATTTGATTACGAACAACAAGGTTTCCACAATTAGCACATAGGGATCAGTTTTGTTCGTCCGTCAGATTTCTAGGCTAAAATATCCTGCACGCTCATTGCACACATCAGTAGTCCTATAAAATCACATGTACATATGTATATACATATCAAAAATTCACATAAATTGAAACATACATCAATCAGGGTTTCTTTCATCCTAGTTAATTCTTAACCATTTAAAATCTCTTAAACCAAAATGTTAATCCTACCTTTTACTTAATTCATCAACATACATATACATAAAACATTAAATGACAAACATCAAATATTTGGAAGTAACATCACACAGCATGAAATAATATAATATGTTCAAACCATCAAATAATGTCTCGACATCTCGAGTTGTGAGTATCAAAATAATAGTAATGTAACAACTAAAGCTACGAAGGGTCGTGGCGAGGCCTCACAATTAGTGTAGTTGATAGCAGCAACAACATATTCAACTTTTGCTGTAGACTGTGAGGTACAACTTTTCTTTTTGCTAGTCCAAGCAATCAATCTTTTCCCTGAGAAAAGTGCCCCTCCAATGGTGCTTTTTCTATCATCAATATTACCTCCCCATTCTACATTAGTTTAGGCTTTTAACTCAAACTTTTCACTTCTTTTGTAGTACAAAAAAAAATCATCAGTTTCTTTTACATATCTCAGTATTCTTTTCACTGTCATCAAATAATTTTCTCCTTGATTAGTAAAAAATCTTGCCACTATTCCAATAGCTAATGCAATGTCTGGTCTACTAAATACAACATACTACAACTTTCCAATCATTGAACTATACATTTTCTAATTCACTTTATCTAACTCATCATTTTTTAATAACTTATGTCCTATTACCATTGGTGTTCTAACTAGTTTTGAGTCTTCTAACCCAAATATCTTGAGTGTCTCCTTGATATATTTTGATTGGGTCAAAAATATGCCATGCTTCAATTGATGTACATGCAATCCAATGAAGAATTTGAGTTCTCCAAACATTGACATCTCAAACTCATGTTTCATTTGATCATCAAAATCTTTACACAGAACATCTTTTCCTCAAAATATTATACCATCAACAAAGATTTTAGACATCAAAATGTCTTTACCTTTTTCTGCCTTGACATACAGGTTGTTGTTGTCATCTATTCTCTTTAATCCTATCTTCACAAGATATTTATGTAGTCACTCATGCCATGCTCTAGGTGCTTGATTTAAACCATAGATTTCTTTATGCAATTTTAAAATGGTATCCTTGTTGTTGTCATCAACAAATCAGAAAAGTAGACTTCACATCCATTTTGTAGACCTTGAATCCTTTTTAAGCAACATATGCAAGTAGTGTTCTTACTCCTTTCATTCTTGCAATAGGGGCAAATTTTTTACCATAGTATAGTCCTTCTTCTTGTGCATAGCCTTTGCAAACTAGTCTAGCTTTGTTTCTTGTTATCTCACCATTCTCATCAAGTTTGTTTCTAAAGACCCATTTGGTACCAATTACATTTTTATCAGTTGGACTAGTAGCTCGAGTCTAAGTTTTTTTCTTCTCAATCTAATCTATCTCTTCTTCCATAGCTTTATACCAATTATCATCTTGTAGTGCATCTTTCACTATTTTGGGCTCAATCTTGCTCAACAAACATGATTCATTCCTTAGTCTATTCCTTGTCCTTGGTCTTGCATTCTTCTCACCAATTATTTTTTCTATAAGGTGATGTCTTCTCACATACTTAGCTAGTCTTGGTTCTATCCTTCTTTCCGTATTTGATCCTTTAGCTTCAAAGTCACTTTGCACTTCTCCATTTGGTATTTCATCATCTCTTTCATATGTACTATTTTTAGAATTAGAATGTGCATTTTATTCATTCTACAAGTCGGATTCTAAATGCAACTCAAAATTCATTAGTTGTGACTCGGCTGATACTAAAATTTGTTGATGATTCCCAACTTGATTGACAACTTTATCTTTAGTAGGTATTCCTTTATAGAAGTATATAAAAGATCTAGAATCTTCTGGTTTCTTGGATTCATCAACTCTGACTTCTATGTGCTCATCAAAATTTACATTTGCACTATCCAAAATCTTGTTAGTGTTAGTATTCAAACACTTATATGCTTTTCTTCTAGTGGAGTATCCAAGGAATATGCCTTCATCACTCTTTGCATCAAACTTGCCATTTCTAGTATCTTTAAGAATATAGCATTTACAAAAAATTACTTTGAAATTTTTTACATTAGGTGAGTGACCATACCATAATTCAAAAGGTGTTGCATTTGTACATTTCTTGACTTGTACTCGATTCAGGGTGTAAACAACAATACTTACAACTTCTCTCTAGTACTTTAGAGTAATATTTTTCTCCATCATCAATGTTCTAGCACAGTCTATCACTGATCTATTCCTTCTTTGTGCAATGCCATTATGTGGTGGTGTTCTTGGTGCTGATGTTTTCCATTTGATACCTTTATCATTGCAAAATATCTCAAACTCTTTTTATGGAAACTCTCCTCCTCTATCTGATCTTAGTGTTTTAGAATCTTTCCTATTTCTTTCTCAACCTTGGCCAAAAACCACTTAAACATTTGAAATACATCAGATTTTTACTTTAAGAACATGGTAGTCATCATTGTGGAGTAGTCATCTACAAATAGCATTATGTATCTATCTCCTCAGTATCTTTGCACTTCTATTAGACCACACAACTTTGTATGCCCTAACTCTAATACTTCTTTGGAAGTGTAGGTTTTTCTTTTGAAGCTTGACTTGGTCATCTTCCCTAATTGACATTGTTTGCACATTGTATTTTTTAGGCTTCTTCAGCTTATGCAAACCTTTGACTTTGTTCTTTTTGCTGATGCTAATCAAATTATCAAAGCTAATATGACATAGCCTTTTATGCCATAACCAAACATCATCAAGTCTAACAATAAGATAGGTTGCATCTTCCATATCTAGGTAAAACAAGTTACTCCTAGTTTGTTCACCTTTTCCTATTAGATTTCCATCAATATCATAAATTTTGGTAGTTTTGTTTCCAAATTCTACTCTACAACCTACATTGCCTAACTGTGATACACTCAGCAAATTGTATTTCAGCCCTTCAACATAGTATGCATAATCACATGAATTTTTCTTTGTAATTTTAATAGAACCTTTTCCTTTGATTTGGCATGGAGCATCATTTCCAAATGTAACACTATTTCCATCATGCTAGGTAAAAGTAATAAACTTACTTTTGTCTCCTATCATGTGATGTGAGCATCTATTGTTTATGATCCATTTGTCATTCTTGTTCACACAAGTCACCAGTGTTGTTGCTTCATCTTCATTTGATTCATCCTTCATGGCTACTTAGACTACTTCATCATCATTCTCATTTGAATCTTCTTCAACAATGTAGCATCTCTTACCTTTGTCCTTGTAATCTCTACTATCATCTTCTCTTTTGTTCTTGTACTTGTTTCCTTCTTTGTAGTTCTTCATCTATGTACACCTTGCAGCAATATGTCCTAATTCATTGCAATTGAAACAAATGATAGGGAGATTACCTTTGAATTTACCTTTGCCTTTGTGGAATCTTCTTACTAGTATTGCTTCCAACTATTCCACATCTTCCTCATCTGTGCTACTATCACTAGATGCATGTTTTCCTTTTCTACTCTTCTTCTTTAATTTCACCTCCTTAGTATATTTTAATGATAGCTTAGCCTTGAAAGAAGATTCAAGATTCTCAGGTCTGTAGTTATCATAATTGGATAGCTCAAAAGTAGTAAGTCTTCCTACTATTCCTTTAAAGGTTAGTGTGTTTCCTGTTACACACCTTAGCTCTCAGATGGCTAAAACTCTAATAGCATAAATGGGGAGAAAAGTTCTTAAGTATTTTCTATTGATAGTACCATCTTCCAAATGACCACCTAGACTTCTTATTGCACTTACCACTTCTTTTATTCTAGATGCATATTGTGTAGAATTCTCACCTTCTTCCATTTTCATGTCATCAGATTTTCCTCTGAGGCTTTCTCTCTTTTCTCTTTGAACATTCTAATCTCCTCCATAGATATCTGACAAGGATTTCCACATCTTGAATGCAGTATCACATCATTTCATGTCACCAAATTCAACATAACTGAGTGCAGAGGCAATCTTTAGCATTGCCTGATTATGCTCCTTGCTTTTATTCAAATTATCTGTAGAAAGAAGTCCACTTCGATCTACATGTTCCACTCTAATTGAGGTTTTTGCATAATCACCTACGTATCCAAGGTGTAGGTTCATCAGACTTTTCCATGCAATGAAGTTATCTTTTTTGAGATTGGGAACTTCTCTTTTGGACATTTTGATCTTCTTTCTTCTAGCACCTTCAAACTAAATCAGTAGATTTCTCTAATACCAATTGTTAGAAATGCTTTAGAATAACTAAGAGGGGTATTGAATTAGTTATTAAAGGTCCAAATGTCCAATTAAAACTTTTTTACCAAATAAAGTGAGCCTATTAGACTGTTCATTCATCCAAGCCTAAACTTTCCTACTTAGAAAGTTATTATAAATCATCATGCAAGCATAACACACAAAAAGATCAATAGATAACAAAATGATTTACATGGAAACCCAATTTGGGGAAAAACCACCAATAACATGCTACTCAATTCTCACTCTTTTGAAGTGATGTCCTCTAAAAGGGCTCCCCTATTAAAGGCTACAACATACTATTAAATGTGACCTAGTTAAAGGATTTAAAGACCTTGTTGGAAGTGGGCCTGGTTAGAGGACTTTAGAACATTCACTTGGAATGCCACCCTATTAAAGAATTTACAAATGGATTTTAAACCAACCTAAGTCCATAGGATTTTTAACCTAACTGATACAATTGTTAGAAAGTAACAACAAGGGATTTTGATCTGATACAACTCACAACTTATCTTGTAGGTTTTAGATCTATGTTTAGCTCTTCACATTGCCTAGCTTTCAGTCTTCGCCGCTCTAACAGCTTGATCCCCTTCTCAAGATTTGTCTCCTTGAGTTTCCATGCTTGACATACTAGTGCAATCTTCTTTCTAATCAATTATCAAAGTAGAGTCTCTATGCTCTATTCTTCCTTCTCCTCTTGATGTCTTCTCCTTGACACCTTTCAACCACTTCACACTAGAAACTCTTGCTTCTTGGTCTATGAATCCTTAAATAGAATTTTAGAATTTCTTTTCCCACTCAATTCTTCCCTCCTTTAATTCTTGTTCGAATGGATTAGGTAGGATTCATTGAATTTAGCCCATATTTTGTTCCTTTTAGAAACATCATGAAGAATCCTCTTTAATTCGCTCAAAAATGGTTTACATAGAATTCTATGCTTCTAGATCATCATCCTTATCCTCCAAATGGTTCACAAAATTCAAGGTAACAAATTTGTTGGCTCAAATTTAGTGAATCTTTGACTTTTCCAATAATGTAGCAGCTCGACACTATTGAAATTCTGGTGCTCAGCACATACTGTGTTACTCAGCATCAACTATAGTTTAGTGACGCTCAACACCTACTATGGATTCACTCAGCATCCACTAAGTTTTTTTGATGCTTGACAACTATTACTTTTCTCGACACCTGAACACGCTTAGCTCCTTCTATATCACTCAGCACACATTAGATTTTTGCATTTGCTCAGCACGAAGTAAAAATTTGCTTAGCTTGAATTAGCTTGCTTGACACTCACTAATGAACTTAGTTAAGCTTTGTAGTCAACCCTATTGCAACTTATTCTTCTAATGCTTCTAAGTGTGACCAACCTCTATATATTCAAGTATATTATCAATAAAGGAAAAGGCTATCAAAAGTATAATTGTTCATCTTCAATGACATAAAATTGGTAGTATTATTTATAATTTGAGTATGAAGTAAACTAATGAAAGGTGTAGAAATAGATAATGTTTAGGATTATAATTATTATTAATTATTTGGACTAAGAATTGATATATTTTCCTTATTTTCAAAGGAAAATTTTTACATGCTGAAAAATGTTGAAAATTAGGGGTCTATTTTCCACCACAAAACTATATGGAAATAAACTATTTTCCCTTCAATTATATATTATGTTGTAGATAACATATGTAGGTAAAACAATCAAAAGTAAAAATTGGCTTTAGACCTATGTTTTATCTTTTATAGTGACTCAAATTTCAACTCACCTAAAATCAATAATTTTCATCTCCCATCACATTTTTCAAAACAAATCTATTCTAACCAAAATAAAAATTATACATTCTTGACGAGGACCCTCTCCTTTGGAACATCATGTAATTTTTTTTTTATATGATTTAATATTTTTTCCTTTCTCAAAATTGACATCTTCTCAAGTGTTATAATATGTACTTGTAGAATTTTTTAATTATAATATAGTATATCTAATTAAAATAGTATAAACTCTATATGAGAATATTTTTGACTTTAAGCTCTATAAAATGGTGTTTATATGTTATTTTAAAAATATCATAAAAAATAAGAAGAGTCATTGAAGCATTAGTTTTCTGAAATAATTTCATTTCTTTAGTAATTGGATACAAACTAGTATTAAACATGCATTTAATAGACATTTCCAGTTGGAAAAGTGTGACACCATATATAACTTATCCAGAATGAATTTACCTAGATCATATGTTTGAATAAAATTAATTTTTAGATGGAAATACTCAAATTTAGTCATTTTGATAAGTTAGCTTGAAAGGTGACATAGCCTTGTACTTTTACTTTGTAACTAGGGTATCCAAGATTGAAGTGCAGAACAAGCCATCAATTTCTGATAATGTAGAAAATTGGCAAGTTTTAGAGGATGATAAAGATATTCTAAATTTTCTTTGAAGCCAAGAAAAATACTATGACCAGGAGTTGGATTGCAGCAGATTGGTTGAGAGTGTAGATGGGAAGGATACCATCTTTGGCCAAGAGATCTTGAAGTTGAAGCCAAATAAAGTGCCTATAGGACTAGCAGTGCTCGAAACTATGTTTGATAATAAAGACAAAGTCACCTAGAGGCCAAAGATGCAAAAACATAGGAGCTTGAAGAAGTGAACCTTGGAACAATTGAGTCTTCTGTAATGGTATGCATAGGTAAGACTCTATCTCCTTCCATTAGAAAACTCTTGATTGATTTGCTAATGAAATTTAGGAATGATCATATGACAATCTTAAAGCTTATATATAAGACTTATTCTAGCATGTTTATTCATTTAAAAGAAAATGTCAAGCCATTTAGATAAAAAAAAAAAGGACCTATAAAGTCCACATTAGCCCCCAAAATGCAAGAAGAGATGATGAAGCTTGGGCATGGGGGAAATTATTAAACCTATAAGATATTCCTCATGGGTATCAAACCTAGTGCCTATTAGGAAGACGAATGGTGATATTAGGCTCTATGTAGACATTAGAAATCTGAATATTGCTTTCTTAAAAGATAATTATGGTCTACCAAACATGGAAGCTATGCTACAATAGGCCATTGGTTCTGAATTTATGTCCATGATGGATGCTTTTTCTGGGTACAACCAAGTGCTAGTTGTTGACAAGGAATGGTTTAAAACAACCTTTGCAACTCCATGGGGGACATATATATGTGTCTAAATGCCTTTGGCTTGATCAATGTAGGGGATAGTTTCCAAAGATCCATGGATGTTGCATTCAAATAATATATAGATAAATTCATGGTTGTTTGCTAGGATGACTTGAAAACTTATTCCAAGAAAGCTATAGACCACTATAGACATCTAGAAAAAATATTTTCAAGGCTTTGAAATATGGAGTTTCATTACACCTAAGGAAATGTACCTTTGGGTTATAGAGAGGAAATTGTTAGGCTACGTAGTCTCTATAGAAGGATTCAAAGTTGAACCATAGAAGGTGGCAGCAATAGATAAAGTTTTCAAGCTAAAAAATGTCAAAGATATTCAATATTTCTTTGGCCAGGTAAAATTTTTGAGGAGATTTGTGACAAATTTTGCTTAGATTGTAGAAAGGGGCAGTAATCAATTGGAAAGGTGAACCTTCAGTGGCTTTCCAAGAAATAAAGGATGTAATAAAGAATGCTCCTATGCTTAAGACACTAGATTATGTAAAGCCAATGCACACATTTTCTTTTGCTTCCTTCCACACCATTGCAATAGTTTTACTCCAGAAGAATGAAGAGGCTTTTGAATAGCCCATTGCATTTTTTAGTAAGTCACTCCAACCTACAAAGATAAAGTATATATCAAGGAATAGAAAGCATATTCTCTTGTGGAATATGTCAAATCTTTTAGATTTTATTTTTTAGGTGCTACTATTATAGCATGTATTCCTATTATTGTTGTAAATGCCATCTTCCCAACAAGATATCTCTAGTAGGATGTGTAGATGGATTAAAATAATCTAGGAGTTTAACATTGAAATTCATATTAAAAAATTAGTTAGAGGCTAGTGGCTAGCTAAGTTGATGGCTTAGTCAAATTTGAATGCCAATCAAATAAATGTTGTAAATGAAGATCATAGGCCATATACTTTTGATATAGATGAATGTGAATGATATAAGAATCTTATATACTATCTGCAACATATGGAAGCTCCATCTCATTCAGGGTAAACTTTAAGAAACCACACTTAAGAAAAATATATAAATTATTGGCAAATCATTCATTATTTTGAAAAACCAAATTAGTTTAATTAGCAAATATCTCAAATTTTTTATAAATAGTATTATTTACATTGGCGATTATTTTGTAATCTCAATTTTTGAGTAGAAAATATTGGCAAATCTCAATAACAATAGGAAGTTTGCTAATCATCATGAAATATTACAAATCAAAATTGAACATGTTTTATCTCATGAAAATTATGAGGATAATTACATTATATTTTAAATCAATAGTGAAAATTAAATATTGGAATATATCCCTAGAGTAACTAATAATTATGATAATTATTGGTGAATTGATTTTAATTTGTTTGATAATATATAATATTTAGGTGAATCAAATCTAAGATTCATGTATCAAATATTGTGGCAAATCTTTGAGTTTTTTTTTTTTAATAAAATAAATTATTGAGCGATTTAAAATATTTTAGAACTTAAATTTAATAAAAATGTGGCGATTTAGGTTGCATTAGATCTTAAATTATCAGCCAAATTACTAGAAATTTTTTTTTGAAATTAAAAAAATTATGAATATTCACCACTAAAAAACACCCTAATCTCATTTAATTGATAATGAAAGTAGTTCTATGAAGCTGTAGGGAAACAAGTATATTATTATTGTTGGGAACCTCTGGTCGAGAAATTTTGTAGGAATATTGTTGAAGTGTATTGACCATAAAGAATCAACTAGGAGACTCACTAAAATGTATTCAAGAGTATGTGGAGATCATTATATGGCTAAGAATACTTTTCATAAGGTGATGAGAGTTGGATTTTGGTGGCCAACCTTATTTAAGGATGTCTACGGCCTAGTAAAAAAATGTAATCCCTACAAAATGTTTTCTAGTAAGCTGAAGTCATCTAGAAATACTCCTTTTAAGCTAGTAAAAGTGCAAGCACCTTTCAACCAGTGGGGACTACACTTCATAGGTGAAATAGAAAATAAGTCCAACACTAGTTATTCATGGATTCTAGTAGTAATAAATTATTTTACAAAATGGGTAGAAGCCATTCCTACTAGAAAAGATACTAGAAATTTTTTGTCAAACAATATAATCACTAGATTTAGATGTCTTGAAAGGATGGTAACATATAATGCCATGTCTTTTAGATTAGAAAAACTCATAGAATTTTATGCCAAGTATGTGGTCTATTTAACCATAGATTCTAAATCCATTTTGAATGCTAACTATACATTATCCCCAAATAGAGCCATTATTGTCCTATATTTTCACCTTGTTTAAATCCTAAAAATATGTGGTCAAAATCCAATTTTCATTCTATGTAGTTACGGTTTGCAATTTTCATGTGCAAAGTGTTACCCTAGAAAAACCCTAGCTTAATAATCCTCATGGTTATTTCTATTTTTAAAATCCTCCTTATTTTTAAAACTTTTTTTTTTGTGATCTTAAAATACTTCCAAAAATTCAAGTTGCAACCATGTGACTAAGGTGATCTCATGGTTGTTGCATGGTTAAGCTATTAACTTTGTATGGCATGACAATGTGACACAATCAAGAGCTTAGTGGTCACTTGGTCATTACAAATTATTAAAAATAGTATTTTTAGATAGTGAATGAGTCACATAGTTTGTAAGAATCAGATTGTAGGGTCACACGATTAAGAGTGAAGTTAGAATCGAAGCTACAACCATACAAAAAAAACATTCACTTAAGAGCATAAATATCTAACATGTGGACGCATCTAGGAAAACTTATTTGTTATAACATAAAGATTATGGTGTAATGGTGTGACTTAGGTTAAAGAGATACTAGTCATATTTTTGAAATCTAAAGTTCAAAATATCAATGTAATGGAGTGACTTAGTGACTAGCTATGATCGCACAGTCAAAGGCTTAAACATGTAATATTTTTACATAGTCACGATGGTGTAAAATTATCAATGCAACTAATTTAAATGCTTGATTGTGTAGTTGCAAGCTCTAAAAGGTAACAAGAAGTATAAGCTATGACTGGGTGACATAGTTAAGTGCTTGTGAAGTTTTTTTTGATTATGTGGTCACGTAGTTAGAAAAAATGAAATAAAGTGAAGCTGCAACCTAGCAATCAACTTTGATCGCACAATCACTTGGATCAAGATTATAGTTAAGTGGCAACTAGGGACCTAGGGAAGCTATTAAGTATGGTACATGAGATTTTATTCACATGGTGACATAGTTAAAACCTTAAGGTGAGAAGGAAGCTAGGAAGCAGGGAAATAGTTAAGAGCTTGTAAATGTCTAATGTTGGCATGGTCACGTGGTTATAATGATAAAAGGAATTGAAGAAAATAACCAATTGAGCACTTATATCTAAAAGGTTTCACATAGTTAAAAAATTTAAATATTAGAGCTAGAATCAAGTAGTGATCTTGTGATGAGGTCAAAATTTGTAATGGTTTATGTAGTCTCTCAGTCGTGTAGTTAAGAGCATGATGCAAAAATAAAGTTGCACAAAAAATGACAAGTCATTTGCATAGTGTTTGATCATTCACAAAAAAGGGGTTAAACATAAAGATAAACAATGAAGCAACGATCAATGGTTCCACACAGTCATAAGGAGAAGTGCAAATTTGTGGATAAGCCTTGTGAAGCCACAAAAAACTAGTAGTATATAGAGTACTCATGGTTGCAACCTAGGAATTTAATACTAAAATGGTTGATAAAACCTCATGATTACCAAAAAGATGAGTCATGTTTGAATAAGCTCAAAAGAGATTTTGAAAGATGACAATACAAGCATCATAAAGCTAGATTGTGATGCTTTTTTTAGTTTTTAAAAATTATCATGCATGCTAACTTAAGGACACCATTAATTCTATTTTTTTTCTTAACTTCTATTAAAAGATGATGCAACAAATTTCTAATTACAACATTCAAAAAGTTTCAGAGCCAAAAGAGAATTGAGCTCAAAGTTATTTAAGAGAATTCAGTTGCAAAAGAAGTGTTTGAAGAATTTGAAATCAAAAAAGATGGAAAAAGAAGAGGTTTTGATAAAATAACCATCTATCATCTCTTTTAATATCCTAATTTTAGAAGAATTAAGGAAATCATTTTCTATATTAGAATTCATGTTGATATTTTGAGTTTTTAATAGATAAAGAATGAATTATTAGGTATCCCCACCTAAATTTTGTAGAGTTCAAAGTGGAGAAGACATTAGAGTCTTGTTAGTTGGTCCTTTTAACTTGTGCCTCAAAATACCTATTATGGTCTCTAGCTAATTCCTAGGTTTTCTCATCTTTTTAGAAGGTTGTTAAAATTCTATCAAATCAAAAGCCAACAAGGGTTCCATTGTTTGAACATATCAGTGATCTACTATGTGAGGGGTCTACCCTATTAAAATATTTTGAGACTGTTTGATCTCACCTTGTTATAATATTTCACACTTATAAAAAAGTAAGGGCTCTGTTAGGATATTTACAAAGATATGTTAAGACCACTCTATTAAGAGATTTACCTTGACTTAGTTAACTGGAATTGATTCAGTACCTAACTTTTCCTAGTAAATTACTAAGTGTTTGACACTAATAGACAAAAAATTTAGAGAGACCACCAGTATCCTCCTTTAACATTAGTGAAAAAACCACTCTATCACAATTACATCATTATAATGCTAATATGAGCACTCCCCCTAAGCCTATGACTCATTTCAAAAATACAACCTCAAAAGCTTTAACCTATGCTAAATAAGAAAATGAACAATATATATTCATGACTCTATGTATTTTGATTTCTTTAGTGTCATACCCTACTTGTCTTCTACATTCTAAACTTCTTGTGAACTTTGAACTCTTATTGTCTTCCCCTTTGTCCTTTTCATCATTTCCATTTATGATTCAAGATATGTAATAATTACATTACATTTTATTTCCCCCTTGTTTTTATCACTTATGGATGCCATTGGGGTTGAATGGGTGGAATCAAACCATATTTTTCAATATAAGGTTTGTGTACTTAGGTGATCATAGAAGGTGCATGATACCAAATGGTCTTTGCCGATTCTATAGTGTGGTTTTGGAACTATAACCTATCTACCAAATCAATTAAGCTACCAACCATTGAAAGATTATCATCTTTATTGATAAGATCTTGGGTTATTTTGACTTCTCTTTACATGACCACCAAATGAGGCATCAATTTTTTTTGAACAAAGATCAACTATGATCTCATGTTTCTGCCAACTACCTATAGCTTGACCAATAGGTCTTGAAAATTCTATAGTTTATTATAATTCTAGGTGATGGATTAAGATCACTCAAAAATGGTGTTTCTTGTTGTTTGTATGTCAACCTAAATCTATTGGATATTGGCTTGAAGATCATTATGAATCTTGGCATATCACATAAAATAGTGTGCAAATTTTTTACTCTCTAAATTATTTTAGTGGTGCTCTGCACACATTCCTACAATTGAACTTTTTCCCCTACAATTATTGTAGAATCTTTATCTACAACTTTGTTTTTGAGTTTCTTTGTAGACCAATCCTTCAACTCTTCATTGAATTCTACATCTCCAAAATTTTTTTGTTAACAATACTTACAAGCTAGGAAATTATTGGGGCTCACCCTTCAAAATTTTGAATGTTAAATGCTTCAACAAAAATATCTTTAACATTAGTTAGTACTTGATTTTGTTGATGTCCATGTCTCTATTCTTCCTCTTTATTCTTCTTTGCCAAAACTTCTTGCAACAAAATTGTTTTCTCAAGAGTGACATTTTCTGAATCCAATGTTGGCATCTCAATTACTTTATCTAGACTAACTTCAATATCTATAGAGAGGTTATTAATTACTTTCTTACCTCTAGGTGTACAAGTGTTGCCTCTAGACACTGCTTTGGTAGATGGTGAGGGGGTATCATTACTTAGTCATGTTTGTAGATTAGTTCTTAGTCATGTTTCTACATCAGTTCTAGAAAACAATAGTAGTTGCACTCATCTATGATTTATTTTCCTCCTTATGTACCTCAATGTAAGGTTCTTACACTATTGGTCCTTCTTGACCTTTGGTAGAAATGTATACACTAGTATCCTTATTAGGTTCTTCTCCCTCTTACTCCTCCTCCTTGTCTAGATCTAAGGGCCTTTCTAGAGTATTAGGGGTGTCAACATGTGTTGGAATATTCAAATATGGAAAGAGTACTTATGAGAGGAGGGGGGGGGGAAGGGTGGGCTGAATCATAAGTATCACACTTTAGCCAATAAATTTTTTTGGTGGAAGTAAATTGCATACATGTAAATACATCAAATAGACATGAAACTTAAGACATGCATCAACAACACATAACACTAGAATTTGGTAACCCAAAAACCCTCCAGGAATAAGAAGGTAAAACTGGGGTGGGGATGATACCCACAAAAATTACTACAGCAATATTTTTCAACCACTTCTGATGGTCTGCCCTGTTAAAGGCCTGCCCTATTAAAGGCTTTACACTGTGTCAATAATGACCTAGTTAAAGGATTTCAAACACTTAACATGAAGTGTCACCTTGTTAAAGGATTTAATCACCTAATTAAAGGTTCTATGAAATAGCTGTTAAGCTAACCTATCACCATAAGATTTTCATTCTAATACAATTGCTAGAAAGTATTAGGTATAATGAACCTGATAGATTACAATCCTTGATTGTTGAATGCAGGCACTTATTCCACTTTCTCTGATCTTGATCCTTTTGTGATCTGATAATCCTTGCTTCTGAAAATAGATTTTCTTGTGCACCCTTGTATGTCCACTTAAATATCTTTACATTGAAATTTTGTCTTCCTTATAAAGACATTTGAGGATTTAGGGTTAGATATGGATCTACGATCCACATTGAATCTCAATTTCCTGCTCAATACTTGTCTTTTACTAATTGGTTGCATGCCTTTCCAAGTTTTCCAATTGGCTACATGCAAATTGCATAGGAAATGTAAAAGATTCTCTCTTATCTCTATATCTTTCGAGATCTATCTTATGTCAGCTACAAAAACTATTTGCATCATAGTTTGTGCAATTAAAAACTCTTATGTTGATATTCTGAGTTACTCGACTCCTAAAGCATTGCTAATGCTTGGCACAAGTTGTTTCCTAGATAGCTCAGCACCTACTATTACTCAGCACTTGTTAACACTCGACACTTGATATAGCTCAGCACTTGTTAATCACTCAGCACTTGTTAACACTCGACACTTACTATTACTCGGCACTTGATATAGTGGAAAAATGGTTAAGTGTATTGACACTCAGTTATCAAAATTATTCTTTAAACTAACAATCTCCCCCTTTGACATGAGTGGAAAAAACACTTAACTAAGATCCTTATGACTCCTTATTAGCTGATCCTGTATGTACAATCAGTGATTTCTATCCTGTTTCTACATTCTAACTAATCAAAATTTGCTATCTCAAAATTTTCTCCCAAAATTTGCTATTTCCCCCTTTTATCATACTTATCATTTCATTCCTGTACTTAACTCCCCCATACTTAATCTCTTCTTATCACTCCCCCATACTTATTCTCCCCCTTTTTGACACTTATGTCAAGGGTCTTACAAGGAAATTCCATACTTGGCCAAAAATGTACTATTTACTTCAAGGAGTACCTCCAGAGCTACATCCCAATTTTCTAGTGCGACATCCAATGACTTATGCTGGATGGAAATCTCTACTGTTAGGTGTACAAGTCTATCAGATGAAGAAAGATTGGGGGCTTTCTTGAGGACTTTCTCTGCATTTATCTACTCCTTGTGAAGTAGTTCCAAATGAGGAGTTATTGAGGATTGAATTTGCATTAATTTATCTTTTGTGGTTGCCTCCTCTGCTACTAAGACAACTAACTCTCTTTGTGTGGGAAGCGAATGGCCAAAATGCTTCTCACTCTGAGCTAGATTTATGGGGAGTTGCATGCTAAAAATCTTCAGATTGTTCTCCAAGCTTAGTATTTTCTAGCTAGTTTCCTGTGTGAATGTGGAAAAATCACACAACTTGTTGTATAGGGAAAAGATGTTTCCTAGTACAATTTTAACTGTTTTAATTTTCTTTGCCAGTTCTTCTTGTGATAGTGCTATATTACCAAATATTTTATTATTTACCTTGCCTTGGAACTTCCTTTCTGACCATTCGAGCAATCTGGCATTTTTTTCTTGGTCTTCACTAGTCACTTGGTCAACTATATCAGATAGTTGCTCTATAATTGGTCTTGACTCATCTGGAGACTGTAAGCAGAAAGTTTCTGGGAATATGTCTTTGATTTCATTCAAGGTAAGATTATGCTTGTGTTCTTTTCTTAATGCTTCTTGTCTCCTTCTTTTGTCCAATGCACTCTAAATTTCATTGATCTTCTCTTCAGTGAGAGTGCTAGATTCATAATATGGGATTTTTATTTCTTCATCAAGCTTAGGAACTCCATAGTGAAGTTTCCCAACTGCCTTTGATGAGCTCGAGCCTGGTATCCTGATTTGTAGCTGTAACCCATCTGTGCTCGGTTGCTGAAGAGTTTGTGTTGGAGTACCAAATTTTGGTAATGCAACCAGTGTTTGTATTGCAGACTCTTCCTTCTTCTTTATCTCATCTTTTTCTTCAACTTGAGTATCCCTTTTATGATCGCTAGGTGGGGTTGAACTTGTTGGTTGTTCAGATATTTCTTTTATTTCCCCTGCTGTTGTACTTGGCATTTGAAGTGTATAAGTGACTGCACTTGTTGGAGGTGGTGGTGGAAGAAATAGAATACTAGTAGTTTGTATGGTCGAGGGTGGCACTTGTGCTTTTACCTTGACTATCTTTGTTTTAACTTCTGGATTCTATAATTCATCAACACTAACCAATATAGGATTTGAACTTAATTTTGCTACTAGTGATGATTGGTCAAGAATTTCTAAATCCTCTGCAGTTAATGGATTGATATTTGGATTTGAAGTGTCTGTAACATCTTTTATTTTTATAATATCTGTAGGTGTGATGGTGGCATGAGGAGTACTAGGAGGAGATACCTGTGTGTCTTGCATACTTTGATCTTGTGGCTCAGTTGTATCTTTCTCTTCCTCTTTCTCCTCTGTATGTGCCTTTTCTTTCTTTTCTTCTTCACTTTTCTTCTCTTTTTCCTTGGTTCCTAACATCTTCTTTTCTCTTATCTTGGCACTTGCCTCTGCCTTAAATTCTTCATTATACACATCTATTTTCTTGTAAACTATTTTCCACAATCTTGTGGATTTTGTAACTACCTCTTCAATTTTATTCTGTAATATGTTGAATGTTCTATGCTTGGGAGTGAATCTATTATTATGCCTTTTTACTGCATTTGTTACTTGATCTCTAGTCAAATCAGGCAAAAATCTAGCTAATGTTGACTCCCTTATTTCCTTTTACATTTGTAAACAAAAATGCCATTTATCCTCTACAATTTTATACAATTCTTTTGGCACTGATTCATCTAATTCTAGAGGTGTGTGCTTATATTCAGCCATCATAGCATACACAGATTCCTCTAATTTATTTTTCTCTTCTTTGGTGAGCTTAGAAAAATTCAAGTTCTTTAAACCTTTCAAATCATCATTCCTAATTTTTGAACATAATTTATCAACAACAGTTTGAGGTTTGTGTCTTGCCACTTGAAATTGATTGTTGTCCTCTGACTCTATCTTCTCGTCATTTTTTTTAGCCTGGGAAATAAATTTTCTTTTCTTAGACTTGGCATTAGTCTTCTTTGAGTCTTTATTCTTTCCTTTTGCCTCCTCTTGGGCTTTTTGTGCTGCAGCCCTTGTGGTAGGTCTCTTTGGTGCAGGAGCAGCTACTTTCTTTCCCTTGGATTGAGTAGCAGGAGGAGTTGTGGCTTTTCTTTTAACTTGTGCTTCCTCGGCTTCCTCTTCCTTAGCACTTTCCTCTTTATCTTCTTCTAACCCTTGAGTTAGACCTTGAGGTTTATCTCCCTATTCTTCAATGTCTTCTCCTTCCTCTTCTGTTGTTCCTTCTTCTTCAATACCAAATTTTCTCTTGATTTGTCTCACCATTTTTTCTTTCTTCTTTATTGCAGAAGTAGTCTTCAAATTTGTTATCACCCTTTATTTAACAACTTCATAGGTTCCAAAATCTTTTGCATTTTTATCAGCTTCTTCTGCAAGAAGGGTTGTTATCGCCGTAGAAGCTTGATCAATACCAAGTTCATAACCTAGTGGCCTAAGCCATCTTACTCTAGGTATAATCTATATCTACAAGAAAACAAATGTCCTTTTCATATTTCTCAGTCAATGAGACTGGAATCCTCATTCTTTGTTTCATGGACCTTTTGAAGTCCTCAAAGTAACTAGTCATTTGGGCATCAAAATTTTCACCCATCTATTCAATGTATTCATTGATTTGTTCAACAATTGTTTTGTTTGGACTCCATCTTATCTTACCCATAGAAGGGAATTCTTTCATCAGATAGAAAAATATGCACACCAAAACTGATCCAAATTTGCACTGAGCTCCCTTTCTCTTCCTTATAGCTCCTAGATTTTCATTAATCTGTTGAAACATGAGCTTTGCTAAATCATAAGTGTGATCCTTTTTAATTATCTTGTATGCAACATAAACTACTATACAAGGTACACTGTTTAACCTGCTTGATTGATAGAATTTGTGTAAAATGATTCTCACAGCAAAATCTAGTAGGGGATCTATGACTGTGTCAATATTCATTCCTCTATTATTCCATTTAGCACCTGCATTTTTCTCTATTACTTCCCTTTTGTCACTTTGCAAGGTCTTTGGCTGATCTAGGTTTGGAATACCAGTAACCCTATGAACAATTTTCTTGGTGAATTTTACTAGCCCTGAATCTAACCAAAAAGCTCCATCATGTATTCTACTCAAAACTATCCGTACCCATTCAATTTTCAAAACAATAAAAAATTCTAGGGTTTTGGTTAATCCTTTTCTTTCTATTATTGAGAACTCATCTTTTAGTCTTTTGTTCTCACATAGCTTGTCATTTGAATTGTATATCTCTAAATCTCCTATGGCTCCAATTTTGTAGTTATAACATCTGCAAACATCTTGGACCATAACAACTTTATTCGGAATAACTGATAATGCACCTGCGGGATCATCCTTGTATGCTACTTCTAGAATGGGCTTGAATTCAGGTTGTTTAACTTCATTGGTGACCAACTATATCTCATGAATCTCTCTACCCTTAGTGGTTCCTAACCCAAATTTCATTGTTTACCAAACTAGGGTTTACAATTTAAACAAGTTTATAAATTCTACTTAGCTCGGCACTTAAGTAAAATACCTCAAATCAATGAAACTTGTCCTGAATTTCTGTTGAAATCTTAACACATGGCTTCTGAGCTGACCTTGATCTTCTCCACTCTTTTTGACTTTTCTTTTCATTTGAATGGTGGGAAAATGATCAAAAATTGAATTTATGTACCCTTCAAAATAGAGTAGTTAATGCTTAGTGTGCTGACAACTGTCTACTCGGCACCTGAAGGGTTTCAACATGACTCGACACCCATTATGTTTCACTTTGCTTGGCTCCTATTGATATTTCACAGCTCGACATCATCTATCAACTCGGTCACTGTTAGTAACTCGGCACCTGAAGACAACTTTGACAAATCTTGCAAAATTCTTAATTTTGACTTGGCATCTTTACTTATGCTGATTTCTTCTTTGCAGTTCTTCTATGTCTTGGGACTAATGTATGATGTAACTTGGTTTATCAATCCCACACACTTATTCTTGCTTAATTTGATGAAGTGTGATCACTTGACCTATTAGGTGAAGTGATCTCTGCACTTGATGTGCTATACTCATCTTTCTTCTTCCATGTCTTATTCATTTCACTTATGATATGTCCAACATCTATCTTTGCCTTTCCATTGCTGAACTCAGAACTTGATGCCTTTGACCTTGTTGGGCAATTCTTGCTGACATGACCAGTTTTTAAGCAACTGAAACATGTAGTTTGACTCAACCATCTTTTATAGTTTTCCTTGAAATGCATTCTTATGCAATTCTAGGGTATATGTCTATATTCTTGACAATAGTGACAACTGTACCTGGTGTTGTAATCCCAAAATTCATGGTTTGATGTCTTTGTTGGTTGATTTAATGTCCACATAGGCTTTGATCTACATTCAAAAGCTCTATGTCCATACTTTTTGTAATTATAACAATGTCCATCAAATCTTGATGTCTTGGTAGTTTTGGTTCTACATTCATATGCTTGATGACCTTGCTTCTTGCATTTATGACAATGGTTTATACTTTTAGGTTTTTCATGCTTATGGGCATTCTTGCTTCTACATACATTAGATGTATGTCCTTTCGTTCCACAAAAATGACATGTAGGTTTAACATCTTTTCCTTTATCACTTCTTTGTTCTGCACTCTTTGATGATTCTCCAACTTCAGTGCTGTTGTATCCAAGTCCTGATGTATCATAGGTTGATCTTGGAGATTTCAGTAATTGCTCAAAATATTTGATGGCTTCACTTGACTTGTTGAGATTTGCTGCCACTCTTTTTCTCTATTCAATTCATTCTGCATTTGTTCATTTTGCATCTTCAAAGTAGAGATCTCAATATCTTTCACATTGAGTTCATGATGAAGGTTCATCATTTGGGCAAGTGTATCCATCTACATGTTTGAGATCCTTGTCAATTCAGTACATTTTTCTTCAAGTTTGTTTGCAAGATTTCTTCTATCATTTTCTATCATGACCTTGTCATCAACTACTCTTTTCTTTTGTTCAGTAATTTCACATATCATTATGGCATGTGATTCATGTTCCATTTTGAGAGGTCTTATCTCCTCTGTTTGAGCTTTGTTTTTCTCCAACAGTTCTGCTATTGCTACCTCAAACTCTTTAGTGTCTCCATTGGAAAATATGTTGGTAGTATCAATCTCTTTGTAGTTTATCTCATTTTTGGCTATGGCTAGATCCTTCCTTTTTTTTAATGAATTTCTCAACTTGTTTCTAAATTCCTCCAAGCTATGCAGAGCAAGTTGCACATCAATCACCTGATTTTCAATGAACTTTCCAAGTTTGAAAGCTTCCATCTTTAGATCTTTTCCTCCAAGTTGTTAGGCTTTTCCTTGTGAGAACCTGGATTTTCTCTGATACCAATTGTTGGAATATTCAAATATGGAAAGAGTACTTATGGGGGGGGGGGTTGGGGGTGGGGGGTGTGTGAATCATAAGTATCACACTTTAGCCAATAAAACTTTTAGGTGGAAGTAAATTGCATACATGTAAATACATCAAATAAACATGAAACTTAAGACATGCATCAACAACACATAAAACTGGAATTTGGTAACCCAAAAACTCTCCAGGAATAAGAAGGTAAAACTGGGGTGGGGATGATACCCAAAAAAATTACTGTAGCAATATTGTTCAACCACTTCTAATGGTCTGCCCTGTTAAAGGCTTTACATTGTGTCAATAGTGACCTGGTTAAAGGATTTCAAAAACTTAACATGAAGTGTCACCTTGTTAAAGGATTTAATCACCTAATTAAAGGTTCTATGAAATAGTTGTTAAGCTAACCTATCACCATAGGATTTTCATTCTAATACAATTGCTAGAAAGTATTAGGTATAATGAACCTAATAGATTACAATCCTTGATTGCTGAATGCAGGCACCTATTTCGCTTTCTCTGATCTTGATCCTTTTGTGATATAATAATCCTCGCTTCTGAAAATAGATTTTCTTGTGCACCCTTGTATGCCCACTCATATATCTTTACAATGAAATTTTGTCTTCCTTATAAAGAAATTTGAGGATTTAGGGTTAGATATGGATCTACCATCTACATTGAATCTCAATTTCCCACTCAATACTTGTCTTTTGCTGATTGGTTGAATGCCTTTCCAAGTTTTCCAATTGGTTGCATGCAAATTGCATAGGAAATGTAAAAGATTCGCTCTTATCTCCATATCTTTTGAGATTTATCTTATGTCGGCTGCAAAAACTGTTTGCATCATAGTTTGGGCAATTACAAACTCTTATGCTGATATTCTGAGTTACTCGGCTCCTGAACCATTGTTGATGCTAGGCACATCTTGTTTCTTGGATATCTCAATACCTAAGCAAAACTGTATCACTCGGCACCTACTGTTACTTGGCACTTGTTAACACTCGGCACTTGATATGGCTCAGCACTTGTTAATCACTCGGCACTTGTTAACACTCGACACTTGATATAGTGGAAAAATGGTTAAGTGTATTGACACTCAGTTGTCAAAATTATTCTTTAAACTAACAACATGAACTAGTGATATGTTCCCTTGCAGACTTGACAAACATGAACTCATCTCATCACATTGATTATCTAGAATAGTAATTATCTTAGTGTCTTTTACTTTTTTTGTTAGACCAAAAATACGCTTCCAGAGAAACTCATTTTGTAGAATTACATCATTAGTTTTTTTTTTAATATCATAAAAAAATCTATATTTAGAAACAAATGTGTTCCTATTGTTCTCCAAAAATATTTCCTTTAGATCTTGGGACAAATCGGGCATAACCTTGACTAATGTGTTATTTCTTATTTTTTTGCTTCTACTTACGCCTATTACCACCTCCTTATAATTCTATCATACAAATCTATAGGTATCTTCTTCTCTATTTCATTTTGAGATAACTTATGATTGAAAATCATATCTTTCATAATCTTAACTTTTTTTTCTACCAATATTATCCAAAGTGTCATATTTTACAAATCTAAAACTAGATAATCCCGAAGATTTTCTAAGGTTGACACATACCTCATCAATAGATTTTGTTCTCCCTATATTTGTTCCTTTGACCAATCTTCTTTTCTTTGGGTTTGATCCACTAGGCTTAGTAGTCTTTAGTGTCTTTTGTTTTGCAGTCTTCTTGGCACTAGCTTCTACCCTAGTCCTTGGTTTGGTAGGTGGTGGAGGGGAGAGGGGTGTCACCATATCTATCATATCTATCATATCCTCCTCAACATTTTTTCTTTTAGTATTATCCAAAGTGTCATATTTTACAAATCTAAATGTAGATAATCCTAAAGATTTTCTAAGGTTGACACATACCTCATCAATAGATTTTTTTCCCCCTATATTTGTTCCTTTGACCAATGTTATTCTCTTTGTGTTTGATCAACTAGGCTCAATAGTCTCTAGTGTCTTTTATTTTGTAGTCTTCTTAGCACTAGCTTCTTCCCTGGTCCTTGGTTTGGTAGGTCGTGGAGGGGAGAGAGGTGTAACCATATCTATCATATCTATCATATCCTCCTCAACTTTTTTTCTATCAGTATTATCTAAAGTGCCATATTTTACAAATCTAAAACTAGATAATCCTGAAGATTTTCTAACGTTGACACATACCTCATCAATAGATTTTGTTTTCCCTATGTTTGTTCCTTGACCAATCTCTCCTCTTTTGGTTTGATCCACTAGGCTCAATAGTCTCTAGTGTCTTTTGTTGTGTAGTCTTCTTGGCACTAGCTTTTGCCCTGATGCTTGGTTTGGTAGGTGATGGAGGGGAGAGTGGTGTCACCATTGGTTTCTTTTTAGTTATTTTATCCTTCTTTCTAGGTCGTGTGACAACCATTATGGCTTTAACCTTAACTCCATTTTCTTCCTCTTCCTCATCACCAATACCTCTTCATCATCTCCAAGACTTCGAGTTATCTATAGAGGTTCCTTACTCTTGCCTTGGGTGCCTAGCATTGCCTCTAGGTCTTCAATCCTTTTCTTCCTTTTCTTTTTCATAGAAGATATTTTGATGTTTGTAGTAATTCTAGCTTTAGCTTCTTCATACTTCCCAAAAGGTTATGCTTCATTGTTAATATCTTCTTTCAATAATACAATAATGTTTGCATTCATAAGTTCATTATCAATCTCATCATTAAATGTTGTTATCCATGCCTTCCTCAGCTTAATTGCATGCACATTTGTGGTCTATGTCTACCAAGAAACATACATTATTATAATTTTTCATTACCATATCTTTTGGTATCCTCATCCTTACTCACATTCTCTATCTAAATTACTCAAAATAGAGTGCCATACCTTTTGCTTGTAGGGAATAGATGGCCCTACGTGCATGCAGGGTGGTGTGTACCAACAAGGGCCCCTACAATTCTATGGTAGCTATAGAATCCAAGAGCTTGGCCCTTTAAAATATAGGGGGCCTACTTACATATAGAGGTAGCATTTATTGATAAGGCTCTTCTTCTCTGTGCAATTTATTCAACTAATCTTCATGCCCTACCCCTAGCCTATAAATTAATGGTGTTGGTGTTTTAAAATGCACTAAAACTACTAAGGGGCAAAATTCTTAATACCAGGATGAAAATACATAAAAAATATAAATACAAGCTAATTCTTATTAACAATTGCATATGCAAAGTATTTGGACCCAACTTCAACAAAACTATAGTTGGTTTTCTACTCTTCTAGCTCTGCAAAACCAGGGTGGGTATACCTCGGGATGATTAAAAAATGGAACAACTGTATGAGGATTATTCTTAGTTTCATTCTGATTCTCATTTCAAAATCCTCAAACATATACATAATTCTTACTAACTTGATAAACACATCCCATAAAACAAATATGGCCAAGAATTCTTCTATAGATCTATAGATGTTCTTAACAATAGTGGCTAACTGAAGCTAAAACATTCCATGTAGACAAGTGCTGGCTAGCTTTGAAGATCTATAGGAAATAAAAATAAAATTTGATTTGATACTACATTTTGATAATCATTTATGATATATTTCTCCTTTAATTGATTCAATTTGATCAGTGCCTAATCCATTGGGGTTCAGAGTCTATAGAAAATTCTCAGATCTAGTTTGTTTCCTTACAACAAATTCTATCAGCAATTCTTATCAGAATTCATCATTCAAAACCCTTTCCACTACTGAAGAAACCTTACCACATTTACCAAAGCTTTCATTTAATCCATTGAATTAACAACAATGATAAACAGATATACAACCTAACTAGATTGCATTTAATTGCACAAGCCTTTACTTATACAATATCAAGATAATCCAGTAATAAAAAGGAGACAATATTTAGAAAAGAATGATATGGGGACAGTTCACAATTTGTATTCATTTTCTTTGAAAATGGTATATCATTTACAATAGACTCAGAATCACCTTTAGAAAGAAACCCAACTCATTCTATATTCATATATTCTTAGAGAATTGACAGAGAAAATACATCATAAACTTGCTTTTCAAAAATTGGACCAAAGACAGACTAAGTATATCACTTAGAAAATTAGAATTCAGACCATTCTTTAGCCTTGGAATCTCACTTAAATAGTGTGAGATGCAACAAGCTTCAGGCTTAAAAGAAAAGGACAGGTGTCCTTTTACAAAATTGGGTATATTACCCCTTTTCAAAAGAAACCAAACACCTTAACTCAAAAAGGAACAAATAAAACAGTAACAAATGACAGCTAGAGCATAAAATTTTCAATTTTGTCCTTTTCTCTAACTACTCCATATTGGTAATGCTTTAATCTCTATGATTGCTTCCCAAACAAGTACTTCTCTTTTGGTGGGCCATTCACATTCCTTAACTGTCGTTAGTTCATCAACAGTTTCCTACCACCTGGCATCAGTAATCACCCTTCCTTCTATGATAAACCTATTCATTTCAATTTCAATCTTGAAAAGGGTATCAATTAGTTTATTGAAGAGTTATTCATCAATACCATCTTGGAAAATAGATACCACTTGTGGCAAGTCTATAATATGATCAAAAGAACTAGACCAATCATTAAAATCTTTTAGCCTACCATCAAAATTAATAATAGAAAGAAATAAAGAATAGAAACCATTTGTCAGCACTTTCAATTTGCTTTAAATTACTACCAGCTTCCCTGTGAAGGTTTGTAATAAGTCTTTCAATTTATCCATGCCTTCCTTCACAGTAATAACTTTATCTGGGAGATTTGGCTTTTTAGCTAACAAGGGTATCAACCTGTCAAAGAATTGCATATATAGCCCCCATTGCTAAAAAATAGGCTCAAGCCATCTGATTGCATCCTTGCATACCTGTTCTACAGATTGAAGATTGATGAATGTATTATAAGCATTTTGAGTTATTCTTTTCAGAATGCTTATTCTATGATTTAATTCATTCATCAAGGCATTTTTCTTTGTGTCACTATCAGATTGGGACACTTCTATTTCCACACTAATCATAGGCATGAGAACTGTTACCCCTATAGGTATTTCTTCTGTTTGGGCTCTGCTTCTACCATGTGCCTTCTTTCTTCCTCTTGCCTTGGTGCATGTTTTGCCTCTGCTGCTACCTTGAGTTGTTCTTTGAGGGATTTTGTTTCTGTTTCCAGAATTTTCATTTTTTCCTCCAAATTTTCTATTCTTTGTTTCTGTACATGGCTCATTTTGAGCTCTTATTCATATGTTCTCCTAATATCAAGGCATTCATTGCACATTGCAGCTAACTTATCCTCAATTTCATCAACCTTTTCTTCATTCATGAGAGCAAAATGTTTGACCAAGCTGGAGATCTCCTTCCTAGTAGTGCTCTCCAATGTCCACACAATTATATTTCCTTGAGTAGTTTCTTCTATATCCATCATCTTGGGCTTCTTAGTGTCAGGGGCCACACTCCATACTGATAAGGTTTTTGTGTCCACATTAAAAACTAACCCTCTTTTAAAGCCTTCACTGCTAGTGGCTTCATAACTGATGGCTTTGTCTTGTCTTCTCATTTGATCCAACAAGAAGGCCTTTTCAATATCCCAATGTGGTATTAGAATCATACCACTCCTATGTACCAATTCTTTGGCTTCTACAGCAGTCATTGTTTCACTCTTAGGATCATAAGCCAATAATTTTTCAACTAACTCCTTATTTTCCTCTGGATCTTCTCTTGGCATGAGACTCAATGTGAGTTCATTTTGTTTGATCTTATAGAGAAAAATTTTAAATTCTGATGATTTAATGATATCATCATCTTCCATGAACTTTTCAGATTGAATGAGCCTGTCATCCAATCTTGATGCTGCAATTTGTAAATCAGTAGAAGCCTTCCCTACTTCAATAGCCCTTTGGTGAAAATAATTTTGCCTATTATCAGCAAAATACTCACTATTTCCAGAGATGACTTGTATAGCTTTTCTTACCACCTTTTTAGGGATGTGCATTGTCTTTTGTCTCTTATTTCCTTGTGGTACCCAGGCTGAAGCTGATGGTTGCTCCTCTTCTAACTCAATTTCCAATTGTGTATCTAGCTCAGGGGATTATCTATTTACAGTGGCTTCTTCTCCCTCTGGCTCATGAGGCATTTGTGACATAATATGGTCAAAATTTACCACCATCTTTCTCAGATTATTAGGATATGGAAATTCTATATAGAAACCCTTAAAATAAGGGTTGGTCCTTTTCAAAGCATTCTCCACTCTCCTTATTTCCTCATATATCCTTAATAACTCATCTGCTTCCCCTGTTGCTACTATGTTGGCAATTAGGTCCTCTATAGGGATTGGCTTGCTTGGAGGCAGAATAAAACCCCTAATGGCCTTAACCTCATTTGCAATATAACTATTAGGGTCATACATCCTATAGGACCTAGTAGAAAATTTGTATTGACCTAAAAACTCACGTAATTCTACACCTAATTTGCATTTTTTCCTATCTCAAAATCTCCTACTTTAAAAGTTCTACACACAAAAGGAGGCTGATGCAAAGAGGGAGGGATCATTTCTCTATTCATCAATAAGAATTGCCAAAAGAATTCAATAATAGCCAGTCTGGGGGGTAAATATTTTGGCAGTAGATGAGGAGGCTATGGGCATACAAATACTCTGATTAACATACATTCTTTAAAATAAAATATACTCCCCCAGTTATGATCTAATTTTGTTTTTTCATCTAAGAAAGAGGGCCTAAGCAGAGTCTTCAAAACATTAGGTGCCCTAAAGAAAGTATGATCTAGTTGCCTCATGATAACATAACTGAATAAAATTAAAAAACACAAGGGCATTTGAATAAAAGAAATCCTTATGCCAAATACTAGTCTAGAGTTGCACAGGTAACTCACCAAATTCATCAGAAGTTTGATCAATGAAGTCTCCACAGATGTATCTAATGTTGCTATATAGGATAAGGTGCATCAATAATGAATAATGGTGGAACTTGAAGTCTATCATCTTTCCTTTCTTAGCATCACAAATCTGCATGTGCATACTATCAATGATAAAGGCCACATAATCATACTCCTTATGATGAAAAGGATCCTGTATATCACATGCCATTAGAAAAAGAGAACCATATACACAATCCTCTGCACCATCACTTCCCAACACTTTGTGCATGTTAGGATAAACCACAGACAGAAATAAAAACTACATGCAAATATAAACCAATAACAAAAATAATAGAACACACAGAAATGAACACAAGGCACCAAGATTTAACGTGGTTCACCCAATCCCTGGGCTACATCCACCAAACAGCAAGTCCGATCTTATTACAATCCAGTGATTACAACTTGATTACAATCCGTAATCCCTTATAGCTCAATACCGCCGCAAGAACCAATTTCGTATCATCACACATAAAAAATACCCAACCCTAAGCCCTTTTTATACAAGTATTAAACCGCTTTAGGGTTATAACATGTCAGCCATATGTCGGCCATAATATGTACAGTACTTTCTTGATCAGTCACCACAATCTAACAATCTCCCACTTGGGGACTGATCAGGCTCCACACTAAACAAAAATCTCCCACTTGGAGACTGATCCTGTAGCAATACAACTACCACATGGGGCTCCCACTGGATCAAACCACCCTGGACTATGCTATTCTTTTATTCACATTTAGTCTAAAAGACCAACTGAAGCTGAAGAGGAGTTCAGCTTCTCCCTTGTGACAACCTTTGTCAACATATCTACTAGATTTTCATTGGCATGTATCTTCTCCAGCTTTAACTGTCCATCCTCCAAAACTGACTGAATGAAATGGTACCGCAACTGTATGTGTTTGGTCTTAGAATGCAGAGCTGAATTCTTAGCAAGATGAATGGCACTCTGACTATCTGTGAACAAATAATTATCCTTCTAAGGATGTCCCAATTCTTCCAAGAAGAACTAAAGCCATATCATCTCTTTGGCTGCCTCTGTAGCAGCAACATACTCTGCCTCTGTAGTGGAGAGAGCATTAATCTTCTGTAGCCTAGAAACCCAGCTCACGGCTGCCCCACCAATAGTAAAGACATAACCTATAGTACTCCGCCTGGTATCAATATCCCCAGCCAAATCTGAGTCAACATAGCCCTATAAATCAGTAGTAGAGCCCCCAAAGTGTAAACACTTATTGGATGTTCCTCTCAAATATCTGAGAATCCACTTGACAGCATTCCAATGCTCAAAACCTGGATGACTCATATACCTGCTAACGACTCCCACTGCATGTGCAATATCTGGCCTAGTGCATACCATAGCATACATCAAACTTCCTACGGCTGAAGCATAGGGTACCTTGGACATCTTATCCTCCTCTTCCTGTGTCTTGGGACACATCTCCTTAGTCAATTTCAAATGACCAGGTAAAGGTGTGCTGACAGCTTTAGCATTCTCCATAGAGAAATGTTGCAACACCTTCTCAACATAATCAGCTTGAGATAGCGTCAATGTTTTGTTCTTCCTATCTCTGCAAATCTTCATACCAAGGATTTGTTTTTCTGCCCCCAAATCCTTCATAGCAAATGCATGTGCTAATTGGCGTTTCAGCCCCTTAATATGATCCATGTTAGACCCAGCAATAAGCATATCATCAACATATAAACATAAAATAATGTAGCTATCATCATCCAACCTCTTAAAATAAACACAGTAATCTGAATGACACCTATTATATCCATGCTCATGCATAAAACTGTCAAATTTTAGATACCATTGCCGAGGTGCTTGCTTCAAGCCATATAAACTTTTCTTCAATTTGCACACTAAGTTCTCCTTACCTTTGACCTCAAAACCCTATGGCTGAGCCATATATATTTCTTCATCCAAATCACCATGAAGAAAGGCTGTTTTAACATCCATCTGCTCTAAATGAAAATCTTCAGTAGCCACAAGACTTAAAATAGTACGAATAGAAGTCATTTTAACAACAGGAGAAAATATCTCATCAAAATCAATTCCCTTTTTCTGTGCAAATCCTTTTACAACTAACTTGGCCTTAAATCTTTTCTTACCTCCTTCCTCTTCTTTCAACCTGTAAACCCATTTATTCTGTAAAGCCTTTTTACCTGCAGGCAACTTGCACAAATCCCATGTCTTATTTTTCAGCAAAGAGTCCATTTCATCTTTCATTGCAGACTCCCACTGAATCTTAGTATCCAACTACACAGCTTCATCATAACTTTCAGGTTCACCAGCATCAGTAAGTAAAATAGAATACAAAGAGGGAGAAAACCTTTGTGGAGGTCTAATTGGCCTTGTTGACCATCTAACATTCACTGGTGTGTGTGGTATTTGTTGTTGCAGTTGTTGCACATCATGAGGAATGGCTGGAACATCAGCTTTTGGAGTATCATCCAGCACTACATAATCATCTTCTTTCTTCTCATGTTGCTGCAGCAGATCTTTGTACAACACTTTTTCATTGAATATGACATCCCGACTTCTTATAATTTTATGATTTTCAAAATCCAAAAGCCTATAGCCAAATTCATTAATGCCATATCCAACAAAGACACATTTCTTTGATTTTGCTTCTAGCTTGGTTCTATTTTCAGAGTCTATATGAGCAAAAGCTTCACAACCAAAGGTCTTGAGAAAAGAATAACTCACCTTCTTACCAGTCCATGCTTCCTCTGGAATACCACAGCCTAAAGGAGTAGAGGGACCTCTATTAATCAAATATACTGCAGTATTGACAGCCTCCGCCCACATGTGTAAGGGCAACCCAGCATGCAACCTCATGCTCCTTGTGTGCTCCATTATAGTCCTATTCATGCGTTCAGCCACTCCATTTTCCTGTGGAGTCCTTGGAACAGTTTTTTGTCTACGAATACCATTAGTAGAGTAATAATCTTCAAATTCATGACTGCAATACTCACCACCATTATCAGATCTGAGACATTTTAATTTCTTACCAGTCTCATTTTCAACCAAGCATTTCCATTTCTTAAAAGTTTGAAATACATCAGATTTCTGTCTAAGGAAATAAACCCATACTTTTCTAGTTGCGTCATCAATAAATGTAACATAATAATGAGAGCCACCAAGGGAAGATACTTGAGCCGGTCCCCATACATCTGTATGCACAAGCTCTAATTTCTCCTTTTTGTTTTCCTTCCCTGTCTTTACAAAACTCACTCTCTTTTGTTTTCCATACACACAACTTTCACAAAAATCCACATTCACACATTTTAGACCTGGTAAAACTTTCCTTGAATGAAGTACTTTCATACCTTTCTCACTCATGTGCCCAAGTCTATTGTGCCACAGCGCTGTATCAGAATCCACAGCAGCTATTTGTTCTCCTTGCTCAACTGCAGTAATTGTTCCTGAATATTCATTTTTCTCTGAAACAATCAAAGTAGAAGGAACAATATGACCTGTACAAAGATATAAGGTTCCTACTTTCACACCTTTTGCTACTACAAGGGAACCTTTTGAAACCTTCCAATTTTTATCATTAAAAGTAATTACACAACCCTCATCACCGAGTTGCCCTGCTGAAATTAAATTCCTACTCAGCTTTGGAACATGTCTTACCTCATGTAGTAGCCAATGATTCCCATTCTGCAACTTAATCTTAATTTTTCCCTTTCCAACAATCTGATAGGGTTCATTATCCCCCAAATAAACAAGCCCAAAATCCCCTTGGACATAATCAATGAAATAACCTCTATGAGGTGTAGCATGAAAAGAAGCACCAAAATCTAAAACCCATGAATCATCAACACTCTCTAAAGACAGAAGCAAAGCATCCTCTTCGGATTTATTACTTACCACATTTGCCTCTTTGTCTCCATTTGATTTATCTCCTTCATTTTTCTTTCAAGTCCAGCAATCTTTCTTTTTGTGCCCTGGTTTCCCACAGTACCAGCAATCATTTGGTCCTCTCGATTGAGACCTCCTCCCCTTTAACTTTCCTCTTGATTTCCCACGATTTCCAGAGTTACTTCCTCTTTCAGTCGTTCTGCCCCTGCTTTGTGCATTTAAAGCACTTCCTGATGTAGATCCACCTGAGGATTTTCTACGAGTTTCCTCACTTAAAATAACACCGATCACATCATCATATTTTAGGGTACTTGATCCAGGAACAGAATTACTCACCGCCATTACCAAGCCATTCCAGCTTTCAGGCAAAGAACACAAAATCAAGAGAGCCCTAATTTCTTCATAAAAATTGATACCCACAGAAGATAATTGACTAGTAATAGTATTAAACTCATTTAAATGATCTACAACAGATCCACCTTCTGCCATTTTCATATTAAATAAACGCTTCATGAGAAATACCTTATTTGAAGCGGAGGGCTTTTCATACAGTGTCGCTAGGGTTTTCATCAAATCTTCTGTCGTCTTTGCTTTTGTAATATTAAATGCCACCGATGGTGCCAAGCATAACCGACTGCTTCCGAGTGCCTTTCTGTCCAAAAGATCCCATTCAGCCTCTGACATAGTTCCCTGATTCTTGGCTTTTCCTTCCAATGGCTTCCATAAATCCTTTTGATATAAATAGTCTTCCATTTGCATCTTCCATAACTGGAAGTTCTGCCCATCAAACCTATCAACCCTCAGCTTACCATCATCTTCCATTGCTCCCACTCAACCGTGAGACTCCCACTTAACCGTGAGACTTTCCTGCAGAGGATAACTAAGAAACAACTAGGCTCTGATACCACTTGTTAGGATAAACCACGGATAGAAATGAAAACTACATGCAAATATAACCAATAACAAAAATAATAGAATACACAGAAATGAACACAAGGCACCAAGATTTAATGTGGTTCACCCAATCCCTGGGCTACGTCCACTAAACAACAAGTCCGATCTTATTACAATCCAGTGATTACAACCTGATTACAATCCGTAATCCCTTACAGCTCAATACCGCCGCAAGAACCAATTTCGTATCACCACACATAAAAAATACCCAACCCTAAGCCCTTTTTATACAAGTATTAAACCGCTTTAGGGTTATAACTTTCCTGATCAGTCACCACAATCTAACAATCTCCCACTTGGGGACTGATTAGGCTCCACACTAAACAAAAATCTCCCACTTGGTGACTGATCCTGTAGCAATACAACTACCGCATGGGGCTCCCACTGGATCAAACCACCTGATCAGTCACCACAATCTAACAGTGCAACCCATACACTATATTTTTGAAATAATACTTGAACCTACTCAAAGGTAAAAAGTCTCCCAACTTTCATGGAATTAACACTGCCTTCTTAACTCTATAAGGAATATGTGGCAACATGTCAAAAGTGCCCTCGATGGATCTCTATGTTCACTTGAAGATGCTTTAGTATGCCCTAATCGTAAGAATGTAATGGTGCCTTGGCACTTTTCTGAAAATCCCTTTTACGTTCTTACGATGCCTTTTACCTTGGAGGATCTCAAACCTGTTCACTGCGTTCTTCTATTTTTATGACTTAGACCTTTGTCGTATAAGCGTAAAACCATTATCTTAGTCCTTCTTCACCTTTTATGCTTATACGTAGCCCTTCACACCATAGGATCAGAATCCCTTTGACTATCACCTTTGATCTCACGATTCAACAATTCTTCGTATGAGCGTAAAGCTCTTACCTCTTCTTTCCTTTTTTCCTTTTACACTTACACATCCTCGTATTAACAAAAAACCTAAAAACTTCTTCTACGTCGCTCCACTTACTTCATTTCTTGGGACATTGTAAGACTTCAAAACTTACCTTCCGTTCTTATGATTTAGCTTTTATTGTAAATGTAGACACCTAAATTTGATTACACTATTTTAGTAATCCTATTTAGTTATCTAAAAAAGAATTATTAATTAAATTTCTATTTAATTAATTCTTTGTCATCCCCTAGTTGATTAATTTAATTAATCATCTATAGTCCTAATTGATAAATCAAATAATCTATTATTTATTAATTAAATCCTATTCTTCTATCTAATTCCAAAAATCCCCATTTATTAAATAAATCTATTTGATAAATGAAATCCTCAAATTCAAAAGCCCCTAACCTATCTCTAATCCTCCATTTAGCCTAATCCACCCCATCCACCCATACTAACCAAGCTTAGCCACTAACTCACCCACCCTCATTAATGCCATCCACTTGCACATCTCTAACATCCCTAATCTAATCTTAAACCCAAGCCTAATCCACCCCCTAATGTTGTCACATTCATTAAACAAGTTTAAGACTTTCCTAATCCAAACCAAAGTCTCCCCTCAAAAAACCCAACCACTAAGTCATGAGTGCTCTTACAAAACATAAAAGACTCTTACAAGCCCACTCATGACTCTTACACCCATCTTCCACACTCTTCCCTCTTCCACACTCATTCCTCTTACATCCCTCTTACATACTCAACCCTACTCATCATGCCTTTAACCAACCCTTTACCCTACCCTCTCACACTCATTCTCCTTGTGACAAGTGTCACCTTCCCATTGGTGCTAAACAAGCACAATCTATGTGCTCTCCTTTGAGTGCATCCTAGCCCTCCTTCAGCCTTCATCCATCCTTGCATCTAAGCCCTCCATCCCTCTACCCCTTAGCCTATAAATTGAATCCCCTCCCAAGCCATTTCATCAACAATCTTTGAGCTAAAGTTACCATGCTATTTTGAGAACCAAAGCCATCAACCATACCCTTATAATGCCAAATTGAGAGCTCACAAAGCTACCAATTTGCCATTACCCATCTCCATTGAAGCAGCTTTTGAGCATCTTGAGCATACATCCACAGCAAAAGGACACATCTACAGAATCAAGAAAGCACGGAGTGCTTTTTCTTGTGAGGTTTGCACTTCTTGTTTTCTTCCTTGGTGTAAGCATATATGTGAATTTAGTTTTTGGTTTGTGAATGTTTACTTTATTTGTTAATGTTCTTTGCATACTAATTCTTGTTCTACATTTTGGCACGCCCGGTGGGACCCCACTATGGGTCATTTAATCATCTATTTTCATCTATATGTCATTTTTTCTAACCATCTAATATTTGTTGATGTTTGAGGGTGTTGTGAGGGTGTTTTGCTTATTTTTGCAGGTTAAAGAATGCACTTAGAAAGAAGAAATACCATCTATAAAAAAAATTCGTGTTTTTCAACTTTTTTCGTGCAGTTTTGGCATCTGCAACCTATTTTTTCTGCGAAAATCCGCATCTGTGCAAATCGACGTCTGTGAAAATCTGCGTCTGCGAAAATCTGTGTCTGCGCAAATCAACGTCTCTGCCACCGCCAATCCAAATCGTCATCTGTGAAAATCCACATCTGCGCAAATCGGCGTCTCTACTTGTCACCTATTTTCTGTGCCGCAAATCTGTTCTGTCGTCTCTGAATACTAGCGTCTTTGTATTTTTGCGTCTTCATATTTTGGCATCTCCACTTGATAGACTGTCGTCTCTGCCTGCTTATGTTGCATTTTTGTTTTAAAATCTTTATTTCTGCACTTTTTTACGCTTAGAAAAAATAGCAAAAAAAGTTAAAAATTTTTTTCCCATAATTAAGCTCTCATTTTTGAAGATTTTGGCTAACTAACTAAATTGCTTTTTTTTTGTCTCATTGCAGGTTGGAGCACATATGGAACCACTAACCATGTTTCTTGCAGGTTTTCATGTTGCTAAAAAAATGAACTTGAATGGTTAAACACATTTTCCATTGAATGAATGTTGCTCAAAACACACTCTTGAATGTCATGGATTAAAATCAACTTTCCTTGGAATGCATGCTTAAAACAACAAATCCAATCTTGAATGCCAAGGATCAATTAACCATTGCAATATCAAACACTTCATTTGGAGCTTCTAAAATTGAACAAAACAAATCTCTTTTCCACATGCAATCTAGGTAAAGTTTGATTTTTGGACATTTAAGAAACTTTGTTAAGTTAAAATGCAAATTTTAAAAAAATCAATTTGAGTAGTTCCTTGGACTCACCTCTTTCCTAATCACCCATCAAATATTAACCATTAGTTGCAATCTCAGTGCCATTTATGGGGATGGGTCTACTTGAAAAAGGTGTTAAATGTTCCACAATCTAACTCACTCACTTGGTCTTTGAACGTTTGCTTTAACTTTATCAAAATTCTTAAATGGCCAAAACTCTAGATTAAATTGATCACACTTCAAGTTTGGGCACTAAAATTGAACAACAACTGATGTGGAGAGCCTCCGGGCACGCGCTTGAAATCGAATCTCACACACTTTTGTTTTGGGCTTAAAACAAACTCACACTCAATCTTGAATGCCTTAAAGAAAATTAATCGATACTTGACGTGGAGGGCTTCCGGGCGCACGAGTTTGCTTTTGTTGACCCTAACTCTTCTTACTATTTGCATTCTTTGATCGATTTACTTTTGTTGGTGCTTCAAGTTGGAATTGAACATTGTCTCTTAAACATGAGTGCTTGCAAAGTCTAGATTAGCACACATAAGAGTCAGTTGGTAAAAGAACGAGCGTGTTTTTTAGCCCAAGATCATCCAAGTCTTCTCTCCCCTTGTCATCTTTCGAGGCCATCTTGGGTGCATAAGATTAGGATCCAAAACCTTGTTTCTTTTTAGGAGGCCTTCTTGGGGATTTTATCACCCCTTGGAAGACCTCAACTCCAGCATTCCAGCGGAGTATAAGAATCAGGAGGTGAATCAAAAGACACCTCTCTTGGGATCAAGATTTTTTCATTCAGGCTAAGCCTCAAGGAACTTTATACCCTTGAGAAGTGAAAGAGGAGAAGTGGGTTACCGCTCCTCTCGGCTGTGTGACATCCTTTTGGTCTCATCTACAGATTTGGGCCTCACGTACCTTGTGTATATCGAGGACTCCCTAGCTAAACCAATTGTCAGCCTTGCAGAAAACCATCTAGGATGTTAATGTGTTTGGAGTGACTGATCGAAACATTTGTAGAACATACACACTCCTTGGCGCAAGTATCACATTCTGAGAACCACAAACTTCTATCTGGGTGTTCCTATCTATTGCTTGTTTTTATTTTACTTGTTGAATGAATGTTTGCCAAACTTGGTCAATCCTAGCTTAGGGCACACTTAGCGTAGTCACTGCCTATTTTGGAAGTTGAACAAGTTGAAGCAAAACAACTGAGATTTTTTCCAAAGCCAAGCAAATTTAGGAATTTATGTCGGAACAACCCAAACCAAAACAAAAGTTTCACAAGGTCAAACTCAAGCCATCTCTAGCATACCAAGAACTTTCAGCCAAGAGAAAAGAAATAACACCAAGCCCACGAATTTCCAAACTCCACAAAGAAGAGGACAAAGCTACTGACGAAGCACTTCAAGAGGCCTAGTTAGAGCGTACCATCAAATTTAGCCAACATCCAGGAGTTAATCCTGCTTATGCCTTACCAACTAGGCATGATTTCTATGAGTAGACACCCTTGTTTCTCCACATCTTCTTGGATAAGCTTCACTTTAGAGTCATCTTTGTAGAAAAGCCAGCCATCTTAGGTTATCCCCTTAAGCATTATTAGCTCATCCATATCATTTAGAATCATACCATCTAGCCAGTAATCGAAAATCTGCGCATCTAAGCTTTCAAAATTGTTGTCACCTTGCTAAAAGTTTGCCATTCCTAAAATCTTCCAAATCCACCAATCTCACCAAGGTTATCCCTTTGACAGAGCTTTGTCTAGGGTAATCTAGCTTTGTCACTTGTTATCCCTCATCACCTTGAGCTAAAGGTTGGGATCCACAAGTGGTCAATCTCGTGTTCTTCCTAAAGGATTATCAGTCTATCCTTAAGTTGACACAATCACCACCAAGCTTGCACATAGGAAAGCAGACCTTTTGTGCTTTGACAACATATATTTGAAGTTAGAATCCCCAACCCAATCCTCCTTAGGTTTTGTCATATAGCTTTGCCTCAACCTAGGAAATCATTTGCATAGAAAAGCCTTCCCCCTTTTGCATCCATCTGTATTATTGCATCTCATCCCTAGGAGCATTTTTCATGCCACCCATCACTCACTTAGCCAAGAAGAAAGAAACAATGGAGCCCTATCATTTAGATCGAACAACCTCACCCCCCTTGAGCACTCATCCATCCTTCAGCCCAGAGCAAGCTATGCCATCACCTACTGACATTGAAGCTTTCATGAACCAACCAGGAAATGCAGTATTGGTAAACGCCATTATAGACAAAAAAAAAAGAGACAATCATGGCTAATTTTTGAAGGGAAAATGTAGGAACCTTTGACTTTGGAAGACCCCCCCCCATTATCAGATCCATCTCACCCATTGTTTGGGCAGCTGCCACCACCCATAGGCTCTTATGATCCAAATTATCCTCAATATATTCCAAAAGAAGAGCCTCCAGCCAATCCATATGACCCAACAAACCCAAGCATACCATCATCCACCCAAGTTGAAATATCCATGCCATAAGCCAACCCAGCCACCACCACTCCATCCTTGTTTCATACCTCTCCACTCCAAACCCCCTTTACTCAAAACACCTCACCGTTCACCCCCTTCACTATTGCTGCTGCTCCCACACCTAGCCTTCTAAATCCACCCATCTCCCAAATTAGTGCTAGCATCTTTGGCCAACCTCAGCAATATACAACAGGGATGCCACCCATGGGGCCAAGTAATCAACCTTTCATCGCCCCCAGCTTGTTCACCACAACCCAAAGTACAATCCCATCATTTCCATTAAGTCTTGGGAGCTCAATACCACCAGCCACAAATCCACAAGCTACTACCTTCACTCCACAAAGCTATCAAAACCCACAAGCTACTACCAATCTTCTACCAAGCTCCCAAGTGACCCCAGCTCCCACCACCACTCTACCAAGCTTCCAAATCTAGCCACAAAGCTATCAAACCCCATCAGTTCCATTCCCAAGCTTTCAATTCCCACCACCTCCACCACCAACTAATCCATTACCTCCAATTACCAACTACTTTTCAATGCCACTTCTAGGAGGTAATCCACGACCCCAGCCAACCACCAATTATTTGCAGATACCATCCCAAATGGGGGCACAACCCACATATATTGGTCAAACCCCACAAGCCCTCTGATTCTTTCCCCAAGCCTCACAACCATCTTATACCTTACCTCCACAAAGCAATCCATTTATCCCACAGCCAGCTTATGTTCCTCAATCCCAACCTCAAATCCCATATCAACAGCAAGCCTCACAGCACATGCAACAATATGCGCCACCTCCCCCTCAACAACCCATCATCCACCATGTAGCTGCCCAAACAATGTACAATCCCTATCAGCAAATCCCTCATAGCCATCCATATTCAGTGGCCCCATCCAGCACATACCTACCTCAAGGCACTCCTACATTGGGGGCACCCCAACCATCACCTATCAATTCAGAGTGGGAGCAAATGAAGATAGCTCTGAAAGCCATCCAAGAAGGGAATGATCCAAAGACATTCAAGTTTGAGAATGTGTGTCCTTACCCATTTGGCAGAGCCATTAACACGACACCATTTCCCAAACACTTTGAGGTACCTAAATTTGACAAATTCAAAGGAAAAGGAGACCCTGTCACACATATCAAAGAATTTTACATGCATTGCCAGGACGTGGCATACAATGATGTCTTCCTCTTGCGCCTTTTTCCCAAAAGCTTGGCTGGACCAGCTCTTGAATGGTTTTATAGAATCCCCTATGGCACAATTAAAAACTTTGCTGAATTATC
Source organism: Cupressus sempervirens (assembly GCA_028749045.1). NCBI lineage: Eukaryota > Viridiplantae > Streptophyta > Pinopsida > Cupressales > Cupressaceae > Cupressus > Cupressus sempervirens. The sequence goes on along the minus strand of CM053787.1, from coordinate 988,105,424 downwards.
TGAGGCATTTGTAGCCCAATATGCCCATCTTGTTTAAAAAGAGCTATCAATAGTTGATCTTGTCCACACCAAGCAAAAAGGTGGAGAAAACCTTGCCAAATACCTGCAAAGATGGCAAACCCTTACCACCCGCATATCCTGCACCTTGCCAGAATGCCATGTGGTGAAAATGTTTATTGATAATGCACATCCCAGCTTGGCTCACCACATGACCATGAACTATTTGCAAACCTATAAGGATATCAAAGAGAAAGGAATGATCCTTGAGCAAGGACTCATCAAAGATGGTGTGGTAAAGATTTACAAAGAGGCCAACCAAAATCAATCACATTCCAATGACAAGTCTAGGTATTGGAACAAAAACAAGCATGTTGCAACAGATGGGGTTACTGACACCAGACATGTGAATATCATTGGTCCTTCTCAAAACCAGTCTAACCCACCATATCAAACAAACAACCAACAAGCTATCAATTACCAACAACGAAATAACCAAAGCTATCAAAACCACAATACAAGACCCAATTTTCAAGGGTCTAACAATCAAGCTAATGCCATCAATGTAGCTGCAGGGCAAAAGCCCAGATTCCAACCTGCACCTAGAAACTATACACCCCTTGGTGAGCCATTGGATGTTATTTTTGAGAAATTGGCTAAGGAAAACCTCATCAAATTTCCTCCTACCCAGCAAATTGATCCAAGCCAATCCAAAGCTGCATGGTACAAGGACAATGAGTATTGCAAGTTCCATAGGGTAAACGATCACACCACCCTCAAATGCATGAAACTGAAAGACTATGTGCAAGACCTCATTGATCGGAAGGAAATCACTGTTGGTGCCCAAACCTCTCCCAATGCAGGCTTACAGATTTATCAAAATGCTTTTCCTCCACACAACAACCAAAATCCTGGAAAAGCACCTATCCAAAACAACACCAACAGCCGCCAGCCAAACCAACAGCATGGGAAGAACAATGACCACACTTCATCCTATATAGACTATGGTAGCCTTATAGGTTGTATATCTGAGAAAGAGCCTTCTGTCAATGTTATCAATATCCGAGGACCAGACAATGAGTGTGCGGTCACCACTCGAAGAGCACAATTTAACATCGCAAGCCCACCAGTTTCATCCACACCATCAGCTACATCAAAAAGCTAGTACAATATCTTGGAACACCTTGGGAACATGCCAGCCCAAATATCCATTTTAGACCTTCTCCGCACTAGTCCTGTGTACAAAGACATCCTTGACAGTGCTCTCATAGAATCCCGTGTCCCTTCTGATATCAATGCTACTAGTTTTCGTAATCTTGTTGGACACCTTTCATCCTCATGTGCCCTATCTTTCAAACCCACCGACATACCCGCGGTTGAGCCAGATCACACCCTTCCGCTTCGCATAGCCATCATGGTATCCAATTTTGTCATGAATAGAGTAATGATAGATAATGGATCAGCCTTGAACATTTGCACCCTAAAATTCATAAAACAAGCTGGGTATACTGAGGCAGATATGATCAGTGAGGTTATCACCATCAAAGCTTATGACAACTTGGAAAGGACCATAGAAGGGACTATTTTGCTACCAATCAAGGATGGGCCAGTCATTCAAGAGACAGTTTTCCATGTTGTTGATCTAAAACTACCATTTAACATCCTCCTCAGTCACCCATGGATTCATGCTATGAAGGCCATTCCATCCACCTACCATCAGTGCATCAAATTTTTGCATCAGGGCACTGAGGTAACCATCCATGCCGATCCGGAACCCTTTGCTTACTGCAATGCGGTTGAAGCTTCATATACAGACCATTGCCCTAGAATAGACATCAGCACAGCCATCGCCAGCTCATCCCACACTTGTAATGATGCAGAAACCATCCTTGCCTCCACCCTATCTACTGTAAAGATCAACAACAAAGGTTGTGGAGAATATAGTCTATCAGATGCATTTGCTGTCGGAGCAATCCCACTTGATCCACATACCCATGGATGGCCAACATATCACAAAGCTTCCACCTCCTCGATACAAACAGTTTGGCCCAACCACCTTTGTGTCCTCAAAAACCCCTCTTCATGAGGAGCTCACTCCAGATATCAACAATTGGCTACAAAAGGATGCACCTCCAAGAAATCAAGCACGCCTTGATCACTTCAGCCAGAAGTATCCCCAACAACATAAGCTCATCACTGAAAAATGGAACTATCAAGGAGGTGGACTAGGACTAGAAGAAAGGGGCATGCAATGTCCCATCGAAGCACATAATTGGGAAATAAAGTCAGGTCTTGGCTTTGGCATACCCACAACTGGGGGCACCAACGAGAACGGTCACGCTTTTTCGAACATCCACCGCGACCTTGTCGAAATCAAAGACATTCCTGAGGAAGTTGAAAAGAGAGCCTACGATGATATCCCAGACCAAATCTTCCTAGGAGACTCTATTCTCCGAGAACTATCCATCCATCTCATTGACCTGCCACTTGCTCATCCACAACTCATAGATTGGGACCAACCAAGTGTCATACATATTGATGAGTTTGCATCAGAGGAAGCACTTCTACGATTCATGGGAGCCGAAACTCCTCATAAGAAGACAAAGCCAAATTCTACCTACATCTACAAGCTAGATCCCAAGGGGTATTTTGGAGAAAATCCCCAACCTAGTTTCGATACACCCAAAACTAGAACTAAGGTAAATCTGAGACTAGCTAAGGCAGTGAAGAGAACCCCTCAGCAAGAAAATCCAGAGCCACAAGCAGAACATGAGGATTTAGTATTGCCTCCTCAAGATAATCGACCAGAGGTGTCTTCTATTCTAATAGAGGATACTAGAGAAGTCAATATTGGTTCTTCAGAGATCCCTAGAATTGTTCACATTGCTGCATCCCTATCACAAGACCAAGCTGACCTCCTCTTTGAGGTTTTACGAGAGAACATTGGCTGATTTGCATGGTCATATCAGGACATGCCAGGACTTGATCCAAAGATCAAGCCCGTAAGACAAAAGCTTAGAAAAATGCACCCCAAGGTGGCCTTACTAGTCAAAGTTGAACTAGAAAGAATGTTAGCTGCTAAGGTTATCCAACCTATCGACTACTCAGAATGGATCTCTAACATGGTCCCTATCTCTAAGCCTTCCGGTGACATCAGAATCTGCACTGATTTTAGAGATCTTAACAAAGCTTGTCCAAAGGATGATTTTCCCTTGCCCAACATAGATATGATTGTAGATCTTACAGCTGGACATGAAATTCTGTCCCTTATGGATGGATTTTTCGGGTATAATCAGATCAAGATTGCAGAAGAGGACCAGGATAAGACAACATTCACTACCCCTTGGGGAACCTTTTGCTACACCATGATGCCTTTTGGCCTAAAGAATGCTGGGGCTACCTATCAAAGAGCTATGACAGCCATTTTCCATGATCTTATCCATAGCATTTTGGAAGATTATGTGGACGATATCCTAGTCAAATCTCACACCTTCATGGATCATCTTGCTGACCTGGAAAAATTCTTTGATAGGTTGGCCCAATATCATCTCATGCTAAATCTCAAGAAGTGTGTCTTTGGGGTCACATCTGGCAAGCTTCTAGGCTTCATAGTTTCTAAACGAGGTATAGAGATCGACCCCAAAAAGGTCAAGGCTATCTTAGACATGCCTCCTCCCCAGACACTGCGACAGCTTCACTCTCTTCGGGGAAAACTTCAATCTGTCCGGCGCTTCATCTCCCAACTTGCAAATAAGTGTACACCATTTTCACACTTGCTAAAGAAGAATGAGAACTTCAAGTGGGATCTTTTATGTCAGTGCAGCTTCGATCAGCTCAAGTAGTATCTCACCAATCCCCCTATCTTGGTTCCACCAGTTCCTGGTCGTCCCTTGATCTTGTATATATCAGCAACACCTACTCCTCTAGGGGCACTTCTAGCACAACATGATGATTATAGCAGAGAGAGAGCCATCTACTATATCAGTAGAACCCTAGTTGGTTATGAACTCAATTACACTCCTATGGAAAAAGCTTGTTTGGTAGTTTTTTTCTCAACTCAAAAGCTTCGCCACTACATGCTAAGTCATACCATCCAACTAGTCTCTAAAATTGATCCTCTCAAGTATATGCTCTCTAGAATAGCACTCACAGGTCAGCTAGCAAAGTGGGTTATGCTACTAAGTGAGTTTGACATCCAGTATGTGGACAGAAAGGCAATCAAAGGGCAAGCTATAGCCGATCACCTAGCTGATGCACCTCTAGTAGATGCATATCCTTTGCTCACAGAATTTCCAGATGAGCATATCTGCCTAATTGAAGAACAACCCCCATGGAAGCTTTATTTTGATGGCTCATACACCTCTCATGGATCAGGGGCAGGAATATTATTAGTTACACCTCAAGGAGATTACATTCCAAAAGCCTTCAAGCTACAATTCCCTAGCACCAACAATATAACAGAATATGAAGCTCTTGTAGTAGGATTAAAGATAGCTGTAGAATGGAATATCACTGAGTTAGAAATCTTTGGCGATTCCCAGCTCATCATCAAACAAGTCTTAAATGAATATCAAACCAAAGATGAAAAGCTATTACCCTACAAAGAGCTAGTTGATCAGCTGACCCAGCATTTTACAAAGCTTCAGTTTACACAAGTTCCTCGAATGTAGAATAAGGCAGCAGATGCCATGGCCACTATCGGCTCGCTCTTGGAAATTCCCCAAGAAGCTACGCAGTATGAATTTTTAGTTGAGCAGCTCCTCACACCCGCTTATGCGAATGAGGATTCAAACCGTGTTTGTATCTTGGTTGGTCCCCAATCCCCTTGGTACCATGAAATTCATGCTTACCTTAACGATGGTATCATATCCCCTCACCTCACACGCACCCAAAGCCAGAACCTTATTCGAAAATCATCTTGCTATGTTATCATAGCCAATACCCTATATCGTCGAGGTTATCACGATACTCTCTCTCGATGTTTAGATGAAAATGAGGCCGCGATGGCATTAAAAGAAGTACATTCTGGACTTTGCGGTGCCCACACGAGTGGTATTGTCCTAGCACAACAAATCCTTAGAGCAGGCTACTATTGGCCTACCATTGAAGAAGACTCTTGTGACTTTGTCAGAAAGTGTCTCCCATGTTAGCAGCATGCAAATCTTATGCACGCTCCAACACAGGATCTACAACCTATTGCACCACCTTGGCCTTTTTCTTGTTGGGGCCTTGATCTAGTTGGAACTATCACACCTCTCTCATCTGATGGACATAAATGGATAATAATAGCTACAAACTATTTCACTAAGTGGGTGGAAGCAGTCCCCCTAGTCTCAGCTATAGGAGTTCAAGTCTCCAAGTTCATCTTGTACCACATTGTTTGCTGCTTCGGCATCCCATCCACCATCTTTACTGACCATGGAGGTAACTTTGAAAATCTCAACATGGAAGAATTATGCACTTCCCTCTGCATCCATCACCGCTTTTCTAGCCCATATTTCCCACAAGGTAATGGCCAGGCAGAGGCAACTAATAAAACCCTCCTCAAAATCCTAAAGAAAGTTGTCAATGATTCCGGCCGTGATTGGCACCTTCAAAAAAATCCAGCTCTATGGGCCTATCGAACTTCCTTCCATACATCCACAGGCACAACTCCATACTCCCTAGTCTATGGTGCCAAAGTGGTATTACCTATAGAAGTTGAACTTCCCTCACTACGCATATCTTTGCGAGGGCAAATCTCAGATGAAGAATACAGAGTAGCTCGACTCACCCAGCTAGATCTCTTAGACAAGAAGAGACAACAAGCCTATGACCATCTCACAGTCTATCAAACTCATCTCAAAAGGAATTTCAACAAGAAGGTGCTCCCACGACACTTTCAGCCAGGTGACATGGTCCTCAAAGAAAATATGAAAGTCCAAGCAGATCGAGAAAAGAAAGGCAAGTTTGAACCTACATGGCTTGGTGCCTATGTGGTTACTGCCTCCTTTGGCTCCGGAGCCTATCAATTATCTACACCAGAAGGAGAACTCTTGAATGATCCCACTAACATCATTCATCTCAAGAAGTTCTATGCTTGAAGATCCTTGGTATACCCAGCTTTTGAAAAAAATAGTAAAGAGAAATAAGCGTCCAATGGTGAAAACTTGGAAATTCAAGCACCTTGGATAGGTACCTTGGTGAAAACCTGGTAATTCAGGTGCCTTGTGTACTAAAGACTAATCCATTATCTATCACTATCCTATCCCTCATCCATCCACCCACCATCCCATAAAACACTTGCTTGTTCCCTTGGTGTTCCAATCAAATATCCAAAATCTGATGGAGCTTGTCAATACCTCCTGTACAGCTTTTAAATCTTGTATCAAAGCTTGTATTATACCTTGTAAATCTTGTACCATACCTTGTATATATCTTAATCTTGTCCAAAGCTTGTACTATATTCCAGCTTGTAAATAATCTTGTATCCTAGCCTGTATCCTATCACATGCACACACAGAATCCCATTTTCCTTAAGATTTTCACAAACCATCTACCTATCCACCTATCAACTATTATAGACATCCCATCCTTCACAAACATTTCCATCTCACAAAAAAACCAAAACATGAACAAACTTGTACATTTGTAACATATCTTGGTCCGTCAGCTTGTACATCCTCTTTAGCTTAGAACCATTGTATCTATCCAGCGTTCGTGTCAGTTTGTCCTTGATCAACATCTTGCACACATCGCACACCTTGGTTAGCTATTCCAATAAATCCTTTAGCTAGATCTCCTATCAGCAAAGTGTTATCCTTCTTAGTTCAGCTTGCCAGACGCATCACTCATCCCGATCCATCAGCTTAGGTGCTCTCCGATAGGTCCTTGCAGGATATAGCTTTCCTCATGTCTGATCTTGGTCCGTTAGTACCTCGTCCTACCCATCTTGTTGGAAAATAGTTCTCTTTTGGATTTTCACTTTCTTTTGATTTGGAATCTTCCCTTTTGGGTCTTGAAGTATCTTTTCCAAGCAATCTCCTTGTTCCCTCCTCAAGGTTGCCACGATCTTCCATATCATGGTATGTTGCGAATGGGGAAATCAGAGCGTAAGGTCTTGATCAGGTCTTTTGCTTGTTTTCTTTTTCTGCTTGTGGGTTACCTAGTGTCGTTTGCATGCTGCTTCCTCTGGGATTCATGTGTGATACTGGTGCAATCCTTGTGTGTTTGTTTTGAGTCAGTTTGTCAGTCCTCTGGACAGTTGGTAAAAAGGCCTTGATGTTCTTGGTAACCCTGGCAATTAACCAACAGTCCTATAGCAAATCTAGTGCTCAACTACATGGTGGTACTTCTCTTTGAAGTATCCCCTTGCTCAAAAAGCTTCAATGGATTCCCTTCATCTCCATTATCCCCCATCCATATCCTACATCTGTCGCTCCTACCCCAGCTTATGCATCAATATCTCTTTGAATCACTCCTCACGCTTAGCTTTAGGGATCCACAATCCTAGTCTTAGGGATCCACCAATCAAATCAATCCACCAAGCCTCATCTTTCAAGATCCACAATCCTAGTCCTAGGGATCTCCGAAACCCATCTTCTGCCAATCTGACTCTTTGAAATCTTGTTGCATCAGCTTTTATCATCCCATCATCCCTCCCCTCCTCCACAGATTTTGTTTATAGCGCTCTGATCCTCCATCTCCCCCCCAATCTTGGAAAGTCTTAAGCTTGCTTTACTTTTGTGCCTTTGATTTCCCTTTATCATTCTCCCGTAGTGAGAGTTTGAGCTAATTCAGCCCCTTCTCTTTTCCAATCTGTGTCTTAGCTCATCTCAATTTCTTGTACTTTTCAAGAAGTCGTCGAGCCTCATTTCTCTCCTCGTCGCCTTCTTGAGGGGGCATCATCTAAGTCTAGTCTCTCCTCTTCTTATCCGAGACTGGGGCAACCTTGTTGCTAAAAAATCTTCCTCGTGTCATCTTCATTCAAACTTCTTTGAAATAGTGTTATCTTAACACTATGTCAAAGAGGGGCAAAATGTAGACACCTAAATTTGATTACACTATTTTAGTAATCCTATTTAGTTATCTAAAAAGGCATTATTAATTAAATTTCTATTTAATTAATCCTTTGTCATCCCCTAGTTGATTAATTTAATTAATCATCTATAGTCCTAATTGATAAATTAAATAATCTATTATTTATCAATTAAATCCTATTCTTCTATATAATTCCAAAAATTCCCATTTATTAAATAAATCTATTTGATAAATGAAATCCTCAAATTCAAAAGCCCCTAACCTATCTCTAATCCTCCATTTAGCCTAATCCACCCCATCCACCCATACTAACCAAGCTTAGCCACTAACTCACCCACCCTCATTAATGCCATCCACTTGCACATCTCTAACATCCCTAATCTAATCCTAAACCCAAGCCTAATCCACCCCCTAATGTTGTCACATTCATTAAACAAGTTTAAGACTTTCCTAATCCAAACCAAAGTCTCCCCTCAAAAAACCCAACCACTAAGTCATGAGTGCTCTTACAAAACATAAAAGACTCTTACAAGCCCACTCATGACTCTTACACCCATCTTCCACACTCTTCCCTCTTCCACACTCATTCCTCTTACGTCCCTCTTACATACTCAACCCCACTCATCATGCCTTTAACCAACCCTTTACCCTACCCTCTCACACTCATTCTCCTTGTGACAAGTTTCACCTTCCCATTGGTGCTAAAAAAGCACAATCCATGTGCTCTCCTTTGAGTGCATCCTAGCCCTCCTTAAGCCTTCATCCATCCTTGCATCTAAGCCCTCCATCCCTCTACCCCTTAGCCTATAAATTGAATCCCCTCCCAAGCCATTTCATCAACAATCTTTGAGCTAAAGTTACCATGCTATTTTGAGAACCAAAGCCATCAACCATACCCTTATAATGCCAACTTGAGAGCTCACAAAGCTACCAATTTGCCATTACCCATCTCCATTGAAGCAGCTTTTGAGCATCTTGAGCATACATCCACAGCAAAAGGACACATCTACAGAATCAAGAAAGCATGGAGTGCTTTTTCTTGTGAGGTTTGCACTTCTTGTTTTCTTCCTTTGTCTAAGCATATATGTGACTTTAGTTTTTGGTTTGTGAATGTTTACTTTATTTGTTAATGTTCTTTGCATACTAATTATTTTTCTACAGTAAAAACATAAAGCCTTCTCTTTTATCTCCCACACTTACCATTTTATGCCTACACGCTGAGACTAAACTCGTGACTACAGAGAGAAGATAAAACAACCCTTCGTTCATACACTTTCCTAGCAAGCGTAAGGGCATAATGACAAAAATTGCCCCTCTCAAATATAAATGACCTAGATTTGATCTTATAAAATTTTAAAAATAACATCGCCATTGATTTTGTGCACATGAAAAATTCATACTTTAAGTGATATGCCACGCAAGCTGGGCCCATCTGACATAAATGTTGTGCCTTCATCTAATTCGCTGCAACTGGGCCCTTTTGACACTTCAACAAGTCCCACTTGATGCCTATACTGCTAGAACAAGGCTTTACGGTTGTCCATAAACTCAAGAATGTATGCACGTAATCACATTTGGACCTTACTTTTGCTCTTACGTTTACCCTTTTACTTGTAGAACCGTAAAAAAATTTCATGCACCTTTCAAATAAAGCTTTATGCCATGCTGGGTATTACGCCTTTACGCTATTCATTGAAATGTATATGCACAGATCACAACTCAATACCTCTCTACCCCTTCGCTCAAACTACTTACTTGTAGCCCTGTAACAAGATCATTCAAAGCACAATAAACCTTTATGCTTCTTCGCTTACAAAATCATTCATATGATCGGGAAGCCTCTGGCCAAGTAATTTCGCTACTACAAAAAACAAGTGTTTATCCTTGTAGAACATGAAATCCTTTACGCTTCTTCGCTACGCTATAAAACACGACCACAAAAACAAAAGAGAAAGGAATTTTTCTCTTACATGAAACATTACACCATAAGATTGTAAAGGACAAACTTAAAGCATTTTATAACTCCTCTTCAAAAATTCAAAGGGGAACCTAGGGTTTTTAGATTTAGGGAATTTTCATGGCTAAGTTAAGAGACCAACCTTCAAAAGTTAATAGAATCTACCATCACATGAAGCAAGACACAACTAGGGCAACCTTAAAACTTTCAAAAATATGAGGAGTGAAAACCCTAATCTTCTTAATACAAAATACCTAAATGATTTTTCACTATAATTTCTAGAAAATTTTCACAACTTTTGCAAATGTAAAAAATCATACCAACAAATGGTATGGCCGATACCTAACCATACCTTTAAATTATAGGGCTAGGACTATGGAAATCAATCATATTTTAGGGGAGGGGCCCCTCTTCATATTATTGAGGGGCCTATCATTTTACAGGCCCCTTAAATAAATTATTGTAAGGGCCTACCATTTTTTAGGATTATCTTAATGCCTAGGCCTATCGATAGTAAGGGCCTTACTTTCATGATCATGAAGTGGGCCTATCATTTTTTTGGTTCATCTTCATTGATTGCCCCCCCTACCCCTAATATTATAAAGGTGAGGGTAAGGGTATGGAAAAGGTAAGGGGTAGGGGTAGGCATGCAAGATGAGGCCTTAACTATGTATTGGCCTAGTTACCTCATAGGCATGAATTGAAATTGGGGTGGATGATGGAAGAACTAGGGGGAACTATCAAAAGGTTGAAAGATTTGGAAAAAGAAGGTGATAGCCCTATAGATCGGTTGCCCACCCCCCTGCTATTCACTAGGCATGAGGATAGGGGATAGTTTTCATAGCCCTAAATACCAATGAACCCTACTATCTAGCTAGGTTTGATTGTTCCTAGATGAGTAAAATACAGAGTGTTTCAATCAGGGGGACCACCCTCTAAGCCCAAGTATTCCTTAATGACCAATAACATACAAGTACCATGAGGGAAAGGTGAAAAAGAACCCTAGGAAAGGGAGTGCAATAGACCTAGAATCCGATGTGTGTAAACAATTAGTCAATCATGGCATAGCATCAATTGATCCTTTAGTTATAGAGAAGCAAGGAACCATTGAACCTATGTAACCACCAATACCAAAAGCCCCATAGTTTCCCGATAAATCTATGGCCAATTCCACCACTGCTTGAAGAAAGTAAAGATCCAAGGCTTGGGTGGGAGCCCTTCCCCTTCCCCTTTGCCTCCCTTTCAAATAAGGCGGGGGGGGGGGGGGGCAAGGGGGGGTGTGGGTAGGGGTGAGTTTGTAGTTGAATCACCATGACCTACAATTGTGTAGGCAACAAATCACAAAGATGTATCTAGTCCTAGTAAATGTGTAGTATATCCTATTCCTAGTTTTGGTTTTCATGTTTGAAGCAACACCTATTGAAGAACTAGTCTACACTAGTGGCCCATCACAATCTTTCCCCACATCCCTTCCAATTACAACTATGTCACCCCTTACCCCTAGTTGTAGGGTGGAAACAAGTTCAAGACTTTGCTTGCTACAGCGTGCATTGTCTTCCGCCATAAGCAAAGCAAGGGCCACAACAAAGCCCATTTATTTTATGGTTGCCCTACTATTCTAATCTAAAGGCCCTACTATTCTATTATTTAGCCTCTTTGCAATAAGAAATTGTAGTTTCCTTATGGCATCATCTTGCTATAAGAATCTAATAATAATAGGGGCCCCTCTATATTATTAAGGTAGAAATGTTGGTGGGGTTCCTAACAAACAACCTCTTCCATGTTAGGCCTCTAATCATATGGATTGGGTGCTACATTTAGAGGGACCCTAACCCCTATATTAAAATGGCTCCCCTAGAATTTTATGGGTAGATTATTTAGTTTGCAAGCCATTTCACTATCATTTTCCCTAAACCCTAGATCTAGACACAAGATTGATCTTGTTTAAAATAAAGAAGTTATATTTAATCTTTTGTCTCAACCAGTAAACCTAAGATAACTGTGATCCTTTAGGTTTTTTATATTGGTTTATGTACTTGAATAGGAAGGAGTACAACTAAGCCAATGTACAGTTGGTCTGATCTTATACTAGCTTCCCTTTAGGGGGTGCTTAACTTATTCAATTGTATCATCACTATTTTAGTTCTATAGAATCCATTTGTCTTAGCTTACTCTTCTGTCTACCAAAAAATAATTTTTCTCTACATTTGCACCTCTGGTGCATAAAAAAAATTGCCTTACTAATATAGAATAGAAAGGGGGGTATGGGGAGTAACTTGTCCAATACCCCTTTCATATAGAGAGTCATAATGAGTATAGCCAAGTGCATAGGTAGTTCCAGTAGAAAAGGTAGCATCTGACCAAGCCAAAATCAATAGTTTTCTTGCATACGCAATTGGCCTAGTAGCACATAGACCCATTAGCCAGCAAGGGCTTCAATAGCTTTAGTAAAGGTTGTAAAGCCTATTATTTAAGCATTTTGAAGCATACCTAGAATAACCTGGGGTAGTTGACCAAGGAGTGAAAGTAGCAAATGATTCCTATTCAATAGAGGTAGAGGTGATAGCATCATAAAGAACACAAAGAGTAAAGCTAGGATAAATATAGGGGATGATCACATGCTCATTATGCCCTTAGAAGAGTAGGGAATGACTTCTTTAATGTTTATAATGAATAGGAAAATTGGAACTGATAAACTTAACCACTTTGATTAGTTGATGTTTATGATCTTGCCTACCTAAAGGCTACTTAAAGCCTTGGCTTAATTCACCTTTTCCTTTAGCAGTGGGGTTGGAACTTGAAGAACGATATAAAGAAAGATTGTTGTAGGGCAATGAATTGATTGGATCCTACTAACCAATAATTATTGGAATTACATAGATAGAGAAGCATATACACCCACTGAACTTGAAGTTGGAGTAGCAAAACCTTCCCCCATTATTTCTAGGGCTAACTACGAATCAATCCTATGTGACTTACTATGAATGATTAGAATTTGGGTTGGTTCCTCTAGCAACATGGAAATGACATTAATTTACAATATTGGATTTGGTTAACCCTGCCTTGACATGGTAGTTATTTTGGGAACACAACACATGGGCCAAATATAGCTAAGGGAGGGATTAGCACTTTGGATTGATTAAACTAATCACTCTTTCATGCATGTTAATTAAGATTTTATTCCCATTGATTCATGTGCCCACAACATAGGGAAAAAGGGCTTGCTGATTTCATGCAAATGCAGACTACTAACTACCCCATTTGAGTAGGTTGAGTGGGTAGGTTTTATCAACTCATGTTTATTGGTAGTCCTGTTACTACATATCAATATTTGCATCCCTCCTCACCAAATGCCTTAGAGGTGGATAAGAGATGACTGGTCATAGAAAGGAAAATGATAAAGAGTGAATCAACAAAAGGGAACATATCAATTGGAGATCAAAGTAGCTCTAGGAAAATTATTTTCCCCACTCCATAGAATAGTAGGCTACTATTCTATGGAATGGTGGGAAGAATAGAGAGATATTGATTCTTACCATTTATTTATGTTACCCTTATAAGAGTAGGGATTCTAGATGAAGTATCATTCATGGCAAGCCTTACTATCTATTGGGTTGATGCTGATAAATTAGGTTAGGGGAGGTGAACATTAGGGAGGGGTGACTTGACCTCTACCTTATCTTTCACTATGCTAGAGGGGTCACTATGGAATGGACTAAGGTCCCCAAATAATTTTATGGCACCCTAGATAATTTTAGGGCCTTCACTAGCACTTATGCAACACATTTAGCTAGGTAAAAGAATGACATAAGAAAGAAACCACTATGACTATTATTCTTAATACCACTACTATTTTCCCTTGCTACCTACTTCTTGATAGATGAATCCAAGGGGAGATGCCACCTAGCCCTAGATATCAAGGATTATGCCTATGTCTACCACCAATTGATACTAAATCAGATACTAATTAGCGTGCCAATATATTGATCGATGTAGCTATAGATTCTTTTTAAAAGCCAACATGGATTGAGCTAGATATCTATCTAGATATATATATATATATATATATATATGGATTCTTAGGCCTATTGATCCTAAATAGAATTGACTTCCTTAATGCCTCTCACCTACCTTTAGTTTGATTCTATTATCAACTTTCATCCAAGGCACAATTATTGTTCTATTTAGCTATTTTTATAATTGGGGGGCTGGGGTGGGGGGGAGGGGCTGGGGTCTTATGTTGCATGTAGGGTGTTCATGGGCCCCTACTATTTGGTTGGCTATAGTTGTTGGCCTATAATTCACCAAGGTAGATTATATACATAATTGAGGTATCTCACATGTCATCTTGATCAAAGGATGGATCATGGGTCAACATGAATGTAGAGTGCCCCTAACTGGGTTTCTCAATTAAAGGGTGAAAGGTAGAGGTAGAGGAATAAGGAATGTTCAATTGAATGACCATTATTACTATCTATAAGTGCTCCAATCATGCATAAAATTCTAGGGCTTATAGAAAGGAACTCTATACTTTTAAATCTGCCAACTAAACTAACCAGTTAAGGTAGACATCAAATCACCACTATTCAAGGCTAGATGTGGCATGGAAAGGATGAGTGGTCCTATAGTAAGGGATGCCTAAAATTCTATGGGGTGACTGTCAGGAGTTGATAGGGATCAATTTGGTCATGGTGGTTTGGATGAGAGAGAGGGAGGTGGATATTATCAGCTAGTGAATGGATGAGAGGATTAGACATCCCATCTTGAAAGGATGGGATGGAGTCATCTGATCATTCAATCTATTCTTAGTCAATTTTTGAGAATGAATTGAACCAATTTCATGGATAGCTAGTGCCCCATAGAATTGTAAGGTCTTAAAGGATTCTTCACACTATAGTGGAACACTCAACTAGCTACTAAAAGATGCCTACTATTTTATGGGATATATTATAATATTGGGGCAAGAAACTCTACATCATAGTGTAACATATCCCCATCCTTTAGGTAATTTTGGGTGCAAAGCCTTCACCCCTAGGAAAGAAAGTTTCTATCCAAAAGGAAGGCAATGCTAGCCCATTTCCAAGGAAGGGAGGCAGTGATATGCCATCTTTGATTAGAGACTATAGAGCTCCATCAGCTACCAAAGGGGTGAAGGCTTGACTAATAGTTTATTAGCATCCTAGACCATCCATCCTTGTCCTATAAAACTAGACTAGTTCAATAGGAAGAAAGTAATGAGTTAATGAGGTTCCATACCACAATAGGGTGAGGATAGTTCACTAGAGTTAATTTTCAAGATAAGATGCTAGGATCAACCAATAAAGGCCTATAATTCTATGGGCAAGAAACCATTGAGAAGCATACCATTCTATAGGCAAGGCCTTAGGATAGGTGAACCAAAAGCTCGCATGGGAGCTAACATGAATATCCTACTAATAGAAGGTGGGTAAGGGGTGATTGCCTACACCCACAATTGGTCCAACTACTATATTCTTTGATGGGAGTCTTATTGAACTACCTAAGATTTCATTAGAGTTAAGGAAGGAAAAATTAGCAAGCATGCTTTATTTTTTGTGGTCTGAGTGGAGCTATACTTTCTTTCTTTCCTCTCAGCCCATTCTTTCTTTATTAGTAGTCTAGGCCCTAACTGTCCTATCATACCCAACACCATAGAATTTTAGGTGTGGGTGGGCTCCTTTATCTATCTAACCTACTATTTATAAGGCTACATGCTTCCATTTTCCCTAGTCTACCTATCAAATTTGAACACAGAAAAGGAGGCTACCGAAAAATGAGTTATTTCTTTCTTGCTTCAAGGTGAAGTTAGGGAAAGTTGTTACTTACCATTGACTAGTAGTAGACCCCCTACATGAAAACTTGGAGTAAAAAACTAGAGGGAAAACTCTATGTTTCTTTCTTGCCTCTTGGTTGGATTGTTTAGCCTAAGGGATTCCTACAACTATTCACTCATCGTCCCTATCCTCCCATCATGGTTAGGTATACTTATACCCTCCCCTTTAGGACAATAGATGGATGCTAGCCTAACTTATAGCACTAGCGATTGGCCTACCTAGGTTGCTAGCTATTATTTCTAGTTCATGGTAGAGGAGTGGATGGAAAGTGACATATGATGATGCATCAGAATAGTGAAGTTATTCTCTAGGTGGCAAGAGCTCAATGAAGGATGGGTTGGATAGGATTTTTTTCTCAACCTTCTTGATGCAGCCTCTGATGGTGATGGATCTAAACTCTCTCTAGTTGGTAATGAAGCTATTCATTGTATTCTCAAAATTATCTCCTAAATAAATTATGTAGTCATCAATTTATCTTGTTGCAGGTTTTCCTTGTTCCCAAACAATGTTTCCAATACCAAGAAAATACTTATGAATGTAAAAGAAAATAAATATGATAAGTGAACTAAACCTACACATTGATTTATTTTCCTTCTTAATAGGGGTCAAGTTTTCTACTAATTATAGCTTCTACAACTTGGCAAGATCATATTCATTATCGTTCATGACAATCTTCTATGCTTGATCCACTACCATACATAACACATTGTTCAATCTACTAGATTGATAAAATTTGCGAGAAATAACTGTCACTCCAAATTTGATGAATGGATTGGGAATGTATGTGATGGACAACTGTCATCCATTCCACTCTACACCTATATTTTCTTCAACTTTTTCTTGACTCGAACTTCTTATGATCTTCTCCTTATCTAGTGTGGAATAACTAGTAACCTTGTGAATAATCTTCTTAGACATTTCAATGGGTCCATTCCATAACTAAAGCTTCCTTTTGTGGATGCTACTTAACACAATCTTGATCCATTCAATCTTTAAATTCCTTGGAAATTATAGGGCACAAGTTAACCCTTTCCTTTCAATAATTTTGAACTCATCCTTCAAAATTCCTTCATTGCATAGTTTCTCATATACTGCACACATTTCATAATCATCTACTTCTCTAGTATTACACATGTAGAAGCAATGGACATTGTGTATCATGATTACCTTGGGTTGTATCAAGGATAGCACACCCATTAATTAACCTCTCATTGCAATCTTGAGAATAGCACGAAATTTAGGTGGAGGTCAAGCATCACTCCTAACCAATTGAATCTTACTAACCTCTATTCCTTGACTCTTTCCTACAAATGATGAAGCTTCTATTTTCTCTTTGTTAGGGTTCAAAAAAAAAAAATCCTCCAAATCACTTAGCATGACTTATATCTTCACTCGATCAATCTTCTTGTGTCAAAGTTTCTCTTGAATCACCTTAGATCTCTTTTCACCTAATTTTCTTTTGTGCTCTTCAAATTTTGATATATACTTCATTTTTCTCAATTTCGGGTCTCCCTTAATGTTGTGTACTTAGGTAGGTAGAATCCAATTGTCTTGGTTGACATTGTCCCTTCAAACTAGGTGTGAACAATACAATTCAATCTCTTCCATCTATCTCAACATCTACATCAATTTTAGCTTCTAAAATACTTGGTCCATATTGAAATGCTTGATCAATATACAAAATTTTACTAATGTTTGATACGATCTATGTATACAATTCTTTGACATGGATTATTTTATAAATATGTGCTTATGCATCATTACTTATGCAAATATGAACTTTATCCCATTTAATGTTAGGAACTAATGTAAGATGTATCATTACATAAATAGTTCCAATTATAGCTTTCTCAATTAGTTTGAGATGATGTGATCACCTTCTACATTGGATTGGGTGACATTAACTATATTTTTTAAGATAAAAAGAGAGTCATAGATATAGCATAGGGGAAACTTAAGAAACTAGACAAGATCCATAAAAAGAGAATATGAAGATAATATCTTGGAATGTGAGAGGGCTAAATATCCCCAAGAAGTAGTATGAAGTTAAACAAAAGATTATAGAATTTAAATTTGACATGGCTCTTTTGCAACAAGTAAAAATGATGTCACACACATTCTCTAGAGTGGTAGACAATATATGGTTAAGTGCACCAAGTTGTGGTGCCAAAAGGAGGGTATAAGTGGACACCTTTTTTTTTAAATCTGCAATTTCTGAACTTCAACAAGAATTTGAAGCTCAAAATTTTAAGATATGACAAAAACAAAAGTAGTAGTCCTTTAAATCTAGTTTCTAAACTACTAATTTTTTTCTAGTTTAGTTTTAGGTCCTCAAAAAAGGGGGCAATAGAAATTGGTACTGTTTATTCAAAAAAAACATAACACAGTACAAAGTGTGCCCCCCCTAAAATTTTAACTTTTTTTTTGAAATTCTTTAATCACTCTAGTCAAATGTTCCCTAACACTGTGTAGTTTATCCCATATTTTTTAGGTAATTTTATAATGTGTATTTTTTAATGAGTTTTTAATTGGACACATCCCAAAAATGTGAAATACCTATGTGCCCCCCCTAGAAATGAGAGAAAACTAATCTAAAATCAAAACTTCTTTTTTTCAAAGTGTGTAGAATGGAGTCTAGTTTCTAAAAATCTAAGTTGTTGGAAAATTCAATGAATGAGCTAAAATCTATAGCCCAATTAGTAAATGTTGGTTTTTGACAAAAAATGGACATACATTCAAAAGAAATTATAGTTGAAAGGTTTTAAATAGTTCAAATAAAAAATAAATTATATGATTATATAGCTAACATAGAGACCTACAATGTCATGTAACTTGATTTTATTAATGCTCGAATACGAGGAAACTTAAAGGAGATCACACAAGAAAAATCAATCATTTTGTGTATGTTTGCAGAAAAACATGTCTCAAACTAGTTTAAAGACACAAAACTTTTTGATTGGATTCCCAAGAAAAATTCAAGCCTTAGGATTGGTAGAATGCAAAGCTTTAAATAGTGTGTTCATGCTATTGGGTACATGCACTATTTAAAGCTTTTTAAAATTCAGGTCTTAATAGCACGTGCACACTTTAGTACATATGCACTTTAGTCCACATGCACTATTAAAACCTAAATTTCAATAGAAAGGGAAGGAGAGAGGAAAAGAAAGAGAGAGAGAGAGAGAGAGAGTGTGTGTGTGTGTGTGTGTGTGTGTGAGAGAGAGAGAGAGGAGAGGGGGGATGGGAGTGTGTGTGGGAGGGAGAGAGAGAGAGAGAGAGAGAGAGAGAGAGAGAGAGAGAGAGTAGGGAATGGGAGATAGTAGAGAGGGAAATAGAGGATGAGAGAGAGTAGGTGGTGGAAGAGGGAGCGAAAGATGGAGAGAGAGGGGGATGGGAGTGTCAGAGAGAGAGAGAGAGTAGGGGATGGGAGAGAGAGTTTCAGAGAGAGGAGGTGGTGAGAGAGGGAGTAGGAGAGGGAGGGAGAGGGGGGATGAAAGTGTGTGTAAGAGAGAGAGTAGGGGATGGGAGAGAGTATGAGTGTGAGAGAGTAGGGGTGGTAGAGAGAGAGTAAAAGATGGGAGAGAGAGATTGAGAGTAGGGGATGAGAGAGAGAAATTAGGTGGTGGGAGAGGGAGAGAAAGAGAGAGAGAGGAGGGTGGGAGTGTGAGAGAGAGAGCAGGGGATGGGAGAGGAGAGAGAGGGGGGATGGAAGTGTGTGTGGAAGAGAGAGACTAGGGGATGGGAGAGGGGGGAGAGAGACAATAGCCTAAGAGAGAGAGTAGGTGGTGGGAGAGGGAGTGGGAGAGGAAGAGAGAGAGGTGGGGGATGGGAGTGCATGTAAGAGAGAGAGTAGGGGATGGGAGAGAGAGTGATAGTAGGTGATAGGGGGGAGAGAGAGAGAGAGAGAGAGAGAGAGAGAGAGAGAGTAGGTAGTGGGAGAGGGAGTGGGAGAGGGAGAGAGAGGGAGAGGGGGGATGGGAGTGTGTGTGAAAGATTTAGAGAGTAGGGGATGGGAGAGGAGAGAGAGGGGGGATGGAGTGTGTGTGTGTCAAAGAGAGAGTAGGGGATGTGAGAGAGAGTCAGAGAGAGAGTAGGTGGTGGGAGAGGGAGTGGGAGAGGGAGAGAGAGGGGGATGGGAGTGTGTGTAAGAGAGAGTAGGGAATGAGAGAGTGTGATAGTGTGAGAGAGAGTAGGGGTGGAAGAGAGTGTGAGAGTGAGAGAGAGAGTAGGGGGTGGCAGAGAGTATGAGATGGGAGAGAGAGAGTAGAGGCTGAGGGTGAGAGTTTAGGTGGTGGGAGAGGGAGTGAGAGAGGAAGAGTAAGAGAGAGAGGAGGAGGAGGATAAGAGTGTGTGAGTGAGAGATAGAGTATGGGACAGGAGAGGAGAGAGAGAGCGGGGGATGAGAGAGAGAGAGAGTGTGTGTGTAAAAGAGATAGAGTAGGGGATGGGAGAGGGGAGAGAGAGAGTAGCTAAAGAGAGAGAGAGAGAGAGAGTAGGAGATGGGAGAGAGTTTGAGAGTGTGAGAGAGAGTAGGGGTTGGAAGAGAGAGAGTACAAGATGAGAGAGAGTGAGAGTAGGGCAAGGTAGAGAGAGAGAGTAGAGAGAGAGAGTAAGAGTGAGAGAGAGAGTAGGGGATGGGGGAGAGAGAGTGAGAGAGAGTAGGTAGTGGGAGAGTGAGTGGGAGAGGAAGAGAGTGAGAGAGAGAGTAGGGGATGGGAGAGGAGAGAGAGAAAGGGAGGGGGGATGAGAGTGTCTATGTGTGAAAGGGAGAGGGGATGGGAGAGGGGAGAGAGAGAGTAGCCTAAGAGAGAGATTAGAGGATGGGAGAGAGAGAGAGTAGGTGGTGAGAGAGGGAGTGGGAGAGGGAGACAGGATGCATGAGAGTGTGTGTAAGAGAGAGAGTAGGGGATGGGAGAGAGTGGGAGAGTGTGTGAGAGAGTAGGGGTGGAAAAGAGAGTAGGGGATGGGAGAGAGTAAGAGTAGGGAATGGGAGAGAGAGAGTAGAGAGGGAGAGAGAGTGAGAGAGAGAGAGAGAGAGTAGGTGGTGGGAGAGGGAGTTGGAATGGGAGAGAGGGGGTGATAGGAGTGTGTGTGAGAGATCTAGAGAGTAGGGGATAGGAGAGGAGAGAGAGAGGGGGGATGGGAGTGTGTGTGTGTGTGTGAAAGAGAGAGTAGGGGATAGGAGAGGGGGGAGAGAGAGAGTAGCCCAAGAGAGTAGGGGATGGGAAAGAGGGTGTGTGAGATAGAGTAGGTGGTGGGAGAGGGAGAGGGAGAGAGGGGGATGGGTGTGTGTGTAAGAGAGAGAGTAGGGGGTAGCAGAGAGAGAGCACATGATGGGAGAGAGAGTGAGAGTATGGGATGAGAGAGAGAGTAGGTAGTGGGAGAGGGAGTGGGAGAGGGAGAGAAAAAGAGAGAGAGAGAGAGAGAGAGAGAGAGAGAGAGAGAGAGAGAGGAGGATGAGAGTGTGTGAGTGAGAGATAGAGTATGGGATGGGAGATGAGAGAGAGGGGGATGGGAGAGTGTGTGTGAAAGAGAGAGAGTATGAAATGGGAGAGGGGAGAGAGAGTAGCCTAAGAGAGAGTAGGGGATGTGATAGGGAGTGGTAGAGGGAGAGAGAGGGGGGGATAGAGTGTGTGTAAGAGTGAGAGAGTAGGGGATGGGACAAAGTGTGAGAGATTAGGGGTGGCAAAGAGAGTACAAGATGGGAGAGAGAGAGAGAGAGTGAAAGTAGGGGATGGGAGAGAGAGTAGAGAGGAAGAGAGTGAGATTGAGAGAGAGAGAGAGAGATCAGGTAGTGTGAGAGGGAGTGGGAGAGGGAGAGCGAGTGAGAGAGAGAGTAGGTAGTGAGAGAGGGAGAGGGAGAGGGAGAGCAAGAGAGAGAGAGTAGGGGATGGGAGAGAGAGTGAGAGAGAGTAGGCAGTGGGAGAGGGAGAGTGAGAGAGAGAGGGGGGATAGGAGAGGAGAGAGAGTAGGGGATGGGAGAGAGAGAGAGAGAGTGAGAGTAGGCGATGGGAGAGGGAGTGGGAGAGAGAGAGGGGGGATGGGAGTATGTGTAAGAGAGAGTAGGGGATGGGAGAGAGAGTGAGATAGAGTGTATGTAGTAGGAGAGGGAGAGCATGAGAGAGAGAGGGGGGATGGTAGTGTGTGTCTATGAGAGAGTAAGGGGTGGGAGAATGAGAGAGAGAGAGAGAGTAGGGGATGGGAGACAGAGTGAGAGAGTTTAGGAAGTGGTAGAGGGAGAGCAAGAGAGAGAGAGAGAGAGAGAGTAGGGGATGGGAGAGAGAGTGAGAGAGAGTAGGTAGTGGGAGAGGGAGTGGGAGATGGAGAGTGAGAGAGAGTATGGAATGGGAGAGAGAGTAGGCGATGGGAGAGGGAGATAGAGAGAGAGAGAGAGTAGCTATGGGAGAGGGAGTGGGAGAGGGAGAGTGAGAGAGGGTGAGAGGCGATGAGAGTTTGTGTAAGAGAGAGAGAGAGAGTAGGGGATGGGAGAGAGATTAGGTGATGGGAGAGGGAGTGGGAAAGGGAAAACAAGAGAGAGTAGGGGATGGGAGAGAGTAGGAAATGGGAGAGGGAGTGGGAGAGGGAGATAGGTAGAGAGAGTAGTGGTGGGAGACGGATTGTGAGAGGAAGATTGAGAGAGGGGGATGGGAGTGTGTGCAAGAGAGAGAGAGTAGGGGATGGGAGAGAGAGTGAGAGAGAGTATGTGGTGGGAGATGGATTGGGAGAGGGAGATAGATAGAGAGATTAGATAGAGAGAGAGTAAGTAGTGAGAGAGGTAGTGGGAGAGGGAGATAGATAGAGAGAATGTAGGGGATGGGAGAGGAGAGAGAGAGAGAGAGCGAGAGAGAGTAGGGGATGGGAGAGGAGAGAGAGTGAGACAGAGAGAGTAGGGAGAGAGAGAGTAGGGGATGGGGGATGGTGAGATAAGGAGAAATTATTTTTCACATAGTGCATATGCACTATAGTATGTACAAATTATATGGAAACACCAAAAAGTGGTCATAACACATGTTTGGGTCCCTAATAATCCATATTCTACTTTTTGCCTATTGTGTATTCTATTGTTCTGACAAAAACATAGGTTTCAAGCTATTGGAAGTTAGAATACACTATTTTAAGGCTTTTTTAACATTCTTTCATTCTATTTGAAGCTAGCAAACACCAAATTCAATCATTAGATATGCTATTTGAAGGTTTTTTGAATATTCCTTCTATAGAAAAGGTTAGTGTAGTCCATTTTAAATACTCTTTGTTGTTATATAGAGACAAATTTGATTATAATTTGACATGTTGTTTCATATATAGTGAATTCATCGAAATTTGTATGTTTGAATGAATTGTTATTTGAAAATGGTTAGAAAGTTGACAAGTTGTTTAATATATATTTTGTATTCATTGAAATAATTGTAATTTGTATATGTATTTGAATGATTTTCAATTTACAAATTGTAATTAATTTAGATGTTTGAATAATTTGACATATAGAAATCATCATCGTGCCAAGGAAGAAACCAAAAACTCAAACAATAGAAGAGAGCGAGAGAGATTTGGCAAGTAAAATAGATAAAATGAAACTACTATGTGAACAAAGAAAATTGCACAACAATAATGAAGAATTGACTTTCAAAGAAGAACAATAACTACCAATAGAAAGAAACAAAGAGGAAGAATTGGAAATACAAATAGAACAAATGAGACTATTATGCTCAAGAAGACAATTGAATTGTGAAGCTACACCATCTTCCAATGTTGGAGTCATATCATCATCTCATGTTGAAGAGATGCTAATTTTTAGATCTGAGGATGTATACACTCCATCATGTCATGTTGAGGGCACAACATCAACATATCAAGTAGGTGATATTCAATCTTTTGCAACTTATTGTAAAGGCATGTCATCTTTGGTCCAAGGCACACAAAGAACTCAACCTTATGTTTATGTTCAAAATGTTGATGGAATGGAAGAGATTATAACACCTTCTAGAATTTTTTTTAGAAGATCAAGACATTTGAATGATATTGATACTAACATTTTGAAATCAATGCCTAACAAGACTAGCAAGTGTACTTGTAAAAGAAAAGTTGATCATTTGTAGAGATTATTCTTTGAAGAATTAAATATTATAGGTCAATGCCAATTATTTGTTGAAATGATGAGGAATTTTAAATTTAGGCCTATCATGAAAATTCTTGGGCTAAGAATGATGGATGATTCAAATGAAAAAAGAATTGTAAAGAATCTAATGAGTGCTTATGACAAAGTGGGTTCTAAATCATGCACTAAAGATAGTAATATCATAAGATGAGTACTTACATCAACAATAGTAAGTACCCAAATAAAGAAAGCTTGACTCATGAGAAAGACAAGAAAAACATTGAAAATTGCTATAAATACTCTAAGGAGAGCCATGCTAAGGTTTGAGAGATTGGAAGATCCAACAAAAAATGAGTTGTGGACATTTAGCAATAGACTACTACAAAAGGATAAAGAAATTAGTGAAGCTTTGAAATCATTGATCAAATATTTTTAGAAAAATAACACATATATTTCCCCTAATCAAAGAGATGTTGTAAGAAGGAGGATTGGTAGCCAAAATCATGACCCACATGCGAAACAATTTTTGGACTCAACTCAGACACAATTTTTTGCAAAATTTATTGGTATGTATCTACAAATTTGAATAAGTCAAAGATTTTTTAAGATGGGTAAACCTTTTTATGTGAAGATAAATCACATATGTACAACTTATTTTTGTAGGATACATATTGAATTTTCTAACCATTTTGATGGTTTTAGGCATATATTTGTGTTTTTGCATTCTAATTTTTTGCAGGATTGTGACATGAATAAGCCACCTAGATCTTCAAGGGAATTCATATCCAACATTTTTGTGAAATAGGGGATGTCCAAAAATTTTACAAGACATCATGCTTATTTTGTGGTCCTTCACAACTTTTATCAACTTGTAAACATATGGATAGTACACATGCAATTGGAAATGAAATAGTGGATTATAAAAAATATAAGATAGTGAAATATACTCTAAAACATGGGAAATAAGGTAAAATATGTGATTTAACCATTGAAAATATTCTAGTGTATGAGTTCATGAAGATTTTTCATGAAAAGATTATTTACGAGTATTAAAGGCATACACATAGAGCTCAATGGCTAGATTTGCAATTCAAGTTGTGCAAGGATATGTTTCCACTAGATACCATTGTTTGGTTGTAGACTTTGTAGAGAACTACACATGACAACCACAAAATGAGTGCAAGAAAAGTATTATACTTCTCAATAGGTTTCCATATTTTTTCACATAACATTCATGCATTCACCTACAAGTACAAAGGATGACAGGAAGATTTTGAGGGAGTAGCATTTTTACATCTACGATGATCAATCACATTCTACTAAGTTTGTAAATAGTTTTTTTCAACTATTTTATAGAGATTTGGATAATAGAGGCATACCATATCATCAGCACATTATTTGGTTAGAAAATTGTGCACCTCAATTCAAGAATGCATGGATGTTCTATTGGCTGAGTAGGATGCACAGGTTCTTTAGAATTCAATATATGTGGAATTTCATAGAGGCTGGTCATGGAAAGGGAGAGGATGATGGTGTAGATGCATGCATCAAAAGAGCCTTAGCTCATGAAGAACTAAAGTACAAAGATGGAGCAATATTGGCAGATATAAAATCCATCATCCAGTGGTGTAATGCTACAATGGGTCCAAGTAAGGAAGGTGAGTCTATGGTTTGTAGATTTTTTTGGTTGATAAATAATACTAACATTGCACCATATGAGAATTGTTGCACACTAACAAGATCAAGTTAATTACACTCTTTTAGAAGCTCTAATGCAAGTTCATGGAGTATCTACACATGAAAAATGGCATGCTATCGTCTATCATGTGAAAAGAAAAATTGGAATGACTGTGAGTTGACTAAATGGGTGGACAAAAGGGATATACAAGCTTTGGACCCAATTGACACCTTTCATCCCCCACAAGTACTGGAAATGGTAGAGATGGATTTGTCCATTGACTTTGACAACTTGTCTGATCTAGTGCAACTTGGTAATATATATATTTATATACCTTTGCAATTTCAATATATATCTTTATAACTTTTACCTAAGTATTTTCTAAATTAATGACCACATTTTGTACATTTATCATTGTAAGCCGTGTCTTTTCTATTATTTCACTTGAAGATAATGAAGAAGGGACATATTATTATTTGTTTCATTTTGTCTAAGACAAACAAAAATTGGATCACTTGGTTATAGATGGTGAAGGTTTAGAGTACCATATCGATGTGGTAGTTGTAATTAGCACATGGCTTAGATGATATTCTATGAAGAATCCTAACATGTGGTTATTTGAGAATTGGCAAATAGAGAGGAAGATTCTTCATTATTCAAAACTAGTTATCACATAAAATGTTCACTTGATAAAATATGGTGTAAAACTACATAATAAAACTCTTTGGAAAGTTCACGACTTAGAACATGAGGCAATATTTGAGACATTAAAATGTAGAGCAGATCCAATTGGTTCATTAGATTGAATAGGGAGAGAGAGAGAGAGAGAGAGAGAGAGAGAGAGAGAGAGAGAGAGAGAGAGAGAGAGAGAGAGATTGGTGCAAAGGCACCTTGAATCATATGGCCCTCATCTTCTTCTTTTTTTGTGCTATGCTCCAAGTGAGCCTTGTAAGTGGAATAAGGGTCATTGGACCTAGGTGTGGTAGTTAGGGTATTGGATGTCATTTAATTTCCTTAGAAATGTCACTATTTTGGCCTAAAAATCAAGGCATACATTGCCATAGGGTAATGAGTAACCTAAGAGTTGAGTCATTAGCTTAGGGAAGGGCCCCTAGCATAGAAATGCTAAGGGATAGCCTAAATAACAAGTTAGAAGTGTTAAGAAGAGCAAGCAAGAAAAATCCAAAATTTGCTATATTGCAATTTTGCAATTTTTGCAAAATGCTGATTTTGCAAGAAATTGTGGATTTTCCTTTTAAAAATTGAAGGAGGCTGATGCAAACCATAAGGATGAAGGGGAAAGACCTAGGAGGAGATATAAAGACTTTCTAAACCCTAAAATGAGAGAAGTTAATATCATTGTGTACGGTCAGCATGTTATAACATGATATTTGAAGGAAAAATTATCGAGTTTTTGAGTTTTAAGTCATTTTTTGACATTTTATTTGTAGATTATACTAGTTTCCATGGTAGATTTGATTATTTAGAACAATTTTGTTTTAGTAAGTTTGGTTTGATTGTCTTTCTTTTCATAGTTGCTCAAAAAGTTACTTGACAACTTTTGAGCAACTTCTTAATAAGTTGTTAAACTTTCAAAATCTCTTCCCTGAAGGGCTAGTTGGTTCAAAAAAACCTTATAACTATTGAGGAAAACCTATATTATCCCTTACAAGTGAGTGATAGTTATGATATACTTATTTTGGCAAGAAATCAATAAAATAACCTATTTTTCCTACAAAATTCTATGTTTCAAAGCATTGTACAGATAGGTAAAAATGTTGGGACATGTGATAGTGACCCCAAGAGTTAGAGGGGTGAGTTACCTTTCATTTTTACTTGGTTTCATGTTTTGATCCTTTTTAGTTTGTAAGTTATTCAAGTTTTGTTGAAGGTGCCTAGAAATCAGCATTAAACCAAAGGTTTCACCTAGGGCCTTGTTGTTTTGACACTTTCCACCATGGGAATTTGATGCCCCTTAGTGTAATACAAGCCCTATTAGTTTAATTCATGATTTTTTAGGTTTTATAGATTGCCAAGCAAGGAATTAATTTTTCCACCATACCCTAGGTGTATGGCTTGATACATGCACCATTCAAGATTTCACCATAGTCACTATAACTTTTTCTCCAGAGTGATCCAAGGTCTATAAATTTGGATTTGGACTTTTTTCATATGCCCCTAGGTGTTCCAATAATGTTTTTGTAGATTTTAACAAGTGAAAGGGTACTTGTAGTGTAACTGCAACCTAATTAGGCCTATCAACACTTTCCAAATGTTGTTACAACAGTGGCTTCTAGTCTCTTCCAATTTGTGAGGCTTTCCAATTTGTGAGGCATAGATATGTTTTATATATCCTAAAAGAGTGTTTGAATATCAATTTAAATTGTGTCTTCATGTGGGGTTTTTTCATATTATGTTCAATTTACAGTTTGAAGGGCTACTAGTCGTTTTAATGCCAAATTGTTGTAATTGTATATCAATGTTATTTGGACACAACAAAAGCACTTTTTCTACTTTATATAGACCTTAATAGGTCTAAGTCATGTTTTTATTCCATTACATGGTCATTGTTCTCTTTTTATTCATGTTTGGAGGTATGTTCCCGTATTAGGCTTTTGGAGAATCCTTATGTTTTGGTGCTTTTGAACTTAGGCAAACCTAGTGATTAGGTTGTCTACCTTGTTTGGGTTGTGATAACCTATGATAAGTTCATTATTGATTCTTGTGATCAGTTTCCTAGCACTAAACCCTCTTTTTGGAAAATTTGAAGCATTCCAACCTTGTCTAATTGCCTAGTGGCTTGCTTTTTAGAAGCTTCCACTATGCACTGTTGCATCACAATCTATCCTAAGTGAACTATCTAGGATCCTTAGGTGCCTTCTTTGATGAGTCTAGAATGGGTGCTCCTACACTAGTCATCTACTTGACTAGAACATGTTTGGGAACTGAAAATCTCCATTTAAACTCAAGTCTCCATTTAAAGGTGGCAATTAGTTTTTTGTTATTCTATTAAGATCATTAATATATTTCAATGAGAACTTTGAGGGATCATGCCCAACTTGAGTATCTTGGCTTCCCAAGTCCTATAAATTCAAGGCTATTGATGAATAGGCATTTCTAATTGAAACATTTATGGTGCTAGAATGAAGTGTGTGACTAGATTCTTTTTTTACTAATGAGCCAATTTGAGGCTCCACTTCACATTGCTCTATGGATAATTCTATGGCACTTGTTACTTCTCTATCTAAAAATTTTGTGTCTGTGTATATGTGCATTTTTTCCTAGTAGCTGTAGGTTTTGTCTCTTAATCCTAAGTAATTTGCATACCCTGGATGACACTAAGATAGCCATTTTCTTCTAAAATTTCCCTTTCTCTTAGATTAATCTCTCTATTAAGCAAGTTTTCTATATATTCCTTTGTATAGTTAATAGATGTAGTTGCAATTCCTTTGTATATTAAGCTTTCCTCCATAGGAATGAAAAGACATAGGGAATGAGGCCAACTATTGTCACTGTATTGAAAAGGTAGTTCTTGGCCATGCCATTGATGGGAATCATTTCAATCTTATTTTCAGAATTAGTACCTCATTTTTCTTGAAAGAATAATATATATTGTTTTCAATGTCTTTGAAATATCTGTAGTTGATAGCCAATTTCTTATTCGTTTGCTTTTAGTATTCATGGGAAACTAAGGTATTTGGTTACCTAATGGGTACTAGGAATCTTAACAAGGGTCCAAGAATAGTCCTAGATGGACCCATTTTACCTAAATTTGTAAAGAGCAAAAATTGCTCAAAAGT
This sequence comes from Cupressus sempervirens, assembly GCA_028749045.1. Lineage (NCBI taxonomy): Eukaryota > Viridiplantae > Streptophyta > Pinopsida > Cupressales > Cupressaceae > Cupressus > Cupressus sempervirens. The sequence continues at coordinate 988,076,029 of CM053787.1, read as the reverse complement.
TGTAATGTTGCTCAAAAAGTTGCTTGAGCAACTTTTGCAATTTTTGCAAAAAAATTACAAATGAAAGTTTGGGAATTTGTAACTATCCATGCTTGGGTATATGAGCATGGGAAATATTTTTTCAAAGGTTAGAAGGTTTCCAATCAGATTTGCATTTTAAAGCAACTTTTACAACTTTTGCAATTTTGCACAAAAAGTGCAACTTTTGCAAAGTTCACTAGATTTCACTTCTAGGACTTGTAAAATATTCCAAGCTATTAAAAAACAACTAAAAACACCTAATCCTAGGATATCTTGACCAAAAACTCAAAAAGACCAAATTTTACCTAATTAGCAATTCTTGCTCATATCTTGCACAAAGTGGCCTTGGCATACATATCTTGCTCATATCTCTCTCACCATTCATCATGTGATCAAACTATCTATTCTATTAGATCTAGATGGCTATGTAAACTCTAGATCCAAGCTTGTTTTATCCCATTGAGCAATCAAACATTCTTAGGCATGCCAAATCAAAAAGTCCCTAAGAGTCACTAAATTTCATAGGGCAACAATCTTTGATGGGGCATATCTCAGAGCTTGTGTAATGTATGGATACAATTTTAGGTGCTATAGGACCATGTTTCAAAGGCCTATAATAACCTATCTCACCTTTTTGAGATCTTACTCTATTTTGATTTTGCGACACCATCTCGAGTGATGCTGAAACTTGTAGTGTTTTCCAGTACAAAGTTGCCAACTGCCAAATCTCTCTCACCATTCATTATGAGATCAAAGTGTCTATTCCATTAGCTCTAGGTGGCTAGGTAAACCTTATCCCCAAGCTCATCTTGTCACTTTGAGTGCTCAAATGTTCTCAGGCATGCCGAACCAAAATGTCCCTAAGACTAAATGCCATAGGGTAGTGATATTTTTTGGGGCATATCTTGGAGCTCATGCAAGGTATGGATGTGATTTTGGGTGCTATAGGACCATGTTGTGGAGACCTTCAATAACCTCTCTCACTTTTTGGAGATCTTATTCCATTTTGATTTTGCAAGGCCATCTCGGGTGATGCTAAAACTTGTAGTGTTGGCCAATACAAAGTTGCCAACTGCCAAATCTCCCTCACCATTTGTCATGGGATCAAACTATCTATTCCATTAGCTATAGGTGGCTAGGTAAACCCTAGCCCTAAGCTCATCCCATCCCTTTGATTTCTTGAATATTCTCAAGCATGCTAAACTGATACATCCCTAAGAGTCAATAAATACCATAGGGTAGTGATCTTTGATGGGGCATAGCTCAGAGCTCGTGCAGGGTAAGGAAGTGATTCTAGGTACTATAGGACCATGTTGTAGAGACCTACAATAAACAACCTCACTTTTTGTAGATCTTATTCCATTTTTATTTTGAGATGCCATGTTGAGTGATGCTGAAACTTGTAGAGTTGGCCAGTAAAAGTTGCCAACTGTCAAATCTCCCTCATCATTCAACGTGGACTAAACTATCTATTCTATTAGCTTCAGGAGGCTAGATGAATGCTAGCCCCAAGCTCATCCCATCCCAAGCAATCAAACATTCTCAGGCACGTAGAACTAAAATGTCCCTAAGAGTCACTAAATGCCATAGGACAACAATCTTTGATGGGGCATATCTCAGAGCTCATACGAGGTATGGATGCAATTTTGGGTGCTATAGACTATGTTGTAGAGGCCTACAATAACCTCTCTCAAATTTTTGAGATCTTATTCCATTTTAGTTTTGTGTTGTCATCTTAAGTGATGTTGAAACTTGTAGTGTTGGCTAGTACAAAGTTGTGAACTGCCAAATCTGACTCACTGTTTGTTGCAGGATTGAACTATCTATTATGTTAGCTCCAAGTGGCTGATTAAACCCTATCCCCAAGCTTATCCTATCATTTTTAGCATTGAAAAATTCTCAGGAATTCCAAACCAAAATGTCCCTAACAGTCATTAAATGCCATAGGGTAGTGATCTTTGACGAGGCATATCTCAAAGCTTGTGTGAGGTATAGATGCCATTTTGGGTGCTATAAGATCATGTTGTGGAGACCTAAAATAACCTCTCTCATTTTTTGAAGACCTTATTCTATTTTGATTTTGTGATGCCATCTTGGGTGATGCTAAAACTTATAGTGTTGGCTAGTACAAAGTTGTCAACTGCCAAATCTCCCTCACCGTTCATTGTGGGATCAAACTGTCTATTTTTTTAGCTCTAGGTGGCTAGTTAAACCCTAGTCCCAAGCTCATCCCATCCCTTTGAGAATTCAAACATTATTAGGCATGCCAAAATGAAACATCCTTGAGAGTCACTAAATGCCACAGGGCAGCGATCTTTGATGGGGCATATCTTGGAGCTCTTGCAAGGTATGGATTTGATTCTGGGTGCTATAAAGACCTATAATAGGCTCTCTCTCACTTTTTTGAGATCTTATTTCTTTTTTATTTTGTGATGCCATCTTAGGTGATGATGAAACTTATAGCGTTGGCTAGTACAAAGTTGTCAAATACCAAATATCTTTTACCATTCATTGTGGGATCAAACTGTCTATTTCATTAGCTCTAGGTGGCTAGGTAAACCCTAGCCCCAAGATCATCCCATCTTGTTGAGTGTTCAAACATTCTTGGGCACGTTGAACCAAAACATCCCTAAGAGTCACTAAATGCTAGAGGGCAGCAATCTTTGACAAGGCATATCTTGGAGCTCGTGTGAGGTATGGATGCAATTATGGATGTTATAGGACCATATTATGGACACATAAAATAACTTCTCTTACTTTTGGAGATCTTATTCTATTTTGATTTTGTGACGCTGTCTCAGGTGATGCTGAAACTTGTAGTATTGGCCAGTATAAAGTTGCCAACTAACAAATCTCTCTCAGCTTTCATTGTGGGATCAAACTATCTATTCTGTTAGCTCTGGGTGGTTGGGTAAACACTAGCCCCAAGCTCCTCCCATACTATTGAGTGCTCAAACATTCTCAGGCACACCAAATCAAAATGTCCCTAAGAGTCACTAAATGTCATAGTGAAGCAGTCTTTGACGAGACATATCTTAGGGCTCGTGAGAGGTATGCATGTAATTCTAGGTGCTATAGAACCATGTTGTAGAGACTTACAATAACCTCTCTCACTTTTTTGAGATCTTAATCTATTTTTATTTTGTAATGCCATCTTGAGTGATGTAGAAACTTGTAATGTTGGCTAGTACAAAGTTGTCAGCTACTAAATCTCCCTCAGCATGTGTTGTGGGATCAAACTATCTATTCTATTAGCCCCAAGTGGCCAGGTAAACCCTATCCCCAAGCTCATCTCATCCCTTTGAGCAATCAAACACTTTCAAGCTCGTCAAACTAAAATGTCCCTAAGAGTCACTAAATTCCATAAGAGAATGATCTTGGACGGGGCATATCTTGGAGCTTGTTCAAGGTATGGATGCAATTTTTGGTCCTATAGGACCATATAATAGAGACCTATAATTACCTCTCACTTTTTGGAGATCTTATTCTATTTTGATTTTGTGATGCCATCTCGGGTAATGCTAAAACTTGTAGTGTTGGCTAGTATAAAGTTGCCAACTACCAAATATCCCTCATCATTCATTGTGGGATCAAACTATCTATTTTGTTAGTTTTGAGTGGTTGGGTAAATCCTAGTACCAAGCTCATCCCATCCCATTGAGTGCTCAAACATTTTTGGCCACTCCGAATTGAAATGTCCCTAAGAGTCACTAAATGCAATAGGGAAGTGATCTTTGATGGGGCATATCTCAGAGCTCATGCAAGGTATGGATGTGATTCTAGGTGCTATAGGACCATGTTTTAGGACCTACAATAACCTCTCTCTCTTTTTGGAGATCCTATTCCATTTTAATTTTGCGACGTCATCTCAGGTGATGTTGAAACTTGTAGTGTTGGCCAGTACAAAGTTGCTAACTACCAAATCTCCCTCACTATTCGTTGTGAGATCAAACTATATATTCTATTATCTTTGAGTGGCCAAGTAAACCCTTGCCCCAAGCTTGTCTCATCCTATTGGGAACTTGAATGTTCTCAAGTATGCTAAACCAAAATTTCCTTAAGAGTCACTAAATGCCATAGGGTAATGATCTTTGATGGGCATATCTTGGAGCTTGTGCAAGGTATGGATGCAATTCTAGGTGCTATAAGACCATATTATAGAGATTTACACTAACATGTCTCTCTTTTTGGATATCTTATTCCATTTTGATTTTGCAATGCCATCTCAGGTGATGTTGAAACTTCTAGTGTTGGCTAATACAAAGTTTTCAATTACCAAATCTCTCTCATCTTTCATTGTGGGATCAAACTGTCTATTACATTAGCTCTAGGTGGCTAGGTAAACACTAGGCCCAATCTCCTCCATCCCATTGAGCACTCGAACATTCTTAGGCACACCAAACCAAATTATCCCTAAGAGTCACTAAATGCCTTAGGGCAATGATCTTTGACTGTAGAAAATAGATATGTCATCTCATCCAATGTTGGAAACTCATGATAGAAGGTAAGGGGTGATCATACACCTCATTTTGAACATGATATTTTTTTATGGTAATAAGGTAATACTTTTTTGTAAGGTCAAGGGTCACCTATAAACTCAAGTTGCCTTAGTCCTAACGATTTTATTTATTTTTTGTTATTAAGTTGACCCAATAAGTGTTTTGAGAGTCATTACACCTTATATAGATCCTATGTGTTACCAAAAACCACTTGGTTAAGTTCTAGGAAGAGTCAGTGCAAAAATTGCACTTTGCAATAAAAGTTGCTAACAACTTTTTGGCAATTTTAGCAATTTTTTGGAAAACTTTGAAATTAACCTTGTAACCAATTAAACTAATAGGTATTTAGTTGTAATGGATGCCAAATGATGAAAATACCCCCTATGAATTTAGAGGACGCATAAGGTGTTGGTGATTATTAAGTTTTCTTTTATATGGCGAGGAATCACTACTGATGTTAAACTTGTATATAGGATCATTGAGTTATTGTCAAATATCATTACTTCTTATTTGGAACAACAAACTCATACTTTGTTAGAATGAAACACCACTTTAGCTACATGTTATCACTGAATGGAGTTAGTGAAAGATGTTAAGGATCTTCTTGGTTGTCTTAATAGCTATTTCATGGGTTTGAAACATAATCACTTCCCTTTGTGAAGAGTTGTCCAAAAATCAAAAAATTACATATTGTTGCAAAGAAAAATATAGTCGTAGGATGTTGGAAGATTGTTTTCACTCATATGATGTTGAAGAATCTCTAGGTGTTCCTTGAAGTATCTAAGATGTTAGTTTGAAGCAAGAAGTTGATTATGATCCATTTCTTAAATTTGCTCATTTTTCCCTTATTGCTTCCCAAGTCTTGAATAGGAAAAGTGATCAAGTAGTTTTGTGAAGTTGGGTAGAAGTTTGTTCAATGTTGTAACCAAGTTGTAAAGATTCTTTGAAGACACTTACAAAGGTGGGAAAGGTAGTTTGCCTCAAAAGTGTTCTTGCTGGGACTCCACTAGCTTTTTGTGTGAGCACTCTACATCATTTTGGATGCAATTTACATGAAAATGAAATACATGAAATCTAATTAAAATATATACAATAAAAAAAAGATATATATTATGATAACCAATAATTTCATACATGAACAAACATATAATATATTATGATAACCAATAATGTCATACATGAATGAACATATGATATATTATGATAACCAATAATATCATACATTAACAAGCATATAATATATTATGATAACAATAATGTCATAAATGAACAAACATATCATATATTAACCAATAATGTCATAAGTCTAATAATGTCATGCATCAAATATATGTCATACATCAAATATAAAATGTCATATTTACATCAAATGTATATCGAATATGTCCACTGACATAAAATCCAACATATATGTCCACTAATGGCTATACATGTGTATCTATCAACTATATCTTCTCCTTCCCACAAGGTGAAGGAAACAAATCCCTAGAGGTCTTCGATCATTGTGTGGATGGAGATGATAGGGATGATGGGGTCTTCCTCACACACTCACTCATCCTCTTGTTTAGACTCTTCTCTAACTTAAGTTGATAAAAAAAAAAGTAGATATGAATCAATAATTATTATACATTGAAATAAAATATATGTTCACACAAAATTAATTATTTTCTTATCACCATCAAATAGTCACTCTATATGTCCACCTCAAAGGCTTGCAGACAATTAGGTGTAATAAGGCCACACAAAAATTTAATCAATATAATCACTTATAAATAAAATTATAAAATTTGATACTAACTATTATAAACAACAACTAAAACCAAAAAAATTCTTTCATACCTCGATCAATGGCTCTGAACTAGCCATCGCTATAGCAACTCCATGATCAATGAACTGGCAAAGATGAAGAGGGGTCTTAGACGTCAGTAGCTGCATGTCATATAATAAAATTTAAGTGTAACATTAAACATGAAACAAATATAATCAAATGAATTAAATTAACAAGAAACAAATGTACGTCTATGAAGCTCGTGTCATGCCTAGGCTCAGAGTCCCTTGTGGATGTCGATGTTCCAGGAGAGAACTAATGTACATGCATAAAAAAATTTGTCAATCCTTCATATGATTACTTAATAAATATATGTATTAATTTAAATGATTAATTCGATACATACCTTTCAACTCATCGATGGGATAAAAAATGGGGCTAGGAAATCTGTACTAGGGCCACCAACACTCTCACCCTGAATTTTGAACAATGTCAATATATGATAATTAATTTTTCATTCACTATACATATGAAATTTTATCAAATTAGTTTATTCTAATTTTAATTTACTTGTGTGTCAATGCCAAATGTGTCACTTAGGAGCTCATCAGTGACTATCCATCATCCATATTGTCTCAACCATGACTGCCAAATGTGCTTAAGGATCCACATGATGTGCACATGTGACCACGATGCACAAAAGGATCCTCCTCAACTAATGGACTCATGCAATGAATGAGAGTCTGCGTCAAAGCATTAATAGTCCCTAGAGTGTTGGTCTCTACATGTTCTTTCACAACTAAAGGAATAATCACTTGCTCACCCTGTGGCTTGAGAACAAGTACCCTAACTATATCAAGGTCATCACGTGCCCCCAACCTCTCAAATAATGACTCCCCACCTCTACCCTAAGATTCTAATATATCAAAATAATTGGGGATCTCCCCAAGGACAAATTCACAATACAATTTCTTCAAGAAATACATTGGAATCTCATGATTATTGCAGAGAGGGGCATCAAACACCATCCACCATCTATCCCAAAAGCTATTTCTAATACCATAATGTATGAACCAATGAATGGGGAACTTTTTAGTTGTATGTTTAACAATATCTTGTTCTCCAAGCTTTTTAAACAATACACAAATGCTACCTTTTGGTATCTTTTTATTTATTTTTTACATCTTGATATGATAATTTTTTTGCATAATATCTTCTTTCTTCATCCCTATTAACATGCTAAATATCCAACTGACCACTAAAAGAAGCGACATGGGTCATAATAGACTCGAGGGAGGATGCCAATTATGCTCTCATTAGATTGGATTGTCCATAAGCTTTCAACCTACCAATGAGTGCTTCTAATTTATTTTTCCCTCTTTCTATTTCATTTATTATGTTGTCTTGGGTGCCAAGAGGAGGTCTTCCAATTAGTGCAAGTTGTGGAATTTCTTGCTCTTGTTGTGAAGGGTTTTGATTTGGATCTTGTGGAGGGTTTTTGTTTTGATTTTGTTGATTCATCTGGGGATTTTGAGGTTCCTTATTGACATTTTCTTATAAGAAACCAATTGCAATCTAAATAAATAAACAAATTTAAAGTAAAATTGAAAAAAACCTACAAAATAATGCAAAAAAAATAGCAGAACACATACGACATGATCTTGATCTTGAACTTTGGCAACAAGGAGGCATTTTGAGGAGGCAATTGACAAAATCCTTCAATTTCTTCAATTTTCATATGTGATGTGAGGAGAAATGCAAAAAGTATAAAATGGGTCACAAGTTTGCAGCCCATTTATAAAAATTATTACTTTTAAAAAGTGCATAGATTCTACAGTGTGCACGCACTTTGGCTTGGGCTTGACAAGCCTTAGGCTTGTAGATTCCAAGATAAAGTGCATGTGCACTATAGCACATATGCACTCTAGTGCATATGCAAATTTGAAAATTAAGAAAAAGAACTTAATGTATCATGTTTTTGGCACACAACTTGGTGCACATACCCATATGACCAGGAACAAAATTCTCTTATATTGTCATGATGGGTTCTCTAGGAGACATTGCAACTCTTTGGAAACTAGCCAAGGTTTTTGGTAGAGAGACCCTCCTAAGACCCCATAGAATAGTGGTAAGTTTGCCAAAAAATGTTTTAAATAGAACATGTTTAATTTTTATGTACCCAATACCCATAACGAGTGACTTTCAGTCTAGTAAGAGGCAATGAAAGTTGCTGACTCCATGAGGCATGAGAAAATTTTGTGTATGCGGGACTTCAACACCACTTTCTATCCCTCAGATAAAATGGGTAGCTTGGAGGACTTCTTTAAGAGTATGTATGACTTGGTAGACTTCCTAGAGAAGAATGATCTTATTTATATTCATCTTCAGGGAACCCCTTTCACTTGGTCAAATAAAAGACTTGATATAAAATGATTTAGGTTAGGCTTGATCCTATTATTATCTCAATGGGATGGGATATTCTCCCCCATAACTCCTTAATACATTACTTGAGGACCATCTCCGACCATTCTATGTTGTTATTCTCATAGAAGTATAACTAAAAAAAAAGGCAAAGACCCTTTAGGTAGGAGATAATGTGGCATTGACACTTGAAGTTTAGAGATTATATTGCCCAATGGTGGAACAATCTAGTCCAAGGATCTGTCATGTTCCATATTGCTAGGAAACTAGAAAGGATCTGCAAAGAGGTCAGAGGATGGAGAAAATCATCATTTGATAACATCTCTAAGGAAAAGAAGATGACTAAGAAGAATTTAGAGTCTCTCCAAGGTAATATCGCTTGTGGTAATGTTGGTAGCATGAATGTTGATGCTATGAGAAAACATCATAGAATAGTGTTGTGACTGTGTTTGTCATTGATGACAACATAGTAAAACTGGTAGTGCAACAAACTAAGATTTATGTATTGAGGAAATCACATTGTGTATCTACCCATGTGCAATTAAAAACATATACTATAGCATGTATTTGACATGTGGTCAAGTTTGTAGAAACTAAATTAATAGTGTACAAAAGATATTGATGATTTACTAAGAACTGCAGGAAAATAGAGTATTGGGAAAACAATTTCTATTGTATGATCAATATAACATATTGTGCTTGGAATGAAGGGTTGTGTAGTCAACTGGAGGGAGTACATTGACCTTTGATGGTGTCAGCAATGTGTAGGTATGGAAGTCACACGTGCGGATATTTGGAAACAACTATAAGCTGACAACATTAATTAAATGTGCATTTCATTTAATTAAATATGGACCTAACTCTAATGAATGTTAAGTATATAGAGCTAAATCAAATGATTAATAATTGAGTATACTATAAAGGAGAGATTTTTTTGAGTTCTAAAGTCCATAGATGTGATCAAGAAGCAAAGAAGACTTGCAAATTGTGAAGTAGAAGAGAAAAGTAATCTACTAATGTGTGTAAGTAACCTTAAGGGTTACTAATGAATTCCAAATCTATTTTCATGGTTTGAAGGTGAAGGATTTTGACGTACTAGATAGAGGAAGAGAAAAGAGATTGTTCCACATCTATTATTCTGAAAGGAGTAGTATCGAGATCAATTGGATAGTGGGTTCATTGATCTGATCCTGAAGTTGTTTGGACAATGGGTTTAGCTACCTTCTTCAACTCCTAACAGGTTTGAAATCTCCTAACAGGGATTCAAAGTCTCCTAATAGGGACTATTTTTTCTAAGTATTGTAACAAAATCCTAATAGGGTCTATCCTCTAACAAGAAATATTTAGATTAGTACATTATTTTGTGGGCATCATTCCCACTGGAGTTTTTCCTCTGATCAAGGGTTTCCCTAGTCAACATATCTAGCATATGTGTGTATGCACATTTGTTTATGACTTTTGTTTACTTTGGTTCATAAATTAAGAATTGTTTAACTTTGATACATAGCTAATTTACCCCCCCTCCCTCTTAGTTATATTGGTGAACTATTACATCTAACAATTGGTATCAGAGCATCAGGTCCTTGAAAGAAAGTTTAAACAACTGTGGGAGATCCATGGTGAATATGTTTAGAAAATAAAGTCCTAGATTCAATGGCACAAACTATGATATCTAGAAGGATAAAATGAAGACTCATCTCTTGTGCATGGGTCCAAGATATTGGCTTATGACCAAGACATCTAAAAACATTGCAAAATAAGACAATCTTGAAACCTGCATTGAAGAATAGAGAGAAGTATTTATGTGCAATGTAAGGGCAAGAGAAGAAATACTATCAGCATTACTTGAAAGTGAGTACAGTTAGGTAAAACTACTTTAAAAATCTCATGAAATTTGGAAAACTTTAGAAGCTAATTATGAAGGTGATACACATGCAAAAAGAGTTAGATTGCAAAATTTGTATTGTGCATTTCAAGATGCTATAATGATGGAAAATGAATTTGTGAGAAGCTATGTTGGAAGAATATCTAAGATTGTTGTAGCAATCACATCTCTTGATGTAAAGAAATTTGATGATGAAGTGATATGGAAGATCTTGAAAAATCTACCACCACCTTTCAAGTCAGTAGAACAAATGATTCAACTATTGATACCTTGCACTACTAATTTCACCAAAAATGCATTACTTGGTAGATTGGAAGTTGCAAAAATTGATCTAAAATAGTTTGGAGAATTGGAAAAATTGGAGACAACATTCAGTGCATTAAAAATCAAACCTGATTTAGCAAGGAGCACAAAAACATAGGGAGACATTGCTAGTAGCAACAAATCCATTGAAGAAAATATCCAAGAAGGAGTGGCTCTTCTTATGGAAAGAGAAAAAGATGATAAGAGTATCTTTAAATGTTGGACTTATAATGAATATAGTCATTATGCATCTAATTGTCCTAAAATAAAAAGGAAGTTTAAGGGTAGATTCAAATCTAAAAGATCTAGAAATTTCTTATATGCTAATGAAGAAGAAGATGAAGAAGAATCTGATCTTGAAGCAAAAGTGAAGTTGAATTATGATTTGTAGCTATAAAAGATGATAATCTTGATAGAGCAATCAAAGAGGAAAGTGTGCTGATTTCACAACTTGAAAAGAAAGACTAGATCATTGATAGTGGTTGTTCACATCACATGACTGGTGATATGAGCAAGTTTGTCAAATTTAGAAGCTATGATGGAGTAATTGAAAAAGTAGGGAATAATGCAGCTTGTCATATTATAGGAATTGGATCTATAACACTTGATGGTAAAGCATATACTGATGATGTTTATTTTTTTGATGGACTTAAGCATAACTTGTTGAGTGTTGGACAACTTATGGACAAAGGCTATCAACTACAATTTGGTAATGGTACATGCATTATAAAGAACAAGCAAGGAAAACTACTTGGTATTGGCACAAAGAATAGAGGTAATGTATTTCCATTAAACTCCATTGAAATAACATGTTTAGTAGCAAGGATTCACAATAGCTAGTTATGGCATAGAAGATTTTGTCACATTAACTTTGATAACATTGTGAAGGGCAGTAATATACTTGCTATGAGAGATTTGCCCAAAATCTCTAAGCCCATTGACACTATTTGTATGGAATGCATTTTGGCTAAGTAGAAAAGAGTCTCATTTCCTAGCAAGTAGTTTTGTACTACACAAAAGTTGGAACTGGTACATACAGAACTGAGTGGTCTTGTAAGAACAAGAGGATTCTACAGAGAAAGGTACTTTACAATTTTTGTTGCTGATTTACCTAGAATGATGTGGGTGGTTTTTCTTAAAGAAAAATTAGAAGCATTTGAGAAATTTAAGATATTTAAGAACAAGGTTGAAAATGAATTTGGAGTTAAGATCAAAATTTTAAGATTACATAGAGGAGGAGAATTCATCTCTAGAAAATTCAATACCTATTGTGAAGAACATGGCATCAGGAGACAACTATTCTCAACCCATAAACCTGAGTAGAATGAGATTGCTGAAAGAAGAAACAAAGAAATTGGTAAAGTAGCAAGAGCTATGTTATTTGAGAATAACATACCAAAGATATTTTGGAGAGAACACGTTAGTACAATAGTATACACACTAAACAAAGTGTAGATTAGAAAAGGTATGGACAAAACACCCTATGAATTATGGTTTGGTCACTCACCATCAATCGAGTACTTTAGGATATTTGGAAGCAAATGTTACATCAGAAGAGACGATGATATTGGTAAATTTGACCCAAGGAGCAATGAATGTATGTTTTTTGGTTATTCATTGAAAAGTAAAGCTTATAGATGTTTCAACTATAAAACAACAACTATAGTAGAGTGAGAAAATGTTAAAGTAGATGAAAATTTTGGTACAAGGAAATGATAATGGACTATAAATCCAATGGAGATGATTACTCTAGAAAGGCTGATAGAAGTAATGACTTATTTCTCAAGACTAACAACGACTTTCAGAATAATGTGCAAATTGAAGATGTGAGCAAAGAATAGAGTGAGGTACCTAAGATAAGATATGAAGTAGCAACTATTGCTCCAAACAAAAACATGGTAAGAAATCATCCTATTGATAAAATAAGAGGAAGTAAAGATAAGTGGGTAATTAAAGGAGTAAAATTAATGAAGAACTATGTCTAGTATCTCAAGTAGAACTAAGAAGCGCAGATGAAGAAATCAAAGATAATTATTGGAAAGAAGCAATGAAGGAAGAACTTCAGTAGATAATTAAAAATAACACAAGGGAATTAGTTCCTAGACCCTAGGACAAAAATGTGATTGGCACTAAATGGGTATTTAGAAAAAAATGAATAAACAAGGAGAAGTGATAAGAAACAAGGCAAGACTTGTGTGCAAGGCTACTCTCAGCAAGAAGGAATTGGTTATGAACAAACATATGCACTTGTAGCAAGAATGAAAGTAGTCAGAATGTTTCTAGCATATGCAGCAAACAAAAAATTAAGGTATACTAGATGAATGTTAAGTTACATTCTTAAATGGAGAACTTCAAGAAGAAGTTTACATTGAGCAACCAGAGGGTTTTTCTGTAACAAAAGAAAAGGGTATGGTTTGGAGACGAAAGAAAGAATTGTATGGATTAAAACAAACACCAAGAACTTGGTATACAAGGTTGGACAAATACTTAGCAAAGCTTGGATTTGCTAAAGGAATAGTAGATGGTAATTATATCTAAAGAAAATAGAAGATGGTTTGTTGATAATTATTGTATTTGTTGATGACATCATTTTTGGTGGAAATGATGAAGCCAGTAATAAATTCTTCGAAGACATAAAGAATGAGTTTGAAATGAGCATGATAGGTGAAATTAAATTTTTCTTAGGATTGCAAATTGTTTAAAACAAAGAAGGTATCTGTATTTCTCAAACCAAGTATTTAAAGGATTTACTAAAAAGATTTGGTTTAGAAAGTTGTAAACCTATTGCAACTCCTATGGTAACTGGTCATAAATTATCTAACAAAGATGAGATGGCTACTGTTGAACAAAAGCAGTACAAATCTATGATTGGAGGATTATAGTATCCGATTCATAGTAGACTAGATATAACCAACGTAGTTGGAACTGTGGCAAGATTTTAAGCTAATCCTAAGGAATATCACTGTGCAACAGTAAAAAGAATATTCAGAGATCTAAAAGGAACATTAGATTATGGTATTTGGTATGACCAAAATAGTGACTTTACTCTCTGTACCCATACAGATGCTGATTGGGCAAGAGACAAGGATAACAGTAAAAGCACTAGTGGAGAAGCATTTTTTCTTGGAGGAAGATTAGTTTCTTGGCTCAACACGAAGCAAGATTGTATGTCAGAAAGTACTATAGAGGTAGAGTATGTTGTAGCAACAAACAATTGTAATCAAGTCATATGGATGAAGCAAATGATGAAGGATATTGGAATCATATTCATAGAAACTGTTATCATTTACTTGATAACACAAGTATAGTCAACATGTTTAAGAATCTTATTTTGCATTTTAAGACTAAGCACATTGCTATGAAATATCATGTGCTAAAAGAAAAACTTGCAAAAAAAGAAATCAGATTGGAATACATCAGCACCAAGGAACAAATTGAAAACATTTTCACAAAGGCCTTACCAAAGTATACATTTGAGTACCTAAGAGGTATGCTTGGGGTTATGCCCCTACCTAGCTTAAAGTAAAAGATGCAAAAGTGTATCAGTCCAGCGTACACATCACCATTGTTAGACTGGATTGAATGTTGATGCTTCCTCAATGGGGGAAGTATCTGTGATGAATATAGTCAGTTAGGGATGTAATGGGTAATTAGTATACAATAGTATCTTTAGATACTTGTGTTATTTAGTTATATACAAAGATTGTAAAGCAACAGACTAGCTTGCGGTCATGCTAATAGGTTGTTGTGTTCAATTTTTGTACTACCTTTGACATTGATGTCAATGGGGAAGAGAGAGTGATATGAAAAACATTAGAAAAAGAGAGAGAGTTATATAAACATTAGAATGGGAGAGAAAGTGATATGAGAAAACAAGAGAACCTGCACTATGGGGGAGTAATGTTACATGAAGCAAGATTTGATTGATAAAGAAAAATTATTGGTATTCTTGGAACTAGATGTCTTTCATCTATGTTGCCATCAATGTTGAAGGGGGAGATTGTTAGCATGAATGCTAATGCTATGAGAAAATATCACAGAATAGTGTTATGACTATGTTTGTCATTGATGACAACATAGTAAAAGTGATAGTGCAGTAGACTGAGATTTATGTATTGAGGAAATCACATTGTGTGTCTACCCATGTGTAGTTAATAGCATATACTATAGCATGTATTTTCCATGTGGTCAAGTGCAAAAAATCTAAATCGATAGCATATAGAAGCTATTGATGATTTAGTAACAACTGCAAGAAAATAGAGTATTGGGAAAACAATTTCTATTGTATGATCAACATAACATATTATGTTTCGAATGAAGGGTTGTGCAATCAACTAGAGGGAGTACACTAACCTCTGATGGAATTAGCAAGTGCACAAGTATGAAAGTCACACATGTGAAAGTTTGGAAACAATTGTGAGCCGATAGCATTAATTAAATGTGCATTTCATTTAATTAAATATGGAGTTGACTCTAATGAATGTTAAGTATATAGAGCCAACTCAAATGATTAATAATTGAGTATATTATAAAGGAAAGATGTTTTCTAATTTCTAAAGTCCATATATGTGATCAAGAAGAAGATAAGACTTGCAAATTGTGAAGTAGAAGAGTAAAGTAATCTGCTAATGTGTGTAAGTGACCTTAAGGGTTACTAATGAGTTCTAGATCTATTTGCATGGTCTAAAGGTGAAAGAGTCCAATGAACTGAATAGAGGAAGAGAAAAGAGATTGTTCCACATCTATTTTTTTGAAAGGAATAGTACGGAGATCAATTGGATAGTGGATTTGTTGATCTGGTCTTGAAGCTGTTTGGATAGTGGCTTCAACTGCCTTCTTCAACTCCTAACAAGGTTGGAATCTCCTAATAAGGATTCAAAGTCTCCTCATAGGGACTCTTTGTACTAAGCATTGTAACAGACTCCTAATAGGGTCTATCCTCTAACAAGGAATATTCAAATTAGTACATTATTCTATGGGCATCATTCCCACTGGGGTTTTCCCGTTGATCAAGGGCTTCCCTAGTCAACAATCTAGTGTATGTGTGTATGTGCATTTATTTATGATTGATGTTTACTTTGGTTGATAAAGTAAGAATTGTTTAACTTTGATACATAATTGATTCACCCCCCTCTCCCCACCCGACCACCCCCCCCTTTCAATTATATTGGTGAACTATTACTTCTAACAAATATTTCTCAAGAAAACCAACATGAAGAGAAGGAATTTTGAACTAAGTGGAAAGTTTTTTTGGAATGGGAGAAAGTCTTCTAGAAATAATGATATAGAGTGTAGTGGCTATAGGAGGGTGATAGGAACCTAACCTTCTTCCATAGATCAATGTCAAAGAGAAAAAATAGGAACACCATTAGTCAAATGGGTTTCCCCCTTCATTCTTCTAGGAGTTTTGGGACATTGTGAAGTATGATATGTCTCATGTTGTTAGGAAATTTGTGAGAATGGGAAAGTTGCTGAAGGAACTTAACCAAACCTTCATTGTGTTAATATTGAATGAACTAAGATCTCTCGAGGAATTAAGACCCATAAGCCTCTACAACATGGTTTACAAGATCCTCTCTAGCATCATGGTGAACTACATTAAGCCCCTGGTTGATACATTTATAGGTCCCTACCAAAATATATTTTTCCCTAGAAGATAAATAATAGATGTGGTCATTACCACTCATGAGGTGATCTATTCCATGGAGGAGTGTGGGAACCCATGTATGGCTCTAAAAATTGACATTTCTAAGGCCTATGATAAGGTAAGGAGGGATTTTTGTTTGATATTCTAGCCAAGTTAGGATTAGAAGAGAATTTTTTAATAATATTCATGGCTACAATTAACACCATCTAGTTCTCCTTCCTATTAAATGGGGGCCCAGAAAGATTTTTTTACCTCCTCTCAAGGTCTTTTACAAGGAGACACCCTTTCTCCTTACTACTTCATCATTGTTGTAGAGGTGCTAGGTATAAATTAAAATGCCCTCACAATTATTGGAAAGATAAAAGGCATAAGACCTACAACCTCAAGCCCCCCATAGGTGCTCCAATAATTTGTTGATGACACCTTTCTATTTGTCCTATCTTGTTCATGAAGCAAGATCTTAAAAGATCCTTGTTAACCATTATGAGAAGGTTTCGGGTCAATCTATAAATTATTAAAAAGGAATTTTTATTTATTTTTAATATGGACAATTAATGAGGAGAAAAGTGATTAGAATTCTAGAATTCTTGGAGGTGAGCTTACCTAATACCTATAGTGGTTTTCCTCTCATAATTAAAGAGGGGTCCTTTTTGTACTAGAATGAGCTAGTGGAATGCATAAAGAGGAAGCTTGGAGGATGTCAAGAAAAAATCATAAGTAGTGTGGGGAAGCTTTAGCTACTCTTGGCCTCCTTATAGGGAATTCCCATGTACTTCATGTCCCTATTTAAACTCCCATGTAGATATCAAGATATCATTGAAAAAATTAAAAGAAATCTAGTATGGTCAATAATAGAGGATAAGACTAGAATAAGTTTGTTGAGATGGGAGAAAGTCTCTCAACCTAATTCCTTGGGGGGTCTTAACATTGGAAGGATTGGGCAATTGAATAAGGCCCTCTTGGCTAAGGTTGGATGGAGACTAATGAACTACTTGAGTAGTTGGTGTAGTATTGTCAGGGCTAAGTATTCAAGTGGTGACTCCTTACATCATTATCTTTGGAACAATGCACTCTCCTCAAGATAAAATTTTTGGAACAATGTCGTCCACACTCATAGAATTTTGAAGAAAGATACTCACTAGATTTTATAAAATGGGAATAACATTGACTTTTGGGAGGATTAATGGCTTAGGATGGCCCCCTCATGCATATTAGGTTTCAACCTCTAAGAGATTATTGTACCAGGCAATGTGGTACTTTGGTTCATAACTTCATCACCCTTGATAGAAGATGGAAAAGATTTCAAAATCAAGACAATGTTTAGTTTTGGAGACTGACCCCCTTTGAGGACTTCATTATGACATCTTCTTATAAGTTTTTTCTTAAGGGAGGTAAAGCCCTAGGAGAGGGGAAGAACGTTTGGCACCCCTGGATCTTGCCAAGGACAAATTTCTTTTGGTGGGAGGCTCTATATGGGGAAATCCTCACCATTGATAACCTATAGAAGACATATTCCAATTAGCCAATGACTATATGTTATGTTACAACAAAGAAAAATCCATTCAACACCTCCTCATACATTGTCCCTTTTCTTCAAAAATTTTGAGGGATATTTTATCTATGTAGGAGATTTAGTGGTGCTTTAGTGAGGATCTCCTTCAGTTCATCAACTAGGATGGACACTCTAATCACAAATACCTCAAAAGGTTCTAGAGATTCATCCCCCCTATGTGTCATGGAAAATTTAGAAGGAAAAGAAAAAACCTATATTTAGGGATAAATTTACTCCTAGCTCGATGGTGGTTCATCAAGTGAGTAGGCTCCTAAAGGAATGTAGTGAGATCTTGCACTAGAAAACCCCCTCCTCCCCAAACACCCCAAGTGATCAAGATATGAGATGGGATATTTCTTGGGACTTAAGTATGAAGGTGGAAAGATTTGAAAATTCTAAATTTGTTTCAAGATGTAAAATGGTTTAGCACCACCCTCTAGAAATATGGATTAAAATTAATTTTGATGGCTCAACCATTGTTGAAATGACTTTGGCTAGCAGTGTTATTTGGGATAATACTAGAAAGTTGGTGGTTCTCTATGCTAGGAACTCTAGAGGCAGGTCAAATAATAATGTAAAATATTTGGACTTGTTATGGGGAATTTGGCCTTAATATGGGGAATAAGGATAGTGAAAGCTAGAAGAATTAACAAATTGGCTATGGAGGGAGATTCTATATTAATTATCAAAGTTGTGAGGGGAGAAGACTAGTGTAGCTAGAAGATTAGAGTGACAATAAAGGAAACTTTTACATTGTTGGATGGGCTTCATGAAGTCCACATGGATCATATCTATCATATAGGTAATAGAGTTGTAGATTACCTAGCCAAAATAGATCATAACATGGAATAATTAAAGGAATGGGATGATGTTAGCCAAACACCACCATCCACTCAAATGATGGTGGAAAGTGAACATGTTCATTATGGTGCAATATGATGAAGCATGATAGGTGGCATATTGGTATGGATCTAGGAGGGCGAGAAAATCGTTGGATTAAAGGATTAAGTCTAGAATATTTGGAAAGATTTTTTGATTATTTTTAATTTAGGTTCCCTTATGGTAAACATTATTTACAATCATGAGAGGACTATCTATGTCAATTTTTTTAGAATGATAAAATTGTCAAGGATGGGAATTGTAAATAAACATAATGGCAATTCCCTTGCACTCTACTCCATGTATAACCTAGTTACAACTAGAAATAATTAACTTCAATGGGTAAGGTATCATTCACACATGCCAAAACTGGAGGGAGATTGGAAATTGTGATGCCTTGTGATTTTATGATCGAAATAAATTGCTTCCTCATGTTCATTTTTTAGCATTATATCTTTAAAATTCCTTGGCTTCCAAGTTTTGTCTTGTAACAAGGGGATGTTGGTGCAAACTAAGGAATTGATGATTGAGCTTGGTGAAGATATGGGTGCTATCAATCGTATTGAACTAGATAAGATTAAAGACAATATCAAGGATAGTTAGGCAACACAAGTTTATTTGTGTGAAGGCGGATTTTCATTCATGAAAGACATTGATGGGTACAATGAGCATGGTTCCCTACAATATGCCAACACTTGGAATAACAAGAAGGTGAACATTAATGGGGTAGTTTTTGAAATGATGGAGGAGCTCAGAGAAATGATTGATGGTTTGTCTCTCAAGGGAAGGAGTTGGCATAAATAGTATAGTTTTTCTCATGAAATAAGCTTGAGGGAAATCTTTCACCCTAAGGAGGACCATGTTCACATGCGGGGTGGATTTTTGAGGGAGGACCTACCCAAACCTTTGGACATAGTGTGTTATGCCATTATCTACTACATTACGCTCGAAGATAGGTTCCAAGTGTTGTACTATTAACACTTTCCTATTTAAGCCACTTTAGGAACCATGAATTGATTTCCTTCCCACACCTTTTTTTTTTATGGAGCATAGTATTTTTAATGCTAGGAGAAATAGGGAGAAAGGAAGATCCTTTTATATCTTGCACTAGGCCTTCATGTTTAAACTCTATAAATTTCAACTTGCCCTCAAAATGCCTCTTTTAGTTAATCCCTTTGCCACTGTTACATCTCAAATATCCACACACTAGCCCTAGATTAGCCTCGAACAAGGTCAAAAAAATCCCCTAGATAATAGGAAAAACATTAACATTATTTACTTTGATATTGATACTGAGAGGAGCAATCAAGTTGCTAAGAGGTCTAGTTAAAGGCTTAAAATGAAAAAATTTAAGACACCCCCCAAACAGGAGGTGAGATTTGAGTCCATGGAGATTCAAATGAAATCCACCAGGAGGAGGATGAGTACTATACACCTTGGCTCTTGGAGTAAGGATGATTCTATCCCTTCCCAAATTTCACACACCTTGGAAGCCAATCTGTCTCTACATAAAATCTTGGGGGAAGGTATGATATAGTGAGAATCTAAGGGTACACCTATTGAGGGTAAACTAGATCCCTCCAAATAACCACATAGTGGAAAGATAACAATAATGTAAGATATGATACCAAATCACAACTCTTTATTCATAAAATAGTTGGTTACATGCATTATGCCCAGTTGTAAGGTCTTCTAGGTTGGGGCCAAATACAACAATAATTACAATAATAGTTTTGCAAGATCCCTCAAGATCTAACTAAAAATCCTAATCTCATCTAGTCTAGATCTACACTATGGAAGAAAACCACAAGGAAATTTTAACTTGTACTCACAAGCCCACCAAACAATCTCCTAGTTTTCAAGTCTCAACTACTAGCTCTTCAAAGTTTACATCCTCCATTCCAAGCTAGATGACTATCTCCTAAAGAATCCACAAATCACCTTACTTATACCCAACTAAGTCACAAGTAGGACTAGTTCATTACAAATTAAATTAAAACCCTTACATTAAATATATGGTGAGCCACAAGTCGGATACAACACAAATTATAAACCCAATGTTGGCTCATTGAAAACTTAGAACCTATAGTAACCAAGACTAGATCAAGCATTAGGGAAACCAAGCTGAGCATTAGCAAAACCATAGGCATTTTTGAGCTCCCAATACATTCCAAGCTCCCATTGCATTCCAAGCACCTAGTGCATGCTGAGCATAGTATCTATCAAGCAACCAACATATGTTGAACAACTAATGCATGACAAGCACACAGAATACACCAAGCTCCAACAATGACTTAGCCCCTTTAATGACCAAGCTTCTCAGCCAAAATGATACCCTGCATTAAGTGAGCACCATGTTTTGGTGACCAAGCCCACAACTCTTAGCCAAAATACTTCCAACATGAAGGAATGTTAAAAACCCTGGGATGCTCCTACATCATACACCCCAGGTTTGAAAAGATGTTCTCAATAGCTAGAAGAAATCTTCAAGGATTCAACACATAAATGCCAAATTGGTTCTTCACATATGTGTCCTCCAAGTCTTCAAATTGTACACTCTTTCCCTTTCTCTTCTTATACTTCTTCACATCCATCCTAGGTGTGCTACATGTCTTCTTTCCATGTTGATCTTCAACCTTCTCAAAATCTTCCAACTCAACTTGGCTTCCAATACTCAGGTTCTCCTACTAAGCTCTTCATTCTAAAAAAGAATTAGGGAATGCTTCTTGCCACCTTTCACAATCATAAACACATCCTTGACACAATAATGCACAACCCTAAAATCATACTACCAAGGTCTACCAACCAACACATGACAATTGTTCATGTCGACAATGTCACACAACACTTGATCCTTATAGTGCCCAATCTAGAAATCAAAAGAGCATTACCCCCTCACCTCCAAGGCATGCTCACCTTGCAAATAGCCAATCCTATAAGGATAAGGATGTCTCACTATCTTCAAGCCAAGTTTCTAAACCATCTCCTTAGGATCAAGATTATTAGTACTACCACCATCCACAATCAACTTGCAGATTTTACCACCAGACTTACAACAAGTCTTGAACAAACTACTCCTCTAACAAGATGTCATTGTCCTCTAATCAATCAACACTCATTGAGCCAATAAATTCTCTCCATGTTTAGGTTGATTGTCTTAGACTTCAACCTTATTTATGAAAAAATCTTTTCTACCATGAGGAGATTCAAATGATCTATGCCTTTCTTCACCACATCTAAAGTAATTACCTCTAAACTCACCTCCACCTATCCTCCTTTTTTGATCAAAAAGCTTTGGTTCACCTTCTACACTTGGTTTAGCCTTTGTCGAGCTATCCAATTTCTCCTTCCCTCTATTTTTAACTTGATTTTTCCTCTTCAACTTATCTTCTACCTTCAGGGCATACTAATAAGAATCCTCAATTGAAAAGTATTCAACATACCATCCTCATCTTTGATATTAAATCTAAAACCATTAATGTACTGAACTACCTTCTCCTTTAAAAATACTCTATGCCTAGATCGAATAGTCAACTTGTAGAACTCCTTGGTATAGTCTTTCATAGTCATATCCTTTTGTTTCAGAGTTTGCAATCTCTTAAACAACTCAAGTTCATAAATTAGAAAGAATGAACTTGGCCTTCATTTTAGTCACTATCAACCTCCATCTAGTGATCTTCCTTTCACCTTCCTCTTCTCTATCTCTTTGTAGTTCTTTCCACCAAATAGCAGCATGTCCTTTCAGCTTAGTTTTTTCCAACCTCACTCTGAGTGGATCTCCAATATCCTCAAGCTCAAAGTAGTCTTCCAATTTAGAAACCCAATCAATTAGGTCTTCTAAAGTCAAAGTATCTAATAAATTAAAAATCTCCATCTTATGCTTTAGCTTCAACTGAGATCTAGGTCTAGCAAACTAACCAACCCTAGCACCAATAGGTCTCTCCACACAATCAGTTCTGTCCTCACTACTTGATTGAACAAATTCAAATTCTTTAGAAACTTCCTCATAACCATCTTCAATACCCACATGTAATGTCCCATTTTGGACATTTTACTGATTTTCCTTTCTAGTTGTATTAGCCTGATAGTATTCAATGTGATGATCCTCTCAATGTTTTGATTTCATATATATATATGCATGTTTCATAGAGTCATGTCCTTTCACTAATAATAATTATATTAATAATATACCATATATTAAATATATATATATATATATATTATTTATATAATTTTAATAACATATATTATATATATAGTTATATCGTTATTAATCATGTTAGTGTTATAAATATTATTAATCTTATATATCATAGTGTTGATATATATATTATTTATATTCAATACTATAATATTTTAAATGTTATAAAGTATATTAATAATTATATTATTAATATATCAAGTATATATTATTATATTATATAGCATTTGTATATTAAAATATATCTTAATCATAATATGATTATTTATTATATTAGATTATTATTATCATATATGATATATATGATATTATAATATAATATTACTTTATAAATTATTATTAATATTACTTTATATATAGTACTTATTTATTATATGCCAGAGTGGGGACATCACACCACATGCCTAGGTACACCACCTAAAGCACTCATAAATTTAGCAAACATCTCACTCTTCATCAATGTCATCTTAGATCTAAAACTCTCTTTAGCCTCCTCCATCTTAGATCTAAAATCTTCTTTAACCTTCTCTAACATCCTTTCTACCACAACATGACTAAGATCACAAATTACCCTAGGGTCTAATCTTCTTGGAGGCAAAATCCAAGATTGCGCAAACCCTAAGCAATAGATTTGCATATCTAGAAGATCAATCAACTCCACTAGATCAAACTTCTCTTCCAGCCTTCACCCAAGTCCTAGTGCAAACTACCTCAACTTCAGCAATTTCTCTACACACTTGAGAAAACCTAGCTCTGGTAATGCCTAATGTAGCAAGAATACGAGGGTAGCCCTATTAGAGGTAAGTTGGATCCCTAAAAATAACCACATAGCTTAAGCACAACAACAATGCAAGATCTGATACCAAATGACAATTCTATATTCATAAAATAACTAATTACATGCAATATTCTTGACTGTCAGGCATTCTAAGTAAGGGCAAAATACAAAAGCAATTATAATAATAGTTCTACAAGATCCATCTCACAATCCTAATCATAGCTAGTCTAGATCCACACTCTGGTAGAAAACCCCAAGGAAATTTTAACTTATGCTCACAAGCCCACCAAGTAATCTCCTAGCTTTCAAGCCTCAGTTACTAGCTCTTCAAAGTTCACATTCTCCACTCCAACTTGGATGACTATCTCCTAAGGACTCCACAAACCCCCTTACATATACCCAACTAAGCCACAAGTTAGCCCAGTTAATTACAAACTAAATTAAAACCCTTGCATTAAATATATGTCGAGCCACAAGTCAACTGCAACACAAATCAAATACCCAAAGTTAGCCACAACATAAATTAAATGTCAAAAGTCAGTTCACTAACAACTTGACAAATACATGAATAAAGACTAGATCGAGCATTAGGGCAACCAAGCGGAGCATTAGCCAAACCCTAGGCATTTTTGAGCTCCTAGTGCATGTCAAGCTCCTAGTGCATGCTGAGCATGGTATCTATTGCGCAACTAACACATGTCAAGCAAGTAATACATGCCAAGCACACAAAACACACCAATATCCAAAAATGATTGAGCTCCTTGGCTAGAACTACACCCTTTAGTGATTGAGGACCACTGTTTGGTGACCAAATCCACAACTCTCAAAAAATACCTTCAACATGTAGGAATACTAAAACCCATAAGATTCTTTAACATCAAGATGCCAGCCCCCTGTGAGGGATGCTGCTAAGGGTGGGGGAAAGAAAGTGCATCACAACCATGGATAAGATCAAAGAAAAACTTGGTGGGATGGGCTGGAGAAATTCATGCATGACCTAGTTGACAATTGGGAAGCCTTGTGCCATAAATTTGGAACCCTTGCTGAGTTCTCTACAAAGGTCATGCATTCAATGACCACCACTCTATACTTTCTATAGGAAAACAAGGAAGAGAAGGAAGTAGGAAAAGTGAATGAGACCACTTGCTTCCTCTACAGCTTCCTGGCGGATGATTGGCTCAAGACTTTGCTGGAGAAACTCGTCAAGGAGGAGATGGAGAAAATGGCCATGGAGGACCTTGATGAGGAGGGGGAGGACTTGGAGGAGAAAGATAGGAACTGGCCCCTGTGCCTTTGTTTCTTTTTGCTTTTGTTAGGTTATGGTTAATTGTGAACATCATGCCCTTTGTGGCATTTTTGGTTATAGTAGTTATTAAATATTTAAATAGTAGCTCTTGTAAGTTATGATGTTGGGTTACTTTTTGGTATTGTATATATGTTTGGGGTAGTTTGGTTGATATTGGTTTTAAGAAGTGCCTTCTTATGTTGTTAATAGTTAAGATGCTTTTGATGTTCAAAAAAGGTATTGGTTAGATAGTAGGGGTAACTACCGACAATTTTCTAGCCTTCTATACTATAGGGTCAAACCCCCTTTTTTAGTTGCTATCTAATACATCATAAACTATATGAGGAAAACAATATTTTTCAAAGAATAAAAATATAAAAGATGACTGCCATTAATGCTTGTACTGATTTCTCACCTTCTCACATAGTTCACACACTTTGACAATAAAATACTATTGAATATTGTTTCTAATTTTTTGCCCCATTCAAACATTTTACAAACACATCCACAAAAATTAAAATGTTACATTTACTATATATATTTATAAAGATTATATATATATATATATATATATATATATATATATATATATATATATATATATATATATATATATAAGTAATTTTGAATTTAATATTTATAATATAAACATATTTAGTATTCCTTTTTTGCTTTTTCTATATATAATATCAATATTTAGAATTAAAACTTGTAAAATCTAATTAATTTAAAATTACAATAAACCTTAATAAATTTGGCTTCATATCCTATAAGCAAATAATAATATAAATTTAATCTATATTTTGTAATAAGATATAATAAGATATTTTGATTAGTAAATTATTCTTTTATTCAATTTATTCTGTCCACAAATGTTATTCTTTATGAATTTATTCACCGTCATCATAATGTGGAATACACTCGTTACGCTCTTCTATTTACAGACTGAAACATAGCTCATCTAATCTATTCCTCGTCCACTAAATTATCAATCTTATTCTCCTCCTACTAAATTATTCTCCCTGTACTAACTTATTCTCCCTCCATTAAAATATTCCTTCTACATTTCAAGCTCATTGGAAACTCTTTGTTGGCTTTCAAACCAATATTCTCTCCAGGAAAATGAGGGCGAACAATTCTGAGGAAAATTTGATATCGTCATAAAGTCACGCTTGTGTGTAGGTTTGGAGGTAATTGTGTTGTGAGAAGATTTGGCCTGCCTCCAGTGAGGTTAATCCGGCCTCTAAAGTATGTCGAAGTTCGATGTGGAGAAATGGTTGGAAGAAAGGAAAGGCAATGTCAATCTTGTGAAGAAAGTGAAACCCTATGAGAAATCGCCTTGCAGTGGTGGCTAAATGCTCCATCTGCAGTTCAATTAAAGAATGAAGGAGTCGAACTCCAGGCCGGTGGTAACACTGTGGAGGACATTAATTACGAGGGGAAAACACTCACTTTGGTGAAGCTAAAATTGGGCGTGGATTCAGACGTATATACGGGAAATTTGATTGCCGTGGAAATCTGTTCCCCAGAGTACAAGCACAAAAGAATGACTGCATATTGTAACTTCATGTATGAGCTGTGCCAAATGTGAAAAATCAAATTATTGCAGTCACTGATTATTAATCTCCTATCACAAATGATTATTAAATTGCTGAAAATAAATTTCCAGCTAATATCAAAAAAATAACACAACTGCAACTTCACTTAAAATACGGAAAGAAATGCGCAACAAAATCAACCCAATATTTTCGGACAAATTGTCCCTAGAAAAACCCCTAAGGGAAAATCAATTCTACAGATGAGAAATTATATTAAACTTCAGCAAATCAAGAGATACAAAATTCCTTGCCTCACACTAGCAGAACTCCGACAACCTCCTAATTTCTCCCGCTGATATTTCTCACTGCTATCCCTGCGCTAACACTGCGCCCTTGCTAACACTGCAAGACTGTTTGCTAACACTGCAAACTGCTTCGCAAAAGCTTCTCTCTTGCTAATACTACAAGACTGTTTGCTAACACTGCAAACTGCTTCTCCAAAAGCTTCCTTGCTAACACTGCAAGACTGTTTGCTAACACTGCAAACTGCTTCTCCAAAAGCTTCTCTCGCTAATACTGCAAGACTGTTTGCTAACACTGCAAACTGCTTCTCCAAAAGCTTCCTTGCTAACACTGCAAGACTGTTTGCTAACACTGCAAACTGCTTCTCCAAAAGCTTCTCTCGCTGTCTCTCCAAATGCCCCCTAGACCCCTTTTTATACTACTCTCGTTGATAAATCAACGACCGAGATTAAATCAAACCAACGGCTAAGATTAAGACAACTCAACAGCCAATAATAGAATTGGTTGCAAGGTGTCCAAAAGGGAATCTCTAAAATTAGTAAATAATAACCATTTACTAATTTTTGGCAAGTGGACAAACAGCTGTCCAAACCACCCATAAATACAACCGCTATTCATAGATAAGGACGAACAGCTGTCCAAGCTACCCATAAATAGTGCTGCTATTTCCGGGTTAGAAATAATAGCTGTCCAACTAACAATAATTAACACTCCCTCTTAGCGAGGAAGCTGTTCTGCATGACACCCATCTTATCTCTGAAGAAGATAAATTTGGCCTTTCCCAAAGCCTTCGTCAGAATGTCTGCTACCTGCTCATCTGTAGGTATGTATTGTAGTCGAACAACTCCCCTTTGTACACAATCTCTGATGAAGTGATATCTGATATCTATATGTTTAGACCTATCATGAAACACTGGATTTTCAGACAACTTGATGCAACTCTGATTGTCACAATGTATCATAGTAGTCTCAACTTTCTGACCAAACAAGGCTACTAACAACTTCCGAAGCCATATAGCTTCACATGTCGCCATGCTAGCTGCTATGTATTCTGCTTCTGCTGAACTTAGAGCCACAGACTTCTGCTTCCTGCTGAACCAAGATACAACTCCTGATCCCAAGCTGAAACAACACCCTGAAGTGCTCCTTTTGTCTGTTGTACTTCCTGCCCAATCTGCGTCAGTATAGCCTATCAACTTGATACCTTCACCTCGAACATATCTGATCCCATATTCGACTGTACCACACAAGTAACGTAGCACATGCTTAGCCGCTATCCAATGCATTCTCTTTGGTTCAACCATGAACTGACTAAGAGAGTTTACTACAAATGCTATATTTGGTCTAGTGTTGACCAAATACATAAGCGAACCAATCAACTGTCTATATAAAGTGGGATCTACATCTTTCTCCTTAGATGTATTGTCATGCTCTGTGCTCACCTCCGGAACACCTGTCACTGTCTCACGAAGCAATCTAAGTGCTCCATGATGAATATGGCCCAACCTCCTATGCCATAGCTCTCCAAGATCTCTAGTATTATTGTTGCTCATAAGTGCCTTAGGAGTATCAAACTGCAATCTATAAAGGCGACCACTCCTAACTCCAATAGTTATGGGTGATTTCCAATCCTTGTGCTTAATCAACACATGTGTCCCTCTAAAGAGTACATTATACCCCCTATCCTGAAGAACAGATACAGAAATCAAATTCATACCTAAGCCTGGCACATATAACACATCATGAAGAGGAATTATCTTTCCATTCTCCCTCTGAAACTGAACAGTCCCTTTTCCAACAGGGTTGAGTTTGGACAAGTTTCCCATAGAAATCTGGATGTTGGTGTCCTCCTCCTTGTAACTGGAGAAGTACTCTCTAACTCCTGTCATATGAAATGACGCCCCACTATCTATATACCAAACACACTGTGAGGTTGAGCTAACCATACAAGCTATGAGTGCAAACTCATCTTCCATTCTGCTGGAGAGTTCTTCTGCACTTGCTGAAGCTGCCACCTGCTTCTTAGCCTTTTTCCTCTTTGGGCAATCACTGACATAGTGGCCAAACTCGTGACATCCAAAGCACTTGACCTTAGAAAGGTCCTTCTTCTTCTTTTCACTTTGTGAATTTGATCCTTTGCTAGATCCCTTCTTTGCTTTCCCTTTACCCGCTAGGGCAACGTTCTCTTGTTCCACCTCATTTTTCTGACTCTTGTTGGCCCCATTGACAAGACTTAGTCTAAACTCCTCCTGAGTGAAATCAATCCATAGTCGATCCCAACTCGGTAAAGTATCTCGTCCACTGACAACTTGAACAAAGACACTCCATTGTTTAGTAATCCCATTTAGGGCTATTCTCACTAGCTCATCATCACTAGGACTATCTCCAACAGCTGCTAACTCATCCTTGACAAGTCTGAGCCTGGTGAAGTAACTTGTGACGTCTTCTCCCTAATTCATCCGGGTATTCTTTAGCTTCTCTCTGAGAATCAACTTCCTGTTAGTGGTAGCATTCTGGTATAGATTTAGAATGGCGTCCCACATCTTCTTTGCTGTATCTAGCTCCGAGATATGTGGAACAATATGATCCTTGACACCATTAAGGATAATCCTCCTCGCTTTGGCATCGTCCTTCCTATATGCTGCAAGCTGTGTTGCATCCGTTGGTACAGGTACACCACTGGTAGCATAATCCTTGATACCATTCTCTTCCAACAATAAAGAAATTCTGGCCTTCCAGACACCAAAATTTGAGGCACCATCCAATCTATCCTGATCTCTCAAACCAGCTGAAGCCATCTCAAGGGTTTAAAGCAATAATAAATCTAAAGAGATCAAAATTTCTTTCCTAGGGCAAAACTCTTCTACCCTTAACAATGCTCTGATACCATGTGAAAAATCAAACTATTGCAGTCACTGATTATTAATCTCCTATCACAAATGATTATTAAACTGCTGAAAATAAATTCTCAGCTAATATCGAAAAAATAACACAACTGCAACTTCACTTAAAATACGGAAAGAAATGCGCAACAGAATCAACACAATATTTTCGGACAAATTGTCCCTGAAAAAACCCCTAAGGGAAAACCAGTTCTACAGATGAGAAATTATATTAAACTTTAGCGAATCAAGAGATACAAAATTTTTTGCCCCACACTGGCAGAACTCCGACAACCTCCTAATTTCTCCCGCTGATATTTCTCACTGCTATCCCTGCGCTAACACTGCGCCCTTGCTAACACTGCAAGATTGTTTGCTAACACTGCAAACTGCTTCACAAAAGCAAGACTGTTTGCTAATACTGCAAGACTGTTTGCTAACACTGCAAACTGCTTCTCCAAAAGCTTCCTTGCTAACACTGCAAGACTGTTTGCTAACACTGCAAACTGCTTCTCCAAAAGCTTCTCTCGCTAATACTGCAAGACTGTTTGCTAACACTGCAAACTGCTTCTCCAAAAACTTCCTTGCTAACACTGCAAGACTATTTGCTAACACTGCAAACTGCTTCTCCAAAAGCTTCTCTCGCTGTCTCTCCAAATGCCCCCTAGACCCCTTTTTATACTACTCTCGTTGATAAACCAACAACCGAGATTAAATCAAACCAACGGCTAAGATTAAGACAACTCAACAGCCAATAATAGAATTGGTTGCAAGGTGTCCAAAAGGGAATCTCTAAAATTAGTAAATAATAACCATTTACTAATTTTTGGCAAGTGGACAAACAGCTGTCCAAACCACCCATAAATACAACCGCTATTCATAGATAAGGACGAACAGCTGTCCAAGCTACCCATAAATAGTGCTGCTATTTCCAGGTCAGAAATAACAGCTGTCCAACTAACAATAATTAACAACAGAGAAGGGAGTAGATTTGACCGACTCACAATTTTCCAACCAGCTTGCAACTCAATCAAAGAGACAAGGGAAAAGCTGAGCAGGATTTATAAGGAACACCGCTCTATTCTGTTCAGAAGCCTTTGGAGTGAATCCTGGAGAGCCCATGCTTCAAAACTATGGCTGGTGGTTGGAGGCTTCGGAGCAACCCTTGGCCTGTACCTTACTGCGACTCAGGTCATTTTCTTGTTAAAACACTGTGGACCACGATCACTAGTTGGTAGACATGCAATTTCTAATTCTAATTTTCCCTTCTAGAACTAGAAATATTTTTTCGTTAACAAAATATAACTATTATTTTTCTAATATTTAAGCAGATAGGCTTATATGTGGGAGCTTTGCTCCCGGATTTTACAATTTTACATCGGAAAATTGTCAGCCTTTATCAGATTTCATATTTTTTGACAATAGATCTTTCTTTTAGCAATTTCTATTTTTGACTCCTAAAAACTATCACTTTTATTTCTAATTTAGTCTCTAATTTCTATTTTCTATTCAACTCTTCATTTAATATATTTTGTTTAACATTTGTTTATAAAAAAAAACTTTTCAATCAAAGTAGAATAGTTGAATTTTGTGTGTGAAGGCTTTTCTATGGTGTGAGAAGTGTTTCACCTATTTTCAAATGTTTAGATTTATAGGTGCAATAATGTTCAAAAATCCTTATAGCCTCATTTATTAGTTTAATAGTGCTGATTTTTCTTAGTTTTTTAATATATTTTTTAATTTTCTATTGTGACAAATTTTGTGAATTAGTTAATCATTATCTTTACACCATGTTTTTAAAAATATGTAGGACAGAAAAATTAGTGAATCATTGAATCATTGGTGCTAGAAAGAAGGTAAAAGAATGCCCAAGGACTGTATATTATTTTTGTGACAAATTATTCATTTTGAATTAGACAAGAATCTTTTTTATGTTAATTATTTAAATCAAATGAGTTATATTTCTACACTCTATTCTATTTGGATACCATTATTTGATTAAGTCTATTGAGAATCTACTTTTATTGATTATTTGTGATTATATATCTAACAATAATTAAAATTGGGGTGTGTTACTTGTATATGCAAGCAATAAGATTAAACAATAAGAGCTTTATTGAAATACATATTACATAGATTTGATATTGAAGACCTTGAATAGGAAAAATCATTTAAGCATCCTAACAAGAGAGAAAAGTTGAAAAATAAAATGATAAATATGGAAAATAAGAAAAATATACTTTTTTTTTTAATAAAGAATGACTTGGATTAAAATAGAGAGAAAAATTGAAAAATAAAATGATAAATATGGAAAATAAGAAAAATATACATTTTTTTAAAATAAAGAATGACTTGGATTAAAATAGAAGAAAATATAGAAAGTCTTTATGCGTCTAAATTTTATTTTAGTATTTCTTGAAATTAAAAATTAATTTAATTTTTGAATATACAATGATTTGCATGAGGTTTATATTGACATTTTAGAAATAATTTAATTTAGATTAACTTTCTAATATGAAGTGATTTAAAGTTAAAAAGACAAATAAAATAGAAAGATTGCTATATTGTTCATATATTTATATATTAATTTCTATTTTATTTTAAAATTATAATTAAAATATATTTATAAATATAATATAATTTATTTCTATTAGATACCAATTATAATTAAATTAATAATTTAACATTAAATAATAAATATT
Organism: Cupressus sempervirens; assembly: GCA_028749045.1. Taxonomy (NCBI): domain Eukaryota; kingdom Viridiplantae; phylum Streptophyta; class Pinopsida; order Cupressales; family Cupressaceae; genus Cupressus; species Cupressus sempervirens. Next base: position 988,043,365 of record CM053787.1, on the reverse strand, counting down.
TTCCAAATTTAAAAAGTTGAACCTGGGTAAGCATAAACAATTGATATTCCTCAGATGGACTGCGTGGATGGATATTCCTCCTATTGTTCTCTACTAGTGCTTCTTGTCTTATCTTTTGTAATTATGTTTATATTTGGTTACGTATGTTTATATTTTGATCTATAATTATGCTACTCTGAATTTGGTTTAAGGTTGTGCCTCTCAATGAACTCCATGTTTATGGTTATTTTTTGTTATATCTCTATAGTTAATAGAATTTTTTTTTAAAAAGCTTGATTTTAATTTAATGAGGATTCACTTTAGTTCAATTAGAAATAGATAAAATGAACAACTATGAAAATTTATAATTAAACAAATAAAAACTCATACAAATTATACTTTGAAATATTTTTAATTATACTTTAGTAAAAATAAATATATAGAAATGTTTAGTTGTATTAAAAAATATAGGCTCCACATATGTCTAGATATTATTAATTAAAAAAATTAGTTAAAAATATTAGATTAAAAGTGTAGATTTATTTTTAAAAATGTGCAAATTTTTCATTTGATTTTTATATGAATATTTAAAAATTGTCTTTTTTTTTGTTTCTCAAATCTTTATTAAACCAAAATCTTAACTTAGATTATTTCTATTAATATTTCTTAAAAAATCTTAAGCTACATTATTTCTATATGATGGTTAGATATTTTAAATATCTTGTATAATAGATTCTTTCTATTTTCTCTAAGTTTCTTAGATTAATACAAATAACATTTTTTCAAGTTTTTTTTTTTAAATAAAAGCTTTTGTGGGTTTGTTAAGTTAAAATCTATTTCCAAACTATGAAATTAAATTTATAAAATAAATTTTCAAAATTTGTACAAAGATTATGTTTCTTGTACACACATGGTTTCCCTCATGGACTTAATTGACTTTGTAGTTTGCATTTTCATAACTGATTTCAACATAACTTTTTAAAATTTGAGTATGGATGTTAGGAAAACAATCATAAATAGATGATGTTAATTGAAATGAGGTTTACATAGTGTTTTTATTGTCATAGAAAATAATAATTTATATCTAGAGATTTATATTACTTTTTTAACAAAGCTAGATTGTTAGTATGCAAAACAAATATAGGTAAGGTAAATTATGAAATGGTTAGATATAAATTAACTGAGTCTTTCAAAAATAAAAAATTGTACTTTAATTTAATGATACAAGATATTTATAACATTTATTTCATTGTATTTAGATGGAATTATTGATAATAAAAAAATTACTTATATATTTTTTATTTAGTACATTTTAGATTTTATCTAATTAGTTGTAAAAATGATATATTTTCTATCGGCGCATCGTTGCATGTACAAAAGCATGGGACTGCTAGTATCTATGTACAAGACAATTTACAAATGGTGGTCTTCTTGCATTTCTTGTCATCATCCGCCGAACTCAACTTTACATTTTTAATCTGTTGTTCACACTTCAGTATCTAATTTTCTTTCCTAATCCTTCAGGATCTGTTTAGCTGAAGGAATAGGAATATGGGAATAAGATTACATATTCTAGAATTGTTATTCTAAAATAGAAAATGAGAATATATATTCCTATTATGTGTTTGGTTAGACAAAATTGAAACTTTAGAATCAAGAAATTTGATGACGCTCTCAAACCTATGTCCGACATCAATTTCTATGACTATGCAGCTCTCACAAATAAATACAAGGTTAAATTTCAATCGCGCATAGAAATACTTTGTCCTCTTGGCGAATTTGTAGTCGTTTTGCTACATATTTTGAAAAACTATGATTTTTATTTGGCAAGGCGTGGTTGTGGGATTGACTCTCAGATCATCATGGAAACGCAAGCCAATTGTGGATGAATATCACTATTCAGCACTACAACAAAAGTTGGCATGGCTCAAAGAAAAATCTCGTGAAAAATTCCTTGGGTTGATGCAAAAGAAAATGACAAAGACCAAAATAGCACATAAAAACTTGAGCATGGACTCAAAAATATTATGTTTTCTGAAAACATAAAATTGGAATATAAATACGTATTCTAATTCCACCTAATTAGGTGGAATATAATATGCTTATTTTTTGACCAAAATTGGAATATGGATTCCTATTCCGAATTCCAATTTGGTGCACCCAAACAAAGAATTTCAAATTTTAAGAATTTACATATGCCTATTCCACTCATATTCCCATTGACAAATGAGCCCTGAAACTTTATTACTTTCGTTGTCTTGATTTGTAGTCTTTCTTGGATCTATTAGATTCTATCTTATCTTTCAATTTCTCAATGCAGTACTTCACACTTTCATACTTGTCCTTTAGAGTATCTCTTTCTTCTATGATTACATCAATTTTTTCAAGAGCTTCTTATAGGTTCTTTTGTAAATGAGCTATATCCATAGAGATCTTAGTCAAGCTATTATACCTTCTCTAAGTAAATGCCACTTGTTTGAATTAGGAAAAAGGGGGGGAGAGGGGGGTGAAACAATAGTTCAAAACTTTTTCCTAACTCTAGATATCTTTAATAATCTTAAAACATGCACATGTGAATAAACTAAAAAGTAAACATAATAGTAATATGATGCAACTCATAAAACTATTATTTGTTAATTAGGTAAACTCTAACCAAGGGAAAACCCTAGTGGGGATGGTACCCACAAAATGTCCCACTAATCAAAAGTATTATGTGAAAGATATTGAACATGTTAGGAGTTTACTACATTTGTATAGTATTTCAGTCCTTGTTAGGGGACTAAGCATTGTTAGAAGCCTCATCCCTATTAGGAGTTGTTATTGCATTTATACAATGTATGTGAGATGAACCCACTACCCAAACATGCAATGTATAATGATACATGTACAATACAAAAGGTGTAGATACCAAAATATCTTGTCAGTGTTGATATCTTCAATATCTAATTTGACCTTTGTTACTCACTCTACAATCTTTGCATATACTAGCTCTTACTAAATTTGTTCATTATCATAATCAGGCCTCTCATATTTGTCATTCATGTACAACTTTGCAAGCCCACCGAATCCCTTTGGATATCCTATTTATAAATGATAAGAGAATTGGTGACAAAGAAATTGAAGATTTAAAATAAAATCTCTTATGCTATATTGTTAATCAAAGAAATAAAAAATAGAGCATAAACAATGAACAACTCAAATAAGAATAAAAACTCTATTTTTATTGAATGTGTGTTCTGAAATTAAAAAGTTCATTGTAATGAAAAACTAAAAACTCTCAACCTTGTACTTTGATGAAAGAAATTAGAGTTAACTACAATAAAAATTTCGTAAACAATAACATGTAAAGAGATTGCATGATAATAATAGTTTTGCATACTATGCAAACTAAGTAAAATAATTAAAAATGATGCCTACAAAGCTAACTGCAACATGTAATTTTATTAATTATGAAATACTTAAAAAAAATCTAAATTAAAATAAAATGCAGTAGAACTAAAACCTATGGTAGAATTAATGCATTGTGAATGCATTAAAATGCATCACCAGTGCATGCACATATGGTGGAATGGTGTAGAGTGGTGCATGCTTATGACCAATGCATGCCTTCAATCTCCCCCTACATGTACAATGGGAATAAGACTAAGTTGATTCCTCAAAGTAGTAAAACTGGTAGTTATGAGAACTTTGGAAAAAATGTCAACAACTTACTCAAAGGTTGGTCAAAACTATAACTCCAATATACCATTTTGAACCAAATCTTGAATGAAGTGATGGGATATTTGTTGGAGTTGAGAAAAGCCAACTCCGAAGATGCCAAGATCACCTGCATGCGAAACCTGTCAAAGAGAAGCCAAGAAGGGGAAAAGCATGGAGCAAGGGCAAAAACCCTAAATGGACATGAGAGACACCATGAATGCAAACACAATGAGAAATGTATTTACAATATGAAATGATGTTATGATGTTACAATGAGAGAGAGCTCGAGTATAAAGAGCTCATGGAAGCTTGTAGAACAAGCTGGAAGGTGGTAGAAGATAAGTGTGACAACAAGAAGGGAACAAACTCTCGTGTTGTCACCAACTAACCACAAAAGGCATTAAATACTAAATATTAAATAAATGCATTAACCTAAGTAAGCTTAAGCAATAGAATAAATAATTAATAATTAATTATTTACTCTAACACCCCCCCTTAAGTGCAACTTAGGGAAATGCCTTAAGCTCACAAAACTAAGATGAATGCATAATGGGTCCCGGCAACGAGGCCATTTTAGGTACCCAAGTACAATGCAAGAAAAAATGCAACCTCTATAAGCGAGGAAAGAGAGAAAACCACGTGGGAAAAACCCTCCCCCAAAAAGAGGTAAGAACCCAGTGAAGAGCTGAAGAAGTCTTCAACTAGGGAAATTGTCCCCTAAAACAGGAACAAGGAATGATCATGAAGAAGCAGCATCACTGAAGCATGAAGAAGTCGCAAATCTGCCAAACTGCTGATCTGAAGAAACCTCCATGGAAGAAGAAGGCACGAACTGAGCATGTCTATATGGTAGATGATCCATCTCACCGAAATGCATAGGTAGCCAGCCACTGCAATCGCCTTGTATATAGGATCAACCACTGAATACATAGTTCACACTATCGAACCATCGAACCATGGATGCATTAGAACATAGCATAACCCCCCCTTAATGCAGACAGGGTGTGATGACAGGCAACTGAGAAGGTGAGCCAAATCTCTTGCAAACGAACCAAGAACGATGAGAGAGGGAAAGAGGTACAGACACCGATAAAGACACGGTCTAACTGACTCTGCATGGGGCTAATGTCATGGAAGGGACACTCACTTGACAAAGGGAGAATGCCTAAAATAGCAAACAAATAATCCCCCCCATGGTGCTTTATGAAATAGTGCATGCACAGCTGACTCAAAACAACGTTCATGACTCCCGAAATGCAAAAGTGACAGTTTATCTCAGTGTGAAATAGAAAGTGCTTCAAAAGGATAGCTACAATGATCAGAACTGAAATAGAGCTGAACCAAAAGTAAGTACAGCCGAAAATAAAGCAAATCATGCCAGGAAAACGATCCTCGGGCCTAAAATACTCAAAATATCCACCATAGAGAAAAAACACCAAAACTATGATAGAAAGAGAAGAGGCCAAAAATGAAGAAAAAATACTACTTTTCTGAAGAGTACACAGAACCAGCTTTCCAGAAATATAAAGTTTTCCAAAAACGGACATGGGACGCAAAAGATATGCATGCCGGAGTCAAAAACAGGACTTCAGACTTCAACAGAAAAAACGAGCAATAAAAAAGCATCAAAACCAAAAAATACCTACACCAAAATCTCCGTCTCGGAACCAGGTTTCCGGCGCTTCTTTCGGATCGGAAAAATACCTCCGTATGCAAGAGTTATGGCCAAGAAACCAAAGGTAGGTCCAAAAGCAATCGGGAGAGGTGCATGCAAGGGCTGATGCAGCGCTGACGTCAGCAAGTTAGCCGATTAAATTTGACGGTTTGGTGGCTGTTGCAGCAAAAAAGAGTGCCAAGTGGCATTTCCACGTGGCAGTACTGACATGGCAAGGGTGACGTGGCGGGTCCACGTGGCAAGGTGCCACGTGGCGCCCATGCCACGTGTCACCCCTGCTGGCGCTGAATCAGCAAAAAGGCTGAGTGGGCTGCTGACGTACCCGCTGACTAGGCTAGTAACAGAGGTGTCGGGCAGAGGCGGCCGAGCGGAGGTGGCCGTAGGGCGGCGGATTCAGGTTGCGCCACAGGTGGAGGTGGCCGCAGAGCGGCGCCAGAGGATGAGCTGCCAACGGACGGTGGCGGCCGGGCCGTGGTGGAGCCCGGGCGGCGCTGCCTACTACGGCCGCTGCGGGCGGCACGCGGGTGGCGCGGTGGCGGTGGGCCCGAAAACCTTTTTTTAAAAAAATTTTTACGCTCTGCGTCCGTACGATCCGTACGGCAGCGACCCTGGAGGCCTCAAAAATTTGCCAAAATTGCCCTGTCTCCAAAAACGACAAGTTTTATATGAATCCTGACTGCAAATGGCCTTTTGGATCTAATGGTGATGTCCGTTTGGTCCCAAAGTGCTCCGAAAAATTTTTGATCCCCTGATTTGAAGAAAAATTGCACAAACAAACTAGGGTTTGTGACTCCAAATCACAGCTTCAAAATTTCTTCAACGAAGCTGCAGTAGGAAGGCTCTGATACCATGTTGGAGTTGAGGAAAGCCAACTCCGAAGATGCCAAGATCACCTGCATGCGAAACCTGTCAAAGAGAAGCCAAGAAGGGGAAAAGCATGGAGCAAGGGCAAAAACCCTAAACGGACATGAGAGACCATGAATGCAAACACAATGAGAAATGTATTTACAATATGAAATGATGTTATGATGTTACAATGAGAGAGAGCTCGAATATAAAGAGCTCATGGAAGCTTGTAGAACAAGCTGGAAGGTGGTAGAAGATAAGTGTGACAACAAGAAGGGAACAAACTCTCGTGTTGTCACCAACTAACCACAACAAGCATTAAATACTAAATATTAAATAAATGCATTAACCTAAGTAAGCTTAAGCAATAGAATAAATAATTAATTATTAATTATTTACTCTAACAATATTTCAATGTGGTTCGATCTAGCATGAAATACTGGATTCTTGGTTATTGCAATGGCACTATTGTTATAAAAAAAAATAGTTATAGGATGTTCTTGAACCAAATGCAAATCTTCCAGAATCCTTTGAATCCATATTGCTTAACAACTAGCTATTGATGCTGCAATATACTCTGCTTTTGTGAAGAGAGAGCCCCCTACTTCTTACTACTCCATGAACCAACTCTAGAACCAAGTGAGGAAACATAACCAAAGGTTTAGTTTTGATCATCCATTAAACTTATCATTGGGAGAATAAAAAATACCAAAATTGTGTGTACAACTCACATACCTTAAGATTCTTTTCACAGCTTGCTAATGAGGCTCATGTGGATCTTGCATGGATTGAGAGATGAGGCTCACAACATGTACATAATATCAAGTTTGGTTGTCAAAACTTTTTTATAATGTAGGATAAACATAGGGACTTGGATCATCCTTGGTTAAATTTTCACCAAGGGTGACAGGGGTAGCAATTGATGTGCATGACATCATTCTAAACTGCTTCAATAAATCAGCAATATACTTAGTTTTAGAAATGGATAAATCATCAGGTTGTTGCTGCACCTGTACTTCAAGAAAATAATGTATAACTCCCAGATCTGGCATCTCAAATGCTTGTTTCATTTCTTCTTTGAATTTCTCCATGAGAGATGGGCTATTATCTATAAAAATGAGATCATCAAAATAAAGGAAAACAATTAGAATATCATTACCAACATGTTGGATATAGAGGTTTGGCTCTGAAGTACTTCAAATGAATCCTTTCTTCAAGAAATAACTATCAATTTGTGCATACCAAGCACGTGGTGCTTGCATAAAACCATAGAGTTTTTTTTTTCAGCTTGTAAACCAAATGTTCTTGTCCTAAAATTTCATAGCCAATAGGTTGATCCACATAAACCCCTTCATGAATATAACCATTTAGGAAAGTTGATTTTACATCCATCTCATCTAGACTAACCACTTGTTTTGAGTAGAAATATACAATATAATTTTAGATTTATCAAGCTTGGGAACTAGAGCAAAAGTCTCTAAATAATCTACTGTAGGTGTTTGTGTGAAACCCTTGGCAACTAGTCTAGCTTTGTGTCTTTTCATGCAACCATTAACATGAATTTTCACCCTATAAATCCGTTTGACACCAATGACCTGTCTATCTTTTGGAAGTGGAACTAATTTCCATGTATCATTTTTCTCAATAGCATGCATCTTTTCATTCATAGCATCAATCCACTTTGGTTCTTTCACAACTTCTTCATACATTGAAGGTTCAACTTCAATGGAACTTAACAAAGAAAATTTAGCATTTGGATCCACATTAGAACTCCTTTAATATGTATCATTTAAGCTTCGAACCTTTTGTGAACAACTTGGATTGGATAGTGATTTTGAACTTTCACCTAAAGAGGAACTTGGTGAACTTCATGGATTTGGGCTTGAGCTTCCACTTGATCTTGTGGGGAGAGGAGGGACTTGAATATCTTCATTACCTATGATGAATGTTGTAGATTTTTGAACTTCTTTCTTCAATTGATGCAATCCCCCTTCATTGAAAGCTACATATCGACTAATTATCCATTGCTTTGCATGAGGTTCATAAAATTTATATCCTTTGGTGGAATCAGAATATCCCATAAAGATACAAAGTTGGGATTTTGCATCTAACTTTTTCCTTTTTTGAACAAGAACATGAACATATGCAAAGCAACCAAATACATGATAGTGAGCTACTAAGGGCTTGTTTCCACTCTAGGCTTCCTTTGGAGTGATATTATGAAGAACTTTTGCTGGGCTTTGATTCAAAATATAAAGTGTGCCTACCACTGCAACTCAACAAAATAAATTTAGAAGGTTCTTTGACTTTAACATACTTTGTGCCATCTCTATAATGGTTCAATTCTTTCTTTCTGCATTACTATTCTATTAGGGGGTTAAGGTTGTTGTAAGTTTTCTTTGAATGCCATGCATGTCACAAAAATTAGAAAACTCTTTGGAGATGAATTTTCCCCCTCTATCTATTCTAAGTATTTTAAAGGAATACACACTTTTCTTTTCTATCATAGGTGTAAAATTCTTGAAGCATCCAAGTGCTTCAAATTTCTGCTTAAGAAAGTAAACCCATGTGTGGCATGAGAAATTATCAATAAAAGTCAAAAAAAAAAATTCTTACCCAAGGATTCCTCTTGTAGAGCACAACAACTGTTACAATGCACAAGCTATAAAGGATATTTTGCCTTCCATGACTTATTGAGCAGAAAACTTTCTAGATGTTTCTTAATAAGAGCACACCCTAAACAAACTATTCATTTTTCCTTAATGGCTAGAAGTGCTCTCACCATGTCCTTTTTAGGAAGAAAACTTAAACCCTAAAAATGCAAATGGCCATATCTTTGATGCCATAACAATGAATCGTCTTTGTTTTCCTTAAGAGCATGCATATTAGCAGAAACCAAAGTGAGAGGAAACAATCTATTAGATATGTCATACAAGTCTTTGCTACAAGATGTTGGTTGGTTAGCTGATTTATCATAAACTTTGTAACAGTTATCCTAAAACCATCCTCATAATTTTTTTCCACAAGCTGCCCAATACTCAAAAGATTATGTTGTAACTTGGGCATATGCAAGGTGTCATGAATATAAATAATTTCTCCTTGCTTGGTTTTCATTGGAAGGGTACCTTTTCCCATAACATCAACCTCTTTATCATTACCAAATTTGACTTGACTTCTCATAGCTTCATCTAATTTGACAAAGAGATCATATTTGCCTGTGATATAATTTGAGCATCCTCTATCAATAAACCACACGTCCTTCTGAGGTTATTTTTTCAAATTGCATGTAAAGAACATGGAGTGCTTTGCATCTTCAAGAGATTCTTTAGTATAGGTGGCTCTTGACTTATACAAATCATATTTTTTCTTTCTACATTCAGATTCATAATGTCCATATCTTTCACAATATCTGAATTGGATGCTTCTTCAATCCTCAAAACTCCTTCCTCTTTCTTGATTATTTCCTCTTCCATGTCCTCTACCACATCCTCTTGATGTAGAAGACTCCCCTTGAGTTTTGTTTGATTGAAAAGGGGTTGTGGGATTTGCTTCAATTTTTACTATAATCTAGAGGGCTCGAATTATATTCTCTATTGAACATTGCACACACTCCTCATGTGATTGCAAAGAACCTATCAACTCTTCAATTTCAAAGGTAGATGTATCTTTACTCTATTAAATGACTATGACAATTGGATCAAACTTTAGAGGAAGAGATCTCATAATCTTCTCTAAAACATTTTTCTCTATGATAGTTCCCCTTGATTTTTAAGATGATTGATAATAGTTTGAGCCATTGTAATAAACTCATGAGTGGACTTAGCTTCTCTCATCCTTAAACTTTTGAAATCTCTTTGAAGGGTTTGAAGTTTCACCAATCTTATCTTGTCAGATCTTTGGTATGTAATTTGAAGGGCCTCCCATGCATCCTTTGACTTTGTTATACCAGTTGTATGAAAAAATATATAGACAAATCCAATGCAGTTTGAATGATAAAAAGAGCTTGATTATCCTTCTTCTTTTCTTCTTTCAACTAATTTTATTGAGCCTTTGTTGAGGCATTTAAAGCATTGAGGTTTGTAAGCTATCTTTATCTTCCTTCCACTAATTCCCAAAGCTCTTGGAATAATATTAGGATCTTCGTCTTGATACTCCAATATTTGTAGTTGTCTCTAGAAAATAGTAGAAGCTAGAATACTCCAATATTTGTAGTTCGCTCCACTTATCATTTTGAAAGATCTCAAAGAGAACCCCTACCCTACCTGCAAGAGAATAAATTCTATAACCTAGCTCTAATACCAATTGTAGATATGAAATAGAATCTCTTATGTTATACTGTTAATCAAAGAAATAAAAAAATAGAGCATAAACAATGAACAATCAAAATTAGGATAAAAACTTTATTTTTATTTAATGTGTATTATGAAATTAAAAAGTAAATTATAAAGAAAAACTAAAAATTCTCAACCTCAAGTACTTTGATGAAAGAAATCAGAGTTAAGTACAATAAAAAATCCTAAACAATAACATGCAAAGAGATTGCATGATAATAATAGTTTTGCATATTATGAAAACTAATTAAAAATAATTAAAAATGATGCCTACAAAGCTAACTGCAACATGAAGTTTTATTAAGCATGAAATAATATAAAAAAATCTAAATTAAAATGACACGCAGTAGAGCTGAAACCTATGGTGGAATTAATGCATTGTGAATGCATTGAAATGCATCATTGGTGCATGCACATGTTGTGGAATGGTGCAAAATGGTGCATGTGAGCGGTGCATCCTCACGAGTGGTAGATGTTTTCAAAAGTAAGTGACAAATAATACACACACACACACACACACACACACACACACACACACACACACACACACATTGGACAACATAGCCCATCATCATCTTCAGCCAAATATTCATTGAAATTAGTAGCCACGAAGGGTTGGTTTGACTCAAAACAACGCCTCTCTCCACAAAAATTAGGTGAAGAAGTTCTGAGGAAGGTTTCAACTGGTCTATGTAGTTATATATGTTTTAATACTGTTGTTTTGTTTTTGATTTTTTTAATATTTTAGTAAATTAAAATTAAATTGCAATCCATTTTTAAATAGTTTTGTTTATCTTCTATTGAAAATGAGTTTTTGTAATTTGCTAACAACCTCTTCCTTGAAAAAACTATTCTATGATGCAAATACAAAGATATTAACATAATTTCTTTTAATGTCTTATAAGCATTTTTCCCAAAATGAAGTGTTCTCTAGAATCAAATTATAAATAAGTATAAGGAACACATACTATTACTTTTCAAGTTTATTTGGTCATATCTATCTCTTGGTTTCTTATTAGAGGTAATTAGAGTTAGTTGAGCAATAAGAATTTTAGCTTTCCACATGATACAAGTCTTTATGAATACTTTTGATAGAATTACAAATGGTATTGATATTGTCAATATACTATTTAATTCCTCTAAAATAAATAGAGCTTATTAAAATTATTATAAAAAAGTTTTATCTCTATGTTAAAAAAAATAATTTACTCATCCATCTACTATTGTGATACTGGTTGATGTTATGTGATTTTTGAAGACCTTTAGTTCTATAATTGATGCATGTGTATTTCATAGGACCGACTCAAAAGTATAAGCAAGAGAAGTCACTTTGTTAACTTGAAATGTATTTTCTAAAAATTAAATTGTCTTCTCTATAGTAAGGGCCCGTTTCGTTGTAGGCATAGGAATCGAGAATATGAATGCATATTGAGAATATGAATGACTATTCCAATAACATCTATTTTTTGGAATGGACATACACTTATTTTCGGGACAAAATGAGAATATGTATTCCTATTCCCTATTCTAATTAGATCCCCAATTAAAAAATAGAAAACATAGTCTTATTCCTATTCCTATTCCTATTCTTATTCCTATTCCTATTCTTATTCATATTCATATTCCAATTCCTATTCATATTTCGATTTGAGAAGTCTTCTCCAAACATTAATGTCAGTGCATGTGAATGATATATTGTTTGTACATGTCAGACAAATAACAGGTGGCAATATTTGATTCCTATAATTAACGTCCCATTTCAACGGTACATCATTTCTGGTACGGGTAAGCGGGGTGATCACATATAGGCAATTGACGCGTGGCATAAACTTTCCTCGGATATTAATTCTATCCAAGTATTATGGCCCCAAAATTGGGTAAATTTTCCTGATATCACAAGTTTAGTCTGGTCATATAGTCACACATAATTCTCAGCAGTTTCCTGTCCCGCGTATTCAACAAGGCAAGCTCAGCATGTCGAGCATGGCGAAGTCTGATTGGATGCAGCAATGGCTGGATGAAGCGAGAAAGGATCTGAGACTTAAGAATAAGCCGTACGTGGCACCACCTTGCATTTTCAGTACATCAAAGGCCTTGTTGAAGGAATACGCAGATGGGTATGTGCCTCAAATTGTTTCCATCGGCCCCTTCCATTTTGGAACACAGCAGCTCGTCGGAATGGAAACATACAAAGGCGATGCAGCACGTAGAGAGGTTCTACGTATTCAGATTGGAACCGACAATTATGAATTTACCTTCGAAAAGGTGATAGAGAAGATTAGGGAGAGGGAAGAGGAGATAAAGCGGTGCTATGACAAGGGAACACCGGCGTTCCACGGTGAAGTTTTCCTTTGGATGGTGGCGCGAGATGCTTGTTTCATTCTCGAGTTTTTCAGAAATCACCTCTCCGGATTACCAGAAGGTGATGATGACGCTGAAGAATTATTCAAAAATGATTTTGGGATTTGCTCACAGTACCATCCCATCTTCGGACCCGAATGCGAGAATCCTGGGGTTAAGTCCGAGATCAGAAAGGATTTGATCAAGTTGGACAATCAAATACCTCTTTTTATCTTAGAAGATGTCCTTTCTATGGAGACGATGGATTTGGATTCGGCCAAAGCCAAACTCAACAAGTTGCTGAGATGTATGTTCCAGAAATTCTACTATCGTCCTTTCGAGTTTTGTGCAAAGGGTGAATCGCCGAAACGGAGCCATATCCTGGATATATATCACTACTCTTGTCTTGGAGTAGTTGGGGCACGTGGAAATGAAATTGAACTGAATCCAAACTTGTGTTGCACTTGCTTTGCACGTTCAATTGGTGTTCAATGCTCTTGCTTTGGACGTGGTCCCCAACAATATTGCGCAAATCATGCAGAGCAGGAGAGAGGTCGGAGCCCCACTACGTCTGCAGAGATTGGGAGGGATGTGAGAGATGCCAAACAACGGAATGAGTGGTGGCTAAAGGTTCCATCTGCAGTTGAGCTAAAGAATGGAGGAGTCAAATTCCAGACCGATTGTAAAACCGTGGATGACATTAAATTTGAGGGTAAAACTCTCACTTTGGTGCCGTTGAAATTGGACGTGGACTCAGAAGTCTACATAAGAAATCTAATTGCAGTGGAAATATGTTCTCCACACTACAAGCACAAGAGAATGACTGCCTATGCTAAATTCATGCATGAGTTGTGCCAAACAGGAGGAGGAGTGGATGTGATGAGAGAGAGGCATGTCATTATTGGTAATCTTTGGTACAGTAAACGAGTGACACGACTATTGAGTGTCTCCAACCTCACAATTTCCCAACCAGCATGCAAATCTGTAAAAGAAACGAGGGAAAGATTGAACGAGTGCTATAAGACACGGCGCTCTATCATTCTTACTAGCCTTTGGAATGAGTTCTGGAAAGCCTACGGTTCAAAACCATGGCTGGTGGTTGGAGGTATTGGTGCCACAATAGTCCTCTTTCTTACTGCGATTCAAGTCTTTTGCTTGTTTAAATCCTGTGGAGCGTCGTCCAAATAAGGAAAAGAATCACAAGAGGGTTTCTCATGATTTCTATATATTATCAATAACTATGGTTCTCTTCCTTGCTCAATAAAAAAATTGTACTGTACTGAATGCCCTTTCATGGATTCTATAAAAAAATACTGGTCTTTCCCCTATGTTATGAAATTCAGTGTTCCTTGGCCATTTTATCCATCTCTAATATAACCTTTCAACGGGGACTACTGTTGTATTCTGAAGCGAACAATAGTTTATGGTGTGTATCTTCTACTGATTTCAGTCAATAATTATCTATAAACTAATTAAAATATGAATCTTTTTGTTGTACCAATTATAATAAAAGAATTAAAATAACGGGGGAAAAAAGGTGTTCGGCTCAGATAATCAGGATCGACCGCCAGTTCAGGGTATCTCAAGAGCGCAAAAGTCCACTGTTTCCATTTTCTTGCCGGATGATTTACTAACAACTCACATTTCTTATTTGCGGGGGACCGCTCTCGTCTGTAAGTTTAATGATTCCTCTTTGCAACTTTCGGAAATCTGTGATCGGGCTGATGGTCATTGGAAGGGTGTGAAAGTCTTCGTTTTTTAGGGTGTTGTTTGATCCCAAAGCATTTGGAGATTTTGTACATAAGCGTAAGGGCTAGTTTTGTAAAGGCTCTGGGCTATTCGCCTTATCTTGGGTACCTAATTTCGAACCAGATCCAAAGCTTTGCGCGTACATGCCTTGCTAGATCTCACTTCCTTTTCTCCCTCTAGATCAGTATTAAGTCTAAATGAGATGTCTCGACTCTGAGAGCAGCAGATCAACATCAAGGATGCCGAAACGATTGATCAGCTTTGACAGAATCATTCCTCGTCCCCAGATAAATGTAGTATTTCCAACATCACTCTTCAATCCCAGACTATGATGTTTCTCATGACAAATATTGGGTTAAAGTGTTGGTAAGTGAAGGCCCTTCCTCAGAACTATTTATTCATTCAACTATTGAAAACTCTTTGATGGAATATGGGGTACATCATCAAGAGCCAAGGCTGACGGTTCTCGAGTTCCCCAAAAGTCAGCTATTCTTTCAACTGATAGCAATTATTTACCGGAGGAAGATGATACTGATAAGTCGCGAGGGGTCAGCATATTTGTATCTTCAGAATTGTTAAAGAAAACTTTATCAGCTGGTCTTTTCTGATCAGCAAGTTTCATGAGTTCTTCAACAACAGGTAAATCAAGAACCAATTTTCCCAAAGTCTATAGGAAATGTGAATTGGAAGATATCCAACAATTTTCCGGACAGAAATGTGTTCGATTTTTCTGAGCGGCAAATTTAAACGGCAACAATTAGGTTTTGAACAAGAGGAAAAAATAGTTCAAGAAATAATGTTTTCTAACTCTCCACTTAATGTGAATTTGCAACTCTGTTATCATACTTTGCAAGGGTGTAAGAGTTATTTAATTCTAACTTGACATACCCTCTGTTTTGCTCTGTAATTTGTAGTGATTTGGTCTTCACCATTTGTTATAAGCAGTGACTGTGCATGAATCTTGCATGCAGTGGTTGGATTTATATAAAGCATATTTTGGTATGTGCAGGATCATGGTGTGTCAAAAAGTGGCGATGTGAAAAAAATAGAGCTTGAACACGTCTAAAAGCGCTTCAAAATCTGCTCTGACTTTTTTCCACCTATCCAGGTACCAAGCTTGGAAAGAAAGGCCGAGCCTTATCAGATATCCGATAATTATATGACATTATTATTATAATATTATAATAATATAAAAACATTATATTATAACAGTATAATACATTATAATATAATATTATTATAATAATTATTATTATACTATAATATAATAATTATTAAATATATAATATAATATTATTATTATTATATTATAATCGTATAATATTATATTATAATGTATTATATTATAATAATATAATATAATATTTTATATTATAATATATATATAAAATATAATATTTCAAATCTACATATAAAATATAAAATATGTTATATATCTTATATATAAAATATGAGATATGGGTGCGATCGGATATCCAATATAGTATCGGATATCCGATACCTATAGCATACATTAAAAAAAAGAATAGACCCACGGGCCCTTATCTCTCACATTTCAGGAGCCAGTATTAGCACGCGACTGGATATCAGATATCGAATATTAAGGTAATTTTTAAAATTTTTTAAACTAATTTTTAATCTAAATTCGATAGATTTTAGCATGATTTTGTTTGTTTTAGTTGAATCTAGAGTTTTTTTGAAAAAAAGGGTTAAAATTAAGGTTTTTTTTAAATATATATTATGTTTGGCAATTCAATAGGAATGGCTGATCAGAATGATGACACTGAGACAGGGAATAATATTCCTCTTAACCCCCCACCAAATGATCCAGAACCCCCACAAAACCATCCACCAAATGATCCTCTACCTCCTCAAAACCCTCCTCGAATCGAGGATTTGATAAATGAAAATCTCACTGAGTTGAGAGGTTTACATAGAACATATAATAATATACCCACATTAGCTCTTATGTTATCCACGTTAAACACCATAGTGGATAACATTGAAACCCTTACAAACTAACAAAATGCCACTCTTCATTGGTGTGATCAAATGCACAAGATGATTGATGATGGTTTGGATTATGATGAGGTTGCGGCCCTGAATATAAGCAAAGACAATTTGGGCAGCCTTTTTGCGAACCCGAAAATGGGTTTACCAGTTGACCCAAAAAAATTCAAACTATCAATTAAATGGTGCACAAATGATGCCATACGTGCAAACTTTTGGGATCGTTGGTGGATGGTCTTTGATATCCCTCCACATGGCAATTTAGACATACCATTTTATTTCCTTATAAAATTATATGCTGAATTTGTGTTGAAACTTAAAGTAAACTATTGGAGCATGAAGCCCAACATGGGCTTAGGACTAGGAGCTTCTTAGGATAGACCCTCTTCCCAACGGAAGAACGCTGGCACTTTTGTTCCCCCCACTGATATCTCCCCTCCTCCTCGAGTGCAACATCCAGATATTATGATAGAGGCTAACTCTCAGACTATCAGAGCCATTCATAGGCTGAGTAGCCTAATGATATCTCAGGCTAGGTCAATCCTACCTCCTTGTGTTGAAGATGCTGGTGCCAGTTCATCATTGGCTAGCTCATCACATGTTTGTGTGTCTCACACTTGCATTATGTGCAAGAATATTTGTCTAGGTCCCATAGGTGATCTTCCTGAGTATCATTTTGTATTAGACGAGGATACACCAAACACACACGCAGAGGCTACAAACCCTAATGCAAGAGAGGAGGGGAATGCAGAGGCATGGACTCCTTCGGTGTCGATACATGTATATATTTTTTTGTTATGACATATGTGATTTAAACTTAATTTTTATAATAGAGTAATTTTAATTTTTAAGCCATATTGACTTTTATATGTATGCGATCTTCATTCACGTTTAGTTGATGACCGAGGAGGAGCTCAGACAGATTGATGATGCCATGCTCTTGGCCATTTCATTTGGCCTTGAGACATCTATGATACATTATGTTGTGTTCGCATTTTTTGTTTATTTGATATTGTAGCATATATTGTTGCTAATCTTTCATCTTGCAGGTAGCACCTGTCCCAGAGGGACAAACTGCGGAGGGTGAGCCAGCACACATTGACAAAGGAAAGGTATTTAGGCACTTTCTATTTGATTAAATATCGATGCATTCTTGTAAAATGTTTGTGGTAATCCCATTTAATTAAACATTCTTTATTGTATATAGGGCATTGCTACTGGTGATGAGCCTATACAGATTCTGTGTCGTAGACCATCAGAGATTTCCATTCGCATTGAGAGTCCCATTGTATGTATAAGTATCATTTATTTTTTATTATCCTTATCTTCATAAATAAATTCAAAACTAATTTTTGTGATATTAACAACTACTATTTTGTATCTCATAGGAGACTCCTAGTGCACATGAGGTCCAACGAGACAATTATGTAGATTTGATGATGCAACCACTCACTCTTGAGGAGGAGCCTACAATAGTAAGTTGTAGTTTGAATTCATGATTAAATATGTTATAAATTAAGCATGCTATGAATTATAATGTTATAGTTTAAATTGTATATTCATCTGACAAAGGTATTTGAACATATATAGCCCACAATCAGAGAGGTACCAACATTGCCAAGGGCATACGAGAGGACTCCTAACCAACGTAGGAGGTCGACGAGAGAGGTATTTATTATGAAATTTTGATAGTATTAATCCCCATTATAAAAAATATCATTATGCATTTGAGTAATTCAATGTTAGATACGTAGAATCATTTAAATTTAGTAGTCTAACTTTGGATTTTCCTTTTTTGTTTATGTAGAAGGCATCCGATCCACCTAGTGCAGCGAAGAGGCTACATTTTGATCATCCACCAGCACCCTAGGATAGTATAGTTGTTGTAGGATGCATCATGAGAAATTTTGAGATGGCATATGCCACATTGTATATAGAAACATTGATATTATACACATTCTGATGGCATGATCAGCCACATTTTGTATATGGATCTATGTATTTTGATATATATTTGAGTACTTTGTCTATGGATAAATGATCTTTGATATATATTTGTGTAAAATTTTGTCTACGGATACATGTATTTTGATATATATTTTTGTCATTTATGTGCACAATGATATACATATTAATTTAGTATCTAGTATTGTTCAATTCATCGTGGATCATGTGTCATGCCCAAAATTTTACTACTAAAAAAACAACAATTTTTATTTTATTTTTGTAGCTTATGAAGTTGCATAAGAAATTACATATTGTAAAACAAGGTTATCATTGAATAGGAGTTCAAGACTCATGTGGATAGTGTCATCTGGTTGTAACATTTTAGTCATAGGTGGTTTTCAAATAGATTGGATGATAGTCTAGTTCAAGTTAGCATCATGAGTCAAAAGAGCAAATTCAAGATACAACACTCATAAATTAGTGAGCTAATTCATATCCTAACAAGCCTTTGATATTAATATTCTATTAGGGTCTATCGATTGTATCATATGGACTAGGTCGTGATTCTAGCATGTAAGGGAAGGGGATCAGAATTACTTATTATCCTCATTACCAATGTACACACATTCATTAATCATTACAATATATATTAATGTGACAATTACTATATGGTGTGGAAGTGTAGTATATATTAATCGATTAAACACATGTATCTAGAGAATTTAGATTTAGTACTCATCACATGAGCACCCTTAGTCAAATAAGAAAATGTGCACTTATCTACCACACTATATCTGATCTAACCATTGGAAATTAGAAAAGATATGCCCCAAAGGTAGCTTCGAAGTCTACATGATGGAGAAGGGGCCACTTGTATTGATAGTATCCATCATTCAACACATACTATACACAACTTATGGAATAAACAATTTTTTTTATGTGCCAAATGTATATCATGTGCTTGCATCCATATCTTACTATTTACAGGTCCTCTCAAAGATTGGACCAATACTGAGTCATTTTCTCCCTCTTTACTCTATTTAGTCATCCTTATGCATTCTATCAACATTTCTTCCTCACCAAACTAGCACTCACTACAGTTTCCTAAACACAAATATTACTATTTCAATACATAAATTAAACTCACTCTAACAAAAGATAATTACTAACTATCTAGCTCATCAACTACTAACTAATCTAGCTACATTGCCATGCTTTTACATTTACTATTTTAATTACTATAATTACTATACTATTACACTTACTTTTTACATTATTACATCTAATTATTCACCATAAGCTTACTTTCTCACTATCAATATTATTATTATCAATGCATGTTAAGATTCAAAGTAGTTTCATAGTACAAATTAGTAAGCACATAAAATGAGGAACTCTTAGTAAGTCTAAGGGCCAATTCAAAGTACTTAATTCAATAATAATTCACGATCACTATTTAAACACATCCTACTACACCATTTTATTGAGTGTGTCAATTTAAATTTGTTAGATGAATTATTTATGCAAGGATTAGGTGCAAGCATATAAATAAGGTTTGTATATAACATACCTTCTCGTTTTGACATATATGTATTCATCATTTCATGCAACTAACATAGTAAAATGTGGTGTACATGAATCATATTATCATTAATTATACATAGGGTACA
Organism: Cupressus sempervirens; assembly: GCA_028749045.1. Lineage (NCBI taxonomy): Eukaryota > Viridiplantae > Streptophyta > Pinopsida > Cupressales > Cupressaceae > Cupressus > Cupressus sempervirens. The sequence continues at coordinate 988,023,119 of CM053787.1, read as the reverse complement.
TAAGCTGACGAGCTACCTCTAATGACATGCCTATTGACCCTTATTACATACTAGGTAACTAATGCTTTATTCCTACACTACATTTTCAAATTGGTATATATATTCTATCGACTCTGATATTCTACTAATATCTTCAATCGAATCCACAACATTCATTATCTAACTAACATTCCCTCAAGCCAAATTTAAAATTCACTTGACATTAAATCCAACATCTACACAGGTTTGTCATGCATTCAATTCTATCTAGTAACTCTTATCTATCAATGTGCTTTATTGACTAGAAAAAACTAGATTTCAGTTATTATTTTAATCCACCATCCATCCTTATCCTTGATTCTCCAATCCCATCATCTCGACAACTTACTTCATATTAACCCTATTATATCTACATTCAACTATACTAATTTATAGTCTTAACGCTAATTTAATTAAACCCTCCATACTTAACATCATGTTCAATTATATATGCATTCTCGTAAACTTATTTATTTCATTTAATTTATTTTCCTATATTGAGCTTTTCCATTACCATATGGTTTAATTCTTACATGTTTCTAAATGAGCCCCTTGATATAAACATTACCCTTAAACTAAGCTCAAATACACTAAGTGTCATTATCCTCTACTCAAGACTTGAAATGATTAAATAATTATTTGATAAAAATAAAAAGAAATCTAAAGGGTGAATCTCCTATCCATCTTAAATCCTCATGATTCCCTAACTCTTACCAAGGCCACATTTCTTCCTACACGTGGTCCCCACAAGGTCCCATGTGGGTCATGTGTAGAATTTTGACTAATCCAAGCCTTAGGACATCTTTTTCCCATCCCTCCAATCGACAATCCTAATGTGAACAAATCATATTAAATGTCAACTTGACATTCTCCTAAGTACAAATCCCTTAGGATTGCTATCCCACTCCCCCTTAATTTCAAGTCGACTACCTATGCTTGGGAACACGTGACCACTGCTGCAAGGAGGGGATGACTAGTGCATAAGACAAGGATGTGACATAAACCCTTTATCCTATGCACCCAAGTATATTAATGGGGATGAAACCCCTTTTCAAGGAGTCAAGCTCAAGGATAAAAGTTTTGACATGACATGTCATAATGAATGTCAGATTTAACAATATGCCTTGGGGAGTGGAGAAATTTTTTTGCATTATGATGGCTTAGGAAATGTTGGGGGCTACTCTAGAAGGGCGGTCAAGATCAATCTTGGCTTTTATTTTATTTTTGAATTAAATATTTAAATTTGTCATATTCTCTAACATGCACACTAATATGCCTTTATTTCTTTAATTACTAATTTATTATTTGAGTGTTGGATGTGACTTAGAGGTCACAAGATTGTAATGTGTACCATTCTATCACTTAGGAAATATATTAGTCTAGGACACTCATTAGTCCCTAGATGCTATTATTATTATTATTTTTATTAGATAGCAGTCTAGAATCTGAGAATATTCTTTAATATTTTATTGCTCTGTATTAAGGAAGGGATTTATTTGCCTTTACCATACATTTTCCAGAGAGGAAAATGCATGCCTACAGCAATGTATCTCAGAGATTTTATTATGTCTTCTCTTACAACAAACTTCATTTTGTTATATCATAAAATTAATTTGATGATTTCCTTGCTTAGAATTGCATTAAGCTTGGTAATTAAAATCAATGTTATCCATGCATGTGATATGAACATAAAATTTTCCTTCCAAATTATTGAGTGCACAACAAGATTGTAAGCAATCTACTAAGTTTTAAATTTATACAATCAATGGTATCACATAACATCTATGGATTGTTATTATCAACTAATCATTTACAATACCACAAGGAGAAAACTTTCTTTCACATTTTCAAATGATAACAATGATGTCAAAGAAAATATGTGACTCATAACAATGCTTTCATAACAATATAAACTCCAAATGAAACATGCATATACAACCTTATCAATTATTTCCTCTACACATACATTAGGTAACAATGATACAATCTCCTTCCATCACAATGGGGCAACATAAGGGACTTTTCAAAATCATAAGGAACATGAACATTGAAAGATATGGACAATGAGTAGCATGAACATTGTCCAACATGATTGTTGAGAACATGAACAAGCTAGTGAATCCTCCTTCACAAATGAGGGCACAATGTCAAGTTTTCTCATCCAACATCAATCTGCAAGATGATCATTCCAAGCCATTTCCATTGCTCCCTTGGACACAAATCTGCATATGCAACACAAAAAAATAATAAGGACCATGGGTGCTTTCCACCCAACCATAGGCCTCAAAGAGACCACCCCCACGGTAGGGAACAAGGCTCAAACTGGGATACACATACAATCGTTCAATGCATAAACATTACATTTCAAACTTGAACAATTTCCCCACAAGGCTATTTCACAATGGCTTCATAGATGGAACCATAAACATAGGGTGAAGGTGTGTTCTAAAATGGAGACTTGCCATACCAAACCATATTTGCAATAAACAATTTTCATGCCCTCTCAGGGCTATCATAATTCAGCAATTTTCATGCCCTCTCGGGGCTATCATAAATCAACAATTTAATGCCCTCTCAAGGCCTCCACATTTCCTCCTCCAAACCCACTACCATCAGCTGTAACTCCTCAAACTTCCTTTCTACACCATACTTTCCTTATCACGCCTAGCAAGATATGAATGGTTATGACATACAATGGAGCCCATACTCCAAGGTTCTCAATACATTTTTCGAACCCAACTTAAACCCTTCACCCTGAACTTCTCTTCCCTTCCCACAAGGGTGAGTGTAAGTCCCACGCCCATAACAACACTCAAGCACAAAACAAGAAAACAAAACCAATTAGAAATAAAACAAGAAATTTTCAAGAGCACATCACATTTTTACAACACAATATCAACACCCATAATACAACAAGGAAATAGACGAAATCCAAACCTCATACACACAATACTCCACACAATACAACAAGATACACAATGGTGTCACACTAATCTACATAGAATGAACACCATTCAAGAACTCACATGAATGCTACTCCACAATGCAATGCAATGCAATGCATACTCCATTGATAAACTCCACACTTGCATATTTCCTTAACCATGCTTATAGAAAGAAATGGAAAAGAAGCAAGTTTTAGATACCAACCTTGGTCCAAGCTAGGGTGCAAATATTTGTAGTAGAGCTCCCCTAATCTCCCTCCAAAACCTAACTGTCTCTAAAATTAGAGAGTGGGAAGACACCCCACTAGTTTGGCCAAGACCCTCTAATAAAGCCTTTCCACTAACTTATTTTAGCAAAAACACTAAGCCACTACTTCTTACAAAATTGTCTGGTCTAATGGTTCATTGATAGCCCTCACAAGCTCTGAGTTATGACCTTGAAAAGATCGACCTCAAAATGCACTTAGAGCACCTTGGAGACTCCTCGATACGGGGTGGCCGCAAATGATGGATGGTCTCCGTGGCAAGAAAAAGGGTGTGATTAGGGTTCACCCACCCATCCGGAGCTAATGGCACTAACGATTTGATGCCAAGATCAGCGGTTTCAAAGTTACGTTGTGGTGCACCTATGAACTGAGGCACATTGAGAGTTTTGGCATCGAGCGAGATCACTGTGCCGAATCCAAATAGAATGTGATCTCATGAAAATGAGATAGGTTATTTTAGGCCTCAGTATCACTATCCTATAGCATTTGACAGTTCATTGATAGCCCTCATGACCTTTGAGTTATGACCCTCGAAAGATTGACCTCAAAATGCACTTAAAGCACCTTGGAGACTCCTTGGTACGGGGTGGCCACAATTAATGGATGATCTCCATGGCTGGAACAAGGGTGTGACTAGGGTTCACCTTCCCATATAGAGCTAATGGCACTGACGATTCGATGCCAAGATGAGTGGTTTCAAAGTTACACTGTGGTGCACCTATGAACTGAGGCACACTGTGAGTTTTGGCATCGAGCGAGATTGCTGTACCAAATCCTAATGGAATGTGATCTCTCAAAAATGAGATAGGTTATTTTAGGCCTCAATATCACTATCCTATAGCATTTAACAGCTCATCGATAGCCTTCACGAGCTCTAAGTTATGACCCTCGAAAGATCGACCTCAAAATGCACTTAGAGCACCTTGGAGACTCCTCAGTACGGGGTGGCCGCAAATAATGGATGGTCTCTGTGGCTAGAAAAAGGGTGTGACTAGGGTTCACCTACCCATCTAAAGCTAATGGAACTGATGGTTCAATGCCAAGATCAGCAGTTTCAAAGTTACGCTGTGGTGCACCTATGAACTGAGGCACATTGTGGGTTTTTTTGCATCGAGCAAGATCACTGTGCCAAATCCAAATGAAATGTGATCTCTTGAAAATGAGATAATTTATTTTAGGCCTCAGTATCATCGTCCTATAGCATTTGATAGTTCATTGATAGCCCTCACGAGCTTCGAGTTATGACCCATGAAAGATCAACCTTGAAATGCACTTAGAGCACCTTGGAGACTCCTCGGTACGGGGTGGCCGCAAATGATGGATGCTCTTTGTGACCTAAGAAATGGTGTGACTAGGGTTCACCCGCCCATTCAAAGCTAATGGCACTGTCGATTCGATGCCAAGATCAACGATTTCAAAGTTACGCTGTGGTGCACCTATGAACTAGCACACTACGAGTTTTGGCATCGAGCGAGATTGCTGTGTCGAATCCAAACAGAATGTGATCTCTCAAAAATGAGATAGGTTATTTTAGGCCTCAACATTAGTGTCTTGTAGCATTCAATAGTTTATTGATAGCCCTCACGAGCTTCGAGTTATGACCCTCAGAAGATCAACCTCAAAACACACTTAGAGAACCTTAGGGACTCCTCGGTACAGGGTGGCCATGGAGGATAGAGGGTCTCTGTGGTTGGAACAATGGTGTTGCTAGGGTTCACCCACCCACTTGGAGCTAATGGCATTGACTTGTAGCTGTTAGGAGTTAGATTTTGAAAAGTTGTCAAGAAAGGTTGACCCCTTTGACTTGTATCATGAAAGGTTGCTTTGTGCCTTGCTTGATTGTTTGAAGACTACTCCATGTGTCACTATCTTTCTTGGAAAAAAATTTGTTTTTGAACATCAAGCTTGCAATATTATCAATTATTGTCAAACTTTTTCAACCAAGTCAAAACATCAAGTGCAAATATTTGTTTGCATTTTTTGCTAAGGGGAGTTTCATAAATTGACTTTGATTTTCTATGTCTCTAGTGCTTGAACATGCTTAAAATGGCTCTTTGGTCTTAGAGCTATTGGTATTTTCTAACTTCATGGTCTATGATATGCATACTAAGAATTTATTTCACTAAATGGTTTCCTTGATCTATTAACTACACTTAAATTTGTTCACTTGTCATCTCTCTTTCTTTATCTACATTGCTATTTGGGATTTTTTCGTAGCTCTTGACTTGAGTCACTAGTGTTATAACCTACTTGGAAAATTTGTTTGACAAGTCACTCATTCATTTCTACCTCTCTTTGACATGTGAACACTCTACCTCTCTAGTTTAGACATCAAGTTATCTTGTGTCACCTTATTAGCTTCCTCTAGTCTCCTTCATGCTTTATTATCTATGTACCACTATGGTATTCAAACCTTGTGCTACCAAACCTCAACCAAATCTAGATGATCATGATATCCTCCATGCCACTAAAGAGTTTCAAGATCTATATGTTCAATACAAAGAGCTAGAAGAGACAAATAATCTTTCTTACCTTCATCTCTCTAAGCACATGATAGAAATCAATTCTAAACTTGAGAAAAGGTTAGAGGAGAATATTTCATTCTTAAATTAATCTCCCTTAAGACCTTTACATACACATGGGTCATCTTCTTCAAGGTCTACATATTGTACTCCAAGACATCAAATATCTTCATCTTCTAGATCTAAAGACCTCTTTAGAGAACAAGAAAGTGATACCTCCTTTGAGCCTATGCCAAACTTTCATTATGGACCTATCTTTGACCAAGATAGTGATGAAGACTTGCCTTGAAATCTAAAATAAAACTAGCCACACTGATATCTTTTCCAACCAATTCACATCTAGAGCTCTCACCTCCACTCTTCAATGTGTATTTCACCATTTCATATACCTTTTTTTTTCACTATTGTCTTTCCAAGATCTTGTTCGCACTCCTCATGGAAACATGTGTCAAACTTGGATAAGCCACCACATTCTGAACACTTCTCATTTAAGCAAGCATTTCGATAAAAGAAACAACCATCAACTCCACCACATAAAATTTGATCTAGAAAGTCTCTTGATGGTTTTGGAAGCCCACTAGCACCACAATCTTCCAAAATTTCTTTACTATGCAAAGAAGAACGGATGGAGCGTAATAGTTTATAATGCATAGAAAACTCAACATGATATTTGCAACAACATGTATTTCAAATTTTGAGTGGCACACAATAAAATGGCTTCAAAGATTCAAAAGCCCTTTGTGATATATGAAGACTTGGATGACTCTCTCTAAATTGTTTGAACAACATAGTTTGACTTACCTCCAAACAGTGTTTAGGATGTGGCGTGCGGTCTCTGATGCCGATTCTCAACTTTAACACGTCTTTAGCATTGGGTGATACTTGTGAGTTGGAGTGCCAAAATTGTGTAATTTCTTCCTTCACATCATCTAATAGCTTCTTATCAAAACATGGAAGTCTCCCACCAAATGCCCATGTTTCATTTTGAAGAGGATCATCGATTTTCTCTTGTCGACTAAGTGCTCTTCTCAAAGTAGTATGATTTAGATTCAAATCAATACAAGTTTGTCTCATATATCTACCCTTTCTCAAATGATGACTTACCAAAGAGGTTGTAATAACCCTTCGAGCAGCTCTATTATCCTTCTCCCTGTTATTTTTCTCAATGCTATTGAGAGTATTGAAAAGATTCTTCACAATAATGGCATTTCTTTCCAACTTTTTATTGACACAAATCTTCAATTTGGAAAGCATAGGTATCATCTTTTGCATCTTTAATAAGTGCATGAAAAGCTAACATTGCTCTACCACTGTCTTGTTGTTGAAAAATATCTGATATAGTCTTAAGCCCATAACCGAATGGTTCTTTCTAATTTTTTCCCTTCCAAACTAGTAATAATCATTTCATCAATTTAAATTATCCATTTTGGTGTTTTAGAACCTTCATGTCGATTATAATTAGGAGATATGTAACGTTCTTGTACATTAGGTTCCTGTGCATTGTCATCTTGGACATGGTCAATTATGCAATTTGGATTATGACTTGATAGCATTTCATCTTCAAAATTTTCATTCTCTAAATTTTCAATTTCGGCATTATCATTTTCAATAGGTACATTTTCATTCCCCAACTGTACATATTCATTATTTGACTCTATGATTTCACCTTGGACTAATTCATCGTCAACTTGAGTGATATTCCGCATACATTGTCTTTTTCTTCGGTGTTCCATTTTGTCTCTTTCCCTATATGCCACAATGTCTTCATTGGATATCTTCTTTTTGCGTTCATCCTTTCAACGACTGCTGCTCCCCATTGAAATGAAAAATTCAAACACCTAAGGTTATATTTTCAATTTTTTTTTGATTGGTTGGGCCCTAAAATGCACTTTTTTGCAAAACCCGTAAAAAAAATTGAAAAAGCGATGTTGTCGTGTCTACAGGGATAGGGATATGTTGGAGACTGGTGCCAGGAGAAATTGGATATCCAATTTTCTCCAATGACATTTGGACGGAAAACAGCCTTTGCTATAATAGTATTAATATTAGAATAATTATTGGAGGGAAACCGACTTTGGTTTATTAGTATTAATATATAGTATCAATATTATTATTATACCTATAATAGTATTCTTATTATTACTATAGATATAATAGTATTAATGTTTAGTGTTTATTTATATTATTATTATTATAGCTATAATAGTACTATTATTATTACTATAGATATAATAGTATTAATATTTAGTGTTTACTTATATTATTATTATTATTATGCTACAATAGTATTAATAGCATATAAATATGTCATCATTTAATGGGTCAAAGGGGGTCATAGGTCAACCTATGACCTCCTTTGACCCATATTAAACATTCTACTATGTCCTTAGGGGTCGGACATATCTCATCATTTAATAGGTCGTGGGGGCTCATAGGTCAACCTATGACCCCTTTCACACATATTAACCATTCTAATATGTCCCTAGGGGTCCTAGGACCCCTAGGGACATATGTCATCATTTAATGGGTCAAAGGGGGTCATAGGTCACCCTATGACCCCCTTTGACCCATATTAACAATTCTAATATGTCCCTAGGGGTCCTAGGACCCCTAGGGACATAACTCATCATTTAACGGGTGAAAGGGGGTCATAGGTCAACCTATGACCCCCTTTCACACATATTAACCATTCTAATATGTCCCTAGGGGTCCTAGGACCCCTAAGGACATATGTTCTCATTTAATGGGACGACCCCCTTTGACCCATATATTCCATTCTAATATGTCTCTAGGGGTCTTAAGATCCCTAGGGACATATCTCATCACTTAATGGGCCGTGGCGAGTCATAAGTCAACGTATGACCCCCTTTCACACATATTAACCATTTTAATATGTCCCTAAGGGTCCTAGGACCTTTAGGGACATATGTCACCATTTAATGGGTCAAAGGGGCCTATGACCACCTTTGACCCATATTAACCATTCTAATATGTCCATGGGTCAAAGGGAGTCATAGGTCACCCTATGACCCCCTTTACCCATATTAACCATTCTAATATGTTCTTAGAGGTCCTAGGACCCCTAGGGACATATGTCATCATTTCATGGCTCGTGGGGGGTCATAGGTCAACCTACGACCCCCTTTGACTCATATTAACCATTCCAATATGTCCCTAAGGGTCCTAGGACCCCTAGGGACATATTGTGCTATTTAACAGTTCAAAGGGGGTCATAGATCAACTTATGACCCCCTTTCACACATATTAACCATTCCAATATGTCCCTAGGGGTCTTGGGACCCCTAGGGATGTATCTCGTCATTTAAGGGGTCGAAGGGGGTCATAGGTCACCCTATGACCCCCTTTGACCCATATATACCATTCTAATATGTCCCTAGGGGTCCTAGGACCCCTAAGGACACATGTCATCATTTAATGGGTCAAAGGGGGTCATACGTCACCCTATGACCCCCTTTGATCAATATTAACCATTCTAATATGTCCCTAGGGGTCCTAGGACCCCTAGGGACATATGTCATTATTTCATGCATCGTGGAGCGTCATAGGTCAACCTATGACCCCCTTTGACCCATATTAACCATTGTAATATGTCCCTATGGGTCCAAGGACCCCTAAGGACATATCTCATCATTTAACGGGTCAAAGGGGGTCATAGGTCAACATATGACCCCCTTTCACACATATTAACCGTTCTAATATGTCTCTAGGGGTCCTAGGAACCCTAGGGACATATCTCATCAATTAAGGGGTCACCCTATGACCCCCTTTGACCAATATGAATGACTCTAATATGTCCCTAGGGGTCCTAGGAGCCCTAGAGACATATGTCATCATTTAATGGGTCAAAATGGGTCATAGATCACCCTATAACCCCCTTTGACCCATATTAACCATTGTAATATGTCGCTAGGGGTCCTAAGACCCCTAGGGACATATATCATAATTTAATGCATCAAAGGGGGTCAATAGTTGACCTATGATCCCCTTTGATCCATATTTACCATTCTAATATGTCCCTAGCGGTCTTAAGACCTCTAGGGACATATCTCGTCATTTAGTAGGTCAAAGGGGGTCATAGGTTGACCTATGACCCCCTTTCACACATATTAACCATTCTAATATGTCCTTAGGGGTCCTAGGACCCCTAGGGACATATGTTGTCATTTAATGGTTCAAAGAGGTTCATAGGTCACTCTATGACACCCTTTGACCCATATATACCATTCTAATATGTCCCTAGGGGATCTAGGACCCCTAGGGACATATCTCATCATTTAATGAGTCGTGGGGGGTCATAGGTCAACCTATGACCCCCTTTCACACATATTAAACATTCTAATATGTTTCTAGGGGTCCTACGACCCCTAGGGACATATGTCATCATTTAATGGATCAAAGGGGTCATAGGTCACCCTATGACCCCTTTTGACCCATATTAACCATTCTAATATGTTAATGGGTCAAAGGTGACCTATGACCCACTTTGATCCATATTAACCATTCTAATATGTCCCCAGGGGTCCTAGGACCCCTAGGGACATATGTCATCATTTCATGGGTCGTGGGGGGTCATAGGTCAACCTATGACACCCTTTGACCCATCTTAACTATTCTAATATGTCCCTAAAGGTCCTAGGACCCCTAGGGACATATCTCGTCATTTAACGGGTCAAAAGTAGTCATCGGTCAACCTATGACCCTCTTTTACACATATTAACCATTCTAATATTTTTGTAGGGGTCCTACGGCCCCTTGAGACATATCTCATCATTTAAGAGGTCGAAAGGGGTCATACGTCACCCTATGATCCTCTTTGACCCATATATACTATTCTAATATGTCCCTAGGGGTCTGAGGACCCCTAGGGACATATGTCATCTTTTAATGCATCAAAGGGGGTCATAGTTCATCTTATGACCCCCTTTGATCCATATTAACCATTCTAATATGTCCTAGGGGTGCTACGACCCCTAGGCACATTTTAATGGGTTGTGGGAGGTCATAGGTCACCCTATGACACCTTTCACACATATTAATCATTATAATATGTTCCTATGGGTCCTAGGACCCCTAGGGACATATGTCATAATTTAATGGGCCAAAAGGGGTCATAGGTCACCCTATGACCCTTTTTGAACCATATTAACCATTGTAATATGTCGTTAGGGGTCCTATGGTCCCTATGGACATATGTCATCATTTAATGCGTCAAAAGGGGTCAATGGTTGACCTATGACCCCTTTTGATCCATATTAACCATTCTAATATGTCCCTAGGGGTCCTAGGACCCCTAGGGACATATCTCATAATTTAATGGGTCAAAGGGGGTCATAGGTCAACCTATGACCCCCTTTCACACATATTAACCATTCTAATATATCCCTAGGGGTCTTAGGACCTTGAGGGACATATGTCATCATTTAATAGGTCAAATGGGTTCATAGGTCACCCTATGACCTCTTTTGACCCATATATACCATTCTAGTATCTCCTTAGGGGCCTTAGGACCCCAAGGTCATATCTCATTATTTAATGGGTCGTGGGGGGTCATATGTCAACCTATGACCCCCTTTCACACATATTAAGAATTCTAATATGTCCCTAGGGGTCCTAGGACCCCTAGAGACATATGTAGTCATTTAATTGGTCAAAGGGGGTCATAGGTCACCTTATGACCCCCTTTGACCCATATTAACCATTCTAATATGTCCATGGGTCAATGGGGGTGATAGGTCACCTTATGACCTCCTTTGACCCATATTAACCATTCGAATATGTTCGTAGGGGTCCTAGAACCTATAGGGATATATGTCATCATTTCATGGGCCATGGGGGGTCACAAGTCAACCTATGACCCCCTTTGACCCATATTAACCATTCTAATATGTCCCTAAGTGTCTTACGACTTCTAGGGACATATCTCATCATTTAACGGGTTAAAAGAGGTCATAGGTCAACTTATGACCCCCTTTCACATATATTAACTATTCTAATATGTCCCTACGGGTCCTAGAACCCCTAGGAACGTATCTCGTCATTTAATGGGTCGAAGGGGTTCATAGGTCATTGTATGACCCCCTTTGACCCATATATACCATCCTAATATGTCCTTAGGGGTCCTAGGACCCCTAAGGACATATGTCATCATTTAATGAGTCAAAGGCGGTCATAGGTCACCCTATGATCCCCTTTGACCCATATTAACAATTTTAATATATCTCTAGGACCCCTAGGCACATATCTCATCATTTAATGGGTCGTGGGGAGTCATAGGTCACCCTATGACCCCATTTCACACATATAAACAAATATAATATGTCCCTATGGGTTCTAAGACCTCTAGGGATATATGTCATCATTTAATGGGTCAAAGGGGGTCATAGGTCAACCTATGACCCCCTTTGACCCATATTAACCATTTTAATATGTCCCTAGGGGTCCTCAAAACCTTAGGGACATATCTTATCATTTAACGGGTCATGGGGGGTCACTGGTCGACTTATGAATCCCTTTGACCCATATTAACCATTTTGATATGTCCCTAGGGGTCCTAAGACCCCTAGGGACATATCTCATCATTTAATGGGTCGTGGGGGTTCATAGATCAACCTATGACCCCCTTTCACACATATTAACCATTCTAATATGTCCCTAAGGGTCTTAGGACCCCTAAGCACATATTTTGTCATTTAATGGGTCAAAAAAGGGGTCATAGGTCACCCTATGACCCATTTTGACCCATATATACTATTCTAATATGTCGTTAGGGGTTCTAGGACCCCTAAGGACATATCTCATTATTTAATGGGTCATGGGGGGTCATAGGTCAACCTATGACCCCCTTTCACACATATTACCCTTTCTAATATGTTCCTAGGGGTTATAGGATCTCTTGGGACATATGTCATCATTTAATGGGTCAAAAGGGGTCATAGGTCACCCTATTACCCCCTTTGACCCATATTAATCATTCTAATATGTGCATGGGTCAAAGGAGGTCATAGGTCACCCTATGACCCCCTTTGATCCATATTAACCATTCTAATATGTCCCTAGGGGTCCTAGGACCCCTAGGGAAATATGTCATCATTTCATGGGTCAAAAGACCCTTTGACCCCCTTTCACTTGTATGAACGATTCTAATATGTCCTTAGGGATCCTAGGACCTCTAGGGATATATGTCATTATTTAATGGGTCAACGGGGGTCATAGGTCACCCTATGACTCCCTTTGACCCATATTAACCATTCTAATATGTCCTTAGGGGTCTTAGGATCTCTAGGGACATATCTCGTTATTTAATTGGTCAAAGGGGGTCATAGGACAACCTATGACCCCTTTTCACACATATTAACCATTCTAATATGTCCCTATGAGTCCTAAGACCTTTAAGGACATATGTCATCATTTAATGAGACAAAAGGGTTCATAGGTCACCCTATGACCCCCGTTAACCTCTATGAACAATTCTAATATGTCCCTAGGGGGACCCCTAAGGACATATGTCATCATTTAATGTGTGACCTATGACCCCCTTTGACCCATATGAATGATTCTAATATGTCCCTAGGGGTCTTAGGACCCTTAGAGACATATGTCATCATTTAATGGGTCAAAGGGGGTCATAGGTCACCCTATGACCCCCTTTGAGCAATATGAACGATTCTAATATGTCCCTAAGGGTCCTAGGACCCCTAGGGACATATGTCGTCATTTAATGGGTCCAAAGAGGTCATAGGTCACCCTATGACCTCCTTTGACCTATATTAACCATTGTAATATGTCGGTAGGGGTCCTTGGACCCTTAGGCACATATGTCATCATTTAATGTGTCAAAGGGTGTCAATGGTTGACCTATGACCCCCTTTGACTCATATATATTAATAATATACATATTTATTAATAACACACACACACACAGATATATATATATATGTGTGTGTGTGTGTGTGTGTGTGTGGGTAAGTGCACAAAGTTGTGGTGCCAAAAGGGGGTATAAGTGGACACCTTTTTCCTGAAATCAGCAAATTCTGGACTTCAACAAGAATTTGAAGATAGTTACGCTCAAAATTTTAAGATATGACAAAAAAAAAAGTCGTAGTCCTTTGAATCTAGTTTCTAAACTACTAATTTTTTTTCAAAATGGTTTAGTTTTAGGTCCTCAAAAAAGGGGGCCATAGAAAGTGGTACTCTTTATTCCAAAAAAACATAACATAGTACAAAGTGTGCCCCCCCTAACATTTTAACTTTTTTTTTGAAATTCTTTAATCGCTCCAGTCAAAAGTTACCTAACACTATGTAGTTTATCCCAAATTTTTTGAGTAATTTAATAATGTGTATTTTTTTTTAATGAATTTTTAAATTAGACCCATCCCAAAAACGTGAAATATCTGTGTGTTCCCCCTAGAAATGATTGAAAACTAATCTAAAATTGAAACTTCTTTTTTTCAAAGTGTGTAGAATGGAGTCTAGTTTCTAAAAAACTAAGTTGTTACAAAATTCGATGAATGAGCTAAAATCTACAGCCCAATTAGTACATGGTGGTTTTTGACAAAAAATGAACATACATTCAAAATAAATTATAGATGAAAGACTTAAAATAGTTCAAATTAAAAATAAATTATATGGTTAGATAGCTAACACAGAGACCTATAATGTTATGTAACTTGATCTTATCGATACCCAACCACGAAGAATCTTGGAGGGGAGCACACAAGAAAAATCAATCATTTTTTGTATGTGTACTGAAAAACACGTCTCAGACCTGTTTATAAACTCCAAACCTTTGGGTTGGATCTCCAAGGCAAAACCAAGCCTTAAGCTTGGTTTTAATGCAAAGCTTTGAATAGCGTGTGCGCCCTATAGCGCGCACGCCCTATTAAAATGCTATTGAATTCAATGTAGTGCGCACGCGCTATAGTGCGCACGCACTATTGAGACCTAAATTGCAAACCAAAACCAAGAGAGAGCTGGGGGGTGGGGCGAGGGAATGGATATTTTTGTGTGTGAGAGAGATAGAGAGAAAGTAAGGGATGGGAGAGGGGAGAGAGGAAGTGAGAAAGAGTAGGGGTGGCAGAGAGAGTATAGGATAGGAGATAGAGGAAATGTGAGAGAGTAGGGGTGGCAAAGAGAGTACAAGATGCAAGAGAGAGGAAGTGTGAGAGAGAGAGTAGAGGTGGCAAAGAGAGAGTATAGGATGGGGGAGAGAGATTGAAAGTAGGGGATTGGAGAGAGAGGAAGTGTGAGAGAGAGTACAAGTTGGGAGAGAGAGATTGAGAGTAGGGGATGGGGGAGAGAGAGAGTAGGTGGTGGGAGACGGAGTGGGAGAGGAAGAGTGAGAGAGAGGAGGATGGGAGTGCATGTGTGTGAAAGAGAGAGAGTAGAGAATGGGAGAGGGGGAAGATAGAGTAGCTTGAGAGAGAGTAGGGGATGGAAGAGAGAGTAGGCGATGGGAGAGGGAGTGGGAGAGGGAGAGAGAGAGGGGGGATGGAAATGTGTGTAAGAGAGAAAGAGAGAGAGTGTGAAAATGTGAGAGAGGGTAGGGGGTAGTAGAGAGAGAGTAGAGAGGGAGAGAGTGAGAGAGAGAGAGAGAGTGAGAGAGAGTGAGAGTAGGTAGTGGGAGAGGGAGAGCGAGTGAGAGAAAAAGTAGAGGATGGGAGAGGAGAGAGGGGGGATGGGTGTGTGTGAAAGAGAGAGAGTAGGGAATGAGAGAGGGGAGAGAGATAGAGAGAGTAGGGGATGTGATAGAAAGAGAGTAAGAAATGGCAGAGGGAGTCGGAGAGGGAGAGAGAGGGTGGATGGAAGAGAAAGAGATTAGGAAATGGTAGAGGGAGTGGGAGAGGGAGAGAGAGGGGGGATGGAAGTGTGTGTAAGAGAGAAAGTAGGGGATGGGAGAGAGTGTGAGAGAGAGTAGGGGTGGAAAAGAGAGAGAGTGAGAGTAGGGGATGGGAGAGAGAGGGAGAGAGAGAGAGAGATAGTAGGCGATGGGAGAGGGAGTGGGAGGGAGGGAGAGAGGGGGAATGGAAGTGTGTAAGAGAGATAGAGTTGGTGATGGGAGAGAGTAGGCAATGGGAGAGGGAGTGAGAGAGAGAGAGGGGGGGGAATGGGAATGTGTATAAGAGAGATAGAGTAGGGGATGGGAGAGAGTGTGAGAGTTTGAGAGAGAGTAGGGGGTGGTAGAGAGAGCTTGTATAGGATGGGGGTGAGAGAGAGAGAGAGAGAGAGAGAGAGTAGGGGATGGGAGAGAGAAAGTAAAGAGGGAAAGAGAGTACTTGAGAGAGAGAGATAGTAGGTGGTGCAAGAGGGAGTGGGAGAGGGAGAGAGAGGGGGGATGGGAGTGTGTGTGACAAATCTAGAGAGTAGGGGATGGGAGAGGAGAGAGAGAGGGGGGGCATGGGAGTGCGTGTCTATAAAAGAGAGAGTAGGGGATGGGAGAGGGGAGAGAGAGAGTAGGGGATGGGGGAGAGGGAGTGGGAGAGGGAGAGAGAGAGGGGGGGAATGGGAATGTGTGTAAGAGAGACAGAGTAGGGGATGGGAGAGAGTGTGAGAGTGTAAGAGAGAGTATGTGGTGGTAGAGAGAGCTCGTATGGGATGGGAGAGAGAGAGTGAGATTAGGGGATGGGAGTGTGAGAGAGAGTAGGGGATGGGAGAGAGAGAGAGTGAGAGTAAGGGATGGGATGGGAGAGAGAGAGAGAGTAGAGAGGGAGAGAGAGAACTTGAGAGAGAGAGAGAGATCTAGTAGGCGGTAGGAGAGGGAGAGGGAGAGAGATAGGGGGGATGGGAGTGTGCGTGACAGATATAGAGAGTAGGGGATGGGAGAGAAGAGAGTGGGGGGATAAGAGTGTGTGTGTCTATGAAAGAGAGAGAGTAGGGGATGGGAGAGAGTGTGAGAGTGTGAGAGAGAGTAGGGGGTGGCAGAGAGAGAGTACGAGATGGGACAGACAGAGTGAAAGGATGGGAGAGAGTGAGAGAGAGAGTAGGGGGCGGCAGAGAGAGAGAGAGTACGAGATGGGAGAGATAGAGTGAAAGGATGGGAGAGAGTGTGAGAGAGAGTAGGGGATGGGAGAGGGTATGAGAGAGAGTTGGGAATGGGAGAGAGAGAGTAAGAGTAGTGGATGGGAGAGAGAGAGTAGAGAGGGAGAGAGAGAACTTGAGAGAGAGAAATAGTAGGTGACCTGGGAGAGGGAGTGGGAGAGGAGGAGAGAGAGGGATGGGAGTACGTGTGACAAATCTAGAGAGCAAGGGATGGCAGAGAAGAGAGAGGGGGGATGGGAGTGTGAGTGAGTGTGTGTGTTTGTGAAAGAGAGAGAGTAGGGGGTGGCAAAGAGAGAGTATGAGATGGGAGAGATAGAGTGAAAGGATGGGAAAGAGTGTGAGAGAGAGTAGGAGGTGACAGAGAGAGAGAGAGAGAGTACGAGATGAGAGAGACAGAGTGAAAGGATGAGAGAGAGTGTCAGAGAGAGTAGGGGATGGGAGAGAGTGTGAGAGAGAGTTGGGGATTGGAGAGAGAGAGAGAGTAAGAGTAGGGGATGGGAGAGAGAGAGAGAGGGTAGAGAGGGAGAGAGAGAACTTGAGAGAGAGAGAGAGATAGTAGGTGGTGGGAGAGGGAGTGGGAGAGGAGGAGAGAGAGGGATGGGAGTGCGTGTGAGCGATCTAGAGAGTAAGGGATGGGAGAGCGAGAGGGGGATGGGAGTGTGTATCTGCAAAAGAGAGAGTTTAGGGGATGGGAGAGGGGAGAGAGAGAGTAGAGGATGGGAGTGTGTGTAAGAGAGAGTAGGGGATGGGAGAGAGTGTGAGAGAGAGTAGGAGGTGGCAGAGAGAGAGAGAGAGTAAGAAGTGGGAGAGGGAGGATGGGAGTGTGTGTGAGAGATCTAAAGAGTAAAGGATGGGAGAGGGGAGAGAGAGAGAGTGTAGGGGATGGGAGAGGGGAGAGAGAGTAGGAAGAGAGAGAGTAGGGAGAGAGAGAGAGTAGGGAGGGTCGAGAGTGATGTGTTCTCATATAGTGCGTACGCTCTATAGCGCGTATGCACTATGTGAAATCACCTAAAAAATGGTCAAAAAGAAACTTTGGGGCCCGTTTCATTCATTCTCTGCTTTTGTTCTATTCTACACTCTATTATCCTGACAGAAATCGCAGGTTTCAACACAGCAAACATTCTTTCAAAGTCGCAAACACTATTTCAAGCTAACAAACACTATTTCAAGGTGGCAAACACTTTTGGAAGCTAACAAACACCAAATTCAATCATTGGATACACGATTTGAAGACTTTTTGAATATTCCTTATATAGAAAAGGTTAGTGCAATCTATTTTAAATATTGTTTGTTGATATATAGATACAAATTTGATTATAATTTGACATGTTGTTTAATATATAGTGAATTCATTAAAATTTGTATGTTTCAATGAAACATTATTTTGAAATGGTTAGAAATTTGACAAGTCGTTTTATATATATATTGTGTATTCATTCAAATAATTATAATTTTTATATGTATTTGAATAATTTGTAATTTACACATTTTAATTAATTCAAATGTTTGAATAATTTGACATGTAGAAATCATCATCATGCCAAGGAAGAAACCAAAAAATCAAACAAATGAAGATAGGGAGAGAGATTTGGAAATTAAAAGAGATAAAATGAAATTACTACATGAGCAAAGAAAATTGCAAAGCAATAATGAAGAATTGACTTTCGAAGAGGATCAAGAACCACCGGTACCAAGAAACAAAGAGGAAGAATTGGAAAGACAAAGAGAACGAATGAGACTGTTACGCTCAAGAAGACAATTGAATTGTGAAGCTACACCATCTTCTAATGTTGGAGTCATATCGTCTGCTACACCATCTTCCAATGTTGAAGTCATATCATCCTCTCATGTTGAAGAGACACCGATTTGTAGATCCGACGATATACACACTCCATCATGTCATGTTGAAGGCACAACATCAACACATCAAGTAGGTGATATTCCATCTTTTGCATCTTATTGCCAAGGCACATCATCTTCGGTTCAAGGTACGCAATACACTCAACCTTATGTTGATGTTCAAAATGTTGAGAGAATTGAAGAGATTATAACACCTTCTAGAATTTTTTTTAGAAGACCAAAATATTTGATTGATATTGATAGTAACATTTTGAAATCAATGTCTGACAAGATTAGCAAGCATACTTGTCAAAGAAAAGTTAATCGTATGTGGAGATTATTTTTTGATGAATTAAATATTACAGGTCAATGCCAATTATTTGTTGCAATGATGAGGAATTTAAAATTTAGGCCTATCATGAAGATTCTTGGGCTAAGAACGATGGATGATTCAAATGAAAAAAACATTGTAAAGAATCTAATGAATGCTTATGACAAAGTGGGTTCTAAATCACGCACCAAAGATAGTAATATCGCAAGACGAGTACTTACATCGACAATAGTAAGTAGCCAAACAAAGAAAGATTGACTCATGAGAAAGACAAGCAAAACATTAAAAATTGGTAGAGGTACTCTAAGGAGAGCCATGCTAAGGCGTGAGAGATTGGAAGATCCAACAAAAAATGAGTTATGGACATTTAGCGATAGACTACCGCGAAAGGATAAAGAAATTAGTGAAGCCTTGAAATCATTGATTGAAGATTTTTGGAAAAATAACACACGTGTTTCCCCTAATCAAAGAGATGTAAGAAGGCGGATTGGTAGCCAAAATCGCGAGCCACATGCAAAACATTTTTTGGACACAACTCAGACACAATTTTTTGCAAAATTTATTGGTATGTATCCTCAAATTCGAATAAGTCAAAGATTTTTTGAGATGGGTAAACCTTTTTATGTGAAGATAAATCACACACGCACAACTTCTTGTTGTAGGATACATATTGAATTTTCTAACCATTTTGATGTTTTTAGGCATATATGCATAATTTTGCATTCTCAGTTTGTTTTGCAGGATTGTGACATAAATGAGCCACCAAGATCTTCAAGAGAATTTATATCCAACATTTTATGTCAAATAAGGGACAGCCAACAATTTTACAAGACATCATGCTTGGATGGTACGTGCTTATTTTGTGGTTCTTTGCAACTTTTATCAACTTGTCAACATATGGATAGTACACATGCAATTGGAAATGAAATAGTAGATTATGGAAAATTTAAGATAGTGACATATGCTCTAAAAGATGGGAAACATGGTAAAAGATGTGATTTAGTCATTGAAAAGATTCCAGTGTATGAGTTCATGAAGATTTTTCATGAAAACATTATTTACGAGTATGCAAGGCATACCCATAGAGCTCGATGGCTGGATTTGCAATTCAAGTTGTGCAAGGATACGTTTCCACTAGATACCATTGTTTCGGTTGTAGATTTTGCAGAGAACTACACACTACAACCACAAAATGAGGTGCAAGAAAAGTATTATACTTCTCAATAGGTTTCCATATTTGTTCACAAAACATTCATGCATTCACCTACAAGTACAGAGGATGACAGGAAGATTTTGAGGGAGTACCATTTTTACATCAACGATGATCGATCACATTCTATGGAGTTCGTACATGGTTGTTTTCAACTATTTTATAAAGATTTGGCTAACAGGGGCATCACATATCGTCAACACATTATTTGGTCAGACAATTATGCATCTCAATTCAAGAATGCATGGATTTTCTATTGGTTGAGCAGGATGCACAAGTTGTGTAGAATTCAATACATGTGGAATTTCACAGAGGCTGGTCATGGAAAGGGAGAGCACGATGGTGCAGGCGCATGCATCAAAAGAGGCTTAGCTCATGAATAACTAAAGTACAAAGATGGAGCAATATTGACAGATGCAAAATCCATCATCCAGTGGTGTAATGCTACAATGGGTCCAGGTAAGGAAGGTGAGTCTACGGTTTGTAGATTTTTTTGGTTGATAGATAATACTAACATTGCACCATATCAGGATTGTTGCACACTAACAGGATCCAGTGTGTTGCACTCTTTTAGAAGCTCTGATGCAGGTTCATGGAGTATCCACACACGAAAAATGGCATGCTATTGTCCATCATGTGCAAAGGAAAATTGGGATGACTATGAGTCGACTGAATGGGTGGACAAATGGGATATACGGGTTTTGGACCCAATTGACACCTATCATCCCCCACAAGCACTGGAAATGGTACAGATGGAATCGTCTATTGACTTTGACTGCTTGTCTAATCTAGTGCAACCTAGTAATAAATATATTTATATATCTTTGTCATTTCAATATGTAACTTTATAACTTTTACACAAGTATTTTTTGAATTAATGATCGCATTTTGTACATTTGTCACTGCAGGCCACTTTTTGCTTTTATTGCACCTGAAGACAATGAAGAAGGGACAGATTATTATTTGTGTCATTGTGTTCAAGCCAAACAAAAATTGGATCACTCGGTTATAGATGGTGAAGGTTTAGAGTACCATGTCGGTGGGGTGGTTGTAACCGGCACATGGCTTAGACGATATTCTATGAAAAACCCTAACTTGTGGTTATTCGAGGATTGGCAAATAGAGAGGAATATTCTTCATTATTCAAATCTTTTTGTCACATCAAATGTACACTTGATAAAATATGGTGGAAAACCACATAATAAGAATCTTTGGAGAGTTCGCGAGTTAGACCATGAGGCAATACTTGAGACATTAAAATGTCGAGCAGATCCAGTTGGCTCATTAGATTGAATACAGAGAGAGGGAGAGAGAGAAAGAGTGATCAACTGGATCCAAATAAATTGTTGCAACCTCTTCCCCAAGACTGTCCACATGACTAAGGTGGATCGTATTGTTATGATGCGTAAGTGATGAGATTTAGTTTAAATCATAGATTTTATGTTTTGATGTCTCCAATTTTTTTAAAGCTAGAACAATATTTTTCATATTTTCTTATTGTGACGATATTTTTCTTTCATTGCATGTTCTCTTGGATGACAGGAGGGAGAGAAGAAAAATAAGTAGATTTCCAAACAACCAGCCACCCTTCTTCATGTAATTTATTCATTTAAGGTAAAAGTCCCATTTCCTTTGTTTGGCTTTGGTATTTGGTTATTTAAAGTCATTATTCTAGTTGGACCTTCGTATGTTTGAATTTGGGATTGTTTAGTGTCTATTTGTTATGATTATACTAAATTATTAATTCTACGATGTTTCTATTATTTAATTATTTAAAATAAATTAAAACTTTTTGTATAAAATTATTATTTTTTATTTCTATCTATTTGTTATGATTATTTCTATTATTTAAAATAAATTAATTCTATAATATCTCTATGATGAACTATTTATATTTCTAAACTTTACATATTTTACGCCATGACCAACAATCAAACTATTATAACAATACAAATACATTTAAATAGTAATGTAAGAATGGTTTAGTTCACATAAAAAATAAGTCTATCTTAGATATTCTAAATACATCACAAAACTTTATCGCGTCAAAAAAATTGGAATTTCTCCCATCTACTTGAGTTCCCATCAATTGTCCATAAAACTAGGAAAGGGAATAGGTGCTATGCTCCCAATCCCAACATCCTCCTGTCCACTACTAGGAGATGTGTGTAATGTAGGATTTAACTCCATCAACTTAGTCATTTTTTTCACTAGTTGATTGGGACTCTCACCATTTGTTGCCAACTATGGTGACAATGCTTGGGGTTACACTTATTAAGTAAGAATATTTCTTAATCTAGGGATTAGAGCATTGAACATATTAGAATGTGATTTATGCTATGGGAGAAGAGGTATGTTGGGCATACTAATTGATTCTAGGGCTAGTGCAATTACATCTCCTTCCACTAGTGTTGTAAATATAATTTCTATAGTTGTTGAAGGTGCACCTCCAATATTTGGTCTATATCTCTTTCAAAGATTTAGATTATCCCCTCTTTCTTTCCTCTTCTATTCCTTTAGTCCAACCTTCTCCGCAACTCATTTTCTCCTCTCTATAGCATATAAGATCTCATTTCTTGCAATCTTTTCCTCTCTCCCATCTTTCCTATCCCTGATCTTCTCCTTCATGTAAAGTGCATTAGCCTCAAATAGCTTCTTAGTCTCTCTTGTTCCTTAGAATTTTGTATCCTTTTCTTTGTTAGTTATAGGAATCTATTGGGTAAACCACTATGTTGTTTTTTGTCTAGTGGCATGTAACGTATAAAATCATCATCTCCATCATAGTCATTTTGGGCCTGGGTATCAAAAAATTGTTAACTATTTATTTCATCATAGTTACCACTATTTGCAAAGCATTAGATGATGTCCTTGGGGTCAACATGTGGTGGGGATGGAATTAAAAGGGAAACATTTTCATCCCCACAAGTATTTGGTTACCCAAGGTTTGTGACAACCTCCTACTACCAATCTAGTTGTGAATCTTGCATTAGCAAGCTTAATCTAATATCAATGTTTGTTGTATGCTCAAGGTTTTATCTCCTATAATAGTCCACTGGCTGGTTCAGGTTTTCTGGTTGGGTATTTTTAGGTGCAATTGTACCTAGTCCCTTCATATTTTGTCCATAACTCCTCAACAAAGTGTTAATTGGTTCATCTAATAAGCCATTAATTTTTTGGAAGGATTCAATAGTGATTTCCTCCCCCTTTCTTTACAACTCATCAATATTTGCATCATCTACAGTAGTTGTTTCTTGTAACTCATCTCTTACACTTTCTCAATTTTGCCTCTTCTAGGCTTGTTCCAACTAGCCCTTGCCAGTCCTAAACTATTGGGTGATTAAAATACCCTTTTCCTCACTCTAAAATATACTCCAAAACCAACTACACTTGTTTTGTAAAATATCACTCAAAACTGGCTATTTCAATCTACCAACTAGGCCTAGTTTGAGGCCATTTACAAAGCAACTCACAATCCCTTGACTTTTGGAACTCCCATGACCCCAAAAAGTCTTAAGACATGACTCAAATGCAAGGATTCTTTTTTTTTTTTGGTCTCATGATCAACTTTACAATGGTTTTTACAAAACCCTCCTTTCTAGCCCCTTTACCCTAGGGCTTTTTAGAACTCTTACTTTGCAACGTCTCTAGAACCCCAAAATGGTTCAACCACCTTCACTTTGGTTATATTAGATGACTTCAAACATAAAATGCAACTCTTGTTTGGAGAAAACACTAAATCCACCTTGGGAGCAATCACATACCCCTTTTTATGCACTCAAATTTTAGGGAAAACTATGCAAATACTTCTAAAATGGTTTCAACACTCAAATTTTCAGATGGAAATGGTTATTATAGACTCAAACCAACAAGAAAAATCCCAAACTTGAGGTTTCTCAACACTCAACAATCAAATTTCAAAACTATTACCAGCACTTACTACTAGGACAATTTCTAGTTTTAATGGTCAAACTCCCAAACCATACAAAGGACCCCCCACTATTTTTGCATTTTTAAACACTCTTTTTGGAGACCTACAATAACCTCTCTCACTTTTTGGAGATCACACTCCTTTTTAATTTTACGACGCCATCTCGGGTGATGCTGAAACTTGCAATGTTGGCTAGTACAAAGTTGCCAACTGCCAAATCTCTCTCACCTTTCCTCGTGGGATCGAACTATCTACTTTGTTAGCTCCGCGTGGTTGGGTAAACCCTATCCCCAATCTCATCCTATCCCCTTCAGTGCTTGAACGTTCTCAGGCACACCAATCCATAATGTCCCCAAGGGTCACTAAATGCCATAGGGCTGTGATCTTTGATGGGGCATATCTCGGAGCTCGTGCAAGGTATGGATGCGATTCTAGTTCCTACAAGACCTTGTTTTGAAGATCTACAATAACCTCTCTCACTTTTTGGAGATCACACTCCATTTTTGTTTTACAACGCCATCTCGGGTGATGCTAAAACTTGCAATGTGGGCCAGTACAAAGTTGCCAACTGCCAAATCTCTCTCACCTTTCGTCGTGGGATCGAACTTTCTACTTTGTTAAATTCGAGTTGCTAGGTAAACCATATCCCCAACCTCGTCCTATCCCCTTTAGTGCTTGAACGTTCTCAGGCACGCCAATCCGAAATGTCCCCAAGGGTCACTAAATGCCATAGGGCTGCGATCTTTGACGGGGCATATCTCAGAGCTCGTGCGAGGTATGGATGGGATACTAGTTCCTACAGAACCGTGTTGTGGAGACCTACAATAACCTCTCTTGCTTTTTGGAGATCACATTTTTCTTTCATTTTACAACGCCATCTCGGGTGATGTTGAAACTTGTAGTGTTTGCCAGTACAAAGTTGCCAACTGCCAAATCTCTCTCATCCTTCATCGTGGGATCAAACTGTCTCCTCCATTAGCTCTAGGTGGCCGGGTAAACCTTATACCCAGCCTCTTCCTGTCCCCTTCAGTGCTCGAACATTCTTAGGCACGCTGAAACAGAATGTCCCTAAGGGTCACTAAATGCCATAGGGCTGCGATCTTTGATGGGGCTTATCTTGAAGCTTGTGCAAGGTATGGATTCAATTACAATTCCTATAGGACCATGTTGCGAAGACCTACAATAACCTCTCTCACTTTTTGGAGATCACATTCTGTTTTCATTTTACAATGCCATCTCGGGTGATGTTGAAACTTGTAGTGTTGGCCAGTATAAAGTTGCCAACTGCCAATTCTCTCTCATCTTTCATCGTGGGATCAAACTATCTCCTCCATTAGCTTCGGGTGGCCGGGTAAACCTTATCCCCAACCTCTTCCTATCCCCTTCAGTGATCGAACGTTCTCAGGCACACTGAACCAGAATGTCCCTAAGGGTCATTAAATGCCACAGGGCTGCGATCTTTGACGGGGCATATCTCAAAGCTCGTGCAAGGTATGGATACAATTCTAGTTCCTATAGGACTGTGTTGCGGAGACCTACAATAACCTCTCTCACCTTTTGGAGATCACACCATTTTTGTTTTACAACGCCATCTTGGGTGATGCTGAAACTTGTAGTGTGGGCTAGTACAAAGTTGCCAACTGCCAAATCTCTCTCACCTTTTGTCGTGGGATCAAACTGTTTGCTTTGTTAGCTCCGAGTGGCCGGGTAAACCCTATCCCCAATGTCACCCTATCCCCTTTAGTGCTCAAAAATTCTCAGGTATGCCAATCCGGAATGTCCCCAAGGGTCACTAAATGCCATAGGGCTGCGATCTTTGACGGGGCATATCTCGGAGCTCATGCGAGGTATGGATGCAATTCTAGTTCCTACAGGACTGTGTTGTGGAGACCTACAATAACCTCTCTCTCTTTTTGGAGATCACATTTTGTTTTTATTTTACAACACCATCTCGGGTGATGCTGAAACTTGTAGTTTTGGCCAGTACAAAGTTGCCAACTGCCAAATCTCTCTCATCTTTTGTCGTGGGATCAAACTGTCTGCTCCATTAGCTTCAGGTGGTCAGGTAAAACCTATCCCCAACCTTGTCTTGTCCCCTTAAATGCTTGAATGTTCTCAGGCACACCGAACCAGAATGTCCCTAAGGGTCACTAAATGCCACAGGGCTGCGATCTTTGACGAGGCATATCTCAGAGCTCGTGCAAGATATGGATGAGATTCCAATTCCTACAGGACTGTGTTGCAGAGACCTACAATAACCTCTCTCTCTTTTTGGAGATCACATTCCATTTTCATTCTACAATGCCATCTCCGGTGATGTTGAAACTTGTAGTGTTGGCTAGTACAAAGTTGCCAACTGCCAAATCTCTCTCATCTTTCGTCGTGGGATCAAAGTGTCTACTCCATTAGCTCTGAGTGGTCGAGTAAACCTTATCCCCAACCTCTTCCTGTCCCCTTCAGTGCTCGAACATTCTCAGGCGCGCTGAACCAGAATGTCCCTAAGGGTCACTAAATGCCACAAGGCTGTGATCTTTGACGAGGCATATCTCGGATCTCGTGCAAGGTATGGATGCGATTCTAGTTCCTACAGGACTGTGTTGCGGAGACCTACAATAACCTCTCTCACTTTTTGGAGATCACACTTCATTTTTGTTTTACAATGCCATCTCGGGTGATGCTGAAACTTGCAGTGTGGGCTAGTACAAAGTTGCCAACTACCAAATCTCTCTCACCTTTCGTCGTGGGATCGAACTGTCTACTCCGTTAGCTTTGAGTGGCTGGGTAAACCTTATCCCCAACCTAATCCTATCCCGTTTAGTGCTCGAACGTTCTCAGGCACGCCAATCCGGAATGTCCCCAAGGGTCACTAAATGCCATATGGCTGCGATCTTTGACGGGGCATATCTCGGAGCTCGTGTGAGGTATGGATGCGATTCTAGTTCCTACAGGACCGTGTTGCAAAGACCTACAATAACCTCTATCACTTTTTGGAGATCACATTCTATTTTCATTTTACAACACCATCTCGGGTGTTGCTGAAACTTGTAGTGTTGGCCAGTACAAAGTTGCCAACTACCAAATCTCTCTCATCCTTCGTCGTGGGATCAAACTGTCTGCTCCATTAGCTCTGGGTGGCCGGGTAAAACCTATCCCCAACCTTGTTTTATCCCCTTCAATGCTTGAATGTTCTCAGGCACGCCGAACCAGAATGTCCCTAAGGGTCACTAAATGCCACAGGGCTGCGATCTTTGACGAGGCATATCTCAGAGCTCGTGCAAGATATGGATGAGATTCCAATTCCTACAGGACTGTGTTGCAGAGACCTACAATAACCTCTCTCACTTTATGGAGATCACATTCTGTTTTCATTCTACAATGCCATCTCGGGTGATGCTGAGACTTGTAGTGTTGGCCAGTACAAAGTTGCCAACTACCAAATCTCTCTCATCTTTCATCATGGGATCAAACTGTCTGCTCCATTAGCTCCAGGTGGCCGGGTAAACCCTATCCCCAACCTCTTTCCATCCCCTTCAGTGCTCGAACGTTCTCAGGCACGCTGAACCAGAATGTCCCTAAGGGTCACTAAATGCCACAGGGCTGCGATCTTTGGCGGGGCATATCTATGGGCTGTCAATACTTCAACTATACTTTAAGTCAACGATTATCAATATGTGAAAAAATGGAACTCATTCTATTTTGAAGTACTGAGAAGATGGCCTTGCCCTTCCCCAAGAGTTTCAGAAATGGGAGACATTAGGTAAGAGAGTGAAAATGTTACTATCACTTCAACGCACATGACACAATTGGAAATGCAAATTTTGATGGTAATCATTTTGTGATAAGGGAGAGACTAGGGATGATCATTGTTACTATTTCTTTAGTAGTGGAATTTTGTTTTCTCTTGAATTTGGTGGTGGGGGATCAGTGGTAAGACTCCTTGGATATTCCTTCTTATGATGTTAGTGACAAGTGTTGCTCTTTAAAAATACTTGTACAATATTTTTTAAATTATTAGATAAAAACAAAGAATTGTAAGTATTAAACATGATTAGCCTTTAGTTCCTAGAAGATCTTTATTTCCCCATCAATGCATTTATAAAGTTAAGTTTGAAGAAGATCATAAATAGAAAAAATTAGAGAAGCGATTTAAAAATTTATATTGATTGGAAACATGTGAGTCTTGAGTTTCCTCTACCTTTTAAAGAACGTTCCTTAGCTAGCAAACCTAATTCCACATTCCATAAGACTGTCATTGTGCTAAATATTTAGGAAACCAACTGCTCTAAGATAAAGCTTCCCGGTCAATAATAATCTAGCCTATTGAGGTACGTAATACTTCTCAATTAAACTTGTGTTAATTCAGTATTAATTTTGTAATTAATTACAATTTTAGTATCTGTGTACAGGGGGTGACTGAGAAAACTATTTGAGGTCCAATTTGAAAATATATTTGTAAGGATCTCGACCAAGGTTCACAACTTCGATGATTAATACATTCATTCAGGCCAGAACCTCACTACAAAAAAATAATATATAAAAAAGGTAGTGAATAACGTCATGTCTAGACCCAAATCAACCAATGAAAGTGAAATTAGCATAATGTGGAACAACAATATATGCATTGAGTGGGTTGTCATAAAAAAGCTTCATAATAAAATTCATGTCTAGAATTAAAAGACCTTAAAGAACATTTATGCTTGTAACACAAATGGCCATTCAAAACTGAATATGATTACAATATGTGAAATAGCATTACAAGAACTTGTAATGCTCTTGTGAACATCGTGTTAATTCTTGTAAGAATCCCTAAGATGCTTGTTATACTCAAAATTTTGTTGAAATTGAATTAATTTTTATCCTGTCGGTTAATTGGCTTAGGGTGATATATGCTTCTTGGATGGAATAATGAGTTCGTGATTAACTCTATATTAAGATTCATAGCATCTTCTAGTTATTTGAAAAGGAAATTTATAAATTACTTGCTAATGTCGTATGGCTTGCTTGAGAAAGATGTCTGTGTTCTTATTGATGGGTACTAATGACTATCCACATTTAGTTCTTTAATATCCTATTTGACAAGCTTTCCATAGACATTTCTTTGCCATACTAAGTATTTTTGAAAACATATTTGAGTAGGACTATAGTAGATACTACCAAAAACAACTTCTTTGCAGTTATTGAGAAATACTAATAAAGCAAAAAAGAACATCTACTAGTTGGTAGACATAATGGCAACTCTCTAGCAATTGAATTTAATTTTATACATGCACATATCTAATTTAATGTCATACACGAACATATCTAATTTAACGTCATAGATGAACAAACATATAATATAAAATGATAAAAAATAATGTCGTATATGTAAAAACATATCATATATTAACCAATAATGTCATACATCAAATATAGAATGTCATATGTACTTCAAATGTGTATCGAATATGTCTCTCAGATGCCTATATATATATATATATATATATATATATATATATATATATATATATATATATATATACATGGGGAAGTAAACAAGTCTCTATATATATGTATCAAATATGTCAACTACATCTTTTCCTTCCCACGAGGGGAAGGAAACAAGTCTCTCAACGTCCTCTGCCATCGTGTGGAGAGAGACAGTGGAGATGACGGGGCCTTCCTGACACGCTCACTTGACCTCTTGTTGAGGCTCTTCTCCAGGTCCAACTAATACAAAGAAAGTAGATATGAATCAATATTTATTATATGTTGAAATCAAATATATGTACTCACAAAATCAATTATTTTCTTACTGCCAACAAATAGTCACTCTGTAAGTCCACCTCAAATGCTTGTGGACGATCAGGCGTGACAAGACCCTACAACAATTCAATAAATATAATCACTTATAAATAACATTAAAAATTTTGAGATTAACTATTATAAACAACAACTAAAATGAAGAATATTCTTTCATACCTCCGTCAGTGGCTGTGAGCTAGCCACAACTGCGGCCACTCCACTATCAACAGACTGTCGCAGATGAGGAGGTGTGTCTGACATCATGAGCTGCATGTCATACAATACACGTTATATCTAACATGAAACATGGAATAAATATAATCAAATGAATTAAATTAACATGAAATAACTGTACCTATGTGAAGCTCGTATGATGTCTCTGCTCTGCGTCTGTGGTAAAGGTTGAGGGTCTTGTGGAGAACTGATGCACATGCATATTTTTTTTGGTCAATCCTTAATATGATTATGTAATAAATATATGTATTAATTAAAATTATTAAATTAATACATACCTCAGGGCTCGTCAAAGGGACAAAAAATGGGCCTGGAGGATCACTGCTAGGCCTAGGAACACTTTGACCCTAAATTTTGAACAATGTCAATAAATCCTAATTAATTAATCATTCACTATACGTATGACATGTGATCAAATTAGTAATTTACTTGTGTGTCAATGCCAAATGTCTCATTCAGGAACTGATCGATGACAAGCCCATCATCTGCACCATCTCCGACATGAGTGCCAAATGTGCATAGGGATCCGCATGAAGTGCACATGTGACCATGATGTATAGAAGGCTCCCCCTCAACTAATGGGCTCGTGGAATGGAGTAGGGTCTGTGTCAAAGCATTAATGGTCCCTAGAGTGCTGGCCTCTACATGTTCCTTCACAACTGAAGGAATAATCACATGCTCACGCTGTGGATGGACCACGGGTGCCCTAACTACATTAGGGTCACGACGTACTCCGAGCCTCTCAAATGATGACCCCCCACCTCTACCCTGAGAGTCTAACCTATCAAAATAATTGGGGATCTCCCCAAGGACAAACTCACAATATAATTTCTTCAAAAAATACATGGGGACCTCGTGATTGTTGCAAGGAGGGGCATCAAAAACCATCCACCATCTATCCCAAAAATTATTTCTAATAGCATCATGTATGCATCAATGGATGGGGAATCATTTAGTACCCTCTCTAACAGTATTTTTCTCATTGGATTTTCTAAATAATGCACATATACTACCTTTTGGTATTTCCTTTTTTGAACATCTTCATATGACAATTTATTTGCATAAAATCTTTTTTGTTCATCCATCTTAGCCCGTCAAATATCTAACTGACCACTAACTGAGGCTATCTAAGTGTTAATGGATTCGAGGGATGATGCCAATTGAGCCCTCATTGGATTGGTTTGTCTGAATTCTTTCAACCGAGCAATGATTCCTTCTAATTCAGTTTTGCCTCTCTCTATTTCATTTCTTAGATTTTCTTGTGTGCCTGGTGGAGGTCTTGCAATTGGTTCGGGTTGTGGAATTTGTTCTTCTTCTTGAGGAGGGTTTTGGTTTTGGGGTTCTTGAGGGTTTTGATGTTCTTGTGGATTTTTTGGTTGATTATGAACATTTCCTGATAAAAAATCAATTGAAATTCAAATAAATAAACAAATCTAAATGAAATTTGTAAAAACCCTACAAAAGAATATAAAAAACTTACAAAACAATATGAAAAATATATCAAACAATGCAAAGTTAGGTTTATATCACTTACGGCGTCGTCGTGGGTGTGCTTGTGGTCTTCGATTTCGTCGACGAGGAGGCATTTTGGAAAATGGTGGTGCAAATGTTGAGTCTTCAACTCGCGTACGTGCTGCTTGCTATAGGAGTAGAAGAAAATGGTAATGAAAATGATGGGCCGCGGGTTTGCAACCCATCATACATACTTTTTATTTTTTTTAAAGCGCGTATGCACTATTTAAAATAGGAAAAAAAAAATTCATTGTCACTTTTTTGGCACCACAACTCGGTGCATATGCCCGTGTGTGTATTACGTTATTAGAGTTAATGAAAATATTAAGTTATTATGTATATATTAATAACATACATATTAATATATTAATATATAATACATATTATATTTAATGAAAATGTTACGTTATTATACATATATTATATTATTATACATATTAATATAATAATATATAATACATATTATATTTAATGAAAATATTACGTTATTATATATATATATATATATATTATGTTATTATATTTAGTAAAAATTATAATAATATAAATTATATTTATAGATTTTAATAAGATTAACATAATATATTATTATATATTAATAGATTATATCTTATATCTTTACATTATGTTATTAAATATATATATATATATATATATATATATATATATATATATATATATATATATATATATATATATATATATATATATATATATATATATATATATAATATACTAAAATACATCTTTACATAGTAATATAAGTGAAATAATTTATAAATTTCATAAGCTATAACTTTTAAAAGCAATTTTCCCTCCAAAATGGGTTGGGATTTGAAATTTCCCTCCCAAATTCTGCCGAAGCATATCGGATATCCAATTAGGCTTGGTATTTATGAAACCTACTTAGTCAACCCAAAAGACAGGTTTGAAGAGGGTTTTAGTGATACTCAAACTTTAGGTAGCCGTCTGACAATGTTATTTTGATCGAAATTGAATGAAATGAAAAAGGTTTTCTAATATCGTTCTCGAGATTCCATCAATATAATTTTTGTCAAATTATGAGATTGATAAGTATTTATTAGTTAATTATCAATGAAGATTAAAGTAAAGTGCTGATTGACATACTGATTGAAAAAAAGCTATAATTTTCAAACGTATAACATTTTTTAAATCTAAAAGTTGCATCACATTCTATGCTTCACCTAATATAAGAAAAAAAAAATTTGGTAAAATTTTCTATTAGTTAAGGTGGTCAGACATGAGACTTTTTTTTTTCGAAAAAGTTTTGGTAGAAAATTCATATTTAATTATTTATTTGGAATAAAAATACCAAAAAATATGCATCACATCCGGGCATGAGTCTACTTTTCATATCTATAATTATATTAAAAAAATATTATCATTTGATTTTGATTAAGGTGGTAAGACATACACCTACTTTTTATTTTTGCTCTGAAATTTTTGTAGTACTACATTAAAATTTAAACTTTTGACCAATCAATTATTTTTTTCTCCTGATAAGGCCTAGTAGTTTGGAAACTACATTCAATTTCTTGCAAATTATTTTCTCACAACTTTTTGATATAATGATAATCACTTTAAAATTATGTGTCTCATTGACATAACCCTGATTTGTTGATTTTTCACTGCTACTTAAGGCCATAGTTTGGTTGACCATGATCCTACACATATCCACTTAATGATTCTTTTAAAAAACAACAATGAATGAATATATATTTTATTCATTAGATCTCTTTCTACTGTATTTTTTTTCTTCAAAATCTTACAAAGGGAAGATGAAAGTTTGTGATACAAAATTAGAAGAGGTAGCTAATTAGTTAGGGTCCATTTGGTTCGTGGAAGATGACATGAATTGGCTTTTTCAAAACCTGAATTTGAAAAGTTTTGTGTTTGTTTCAAAATTTTCAAAATGGAATTAGCATACACAACTTCCAATTTTTCCTCAAAACCAGGTTTTCCAAATTCCTACTAGCAGGCAAGAATTGAAAATCAAAACCTGGTTATGTTTTTTAAGGAGTGTAAAAACAATAGATTGGACTACTTTTTGAAATTTTCCTTCAACCCCAAGCTTATGCACTTCACATTCATCTTTCGAGTGAAACAAACTGTTTCAGTAAAATCCCAAAAAATGGAATGAAGATATGCAAAACCTTGATTTGGCTAAACCAAGATTTGTAGAAATCCGAATTTTTTAAATTCCACAAACCAAACGAACCCTTAACTTTTATAGTCAGCACATAAATGTATGACGAGATAGAAGATCAGGAAATGTTTGGGTAATTTGTGTGATATTTTATTTTGATATATATGTATTGTTTAAAAAGATAAATAAATATCATTTATTGACATTTCATTACATATTGTTATGTCCAAGGTTATTTTATAAGATTATTTAAAAAAAAAATCAAACATACATCATTATCGATGGGTTAACCAAACTATTAAATAATAGAAATCTTGTTAATGGGCCAATGATCATTTAAGGTGGATGGGCAAGTCTTAATGCTAGATGGTACACACTACTTGGGCACTCTATAGTAGCAACACTCAAGACAAAGCAGGCACACAATGACATATAGAGACCAACAAGAACGAGGATTACGGGGGGCATAAAAAACAAACATTAAAGTGGGAAGTAAACAAAGAAAATAGATATTACTTGGTTAGAAAATGATTGAGGCCAAACAGTGATCCAAATACCAAAAATCGGTGAACAAATAAGACCATGGCTAACATACTATTAGCATAAATATACGATACAGAAATATAGAAGCCACTAATATACTGAGCACAACCTATTGCATTTGATATAACTACTCATACCACAACCATAGATCTTCACGATCATAATCTTGATTTATAAGGTAAGTACCCTCCATATCCACTATTAACTATGTATTTGTTAGCAATACCATACTCATTATAATTCTGAACTAGAAGAAATAAAAGCTTGTTTAATCTGATCAACAAGTTGTTTCCAAGATGGGTAAGCATCAATGTCTCAATAAGATGCCTTGAGAACATGTCCAAGATGGGATGAAATGCCTTGGATCTATAGTAGCCTTGACAGAGGTTGTTGATGTTGGTTTCTAACAACCTTGAATGTTCCAACATTCTTCTCTAATTCAGTATTATAATTAAAATAACTTGAAGTCTTCAGTTTGCAACTATATTATTTCTTGTTTAGTTGTATAATGTGAGATTAATAGATTTATTAATAGAAGACTCACTACGAGACATTGAAATTGGTATTAGTCTAGGATTTCTACCAACCTATTAAGATAGTTAATGCAAACTCCACAAAGAGACCAAAAAGAATTAGAAAGAGGCATAAAGAAAAACATCAAATAGTACCATGGGTGAACCAATAAATAATGAACTAAGATAAAATGATGGAATTGACATCTAAAACATTATTGGAGTAAAATGGAATATCACTAGAACTAATGAGGTAATTAGAACATGTGAATAACTCAATAAGTAACCTCAAAATTCTAGAAGAAAGGATGCAAGTACAAATCATTTAGAAAATAATAATTGATCAAATACTCAGCAAGTTAAGAAACCCTCTTTTAGACCTTGTCAAAACATGACAATAGAAGAAAGAAAATTCATATTTATCACAATATTGAGCTGCTAGAAAAAATTTATTCCACATTAAATCCTAAAATAAGGAGGCATCTATCTTTTAGAGAATAATGTGAACCAAAAATATTTGAAGCTCCTAGTAGACAGAAAGAAAAATTTAAGTAAAACCATGGAAGCACAAGGATAGAATCATCACTATACCAAACTTTAATGGATATGACAAAATTACAAGGCATGGGTAGTTATAGAAATTAAACACATGCTTGAATCTCAATCCCATGATAGAAGATGATGCAATCTGATTTGCTATTATACACATTGAAAAAGTGGCACATGGTTGGTGGTAGAATGGCATTCTTACTCAAGGATATCAAAATATCACTTCCTATGAAGAATTCTCACAAAAGTTGATTAAATGGATTGAGCACAAACACCCCCAAAGTGACTTCAGAGAGTTAACAACCAAAAACAAATAGAGTAAGTAGATGAATAGACCCAAATATTTCAAAATATATCTATACAATTAGACATGATAGATGAGTTACCTAATTATTTCTAGAAGGATCTAAAGATTCAATTAAAGGACTAGTGTCTTCTTTTAGGCTAAGTACCTTGGATGATGCAATAGATATAACCCTAAAGGTGTAGAATTAAACCATTTGCCATAGAAGCACAAACAATCATGTTAAGGAATTTTGAAGGAGGGAACATAATCAGAAGGGTTACAACACCAAGGAGGAATTCAAAAGGAAAAAAATGTTATAAATACCAAGAACCCTGGGAAATTTGTCATCAATTCCACAAGAAGAAATATTACCCATGTCGTAGATGAAAGATGAAATAGGAAATTGGTCACAAACGCAAAATTTGAATTCACCAAATGGAATAAGCTTCTACTAAGGAGAAAAACCCAAAAGAAAGTCAAGGGTTCTATCTAAAATTGGACGTACTCATAGTTAATGATGGTTTAGCACCTATTTAAGGTGAGGTCATCACTAATTTGCACTTTTTGGGCTCTTTCTTCCCTTTTCAATCCTTTATTGTTGGTGGAATTGGGGTAAAACCTAATATTTTCTCTTTAAAGATCCTATTTTTATGACATTAAGATCAAGGTAGGATTTATTCCTCTAGGTTCTCCCTTCCCTTTATTTAATTAATTGGAATCTTCTCTTCACACCAAAATTTCTACATATCAAACTCTATGGCTGATTTTGAGGATCTAGGACTTGTTTTGGGATCATGAATAGATCCTAGAAGTTCTAAAACCTAGCTGTCAAGGGCATAGTGTCCCCTTGACCAATCAAGGCCCTATTAAACCCTTGATGGGCCAATCAAGAATATAGTGCACACCTGATTGGGCCCTATTTTAGGTCCTCAATTTAGGTCTTATGTCTAGAAACACTTAGGGTGTTAATTCCTGGGCAAGTCAGCCTACAACAGTTCATCAATTTTGAGCTCTATATAAACCCTTCCATTTTATGCCTTCCTCGTATCTCATCATCAAGTGATCAAACACTCACACTTAAGGTCTCAAGTTCACAAGAATTTTTCAATCATTCAAATCTTTCAAGGATTTTTTCCTTTGAAGATCAAGGATTCATGCATTCAAGCTATTAAAAGAAGTTAATGTAGAATCTAACACTTTCAACATTAAATATCTCCCTTCACAAATTCAATATCCTCTATTGCATCTTCTACATTCATCTCTTCAAAATCTACATTCATCTATAAGGAAGATTTCAGGCACGTTAATTTATGTTAGATCTATCACTACTACTTGCTAGCATTATATTTCTCATTTAATTTAGTTAATTCCTAAATTGGGGTTATACCTATTGATATAGATAGAATATGAGTGTAATATTTTGATGAATATAGATTTCAAGCTTTATCCAAAGTAGGTGTTATACTGATATCTTTATCTAGGAAGCCTATATCCTTATCCTATAAACTCACTTTCTATTGCACTAAGAATATTTTTTACTACAAAGCCCTCATTGTTAGATTGAAGGAAAGTTTGTCATTCCAAGTCAAACACATTAATATATTTTGTGATCCACAACTTCTTGTGCAATAGATTAATGACGTGCATCAAGATAAGAATGATAAATTGACCAAGTATCATGATCTAGCTATACGATTTCTTGGAAAAAAATTGTATATTTCTATCCAAACCCTACCCTAAAAAGAAAATTACAATTTGAGGTTATGGGTAGTGCAACATTCCTTATTACTTTAGAGGAAGGTGTGTTAGATTTCCAAGTTACAATTCATACATTGTCAAATCTTGTGATTTTGCACGATATCCTATTAGTTTTATCATGTCTTAGTTTGCATCTAAATGATTGGTATTCACATATCAATCAATAACTTAAGGATGGATCATTTCCTAAGTCATCAACTAGGAATTCTAAGAGTAGGAGTTAATTATCTTATTCATGTTGATATTTTTAACAAGGATTCCTATGATTGTCTTCTACTTAGATGCCTTAATAAAACTGAAATCTTTGTAGCTTTGTAAGAATCTCATGATGGATCATGCGAGGGGGAATTTTTGTTGAAATTACTTAGTTTGAAAACTCCTTCAGATGGGATACTATTGGAAAAATATGGAACAAAACATATTTAATTTTGTCAAGAAGTGCCTAAAGTGTTTGTACCATAACAATGTCATTCATGTGTATTCTTTGCAATCTCATGTTCCAACATAGGATTTTAGTGTGTGGGGTTTTAATCTTATTGGTAAGATTTCTCCTCCATCTTCTTGAGGACATAGACACATTCTTACATCTAAAAAATACTTTACTAAGTGAGTATAAGTTGTTCCTCTCCATTCTACTATGGTATACATTATTTGTGATTGTGTTCTTCAAAATACATTTCTAGATTTGGTATTCCTATGGCTATTATTTTAGTTAAAGGAGCTCAATTTAAAAGCAAATAAGTTTTTTTTTTTTTTTGATAAATACATCATTCACTATCATTTTTATTATCCTTATTTTCATCAATTTAATGCACAAAATGAACTTTATAATAAGTTTATTGAATATATCCTTAGAAGATAGTTAATAAACATGCTAAGGATTGGCACACTTAGTTAGCATATACTATCAAGTTTATATCCTTGAGATTTTCTATCAAGTTTATAATTGACAAAGATACTTTTTGTGAGAGATATTTATAAGAGCTTGAAGTGATAGATGAACAATGGATCAATTCTTTCGAACACATCATTGCTTATCATAAAACTATCAACAAAAGACATAACGGTAAAGTGACTGAACACTCTTTGTCTATAGGTGACTTTGATATTTATGAGAAATAGAGGAATATAAATGCTTTCCCTATGAAAAGGGGAAGTAGAGTCATGTCTAGTTAGGTTCTTATGTAGTTGCAAAAGTCTACAGATCTACTGTAGAATTTTTTTTTGATATGAATGGTGTATTTTTACCTATTACTATTATTCATTTATGTCACTATTATGCTTAATCATTCATTTTTCATAATATATTCTTATATTTTTCATTTTCTAGTATCTTTTCAAAAGATATTTTTCAAATGATAATATTATGTTTTTTCCTTATCATCACATTTTCTTTTTTCTTGAATCTTTTTATGAAAAATAAAATATATCATAGGAAGAAATAGTTAAACATGTAATTTTGTGTGTGTGTATACACATACATACACATATATATGGATATATATACATACACACACACACAAACAGATATATATATACATACATACACACATATACATGTATGTATGTATGTATGTATACATACATACATATATACATACATACATACACAAACACACACACACACACACACACACACACACACACACATATCCATACATACATAGATAAATATATACATATATACATACATATGTATGTATGTATGTATGTATGTATGTATCCTTTTTTGGTATACACGGTATGCACTAGGCACAAAATGTACCCTATATTAAAATAGTACAATCAAATCTCATCCATAGGATGGTGAGACCCAATCTCTCTAACCCATCATTAGATGATGTAGTTTTTCTCTGGGTAGTTGACACATAGGTGTGACTCCTTGAAATACTCCTATCTGGTCATTTGTAAGACCTGCACTAATACTCATAAAGCTCTTGTAGCTCACAACCCTTCTAATCTAACTGCTCTCTCTTCAACTATAGCTTTAAAGATGTCTAGGTATGATTTAGGCTCTCATCTCATTACATAATGGGCAAGGGAAGTGGAAGGAATCCTTTCCTCTGTGACCATGTCTATTAGGATATCCCTCACAAAGGATCACCACTTCTCCATACTAGCTGCACATATCACATGTTTTGAGTCACACATCATATATCATTATTTAATTATTTATTTCATATCACTTTTATACCTGGATCTTCCTCTTGGAACTTGGGATCCATATCTTAGAGATGGGTTTTTGGTGGTAGTTTTCTAGACCCCCCATGCTCTACCTATCTAGTCATGGATGTAGGCATCTCAGCTTGAGCCCATAGTTATTGGGATCATAGTGGTTGGATCCTAAAGCATATGGTAACCTTTCTTGTCATCTTGCACCACTACTAGTGTATAGCTACCCATGAACTTTATTACCCTTCTCTAGTAATTTCTAGGTGAATATGGATTATCACTAATTTGTAATTTCACAAGATGTGGTTAATAATGTTTTGTTTTAAGAATTGTACATGTGGATTTACCTATATCCTTTTATAGTTCTGATTATATTTTCTTACTTTATTTTGCATTTTCATATAGGGTTACATTGTACTAAAGTGAGGGCTAAATGTACAATCTTTAATTGGACATGCTTAAATTTATGACCTTTTGGCTCCTCTTTAGTGTTAACCATTTTATGATCACACTTTAAGCACACACTTTTCCCTCTTTTCTCCTTTTTCTCCTAGGTGAAATTGAGCCAAGGCATAACAAGTCCTCCTTAATTTTACTTTCTCTCATACATCTAGTGATGTAGGGTTTAATCCCCAAGTATTCTCTTCCTTCTGAACATTATATTTCAAACTTGGTCTCATATTATCAATCTTAACCATCAGTTATACCCCTAAATTTTATCAACCTAGATACTTGAACATAGAGAATCAGAAAGTTGACCTTCTAGTATAGGTCAACCCAAGTCAATCTTGTCTAGGTCAAGGTCAACCTTAATTGACCTTGTCTTGGTCTAGGTGAATTGGTTTGACTTTGACTAGGAGATTCCTATGATTCTAGGACTGGTGCTATTTTACTCTTCTAGTGAAATTTGACTTCTGTAGTAGGCTCTTGTGGGGTAATTGTTGTGGTGTCCACAACACACGCCCCATTCTGCACTAGGAATGGGGACCCCTTATTTTTTTTTTTTCTGACTCCCAGACTCACAATTCAAGAGTCAGGAGAAGAATTTTTGTTTGAAAGTAAAGTCCAAAAATCACAAAAAAAAAATTTAAAAAAAAAAACTCACAATCAAGGTGCCTCATGCACATTCGCGTTGCATGCTCCCAAGGCACCATGTATGCTTGCCAAGATGACCTTTCACCTCTAATTTTGTTTGAATAGCCATAAGAGGGGTTCAAAATATATCATTTAAGTATAAGTTGATGTAAATTAAATATACATCAACTTATATTAAATATGCGTCAACTTATACTTAAGATATATTTTAATATATGCGACAAATCTTTTGAGATAGGTTTTAGACCTCCCCGAGATAAGGTAAAGATTCTAGCAAATTTCAGGGCTTTAGGATTTCAGACTTAGCCAAATTTCAGGGCTTCAAAATTTCAAACTTAGCTAGATTTTAGGACTTACCTCCAGTTTTGTTTGAGTAGCTGGTGTCTTTGCTATGCATTGTTAACTCTATGGACTAATGTTTTCTTTTTTTGTAGTTAAGAATGGCATCCTCAACTTGTCGAGGTCATAACTTTTGACTCGGGCCTCAAAATTTAGAACCACTTACACCATTGGAAAGAAGAACTGAAGATCTAATATTAGTTCCTAAAATAGTGAGCCTTTGATTGCCCAATTTTAGGGACCGACGAAGGCTCCAACTTGAAATTTTGAGAAAAAGACCTCCAAAAAAGTCACTTAAAAATGCCTAGAAAATTTGTGTAAAAATATGAAAAAGTTGCAAACATTTGATCATCTCGGATACTTTGGATCACTTGGTTTCTTACCAAGAAGGATTGGATAGGTGGAGAGAAGACAAAGGTCAAAGATACAGAGGTTGGACACATAAAGCAAATCAGGTTCCTCATCTCATGCAGCTATTGGGGACCAGATTCAATTCAGGTGCCTTGAGATTTTTGATTGAAGAAGCAGAGGGAGTGCAAGTTTATGAAAGTAATTGGGTATAAAGAGGATGTAAATCATCAGAAAGGGGCATGGAGCATATTCAAAAAGTGATCTAAAACCTCATTTGAGCAAAACCTAGAAACTGTTTTCAAATTGAGAACTTTGATTTTTGGCGAATTGAGCTCTATAGGTCCGCAGTTACCCAGGTCCGCAGCTCTGCAGGTACATAGGTCCACAGCTCTGCAACTACACAAGTTCAAAACTCCATAGGTTCATAGGTCTGTAGCTACACAGCTCCACATTTTCATGTAGCTCCGCAATTCAGAGCTGTACTGACAGTTAACTGCCAGTTCCAAAAATAGCACTTTCCATGCATTGGGAGCACATTCTGATGGCAAGTTTAACACTGACACATGCCTAGTGAAGGGGCAGCTTCTATTTTTGGTGTCTCCATGCATTTCTACTTTGATTGATGGCTTCCTCCTCTTTCTCTCTCATGGTTTCTCTATTTTTGACATGTAAAGGGTTCATGCATCCAATTAATGAATAAAATATGGATGGAGTCCCTCTAAGCACCAGTTAGATTATCATTTTGTATATATTTAGTTTGTTTAAATGTTTTAAAAGAATTTTATTGCATCAAGATATCTCTCACTCTCAACACAAATTAAGGAGATGATTTCTTATAAATACACCATTGTAAAATGTAACAAGGGCCACCGTTATTATGCAATAAAGATATGATTTTGGTGCTAGCATTCAGGGCGTAGTTATTCTTGCCTGAATGTGTCATTGTTTTGTGAATTTTATTTATGAGATTGTGATTGAGCCAAAGGTTTATTACATTGTTTCTGGTTGTGCGATCTTTTAGTTCTAGTGTTTGCTATAGATATATGAATTTCGTTGATGTAACGAGCTTGAGAAGAGATCACCCGATTGTGTCTACATAGCTTTTTGTCTCGCATGAGCGCACTTTTCATGGCCTTATGATTTGATGAAGAGTGAAACATCATTCGATTTGTTAAATATTCTCACTGACGATTGCATCAGTGGATTCTAGGAAGTGTTGCTCCTGTTTTCATTGGTCTCCTACTGATTTCTTCGAAGGTTTAACTCGCAGCGTGTTGTGTTCTGTAGCTTATTTCTGTTTAGGAATTTTAATTTCAAGTTATTTGATTTCATGTTATTTACTTTCAATTTTTCTATTTGCTTTGCTAACCCCCTGTTAGAATAGGACCTCATAGTAGTTGCATTGTTAGAGTTGCATTCATTGAAAAATAGAAAATACAAAAAATATTGTTCTTTTGGTGTGATATTTTGAGACAGCGAATGAATTTTACTTGATTCCAAGGTAAAAAGAGTTTTTGGAACTAGCAAAGGCCTCCTTGTGAACATTCACATTTATCTTCTACTAAGCAGATTTTGGTACGTCGCAAGACAAACACTGAACCTTGGAGCGGATCCTTAAAAAAGATTTGCTTTTCAAGAGAGGAATTACACTATGGATTCCTACCATTGACCTCATGCAAAATGAACGCCCAACAATAATTTTAAGTAAATCTAGAAAATATAACATAAAAAGATATTAAAGCCCTCATTTTCACAATCTGACTTAGAGAAATTCCAAGGTGAAAATGAGGATTTATTTCTTATTCTTCATTGCAAAACAAGATTATTATCCTTTAGCAAGCATTCAAAGACAAGATATCAGCATAGAGTTGCAAGGGGATCTTGAAGAAGTTTAGAGTACTTTAACCTTGGGGGCTTGGTATGATTTCTATATCATATTTTAGAACTGATTCTTTGCACCTTAAAAAATTTACATATGTTTACATGCAATCACATACACGAATATTTACATGCTAGGGTTTCACCATGGAGTAGATTCTTAGCACATTAATAATACATTTGCATTCTAGATATAGAAATTTAGGATACATATACAAATATGAAATTATTCCTAATAACTATTCCTAAAGGTGAAAATAACCAAAATGAGGAGGGCGGGGGTTGACTTAGGAAATCTCCTTCATAGTCGCCCACACACAAAATATATTATACAATTAAAGGATAGCAATTTGACACTCGTAGATATAGAAACTTCTCCCTAGGAGCTTGATGTAGGAGCATACTGGATTTCCTTTCTATCCTTCTCATCTTTGAATGTTTTGACAATGATTTCCAAGATCCAATATTGCCCAAGCCCAATGATTACTGAGTGCAGTGATGATTGAGTTTCCTATGTTGGCTAAGTTCCTTCTTTGGCCAAGTCTTATGGTTGCTAAGTTCATTCAAGTACTAAGTGAGATCATGTGTTTTTTGATGCTCAGTTCCTTCTTTGACTAATTTTTTCTCTAATTGGATCTTAGTGAGAGCCAACTTATTCATTTAATTTGAGTAGTGAATTTATTGTAAGGATCCTACATTGCGATGTGTGCAAGCTATTATAAGGTTGACCTTCTATTATGTAAAGATCTAGAATCTTCTATAAACCATTTTGGGAATTATAAATAGTGAGTATAGGCTTAGGTTTAGGTATGATGAGGAGGAGATCAAGTAAGGAAATTATAGAATTTAGTAAGTTGGAATATTGATATCTGGTCAAAGATGAATCTTTTTGAATGCATTTTGATGTATACATGATCAT
The DNA here is from genome assembly GCA_028749045.1 of Cupressus sempervirens. Lineage (NCBI taxonomy): Eukaryota > Viridiplantae > Streptophyta > Pinopsida > Cupressales > Cupressaceae > Cupressus > Cupressus sempervirens. The sequence continues at coordinate 987,978,909 of CM053787.1, read as the reverse complement.
TGTATTAGTTGTAACTCAAAAGTAATTACAGACAAGCATGTTTTCTCATACTTTTATGAATCAATAATGATATTCTTGTTTCCTCTCTCCTTGGTGTTGTTCTTTGTGTGTTTTCTTCCTCTATGTTCACTAAGCAAGGTGTTTGGACAATTATGTGTGTCTTGGCCCTAATTTTCAAACCTCCCTTGCATCAGATGGTATCAATGCTTCGAGTTTCAGCCTTGAGGAGATTGTATCATTTAGAATGATATTTTATTTTGGTTATATTGTTTCAGATCTATAAATCTAACTAATAACTACCAGAGGGTTACAATCTTATAGGAACTTTTTCATCAAAATGTTTCAAGGTAGAGGAAATGTTGATAATGCCATATTGGACATGTTGAGACACATTGCAACCATATTAGATGTTGTGGAGATAGTCTAGAGGAGAGGACCACATCTTGATGAGGTGAGTGATGATGAAGTAGTGAAACCAACCTCAAATCCAAAGCCTAAAGAAGATCAAGATGAAGAAATATTGTCGATATTGTTGTCTAGGGAATATTCAAATCCTATTGTGGACGATGTTCATTATGATGGAAAATTGGATACCAATGTTGTGTTAGATTTGATCTCTGATATGGAGAATTTTATTGAGCTTGAAATAACTCTTGACAATAGGAAGGTGAAGATTCTAGTCACTAGGTTGAAAAGGTATGCCTTGCCATGGTGGGAAAATTTAAATACTAATATTTAGAGAAGAGGAAAGAAAAAGATCATAACCTCTAGTTGAAAATGGTGAACAAGGTAAAGAAGATTAACCTTCCAACTGATTACCAAGTTATTTTGTTGAGGAAGATGCTTAATTTGAGACAAAAGGATATGACTATGAAGGAGTACATTGAGTGATTTCATAGATTGGGCATCACATCTGGACATGTGGATGATGAGGTTGATAAATTTGCAAGGTATCTGAATGATCTGACATCTAAAGTTTTATGATGAGATAAGCTTTATAAAATTGGATAGTGTGGAGGAGTCATATATGCTCTAAAAGATGAGGAGATCCTAACAAAGAAGCATTAGAAAAGATAAAGAGGTAGAAGTGGTAAATTCCAAAGAGGCAGAGGTAGATCTTATGGAGAAAGTACTAGATTTGACAATTCAGTACAAGATAACAGTAAATATGAATGGAATAGTGAAGATAAAGGCAAGACTGAGTTGAAAGGTTGAAATTTTTACTAAGGAGGTACTTGTTATTATCAAGGAAGAGTTAATTCTTACACTAGAGTTGGTTTTCATGGTAATTGTTTCAGATGTGGTAAAGAAGGGTATAGATCCTTTAAATTTAAATACTCTCACAAAAGTAAAAATGGAAACATAAAGAATGTGGTCCGAGGTGAATCTGTGAATCCTTTGGGTGATCTTGAGGATGGAAAGAACTTGATGATGTGAAGAATTCTCAGTAGTGAGAAAGTTGATGAAGAACCTATCTAAAGGAGAAGTCTTTTCAAGACCAAATGTAAGATAGTAGGAAAATGTTGTATGTTAATCATTGACAATGGAAGTTCAAAAAATTTCACATCAAAGGAGCTAGTTACAAAGTTGCAGTTAAAGAGGTTGAGGCATCTTAAATCCTATCATGTTTCATGGATTAGTGATGATCATAAGCTATTGGTGAGTAATGTGTTGTGAAATTCAAAATTGGACACTACTTTGATGAAATTTTGTGTGATATTATGCATATGGACTATTGTCTCATTCTTTTGGGTAGACCATGGAAATATGATATAAATACTATACATGATTGTAGGTTGAACTAATATACGATTTGGGTAAATGGAGCAGTGAACACATTGTTTCCTTTGATTGAAGTTCAAGATGAGATAAATTGTACCACTATTAGAATTTGTATGGTTAGTGGGAAAAAAATTGAGAAGGAGATGAAGATGAACCAGGTCTATTTTTCTATGATTTCTAGAGGACTAAGTTGTGATAGTAGTAGTTGAGTGACATTAAAAAAAATTAGTTGAGTAGAAATAAAAGTAATGGCTGAGTGACAATGCATAGTAGAGGTTGATAGTGTTAACTAAGTGCCAACATAAATTGAAATCTTACTGAATAAGTTGAAGAAGATTATTAAAAAATATATAATTGATGGTTTACCACTATTAAGAAGTATAATTCATTGTATGGATATAACTCTTGGAACTATATTTCTAAATAAAGAATCGTTTAAATTGACACCTATTAAGAATTAAGAACTTAGCATACAAATGCATGAGTTGATACAAAAAGGTTTGATTAGAAAAAGCTTGAGTCCATGTACTATAGCACTATATTAGCACCTAAGAAGAATGGAGAATGTAGAATGTGTACTAATTCTAGAGCTATTTACAAATAAAAATTTCATAGAAGTTTTATATGCCAAGGATGGATGACATAATAGATTATTTGAATGGAGCCAAATATTTTAAAAATATTGATTTCAAGAGTGGTTATCATCATATCAGAATCAGAGAAGGTGATGAATGGAAGACTTCTTTCAAGAAAAAATATCTAGTTTGTATGAGTGGTTGTTTATGCCTTTTGGTTTGACTAATGCACTGAGTACTTTCATAAGGATGACAAATAAGGTTCTAAAATGATTCTCGGGTGAATTTGTGTTTTTTTTATTTGGATGATATTCTAATATTCAATAAGACTAAGGAAGAACATCTTGAGCATATTAGACAAGTACTATAGAGATTGAAGGGGGGGAAATTGATCATTAATTTGAAAAAGTATTCATATGTGTTAGAGGAGATTGTGTAGTTGGGCTTTTGGATTCCAATTGATGGTTTGAGAATGGATCTGGGTAACTGCACCAAGTTGTGGTGCCAAAAGGGGGGTATAAGTGGACACTTTTTTTTTTTTTTTTCTGAAATCAACAATTTCTAAATTGAACAAGAATTTGAAGATAGTTACACTCAAAATTTTAAGATGTGACAAAAAAAAAAAGGTATTAGTCCTTTTAATCTAGTTTCTAAAATACTAATTTTTTTTCAAAATGGTTTAGTTTTAGGCTCTCAAAAAAGGGGGCCACAGAACGTGGTACTATTTATTCCAAAAAACATAACACAGTACAAAGTGTGCCCCCCCTAAAATTTTAACCTTTTTTTTGAAATTCTTTAATCGCTCTAGTCAAAAGTTACTTAACACTATGTAGTTTATCCCAATTTTTTTGGGTAATTTTATAATATGTATTTTACTTTTTATTAATTATTTAACTAGACACATCCCAAAAACATGAAATATCTATGTGCTACCCCTAGAAATAAATTGAAACTAATCTAAAATCAAAACTTCCTTTTTTCAAATTGTGTAGAATGGAGTCTAGTTTCCAAAAAACTATGTTGTTACAAAATTTGATGAATGAGCTAAAATCTATAGCCCAATGAGTACATGTTGGTTTTTGACAAAAAATGGACATACATTCAAAAGAAATTATAGATGAAAGGCTTGAAATAGTTCAAATAAAAAATTAATTATATGGTTATATAGCTAACACAGAGACCTACAATGTCATGTAACCTAATCTTATCGATGCTCAACCATGAGGAATCTTGAAGGAGAGCACACAAAAAAATCAATCATCTTTTGTATGTTTATAGCAAGACACATCTTAGACTAGTTTATAGACTCCAAAACTTTGGGTTGGATCCTCAAGGAAAAACCAAGCCTTAGGCTTGGTAGAATGCAAAGGTTTGAATCACATGTATGCCCTATTTAAAGCTTTTAAAATTTGGGTCTCAATAGCACATGCACGCTATAGTGCACATGCACTATAGTGCACACACACTATTGAGACCTAAATAGTGCATAGAGAGGGAAGAAGAAAGGAAAAGCAAGAGTGAGAGAGAGAGGGGTGATGGGTGTGTGTGTGTGTGTGTGTGTGTGTGTGTGAGAGAGAGAGAGAGAGAGAGAGAGTAATGGATGGGAGAGAGTAGAGGTGGTAGAGAGAGTACACGATGGGAGAGAGAGCAAGGGTGAGAGTAGAGGTGACAAAGAGAGAGTATAGGATGGGAGAGAGAGATTGAGATTAGGGGATGGAAGAGAGAGGAAGTGTGAGAGAGTGAGTAGGGGTGGTAGAGAGAGTATGGGATGGGAGAGAGATTGAGAGTAGGGGATGGTAGAGAGAGAGTAGGCAATAGGAGAGGGAGGGAGAGAGGGAGAGAGAGAGGAGAATGGGAGTGTGTGAGAGAGAGTAGGGCATGAGAAAGAGTGTGAGTGTGAGAGAGAGTAGGGGTGGCAGAGAGAGAAAGTAGGGGATGGGAGAGGGGGGAGAGAGAGAGTAGGGGATGGGGGAGAGAGAGTAGATAGGGAGAGAGTGAGAGAGAGAGATAGTAGGTTGTGGGAGAGGGAGTGGGAGAGGGAGAGAGGAGGGATGGGAGTGTGTGTGAGAGATTTAGAGAGTAGGGGATGGGAGAGGAGAGAGAGAGAGAGAGTAGGCAATGGGAGAGGGAGTGGGAGAGGAGGAGAGAGGGGTGAATGGGAATGTGTGTAACAGAGAGAGAGAGAGAGAGAGATAGTATGGGATGGGAGAGAGAGGAAGTGTGAGAGAGAGTAGGGGTGGTAGAGAGAGAGTATAGGATGGGAGAGAGAGATTGAGAGTAGGGGACGGGGGAGAGAGAGAGAGAGTAGGCGGTGGGAGATAGAGTGGGAGAGGGAGAGAGAGAGAGAGAGAGGAGGATGAGAGTGCATGTGTGTGAAAGAGAGAGAGAGTAGGGGATGGGAGAGAGTGTGAAAATGTAAGAGAGTAGGGGGTGGTAAAGAGAGAGTAGAGAGGGAGAGGGAGAGAGAGAGAGAGAGAGAGAGAGAGAGAGAGAGAGAGAGTAGGTGGTAGGAGAGGTAGAGCGAGTGAGAGACAGAGTAGGGGATGGGAGAGGAGAGAGGGGGGATGGGTGTGTGTGTGTGAAAGAGAGAGTAGGGGTTGGGAGAGAGAGTAGGTAGTGGGAGAGGGAGAGGGAGAGAGGGGGATGGGAGTGTGTGTAAGAGAGAAAGTAGGGGATGGGAGAGTGTGAGAGAGAGAGAATAGGGGTGGTAGAGAGAGTAGGGGATGGGAGAGAGAGAGTACAGAGCGAGAGAGTGAGAGAGAGATAGTAGGAAATGGGAGAGGGAGTGGGAGAGGGGGAGAGAGGGGGGATGGGAAAATAGAGAGAGAGGGGGGGGATGGCAATGTGCGGGTGTGTGAAAGAGAGAGTAGGGTATGGGAGAAGGGATAGAAAGAGAGAGTAGGGCATGGAAGAGAGAGAGTAGGTAGTGGTAGAGGGAGTGAGAGAGGGAGAGGGAGAGAGAGGGGTAATGGGAATGTGTCTAAGAGAGAGAGAGAGAGAGAGAGAGAGAGAGAGAGAGAGAGAGAGAGAGAGAGAGAGAGAGTAGGGGATGAGAGAGAGTGTGAGAGTGTGAGAGAGAGTAGGGAGTGGCAGAGAGAGTACAAGATGGGGGAGAGAGAGAGTAAGATTAGGGGATGGAAGAGAGTGTGACAGAGAGTAGGGGATGGGAGAGAGAGAGTGAGAGTAGGGGATGGGATAGAGAGAGTAGAGAGGGAGAGAGTGTGTGTGAGAGAGATGGTAGGCGATGGGAGAGGGAGTGGGAGAGGGAGGGAGAGAGGGGGGATGGGAGTGTGTGTGAGAGATCTAGAGAGTAGGGGATGGGAGAGGGGAGAGAGAGTATCCTAAGAGAGAGAGAGAGAGAGAGAGAGAGAGAGAGAGTAGCATATGGGACAAAGAGTAGGTGGTGGGAGAGGGAGTGGGAGAGGGATAGAGAGAGTGAGAGTAGGGGATGGGAGAGAGTGTGAGAGAGTGTAGGGGGATGGGAGAGAGAGAGTGAGAGTAGGGAATGGGAGAGAGAGAAAGTAGAGAGGGAGAGAGAGAGTGAGAGAGAGATAGTAGGTAGTGGGAGAGGGAGAGATAGGGGGATGGGAGTGTGTGTGAGAGATCTAGAGAGTAGGGGATGGGAGATGAGAGAGAGTCAGAGAGAGTAGGGGATGGGAGACCTGAGAGAGAGTGAGAGAGAGTAGGGGATGTGAGAGAGAGAGTGAGAGAGAGAGAGTAAGTAATGGGAGAGGGATTAAGAGAGAGAGAGTGAGAGAGAGTAGGAGATGGGAGAGAGAGTAGGGGATGGAAGAGAGAGAGTAGATGGTGAGAGAGGGAGAGAGAGATGGGGTATGGGAGTGAGAGAGAGAGAGTGGGGGATGGGAGAGGAGAGAGTTTTAGATAGAGTATGTGGTGGGAGTAGGAGAGTTAGAGAGAGAGTAGGGGATGGGAGAGGGGAGAAAGAGTATGGAGAGAGAGCGAGAGAGAGTAGGGGATGGGAAAAGGGAGTGAGAGAGTGGCTTGAGAGAGAGAGGGGGGATGAGAGTGTGTGAGATAGAGAGTGTAGGGTATGGGAGAGGAGAGATGTTGAGAGAGAGTAGGTAGTGGGAGAGGGAGAGAAAGAGAGAGTAGGGGATGGAAGAGGAGAGAGAGTGAGAGAGAGAGTAGGGGATGGGAGAGGAGAGAGAGAGAGAGCGAGAGAGAGTAGGGGATGGGAGAGGATAGAAAGTGAGAGAGTAGGGGATGAGAGAGAGAAAGTGAGAGATTAGGTGATGGTAGAGGGAGAGTGAGAGAGAGAGTAGGGGATGGAAGAGGAGAGAGAGAGTAGGGGATGGGGGATGGTGGGATAGGGAGAGATGTGTTTTAACATAGTGCATACACACTATGTGAAATCACCTAAAAATAGTCAAAAAGAAAGTTTGGGTCCCTTTTGATCCATAGTCTATTTTTTGTCTATTGTGCATTCTATTATTCCAATAGAAAACATGGGTTTCAAGCTATTGGAAGTTAGTGAACACTATTTCAAGAATTTTTGAAGCTAGCAAACACCAAATTCAATCATTGGATCAGCTTTTTGAATATTCTTTCTATAGAAAAGATTAGTGTAGTCCTTTTTAAATATTCTTTATTGATATATAGAGACAAATTTGGTTATAATTTGACATGATGTTTAATATATAGTGAGCTCATTGAAATTTGTATGTTTGAATGAATTGTTATTTGGAAATGGTTAGAAATTTGGCAAGTTATTTGATATATATTGTATATTCATTGAAATAATTGTAATTTTTATATGTATTTGAATGATTTATAATTTACAAATTGTAATTAATTTAGATGTTTGGATAATTTGACACATGTAGAAATCATCATCATGCCAAGGAAGAAACTAAAAACTCAAACAAATGAAGATAGGCAAAGAGATTTTGCAATTAAAAGAGATAAAATGAAACTACTACGTCAACAAAGAAAATTGCAAAGAAATAATGAAGAATTGACTTTTGAAGAGGATAAAGAACCACCAATACAAAGAAACAAAGAGGAAGAATTGGAAAGACAAAGAGAACAAATGAAACTATTATGCTCAAGAAGACAATTGAATTATGAAGCTACACCATCCTGCAATGTTGGAGTCATATAGTCCTCTCACGTTGAAGAGACACTAATTTGAAGATTTGATGATGTACACACTCCATCATGTCATGTTGAAGGCACAACATCAACATATCAAGTAGGTGATATTTCATCTTTTGCATCTTATTGCCAAGGTACATCATTTTCGATTTATGGTATGAAAAACACTCAACCCTATGTTGATGTTCAAAATGTTAAGGGAATGGAAGAGATTATAAGACCTTCTAGAATTCATTTTAGAAGACAAAAATATTTGATTGATATTGATAATGACATTTTGAAATCAATGTCTAGCAAGATTAGCAAGCATACTTCTCAAAGAAAAGTTAATCTTATGTGGAGATTATTTTTTGAAGAATTAAATATTACAAGTCGATGAAAATTATTTGTTGAAATGATGAAGAATTTGAAATTTAGGCCTATCATGAAGATTCTTGGGCTAAGAACGATGAACAATTCAAATGAAAAAAACATTGCAAAGAATCTAATGAGTGCTTATGACAAAGTAGGTTCTAAATCACGCACTAAAGATAGTAATATCACAAGACAAATACTTAAATCGACAATTGTAAGTATGCAAATGAAGAAATCTCAACTCATGAGAAAGACAAGGAAAACATTGAAAATTGGTAGAGGTTCTCTAAGGTGATCCATGCTAAGGTGTGAGAGATTGGAAGATCCAACAAAAAATGAGTTATGGACATTTAGTGGTAGACTACCATGAAAGGATAAAGAAATTAGTGAAGCTTTGAAATCATTGATCAAATTTTTTTGAAAAAATAACACACGTGTTTCCCCTAATCAAAGAGATGTTGTAAAAAGGACGATTGGTAGCCAAAATCGTGACCCACTTGTGAAACATTTTTTAGACTCAACTCAGACACAATTTTTTGCAAAATTTATTGGTATGTATCCTCAAATTCGAATAAGTCAAAGATTTTTTGAGATGGGTAAACCTTTTTATGTGAAGATAAATCACACATGCACAACTTTTTGTTGTAGGATAAACATTTTATTTTCTAACCATTTTGATGTTTTTAGGCATATATGTGTGTTTTTGCAAGATTCTGACATGAATGAGCCACCAATATCTTCAAGGGAATTCATATCCAACATTTTATGTGAAATAGGGGATAGCCAACAATTTTACAAGACATCATGCTTGGATGGTACATGCTTATTTTGTAGTTCTTTGCAACTTTTATCAACTTCTGAACATATGGATAGTATACATGCAATTGGAAATGAAATAGTAGATTACAAAAAATTTAAGATAGTGACATATGTTGTAAAAGATGGGAAACAAGGTAAAAGATGTGATTTAGTCATTGAAAAGATTTTAGTGTATGAGTTCATGAAGATATTTCATAAAAATATTATTTACAAGTATGTAAGGCATACACATAGAGCTCAATGGCTAGATTTGCAATTCAAATTGTGTAAGGATACATTTCCACTGGATACCATTTTTTTGGTTGTAGAATTCATAGAGAACTACACACTACAACCACAAAATGAGATGCAAGCAAAGTATTATACTTCTCAATAGGTTTCCATATTAGTTCACATAACATTCATGCATTCACCTACAAGTACAAAGGATGAGAGGAAGATTTTGAGTGAGTACCATTTTACATCAGCGATGATCAATCACATTCTATGGAGTTTGTACATGGTTGTTTTCAACTATTTTATGAAAATTTGGCTAACAAGGGAATAACATATCGTTAGCACATTGTTTGGTTAGACAATTGCGCATCTCAATTCAAGAATGCATGGATGTTCTATTGGTTGAGCAGGGCACAGGTTGTGTAGAATTCAATATATGTGAAATTTCACAAAAGTTGGTCATGGAAAGGGAGAGCATGATGTTGCAAGTGCATGCATCAAAAGAGCCTTAGCATGTGAAAAACTAAAGTACAAAGATGGAGCAATATTGATAGATGAAAAATCCATTATCTAGTGGTGTAATGCTACAATGGGTCTAGGTAAGGAATGTGAGTCTATGATTCATAGATTTTTTTGGTTGATAGATAATACTAACATTACACCATATGAGGATTGTTGCACACTAACAGGATCTAGTGAGTTGCACTCTTTTAGAAGCTCTGATGTAGGTTCATGGAGTATCCACACACAAAAAATGGCATGCTATTGTCCATCATGTGTAGAAGAAAATTGGGATGACTGTGAGTCAACTGAATGGGTGGACAAATGGGATATATGGTTTTGGACCCAATTAACACCTATCATCCCCCACAAGCATTGGAAATGGTAGAAATGGATTCATCTATTGACTTTGACCCCTTTTCTAATCTAGTACAACTTGGTAAATATATATATTTATATATCTTTTTAATTTCAATATGTAACTTTATAAATTTTACCTAAGTATTTTCTAAATTAATGATCGCATTTTGTACATTTGTCACTGCAGGCCATGTTTTTGTTGTTATTGCACCTAAATAAAATGAAGAAGGGATAGATTATTATTTGTATCATTGTGTCCAAGTCAAACAAAAACTAGATCACTCGGTTACATATGGTGAAGTTTTAGAGTACCATATTGGTGCACAGGTTGTAACTAGCACATGGCTTAGACTATATTCTATGAAGAACCCTAACTTGTGGTTATTCAAGGATTGGCAAATAGAGAGGAAGATTCTTCATTATTCAAACCTTGTTGTCACATAAAATGTCCACTTGATAAAATATGGTTGGAAACCACATAATAAGATTCTTTGGAAATTTCACAAGTGATACCATGAGGCAATACTTGAGACATTAAAATGTAGAGCAGATCTAGTTGGTTCATTAGATTGAATAGGGGGAGAGGGAGAGAGAGGAAGAGTGATCAATTAGATCCAAATACAATGTTGTAACCTCTCCCGCAAGATTTTCCACATGAAAAGCTAGGTATTGTTATTATGTGTAAGTGATGAGATAAGTTTAAATCATAGATTTTATGTTTTGATTTGTTTAGAATCTAGATACATTATTTGAATTTATATTTGATTCTTTAATAGAACCCATTTTTAGATTAGTCAATTGAATAAGTGAAAGTTTTGAATTTGTTGTTTAGATCAAAATGTTATGAAAGAACATTAAAATTGTTAGAATGTGAATGCTTTGTGAAGTAAAGTCATGATTGTGTGCATGTAAACAGAAACTTCAAACTAGTGAAAGCAAGGATACAATGGGAGAAGTTTCCAAGACTCATCAAGCCATTCAGTAAGTTGGTTGATCATTGTTAGAAGCTCAATCAAATAATTCATTGCATTTGGAACATTGTTGCTAATAATGATATTATGACTAACATGCTTTTATCTTTTTTTTTATTTTTTTATTTGTAATTATTTTAGATAAACTCTAAAACAAATTTATATCCAAATCATAAACTTATAAAACCCATCTTATAAATTTTTCAGATGTTGTCTATTTGGAGGTGTTAAGACCAAAGTGTATGATCTTTGGTTCACTCCTAGTCACAAGATTCAAGTTTTTAGCATATGTATGGGTTCGGGGGTCAAATCCTTTAATGATGACCATAGGATGTTATGTTGTTTTGCTCTTAGTCTCAAGATTGCAAGGTTGTGATTGTGTGGAAGAATCTACACCCTTAAAGATAACCATAGGTGGTTAATCAATGTTTAGGATTTAGGTAGAGGAAATAGTGGTTGTACAATTTATGTTTGTGTAAAACTCAATATTCACAATTTTGACTTCTTTAAAAAAATTTTTTTTTTGGATGGAGCTATGTTATGTGCACAATTACCTAAAATGCTTATTTCTGATTATATCTTTGAGGATCTAGCTAGAGATGGCCAATTGATGCAAGGATGGTGGTGATGATACTTGTTTCTTAATACAAAAGCTCTCAAACTAGGTTAGGCTTCTTCCAAGCCTACCTAAGAATAACATATGTTATCCCTTTCAATTCTCTAAGGTTAGAGACAAGGTGAATGACCTATTCCTTGTGCCACTTTCACCTATTCTAGTTCTCTCTATCTACACCTTCACAAAATCACACAACAACCCCCTTACACCTCACCATAGAACACCTTGATCACCTTGCACCTCTATGATCTTTATTAACACCATCTCCCTATAAGCTTCCAAAGGAATTAAGTCACTTCCAATACAATACCTTCACTATTGATAAGGTTCTAGACACCTTAGAGACTTTAAAACACCAATACAAACTACTCTATCTCATAGCCTACCTTGGAATGTAGGTTAAAACTCAAATTTCTTAAATCATCTACCAATACTAAAAGTAGATTCTAATACCTTTTAATAAACTTTTTTTTTTTCAATTCTAACATCTGAGATTCTAACTTGCTTATTCAAGCATATAATTTGAAGACTTAGGCCTATGCTATTAGGCATACAATCCTCACTCAAACTATGACTCTTACTAACCTCAATCAACTCTACCAAATGAACTTATATACTTCATTACCTCATTAAAGTCTTTCAAATTGCTGATGTTTGGCTCGCAATTATTGAAGAGATCTTTAAACTATCAAACCCTTGTATTGATGAGAATTTTATTGTTGATTACTATGGTTGGCTTCAAAGGTCCAATATCCTACCTTTCCTTCTCTTTCAAATGTTTCTTTAGTGTCTTATGAAAAAAAAAAAATCTCCCAACAAGTATGCAGACCACACACCAACTTCTGCCACATTTTCTTTATTTTCAAATTGCTCATTCACTGTTAATGTATGTGGCAGCAAGTAACCTGCTGATTTATGAGAATATCCCTTAGAAAGAACAAATTAAGGTGTTAACTTAGTAAGAAGACAAACTAGAACAACCATGGGAACTATTAATACCTTCCACTATCTCCATGAATTAGAATATGCAATCATTATCGCACCATATTCTAAAAAATTACAGAATTTACTATCCAAACAACAAGTAATGTATTCCTGGTACTAATATTTAATGATAACATACAAATGTTCTATCAACCACATAAGCATTATGCTCTTTACCATAAATAGGAAACTTTAGAGATCATCATAACCACAAATTCCTAAGAGAGGATAGAAGGATTGTAGTCTAAATGCCAATATAGCAGCAATATTACACCAAAATATTGATTTCCATTTCACAACTATATACAAAACACTTCATTTCTCCTCTCCACAAATTCTCCCCTTCACTCTATATCTCTCTCGATATGAGATTACATTTATTTATAGCATAACATGACTCTTTACCTTCCTAAGAAGTTCTAACAATATGAATGACTATTCATCTCAGACTACACTTTCTCAATTTTATAGAATTTGCTGATTATATTTTTTAACAATTTTACACCTTTTCCATATTTTGCATTTTAAGTTCTAATATACTTTCAGAGGCACCTTAAAAGGTTTATCATCATGTTATAACATCTAAATACTATCATATAGTCTATTTATGCCTTTGCACGACATTTTTCCACTTTTTATTCACTATAAATAATAAAACTTAAAACATGAAATTGGTCAACATGACCTTAATTTGAACACCTAATAACATGATATGAAACAAATAATTCATAATCTATTAAGACCCAAACCATACTCAGGAAGATTCAAGATTCCATGAGAGATGGTTAGAGTGCCCTACACTAGAAATTCTTGTTGAAGACATGGAATTTAAATAAAATAATTAGGTTGATATATGTCTTTGATTTCCAAGGTGTAGGATGGTACAAATTTGTCAAGGTGTAGGATGGTGCAAAGTTGAGAAGAAATTATGGTGGCATTTATTCATCAAACCTTGTATACAACAATTTTTAAAGATCTCATTACAACCAAATAACTATAAAATAGTCAAAGAGAAGAGTAGACATGATTGTATTCAATGAATTTCACATTTGGCATTTGAATTTTTGAGGAGTTTGAAGGCATTTTTAGAATAAAAATAAATGAAAGTAAGATTTTGGACAAAATTCAAGACTTTAAAAATCATAAACTCAAGCCTAAAGAGGTGTAAACTTGCATATCTAGGAAAGAAAATTAGAATATAAGGAAATATCACACAAATATTAAAGTGGTTAACTCAAATTCTATTTCTACTTTTAGCATTTCATTTCATGCAGCAGAGAATTTTCAAGCACATACTTGATGATAAGAATAGATGACCATCAGTCCATCCTACTCTCTTGCTACATGAATATTGAGTTGTGGAGAGAGATAGAACCAAACCTTGTAGTTAGACAAAGAAGTCATTGCAAGACATTGTTTTTAATTAAGCTATTCTATTGTTATGAAATGGGTAGATTTTCACTATCATTTATCAAGATTTTGATTTTGATCTTTAATTGCTAGTAATTTGGTGGATAAATTCTCTGTACTACTAGGTAGTATGTTAGTTAATTTGAAGATGCTGCTAAAATAATAATTTTTCTCTAAAGTTGAAATCAATTTGAAAGAAGAGGGAAACCAAGATTATGGATTCCAATAGGAGAGTTTCCTTAGTCTTGGTAGTCAAGATTTAGGAGGATGTAGATGGTCTAGATTCCAGTGAGAGGCATTTCAATGAGCTTGGCTACGAGTAAGAGATTCAAGAAGAGAAATGAATTTGTTCAAGACTAAATCATGGTCTTTGATTTCCATAAGAGCACATAAATACTAAATCATTACCAATCGGATAGTAGTATTTAGATGTTTATGATTGAGTTTTTGTATTATGCCTATAAAAACTCCAAACGACTACCAAAAGCCTTCAGACACTTAGCATCAATTTTCAGATCAGAAAGGTCATCATCCACCCCTTATTCTTCCATACTATACTTGCAAAATGTTAATAAACTGCACTAAAATAGGTATATTTTATTGATTTGAAAGCAATTTTACAATTGGGTCTTCCCTCTTTATTCATTTTTGAATAATGTCTAGAAATTTAATTGGTAAATCCTTGAGAAAATTGTCATGGTTCTTCCATATAGACTTAGGTCACTTTCCTTGGCGAATCTTATATCTAGTTGTAATTGGCATGAAAGAAGATATAATAATTCAATAGGATAACTAAGATAGACTTTATTTTCAAACTTGGCTAGTAATATTTCCACTTTTCCAAAGTAATGATGTAAAAAGAGAAAAAAATGCATAAAATGTTGACCTCTTGTATAAAATGTTTTCCTCTAGCATTTTTCTCCATATTTTTCTATAGCATCAAGAAAATAACTTGAAGATTAGGATACCCATTTCACTTCTCTATAATATATCAAAAGATGAATTATGGTTGTTTTGGACCAAGTCTCTGTTATTACACTATGGGCCACTTGTTAGGCATAAAAACCTCTCCATTTACAAAAGAACTATATCGAATAATTATCCCCCAACCATACAACATGGTAAATTATATTAATATGATCCTAAAGTGAGGGTTCTTCAATTGGATTGAACCCATCAACTCTCTATATGTGCTTTTTATAAAACCCTCACCAAACAAAGCTAAAAACTAGGGCCTCTTCAAATCTGACCAAGAAATCACTTCCATAACCCATTAGTTGATCCTACACCATGTTTATGATGATTAATTTGACTATTTTACATAAAACCATGGCCTCCTTTAGGCAGATCTCCCACTGCTATACCTATGGCATCAAATTTGATGTAGAGTGTACAACCACAATCTACCACCACCTCTTGTCGTGCCTAGTAGCACCTAACCCACTGCAAGTTGCCAAGAAAAGTTACTAGCCTCTTCCCAATGGTAACCTATCTCTTTCCAAGTACACTCCACTTCTCCAAGATCTTACCCTCTCCCTAGGGTTCATAGCAAACTTGGGTCTCAATTAGGCTTTAGGGACACTAGCCCTCAATTAGGCCATATAGGGAAAATTAGAGAAAATTCTCTCAAGGATTAAAAAAAAGACTTTTTTTTCCATACTTAGACTTGTCCCACTAGGATTCATCCACTTTCTAGGTTCAAACACCACCAATAGACCTAGTTCCCAAATCTAGGTTTAGGAATCCTAGTAGGTCTATTTCTAGTTTTCAAGGGTTAACTCCAAAACTCTCCAAACAAAGTGGAAAAAAAAAATACATTTTTAGATACCCTTTTCTAGACTCTTGAAGATCCCAAAGTATTATGGGCTGATCCTACTACAACATACCCAAACACCAACTAGGTTCACGGTCCTAATAGGCCTCATTAGGTTGGCTTTCTAAAGCAAGTGATAAGAGATGGGGTCATAGAATAAACACAACCACTTGAGAATCTTCCTCACCATGCCAAAAATTAACTCCACCCTTCCCCTAGGCACAACGATAAGTTTGGGAGTTCTAGACTACTTTAAAATAGGGTCAAATACATGGTGATATTTAGTGTAGGGCCTGCAAGAAAAAATAGAAAACTACATTTTTTGCACTTGAAACTTTTTCATATGTTAAAATACTCCCTTAACTTGCTTCCCACCAAAAATCAGCCTGGTTCCACCAATGGATTGCAAGTTAGAGGACCATGAATGCAAACTAGTTACATTACAACACTAACCAGGTAGCCCTTAGTAAAACAACAATAACTTGCACAAATGAATAGATAAAAACATGAAACTAAATATAGATGAAAGGTGATTCAAATACCTATCCAATAAAAACCAAGATGTAAGGTCAATTGGACTCTAGGTGCCATTGTAAGGCAGAGTGCTAGATTGAACCAAGGGGTCAAAAATGAGCAATATAGGTGATTTTTCAAAGAAAAAAAGATTTTTATGTTTCTTAGAAGGATATAAAGGTCCTTAGGGTCATTAGGTTAAGTTTTAGGCATCTAGGTGTTAAGATGTCAAAAATTGCATAAAATTGCAAAAATCCTGACAACTTTACAGGAGTTTGGGAATTGGTGAAGGGATGAGCATTTGAAAATAAGTTATTCTAGTGTTGTCAAACCTTTTCCAAGTTGTAGAAGTGGAATCAAGTGAAAAATGTAAAAATTGCACTTTTTGTGCGAAGTTGGATTGTTGAAAGTTGTAAAAAGTTGCTCAAATTTGCAACTTAGTGGAAAAAGGGTTGTGGGATCAAACTGTCTATTCCATTAGCTCTAGGTGGCTAGATAAACCCTATCAACAACCTTTTCCTATCCTGTTAAGTGTTGAAACATTCTCAGGTGTGCCAAACTAAAACATCCTGAAAGGTCACTAAATGCCATAGGGCAGAAATCTTTGATGGGGCATATCTTGGAGCTTGTGCAAGGTATGGATGTGATTCTAGTTCCTATAAGATTGTGATGTAGAGATCTTACTTCATTTTTATTTTTTGATGCCATCTTGGGTGATGCTGAAACTTGTAGTGTTGGCTAGTACAAATTTGCCAACTACCAAATCTCTCTCACCTTTCATTGTGGGATCAAATTATCTATTTTGTTAGCTCTAGGTGGCCATGTAAACCCTATCTCCAACCTTATCCCATCTTGTTGAGTGCTAGAAATGTTCTCAAGCATGCCAAACCGAAATGTCCCTAAGGGTCAGTATATACCATAAGTCAATGATCTTTTATGGTGCATATCTTAGAGCTCGTGCAAGGTATGGATGCAATTCTAGTTCCTATAGGACCATGTTTTAGAGACCTATAATAAACTCTCACTTTTAGAGTTCTTACTCCATTTTGATTTTGTGACGCCATCTCAAGTGATGTTAAAACTTGTAGTGTTGGCCAGTACAAAGTTGCCAACTACAAAATCTCTCTTTCCTTTCATTGTGGGATCAAACTATCTATTTCGTAAGCTCTGGGTGGCTTGGTGAACCCTATCCCCAACCTCATCCCATCCCATTGAGTGCTTGAATGTTCTCAGGAACATCAAACCAAAATGTCCCTAAGGGTCAAAAATGCCATAGCGTAGCGATCTTTAACAGGGCATATCTCAGAGCTCGTGCAAGGCATGGATGTGATTCTAGTTCCTATAGGATCATTTTGTAGAGACCTATAATAACCTCTCCATTTTGATTTTGTGATGCCATCTTAGGTGATGCTGAAACTTGTAGTGTTGGCTAGTACAAAGTTACCAACTGCCAAATCTCTCTCACCTTACATCATGGGATCAAACTATCTATTTTCTTAGCTCTGACTGGTTGGGTAAAACCTATCCCCAACCTCATCCCATCTAGTTGAGTGCTTGAATATTTTCAAGCACACTGAACTGAAACATCCCTAAGGGTCACTAAATGCCATAGGGTAACAATATTTGATGAAGCATATCTTGGAGCTCATGCAAGGTATGGATGTGATTTTAGTTCCTATAGGATCATGTTGTGGAGACCTACAATAACCTCTCTCACTTTTTGGAGATCTTATTCTATTTTAATTTTGCCACACTGTCTTGGATGATGCTAAAACTTGTAGTGTTGGCTAGTACAAAGTTGCCAACTACCAAATCTCTCTCACCTTTCATCATGGGATTGAACTTTCTATCCTATTAGCTCTAGGTGGCTAGGTAAACCCTATCTCCAACCTTGTCCCATCCCATTGAGTGCTTGAACATTCTCAAACATGCCAAATTGAAACATCCCTAAGGGTCACTAAATGCCATAGGGAAGTGATCTTTGACAGGGCATATCTCAAAGCTCATGCAAGATATGGATGCAATTCTAGTTCCTATAGGACTATATTGTGGAGACCTACAATGACATATCTCACTTTTTGGAGATCTTACTCCATTTTAATTTTGTGATGCCATCTTAGGTGATGCTAAAACTTGCAGTGTTGGCTAGTACAAAGTTGCCAAATGAAAAATCTTGCTCACCTTTTGTTGTGGGATTGAACTATCTATTCCATTAGCTCTAGGTGGATGAGTAAACCCTATTCCCAACCTTGTCCTATCCCGTTGAGCACTCAAACATTCTTAGGCATGATGAACTGAAACATCCCTAAGGATCACTAAATGCCACAGGGCAGCGATCTTTGACAAGGTATATCATGGAGCTCGTGTGAGGTATGGTTGCAATTCCAATTCCTATAGGAAAATGTTGTGGAAACTTACAATAATCTCTCTCATTTTTTAGAGATCTTTCTCTATTTTGATTTTTCAACACCATCCCTATTGATGTTGAAACTTGTAGTGTTGGCTAGTACAATGTTGCCAACTGCCAAATCTCTCTCACCTTTTTTCGTGGGATCAAACTATCTATTCTATTAGCCTTGGGTGGCTGAGTAAACCCTATCCCCAACCTCATGCCATATTGTTGAGCACTCAAACATTCTTGGGAATGCTAAACTAAAATGCCCCTAAGGGTCATTAAATACCATAAGGCAACCATCTTTGATAGGGCATATCGCAGAGCTTATGTGAGGTATAGATGTGATTCCAATTCCTATAGGACTATGTTGCGAAGACCTATAATAAAATCTCTCACTTTTTGGAGATCTTATTCTATTTTGATTTTGTAATGCCATCTCAGGTGATGCTAAAACTTGTAGTGTTGGCCAGTACAAAGTTGCCAATTGTCAAATCTTGCTCACCTTTCATCACGGGATCGAACTACCTATTTTGTTAGCTCCAAGTGGCCAGGTAAACCCTATTCCCAACCTTGTCCTATCTCATTGAGTTCTTGAGAATTCTTGTGCACATTGAACTGAAACATCCCTAAGGGTCACTAAATCCCATAGGGCAACAATCTTTGATAGGGCATATCTCAGAGTTCATGCGAGGTATCAATGTGTTTCTAGTTCCTATAGGACTATGTTGTAGAGACCTACAATAATCTCTCTCACTCTTTGGAGATCTTACTTTGTTTTTATTTTTCTATGCCATCTCTTTTGATGCTGAAACTTATAGTGTTGGCTAGTACAAAGTTGGAAACTACCAAATCTCTCTCACCTTTTGTCATGGGATCAAACTATCTATACCATTAGGTCTAAGTGGCTAGGTAAAAACTAGCCCCAACCTTGTCCCATCTTGTTGAGCACTCAAATGTTCTCGAGCATGCTGAACAAAAATGTCCCTAAGAAAGACTATGGAAAGTGTTACATTCCAAGTAATGATTGGTTGGGATGTATGTCATAAACTAAGGGAGATGATATTCATGAAGGGTTTTAAATAAAAGGCTACTATAATTGTCAAAACAACATTAATGATAATCAATGCATAAGGTAAAGGCATTACGAAGGAATAAGATCAAAGGAAAATATTCAAGGCAACAGTAGTGAGTGTGATGAACAATTTTTTAAACCTTTTTAGTAGTGTAACTATCAATATATCTAAAAAAAACTATTAAATCTTTATCAAAATGCCAATTTCCATGAAAAAAATGACATGGTATTAAACTGAATATTTGCGTTCATTTCTAGGGCTTTGTGGTAAGGTTAAAGAAAGTGGAATCATTTCCTATGTAGATGGAATAAGTAAAAGAATGTCAAGTGGAAAAGTATGATCATGAAAATCTTTAAAATCATTTTGACTTTTCTTTCAACTAAGCACAACAATAGTGCTCAGTCCAAACAAGTGAAAAAGTACACGTGAAAAGCCTATGTAGTAGTTATGTGCAAATGGAATAGAGTTGTCCAATTGAGATCAATGATTGATTAAAGTATAATGAAAAACCTCTTAAAGGCTAGTTTACTACTATATCACATATATTATAGTCATATGGTAAAAAGCATGGAGAACCTTTATGGTAGAGGTATATAAGAACTAATTTAATGGATCATATGATAGTGAATTTAAAAAATAATAAGACATAGTGAAACAAAAATCTTAATAAATCTAGTAATCATGTGTAATGGAATAGAAAACATTTAGTACTAATTATAGTAGGAGTAATAAATTAAAATGTTTCAAAGATCCTTTAACAAAACACCTATTTTTGTACATGCAAGATGACTCACAATCAAATACTATAATGAGTTGTAAAGTTGTGAGTTAGTTCATAAAGGGATAACGATGAAGGAACAATCACAGTTCTAAAGCTATGAAGAGGAGCTCCAAATGCCATTTAGGTGGTGGTAGGTTGGTAGTTTGAGGAAACTTATTATCTACTTCTATTTTTTCAATGTTGAACTCTATTAGAATAAATTTACAAGTTTCACCTAGCATGAACTGAGAATTCAACAATGGCTTTCAAATATTTTTGCATAGATGTTAGTGCACTAGTGATATATGGTGATTTTAAGGCTACACTATATATTATATTATTATATTGTTATGAAAAATGGTGATCTAATGAATAAGAACCTAACAAATCTAGAGGTCCAAAGTTGTGCAATTGTCATAGCATTAAGGATAAGACATTGAAATAGTGAGGTTTTCCCTTTGGAGAGTGTGATAGTTATAGCATTATGGCAATAGTAGTGTTAAAGAATATGACAATAGGCACTCCAAAAGATGTCAAAACAATGAAGATCATGGTTGTCTTGCTGGTGATATGAAAGATGATTTGTATAGTAGACAAAGCATCAAATTCAAGAACTTAAAGAACAAAAAGCTTTAGGAAAGTAGTTTTGGTGCAGAGCACCTAACTCTTTTTCATTTATATGTTGTAATTAGTTCTAGGGGTAGATCTAATGATCTCCCTATGACCCATCCATCTTGTAAAGGACGCAAGACCCCTTGGTATGACTATAAACCTTGGGCATCATTTGGTCCTAATGAGTGATTTTTCTTTCATTTTATGTTTTTAGAGTGTGTCTAGAGGTTTGGGAACCTAATAAGGTTCTAGAAGTCAATAAAATCCAAATTGAAATGCTTTCTTACAAGTTTTTCAATATTTCTTGCTATAGTGCAAAAATTGCAAAAAGTTGTTAAGCAACTTTTACAATTTTGTTAAGCAACTTTTTTTTTGAGCAACCCAACTGTCTAAACTACTAGGTGGTTGGGTAAAGTAGTTGAAAATGGCCTATATAGGCTCAAGTCATTTGAAGATAGATCAATGGAGAAGATCCAATTGTTATATTGCTTTCAAATCAATAGAAACAACTGTGTTTCAATGCATTTTCCTAATTTTACAAGTATAGTACGGAACTTAAGGCCTGCAAGATGAACTTTATGTATTGAAAAGTTGATACTATATATCTAGGAGATTTTGGCTTTGGTTTGAAGTCTTTACCTATTCTCTTGCAAAAGTTATTGAAATTATTAGTCTGTTGGTTTGAGAAACCCTTGATTTCAAGGTTTGGGCACTTAAATGACCCTAACTAGTTAATCCACCGATGGAATTCCTTCTCCACTAGCATGGAGCAAGTTAAGGGTGTATAATATAGGATTTTTGTAGCTTTGAAATAGGAGTTGAAGTTTGTGATTTTAGGGAGCGAGCCCTAGGTCAAATATCCCCATTTATTTGACCCAGTTTTGAAGAAATTAGACTAATTAGAGTAATGGGGAGAGTTTGAAGACTTGATGATCAAACAAAGTGCCTTTGTTTAAGCTAGTAGAACATCTGAGGAGTGGATATTTGATCATATGCACCCATTCTTAACCACTTTCCTTGAAAACCAAGCCTAAACTAGTGAATTAGGTCAGTGTACTTGGTTATGGTTATGATATGTTGGAGTAGAATTGGTCTTTGCAACTTTGGAGTCTATGAGAACTTGGAAAAGGGTACTTGAAACTGTAATTTGTTCCTCAATTATTTTGGAGAGTTTTAAAGTTATTGGCAAAAATTAGTATTTGGAGACCTAATAGGATTCTAGGTCTATTCTTGCAAATTGGATTATGCATTGTTGGGAGTGCAACCAATGGTTGATTTGGCTTAATTGGGTTGAAACTAAGTGGATCCAAGCCTTTTTTGGAATTTGTAAGGTCTAGAACCATAAAACTTTCATTTTTCCCTATTTAAGGGAGTTTGTCCTTATTGCTCAATTTTGGATCAAGTTGCTTTGTGTCTTACTTGTGGGTTGTAAGATTTAAAACCTTTCTTAGTGATTCCTAAGATGGGTAGATACTTATAAAGAAGAACAAGCCATAAGTTCAAACCTTGAAACATTTTTGATGTGTTGATTAGGGATTGGCCTTGTATTGTGCTTCCATTGTTGTGCACTCTGCATCAAGTTTGTCACAGATGAATATGGGACATGAATCCCATTATCTTAAAGCACTGGCATAATACACTTTTAAGGATATTAATGCCATGAAAGTAGAGCCTTAAGCCAAGAGACATGGATTGAATGAGGTCAAGAAATAGATATATGAAAGTTCTCTATAATAGCTAAAAAACATTAGATACTTGCAACCTCTATATTCATCATGCATTAGTTATAGTTTGTGACCAAGTTTTGAAAGGTTTTGTAAATTTCTTCAAAGATACCTGTCTGCTGCCAGCTTTGGAATTGTTTATCATGAAAGGGTTATAAGTCTTGTCTCTATTGTGGAAATTCCATGGTCTTCTAGCTTTCAAGGCTACAGACCCTAATGTATTATATTATGCAAGAAAGGTCCCTAAAAGTGAGTGCAAAGAATTCTTTAACCAAGCCCTAGGCGAGCTAGGCAATGCTCGACTAGGGTTTGTCAGCAAAGAAAGAGATCTCGAGAGCAAACCTTGAAGAATGGAGATTTACCCTTCTGAGTGATTGAAGAGGGGTGTGAGGAGGTTCTAACTAGTGGAGGAGGAGTCTTGATGAAGTCTGGAAGGTGTCTTATAAGTGGAGACAACAAGAAGCTAACAAAACCCTACCAAACCCTCAATTTTTCTATTTTTGTTCTACAACCTATACGCACCTTGAGACCCTAAAAATCCTTGAGCATGGGTCCTATGTATAATTTTTTCTTAAGGCCAAAGGTGTTGAAACTCTAAGACAAAGGATCTATTGGCCCTAGAAATCTAGGTGGAGGCCTAATTAGGAGCTCTCCTTGTAGCACTTTTGTGAAGAAATCTTAAAATTAGGTACACCCATTATTGTTATCCATTCAAGCATAGTACAAGTGTTCCAATAACACCTTAGGACATCATGGAAACTTTGGTTGGACTTGGGAGTGTTATGGTACCCTAGTAGACCTATAAAACCTTTGGAGGGATATTGTTCCTAGAAGAGTAAGGGAGTTGTTCTCACTTAGGTTTGCACCCTTGTCCAAGGCTTATGCATGAGGACAACCTAGTGAAACAATGGAAACAACCTCCAAGCTGTGGGACTTGAACTACGAGGTTGAGTCTCCGGAGAAGGCGGGCTTCCTCTTACTATGAGGGCGCACCTAACTACTCTTGGAGAGGAAAAGGGAGAAGGAGAGCACGAAAGCAAATCTACCTAGTCTAATCTAAGGAGGTGATGCACCAAAATAGAGTGTTCAGACTCATTTATGCCCATATATGCACTACAAAACCAAGATAACATTCAAAAGACATACACACCCAGACTTATATCAATCAACAACCACACACAGATCAGGAAACCAAACTGAATAACACAAGGAAAAGGATTTCACTTATATATTATCCAATAGGCCGAAATAGATATAGTATGCAAGCCACAGATCTCAACAATACACCAATGAGAGGCAAGATGGATGCACATACACATAGATGGCTGAAGGAGATGATACAGAATGTTATACAACTCAGAGACAAAGGGAATTTTACACTGCAGACCTGCAAGCAGTAGCAGAGAAGTCAGAAAAGGAGTCCTCCCTAAAATGAAAACAAAACTTTCCTTTATAGTTTAGGCATAACTGATAATTTTAGCTCTACAATAACTTCTACCCACCATCATAAATTCTCAGCATTGAAAATACAATCAAAGATCTGATTTGGGCACAAAAAATCTAACAATTCCTTGAAAGAATGCCTCGAGTAGATAGAAACAGTGCCACAACATTCCTCTGACATGGGTAGATAGGTCGCCATGATAGATTAGAAAGTCCTCTGCACTTATCATTTACTACTGAGTTGGTGGCAATTGATCATGAAATCTAATTTGCGGAAAAAAATCAATTTCCCCATGTTTCTGGGCTCATGAACCCGCGAGGTCAAAGCAGGTCAAACAATTCCACGAGCCAACTGGGCCACGCAGGAAAATTGCCTCCTTTTGTTTTGCCACCTAAGAAGTCCTCCTGCGATTGACCACCTTTTATCGAACTATCCGCGCCACCTTTCAATGGCTGACATTAACTGCAATGATTGCACTAACTACCAGCCGCTAGCCGTCAACTTTGGCTGAGCCAGCAAGACACATGTCGACAAAATGCTATGTTGCCATGGTAAAGATCGCACAACTTCACCATAGCGAGATGGTGCCTGGCCTTGATCTCTGTAGATCTGACGGTGGAGAACTTAACCCTTTACTGCACTGGCTGTGTTGAAGATCTAGTCCGACAATCTATTTGTGTTTTGATTTGACATACATGGCAATCCCCCATTAGCCAAACAAAGTACCACCTTGGCAAACCCAAGACTTTGACCCCATAGAGCGGCCACATGTCAACTAAGCGCCATGTCGATATGAGGAAATCGAGGCCAAATCCCCATAGCGCCATAGTGGCCAACTGTAATAATTCCTTCCTTTGCAGACGTGTTCCATTTTGATTGGCTAGCATGGCATGGAACTTCAACTGAGCTGACAAGGTACTAGCTGGGACCCACCCACTTGCCTAATTGCCATGGTGACTTTTTTGTTTGGGTGCTATGTCGCTATCGAAAAACTTGTGAGTTTTTTGATGGCGACATGGTGCCCCACCTAAATTTTTGACTTCCTAGCCTACTTCCGTTGGTCCACCTGTGAACATTTTCCTTTGCCGCGAACCTTGCTCGCCGAACATTGGGACTCATCGTAGAAGCACCCTCTGGCCGGCTGGGTGCTATGTCACTAACAAAAAACTCGTGAGTTTTTCATTGGCGCCATGGCACCTTGTCGCCTTTTGAACTTTTCAGCCCACCAAAACATGTTTGCCCGGCAAGCTGGACCCACCAGACACATGTCAATAGGGCGCCATGTCGCTAATGTAAATCTTGTGCAGCTTCTCCATAGCGCGATGGTGCCTGCCCTTGATCTCTGTAGATCTAATGATGGAGAACTTGCGGGCCACAAAATATATCATAAGGTTTAAAACTTTGGTATTTAAATATTTCCACAGGTATTTGACTATGGATATTTCAAAGGTGGGAAGGGCAATATGAATTATGAATTTGGCAGGAAGATTAAAATACAACATTTTTGGCAACTCACAGGGGGCATGAGCCTGTTCGTTGCATGACCAGTGCCTGTGAAAAATCCATTGGGTCATGGAGTCAAAAAAGTATGAATCTAAGAACTAAAAAATCCTAACCCTTCTGTGAGGAGATCAAAACATTGAAAACCCTAGCTCTGCTTCTGTAACCTCAAAACTGTCAAAACTTCGAAAGCTGGCAACTCAAAGAGAGAACCATGTGCACGCGCACTTATTGAAAAGCAAGAAACAACAAAAAAGAAACTAAACTACTTATGTACATGGATTTCCAAATTTTTAGAAATAGGGCTTTAGATAGATCCCATTGAATGGAATGGGCAAAATCTCTCCATCGGGCCGGCTTAGTTGGAATGCATTAGCCTATTTGCAATTGGCAATGAAATAGGGGCCACTCCATAGTGCATCAAATTTGGAATACCTTCCTGGTTTTTCCCTATCTGCATCCCACTTTAGAACTAAATCTCCTTCTCTGAAGGTTCTGACCCTAGTTTTCTTATCAAAACTCCTTTTTATCTGCTGTTGATGCATCTCTAGGGTCTGCATAGCTTTATTTCTTTTCTCTTCTAACTCAATTAGCTCTGCCATTCTTACTGACATGACACTATCTTCAATCAATTCAAGCTGATGAGCCAACTCCAAGGATGGGAATTCCAACGAGATTGGGAATTTGGCTTTCCTACCATATACCAGCACAAAAGGTGAATTCCCAATAGATCTCTTGGGTGTTATCCTATCAGCCCATAGAGTAGTTCTTAATTTCTTATGCTAGACCTCTGATTGTCTTCTATCGTCCTCTTCATGATTCTGATCAGATTCTTGTTGGAAGAGTCAGCCAAACCATTACCTTGGAGATAGTAATTTGATGATGTGCTATTATGATTCATTGCCCATGCACAAATCTGGGTTCCCACAAAAGACTTAGCATTGTCCGAGATGATAGTAGAAGGAGCGCCAAACCTAGATACAATTCCATCAAGGAATTCAACAACTGATGGTTCTGTGGCATCCCTCAAGGCAACTGCTTTTGTCCATCTAGTGAAATAATCAATAGAAACCAAAATCCATTTATGACCTGCACTAGATGGAGGATTAATGGGGCCTATAAAATCCAACCCCCACTAGGTAAAGGCCTGATCCACTTGAATAGGATGAAGAGGGAGAGTTGCAAGCCTCTGTTTGCCTGAGAAGAAAGCACACTTCTCACATTTTCTCACATATCTATAACAATCATGGAACAGAGATGGCCAATAATAACCAGCCCTCATGATCTTCATGGCAATTGTTCTTGCAGAGAAATGACCACCATCAGGGCCATCATGAAGTTCCTTAATCATCCTCTCAGCCTGATCCTCTTCAATGCATCTCAACAGGGTCCCATTAAAATCCCTCCTAAATAGGATACCATCAATTACAACATAGGGAATGGACTATAGTCTATATTGTCTCCTTTTAGTTCTGTCCAATCCCTGAGGGTATCCATTCCCTGATAAGAAGTTCCCCATGTCATTTATCTACCTCCTTGGGCCATTAACGTTTCTTAACTCTTGCTGCTCTATTATTACCACAACAGCCTCTTCATCTAAATCCTGGCCTGATAACATTTCTTTGCACAATACTCTCCCTCTTACTAGCTTCGTAATCTGAATATCAACATCATACTCCATTACCTTAGTGATCCATCCAGCTCTCTTTTCACTGATATCCTTGCTTAACAGGAAGTCCTTTACACTGGTATGGGGCACCAACAAATGGATCTTATTGTGGGACAAGAGGTGCTCGAATTTCTTCAAGGCTCTGATGACCGCAAGGGCCTACTTCTCAACAAAGTTGTACTTATCTTCATATTCCTTAAGCCCTTCACTAAAGAAGGCTATGGGCTGCTCCTCATCCTTGTCATTTGTTTGAGTCAAGACAACAGAGATACTTGACTCACCACCTAGAGTGTAGAGGATGAAATCTTTTTCAAAATTTGGGTTCATGAGAGTAGGGGCTGAGGCTATGGCTGTCTTGATCTCTTATAAACTCTCCTTCCCTTCCTTGGTCCATGAGAAGACCATACCTTTCTTAAGCATAGCTGTAAGAGGTTTCACCATGGGTAGATAGGTTGCCATGATAGATTAGAAAGTCCTTTGCACTTATCATTTACTAGTGAGTTGGTGGCAATTGATCGTGAAATCAGATTTGTGGCAAAAAATCAATTTCCCCATGTTTCTGGGCTCATGAACCCATGAGGTCAAAGTAGGTCAAACAATTCCACGAGCCAACTGGGCCACGCAGGCCAATCACCTCCTTTTGTTTTGCCACCTGGGAAGTCCTCCTGCAGTTGACCACCTTTTATCAAACTATCTGTGCCACCTTTCAATGACTGACATTAACTGTGACGATTGCACTGACTGCCAGCCGCTAGCCGTCAACTTTGGCCGAGCCAGCAAGACATGTGTTGAAAAAATGCTATGTCACCATGGTAAAGATCGCACAACTTCACCATAGCGAGATGGCACCTGCCCTTGATCTCTGTAGATCTGATGGTGGAGAACTTAAGCCTTTACTACACTGGCCGCGTTGAAGATCTGGTCCCACGATCTGTCTGTGTTTTGATTTGACATACGTGGTAGTCCCCCATTGGCCAAATGAAGCACCACCTTGGCAGACCCAAGACTTTGACCCCATAGAGCGGCCACATGTCAACTAAGCGCCATGTCGCTATGAGGAAATCAAGGCCAAATTGCCATAGCACCATAGCACCAACCTGTAATAATTCCTTCCGTTGAAGACATGTTCCATTTTGATTGGCTAGCATGGCATGGAACTTTAACTAAGCTGAGAAGGTACTAGCTGGGACTCACCCACTTGCCTGAAGTTTCACCATGTTGACTTTTCCATTCGGGCGCTATGTCGCTATCAAAAAACTTGTGAGTTTTTTGATAGCGACATGGTGCCCCACCGGCATTTTTGACTTCCCGACCCACTTCCATTGGTCTGCTTGTGAACATTTTTCATTGCCGCAAACCTTGCCCGCCAAACATTGGGACTCACTGTAGAAGCACCCTCTGACCAGCCGGGCACTATGTCGCTAACAGAAAACTCATGAGTTTTTCATTGGTGCCATGGCACCTTGCCACCTTTTGAACTTTCTAGCCTACCAAAATATGTTCGCTTGGCAAGCTGGACCCACCGAACACGTGTTAATAGGGCACCATGTCACTAATGTAAATCTCGTGCAACTTCTCTATAGCGCGATGGTGCCTTCCCTTGATCTCTGTAGATCTGACGATGGAGAACTTGCACGCCGCAAAATATATCATAAGGTTTAAAACATTGGTATTTAAATATTTCCACGGGTATTTGACTATGGATATTTCAAAGGCGGGAAGGGCAATATGAATTATGAATTTGGCGGGAAGATTAAAATACAACAGGAGTGATGCTACAAGTTTGGATTAGTTAACTTGGTGAGGAGTTTGGGAAAGGTCAGGGGATGTTCTAAGTAGCAAGAGATCATATAGAACACATAGGTGTATAGAAAACACCAAGATCCACATATAATATACAAGATGGGGGTACTTGGTGTACTTAGGGTATGGGTATGGGTACAACTATTTTTTATAATAGGGGACGGGGGTACTTGGGTATGTCAAACTTTGTTTTTAATTATGCTTTTATATTTATAGAAAACCTAAATTTATGAGTCATGAAAATGATTTTTCAAATCAAGAATAGTGATAGTTTGCAAATGTAATATATTATTTTTAGTTTTAGATTTGTTATATGTTTTTTATTAGATAAATAGGTTTTACAAGGATCTTGAAACCCAAGTTGAAACAACAAAAAAAGGCTAAAAATAAGCAATTAAAGCCCAGCCAAAGGACAAAAGCCAAAGAAAACACCAGTACATTAGATCACCAAACAAAAGGTGACCAAAGTGGTAGCATGACAACCACCAACACAAGTTTTTCCTAGGATCCTGAAACCTAAAGAATAAAGGGAAAGAAATCCCCAACCATGATGCACAACAAAGATCAATAGGCCAAAAGCTAGGGGGCAAAAAAGAACAACAAACCAAAAATAGTCATGCATTGCCTTTAGATCCCTTCTTATGAGACCGTAATGCCATATCAAAAGAGGCAGATGATGGCTTCATATTTTAACCTTTTACTATGGTCCATCTATCCTTCACCAAACCTGTTGCCTTCTGCCATCATAAATTAGCAACACCAAAACTGCTAGAAATCCCTGAGACTAGGGAAGAGGCCTCAACAGGAATAACTGCATCCAAAGAAGAAGACATAGGAAGGGCTACCCTAGATGAAACAAACGAGGAGGGCATGACCAAATTACATTTAATAGAGGTCCATCCAACCCCCACCAAACTAGCAGCCAACTGGCACTGAGAAACAACAAGGCCACAATTAGACCCTAGAACCCCTGAAGCCAAGGGAACAACTACCATAGAGGAATTTACAGTAGGAACAAGAGAAGGAACATCTACCTGAGAAGGAGCTAGAGAGATGGTTGCCCCCAGGGCACTAGAAGATAGATTAGTTGCAACCACAGAAGGATCCAAAGGAGGATCCTTCTTCAAAGCACTAGAAGATGGGACAATAGTAACCAAAGACTGATTTGTTGCCACCAAAGGTGCCAAAGGATGATCCTTAGCTGAAGAACTAGGAATAGTAGAAGAGACCTCCACCAAAATATCTTGAAGAGAGTCATCTTCCCCTAAAGAGATGACCTTGTGGACCCTGTAGTGATCTTCAAAGGTCCCTTTCCACCAAGAAGGGGGCAGCTTCAGCCCAGATTTACCTGTGGAGCAGCCAGAAGCCATGTGACCAATCTTGTGGCACTTCCTACAGTGGAAGGGGAAACCCTCATAGTTGAGAAGGATATCCCATGACCCTAAAGAAGAAGCCACATAAATCATGTCTGGAAGTCCCTTGGAAACATCAATCTCAACCAGTATGCGAGCATACGTAGTGCGAAAAACATTGGAAGAAGCCTTATCAATGTAGCAGAAAGCACCAAGAGAACTCCCCACCTCCTCCAAAATAGAATCTACCCAAAGGTGAAGGGGGAGATTCAAAAACCTAACCCAGACAGGGAATGTATTAAGAGATTCTATCAATGGGTTGAAATCTTTATGCCAATGTTTAGCCATCAAGGGATACTTTTACTTCTAGTAGAAGAGATGGTTAAGGATGGCAGCCCTATCAGCAGTAGATTCAAATTTGAAAATGAATAACCCCCTAGGCAAAGGGTACATATGCGTTGTCTTTGAAATTAAGGGGTCCCATTTATGGGAAATCTAGACATGCAAATTTGACAAACAAGACCAAAAAATCTTAAAGAAAAAGATAACAACATTGGTTGAGAAGTCAACCAAATAGCTAGAGATCTCATCAATTGTAGAAGGTTGTAAATCAATCTTTAAAGGGTTACTAACTGCAATGAGAGACCCCAAATGCACAGTAGCATGAAGCCCTGGCTTAATAGTAGGTCCACCAAGACCAGCCTGAAAGGCAGCCACATTAGCTTAAGAAATGGCTGAACCACCTACACCAGGCGAACAAAACCTTGAGGCTGAAGGGACCTCCATAGAGCCAAAAATAGGAAAAAAAATTGAACCAAAATCAGTCGCTGGAATAAGAGTAGGACCCACATTAGAGCTAAGGTTGAAACTAGGAACAAAGGTTGAGCCAGAGTCAAATCCAGGCATAGAGGCAGGATCAAAGCGAGGGGTCAAAACCAAAGCTGAAGCCTGGCGCAGGGAGCTAGGTGGGAAAAATAAAAAAGATGAAGAGCCTAAGAATGACATGAACTAAAACCAATCGCTAGAGAAAGAGAAGGACCCATGCTGGAGCTAAGGCCAAAACAATGAACAAAGGCCAAGCTGGAGTCAGAACCAGGCACAAAGGCAAGATCAAAGCCAGGGGCTGAAACTGAAGCCGAAGCCTGGTGTAGGGAGCGAGGTGAGAAAAGTAAAAAAGATGTAGAGCCTAACAATGACTCCATAGCTGAGTGTCCATGTAGGAACAGACACAGAGGCCAGGTCACCCAAGGCTGAAGCTGAAGTCAAAGCCAGCCACAAGGAGCCAGACAGGAAAACAATTCAAAAAAATTACAGAGCTCCACTCGTTGCATCATAAAATATCAGATTTGTTATATGTTTGTAATAATAATTTATGATAAAAGTTTAGATGCATAACATAGAAGGAAGGTTTAAACATGAAAAAGATCATAAATCATATGAAAATGACATATTGAAAATGATAAATTTCTAGCTTTAACACTGATAAAGTTTATTGTTGATCAATATTGTATCAAAGTTTCTAATTGATTAGGTATTGAATTAAGCTTGATAAACAAATAACAGAGAAGGAAAACTTTAAACATGAACAAGATTATAAATCATATGACGATGGCATATTGGAAATGATAAACTTATGCTTAAAAAATGATAAAGTTTATTGTTAATCAATATTCTATCAAAGTTTCAAATTAATTAGGTATTTAATTAAGCTTGATAAACAACAAGCTGATACACAAACAAAAAACCCAAAAAAAAAATCTGAAATCTTAATCAAAGTCCTTAGCTATGTTGCTCTCCACCGAGTACCTAGTAGTTGGGATACATGTACTAAGTACTTGGGTATGTGGGTATGAGTACCAAGGGTGTCATAAATGAAGAAACATATAATACATTATGATAACCAATAATGTCATACATGAAAAAACATATCATATATTAACCAATAATATCATAAGTCTAATAATGTCATGCATCAAATAAATGTCATACATCAAATATAAAATGTCATTTATATATATCAAATGTATATCAAATATGTCCACTGACATAAAATCCAACATATATGTTCACTAATGCCTATATATGTATGTCTATTAACTATATCTTCTTCTTCCAATGAAGGGAAGGAAACAAACCTCTAGAGGTCTATGGTCATCATGTGGAGGGAGATGACGGCAATGATGGGGTCTTCCTCACATGCTCGCTCATCTTCTTGTTGAGGCTCTTCTCTAACTCGAGTTGATACAAACAAAGTAGATATGAAACAATAATTATTATACATTGAAATCAAATATATGTACACAAAAAATTAATTATTTTCATACCACCATCATATAATCATTCTGCAAGTCCACCTCGAAGGCTCGTGGATGATCGGGTGTGACAAGACCCTACAACAATTCAATAAATATAATCACTTATAAATAAAATTTGAAATTTTGATACTAACTATTATAAAAAACAACTAAAACCAACAAAATTATTTCATACCTTAGTCAATGACTGTGAACTAGCCTTAGTTGCAACCACTCCACAATCGACAGACTACCGAAGATTAGGAGAAGTCTCAATTGTCATGAGTTATGTGTCATACAATAAATGTTAGATGTAACATGAAACATGAAATAAATATAATCAAATGAATTAAATTAACATGAAACAAATGTATCTCTATGAAGCTCATTTCATGTCTAGGCTTGGAGTCCATAGTGAATGTCGACGGTCCTGTAGAGAACTAATGCACATGCATAATTTTTTTTTTCAATCCTTCATATGATTACTTAATACATATATTAATTAATAAATATATGTATTAATTTAAATGATTAAATTGATACATACCTCTGGACTCGTCAATGGGATGAAGAATGGGGCCAAGGGATCGCTACTAGGGCCACTAACACTCTGACCTTGAATTTTGAACAATGTCAATACATGCTAATTAATTAGTCATTCACTATACGTATGAAATTTGATCAAATTAGTTTATTATAATTGTAATTTACCTGTGTGTCAATGCCAAATGTCTCATTAGGAACTGATTAGTCACTAGCCCATCATCTGCACCATCTTCATTATGATTGCCAAATGTGCATAAGGATTCGCATGATGTGCACATGTGACCATGATGTGCACAAGGCTCCTCCTCAACTAATGGACTCGTGTAATGAATGGGGGTCTGCATCAAAGCATTAATAGTCCCTAGAGTGTTGGCCCGTACAAGTTCCTTCATAATTGAAAGAATAATCACATGCTCACCCTGTGGCTTGACCATAGGTTCCCTAACTACATTAGGGTCACGACATGCCCTCGCCCTCTCAAATGATGACCCCCCACCTCTACTCTAAGAGTCCAATATATCAAAATAATTGGAGATCTCCCTAAAGACGAACTCACAATACAATTTTCTTAAGAAATATATTAGGACCTCATGAATATTGCAAGGAGGGGCATCAAAAACCATCCACCATCTATCCCAAAAATTATTTCTAATACCATCATGTATGCACCAATGGATGGGGAACTATTTAGTTGTCTCTCTAACAATATCATGTTCACCAGGCTTTCTAAATAATGCACAAATCCTCCCTTTTGGTATATCTTTTTTTTTAACAGCTTGATATGATAATTTATTTGCATAATATCTTTTTTGTTCATCCCTCTTAACCTACCAAATATCTAACTGACCACTAACAGAAGCTATGTGGGTCTTAATGGACTTGAGGGAGGATGCCAATTGAGCTCTCATTGGATTGGTTTGTCCACAAGCTTTCAACCTACCAATGAGTGCTTCTAATTCAATTTTACCTCTTTCTATTTCATTTATTATGTTTTCTTGTGTGCCAAGAGGAGGTCTTCCAATTGGTGTAGGTTGGGGAATTTGTTGTTCTTGTTGTGGAGTGTTTTGGTTTGGATCTTGTCGAGGGTTTTGGTTTTGATCTTATTGGGGATTTGCCAATTCATTATTCACATTTCTTGATATGAAATCAATTGAAATCTAAATAAATAAATAAATTTAAAGAATTTTTTTTAAAAACCTATAAAAAAATATAAAAAACAATGCAAAAAAAAGGTTAGACAACATATAGCGTGCTCATGATTTTCAACTTTGATAGTGAGGAGGCATATTGACAAGGCAGGTGGTGAAAACCTTCAATTTGTTCAATCCATGTATGCACTACAAGGAGGGGATGTAGGAAAATGGAGAAAAAATGAATGGGTTGCAGGTATGCAACCCATTTATAAAAAATTGGGTTTTTTATAAGCGTGCATGCGCTATAGCACATGCCCACTATTAAAAGTTAGAAAAAAAAGGGTGTCACCTTTTTGGCACCACAACATGGTGCACATACCCATCTTAAGAAGGTTAAAGAACTTCTAGAGTGGCCTACACCTAAGAATGTAGGTTAGGTAAGATCATTTCATGGTTTGGCTAGTTTATACAAACATTTCATAAAGAATTTTAGTTCTATTTGTAATGCTATGACTAAGACTATGAGGGGAGATAAAAAAGATTTCAAATATACACATGGAGGTGATAATATTTTTGATGCTTTAAAATAAAAGGTTTCCAAGTTACCTAGATTAGCTTTGTATGATTTTAATAACATACTTCAAGTTGAGTGTAATGTAAGTGGTAGTCAAATAGTATCTTGTTGTGAATCTAGAAAGGAAAGTGAGATACTCAGAGGGGGTGTGAATCTAGATCTATAAAACTCAAACAATTCAAATAAGTATAAAATATGATAACTTGATCATAAACCCTTATCTCATCAATACCATTAATTAAATGAACATTCACTAAATTTACCAAATTAGATCTAGCATCTAATATTATGAATAGATCAAAGACATGTAAAGTAACTCATAACACATAAACACAAAGATTTGGTTACACATAAACCCTCCAATGTGAAGGTAAAATTGTAGTGGCAATGATACCCATAAATCTTCACTACTATAGCAATAAAGTTTGACCATTAGGCATACAAGTTTATTTACTTCTAATTATCTACGCTTTGGAGGGTTTGCCTTGTTAAGAACTTACAAGACTTATACATTCTACCTTGATTAAAGGATCTAACCTTACAACTATGTAATTACTCTTTACGAATATTTTTAAAGGTCTCTTAGGACTACCTTGTTAAGATATTTAAACCCTAATTATACATGTTAAAATGTATCAGAACTTGATCCTTTGGTTTGCACTAATATGTGGATAATAGATCTCCTCTTTACATTAATTGATCACCTCTATGATCTAATATCTCTTCATCTCTTCTTTTGACTGCACTTCTTGATGTCTACACTCTATATAATTCACCATCACCCTTGCATATATCCAATCCTCCAAATTTTGCATGCACGCAAAAACCTCTATCTACTTTTCAATTATGTCATAGACCCTCCTTAAATAGATAACTGGGTGAACCTTATAAATATAAATCAATGATCTAGAACCAATCTTAGCCTTCCAATTTTGTGATTTGTGGAATCACTTTACAAGGGATTAATGATCTTCACAAAACACATAATAACCTCCTTAATTAACTCCTTAATCTTCCAAACATGCTTCTACCTCAAAGAAATGGCTAACATAGATTTTAGTGCCATTTAACACAAAAATGTTAAACTGTGTTACTTGGTACTAACAACATACTGGTCCTTGACATAAATTTTTTCTTCATGCTATCCCTTAGCCTTCACTATGCTTGGCATGAAATTCATAGCTCATAAACTATAATACCCAACATCCACTAAACTTTTCTAACTCAACAATCATTCTTACTTTTTATTAGCTTGACAATCATGTGAGTACTCGACAACCATTAGTATGCTTGACAATAACTACTACTCAGTACTTGACTCAGAATATTTATATGTCTTCATTCATTTTCTCAACCTATATAGGATGACTTGGTCAAAGTGATGACTGAATCCCACCTTGTGATTGACTAAGTGTTTGATACTAATAGAAAACATAAATTATGGATTAACAGAGATGTGTTGAGTCAAAAAGGTAAACATGTTCCTTTCTTTAGTGAGAAATTGAATGATGCTAAAAAGAAGTTTTCTGTGTATGATCAAGAGTTTTATTCTTTTTTTCAAGCCTTGAAGAAGTGGAGACATTATTTGGTTCCTAAGGATTTTGTATTGTATATACATTATAAGGCTTTATAGTATTTGGGAAGTCAACATAATTTGAAATAGAGATATATGAAGTGGGTCGAGTACTTGCAAAGTTTCATATTTATTGTAAATCCTTAGAGTGGAGTTACTAACTATGTTGTAGATGCATTAAGCATGAGACATTATTTATTGACATAGATGAAGGTGGAAGTTCTTTGTTTTGATGATATGAAGGAGTTGTATTTTGAGGCTTGGAAAGCACCAAATCTATTAGAGAAACTCATTAAGTATAATCATTATTTTACTCAAGAAAGTGTGATATTCAAAGGAATTAAATTATGTATACGGGTATGTGCAAGATCATGGTCAACCAAACTATGCTCTTAAGTGACAATAAAAAATCAGAAAATTAGGGTTATGTTAACTTGACATGCAATTTTCTACTTGTTATTAACTTTATATCAAAAAGTTGAAAGAAAAGAATCTCTAGAAAATTGAATCTAGTTTCTAAAATACTAGGACTTATCTCAAAAAAAAAAAAATTGATTGGTCAAAAATTTGAATTTCAATGCAATATTTCAAAAATTTTAGAACAAAAATAAGAAGTAGATGTATGTCTAACCACCTTAATCAAAATCAAATGATAATATTTTTTAATAATATTCTAGATATAAGTAATAGACTCATTTCTAGATTTGACACATATTTTTAGGTACTTTTATTAAAACCTCTCATGTCTGACCACCTTAATTAATTCAAAACTCTGCAAAATTCAATT
Organism: Cupressus sempervirens; assembly: GCA_028749045.1. Taxonomy (NCBI): domain Eukaryota; kingdom Viridiplantae; phylum Streptophyta; class Pinopsida; order Cupressales; family Cupressaceae; genus Cupressus; species Cupressus sempervirens. The sequence continues at coordinate 987,941,641 of CM053787.1, read as the reverse complement.
TTTCATTTTTTTTTTCCTTATAGTAGAAGAAACATAGAATGCAATGCATCTTTTGGATTTAAAAAATGTTGTACCATTTGAAAGTTATAGTTGTTTCTCAAGGAGTGTGTCAGTCAACACTTATACATAACTCCATTAGAAAATAAGTAATAATTACTTACTAGACTCATAATTTGACAAACCTTTCATTTATGGAAAGATAAGAGAATTATTAAGAAACCCTTTTCATTTTGTTAAATTTTGGTGGAAAAAAAGTCATGAGCTACATGTTTGATGTAAAAATCAAATAAAAATAGGCCAAATGCTCATTTTTAGGATGTTTTTAAAGTTGACCATATAGGTTTGGTATCAAAAGATATAGTAGACCTTATAAAGATATTAATTATTTTCATTTAGTATCAAGATGGGTGGGAAAAAAGTTGGAATGGATTTTGAAATGGTTTAAGATATTTTAGAACTATAGATTTCTCAGATTGCCACTTTTTGGCACACCATGATCCTACACATACCGATACCAAATTTTTTTATAAGGGTTAATTTGATTAAATGAAATAATTGTACCTAATTAGCTAGACATTTTGACCTTTGATAAGACATTAAATTTTCTCAAGGAAAAATATTATTGCCCAAAGATGTATAAGGGTGTTCATATGTTTGTAAAGAGTTGTGGAATTTGTCAAGTTGCAAAAGAAGTAAGACATAATACTAGATTTTAAACACCTATTTTTGTTGTTGAGAAATCATAGAGTGACATTAGTATGGTTTTTTCTCTTAGGTTACCTCTGATAGAAAGAGGATCTAATTCCATATTTTTACAATATACAGTAAAAATCATGATGATATATTAGGTAATTATATCTATATTTCCAATGGCATTTTATCCTTACTGACCTAGCACATTAACAAATAAAGGGTGTCATCAAACCGTCACCATCTCTACACTTCATTCATACAAGGAACTTCTTGGCGTTTCATAGATGAGTCGATTGGTTCATGATATTTGACATTATTCTTGGGGATTACAACAGTTTGTCTATATCAACACTTCATACCCTCTGATAGAAAGAGGGTCTAATTGCATTTTTTTTGGTCATGGATAGATTTTCTTCAAAGATATTGTCAAATTGCATGGATTGTCAAGAAGTATTATCTCTAATCGAGACAATAATTTTTTTGATTATTTCTAGAGGACTTAATGTAAGAAGATGGGTATTAAGTTGAAGTTTAGTTCTACATTCTATCCATAGGCAGATGGATAGATAAATGTTGTGAATATAAGCTTGGGTAATTTGTTGATATGTTTATTTGGAGAAAATCTAGGAATTAAAATATGATATTGGTACAACCTAAGTTTCCATATAATAATTCTATCAATGGGAGTACAAAGAAAATACCCTTTTAGATTCTTAATAGATTATATCCTAGAGTAGTATCATATCTGAGGGATATTGTTGGAGAAGAGAAGAGAAGATTAGTGCTGAAGGATAAGTGCTTGCTGATTTTATAAAAATTTTGCATGAGAAACTGAAGTTGAATTTTGAACAAAGTAATCAAAGTTATAAGGAGAATATAGACAAGTCAAAATGATATCATATTTTTGAAGTTGGAGACGAGCTGATGGTTCATTTAAAGAAGGGTAGATTTACTATTGCTACATATAGCAAGTTGAAGATGAAAAATGTAGGAGCTTGTAAGATCTTGAGGAAGTTTGACATTGATAATGCATACAAATTTGAGTGGCCTGATGACATGGATATATCTCCTATAATCAATGTTACTTATTTATGAGTATCATGAGTTAGAAGATGAAGTTGTTGTACTAGATGATTACCCTAAGAAGTAGCTAGAGGAGGTTGAAAAAATATTGGAATAAAGAGGTGGCAAGAGAACAAGAGGAAATATTTACAATGAATATTTGGCGAAGTGGAAGAATAGACCAATTGAAGATGCTACATGAATTTCTTAATCTAAGTTTGACTTAGCTCAAGTTGTGATATCTCAATCATTTAGGAGAATCATTTCTTTCAACTCTGGTTGTATGATGTAGGAGCATCCTGGCTTGCCTTGCTATTTTTCTCATCTTTGAACATTTTATCATTGATTTCCAAGTTCTAGTATTGGCCAAGTGCACGATTGTTGAATTCAGTGATGACCAAGTTTGTTGTGCTAACCAAGCTCCTTCTTTAGCCAAGTCCTATGGTTACTAATTTCCTTCAAGTGTTGAGTGAGCTCGTGGGTTTGTTGATGCTTGGTTCCTTCTTTGACCAAATTTTTCTATGATCAGTTCTTAGTGAGAGATAAATTGTTCATTTAATTTGAGTTGTGAATTTGAGGTAAGGATCATGCATTGGGATGTGTGCAGACCATTATAAATTTGGCCTTCTCTTATGTAAAGATCTAGAATCTTCTATAAGTCATTTTTACAATCATAAATAGTGAATCCATGATTAAGTTTAGGTGTGATGAGGAGGAGATCAAGTAAGGGAATCATAGAAGTTAGAAAGCAAGAGTTTAGATGTCTAATCATAGATCTATCATGCTAGATGCATTTGATGTATAGTTGATCATTGTATCTACCATAACATAGAAGGCCTTAAAGAAAACCTTACTTTCTAATATTTTGTTGGCTCAATAAAGATATTATTGATTCCTCTCTCCTTGTTGTTGTTCTCTATGTTTTTTCTTCCATTTTTTTAATGCAACAAGGTGTTTGGATAATAAGGTGTGCCTCTAGCCCTAATATTCCAACACCCCTTATGTTAGAATTTTCTAGATATGTGTCCTCAACCTTTATACAATTCCCCTAGTACATAGTGACCTTGTGGAAACCTAACCAATGAGGTTACAACTACACTGACCTAGACTTTACTATTTTTCTAGAAAATCTACTTCTATTCTTTGTACAATTCATCATTTTATTTAGCAATTCATAGTCAAATATTAAAACATAAGCCTCGATCTATTTTTTTTAGAGGAAAAATATATCTTCTTGGGTACATTTCCATGTGATTCAATATATTATTTTTTATTTTATTGTTTGTCTCATTTCATATACATATTGGGTTGTTTGTATCCTAGATCTAGAGTTATTTTATCTTCTTTTCTAGTGTGCTTCCTTGATAAGTTTCTAAAATTTATATTGATATCCCTTTATCGTCCTTGGTCTTTGCTAATATAATTTAGGGCTTTCTAAGATTTATTATTGTAATTCCCTCTTTCTCTTGTATTGAATGGATTAGGGAGAATGTGTTAAACCTATATCTCATGGTTTGCATTGCTTTCATTGATGGCATTTTTGCACTGAACATTTTGGTGAACCTAACATGAACCATCCTTTGTTTGATATTTGTAGCATACCATCTTAAAAATTTGATGCACTTCAGCTTAATGAAGGTTTAGGACCTATTTAATGTGATACAATCAATCTCCTTAAACCTTTCTTCTTTCTTCCCTTTTCTATCCTTTCTCCTAGTGGAATTAGGGTAAAACCTAATAGATCATCTTTAAAGCTCCTATTTCATGGTGTTAAGCTCAAGGTAGGATCTATCCACATAGGTCCTCTCTTTCATTCATCTATCCACTTGGAATCTAATCTCTACACCAATACAACTATATCTCAAACTCTATACCAAATTTTGGGGATCCAATAGCTATTTTGGGATCCCAAAGTAATACTGGAGGTTCTAGGTCCTCAAAATTATGGTTGTGTTGCACTCTTGATCTATTAGGGCCATAGTGGACTATTAATAGACCAATCAAGGGTACAATGTACCCTTGATTCATTAGAGTCATAATGGGCCCCTGATTGGCCAATTAGGGGTACAACTAACCCTTGAGTGGTCCTTATTTTTGGTCCTCTACTTGGATCTTATTTGTAGTTAGTTTTGGGGTGTAAACTTCTTAGTATATATATTAATATATAGATTTTTCATTGCACCAAAATATCACCTTGTTAATGCCAGATACAACCACTAGACTTATAGGACACAAGAGGTGGTTAAGCCATGTTACAAATCTCAAAGGGGAAGGCTAGTGGATAGTCCAATAATTACCCCCTTAGTGTTACCTGAGGAGATTCGAACCTATGACCAAACTCTAATACCACTTGTTAGAGTGGAGTTTCCACTACATCAAAAGACTAATCTATCAATGTCCAATACAACTACTCAACTTATAGTACATAGGAGGTGGTTAAACCCTTGTCATGAATCTTGAGGGGAGTGCTAAACAAATTTCGAACAAGATCAGCCCACAGGAGTAAACTATTATAATCCCTTTATAAACCCATCTATTTGCTCTATTTTCACATCTCATCATCAATTTTTCAAATACTCATGTTTACTAGATCAAAGCATTCTTTATGCATTCAAGGCTTTCAACCTATTTCTCCATTGAAGATCAAGGATTTATGCATTCAAGCTATTGAAGAAGTTAGTGCAAGATCTACCGTTCAAGGTCTTCCTTCATACATTCATTTTTGGATTGCTTCTCATTTCAATGGGATTTTAAACTTTATTATCAAGTTTCATTCATGATATTAATGGTATTCCATTTCATGCATATGATGAAAATTTAGGTTTTCCTTGCACTGATTCTCATTCCCCTTTAGAGGGTAGTCATTTTAAAGATGTTGTTGATCAACCTTTAGTGGTTCATGATGTTCCTCTCTTTGATAGTGATACTATTTGGGATGAGCCCTTGGATAGGAATACTAATCACTCTCTCCTTCTTGAATCTTCTTTTTTTCTTGATTGTCACTCCTCAAATATGTGTTTTATTCACTCCATAAGCACTTCTATTATTTGGGATGAACCTTTAGATAGGGATACAAACTACTATCTTCCTCATGAGGCACCCCTGGATGATTTCATAGTTATTTCTCCTATTGATCAACCTCTTTCTATGCATTTCATTAGCATTCCTTCTATAAATTAGGCCTTGATGAGTTTTGTTTGTCCTTCTCCTACAAGTGCCCTAGCCATATAATTCCACACCCTTGATTGAACTTCTTCTTACTAGGAGTGTATTCATTGAAGGACTTGCACAAATTCAAATGATGTTTTAAGCCCCTAATTATCATCTCTATAACTCAACAAAAGTTATAATTATCTCTCTAATTATCATATCTATAACTCAACAAAACTTATAGCAACGAAACATCCTTCATTAAAAACTCTATTTTGAAAAGGTGAACTATATTTTGAAAAATAAACTTAACGAGACAAAATAGTACCATCTATTTTGGAACTCCAATTTAATTAAAAATACAATTGAAGAGGCAAACCATCATCAATAGATGCACACTTTGAATTACTTGCATAGGCATCAAGATCTTTTGGTAGAATTTCTCAGGAGCTAGAACTAATATCTCTTCAATTTGTTCAAATAGATCAATTGAAGTTATAAATGTTTTCTATTTATAATAATAAATAAATTATATTTAACCAACAAAAAAGCACTGTAGAAATATGTGATATGCACAAAATAACAAACTACATCCTAAGGCAAACATATAATGTAAAAATCTATGGAGGATATATCAACTAGCTATATCCCTATACCCTGCATGTGTGGGAGTAAGGGTAACTAATCTTTTAATTTTTTGACACTATAAGTTTAAAATGACTACAAAAATTTATGTTCCCATTTGGAAAACAAATGTATAATATAAACTTGTTACTTATTAATTATTAACTATGATAAATAATTAATCATTAATTATTATAAATAAATATTAATTATTGTAAATAATTTATTTTGATAAAATATTTGAAAAATAATATATAATAATAATAAATAAATATTTATGATTAAAAATGTAATAGTAGATGATATAGGAATAAATTTATAATCTTTAAAACTAATTAATAAATTAATAAGTTAAAAGTATTATTAGCTTCTCACAATTGATATCGAGAGGTAAAACTATGCTCTACTAGGGTTTGTATGGCTTTCGTCTAAGCCCTCGCTGGTTTTCCACCTATCATTCCACATTTTTTGTAGGAATAGTTTTCATTTATAATGGCCTTGGCCTTCTCCAGCTCAACAGTTGATGTTGGAGCTAGAGTTGTTGTTGGAGAGAATGTTATTGTCGAACAAATGACCACATACAAGTTCATCCACAAGGTGTTTCACAATGTAATTTCACTTTGGATATTGTTTTGAATGCCAAGGAGTTTGATAGTGCACACACTTGGTTAGAATAGCAAACCCTCATTGGGTATTTTGTGGGTCACACTCCTTTTGAAACCATGATGCAAGAATGGGTTTCCAAGGTTTGGATACCTCAGGGTGTTTACCTTGAAGGCATTCAAAGCCTTACCAAAGGCTTTTTCCTTTTTTTTCTTTAGCAACTCGGGCCAAGTTGAACATGTGTTTGTTCAAGGTCCGTGGACTATTAGGCCCTTCCTCTTGGTTTTTTAATGCTAGTCACATGATTTAGCTATTTCTTATGATAGCAAGTTTAAGGTCCCTATTTGGGTGGAGTTCCCTAGATTGCCTATCCCATGCTGGTCATTTTTTTCAGCCATTGCACAAACTATCAGCGAGGTTGTTTTCCTTGAACCAGATAATTTTTTCAATGCTTGACCACAGTGTAGGGTTTGTGTTGAGATTGACCTATCTAGGGACATTAGAGACTCTATAGATATCTAGATTGGTGCTACCACCTTCACTTAGAAGGTTCTTTACCTAAACCATTTGAATAGCTTTTATCAATGCTAGTCCATTGAAGACAAGATTAGAGATTGTCATTTCTTGGACTGCAACCATCCACCCATTTTGGAAGTTAAGCCAGCTATGAGTGCTAAGAATGATGAATGCACTACAGTGGTGAAGAAAGGTAAGATTTTGACTACAGCGAGGTAAGCTCTTTTCTTGTGCATAATGGTAGACTTAGCTCAAGCTTGGTTCAACTAGAGCCTTCCATCCCTTTTCTTCCTTTGCTTCTTGTTTCAAACCCTAGAGTGTAGGGGACATTGGGTGTTTATACTCCAAATCATTGTTCTTTTATGGATTTGAGCATCATAAGTGGCATCAATGATTTCTCGAAAAACCCTATGTTAGTCTTGTAGCCTAGATGGTGACAATGAATATCTTGATAATGGGGAGAAAATTCAGAGGGTCATCTCTCTTGATGACTCCTCGTTTGATGCTCTCACATTTTTGCATAACAATTTCTCCTCTCTTGGAGATGAGGATGACATGCAAGTTGGTTTACCATGAATTCCCTCTCATCAAATGTGCAGGAGCTAACTAACATCCCTAAAAATATTTTTTTCATGACAACAAGTGGTAGCTTGTTAATCTTGATGTGCTTTGTCTTCAAGAAGTTAAAGTTTCTAGATTTCTCCTTACCTCGGCTTGTAAGGTTAATTGGCCAGACAGTGCCATATTTTCTTTTCAGCATGAGGCTAGTCGAGATGGAGTTGTTACTCTTCATTCCCCTCATTTACTTTCTTGTACTCTTTCTCATGGATTGACCCTCTACACAGGGTGGTATGGATTTTACTATCTTTTCAAAATCATTGTTTTGGTATTGTTAACATTTATGCCCCTAATGATGTTGTTGAGCATCCACACCTGTAGCACTAGTTAGCAGATCATTTGCCACTTGCGACCTAGATTTTTTTTTGGGACTTCAACATGGTTGAGTTGGCCACTGACAAGGAAGGGATTTTCCCTTTTCAATGGTTAGCTAGTGAAAGAGAGGCCTGGTTTTACATGCAAAATAAACTAGGTATTTTTGATCCCAATGCTAGCCATTACCACTCGAATGGGGTTTGGCATACATGGTCCATAGAGTCTTAAAGAGACTTGATAGGGCTATGATTTTTGTGTAGTCCTTTTTTTTTCATTTTCTCACAAGTATGCCCTACCTATCATACCTCTACTAGATGTGATGTTGTCAGATCATTCCCCCATTATCTTTTCTATCACCTGGTAAACGACTTAGCTTTGTCCTTGTAAAACCCATTTTTATCTCAATACCTCTTTGTTGTTCCATCCACTGACTATTTCCCACATTCTTCGAGTTTGGAATCTTGAGCCTTGCTCCCACACTCAAGTTGGGTAGATTCAAAGGTAGAATGATGTTATCCTCTGTACTTTGAGGTTTCTTCACATTCATGGTAAATAGTGGCCTAAGTATTGCTGAAGATCTCCTGAAGCCACAACTAAAGATCTACATATGGCATCAAAAGCCCTCAACATGAATCCATTTGATATAGATCTCCAAGTTTAGATTGCCAATCTTCAACACCAAAATAAAGTTGCAGATAGTTATGTTGCTAGAGTAGATTAGATCAAAGCCTATCTCCATTAGTTGTATGTCAGAAATCAGGCTTCTAAAGAATGTTTAAATGTTTTGTGAGCTTGTCATTCCATAGTTGGCATCAAATGCATCCATGAAGACCAATAGGTTCTTATGACCTACCAAACATTCTCTAGGCTTTTGTGTTCCACTATGAGCAATTTTTTACATAGCCTGAGGTGCCATCCAAGGTGCATTACCAAGCTTCACAATCTTTCCTTGTTGTAACTCCTAATGGGGTTTCTCTTGAGTAATATTCCTTTAGTGAGAAAAAGTTAATGCTTGCAGACCTAAAGGAAGCTATCATTTCAATGGCTAATGAAAAGGCTCCTTGTTGTGATGGTTTTCCTTGTGAGTTTTACAAAATCCCATGGGATGATATTGGCCCTGATTTGCTTCAGGTGTATCGTGAAGCTTACAATTCTAATTCCCTTGGAAAAATTATAAACAAGGGTAATATTAAGTTCATACCTAAAGCTGGTGATCTCGAGGAAATATGCAATTTGAGGCCCATAACTTTTTTGAATATCTCCTACAAGATCATTGCCAAAGTCCTCTCTCTTAAAATTTTGGCACTTACTCCCTCAGATTGTTCGCCCTAAACAAATTGGTTTCATCAAGTATTGATATATTCTAGATAATATCATTGTTGTTTGGGAAGGTGTGGAATGGGCTTGACAATCCAAGCAGAAGGCTTTATTTCTGAAGATTGATCTTGCCAAAGCTTATGACTAGATTTCGTGGCCTTTCATACTGGCCATGCTTCAAGCTCTAGGATTTGATCTAATCTTTTTGAAGTCTATGCAAATGCTTTTTGGTGATGCCTCTACCTATATCACCATTAATGGGAGGCAATCTAAAACTTTTGGGTTCTTCAGATCTATTATCAAGGTTTCCCTCATGCACCTTCACTCTATGTGTTGGTAGCTGAGCGTTTTGGCTATTTTCTTGCCAATGCCATTTCGTGGGGTCTGGTGTGTGGCATCTCCCTTCCAGAGTCCACACAAATTGTTAATGGTCATTTTGTAGATAATTCCTTCCTTACTTTGGTGGAAGATGAAGACAATATTACCAATGCTTGGATACTTTTTGTCTTGCCTCTAGGTCTACCATTCAATGGCATAAAACCCTCTATTATAGATATTCTTGTTTTCTAGGCCCTCCGTAGTTGTAGTAGTATGGGTGGAAACGAGAACAACATGGAGAAATGTTCATGTTTTTGGGCATTCCCTATGCTTTCCAAGCCTCCCTTATGGAGTTGTGTAATGTTATTCTAGCATGGATTAAGAAGAAGCTAGAATATTGGATCACTAAGCCACTCTCCCTTGTAGGAAAATTTCAAATTTTTTGTAGAAAGTGCTCGTTGCTATGCATGTATACTACTCTTCCTATTGGGCCCCTTCCAAAGCTTCATAACTCAGGCTCGAGAATCTCCTCTGGGACTTTCTCTGAGCCTTTGATGTTGTGCGTAATGGCTTTCATAGAGTTCCATGGGATTATTGTTGTTTTCCCAACAATTCTAGTGAGCTTGGGCTGCTTTCTACTAGTGAGTAGGGCATTTCCCTTTGTGCTAAGTAGGTCATTTGGGCCATTGTTAGAGATGAGGCCTAAAAAAATTTACTATGACACGACATTTCTTTAGGTTTTCCAGTTAACCGGCCTACCTAGAAGGGGATTGGCTTTCAGACCCTTCTTGTGACTCTTGAACCTATTTAGATTTTGGGCATTTTTATTGTTAAGATCATTTTGAAAGCCTAGGAACCTCTCAAACCTTGTCTTTATTGGACAAGTAATGGGTTAAGAGATGGCCTCTCAATGAACCAATAAAACCTTTGGTGGTCTCCCTTATTTGTTGCTCAAGGTGTTCTTTTAGATAAGATACAAGGAGCCAGTGCTCTTCACTTATTTTGAAGGGTTATCAAAACTCCCAAGGACTTATTTTCCTAGTTTTCTATGATCCTTCGCTCATGGGAAGACCTACAGGTGTAATTCAAGCTTATCTATGCAAATTGACAGATAGTTAATCTTCTAGCTTCTATGGTGCCTCCCAATTTGTTATACGAGCTTAGTATTTATTCATATCAAACAATGTAGAAAGATTGGAAGTGGTATCCTTCCACTCCTATGACTAGTTACAAGCCCAAGATGGGGTATTAGTGGCTAGTGCCCCATCTTCTGATGGTTGATACTCTTAATTTTGTGTTGGCATTTGCATTTTTCTTATAAGACTTGGAGTAATAGATTTACCATTGTTTGGCACTACATTATAGAGCCAAAGATTGCTCACTTTTCCTAGTGCCTCCTCTTCTAGGGCTTTCCTTTGGGCCCTTGGCTCTGACATCTGGAAGTCCCACATCTTAGATGCCCTTTTTGTGGCTAGCTTGAGAGCTTCTTGCACATTTTCTAGTTTTGCATAAGAGCCCAAAAAGTATTGGCTCTAGATTCATGAACTTTTTAGGCCTTTTCATCTAGAGGATTTCACTTGGCATATGATTGTTTTCGAATATCTGACAAGGCTTCCTTTTAGATATGCCCAAATTTGGCATGCTTTCAAAATGAAGGTTTTTTTTACTATTTGAAAGGACCACAATGTTGTTTTATTCTCTCACAAATTTCTTGATATTCATGTTTCTATGTACTCTAAAGCATGTATGTGTAATAATGTCATGATGTAGATTCAAGTACAAACTAACAAAGTCATGCTGGAGGTGGCTTACCTGCAAGAGTTATTAGCTCATTAGGGAAATACACCCTGTATGGTTGCATGTGTGCCTTTGGATGTTTTATTTGATGACTACATTCCTCCTTGTGGTCATTAGTGAGGTTGGAGTAGATCTACACGCTACTCCCATACTCCACGGTCTTAACCTCATCACCCCTCTCACAGTGGTTTTGGTGGTCATCATTGGTTGGCTTCGCCTCCATGGAGCTCGGGCTCAGGACGGTCTTGGTGGCTCCTCCTTTTGCCCCTAATACATGTTGGGCATCTATGCAATGTGACCCCAAATGGGCTTTCTCTCAGTTGGACATAGCCATTTCTCTACCCAAACAGGAGGGCAATAAAGATGTTGATGTTGTTGTTGATGACAGTTGGGCTCCCCTTGAGCCAACCACCAACCCCAAGGACTTCTATAGTTTTGATGATAAAGACCCACCCTTGGCTGGCATTGCTCTTGTAGCCTAAGTGCTATCTATAATTTGCTCTTATATGTGTGTGTGTGTGTGTGTGTGTGTGTGTGTGTGTGTGTGTATTTTTTAATCCAACCTTGTGTCATTTGAACTTGTAGGGTGATCTTGTATCCCTCAGCCCCTTTTTTGTGAATATGTATCTTTAAATTATAATGAATGAAAAAGGTCTATTCATCATCATCATCGTCACACACACACACACACACACACACACACACACACACACACACATAACATTTCTAAATATTCTAGTATTATCAAAAATATAGATTATATAAACAATGATATAATAAGTGAAAACTTTCTAATCTTCATATTTGTCCACCCACAATAAAGGTAACTAATTTTTCAATTTTAATAATATGAAAATTCATTAAAATCATTAGAAAAATTGAGGACAACCAATCAAAAAATTATTTAATCTTTAAAAACTAAATTTAATAGAAAGCATTAACATGAACTATATATTAGTTACATATTCACCTTTTCAAAAATTAGAATTTAATAGCTATAATGACCACAAACAAACAAGTAAGAAAAAAATTATGAAATATAGTCGAATATAAAAGGCAATATGTATGTATATAGACTAAGCATTTGAAAAGTTCCACACCCCTTCGGAATTGTGATTACTCACAATTGGCAACAGTAAAACATAAAATGTGCCTTCGAGACTACACAATAATAGTGCAACCCTAGGTCCACCACTTTGAGACCCGCCTGCTATTGCTTCATTGGACATTTTGATGGGCAAATGTAAAGTGTTCCACAATATGTTCAATCCCTAGATTTTTTTTAATTTTATATGACTTAAAACATTTTTGATTTTATATGTATGTTGTCATGGTACTTTCATTTTATACACATATTTTCTCTTAGCTCATAATTAAATGTGATTTTAGTAAATCAAAGTTATTGAAAATTTGAAGTTAGTATTCCTTGTCTTTTTTTTAACAGTGATAAATAATATTAAATTCATTAAAATTATCAAATTATAGAAATTTAAAACTGGTAATTGCACCTAACAATACAATAGTGTCCTGCAATGACAAAGCTAAGCCGACCTTATAAAATGGACAAAATCCCTCATCACAGGAATTAGATGCCTATAATTGGTATCTTCAACTTATAGAGGATTGTATGTGGCATTACTAATGTTTACAGCTTCAATTATCCATCTACCGAACTCGTGTTGAAATTATTTCTTCTAAGCTGCAAACAACCCTATTCTACCAAGTCAAACAACAAAGTAACCGGCGTTTAAATTTTGAGGGTTCACCCAACAAATAGATTTCACGTCCTACGTAATATGTAAATAATGCTCCTGCGAGTAAGTCAGTCGTCGGACTAATTCATGATGCCTCGCATGCCTAATATTGCTGCTGCAGGAAATCTAGACAAAACACGACTTTGATCTTGGACTTCTTACATGTGCATATAAATTAATCCCACGAAATCCACATTCACCAATGCTCCAAAGTTACGGTCATTATTGATAGCTATATTTCATAATTGTATTTTGAATGAATATATTCGGGTGTTATTGTCATGCCAGCTTACCTGTTCAAGGACAAGAGATATTCATCAATACTAAAAAGCTAGGGTCATTGTCGAGAGCTGTATTCCATTAATGAGTTTTGGAATGATTTTCCATATTTGTCTACATCATAATACATTTTGGTTTCAATCAACTTTCTAAGATGGCATCTTCACCTCAGCTAATATGATGTTATGATCTTGGACTTTGCAAGCGTTTGAAGGTCGATACGTGTAACTTCAGTTCTATTTGTTTTGTTTCACTATCAATTGTAACTATTTTATTTTGTTGTTAGTAGTAATTGTAATTGTCTTATTATAAGGTATTAGAACAATTATTTTAAAATCAAAATTATTGATACAATATTACAAAAATAGTAGACATTAAACCAAAAAGTACTATCATAATTATTCAAACATGTTCAAATATTGAATCCTCTATCATACTTCTAACATTTCTCTTTAAAATATACGTGGATAATTTTTAATTTCGTTATATTCACATGTAACTTTGAAATGGTTTTGTGAATCTTGGTGAAGGTTTTGCAAATGGGGTTGCAAGCAAACTAGGTTTAACCATGGAGGGAACTTCATAGTTAAGTGCACTCGAGCTGGAGTAGTACTGGGATGGTTGACCTCCTAGGAAGTCTTTATGCTTCACCTTTGTAAGCATCACCTAGGTCCAATGAGTGCTAAGTGTTCCATTTATTCTCATGATAGATGGGTTCGTGTATGAATCACTACTCATGATATATGGGTCAATCAGCTTGACTCAAAAACTAAATAGTTAAATCCTAATAGCAATATCATAATTTGAGTTGGTGTTGAAAATATCTCCTACTTATCAACTGATGAGCTTACTAGGATGGGTGACCTCCCAGGAAGTCTCGGTGCTTCACCTCTATGAGCATCACCTAGATCCAATGAGTGCTAAGTGTTCCATTTATTCTCATAGCAAATGGATTCATTTGTGAACTACTACTCATGATATATGGGTCAATGAGTTGGACTCAAAAAAACTACACAGTTAAATTCTAATAGCAATACCATGATTTGACTTGCTGTGGAAACTATCTCCTACTTATCAATTGATGACCTTAAGGGGTTTTCTAATGAATCGTTCATAAGGCACAACACTTGGTGAAGATTTTGCAAATGGGATTGCAAGAAAAGTGAGCTTAACCATAGAGGGAACTTTGTAGTTAAGTGTACTTGAGCTATACTAGTACTCGAATGGGTGACCTCATGGGAAGTCTTGGTGCTTCACCTCTGTGAGTATCACCTAGATCCAATGAGTGCTAAGTGTTCCATTTATTCTCATGACATATGGATTGCTCATAGCAATATCACAAGGTTGAGTAAGAGCTTTAAGGCCCTTAATTTACATTTTGCTATTATTGTCGAACTCTTTTAGGCCAGTTTTTATGCTTGATGATTAGTAGTATTGTTTTGAGATTATCAGATATTGTTTCAGATTTAGTTTTTTTATGATGAGATTACTTGGTACTCTATATTTCATGTATGCATGATGATTATTACAGTGTTTTCAGTTATTGATGATGATTAGTTAGATGGATTATCATATGTGTTTTTCTTATGGATACTTACTCCATACGACATTTGTATGGTGTGCGTGTATGTTTTCTTTATGTATGGTGTTTCTGATGTGGTTAAAGAGGGGAGTTGTAATCACCTGCTAATCAAGATCTACACGATGCACCACTTCCTGTCATTTCCTATTTAGTTTAGAATATTATGTTTGTACATGCATGAATTTTTATGCAGATTGCAGGTACCATGTATCGACTTCTATGAATTGCCAGAATGAGCACACCCTATCACATTGTCTGAATGGTAAAAGAGGGGAGATAAATTCTTAAGTCCAAATCATAAACCTTTAAGCCATTTGTCTTAGAAAATTAGGACAAGTATCTAAGTTGTTTACCTTCTGAATATATCGAATGATGTTAATTTGTGATTATAACCTTTTTAGTTTGATCTTGTATGTATTTTTCTTTGATGAGTTTTCATATTTTGATTTATGAGTCTTTGGTGAATTTCCTATTAATTAAGTCTAATTAAAAGATCGAATTAATGATTTAATTTAATGAGAAATTATTATGATATTTTAATATTTAATTATATTTAATTAAATAAAAAGAATTAAATTTGAAGATTAAAGTTATAAGAATAATTTTAGAACATGATAATATTTATTTAATTTAACAATAACATATTTAGAGTTCATTTTTTAATAAATGCTAAATACCATTATTATTTAAGTTAATAAATAATTTGTCAATTAAATGTTCAAAAATAAATTAAGAAGAGAGAAGATATTAAATTATTAAAAGATTTAAAATTGCATGATATATGCATGAGATTAATAATTAACAAATTAATTAAAAGAGAAGTCAAGTGAAAATTAAATAAAGTTATTTAATAATTCAATAAACATGCATGGAAAAGAAAGAAAAAAGATAAAGAAAATATTAAGAAAAGTTAATAAAGTGTTGAAGTTTGGTGAGCAAGGAGTTATCTCAAGTGAACACACAATTAGTGCCCCAATTTTAGGAGAGAATAATTTAGGAAGAGAGAAGGTTTTGAGAGGAGGAATTTCTCTACAATCTTCTTGGGCATAACAATTAGCATCAAAGTCTAGGTAAACACTTATGATTATTCACTCAATTTATTACACTCTTTCTTTTCTATCTTCATCGTGTCTGTTGAATGCTTATCTGAAGAATTCTTGTGATGAATGTTTCAGTTTTATGTATTTCTAGCATGAATGTTAAATCTTCGGTTCACATGAAAATCAAAAGATATATAAAACCCTCTTTCAATAGATTTTAAGAAAGGAAATTAAATTGGATGGGGTTTGAATTAAATAGAAAATCTTCTAAAAAAAAGTTTTTGTGGGTTTGCTGTATTTTCTTCATTAGATTAATGTTGGGTTTTTAATTTTTTTTTTTTAAAAATAAATTTCTTTTATTAAATTTTGATATTTACAAAATTATATAAAATAAAATAATATTTAAAAGGAAACATTTAAATGAAAAAATATCATATAAAAAAATAATTTAATTTTTTTTAATTTAAAAATTATTAAAAATCGTGGGAGATGGGCTATCACATCCCACCCCCACCCAGAAACTGTTGAGATAATGGGTGTTGCACACATTGCATAATATTGTTATATTTTATTATTTTATTTTACCATGTAATGTTCCACCTAGGTGGATGTGCAACATGTAAAGGTTCCCATAAAATATTTTTGATGAGTTGTATTGTAACATTGTGATAATATTTCATGTAATTATTTAATATTGGAGAAAAGAATTAAATGCCCAATATTAAATGTGGGGTCAGTGGGTTAGGTAGCACATGGTTTATGTAATACCACTTGGTGATTTTGTGGGACTTGTTACTATATAAAAAGCCACAAGGGTAGTTGTTGTAGAGAGAGTAAGAGTGAAAAAGACAAGAGTTGAGCGAGACAAGGCTTGACAGGTTAGCCAAGGGAGCATTTGTGAAATTTGGAAGCATGGCATGGGATGTGTGGATTCATGCTTGTTAACATAGTTTTCTCGATTGTGGCTATGGCTATGAAGGCTTCCATGGTTGTATTGCAATGGTATTTTTTGCTAAATAATACATGGTGATGGATGCTTTTGGAGGCTAGGTTTTTTCCCTCAATGAGGGTTTCCCAGGGTATATCTTGTGTCACAATTTTGTGGGTATGTTGTCTATTCTCTTGCATGTGGATTTTAATTCCGTGTTTATTTCAGATCTATTATGGGTTATGTGGAAACGGTTATATTCTTTGTTGCTAAGTTTCTTTACAAATGGTATTAGAGCTATGGTTTTATTATTGTAACCCTAGATTGAATCCATGGAAATGCATGAGAGGATAAAAGAAAAGGGCAAGATATATGAATGATTTATTGCAGATCTAAGGGATTTGTATTTGTTGTTATGATGTGATGTTAAAAAAATTGGGCATGTGAAATTTTTTTGGACAAAAGGAATTTTCGGATGTTTCATTTAAAATGAGGGTTTTGGGGGGTAGCTTGTAGAAATGACCTCCTAGGTAAAAACAGACCTCACCATTGGATCCGGGTCGACATTTCCATAAATTTTGATATATAATGTGCCCTAGTTTGGCCATGTTAAGAGGAAATGAAAGAGTTTTTTGATTTCAGCCGATGATGGCCGTCAAATTTAATCCCCTCGAAATTTTCATCACAAAAAAAAAAGGAAAAAAAATCGTACTAAAAATGGTAAAAAAGACTATCTTAGTAAAACAACCATAACTTTCTCTCAGAATATCATATTTCAGAGTTCTTATAGACGTTGGAAAGCTAATTTAGAGCACTACAACTTGGTGTAGGTTGGTTTTGTGATTTTGACATTTTGTCAGGTTTTAAGAGCCCTAAAGTTAGATGTTGTTTATTTTGAGCACAAATTAGGGCATAACTTGGGCATACGGAGTCAGATTTTGGACTTTGAGTAGTCAACGGAAAGGTCTTGAAAAGCTTTACATATTGGTTTAGATTTGGTGTAGTTCATATTTTAGATTGGTCTCATGCTGATATGGTTATCAGTGTTTGGTTTGGATATGTATGATGACTTGTTGGATCTACAAGTTATGCAGTGTCGTAAGCGGTCTATACTTATAGGTTCCATTTATAGCTTGGTTATGGGTTGTCTTTGCCCATTGATCTTTCATTATTATGCATATTCAGATTGGTGGCTTGGATTTGGGTTGTTTATGCCCTAAGTCACATGATTTGCTGATTATAGAAGGGATGAGATGTTGTTACCAGGTACAGTCATGGTGGAGGATTGTGGTTGACTATTTTATGCTGACAGGTTGGACATATTGAGAGCTAGATGCTTGGTTCATGGATGTGATCATGGTGCCATGGATTTTGGCATGACATGATTGGCTATACAGGTACATCCTTGATGTTCATTAGCTTGGAGTTTCTGATTTAGTTATGGTGGTATATCTTCTTGGTTAAGGATCATAGTTATTTGATTTCTTTTGAGGAGCTCATGATGTGCACTTTGAGTTCTTTGATGGTTTGATGCCTTGGTTGATTCTCATGGTTAGAGGATGGTTTTTCATCATTATGTCATGGATAGCTTGGATACATGGTTTAGTGGGAGCTTGTGACAGTGATGGGGTGACAGTGCAGGATTAGTTCCTGGTTTGGTTTGGATCTTCATATAAGAGATGGATTTTATGATGCCATTGGTGACTTGGTACCAGAGTTGAGTGGGAGTTGTTGGCATTGATATATTTATTGAGTCTTTGCAGATGTTGGAGGTTTTGTCTTAGATCCTATTGCTGCAAAAGCATCTTTAACATTTGCATGGTGCACTTGTTATCTTCATGGTGTGTGGAGATGGTTCTTCATGGTGTGTGGAGATGGTTTTTCTTCATGGTGTGTGGAGAGGGTTGCATCTTGAGGACTCACAGAGTTCTTGGCAAAGGTGTGGTTTATGCTTTTATTTGGCATGTTATCCTTGGTATGAGGATGGTTTCATTATTATGTCATGGTATACTCTTGATATGCATTTAGAGTTGTGACATGTTATAGTATGTTCATGTAGAGCATGTTATCTCTTTGGTTGAGATGGTTAGATCATGTTGTCATGTTTATGTTCCTGAGGCCATGGTTGGAACTTTGACATTGATCTTGATTTAGTTTCTTGGTATTGACTAAACTAATCATAAGCTAGACACTTCATGATATTGCTATGTTGCATTTGGAGTTGGCATGGATTGATTGGTTACAGGTGCTCATGGATACTTAGAGACGATGGTGATGCTGATTTCTCTTGGATTAGAGAAGTATTTGTCGGGATGGTTGATGGTTTCAGCAGGAAGTCCGAGGGGAAGTCACCTAATATGGACTTGAGAGGAGATTGTTCTTAGATGAGTCTTGGTTGGAGACTTGGGTATCTTGATGAGCATTCTCATTCCCCACTCTTGGTCTACTCGGCGGTTCGCTACTTGAGAGGTATAGCCCATTGTTTCTCTCAGTTGCATTATATTTATGCTTATTTTTTATGGATATGGATCTTGAGCTATGGTACATGAGTTAGTTCTGGAGAGTTCATTTGAGAGATGGTTTAGCATTGGTTATCTCCATGTGCATATTTTTTTATGTTGGTTGAGTTTGGGAGATGGTTTTATATTGGGCATTTTCCTTGGATTAGGAATAGATTTTTTTTGGTTTAGGAATGGTTTTATTGAGTCTGATCTTCTTGTGAGAGGCTTACACTCATGATTAGTTATATGATATGGTTTGGGTATTGTTAAGGCTTCTTGTTGGGGTTTTATGGAGGAGATCATACTTGCACAGTTTACATCTAGAGGTGTGTGTAGAAGGACATGATACAAGTTATGATTTGCATGGTTGCTTTGGTCTTGGTTATCTTCCTGGATGTTCAGTTTTTCTTACATTGGATTTGAGATTGGTTGGAGATTGTGATCACTAGTTTATGCTCATGTATGTCATGTGAGAGATGACATGGTTATTCTTTTATCTCTTTCCTTTGTTGGTTGTAGAGAATTTGGGAGACTATTGGAGACTTGTTATGAGAGTTGTTCTTGCAGGATATTAGTTTATGTATTGTGGATGTCTTTGAGACTACATGGATTTACTTCTTTGAGATGTTGTGAGTGGATTGGTTATAGATTTGACATTATCTTTTATAGTGGGAGCTTCTTGGTATATATGTGGCAGGTATTGCTCTTGAGGCTTGTGATTGCAGGTTACAGATTAGATATGTCATTGATATGAGATTCACTTGTTATACCTTTTGAGGTATGGATAGTTGGATGGGTTTGGCACTTGCTGTGGGTGCTATTTCAGCTATAGATATTTTGACAACTATGGATACATGTGATTACCTTTGGATCAGGTTTTTGTGCTTGGAATTTCAGTTGGTATAGGATTTTATGATCTTCTAATGCGACAAGTTGGGTGACTTTCTCTTTGGATGGCTTCTATGTATGTCCAATGGTAGTGGCATAATAGGAGGTGAGATCATTCATGTTCAAGATGCTGAATACTTTGATTTTGTTGCGGGTACCAGGATGGATCACTTGGTGTATTTTGATCCATGATGGTGGATGTGCTGGGAGGGATTGTTCCCTTGTTCATTTATGTGGCTACGGATTGATCCTATGCAATGTATACAACAAGTGGGAGATTGTTGAGATAATGGGTGTTGCACACATTGCATAATATTGTTATATTTTATTATTTTATTTTATCATGTAATGTTCCACCTAGGTGGATGTGCAACATGTAAAGATTCCCATAAAATATTCTGGAGCAGTTGTATTGTAACATTGTGATAATATTTCATGAAATTATTTAATATTGGGGAAAAGAATTAAATGCCCAATATTAATTGTGGGGTCAGTGGGTTAGGTAGCACATGGTTTTTAGCACATGGTTTATGTAATACCACTTGGTGGTTTTGTGGGACTTGCTACTATATAAGCAGCCACAAGGGTAGTTGTTGTAGAGAGAGTAAGAGTGAAAAAGGCAAGAGTCAAGCGGGACAAGGCTTGACAGGTTAGCCAAGGGAGCATTTGTGAAAGTTGCAAGCATGACATGGGATGTGTAGATTCATGCTTGTTCACATAGTTTGCTCGGTTGTGGCTATGGCCATGAAGGCTTCCATGGTTGTATTGCAATGGTATTTTTTGCTGAATAATACATGGTGATGGATGCTTTTGGAGGCTGGGTTTCTTCTCTCAATGAGGGTTTCCCAGGGTATATCTTGTGTCACAATTTTGTGGGTATGTTGTCTATTCTCTTGCATGTGGATTTTAATTCCGTGTTTATTTCAGATCTATTATGAGTTATGTGGAAACGGTTATATTCTTTGTTGCCAAGTTTCCTTACAGAAACCACTACCCACGATAGTGGACTACCAGTGGCCATTAATTGCCACACGGTAGGCCACTATCATGGTAGTGGAGCCCATAGGTGGCCATCCTTTCAAAAGTACTGGTGGCTATTTTTTTTAATAGCGCTTGTGCATGCAAAATTACAAGTACGAATTTTAATATATTTCATTTTTATTTAAAATTTTTATATGATATTAAATTTTTATTTTATACATATTTTATTAATTAAATTTTTTACTAATTGTTTAAAAATTTTAATAATCAATTAAAACATAGTTTATATATATATATATATATATATATATATATATATATATATATATATATATATATATATATACAGATATATATATATATATATATATATATATATATATATATATATACAGATATATATATATATATACATATATATATATACATACATATATATACATATAGATATATACATACATATATATACATATATATATATATACATACTATAATTTTATATATATATATATATACAGATATATATATATATATACATCTATATATATATATATATATATATATAGTTCTTTTTAATTGTATGTATAATTAAACTTAATTCATGAACTTATTATTAGATTTGTTAATTTTAATTATTAAAAGAGGAGTATCTAATAGATTTAAATTTATTTTGTAATGATAATGATATTTTAAATAAAGTTGAAACTAATTATTGAAAGATCGTTAGTTATCATTTTAATGATTAATTATACAAACAATTACCCTTAGAGTATTTTAGGAAGTTGATTAAAAATATTATGAGGGTAATTCTCTATTTTATTCAAATGAATACATGGGTTAACTATAGGGTAAACGGGGAATCTTTTTACTTGAAACATACACTGAAAAGAAAATGAAAACTCTGACATTTGACTTAACAATATATTTTCAAATCAAATCCAACTCTGAGATTATCTTATTTTCTATGTGATGCCTATGTTTGGGGTTTGGGGTTGACTAGAGTGTTGACCAGTTCTAGGACATTTACCAGAGGCTTGGGAGTTTTGTGAGTGTAATAGTATGCTGACTCGATCTTTATTATTTTTACTTAACCATGGTAATTTGTCTGGTATGCTCTATGATAGTGTTGATCTATTGATTATTATTGCTATCTAGTGTTCTTGTGTGACATTGAGATGAATGTATGACCTACTTAACTTAACCATTTTTAGTCTTCGATTAGTTATATTTGGATTGCTTTCTACTCGCTTTTATAGGACTAAGGTGTTTGGTATGATTTGTTTTGGTGATGTCATGTTATGACATATTTGACTTAACCATTTTGAGTCTTTGATCAGTATTTTTGAGATGCTTTCTAGTTGCTTGTAGAGAACTTACGTGATTATTGTGAATTATCTTTTGTTGTTTTCTAGTCACTTGTATAGGACTGAGGTGATTTTATTTGATTTATTGATTTATACTTTTATGAGCCTAGGGTAGGTTATCTATATGTAATGTTAGGAAGTGGTTTGCAATGGAGGCCGGGGCCCTAAGTGGTTCCTAGGGTAACCCATTGTAAGTTGTTTAGTAAGTGAAAACACTACACTAAATGAGAGTAAAATGAACCTATAAGACTCTTTGTATGTTCTTGCCTATGCCTCAAGTGCTAGTACATACTAGGATGTGAGTGGAGAGAATGCTTGGTTGCAACCTTGCATCTATTGTATAACTTATTAGTACAAGAGGATACTAGTTGCCACATAGGGATCACTAGGGGCCAGGGTCCTGAGAGATTGCTAGGGTAACTCTAGCATGATTCATGTGATGGCACTTGCCCACTTACATAGTAGGTTTCCTATGTGTCTTGTGTGCCTCTGGGTATAGATGCTGATTTATCTTGGAACCCTTGAGTTAGAATTATTTTAGGATTTCCTTGACTTAGAGAGTACTTTTGATATTTGGATTGATATCATATTTGAGACTTGAGACTATCTCCTTAGCACGGTGAGAGTGGGCCATTTAGGTTCTACGCGATTGAGTGGTAGTGCTTTTTACTCTTACCATTGAGATCCGTCAGTTGATATCGTGGCTGGAGTTTCCTTGTTTGCATTTCCTTTCATTCTATCTTTGTATCATTATGATGGATGCTTATATCCTATGATGGATGCTTATATCTTTTATGATGGATGGTTTCATTTATTGTGTTGTACTTTGTATCATGGATTTGAGGAGGATTATGTAATTCTATTTTTATACATGTATATTCTTTTAGCCTTTCATACCCTATGACATGTATAGTGGATGATTGAGCATTCTGAATTTTTTTCAAATGGCATTCAAAACAAATGTATATTATTTAAATGGACTTTGGAATTTTAATTATTCTTTCATATGGATGTATTATTTATTTGACTTAGTATTAATTAAATTTAAATGTGACTCAACATCTTGGGATCCTTAAGGAATGTAATCTGTTATGTTACTTATGTATGATTATATGTTATTGCTTCTGCTACTTTGTGATTGATGTGTTTGTTATTCTTTCTTTAAGAAAAATGTTTGGAAAACTTAGCTAAAACTTTACGTTAATTATCTCGGATCCCTTGGTGGGGTGTTACACATTCATACTAGCCTTTGGAATGAGTTCTAGAAAGTCTACAATTCAAAATCATAGAGCATAAATGTAACTCTTGTTTTCTCAAGTACAGGAGCAATGTAATGCCAATGTTTTATATTTAATTAAAAAATGGTTCAGTTTAGATTAGTTAACTAATTATTAACTAGTTTTATTTATAAATTTCATTAAATAGTAATTTACTTTTAAGAAGTTATTAGCCATTAGAAGTACATGTTATTATCAATATTATATTTGATTATTTTATTTATTAGTTAGATGTTTAAACTATATAGTTGTTATTATCAATATTAGCTAATAACTTCTTAAAAGTAAAGTACTATTTAATAAAAAATTAAGTATTCAACATGTACTTCTATTGACTAATAAATTTAACTATTAAATAGTCAATAGAATTAATGATATATATATATATATATTTATTTATTTATTTATAATTCTATTGATTATTTAATAGTTAAATTTATTAGTCAATAGAAGTACATGTAGAATACTTAATTTTTTATTAAATAGTAATTTAATTTTAAGAAGTTGTTAGCTAATATTTATAAAAAGTTCATTTCTCATTGCATTCTTGTTTGGCTTCTCATTTCTCATTTCTGGTAACTAAGGCTTAGGTATCTCAGCAATGCAAAAGTCCACTGTTTCAATTTACTTGTTGGATGACTTACTAGAAACTCACATTTCTTATTTGCAAGAGATGAATCTCATCTATAATTTTAACGATTCCTCTTTGCAGCTTTTGGAAATCTGTGATTGGGCTGATGGTCATTCAAAAGGTGTGAATGTCTTCATTATTTATGGTGTTGTTTGAGCCAGAAGAATTTTGAGATTTGGTACATAAGTGTAAGGGCTGGTTTTGTAAAGGCTTTGGGCTATTCATGTTAGCTTGGGTACATAATTTCAAACCAGATCCAAAGCTTTGTGTATACATGCCTTGCTAGATCTCATTTCCTTTTCTTCCTCTAGATTAGTATTCTAACACATTGGGTATTTTTTCAAGAACATTCTCATTCCATTTGAGATCACAAAACCATGAGTAAGATTCTTTACTTTTAAGTCTAAATGGAATATTTGGACTCTGAGATCAGCAAATCAACATCAAAGATGCTGAAACAATTGATCAGCAATGAAGCTTAGTTTGACAGAATCATTCCACGTCCCCAAATAAATGTGATTATTTCCAACATCACTCTTCAATCCCAGATTGTGAACTTTCTCATGACAAATATTGAGTTAAAGTGTTGGTAGGTAAAGGCTCTTATTAGAACTAGTTATTCATTCAACTATAGAAAACTCTTTAATGGTATATCATCAAGAGCCAATGTTTACTGTTCTCAAGTTTCCCAAAAGTCATCTATTCTTTCAACCAATAGCAATTATTTTACAGGAGCAAGATGATACTTTATCTTCAGACTTGTTAAAGAGAACTTTATCAGTTGGACTTTTTTGATCATCAAGTTTCATGAGTTCTTCAACAACAGGTAAATTGTTGGGAAAAGGTGACTCAGCCTTACCATGATTTATTATTTAATTTGTGCTTTTATGGAAAGTAGCTAAATAAAACTTGATTCTTCCACAAGAAAAGACTTGGTGTAGAAAAAATAGAAATATTCTATTTTTTGGTGATTTATTCTATTATGCTTTGTTCTTATGCAAGGGTGTGCATAACGAAGTTTCTAAAATAAGTTATAGATGCGTTGAATGTAGACGCTTTATAAATTGTTTCCTCTTGTGCAAAAACTCTATAAGTACAAGGCATTGTTGTAGAGAATGATGATATTGTGAGCATTGTTGTGCTGCCATAATCATTCTAGATTTGATATCATAGTTGAATACTCTTAGAGATTTGTGGCTCTGTAGGTTTTATAGTAACTATTGTTGCTAATAATACAATTGAGTTTGGCTTTGGAGTGGTGGGTTTTTTTCCGAGAAGGGTTTCCCATGTATATCTTGTGTTCTGTGTTTATGAGTTGTATCTTTCTATATGTATTTATTTAGCTTGTAGTAGTTTAAGGTTTTGTGAGAAAAAATTCAGCATCATCTCTCTTGTTAGATTTAGCATTTGGAAGCATTTCCACACTTAGGCGTCCTTTCAAATGGTATCAGAGCCTAGCCAGCTTTGTTATTGTTCTTAGCTAGACAAGTTTATTGCATTGATCTAGTTTCAATTTTGCGAAGGTTTTCTTTCATAATCTTATTGCAAGTCAGATATGGAAAGAACATCTAGTAGAGTAGAGATGGATAAGTTCAATGGCAGCAATTTTGAGTTGTGAAAACTTAAAATGGAGGACACACTTGTAGATAGAGATCTATGGGATGTGGTTTCCTCAACGAAACCTCAAACTACTTCGCAAGAAGATTGGGATAAGCCAGATCAAAAAGCTAGGGGTTTAATAAGACTCTATTTGGCTAATTCCATACTCTTGAATGTTCATGAAGAGAAGATTGTAGCTAGCCTTTGGAAAAAACTTCGTGATATTTATCGAGGAAAATCCTTTGTAAATAAGTTATTTCTAAGAAAGAAGTTCTATTCTTTGAGAATGAATAAAGGAGGTTCTATCATTGATCACTTGAATGCATTTAATATGCTGATTACTCAGTTGAATTCTTTTGGTGATAAGATTGATGATCAAGATAAATGCATGCTTATTTTATGTTCTTTTCCAGATTTATGGGATCACCTTATTATGGCTATTGGAATTACAATGACCACTTTCAAATTGGAGGATGTGGTTGGTTCACTATTATCTAAAAAGATGTGAAGAAAGTCTTCTGAGATGACTAAGGAGGCCTTGTTGCTCATGGTAGAACAACAGAGAAAGGAAAGAAAAAATACAAGAAGGGAAAATCCAAGTCTCCTGGTAAAAAATCCAAGGCAAAATGTTGGAACTATGGAAAACCTGGTCATCTTCAAAGAGATTGCAAAGAGGAGAAGAAAAAGGAAGGCAGAAAGGATTTCTCTAATTCTAATACTAATAAATCTTCTCAAGATGATGTAGATTCTTCAGTTGTAGCCTTGGCAACACATACATCAAAACATGTTCAGTTGATAGATTCAGGTGCTTCTTTCCACATGACATATCATAGAGATTGGTTCTCAAAGTATGAAGAGTTTGATGGTGGAAAGGTGTATGTAGGTCATTACTCTCACCTGAATATTATTGGTCATAGTAGAGTCAAGATCAGATTCCCTGATGGTAGAGTGAGGGGGATTGATGGTGTATTGCATATCCCTAGTTTAGCTTGGTAATGTGGGTGTGAAAATTGTTTTCTCAAGTGATGGATGTAAGATGACTAGAGGTTCTATGGTCCTTGCTAAAGGTGTTAGAATGGGTACCTTGTATTGGCTAGATGCATCCATGATCTAGTGCAATAGTGCTTCTATAAAGTCCAAGAAAGGGCTTTAGATTCTTCATCTTCACCAGAAAATCAAGAGAAGAAGAAGACCACTGTTTCTACATCTAATGGTCATGATTTTTGGGTACCTAAGGGTGCTAATACTTTGCAGATGAAGCTCTCTGCTAAGAAGATAATATTATGGCACCCAACACTTGGTCATGTTGGTGAGAAGCATCATAGAGCCCTAGAAAATAAAATCCTTTTTGAAGGCCTTGATGATTGCAATATGGATTTTGACTTCTATGAACATTGTATTTATGGTGAATAACATTGTGTTTCCTTTTACTCTAGTTCTCATAAGTCTCTTGGTGTTTTGGATTATATTCATTCAGATGTGTTTGGTCTAGTTAATGTTCCTTCAATATCTAGATCTTTGTATTTTGTCTCATTCATAAATGATTATAGAAGAAGGACATTTGTGTATTTCCTCAAAAGTAAATATGAAGTTTTTATTAAGTTCAAGGAATTTAAATCCTTAGTTGAAAATTAGATTGGTAGACAAATTAAGTGTTTGAGGACTTATAATGGTGGTGAGTTTTGTTTAGCAAAATTTGACAAGTTCTGTAAGGATCATGGAATTGAGAGACATAAGAAAAATCTATACACTCCAGAAGAAAAATGGAGTTACAAAGAGGATGAATAGAACATTGAGGGAGAGGTCTAGGAGTATGTTGAGTGGTGATGGTCTTGAAAATTTTTTTGGGGGTGAAGCAATAGCCACTACATGTTATTTAATTAATAGGTCTCCTACATCAGCACTTATTGAGAAGACACCCATGGAAGCATGGTCTAATAAGAAGCCCTCCTTGAGACATCTTAGAGTCTTTGGTTGTGAGGCATATGCTAATGTGCCAAGTGTAAAAAGATCAAAGTTGGAGAAACAGTCAGTTAAGTGTATCTTCATTGGCTATGGTGCCAATGTGAAAGGTTACAAGCTTTGGGATCTAGTTGGAGATAAGGTGATCTATAGTAGAAGTGTTATATTTCAAGAGCTGAAACCTTCCATAGTTCTTTTGTAGCAAGAGAAGGAAGAGAAGTAGAAAAGGGAAGTAGTTCATTTTCCTACTACCTCTAATGGAGAAGAACTGCGAGCTCCTGATAGACCTGAGAATGAGGAGAGCTTAAGTAGCTCTCGAAGTTATGAAGAAGAGCACAAACCTAAACCTCAAACTTTGAGGAGGTCTACTCATGATAGAAAATGACCTAATAGATTTGGTTATTCACCTAATAATTTTGGATATTGTTTTTTGGATTCTAGTTGTATATTTGCTTTGATTTCTAACATTGATGAGCCTAGGACTGTTAGAGAGGCTATGGGTATGAATGATGTAAATTCCTAGATAGAAGCCATGAATGAAGAGATGGAAACATTGAACAAGAATGCTACGTGGGATTTGATACCTTTTCCTAAAGGACAAAAACCTATGGGATGTAAATGGGTATTTAAGAAGAAAGTGGGTCTAGATGGTAGTGTTGAGAAGTATAAGGCATAGTTGGTTGTGAAGGGCTATTCACAAGTGGAGGGAATTGATTATGGTGAAATATTCTCTATTGTACAAAGCTAACATCCATTCAATTATTGTTATCACTTGTAGAAGCTTATGATTTTGGAGTTGAGAAAATGGATGTGAAGACAATGTTTCTTTATGGTGAATTGAAGGAGGAAATTTATATGTCACACGTAATGCCCCGCCAAGGGATCCAAAGAATTAACCTAGAATTT
This sequence comes from Cupressus sempervirens, assembly GCA_028749045.1. NCBI lineage: Eukaryota > Viridiplantae > Streptophyta > Pinopsida > Cupressales > Cupressaceae > Cupressus > Cupressus sempervirens. The sequence continues at coordinate 987,912,936 of CM053787.1, read as the reverse complement.
CACTAAGTTTGGTAACATTTTTTATTTTTATTTTTATAAAATGAAAGTAAATACCACATATAACTTGTACATAATAACGGAAGCAATAGCAATGTCCATCTAAAAGTAAACATAACATACATAACCGATTTCATTCTTTAAGAATCCCTTAACATTGAGTTACATCTAAACTAACTAACATACATGAATCCATCTAGTACAACATCCACATGAATAATAATGATAAGTCCAATGTTCATACATTACATTTTCAAATGCTCAATCATCCACTGTACATGTCACAGGGTATGAAGGCTTAAAATAATATACATATGTGAAATAAGGTACATCATCCTATTCCAATCCATGATACATCAAAGTAGAGATAATCACATGATACATCATCATAGAAGACATATACATCCACCATAAAGATCAAACAAAATAAACTAAGTGCACGGTTCCTCCCAACCGTTAATAGCATCATTAGACCATCATGGGCCCTAGCCATCCCTCCGTGCGTAACATCCCAAATCATCAAAGAGATTATTGGTATTAACATAGTAGGAATGTCACTCCTAACATATACAACATCATATGTAGAAAGTAATCTAACATGCAAATATAAGCATAAGATAACATCATCTAACATATGATAATCATCAATGAAAGGATACATATCCACCATCACAGAGGACGCATCAGCCATGATGTCTCAATGAATCTCAAATGATAAGAGTGGAAAATACACTACCACTCAACTGCGTGGTACCTAAGTGGTCCACTCCCACCGTGCTGAGGAGATAATCTCAAGTCCCAAACAGGATATCATAACCACAAATCATAAATCTCTATAAGTCCAGGAATCTTAAAAGTATACTACTCAAAGGTTCCAACACACACAAAATCGACATCTAATTCCCAGAGGCACACAATGACATGTAGAAAACCTACTCTGCAAGCGGGAAAGTGTCATTGAAATTATCACGTACAAGTTACCCTAGCAGTTAGCTAAACTCCACGGGTCCATACTGATCTCATGCGGCCACTAGTATCCTCTCATACTAACGAGGCATACTACGAAATGCACAGTCGCAACCATGCGTTCTCACTACTCCCATCCTAGCCTATACAAGCACTCAAGGCATGGGCGAGAACCAAAACAATTATCTTTTTAAGTTCATTTAATCCCCATTTAATTTGTAAATGTTATCACTTATTAACCAAACTTACAATGAGTTACCCTGGCAGCCACTTAGGGCCCTGGCCCCCATTGCAAGCCACTTTTCGACACTACAAGTAGATTACCTATCCTAAGCTCATGGAATCATAAATTTTAAAATCACAAAAGATAATCCATAATAAAATCATCAAATATGCATAAAAGCATTAAATATCCATAATAAAAATTATCAAACCTCCAAGATAAGAATCATCAAATCACCATGAGCATTTGAAAAAAAATCCATAGAAAATCATGACCACAACAGTTCTCTATTGGCAACTAAAGGCATCACTGATAATCATAATAATCATTGGTTCTCAATAACCAAAATAAATCATCACATCCATTGGTTCTCAACAAGCAACGAAGAATATCTCAAAATCATACTGATCGAAGACTCCAAAATGCTTGAGTCAAAACATGTCACAACATGACATCATCAAAAAAAAAAATCAACACTTTATTCTCATCATGGTGACTAGAAAATAATCCAAGGATAACTGATCGATGACTCAACAATGATTAGCTCAAGTGTCTCATACACATACATCTCAGCTTCACACATGAAGACTGATGAACAAATAAAAACATTTCATAGAGCATACGATCACATTACCATGGTTGGGCTTATAAAGATCGAGACCAAATAAGATCAACATGCCATCATATCTCGTAACCCCCGAGCCTCTGGTAACAACCTAGGACTGGTCAACACTAGTTAACCCAAAACCCAAAATAAGAAGCATATAGAATACACGATGCAGACACATGTTTTGGTTTTGCTATCTTATATAGTTGAATCAAGTGTAGAGGTTTCTAGTTTTCTATTTGCAAGTATATTTTCAAGTGTCTTAAGTTTCATCATTTGGCCTATAAGTCAACCCATTTGTTCCCCTATAGCATTATCCTTCCATTATTAAGAATTATATTCTAAAAATAACTTAAGGATAAATACTTACTCATTAAAGCATTCGCTTTAATTTAACTAAGATCCATATTGCTAATTGATTAAGTCTTCTTTAATGCTACTTCAACCTTTAACATAAATCAAGGATCATTATTCGTTTATAAGAGAACTAATTATCAATTTTCAAATAGGAAGATTATAACTTAATTACAATGATCAATTAAATCAATCAATTAACATAGGTACACAATCCATGACCTAATAGTTAAACTCAATTAAATATCTCTAACACTTAAGCCTCTTAATTATAATCATTATAATAATTAAATCATCACTAATAATCGTTAAAATATCTAAGTCATTATTCAAGTCATTAGAATAAGACTTATCAACTTCGATATCAATATTTTACAATCTCGTTAAAAGAATTATATCAACTAAATCCAATTAACTCTAGTTAATTGATTCAATTAATAATTTACACAACTAGGCCATAAACCCAACAAATATCAGTTGGCTGATAACTATCTATAATTTGTACGTTAAAAGTCAACTATAACTCATATCTCTAATACTCATATTAATAGTTCAATAATAGCTTGTTAATATTTAATAGCAAGTTATAGAAAATCTATAATGACCACATTCGTCAACATTCTCTTGACAAATTCATATTATCATTAATCATTTTAAATAAGGCTCTATCACACAACATAATTATTAATATCATAATTATAATATCAACTCAATGAATATCAATTGACTAAAAATCAATTATAATCCAAATCCAAAAATTAATATCTCTTACCAAACTTTAATCATCAAATAATCTCCTCTAGATTAACTCTAATCAAATTTATTGATAATTATTTAAACTGTTATTTATTAATAGTTTGTTAGACCCAACAAACATTAATAAATAATAAACTCATCAAACTATTATTTCCATAAATCCCATTAGTTAATATTTGACTAACTCTTAACTTCATTAAAATATTCAAACGTATTAACCAATAACAAAATAATTCAATCTTAATCTAATATCATTTAGAGTTTCTAAATTTTAAATCGACATAATATAAATTATCATCTTACAATTATTTAATCAATATTAAAATCAACCATTAGACTCCATTTTCTAATTGTTATAATAATATTTTGTCTATATAAAAGTTGTTTGAAAAAGATCCCTATCACAAACCAATAAGACTCATTGTAGATTTTAACATGAATAATTTTCAAATTTGTAACATTATTATCTTCATTAAACAACTCTAAAATTGTTTAATATATATTAAATAGTATTCAATATACATTATAAAAAGTCCACCATATAAATTATATTAAAATCTCTTTTCTTTTAATTTTCTCTCATTTAAAAATCCATTTACTTAGATTGACTAATAATTAATTACACTTCTTCGACTATTAACTAATCTTAATTAAATTTGATTTAATTAGATTAGATAATAAACCATATAAAACTAATGCATATTAATAAGATTCTAATAAGGAAAGATTACAATAATATCTTTAATTCATTCTATGCTTTGATATATATTATTTTTGTGAAGTTTAAGCATAAAGAACTCTTAGTTATGAGAAATGGAGAAATATCTATCCTTGAATAAAACAGTCCCAGTACGACGGTCATATCTCCCTAATGAAGTATTGACTCGAGCTGAAATTTAAATATGTTGGAGAGGGCCAAGTTGCGCCAATTCTGACTGGAGCGATCGAATAAATTCGATCATGATAAAAAGTTATGAATGACTAAGTTCGGGTCTATCCAAGGGGCAGCGACAAGACAATTTGTGATGAATTAAGAATTTTCTCTTAAAATAATTGCTCTCTAAATTTATCCGTAATTTCACTAATGGATTTGGCCATAAATCTTGAAACCATTTTTAAATCTATTTCAATTTGATTCTAATTCAAACCCAAATCCGTTTAGATCTAATTTCTTCCTTAATTGGATCTAAAATTTTTTTATTATTTTCTTCTCAACTAAATAGCATGTCTAGATTCCTATTTCAATTATAGATTTAATCACAGAGAGTATTCAGATATATATAACAAACATGATGAAGACGGGAAGAGAAATAGTGCAAATAGAATATGTGATTATCACGAGTGCACCTAGATACTGATGCTAATTCGTCATGCTTCAGAAGTTCATAGAAAATCCCTTCTTTCTCCATCATTGCAATTCTTTCAAGATCCAAGCCAATCGAGAATCTCCAAGTGACTAGAAGCATGTAGAAAATATATGAGCATATGAGCTTCTCCCATCCATGTAAACTTTGAAGCTTCCATTTTAAGCTTGTAGCTTGTAGCTTCCCTTCAGCTTCCATGAATGCCTAAATATAAAGAGCTCTCAAGAAACTTTTGGAATGCTTCTTGAAATAGTTGGAAGGTGTCGCCAACTAAGCATGGATCTTTTCCAACCTTTTTGATGAGTCATAAAGTTGTAGACACCTTGTGCTTAATTGATGCACTAACCCCCGTGTTGTTGACACATGTTAATTCCCATGCAAGCTTATTACTCCAATTTACTTTTAAAATAATTTCTATTTAAATTTTATAACTTTCATTTTAATTTTTATAACTTTTATTATTATTATTTTATTTATTACTTTATTATTATTTTATTTTATAATTATTATTAATTTTAATTTCTAGTTTTCTTTTATTTAATTCTTTTTCCCCAATAATTCACATTTAATTAATTACAATCAAAATATCAAAGATCATGCTATTTTATTAAGTTTCTCAAATAAATAATTTATTAATTAAATCTATTTATTAAGACTTAATTAATGAAAAATTCACCATAAACCTCCAAGATAAAATATGAAAACCCATCATAGAACAAATCATACAAAATAAATTTAAATGATTAAAAATCATGAAATATGTCATCCGACACATTCGGTGGGTATTCAACTTTGATACTTGTCCTAACTCACTAGGACAAATAGTTTTTAGGTTTGAGATTTGGACTTGAGAATTTATCTCCCTTCTCTTATCATTGAGATAATGTGATAGGGTACGCTCAACCTAGCAATTCAGGGAAGTCGATACCTGGTACCTGCAATCTGCATAAAAACTATGCATGTACAAGCATAATATATACTAAACTAAATAGGCAATGGCAGGAAGTGGTGCATCGTGTAGATTCCGACTAGTAGGTGACTACGACTCCCTTCCTTAACCACATGAGTCACACCATACAAAAGCAAACACATAAAGCAAACACGCACACCATACACATGAAAGTATGGGGTAAGTATCCATAAGAAAACACATATGATAATAAATCATCTTACTAATCATCATTAGTAACTGCAAACACTGAAAATAATCATCATACATACATGAAATGTAGAGTCTAAGTAATCTCAGCACATATCAACTGAATCCATAGCACAATATCTGATAATCTCATACTAATGTTACTAACCATCAACATGAAACTAGCTCTAAAAGAGTTCAACAATGATAACAAAATGCGAACCAGGGGCAGGCACTACATCACAACCAGAGCATTTTATTGAAAAGGGTAAAGAAAATCCTGTTTGTAAGTTGAAGAAATCTCTATATGGTTTGAAATAGTCTCCTAGAATATGGTATCAAAAGTTTGACACCTATGTGTTTTCCTTGGGATTTCTAAAATCTAAATCTGACCTTTGCGTGTATTATAAATATGAAAATGGTCACATTCTTATCATAGTCTTGTATGTGGATGATATGTTATTTATTGGGAATGGTAAAAGAATGATTTCAGATTTGAAGTCTCAATTAGTAGCACAATTTGAGATGAAAGATCTAGGTGTAGCTAGATATATTCTTGGGATTGAGATCATTAGAGATAGAGCTAGCAGAACGCTTTGGATAAGCCAAAGGAAGTATGTTAACTCTATGTTGAAGAAATTCAGCATGGCAGCTTGCAAGTAGTTAGTTGTTCCAATTTTACATGGAATAAAGCTATCTTAGGAGGATTGTCCAAAATCTCCTACAAAGATGGAGGACATGTCTCAAGTACCTTATGCGAGTGTTGTTGGAGGCTTGATGTATGCTATGGTCTGTATAAGACCAGACATTTCCTGAGTAGTGGGAGTCCTTAGTCAATAAATGGCTAATCCTGGAAGGGTGCATTGGCATGTAGTTAAGAGAGTGTTCAAATATTTGAGAGGCACATCTAAGTATTAGTTGTGTTTTCAAGGTAACTCCTCTATATCTTGTTGTTCTATTAGCATTCATGGTATGTGGATCCAAATTGGACAAGTGACATTAATAGTAGAAGATCCACCAGTGGATATCTTTTTGTTATGTTTGGTGGTGCAATTAGTTGCATGAGTAAGCAACAAGCTATAGTTACTTTGTCTACTACTGAAGTAGAGTACATGGTGGCTACTCATGCTTCTAAAGAGGCCATTTGGCTTAAGAGATTGTGTTCTGATATTGGTTTTGATGTAGGTGAAATTACTATCTATTGTGACAACCAAAGTGCTATTTTTTTAGAAAAGAATGTTACTTTCCATGCCATAACAAAGCATATTGATGTACAGTATCATTTTGTTCATGATATGGTGGAGGATGGAAAAGTGAAGTTAGAAAAGGTTGTGACTTTGGAGAATTTTGCAGATGCATTGACAAAACCAGTAAACACTAAGAAGTTTAGATGGTGTATTGGTTCTATGGGCCTTGGGGCTTGTGCTATGATATAGTAACTCCTGTAAGCTCTTCATCAAGTGGGAGATTGTTGGGATAAGGTGACTCAACCTTATCATGATTTATTTTTTTATTTTTTCTTTCATGGAAAGTTGCTAAATAAAATTGGATTCTTCCACAAGAAAAGACTTGGAGTAGAAAAACTGAAATATTCTATTTTTTGGTGACTTACTCTATTATGCTTTGTTTTTATGCAAGGGTGTGCATAAGGAAGTTTCTAAAATAATTTATAGATGTGTTGAATGTAGATGCTTTAGAAACTATTTCCTCTTGTATGAAAACTTTATAAGTACAAGGCATTTTTGTAGAGAATGATGAGAGTGTGAGCATTGTTTGAGGAGCATTATTATGCTTTTGGGATTTTTTTGGATTTGATATCATAGCTAAAGACTCTTGGAGAGTTGTGGCTCTATAGATTGTATTGTAACTATTTTTCCTGATAATACAATTGAGTCTGGCTTTGGAGTGGTGAGTTTTTTCCCAAGAAGAGTTTCCCGCATATATCTTGTGTTTTTTGTTTATGAGTTGTATCTTTTTGTATGTATTAATTTACCTTGCGGTAGTTTAAGGATTTTTGAGAGAAATTTTAGCATCATCTCTCCTATTAGATTTAGCATTTGGAAGCATTTCCACACTTAGGCATCCTTTCATAAATCAAGAACCAATTTTCCCAAAGTTTGGAGGAAATGTGAATTGGAAGATATCCAAAAAAATTCCAGACAAAAATGTGCTACATTTTTCTGAGCTGAGCAACAATGAAAGATAAATAAACAAGAAAGAAAACTTATTATATTGTCTTACTGCCTTGTTGAATCCATTACAATAAGTCTCTATTTATAAAGGTCTGAGAAGTGTCTAGAATTCTACCACACTTATTACATAGCATATAAAATATTATAGTGCATTCATTATGGAAAGATAAGTCAAGTGGCTAGAATGGTTGGGATGGCTGCTTGTCTAATGTTGATGACAAAGTGTTTTCTATGGACAGTTGAGGAACACTAGGCTAGTTGAGAAATTAATATCTGCCAATACTCCCCCTTAATTTCTTCCACTAATGCTTCTGCATTTATATTTTTTTCCATCATCATACTTAATCCTAACAAACAGAATACAAATGGTTTGTAGCTAACCAAAAAAAATTCATTTGAATGGTTTTGGCTAACGATGAACCTCACATAATAGTGGTTATAATAGACCACCAAATATTACAAATGATTTCAGATTACCACTAACTCACATTATGTGGAAACATTGCAAATGGTTTTAGATTACCAAAAAATCATATGATGGGAAAACTCTCATCACTTTGACCTTTTTGCCTCTTGACCTACATTAAATTGATTATTGAGTCCATATAAAGAGGAACCCATCTATTGAGATACATGGGTATCTAGTTACTATATCACAGGTTTATAGGAATCCTTTTCACATACATGGTTCATCAATATGTCAAACCAAAAACATTTGGGGTGTTAGGCACAATTGATAATGCACCCCATACATTCTCATAGCCCATTAACAATCATTAATAATTCAATTTTCATCACTTGGTTGGGAAAAATCAATGCAACCAACTTCTATTACATGGCCACTATCAAGAACATCATATCCTTCTCAATTAGACAAACAAATTCTCACTTCCAATCCCAACAATTTCATCCAATCAGCATATGCACAGACCATTGCACCATGACATCAAACTCTAGCATGTCATCTCATTTCCTAATGAATGCTAACTCCTACAACTAACTTATAATACTCCACAATATTTCAAATAAAAACACATAATAAAGTACTCTTAATAATAACAAAATAAGCTTTCACCTTCAACTTTAGCTTCTTTCTTATCATGACTTCTCTCATTTTTATCCTTTTCACCCAACTAAAATTGCATATTTCTAAGCCCAGATTGCTTAGATTCCTTGACAGCTCATGGTGAATGAAGAACACAATAGTAATCAAATACACGATATGATGTGTTGTAGCTTAAACAATTACTAATCACTTAGCACTTTTCAGCTTTTTTAGCTCACTTAACAAATTAACATTCACCAATCTTCATTCTATCTTTTTAATGGGCAACCTTTCCACAATTTGTGTCCTCTTCACAAGAGAATAACAATCCTCTACACTTCTCAAACACAATTTTTCAGCCATAGCTCTTCAGACTCTTGCATTGTTGACCATAAGCTTTGATACTAATTTGAAGGTAACAGTGAAAGACAAATACACAAGAAAGAAAACTTATTAAATTGTCTTACTATCTTGTTGAATACATTACAATAAGTCTCTATTTATAGAGGTCTAAGAAGTGTCTATAAATCTACCACACTTATTACATAGCATATAAAATATTATAGTGCATTCATTATGGATGGCTATGTCAAGTGGCTGGAATGGCCGGGACAGCTACTTGTCTATTGCTGATGACAAACTATGGTCTATGGACAATGAAGGAATAGTGGACTAGTGGAGAAATTAATATCTGCCAACAAATTTCATGGCAACAATTAGGTTTTTAACATGAGGAAGCAATAGTTCAAAAAATAAAGTTTTCTAACTCTCCACTTAATGTGAATTTGCAACTTTGTTATTATACTTTGCAAGGGTGTAGGAGTTATTCAATTCTAAATTGACATACCCTTTGTTTTGCTCTATAATTTGTAGTGATTGGTAATTACAGTAGTTATTTGGTCTTCAACATTTGTTAAAAGAAGTGATTGTGCATGAATCTTACATGAAGTGGTTGGATTTATATAAAGCATACTTAATGCTTCTTGTAATAAATAACAATGAATGAATATAGATTTTATTCATTAGATCTCTTTTTACTCTATTTTCTTTCTTCAAAATTTTACAAAGGGAAGATGAAAATTTGTGATACAAAATTAGAAGAGGTAGTTGATCAGTTAGCCTTTATAGTGGGCTCATAAATGTATGATGAGATAGCAGATCAGCAAATATTTGGAGAATTTGTGTGACATTTTATTTTAATATATATGTATTGTTTAAAAAGATAAATAAATACCATTTATTGTCATTTCATTACATATTGTTATGTCCTTATTTTATAAGATAATTATTTTTTAAATAATCAAATATACCTCATTATTGAATGGATTAACCAAACTATTAAATAATAAAAATATTGTTAATGGGCCAATGATTATTTAAGGTGGACAGGAAAGTCTTTATGCTATATAGCACACACTGCTTGGGCAGTCCGTAGTAGCAACACTTAACACAAAGAAGGCACACAATGACATATAGAGACCAACAAGAATGAGGATTGCGGGGGGTCATAAAAAAATTAAAAAAAAACATAAGTGGGGAATAAACAAAGGAAGGAGATATTACTCAATTAGAAAATGATTGAGGCCAAACAACAATAAAAATACCAGAAATTAGAGAACAAATAAGATCATGGCTAACATATACTTAGCATAAATATATGATAGACAAAAATAGAAGCCACTGATATACTAAGCACAGCCTGTTGCACTTGATATAACCACTCATACAACAAGAGGAGATCTTGAAGATCATAATCTTAATTTATAATGTAATTACCCTTCATATCCACTATTAACTATGCATTTGTCAACAATACCATACTCATTATAATTATTAATTAGAAGAAATGAATATGTATATAATACAAGCTTGTTTAATCTAATCAATAGGTTGTTTCCAAGATTGTTATGGATCAGGGTCTCAATTTAAGATGCCTTGAGAACATGTTCAAGATGGGATGAAATGCCTTGGATCCATAGAAGCCTTGATGAAGGTCGTTGATGTTGGTTTCTAACAACCTTCAATGTTCCAACATTCTTCTCTAATTCAAAATTATAATTGAAATAGCTTGAATTCTTTGGCTCACAAGTAAATTATTTCTTGTTTAGCTGTATAATGTGAGATTAATAGATTTATTCATAGAAGACTCACTATGGGACATTGAAATTGGTATCAGTGTATGATTTCTACCAACCTATTAGGCTAGTTAATGAAAACTACACAAAGAGACTAAAGAGCATTAGAAAGAGGAAGAAAGAAAGAAACATCAAATAGTACAATGGGTCAACCAACAAATAATGAACCAAGAGAAAATAATGGAATTGACATCTAGAACATTATTGGTGTAAAATGAAATAGCACTAGAACTGATGAGGTAATTAAAACATGTGAATAACTTAATAAGTAACCTCAAAAAATTTGGAAGAAAGGATGCCAGTACAAATCATTTAGAAAATAACAACTAATCAAATACTCGGCAAGTTAAGGAACCCTCTTTTAGACCCTATCAAAACATGATAATATAAGAATTAAAAAAATCACATTTCTCACAATATTGAGGTGCTAGTAAAATTTTATTCAACTTTAAATCCTAAAATAAGGAGGCATCTATATTTTAGAGAATAATGTGAACCAAGAATATTTGAAGCTCCTATTTGAGAGAAAGAAAAATCTGATAAAACCCTAGAAGCACAAAGATAGAAAATTCACTCTACCAAAATTTAATGGATGTGACAAAATTATAGCACATGGGTAGTCATAGAAATTAAACACGTGCTTGAATCTCAATCGCATGCTACAAGAGGATGTAATCTGATTTTCTACTATACACATTGAAAAAGTGGCACATGGTTAGTGGCAGAATGGCATTCGTACTAAATGATATGAAAATATCACTTCTTATGAAGAATTCTCATAGAAGTTGATTAAATGGTTTGAGCATAAACACCCCCAAAGTGACTTTAGAGAGTTAACCAAGAAAGAAAATTAGAGTGAGTAGATGAATACACCCAAATATTTTTAAAATATATCTATACAATCAGACAAGATAGATGAGGAAAAACTAACCTACTTATTTGTAGAAGGATTAAAAGATTCAATTAAAGGACTTGTGTCTTCTTTCAAGCTAAGTACCTTGGATGATGTAATATATATAACCCTAAAGGTTTAGAATTAAACCACTAGCTAGAGAAGCTCAAACAATCATTAAAAGCCATTCCAAAGGAGAGAACACAATCAGAAGGGTGACCACACTAAGGAGGAATTAAAAAGGAAAAAAATGGTGGAGAAGGAGACCTAAAGATGGGAGTTTTTAGGTTTCCAAGAAGGCTAAGGATGAGAGTTTGAGGCTATTCAATGTGCAAGCTCATATAGAGTTTGTCCTAGTGCTGAACAATCTAGATTTGTGAGTCTCCGAGTGTGTTTCTTGTAAGGGTTTGGTGTTTCTAGTTGAGTTTTCATATTAGTTTGGTTTGCTCTTGTATTGAAGACTTTTTGCTATTAAAATAGAGCTGAATATATTTTTTAGGTTGTGATTCTACTTCTATGATAGATTGCTACTATGTTATGGTGTTTTTGGGTTATTTTGTGTTATTTTCGGGGGCCTGATGGGCATTGTATTTGTCCTCCATTTTAGAGTTACTATGTAAACTCTTTGAAGATCTAAAAATGTCAGTTTTAAGGCCATTATTCTGGAATTTTTTTTGTAAAAATGTACAATTTTGGATTTATCAATAATATGTGAAGCTGTGAAGTTTTTCAGCACTATTTTGGGCATACCTGATTTGGGTTTATTGAGAAATGATATAATCTTTCAAAGCGTTGTTTGTTTAATTTAAAAATCTGATTAGAGTATGAAAATATGATGTAAAAATTAGAAAGGGGACATTTCAATGGTATCAGAGCTATGATCTTGCTAGCCTGAGGGTTTGTAGAAGTTTGCATGCAACTAAGTGAAAGAGAAAAGAGATATTTGTAGAGAGAAAAGAATTAAGAAATTTTGATCAAACCTCCAATTGATAATAAAAGTACAAAACCCAAGGAAGGAACAAGTATGGCTAACCCAAATGAGATGGAAAAAATATTCTTCTAGGACATCTAGAACACTCAAAAGAAAACAATGGATAGTCTGGCAAAAACTAGAGAGGCTTTGCAATTATTGATGAAAAAAATCCAAGGAGTTGTATCTACTAATGAGAGAGGGAGCACTTCATACGAGCTAAGAAATTTGAAACCAACACACTCTAAATCAAAAAAGACTATTTTCTTAACTACAGATGAGCCATCGATACCAAATTCATCCTTTAATTCTTTGGAAGAGGTTATACTTGTAACTTGGTTGCACTAAGGGCTACTTACAATGGCTTAGATGATGACTTTTGTAGTTTGGTACCTTTTAGAGAATATGTGGATATGATGAACACTTTGATACCAAAGAAAGAGTATAGGATGGCATAAGTGGAAGAGAGCTCAAAAATAAAATAAGCAAGTTTACAACACCTACTTTTGATGGAACAAATAAAATTTTTGCTAGAGCATGGCTACAAAAATTATAGACCTTCTTCACACTTAATCCCATAAAAGAGAGTGACGACGTTTAATTTGCAAGTCTACACTTGGAAGATGTAGCCTATGATTGGTGGTATCATGGAATGACTACTCAAGCTCATGATTATGTAACTACATTTGATGATTTTAGTCAAAGAGTGATAGATAGATTTGATCTCAAGGATGATGATTATTATTTTAAAGAATTGTCAAAATTGAGACAAACCAAATCAGTTGTTAATGAGTATGTAGAAGAGTTTCAAAAAGTGGTTGTTATGGTACCTGATATGAGTGAAGAGATGATTACTTATCATTTTCTTGATGTTTTGGAAGATTTTGTTAAGGGCTTGGTGAAGGCTTTCCCACCCTCAACCTTACAGGAAGCTATCAAAAGAAGTTTAGTGCTTGAAAATTGTGTGCCTATGAAACCAATCACTAATCAAAAAACCCCAAACCATTGGCGATATAAGCAAAATTGTTAGTACAAGACTTTTCTAGCACTAGCACCAAAGAATGTGATAGATTCGGCAAAAAAGAAGGTAGATGAAGAGACTAGGTGTGAACTATGAAGGAAAATGCGTTGTTTCACTTGTAGAGAGCCATGTGTTCTAGGACATAGATGTTTGGGGAAAGGTCAAGTACATTATATTGAGGTTGCTTAAGAATCTAATTCAAATGAACATGAGGAATTTCATGACACTAAGGACAAGGAAGAAGAAAAGAAAGTAAAGGAAATTAGATAGGATCTAGCACATTGACAGTATTATTAGGATTCCCAAGATACCATCCCTTTCGAATTTGAGTGGTACTAGAAGGGCAAAGGTTAACAGTTCTTCTTGATAGTGGGGCAACTTACAATTTTATTGATGAGGGATTTGTCATGAAAAGAGGGCTTAAAGAAAAGGATTTTGAGGGATTCAATGTTACTGTAGCTAATGGATTCACAATGCCTTGCACACGAGTGGTAAAACAACTCAAGATGACTTTAGGAGATTATGAGTTATGTGATGACTTCTATGTTGTTGGCACTAGGGGAAACAAATATTGTGTTAGGTGTTCAATGGTTGCACTGTATTGGAGGGTACTACATGAAGCATCAAACCATGGAGTTCAAATTTCATTCCAATGGGAAAGAAGTCTTATTAAGAGGCTTATTGAATGGAGCACCTAGGGTGGTCATTACAAAGAGGATGGAGAGGAATTTTCAAAGAGAACTAGGAGTCATAATCCACCTAGCAAGCTCTCCAAATAATCAAGGTAATTTCTATTTTGAAATTCAAAATATTCTTGATAAGCATAGTGTAGTTTTTAATGATTTGCCTCTACGATTGCCACCATATATAGGTTTTGAGTATGTAATAGAGGCAAAATAGGGTTCCAAAACTATTATAACTACTCCATATTTCCATCCAAGTGGATATAAGGAGGAAATAGAAAAGACTATTAAGGAACTCTTGGACATGCATTCATAAGGCCTAGCTCTAGTCCATTTACATCATCTGTAGTGCTTGTTAAGAAAAAGGATGGTAAAATGAGAATCTATATAGACTATAGGGCTGTAAACAAGAAGACCATAAAAATAGGTATCCCATACCACACATAGATGAACTTGTTGATAAATTACATGGTGCTATATACTTTTCAAAAGTTAACTTAAGATTAGGCTACCATCAAATCTACATGAAGAAGGAAGATGTGGAAAAGACTGCTTTCATATGTCACTATAGGAAATTTGAATTCTTGTTATTCTATTTGGCCTCATTGATGCACCGAAAAAATTCCAATTTTTTATGAATAAGGTATTCAACAAACATCTTTAGAAATTTGTTTTGGTGTTCTTTGATGATATCTTGATTTACAGTAAAGCATTGAAAGAACATCCAGAACATATATACACTTCTTTGGGAATTTTGGAGCAGCAATCCTTCTATGCTATGTTATCTAAATGTGAGTTTGGTTTGACTAACATCCTATAATTGGGACATGTAATAAACTCTAAAGGAGTAGAAGTTGATCAATAAAAAATTTAAACAATTTTAGATTGGCCTTCACCTACCAATCTTACATAGTTGTGAGGCTTCTTCGGTTTGTATAACTATTATAGAAGATTTGCCAAAGGATTTTCTCACCTTGGTGCCACCTTGAATTCTTTGAAAAGGAAAGAGACTTTATTTGGACAAAAGAGACACAAAATATTTTATAAACTTAAAGAGGTAATGAGCTCATGCCCTTTGCTTGCAATTCTAGATTTCTCTTTACCTTTTATTGTTGAATATGATGCTTTTGGAGAAGGTATAGGGGCTGTCCTAACTCAAAGGGCACATTTAATAGAATTTGAGAGTAGAAAACTAAATCAACCAAAGAAAAAATATTCCATCTATGATAAGTAAATGTTGACAATTATGCATGCACTTTATAAGTTTAGACAATATTTGGTATGTGGGAGATTCATTGCAAATATAGATAATAGCCTCAAGTTCTTCTTGAACTAAATGGATTTGAATGATCATCAACAAAAATGGGTGAGCAAGTTTCAATCTTATGATTTTGACATTGAATATATGAAAGGAAAGAATAATGTGGTTCTTGATGCTCTCTCAAGGAAGCCCACCTTGTGTTCCTTAATATCTATCTCTACTAATTGGAAAGCCTCAATAATATTAGAATATGCTAAAGATTCCTTTTTCACCAATATTTTTGGATAATTTACTGTATGATAATAGGTGTAAGGTTGTTGATGAGATGATTTATTAAAAGAACATGATCTTCTTAGTGCAAGGATCAAAGACCAAGGAAAGGATATTGAGGACCTTTCATGACACACCTTTGGCTAGTCATCAAGGATACTTCAAGACATATATGAAGCTTTGTGAAAAAAATTCATGGAAGGGTATGAAGGAGGATGTCCTTAAACACATTAAGGAATGCATGGTATGCCAACAAAACAAGAGTGAGAAATTTTTTCTTGTAGGGTTGTTGCAGCCATTTCCTATTTTTGAAAAAAAAATTGGAAAGTATCTCAATGGACTTCATCACTAGATTGCTCAAGGTTCAAGGTAAGGATTGTATATATGTAGTGGTAGATAGACTAAGTATGCACATTTCTATCCCATCACATCTATTTTCAATGCATCACAAGTGGCAAAATTTTTCTTCAAGGAAATTTTCAAGCTACATAGCTTGCCTAGAAACATTGTCAGTGATCAAGATAGTAGATTCCTTAGCCCTTTTTGGAAGGAGCTCTTTCATTTTGTAGGAACTAAGCTCATTCCCAATCCTATCTATCACCCTCAAAAAAATGGACAAATAGAGATAGCTAATAAATTGATTGAGGGATATTTGAGGAGCTATGCTTCAAATCAACAACATGCTTGGGTAAAATGGTTTCACCTAGGGGAGTATTGTTACAATAAATCTCATAAAATATCTATTGTTATGCCTTCTTTTAGTGCTCTCTATGATTATCATGCCCTTTCCTTTATTGATCTAGTACTTTAAGATAGAAGAGTACCTACATCTGGTGATTTCATTAAGCAAAGGCAAGACATATTAAAGTCCCTCAAGGATAATCTAAAACATGCACAAAACCAACAAAATTTGTATGCTAAAAGGAAAACACCTAGAAGATCTTTTAGGGTAGGAGACTTGGTATTTTTTAGATTGGATCCATATAAGAAAAACACCTTGAAGAGGAGTTGGGAAAGGAAGCTCAAGCCAAGGTTCTATGGGCCTTACAAGATCATCAAGAAGATCGGAGATGTAGCTTATGAATCGAAACTTCCACCAAATAGAAAAATACATAATGTTTTCTATGTCTCTTGCCTAAAGAAGGTTCTAGGCCAAAAAATCATAGTATTTATAGAATTACCACCTCTTGATGATCGAGGTAAATTAGTTTTAATAACAGAATAAGTTTTGGATACAAGAGAAAAAAGATTGAGACATAGAAGCATCACGAAGCATTTGGTCAAATGGAAAGGACTACCATTGGAGGAGGCCACTTGGGAAGGAACACATATTCTCTAGCATGCAAACCTTCATTGCTTGAGGAAAAGAAATATTTGGAAGGGAGGACTTGTCATGTCCCCTTTTCAAAATAATTAAAAAAACAATATTTTTTGCTAAGGCTGGCAAGGTCAAAAGTAAAGTTTTCGGACAACGGGATAACATTTTAAAACTTGTGGATTAATAAATGTTAAATATTATTAAAACATATCTTATTCACCCCTCTTGGTTATGATTTAGGGTTATGCCCTCTTTAAAGGGTTTTGAAGACCATTTCAAGCTCATTCTAGAAATTGATTTTTGCTCATTGCTTTATTGTTCTTCAGAGGCTGCCAAACTTGTGTAGAAGGAAACCTAAAGATGGGAGTTTTTAGGTTTCTAGGAAGGCTATAGATTTTAATTTTAGTCTATTCCATGTGCAAGCTCATGTAGAGTATGCCTTGTGTTGAAGAGTGCAGATTTGTGAGTCTTCGGGTGTGTTTCTTGTGAGGGTTTGGTGTTTCTAGTTGAGTTTTACATATTAGTTTGGTTTGCTGATGTATTGCAGCACCTTTTCAGTTAAAATAGATTTGAATATATGTCTTGGGTCATGTTTCTACTTCTTTGATAGATTGCTAGTGATTTATGGTATTTTTGGGTTATTTTGTGTTGTTTTCAATGGCCCGATGAGCATTGTATTTGTCCTCCATTTTGGAGTTGTTGTGTAAAATCTTTGTAGATTTGGAAATGTCATTTTTTAGGCCATTATACTATCATAATTTCTATAAAAAATTCTACTTTCAGATTATCAATACTATGTGAAGCTGTGAAGTTTTTCGGCACTATTTCGGGCATACTTGATCTAGTTTATTTGAGAAATTATATAACATTTCAAAGTGTTGTTTGTTTAATTTAAAACTCTAATTAGAGAATGCAACTATGATGTAAAAATCAGAAAGGGTATGTTTTAGTTGTTTTCATGATGAATACTATGGAACCATTTGTCAATCCTCATATGTGAAAAATGAATGATTGGTTCACTCTTGATAATGTAATATGGTCTAATGGACTTATTCTTTTTAAGATGGAAAGGAAAAATCAAATTTCATACTCCTTTCTCATAGAAACTTCATCTATAAATTGATTAAAATGAAGTAACTCATCACTAATCCATCTCTTCAATTATTAAAACAATATGAACCTCCAAGAAATCCATCATGAAGACTAGCCCATCAAACATAGAAGAAAAATGGTATAACTTCTATTTTCTTCCAACACTATGACAAATATCAAATAATCCATCATGTAGACTAGCCCATCCAACATAGAAGGAAAATGGTATGTCTTCTATTTTTCTTCCAACATTATAAAAAATATCAAATATTAATCAAATAGATACAAATTTGTCTCAATTCTTCTTATGAGTGGATTTACCAACATATAGATTGAGATTTCAATAATAACAAGAAGAAGCACATTAACCTACCAACTCCAATGCTTAATGCCTATAAAGAATAAACAAGATCTTAGATAACATACTAGATCTTGGAGAACATACCACTTGCATTGTCATTGTCTTGATAATTGTTTTAATTCACACAAGCAAAAATAAGAGGGTGATAAGTTCTACTATTCAGTTATTCATATCATTCACAGCTGAGAAAAACCTATGGTAATAATAGCATCAACACCAACCTCAATTAAAGTTAGTAATTAATGACTTTATTTTATCACCACCAAATCCCTTATAATAATAAAGAGGCTCAATGTTGATAGTCAAGGTTTGTGATAATAAGGAAATTAATAAGAAAATTTTCAATTTAATATGCTACTTCGTATTTTACATGAACTTATAGCATTAATTCTATAGATAACTAGAATTTTCTTGAATATCTTTATTTCTAGACAAAGTGCCCAAAAATGTCACCAAATGGATTTTCCTCAAGTTTAGGTATAAAATTCTCCATTCGCCGTTCTCACGTCTACTTTTACTACACATATTAGAGTGATTATCTTTTGTAAACAAGTTTCATACTCCTAGTCATGTCACTATAATTTCCCTATTAATGGTGTCCTATCTAAACTAATAATTTCGAGAAAGATCTTAATGGATTCTCTTCATTGATTGCATGAAAGAGCTAAAATATAAAATGCTGATTTTATTGATTTAGGTTTTCTTGATACACTTGGATACATACTGAATTGATATTGAAATGATACTGGATGTTTCCCATTGATATGTGAACAACTTTATATAGCCTCATTTTCCCTTACAATAACTACTTACGAGAATAACTTCCCACCAGCTATATTGAACTAATTTATTTACTTAATCTAATCTTAGAAACCAACCTAATTTAATGTAATAAGTCCAACATTCTCCCCTTATTACATTAATCCAATAAAAGTGGAAGCCTTCATCAATATTATTCCTCTAGAAACTTTGATGAAGCTCCTACACCAATTTGTGAAAGTAGATTTTCTCTCTGCAACTTCAGATTGCAAATCCTAATCGTGAAGTTGCCCTCATATCCCAACTTTAGACTACAAATCCTAAAGTTATCCTCATAATAAGATTGTTTCAACCTCCCTTACACAATGAGACATAGTTCCTCCAAAATTTCAAATCTCCATGGAGTGTGCCTGATGCCTCCTCTAGTGCTGCACATGAGACACCTTTCCTATGAAAGTCCACATCTCCTCCAAGTGTGTCTAATGCAAGTTCTCAAGTGTTGTAGAAACAATCACCACTAATATGTCTACACATGGATGCCTTTCCTCTGAAAGTCAACATCTCCTTCGAGTGCCTCTAATGCCATTCTTCAAATCTTGCCCCCCCTCACTCTATAGAAGGACAATCACATAGCCAAGCCCCCTCTTTTCTTTTGGGACACAAATCTATCAAGTCCCCTCTTCTCTTCAAGGATGAATCTACCAAGCCTTGACTTTATAGGGACACAAATATTTGCTTCCCATGCGATAATCATCTCTAAGTGAGAAGCTAGCTCGAGATGATAAAAATCCTCCAACCTCCATTGCTTCCAGCCTCCTATTTTCAATAAAAAAATGTAGAAGATCTCATCTACTAAAGTAAGGGTCTGATCATCTAAAATCCATTAAAAGAACTCTTCTCCCTGTTGATCAACCTGCTCTGATACCAAATGAAAGAGCTAAAATATAAAATGCTGATTTTATTGATTCAATTTTTTTTTGGATACATTTAGATACATATAAAAGTGATACTGAAATGCTATTGAATGTTTCACATTGATATGTGAACAACTTTATATAGTCTCATTTTCTCTTACAAGAACTACTTACGGGATTAACTTCCCAACAACTATATTGAACTAATTTATTAATTTAATCTAATCTTATAAATGTAATAAGTGCAATATTGGATGGCTCTCTCTGTCATCTTCATATTTCACAGCTCTCACTGAATGGAAGAAGACTTAAAACTGCAATGTTCAAGTCACCAAATTCATGTTGGGCGACTAACAACATCAAATATCATTACTGCCTAGAGTTACAAGCGAAAAAAAAATTATGCTTTATGGTAATTAAGTGTTTTCCGAATTCTTACAAGCTGCCTATGGGCAGCTTCTTTCTTGTGGGTTTCCATTCCTCCGAGGTGCTCCTTTCTGAAAGGTAAGGGTCGACTGAGACAATTTGAGGTAAATATGCGTCCCGTTATTCCTTCAACAAGGCTGTTGATGCGTTGAAAATGCAAGGAGAAGCTTATATTCAAGAGTAAGCGAAGCTAATTTTCAATACTTATATAGTAGATGGACCAAGTCTACTCAGAAAGATATGACTACATGACCAGATTAAGCCTTAGTCCAAAAAAACCTCTTTAGGCTACTGCTTCAGGGAAGGTTACGTGAGGACAAGGCGAGTGTACGTCGTCATAGATACTAAATTTAACCTAAATGCAACATATTTTTTCTTGATCATTTCTGAAGTGAAAAACTGAAAATGCTAATTCCTGTTGAAAGATAATAGAAATTAATCTTGACTATTGATTTCTCATGCTCAATATCAACTTTTTAAATGTAAAAGACTAACTATTTAAATAAATTTTAAAACATTAAGTACAGATAAATCTTTAAAATGAGTGGAAGAAAAAGTCACTTGTCAGCACACCAAACCTTTAAAAAACAAGAGGCAGGTTCTTATTGACCAGAATATTTTATTAAGAAAAACTTTCTTAAACAAAAACAACCCAAAAAAAACAAAGAGGCACAGCCTGGAAGGAAAGCATCAAACTGTAGCTGAAGTAGGATGGTCTGGTTCATTTTCTTTATGCGTGGATGTGTTTCAGGTATGGTAGTGTCTATTTGTATTGTACTCAACCTCTTTTTCTTCATATCCTAGAGAAATTGCAAGGTCAATTTGGAAAACCCTTTGAAATATGAAGGCTATCCTGAATCTCCAGTAGACCATATTGAAGCTCCATCCACAAACAAATTATTAACTTAAAAAAATTACAAAATTAAATTCAGAAGAATATATTATGAACATTAGAAATAATGGAAACCTCATGTTCATAATTGAAATGTAATATCATTTACAAATAGCATTTCCCGAGTTTTTACACATTGTAAACCAGATGACATCATGAGTGATTGCTATGAAGAAATCTCGACAATGATTATTACCCCCGCATTGCTAAATAAAAAGGGGCTCAAGAACTGCTCACTGTTGATTCTCTATCATTGTCCACCATATTTAGACAAGCGAAAGACAATAGATTTGAACTGTAAACTAACCAAACATTTCAAAGCAACACACCGAATTATCTATTCTGTGGCCTCTGTATGCAGAGGATGAGAACAAGCTAAGAGAATTTTATGTTACCCACCATTTTTGACTGACCGTTCCAAATACCATTTTTTTGTAACATAATAAATTGAATGTTCAGGTGTGACTCGATGAATATTATAGCGTTGGTTACAAAATTAGCGCTTGTATATAGAAGATGTAATAATTCAATTTATAATTTTGAAATTCAGTGTTGTATTCAGGTAAATGATTTCTTTCTAAGTTCTAATTTTTTTTTTTTTTTTCCAAAAATAATTAAGTAGTATGATTGTGAAGGAGATGAAACATTTAATTTAATTTTTATTTTTATTATAATATTTTATAAATTTTAGAATATTATTGAATTAAAATATTATATGAAATATCTTAACATGATGTAATTTTAATTTTAAAACAGATTAATCTAGGCATTAATGAATTTGATATTTATGTAATAATAATATTAATAGACTATATGACATTTAAATGAATTATTTCATAATTAAGTCGATAGACTCGACTTAATTATGAAATATTTCATTTAATTGTCATATAGTCTATTAATTAAGTCGATAGACTTATTTATTGTGGCACACAATGGTCAAGAAGTGTTGGATGTTAGATGTTGGAAAAAATAACAAGAATGATTGGTAGGAAAAATAGAAAAGAAAAAAAAAATGAAATTCAAATTTAAATTTGATTATATAAAAACAACCATTACTCTATTAGGTGGCATGCCTTAATGGTGGAGAAATATAAGCCTTCTGATTCGGAAAGGAAAGGAAGGTAATGGTGGAACTGATTGTTGAAAATGGCATCTGCAGATATGATACTAGTCTAGAAAACATGGCTAACTAGCTGACTAAATTATTATATTCACCATTACTCTATTAGGTGACATGCCTTAGAACAAGTCCCCATGTTGTCACTAGCTTATTTTGTTTAGCAAGGCACTCCTCAAAAATTTAAGCACCCATTAATTTGGATGTAGTTTGTGATTAAAAATTTGGAGGAAAAATCTGGTGGAAAATAAAAGAAATAATTTGTGAAAAATAAAGGAGTGAAAGAATTTAGTGAAGCCATCTATCCATATTTTCTATAAGCAGTTGCTACTTATTTTTAGCCCCCCATTCTTTTCCATGGGTTATTTTTATTTGCTAAAAAATAGGTGCATTCTAAAATATCATTTTCCTCCAATTTTATTTTTTCACACTTTATTGTTTAAATTTAATCAAAAATTGTATTTAAGTAGTAGCATGGGGATATGTGATTAATGGTGGAGAAATATAAGTCTTTTGATTAGCAAACATGGCTAACTAGCCGATTGGATTATTATATTTGATTTATAAGGGAGAAACAAGCTAATGCAATTTTTAATTAATTATAAAATCATTAAAGAGGTGAATCGAGTTGGCTGGGTAGACGCTGTCATCTGGCAATGTCCTTGAGAACATTGTAGAGAAGTTTCAAAGTAGTACAAAGAAGTGGAGACGATCAAAAGTTTATTAAACTGAAACTTCAAAATTGGATACTTCGATAGAATCCTTGACTGCAATGCACTCAAGCTGATAGAATTTTGAAGACTTTATTGTAATAAGTTGGTTAAGTTGCAGCAGGTTTTAGGAGGTAAGTGAAATATATACTTGTAATTTGTCTTCCAAATTTTTTATTTATTCTTTAAAGATCTATCCTAAAGAAGACATACTTCCAATTTTTCAGAGGAAAAGCTCTTGGAAACTTGACAGGATACTCGTTCAGCACATACAGAGGACTTCGTTCTGATATTTTCTTGTGCTCTTGGACTATGAATAATTTCTCTACAAAATTTTTAATAATAAACTTGAACTGCAAACTATTAGTTTATGGAATCTTGTTTGAGTATAATTTAGAAATTAACTTCTTTAAATCCAATCAAAATTTCTATTGGCAAATATTATTCCCTAGATTGATTTCCCTATTAATTCAGGGAAGAATAATTTATGACTTGAAAAGTAGAAATTCAAAGAAATATTTTTCATTCATTGTATTCACATAAAACTGTACAGGTACATATATAGTTGTTTTCCAAATGCATAAAGCTACAGGAAAGGAAATAGCTATAGGAAAGCTACAGGACGGGAAAGAATCAATTTAGGAAAGAATAGTTTAGGAAAGAATTATTTTAGAAAAGAATCAGTTCAATATTAGAAACAATCTAATATTGCGACACTCCTCCTCAAGTTAGTGCATAGATATCCCACATGCCCAACTTGCCAAAAAACTTCAAGAACACTAGACTTGAAACTACTTTGGTAAGAATATCGGCTAGTTGATCTTCTATTCGAATCTTAGGCAGCTTCATAATCTTCTCATCCAACTTCTCCTTAATAAAGAATCTATCTACCTCCACATGCTTTGTACAATCATGTTGAACCAGATTATGAGAAATATTACATGCTACTTTATTGTCACAATATAGTTGAATTGGCTGCCTAGGAGGACAGCCCAAATCTCTTAGGAGAAGTTTTATCCGCAACACTTCACATACTTGAAGTGCCATACCTCAAAATTCTACCTCTGCACTTGATCATGCAATAACATTCTATTTTTTTCTTCTCCATGTAACAAGATCACCTCCTACAAAGGTGAAATAGCCTGATGTAGAACGCCTATCATCTATTGCTCCAACCTAGCTAGCATCAGTATATGCATCCACACTTTGATAATCCTCATTTTTAGTGAATAAAATTCCTTTTTCAGGAGTAGACTTTAGGTACCTCAAAATTCGCATAACTACATTCATATGTTGCTCTTCAGGATTATGCATAAACTAGCTAACAATACTTAATGCATAGGTAAGGTCTCGCCTTGTGTGTGCTAAGTACATCAATCTTCCTACAAGTCTTTGGTATCTTCCTTTATCAATTGGTACTTGATTAGACTCAATACATAACTTCAATCCTTCTTCCATAGGTTTATCAGTGGGTTGACATGCTGACATACCAGTTTCCTATAACAGGGCTAAGGTATACTTTCTTTGAGATAGGAAGATCCCTTTATCAGATCGAGACACTTTGATCCCAAGGAAATATTTCAAGGGACCAACATCTTTCATTTTGAATTCTCTGAACAAGTAATCCTTGAGAGCCCTCCTTTCTTCAGGATCATTTCCTGTAACTATCATGTCATCCACATACACAATAAGTGGAGTGATCTTACCCTGTTGATTCTTTATGAATAAAGTATGGTTTGGGTTGCTTTGATGGTAACCAAAGGCTTTCATTGACTTTGTGAATCTTCCAAACCATGCCCTTGGAGATTGTTTCAACCCACATAGTGATTTTATCTTGATCATGCAGCTGGGTGGGAGTTCCATGTAGACTTCTTCGAACAACTCTCCATTTAGAAAGGCATTCTTCACATCAAACTATTGTAATGGCCAACCCAAGTTCATAGCTAGAGACAACAAGACTCATACTATATTAATTTTAGCTACAGGTGCAAATGTCTTTGATTAATCGATGCCATAGGTTAGGGTGTACCCTTTTTCCACTAGTCTTTCATTAAAGTGTTCAATTGTACCATCTACTTTGTACTTAATAGTATAAACCCACCAACATCCAACAAGTTTCTTTCTCAGTTTTTAGTTATTATTTTCCTATAATGATTTCATCTCCTCATTCATAGAGGCTTTCCACCTTTGATCAGCTAAAGCTTCCTGCACATTGTTAGGAATAGATACAATAGATAATTGATTTACAAATGACTAAATTGATTCTAACAAAAAATGGTTAGACACATAATGACTCATAGGATATTTAACTTTACTAGAAAGTTTGGGTTCATATGTGAATTTAGAGATACTTCTGGTGAAACATTGAGGTAGTAGTTTTCTAGATGGTTCAGGAACATCCTTGGTAAGTGATTGGTGTGGTATAAGGGACTCAAATGGAGGTAGACCCATAGCTTTAGTTTCTAGGTGTTCATCACTGCTTTGATCCAAAGTTTCACCTACTTCTTGATTAACAATATTAGTTTTTGGGTGTTCATCACTGCTCTAATCCTAGGTTTCACCTACTTCTTGATTAACAATATCAGAGAGTTCCCCTTCTTGAGAGATGTCCAAGCTACCCACATCTTCAGGAATGTGAACATCCACATTTTCAGAGTGTTATCCACATCTTCAGAGATGTTCAAGCTACCTACATCTTTAGAGATGTGACCATCCACATCTTTAGAGATGTGATCATCATAGTCTAAAGTCTGAATTTCCTTTTGGTACTCCCCCTGAAGTTTAGGCTTAGAGGAAAAATACATCGAGTCTTCATGAAAAACTACATCCAATGTAATAAACATTCATTAAGTTGAAGTATGATAGCATTGGTACCCCTTTTGATAAGCAGCATATCCTAGAAAGACACATCGCAATGCTCGAGGAGATAACTTGTTGCACTAATGCTTATGGAGGTGTATGAAAGCTACACAACCAAATACATGAAGAGGTAAATTTGGGACAACAGGAGCAACAACCACTTCAGCGAGAGCTTGGGATGGTGTCTGGAAATCAATATTGCTAGAGGGTACCTAGTTGATCAAATATGCTGCAGAGGTAAGTGCTTCACCCCAATAGGATAATGGCATATGGGCTTCTATCAGAGAAGCACGGACAACCTCCAACAAGTGATGATTTTTCCTCTCGGCTACCCCATTTTGCTGAGGTGTATTGGAACAAGTAGTTTGATGAATAGTTTTGTGTGCTTCCAAATACTACTGAAGTTCAGAACTCAAATATTCACCTCCATTGTCACTACAAAAACCTTGAACTTGTGCATTGTATTGAGTATGAATCATGTTATAATTTTTTTGAAATAACAAGTTCACATCACTTTTAGACTACATTAAGCATACCCGAGTCATCCTAGTACAATCATCAATAAAAGTAACAAACCAAGATGGACCCCAAACATGAGAATGTATGATCATAAATGGAATTGGACTTTTATTCAAAGTTAATGGAAAAGAAGCATGATGAATTTTTGCAAGTTCACAAAATTCACACCAAAAGCTAGAAACATCAAATTTTCAAATAAACTAGGAAATAATTTCTTTAGATAACCAAAGGAAGCGTGTCTCAGACGTCAATGCCATAACCAAATTTTAGATTTTTGCTTGTCCCCCTTAGAGCCATCCATTGCTAGAGCTTGATCTAGCTTGTCTGAACTCTTTGACTCCAAGTCCAAGTAATACAACTTCCCTCACCTAACACCGCAACTAATCGTTTGCCTTGTTTTTTGGATGTCCTTAAACACATAGAAATCAGGCCAAAAAATTACAACACAAAATAAAGTAGTGGTGATTTGGGAAATTGACAACAAATTGTAATTCAAAGACAGAACCACTAAAATAGAATCTAGATTCAAAGTATTAGTGAGAGGTAAGGATCCTTCTCCAATAACTGGGGAGCCATTGGTAGTGGAAACAAATTTTTGTGAGGAGGGTTTAAGGGATGAGACCTATCTAGAATCAAATGTCATATGATCCATAGCATCGGAATCAATTATCCATGCACTATTAGAAACAAGTGTAGACATATTTAAAGACTTACCACCATTACTTGTCACTACTGCTAATGCCGAGATTTGTCCAGCAATAGTTTGATTGCAATGGGTGCATTTGTAGGTGGATTGTTTAGCACCATTAGTGATCCTTGCCTTGAACAATGAACCTTCGGATTGAATAATAATGAGAGCAGATTTGCTCTCAAATACTTCCGAATCTAAATCGGCCATAGTTCAATGAAGGAATACAAATAATTCAAGCTTCAAAACTTTGATGCTAACTTGAAAAATAGAAATTCAGAGAAATATTTTCCATTCATTGTATTCACATAAAACTGTACAAGTACATATATAGTTGTGTGCCAAATGCATAAAGCTACAGAAAGCTATAGGACAAGAAAGAATCAATTTAGGAAAGAATAGTTTTGGAAAGAATTAGTTTAGGAAAGAATAGTTTTAGGGAAAAAATCGGTTCAATATTAGAAACAATCTAATATTGGAACATTATGCACAACACCAGTGGAATTTTCTTCAGCGTTGCCCTAATTAACAGAGTCATTTGTTGAGAATTTGTGAGGAAGGTTGAAATTTAGAAAGCTACAAATTGTGATGAGATTATGGATAGATATTAACATTAATTTTTCCCAAAAAGCAAACAAAATTTCTCGGGTTGAGGATCCGCAATGGATAGAACAAAGTTTGTGCTCTCCACAAACATTCTCAGACAACGGTGAATAAAGTTCCAGGAGCAATAAATGACATGAAGGCATACATACAACATCAATGTGCGAGTCTCCAACAGAAAATGTAATTCTTAAGATTAACTCATAGCAACAGTTCCATGATTAATATTGACATGGCAGAATCATTTTAAATTGTTGCAGGGAGAGGAGAAATTTGAAGCGGTAGAAGATTAAAAGGATAGTTAACAAAAAAATTGCCAATTTTACAAATGTTTGGGAAGCATATGCTGGACTGGAGTGCTAATTCCCTCAAAAGAGTGAGGCGATCTTCTTTTGATAACTGATGCTGTGACCATTACATTTTTCACAAGTCAGTTACTATACAAAAATTCACTGCGTTTAGTTCGTTTCCCTCGCTGCATTCTGTATTCTCGAAATAATATAAAATTAAAAACATCATTATTGCCATTGATCTTATCTAAATAATTGTTAGACATATTTTCTTATCTGAATGATTGGATTTTAAAATTTTCTTTTAATGGAAGGTTTTATAAATAATTTACGTATGCGGAAAAATATATTTTATACAGATAATTTTTGAAGCGGTAGAAAATTCAATAAGATTACATTTTAAGAATATTTTACATGAATTATCAAAAATTAAAATGTTTATAAAATTTTTAATCAATAGAAATCAGGCAATATATTCTTTACATATTTGTGAGCTGGAAGACTCTTGGTGGTGACTCACTAAGCATACTACTACTAATATTAGAGGTGAGGCTAATCCTTTGTAAGTGAATACGAGTAGAAAAAAAAGTCTAAATGATTCTCAATGACAATTGCCAAAAAAAATCACTTTTGAGACAATGCCTAGCCTATATCAGATTATTAATTATTGGAGACAACACATTTGACATAGCTTTGACACCACCAAATTTTGTACAATTTCAACTACCTCTAAATAATTAAGCTGAGAGGCTTTCTACAGTGGCAGCAATCTTCAATGTAAATAATTTCCATTTAAAAAAACATTTGGCATTCATTTACATGCCAAAAAAACAAAATAGAAATAGACTAAATATAATTATAATTAAAATCGTGAAAATCATAGAGAGGAAATGGAAGTGTGAAAATTACAAAGAGAAAATGGAAGTAAAAATAAGGCAGAAGGATAAATATGTGATGATGAAAATTATGGGATTATGAAAATAGGCAGAAGGATATCTCTTAGCTTATTTTATATATATAATATATATATAAGCTAGTTTAATTATCTTGGTGTAGTTCATCATGTATACCCCCTTCAAGTAGCATTTATACTAGCTTATCTAACACATAGGTTGCATTTAATTCCTTTCAATCATTTTGTTCTATAGGAGTAGAGGATTAATTTGAAAGTTATTTTTCCTAGCCTTCAAAATATTTTTTTTAGAGATACTCTTCTTTGAATTTAAATCTCAGCCATAATTTTAGTAAATGAATTGAAAAGAAAGTTTCTTATTAGTTTAGTTTTTAGAAAATAAAGAAAATATTTTTTGAAATCTTAAATTAATTTTTATTTGATCAAAAACTAAGTGAAGTTAAAGAAGAGGATCTCTAAATACAAGATGAAAATTTTTTCTCTAAATACGAGATCAAAAAATACAGTAATCTACTTCTAACAAACAGTGAAGAAGAAACAAAATTATTATTTTGCAATTACTTTTTCACATGTATTAAAGAATTTGACTTGTTCCTTTCTTTGGTATGTGTAGACATAGTACTCACTTGGAGAAATGAAGTTGTTGGTGCTGAAGCAATTGCAAAATAGTGATGTTGGAACTCTTGGACCAATAGTTCTTCCTAAGGTTGGTAAATGGCTTCTTAAGAGTTTATAAATCATATTTTTAATTTAATTAGATCATAATTGGACTGCTACTCTCTGAATTGGTTGTATTGTTGTTATGGTCTTTTATTCAATTCTTTTAATAGTGTTTAGATTCTATCAAATCTTTGTTTTCCTATTGACATTCTTCTTGGGAAAATTGTCTACTTATATAATGATTGATTTTGTTTTTCTAATCATTTGTATGAATAGAAGTAGAAAGTGTATCACCCCGCCATGTGACCTAAAAGAAGTTAACTAAAAGTTTTACTATGTTTGTCAAACCTTTTTTTTCAAAAGTCAAAGATAATAACTTAACAACAATAGTTATAACATAGCGAAAGCAATTAGCATTCACATAAACATATACCATAAAACAAACTACAATTCTTTAGGGTCCCATGATGTTGAATCACATTTAAGTTTAATTAATAATAAAGCTAATCTATAATAAATTCACATCAAATAATAATATACCAGTATGAATTTATTTAATTAATATACAATTATATATGATGCCACTTGGCAATAAATAGAATGCACAAGCATTCACTATATAGGTCATAGGGTATGAAAGGCTGAAATAATATACATCATGAAATAAATTACATCATCTCTTATGATCTTCTAAAATCAAATACAATACAATAGTATAATCATCCATCATAGAAATACAAGAACAAATAGAATGGAACATCTGCACAAACACATCTAACAATGACATCTCACAATCAAATCTCAATGGTATAAGAAAAAAAACTACCACAAGACCTCGTAGAACCTAAATGGCCCACTGCCACCATGCTGAGGAGATAGTCTCAAGTCCCAAATAGGATAACAAACTCAAAAGTCAAAAACCAACATCTAGGTTTGAGGAATCACCTAAAAGCAAACTATCTCAAAGGGTGTCAAGACACAAGTATCAACTAATCCCAGAGGCAACACAGACACGAAGAAAATCTACTATCCAAGCAGGCAAGTGTCATCGCACAAATCAATGCTAGAACTTTACCTTGGTAGTCTAACTTTGTAATGTCCCCATTTTAGCAATTGACCAAGTGTCTATGCGTTAGCCTTGTTCTACGTGGTCCTGAGGGCTAACGAAGAGTTTAATGGGATCCTGGAGTGTTTTGGTCTATTCATTTCCAGTTTGGGCGAAAACGAAGTTGATTTACTTAGTTTCAGGCATACTTACTATTTTTAGTAAGTCGGCAGGACACAGTGTAGGTCAATTTTGGTTATTGGATTCGATACTCCTCGGTGAGAGCTTTCCGATGAGCTATCACTCACATTATTCAAAGTTCGATTGCTAATAAATTTTAATGCCTGAAGTTTTATTAAAGTAACGTCTAATTTAATTGTAAAATATTAAAGTGTTACTTTAATATTTATTTTATGGTGATGTGTATCCAAGGGAGACATAAGGGGTATTTTAATATATGTTTTATATATTACACATCTTTTATCCCACATTTCCCATATGAGTTGATCGGACCCTTGGAAATAGAATAAAAGGAAGCATTTGTGGCTTCATCAAACAGGTTGAATATGAGAAGAAATTGGTGTGTGAGTTGCAGCTCCATTCTTGGCATTTGAGGACATCTATCCTCTCTTGTAACATTCTAGACATCATTCCCTTGGGGTTTGGCCTTTGGAATTCTTTGTTGTTGGCTTCATTATTAGGCAATTTAGTTGCATTTTCGGCTACAGGCAGATTTGGTATTTTGCTCATATCTTCTTCACTACTTGTCCGACGCTTATGCCACTTTGAGAGAATGGTATTATGAAGGTAGTGGACTGATTGAAGGACAAAGTATTGTAGCAGTAAGTTCAAAAGCATGGGCTGGAGTATTATGTCAATACTACTAAAGTAATTAGTGAGTTGATAAATCTGCCATGTATTTAGTTTTATGAATTCTGAAAATAACATTTTATTAGTAGCAGTTTATTTCCACTTTGCATATCATTGTAGTTTCTTTCTTGTTTATGTTGTATGATACCAATTCCATGCACGAAACACAACAAACAAATAAACGTTTGATTTTCGAAGTTATAAGGGGTTTAAAACATTAAACAGAGAAATAAGAAGTTGAATACAAACTGTTTGACATAATTCCTTTCAGCAATTTGGTTTACTTTTTTTGGGACATCCAGGGGTGTCCATTACAGTGGTATCAGAGCTATAAATCATGCCATCCTGTGGAGGTCTTATAGGAAATTTGGAACAGCCAGATAGAGGGAAAAAGTGTTTGATGAAATGTCAATACACTAAAATCAGAAATAAGTAAAAAACACAGGCTAAGCATTTATGTTTGAGCATGCGACAGGGGTCTTATAATTTCTACGATACCAGAGCAAGACAAAATAGGATTTCAGACTTGCAAAGCAAACAGTCTAGTACGTCTGTGTAGGTGGAAATTGAATCCAGCCATATAGACACAGAGGAGATATTCTTTGATCAGGACAATAATATGGGTGATCGAGATGACAGGAATACAGGATTAGGCAGAGGCAGAAATGCTGGTCCAAATCAGGGGGAGGTACTGTTCAGACAGTTATTGGATACATTAGAGCAGGGGTAGTGTATGCAGCAAGAGCAGAATAGGCGAATGGACATGATGTTGCAGCTCATGGCTAGACAGATGGGTGTCAATATTAATCCAAGTGATGTCAACAATAGAAACAATAACAACAAGGGAAACAATAACAACGGGGAAACAATAACCATGGAGGCCAAGGCAACAACAATGGTCCTAAGAATAACATTAATGATAATAATGGATACGACAATAATGGGAATGAGGCTGATAACTTTAGACATGTTGCACGCCCAGCACGAATTGCGAGCTCCAGACCTCTTCTACCCACTTTCCCACCTAGAGATCCGGTTCAACCAGTAAATGAATCGCAGATTACCGAGTTATAGGATTAGTTCAAGAGGGATTGGGAGGCTAGTGGACCAGAGTTTTAGGCAGATATTTCTCTTAGAGATTATATGGACTTGAGGATGAGACACATGCCTAAAGCAGGAGGGAGGAATCAAAATTTTGAGCTGAGGAAGAAAGTTGGAAAAATTTCTTTACCTTATTATGATGCTTCAGGGAAGATGACTGCACGAGCTTGGGTGCAGAAGGTAGATACATACTTGTAGCTAAATCCTATGCCTGAGGAGGAGGCTATCAAGTATGCGGCTATGCACTTGGATGGTGTTGCACATGAATGGTGGCATCATGGCATGGTGACTTTGGGGCATAATCAGATTACATCCTATGAGGAATTCACCGAAAGATTGATTGAGAGATTTGACACTAAGGATCCCAAGTTACATTTCAAGGAGCTAGCACAGTTAAAACAGTCAGGTTCTATGGATGCTTACATTGCCGAGTTTCAGCGCTTGTCTATACTTGTTACTGATATCTCTCCTAGGAGATTGGTGGTGTTATTTTGTGATGGTCTTGCTGATCCATTACGAGGTTGGGTGAAGGGACATGATCCACTCACCTTAGCTAAAGCAACTAAAAAGGCACAAGATTTAGCCCCTTCGGTATACAAAGGAAAAAACCATTCAACAGATTCTTCCTACTGCAAAGACAAAGACAAAAAATTGTTTCAGAAAGAGTATAGCAAACCCAAAGAAGGATCAAAAGGACTAGGCAATGAAACCTTGAATGAACTTCGAAAGAAGAAGTTGTGCCTCCATTGTAGAGAGCCTTGGGACTTATCTCATAAATGTTCTGTCAAGGCTAAGGCAAATCAAATGGAGTATTTTTCAGCAGAAGAGTCAAAGTCAGAAGTGGAGGATCAGCACTCCGATTCAGATGAGGGTAACACTATAGAGGAGAGAAACATTCCTAAGGATGATAGATCGTTGGCACGCTTGACAGGGGCCCAAAAGGCAATCACATTTAAGGCCAGGGGTACTATCTAGGGGCAGAAAGTGATATCTCTTATTGACACTAGGGCTACACATAACTTCATAGATGCACAGTTGGTAGCCAGGAGAGGGTTATAGATAGAGCAGCATGATGGGTTTAGAGTCATGGTGGCTAACGATGATGAGTTATTATCCACTCGGAAGATATCTAATCTTCGCATCAGGTTTGGAGATGGCTACGAGTTGGAGGATGAGTTCTATGTTGTGGACATGGGAGATTATGATGTCATCCTCGGCATGACACGGATGGCTTCACTAGTTGAGTTCACACTCAATCTAGCGAAATTGGAGATGACATTCCAGCATGAGGGCAGAACTGTGCTACTTAGAGGACTTTCAGATGGAGGTTGCAGAGTAGTGTCCTTGAGGAGAATGTAGAGAATTTTTCGTCATGATGACATAGAGTGGGCGGCAGAGTACTACATTATGCCAACTTCACCAGAGCCACAAGAAAAGAGTCATCCACCAGATATCCGAAAGATACTTGATAGACATGCTAAAGTATTTAGTGATATTCCTCATGGGGTTCCTCCTGACAGAGGGATGGAACATGTTATTGAGCTTGAGGAGGGAGCCAAACCAATTATGATTACTCCCTATTGTCATCCTAAGAAACACAAGGATGAGATAGAGAAGGCGATTAAGGATTTGTTGGAGATGGGGCATATCAGGACCAGTAAGAGCCCCTTTGCTTCAGCAGTAGTATTTGTAAAGAAGAAGGATGGGACGATGTGCATGTGCATCGATTACAGGGCACTGAATAAGAAAACAATTAAAATAGGTATCCCATTCCTAGGACTGATGAGCTGATTGATGAGTTGCATGGGGCATGCTTCTTCACCAAAATTGATTTGCGATCTGAATACCATCAGATTAAGATGAGAGCAAAGGACATTGAGAAAACAGCCTTTCGATGTCACTATGGCCACTTTGAGTTCATGGTTATGCCATTTGTTCTAACCAATGCACCTGCTACATTTCAAAGTTGTATGCACCAGGTATTCAGGAAGCAGCTGAGGAGATTTGTCTTTATCTTCTTTGATGACATCTTGGTCTTCAGTAAGACCTGGGAGGAGCACTTACATCATCTAGAGGAGGTGTTATCTATTCTGGAGAGAGAGTCATTGTATGTGAAGGAATCTAAATGTGAGTTTGGCATGACTAAACTCCTTTACCTTGGGCATATCATTAGTGCAGATGGCATTCGGGTTGAACCCGAAAAGATTAGAGCTATTGTAGAGTGGCCTACTCCCACAAACCTTACACAGCTTAAGGGATTCTTTGGTTTATGTGGTTTTTATAGGAGGTTTGTTAAGGGATTCTCACAGATTGCTACACCGTTGACAGATCTTACCAGGAAAGGAGCCTTCGTGTGGACAGGGTCAACACAGAGGTGTTTTGAGCATTTCAAGAAGGTAATGTCTTCATGTCCAGTTCTAGCTCTATCAAATTTCACGAAGCCTTTTGAGCTTCATTGTGATGCATCAGGTGATGGGATTGGAGCAGTATTGATGCAGGAGAAGCATCCCATTGCATTCGAGAGTAGGAAGCTTCGGGGAGTTGAGAAAATTTATTCTTTCTATGACCGGGAGATGTTGGCCATAATGCATGCATTGGCCAAATTTTGATCATATTTGGTAGGTGGACGTTTTGTGATCAAGACTGATCACAACAGTATTAAATACTTCATGAGCCAGTGTGATCTTAATGACCGGCAACAAAAATGGGTGACTAAATTGCAAGCTTATGACTTTGACATAGAGTTTGTCAAAGGTAAGAAAAATGTGGTGGCTGATGCCTTATCTCGGAGACCTCACTTATGTGCTCTAGAAGAGATTTTAGGAGATTGGAGAGATTGGATTATAGCAGAGTATGTCGGAGATGCTTGGGCTTCTGGATTGATTTCAGGTACCATACAAGATGATCGCTATGAGGTGATAGATGGATTGATCAGAGTTCAGGACAGGGTTTATTTGATTCCGTCATCACATTTGAGAGAGGCGATACTGAAGGCATTTCATGATGCACCCACAACTGGACATCTGGGGGTCTTCAAGACCTACAGGCAGATCCGAGAGCGATTTTCATGGAAAGGGCTCAAGGATGATGTTCAGAGGTATGTCAGGGAATGTGTGGTTTGTCAACAAAATAAGGGAGAGCACACATTTCCTACAGGTTTATTACAACCCTTGCCCATTCCTGATAGGAAATGGGGAAGTATTTCGATGGACTTCATCACTAGTTTACCACGAGTGTAGGGAAGGGATTGCATCTATGTGGTGGTGGACCGCTTGACGAAGTTTGCTCACTTCTTTGCTATTTCGTCCACTTACACAGCAACACAGGTGGCAGATCTTTTCTTTAGAGAGATATTCAGGTTACATGGGCTGCCCAGATTCATTGTCAGCGATCGGGATAGTAAGTTTATGAGTCTTTTTTGGCAAGAGTTGTTTAGGTTGTGTGGTACAGATCTTACACCTAGCACTAGTTATCATCCGCAAACAGATGGGCAAACAGAGATTGTGAATAAATGGGTGGAAAGATATTTGAGGAACTATGTAACTACACAACAAAAGGCTTGGATCAGATGGTTGCATATGGGAGAGTATTGTTCTAACACCACTTATCATATGTTCATCAAGATGACTCCTTTCATGGCACTCTATGGTTATGAAGCACCTAGCTTTGTGGATTTAGTTTTGGGGGATAGTAGAGTGTCCAAAGCCAAAAACTTATTGTAGGATAGTCAGGACATCCTGAAAGTGCTCAAAGAGAATATACAACAGGCCCAGAATCAACAAAAATTGTATGTTGATCAACACCGAATAGAGCGTAGCTTTGAGGTAGGGGATATGGTTTACTTGAGGCTACAACCATATAGACAGTCATCGCTCAAGAAGAGCAGAGCTAAAAAGTTGAAACCTAGATTTTATGGTCCCTACAGGGTGATTCACAAAGTGGGCAAAGTCACCTATGAGCTTGAGCTTCCAGAGGGCAATCGAGTGCACAATGTGTTTCATGTGTCTAGGCTTAAGAAAGCCATTGGTTAGAGTGTAGTGCCTTCTGCAGATTTACCCCCTTTGGATGAGGAGGGGAAGCTTGTGTTAGTACCCGAGGCTATTCTAGAAACAAGAGAGAGGAAGCTTAGAAACAGGATAGTGAAGGAGTATTTGGTCAGATGGAAAGACTTGTCGGAGGAAGATTCTACATGGGAGAGTGAGCAGGTTATTCAGCAGGCTGGACTAAGATTGCTTGAGGATAAGCAATTTCAAGGGGGACGGACTGTAATGTCCCCATTTTAGCAGTTGACCAAGTTTGTGTGCGTTAGCCTTGTTCTATATGGCCCTGAGGGCTAACGAAGGGTTTAATGGGATCCTGGAGTGTTTTGGCCTAGTCATTTCCAGTTTGGGCCAAAACGAAGTTGATTTACTTAGTTTCAGACATACTTACTATTTTTAGTAAGTCGGTAGGACACAATGCAGGTCAATTTTGGTGATTGGATTCGATACTCCTTGGTGAGAGCTTTTCGATGAGCTATCACTCGCATTATTCAGAGTCTGATTGCTAATACATTTTAATGCCTGAAGTTTTATTAAAGTAACGTCTAATTTAATTGTAAAATATTAAAGTGTTACTTTAATATTTATTTTATGGTGATGTATATCC
This sequence comes from Cupressus sempervirens, assembly GCA_028749045.1. NCBI lineage: Eukaryota > Viridiplantae > Streptophyta > Pinopsida > Cupressales > Cupressaceae > Cupressus > Cupressus sempervirens. The sequence continues at coordinate 987,875,275 of CM053787.1, read as the reverse complement.
AAGGGAGACATAAGGGGTATTTTAATATATATTTTATATATTACACATCTTTTATCCCACATTGCCCATATGAGTTGAGCGGACCCTTGGAAATAGAATAAAAGGAAGCATTTGTGGCTTCATTAGACAAGTTGAATATGAGAAGAAATTGGTGTGTGAGTTGCAGCTCCATTCTTGGCATTTGAGGACATCTATCCTCTCTTGTAACATTCTAGACATAATTCCCTTGGGGTTTGGCCTTTGGAATTCTTTGTTGTTGGCTTCATTATCAGGTAGTTTAGTTGCATTTCTGACTACAGGCAGATTTGGTATTTTGCTCATATCTTCTTCACTACTTGTCTAACGCTTATGTCGCTTTGAGGGAATGGTATTATGAAGGTAGTGGACTGATTGAAGGACAAAGTATTGTAGCAGCAAGTTCGAAAGCATGGGCTGGAGTATTATGTCAATACTACTGAAGTAATTAGTGAGTTGATAAATCTGCTATGTATTTGGTTTTATGAATTCTGAAAATAACATTTTATTAGCAGCAGTTTATTTCCACTTTGCATATCATTGTAGTTTCTTTCTTGTTTATGTTGTATGATACCAATTCCATGCATGAAACACAAAAAACAAATAAATGTTTGATTTCCGGTGTTATAAGGGGTTTAAAACATTAAACAGAGAAATAAGAAGTTGAATGCAAACTATTTGACATAATTTCTTTCAGCAATTTGTTTTAGTTTTTTTGGGACATCCAGGGGTGTCCATTACAAACTTGACCCTGACCCCCTAGTGACTCTATGCGGCACTAGTATCTTTTCATACTGACAAGGCATACCAATGATGCATGGTCACAACCAAGCGTCCTCTCTACTCCCATCCTAGTTTGTGTTTGATTAGGTGAAAAACTAATCTCCCAAGAACACCTACATGCATAAACCTGTCACATGGATGAAGCAAAGAATAGAGGCAAGAAAAAATCAAGGAGGCTAAAAAGCCAGATCCATCTTATGGACATGCAAAAAGCAATATCTCATATAATCCAATAAGTGAATGTATAAAATACAAAGAGGTGAATCCTTATAAAGGAATCATGAAACTCGAAAAGGGAAACTAGAGCCTAAAAAAGCTAGGGTTGCACAATATAATTAATAGAATATTAATTATATGCACCTACAAGATAGCTTAAGAAAACTAGAGTAATAGGCAACTTAATTAATTAAATCAAAGTGATTTAATTAATAAGTTAGAACAAATAATTACTCTAACAGTTTGTACTAACACTTAAGGCATGGGCGAAGAAATACAAAGACAACCACTTTTAGCTACCATGGTAGCCACTTTGGGCCCTGGCCTCCATTGCAAGCCACTTTCCAACATGACATATATAGATAACCTACCCTAAGCTCAATAATATCAAGAGATCACAAAAGACCACATACCATACATCAGTTCTTAAACAAGCAACTGACAAGTATTGAAAAACACTGATCATATTCACAAATTCCACCGAGATGATCATCCTAATAGGATTGATCCCAAAATCAAGTATACATAAACCAATCCATGTCATAACATGACATCACCAAGAAAAAATCATACAAACACCCTAGTCCTATAAAAGTGACTGGAAAACAATCCAAATACAACTGATCAAAGACTCAAAGGTTATATCAGATAGGTCACACCATTCACCTCAATTTCACACAAGAACACTAAAAAGCAATAACAATAAATGCATCAAAACATCTCATAGAGCATACCAGACACATTATCATGGTTAAGTATAAAAGATTGAGATCAAATCATCATCATGACATCACAAAATAGAACTCTTGAGCCTCTAATAAAAATCCTAATTGGCCAAAGCTATGTCAAACCTGGAAAACCCAACACCGATAAATCACACATCACATAAAGCACATATAAAAGTGAATTTCATAATAGATTAGGTCTTGAAAATCCTAAAGTTCAATATTTACTAAAGGTTTTCAAATTAAATCACAGACAATTCTATAATGGAAATTGTTTTTTTGAAACAATGGTTTCAACCCATAGAAATTGTGAAATAGAAACACAACAGACACAAAGAAGACAAGAATTTGAAGAACAAACAACTAGTGCAAAAACCCACAAGATCCAACTTGGATCTAATGGTAAAACAATGAACAAACAAACATGCAAGAACCTTCCTTTTCCTTCGGAAACCCTCTTTTTGAAATTTGGCTCCTCCAAACCTGTGCATCTAGAAATGAGCTCTAATTTCCTTAATAAAGAGATTTCCCCCCAAATTAGGACTTTAATCATACAATCATGCAAAAAATCTGTCTTTAATTATTATATTTTAATTTTCGTGGACACACTTTATGCAGTTTAATTAAAATAAACTTTATTAAATTAAATCTTTCTCTCCCTTATTAATTTTTGAATATTATCAAAAATATAATTATTAATTTAATTAACAATATTATTTATAGTTTATTATTAAAATAAAACTCCTAAATAATTATTATTAAATTAAATAAATATATCTACACCACAATTAGAACCATAACTTTATCTTTAATTTTTCATTCTTTTATTTAAATAAATTCATGAAACATTATTTTTACTAATCTATTTATTAGCTCAATTAATAACATTATTTAGATTTTATTATTAAAATAAAATTTCTAAATAATTATCATTAAATTAAATAAATATAAATATGTCAAAAATAGAACTTTAATATAGTCTTTTAAATTTAATTCTTTCATGTACATTAATTTTTTAATTAAAATATTCTTTTATAATATCTTTTCCTCCACTTTATTGATTAATGCAACACTATTTAAAATACAATTTTTTATTTAAATTAATAAGAATAATTTAAGCTCATTATTTAAATGCAACTCTAATTTAGTAATTATTAATTAATTAATCACAATAAAATAATATCAAATCTTTAATATTTTAATTATCTTTCATGTTTTCATGCATGCTTTTTGTGATATAAAATATCTTTATTAAATTTATTTGCTTTCTCTTTTAATTAATTCATTATATTTTAATTTCATCCATAACCTTTATAGAATTTAATTAAAATAAAATTTATTAAATAATTGCTTACTCTCTCTTATTAATTTATTATATTTTAATTTCATGCATAAGCTTTATGTGATTTAATTAAAATAAACTTTATTAAATAATTGCTTACTCTCTCTTATTAATTTATTATATTTTAATTTCATGCATACACTTATGCAATTTAATTAAAATAACTTCATTAAATCTATGTTTTCTCTCTGTAGTTAATTATGAGATGTTTTAATAATATATTTATTAATTCAACTAATAATATTATTTAGAGTTTATTATTTAAAATATTTTTTTAAAATAATTATTATTTATTTAAGTAAATATAATTAGGCTTAAATTAGAACTAAAAGTTTATCTTTAAGTTAAATTCTTTTATTTAATTAATTCATGAGATATTTTTTAATAATATATTTATTAACTTAATTAATAACATTAGTTAGAGTTTATTATTAAAATAAAACTCCTAAATAATTATCATTAAATTAAATAAATATAAATACTTCAAAATTAGAACTTTAATATAATCTTTTAAATTTAATTATTTTATTTTATTAATTCATAAGATGTTTTAATAATATATTTATTAATTCAACTAATAATATTATTTAAAATAAAACTCCTTAATAATTATCATTAAATTAAATAAATATAACTATGCCACAATTAGAACTATAACTTTATCTTTAAATTTCTTGAATATGCTTTATGCAATTTAATAAAAATAAACTTTATAAATTTTATGTTTTCTCTCTGAAGTTAATTATGAGACATTTCAATAATATATTTATTAATTCAACTAATAATATTATTTATAGTTTATTATTTAGAATAAAAATTCTAATTAATTAAGTTAATTATTTTTAATTTTTTTTTTGTATTAAAGATAAGGAGTTCAAATTACAAGAAGAGCTGCAAAGAAGCAAAGAACCAAGTACAAGAGGCCAAGCCTCACACTAATAAGAAAAGGCTACATAAGCCCAAGCTGTCAAAAAAAGAAGAGAAACTAGCAACTAATGAAGCACATCTTCTTAGGTATCAATCCAAGTTGTCCAACCCATGGGGCCTTCCATCTAGACAATGTTTTTTTGCTCTTGAATCTGCTTAAGCATGTATATCATGTCTCCTATAGTGCCTTGTCGATTCCTTTTGATTTCCTTGCTAAGGAATTCAATAGTGTGATTAAACATATGAATGTTATCCAAATGCATCCTCTAGAAGTAATCATTATTCACCTCATTGGTGAAGAAAGTAGCATGACCATCTTTTAGGAGTCTTTTGAACTTAGCCTTGTCAACTTTCATGGTGATTTGAACCTTGGAGAAAATTTTTAAGTATGTGAGACTTTGAAAAGACTCAGTAAGCAATCTGGGAGTGTTTTGAAACCTTTTCTCATTCTTACATTTCCAAATTTGCCACAAAATACTAGATGAGAGAATGTTCCAAAAAATGTTAGTATCTTTTCAAGCATTAATAATAAAGCTAGTAATAATTTCAAATATACTGAAAGTAGAAGGGATAGAGATACCAAACATATTTAACAAAGCTGAAATCAAAGAATATGTCTTCCCATTTTCGGGGTTCTGCATATACTGCAATAATTAATATCAGAGAAATTATATCTAATAGGAAGCTTGTTGAGAATAAGGAGCCATTTAAAACATTTGATTTTGGGATCAATAGAACTTTTCCAAAGTTTGTCAAACAACTTCTTCCAGAGGAAACATCAAGATCAGTGTACCAAATATTATTAATATGCATGATAATATCTTCATTATGATTGATAACAGAGTAAATATTCTTAGGTTTAAGCTTGGTGATGACAATGGCATCAGGTCAATTGATTTTCAAAAAACTACTAGAGTTAAAATGACAAAAAGTAGGAATATCCTAAAAAATTTAACTCATGCCATTGGATAAGCTTATCATCCTCAAAAATATCAATTAATTGCTTGATCGCACAGTTGGTCCAATATTTGGCAAAGCACCCTTGGGTAAGAACAAGGGATTTATTATCCAGCTTAAGGTTCCACCAAATGGATCTTTCATTGTGAAGGGTCTTGTTATGATGAAAAATTTTATTCCTTATGAATTTCCTAACATGGTTCTAGGATTTATAGATAGATTTGAAGACAACCAAGCCTTGAACAAGGATAGCAAAATCACCACAAATCAGATCCATGAGAGGAAGATTTTTCAGAAATTTAGCATTCTTGGGGTATCCCCTTTCAATATTGTTACAAATCAAAATTTTCCAGGGGTCATCTCCCTCTAAAGCATGAAAGATCCATTTGGAGGCCAAAGCAAGACCACTCAGTTTTAGGTCTTTAAGCCCTAAACCCCCAAGGAGCTTGTCAATATGGCACCAATCCCACTTGATGGAATGGATCTTATTATTACCTTTCTCATCCGACTAGAGGTACTTATGGATGGCTTTTTGAATTTCCAATACCTAATAGTCGTTAAACATCCAAGCCAAGGCATAGTAGAAATTATAAGAGGACAAAAATTTTTGGCGCACCTGGATTCTTCCAGCAAGGGATAGAGATATATTGTGCCATTTGTTAAGTTTATTATGAATCTTATCCTTGACCTAGGTCCACATATCTTTCAACAAAGGTTCTATGGAGAAGGGAATACCCATAAATAATAATTATTAAATTAAATACATATAAATATGTCAAAAATAGAATTTCAATATAATATTTTAAATTTAATTATTCTATATAATTAATTTCTCATTTAATTAAATATAATTAAATATAAAATTTCTTTACAAATCTTGCATTAAATTAAATAATTAAATTATTCTCTAACTTGATTTAATTATAACAGAAAATCACAACTCATCATACAGAACATAAAACTAAATCAAACACCAAGGTCAAAATCATGAATTCACGTCACTTGATGAATTTAGAAAGGTGAAACTAACTTAGATACTTTTCCTATTTTCTAAGACAATTGGTTTAGGTTGGGATTTGGACTCAAGAGTTATCTCCCCACTTATACCATTGAAATACTATGATGGGGTATGCTCATCCTGGTAATCTAAGGAAGTCGATACTTAGTACTTGCAATCTGCATAAATCCATGCATGTACATACACAATATTCTAAACTAAATAGGCAATGGCAGGAAGTGGTGTATAATGTAGATCTTGACTAGTAGGTGACTATGACTCCCTTCCTCAACCACATTAGAGACGTCAAACATAAACAAAAAATACAAACACACACTGTACATATGCAAGTATGGGGTAAGTATCCATAGAAACTACATAAAAATAATCTTTCTAACTAACATCATTAAATAAATGACAATCATTAAATGAACATATATATCATGATTGAAACAATCATGAAATAACTGAAATAACTAGTACTAAAGTAACTCAACACATATATTAACTGAATATGAAATACAATTAATCAATTTTGGTAACCCAACATTGCTAAACATAAAATGAAATTAGAAAACTTGCCTAAAAGAATTTGACAATGCAATCAGAAAAGTCAAGTAGGGGTAGGCATTATAGAAAGTCTCCAATACATCTATTTTAATAGAAAACAATAAACAAAGAAATATTTATATGCAAATTCATGGTACCGAAGAATCCAAATCTAAGTTATCCCACACTTGGAAAGACACTTTTGGTAAGGACAACAACGATTTTCTTTCTTTTGTCACTTTTAACACTATACAACATATGCTACTATGGATCTACACATTGCACCTTCTAATGCAAGTACTAATTAATATTATATCTCAATATTATATCAGAACATTGCCTCGCAATGTTCTAATTTCTCACCATTGTGGTACATTGTAAGGAAAATGGCAGAAAAGATTGAATGATGTTGGGAGCTTGGTATGTGATATGCTAGTTTTCCAGCTAAGATTGATAATTATAATAGGGCCTAAAAAACTATTTAAAATGCAATCTGAATGAAATGTCCATGCTACTAATTCAACACTAAACCAATTTTTGATGTATATTTGATTATGTACATTGTACACCCATGAATGACTCCTTTATTTATTGCCACATATACCTAAAAATTTAAATTGATGTGGATATTTGGTCTTGGTAAAGCACTTTTTTGGATGGAGTGTTCAAACTTGTGAGGCAACCTAGTAAGGTACAAAGCTTGTGAGCTACCAACCAGTGAAGCCCACCACATAGAGTTTTTAGAGAGTCAATACAGGCCCACTTAGGCCTAAAACCTCTTCGGCTTAGAGCTAAGGACTGAGTGTAAAGCACTTTTTCAATATTATTACTCCACTACCTTGCTTAGTTTTGTAGGTTGGATATTTCCAAACATGATAGTAGAGTCCTTTCTAATGTTAAGGCATTTCCCTATTATAGAAAAATCAATCTTCTGCCAGTGTGCTTAACTTATGATGTTTGGAAATTATTCTCTTTTGAGTTGAGCCTCAATCTATACAATTTGGTTTTATCTAATCTACGTTACTTTATAAATGTACTTAATGATTAATATCTATTTTTTTGTAAAAATTAAAAATTAATTAAATCTATTATATTAAATATATACTATTTATTATATTTTATATGCTTAAAAATAAATTTTAAATTTTCTTATTTTACATCAACTTTTTTAAATTGAAAGTCATATTATATTTATTTAAATTATTTTAGTATTTGCAATTATTTATTTTAAACAAACATACATATCCTATGAATTTTGAGATTCATCTTTTCAATTTAATATATATTGTGGAATTATTTGTTGTGATAAGAACAAATGTTTAAAATAACAACTTTTTAATTTTTCTTTGAATAGTTTCATTGCTAAAAGATATAAGATGTCATTTTACAATATATATATTAATATATTTTTTAGATATTCTATTTTCATTATATGTGGAATGTTATTGCTATTAGAATCTAAACTTAGATTTATGAGTAGTGATTAAATATGATTAGGATTTTTTATAGTTATAGTAAAGGTTAAAATTAGGGTAGAGTTCAATTAAATTCAAATCAACCAACTCTCAATATGGTTAGAGAATAAGATGAAATATTTTTACAAAGTTAATAGGCAATTCATTTGTCAACTAGTCTAATTCTATTAAGTCTTATGGAAGGATGCTATATTGTGTGCATTTCCCAAGATTAGGTTGTCCATCTCATATACCAAACAATAATTAGAAGAGTAGGGAGATGTATGGAGGGATAAGGGGAGAGAGGCCACTAGAATGAATATGATGAATAATATGAAGAGAGAAGAAAGGTGAACAGGTGAAAAATTAGAACGAAGACAAATAGCAAAAGATTCACCGATAAAAATATTCACATTGAACTTGTTTATAGATAATCATTGACTGAAAGCAGGAGAAGATATGCCATAAGCTATTGTTCGCAGTCCTATCAGAATACAACAGTAGGCACCATTGAAATGTTATAGAGATGGATGAAATGACCAAGGAACACTGAATTTCATGACATAGGGGAAAAATCCTATTTTTTAAGCCCATCAAAGGGCATTCAGTACAGTAGTTTTTTATGGATTACATGAATAGGACCATAGCATTGAGACTTTAGCATCACACACTAATTTTCATTCCTACTGTAAAAGTGCTAAATAGTCATGATATAGAACTTCAAAAACCCTCTTGCGATTCTTTTCCTTACTGTAAAAGTGCTAAATAGTCATGATATAGAACTTCAAAAACCCTCTTGCGATTCTTTTCCTTATTTGGATCACGCTGCACAGGATTTAAACAATTTAAACAAGCAAAGGACTTGAATCGCAGTAAGAAAGAGGACCATTGTGGCACCAATACCTCCAACCACCAGCCATGGTTTTGAGCCATAGGCTTTCCAGAATTCATTCCAAAGGCTAGTAAGAATGATAGAGCGCCGTGTCTTATAGCACCTACTCAAATTTTCCCTCGTTTCTTTTACAGATTTGCAGGCTGGCTGGGAACTTGTGAGGTTGGAAACACTCAATAGTCGTGTGACCCGTTTATTGTGCCAGAGATTACCAATAATGATACCCCTCTTCCTCATCACATCGACTCCCCCGTCTGTTTGGCACAGCTCGTGCATGAATTTAGCATATGCAGTCATTCTCTTGTGCTTGTAGTTTGGCGAACATATTTCCACAGCGATTAGATTTCTTATGTAGACTTCTGAGTCCACGTCCAATTTCAGCGGCACCAAAGTGAGAGTTTTCCCCTCAAATTTAATGTCATCCACGGTTTTACAATCGGCCTGGAATTTGACTCCTCCATTATTTAGCTCAACTGCAGATGGAACCTTTAGCCACCACTCCTTCCGTTGCTTGGCATCTCTCACATTCCTCCCAATATCTGCAGACGTAGTGGGGTTCCGGCCTCTCTCATGATCTGCATGATTTGGCAACTTTGCCCATTGTTGGAGATCACGTCCAAAACAAGAGCACTGAACACCATTTGAATCTGCAAAGCAAGTGCAATACACGTTTAGATTCGTTTCATTAACATTTTCAGGTGCCACAACTACTCCAAGACACGAGTAGTGATATATATCCAGTATATGGCTCCGTTTCGTCGATTCGCCCTCTGCGCAAAACTCGAAAGGCCGATAGTAGAATTTCTGGAACATACACCTCAGCAACTTGTTGAGTTTGTCTTTGGCCAAATCCAACGAATCCATCATCTCCATAGAAAGGACATCTTCTAAGATAAAAAGAGGTATTTGATTTTCCAACTTGATTAAATCCTTCCTGATCTCTGACTTAACCCCAGGATTCTCGCATTCGGGTCCGAAAATGGGATGGTGCGGTGGCAAAAACCCAAAATCATTTTTGAATGATTCCTTAGCATCATCATCGCCTTCTGGTAATCCAGAGAGGTGATTTCTGAAAAACTCGAGAATGAAACAGGCATCTCGCGCCACCATCCAAAGGAGAACTTCACCCTGGAACGGCGTTCCCTTGTCATAGCACCGCTTTATTTCCTCTTCCCTCACTCTGATCTTCTCTATCACCCCGTCGAAGGTAAATTTAGAATTGTTGGTTCCGTTCTGAATACGGACAACCTCTCTGCGTGCTGCATCGCCTTTGTATGTTTCCATTCCCCTGAGCTGCTCTCTTCCAAAATGGAAGGGGCCGATGGAAACAATCTGAGGCACATACCCCTCTGCATACTCCTTCAGCAAGGCCTTTGATGTACTGAAAATGCAAGGTGGTGCCACGTACAACTTATTCTTTAGACTCAGATCCTTTCTCGCTTCATTCAGCCATTGCATCCCATCAAACTTCGCCATACTCGACATGCTGAGCTTGCCCCGTTGAAGACGCGGAACCGAAACTTCTGAGAATAATGTCCAACTATATGACCAGACTAACCTTCCCTCTAAAACGCTTTACCCAATTTTGGGGCCACAATTGACTTAGATGGAGTTAATATCCAAAGAAAAATTATGCTATGGGTCAACTGCCTATATGTGATCCCCCCTCTTCTCCTTACTACAAATGACGTTCCGTTGAAATGGGGCGTTAATTACAGGAAAAAGAAAAAAGAGCCGTTTAGAATTAAATATCGCCACCTCTTGTTTGTCTGACATGTACAAACAATACATCTGCCCCATTCACATGCACTGACATTAATGTTTCGAGAAGACCTCTCAATGTTTCACTTCCCAAATACTTTTGTAATTTGAAATAGAATGCAGCAAATGTTAATTATTGTTAGTTGGACAGCTGACCTGGAAATAGTAGTAGTATTTATGGGTAGCTTAGACAGTTGTTCGTCCTTATCTATGAATAACAATAGTATTTATAGGTAGTTTGGACAGCTGTTTGTCCACTTGCCAAGAATTAGTAAATGGTTATTATTTATTAATTTTAGTGATTCCCTTTTGGACACCTTGCAACCAATTCTTTTATTGGCTTTCGAATTGTCTTAATCTCAGCCATCGGTTTGATTTAATCTCAGTCGTTGGTTTACCAACAGGAGTAGTATAAAAAGGGGTCATTGGGTCATTTGGAGTGACAAAAAAAAAAAGTTTTAGAGAAGCAATTTGCAGTGATGGCAAATTGTCTTGCAGTGTTAGCAAGGGCACAGTGTTAGCGCAAGAATAGCAGTGGGGAATATCAGCAGGAGAAATTAGGAGGTTGTCGGAGTTCTACCAGTGAGAGGCAAGGAATTTTTGTATCTCTTGATTTGCTAAAGTTAAATATAATTCCTCATCTGTAGAACTGGTTTTCCCTTAGGGGTTTTTCCAGGGACAATTTATCCGAAAATATTGTCTTCATTGTGTTGCGCATTTCTTTCCGTATTTTAAAAGTGAAGTTGCAGTTGTGTTATTTTTCGATATTAGTTGAAAATTTATTTTCAACAGTTTAATAATTGTTTATGATAGGAGATTAATAATCAGTGACTGCAATAGTTAGATTTTTCACATGGTATTAGAGCATTGTTAAGGATAGAAGAGTTTTGCCCTAGGAAAGAAATTTTGATCTCTTTAGATTTATTATTGCTTTAAACCCTTGAGATGGCTTCAATTGGTTTGAGAGATCAGGATAGATTGGATGGTGCCTCAAATTTTGGTGTCTGGAAGGCTAGAATTTCTTTATTGTTGGAAGAGAATGGTATCAAGGATTATGCTACCAGTGTTGTACCTGTACCAATGAATGCAACATAGCTTGCAGCATATAGGAAGGACGATGCCAAAGCGAGAAGGATTATCCTTGATGGTGTCAAGGATCATATTGTTCCACATATCGCAGAGCTAGATACGGCGAAGAAGATGTGGGATGCCATTCTAAATCTGTACCAGAATGCTACCACCAACAGGAAGTTGATTCTCAGAGAGAAGCTAAAGAATACCCGGATGAATCAGGGAGAAGATGTCACAAGTTACCTCACCAGGCTCAGACTTGTCAAGGATGAGTTAGCAGTTGTTGGAGATAGCCCTGGTGATGACGAGCTAGTGAGAATAGCCCTAAATGGGTTTACTAAACAATGGAGTGTCTTTGTTCAAGTTGTTAGTGGACAAGATACTTTATCGAGTTGGGATCGACTATGGACTGATTTCACTCAGGAGGAGTTTAGACTAAGTCTTGTCAATGGGGCCAACAAGAGTCAGAAAAATGAGGTGGAACAAGAGAACGTTTCCCTAGTGGGTAAAGGGAAAGCAAGGAGGGATCTAGCAAAGGATCAAATTCACAAGGTGAGAAGAAGAAGAAGGACCTTTCTAAGGTCAAGTGCTTTGGATGTCATGAGTTTGGCCACTATGTCAGTGATTGCCCAGAGAGGAAGAAGGGTAAGAAGCAGGTGGCAGCTTCAGCAAGTGCAGAAGAACTCTCTAGTAGAATGGAAGATGAGTTTGCACTCATAGCTTGTATGGTTAGCTCAACCTCATAGTGTGTTTGGTATATAGATAGTGGGGCATCATTTCATATGACAGGAGTTGGAGAGTACTTCTCCAGTTACAAGGAGGAGGACACCAACATCCAGATTTCTATGGGAAACTTGTCCAAACTCAACCCTGTTGGGAAAGGGACTGTTCAGTTTCAGAGGGAGAATGGAAAGATAATTTCACTTCATGATGTGTTATATGTGTCAGGCTTAGGTATGAATTTGATTTTTGTATTTGTTCTTCAGGATAGGGGGTATAATGTACTCTTTAGAGGGACACGTGTTGATTAAGCACAAGGATTGGAAATCACCCATAACTATTGGAGTTAGGAGTGGTCGCCTTTATAGATTGTAGTTTGATACTCCTAAGGCACTTATGAGCAACAGTAATCCTAGAGATCTTGGAGAGCTATGGCATAGGAGGATGGGCCATATTCATCATGGAGCACTTAGATTGCTTCGTGAGATAGTGACAGGTGTTCCAGAGGTAAGCACAGAGCATGATGATGTATGTAAGGGATGTGTGTTGGGGACGTTTGCGAAAGCATCTTTTCCAAGGAGTGACACCAGATCTAAGGGTGTTCTTGATCTAGTACATTCAGATATTTGTGGACCTATATAGACGAAATCTCTCAGAGGATATGAGTACTATGTTACTTTTATTGATGATTTCTCTAGAAAGACCTGGATATACTTCTTGAAGACTAAGGATGAGGTTTTCAGTCGATTCCAAGAGTTCAAGGCTCTTGTGGAGAACACGACAGGAAAGAAGATAAAGGTTCTTCGGTCAGACAATGGAGGCGAGTACAAAGGAAATGTCTTCCAAGAGTTCTGCACCAGAGAAGGAATCAAGAGAGAATGGACTGTTCCTTACAATCCACAACAAAATGGAGTTGTTGAGAGGAAGAATTGTTCTATATCGAAGGCAGTAAGAGCTATGCTACATGACTAGGACATGCCCCGTTACTTATGGGCAGAGGTGTGTAATACAACAGTCTACATTCATAATAGAGTTCCACACAAGGTGCTAGGGAAGATGACACCAGAGGAGGCTTTCATAGGGAAGAAGCCAAATGTTAGTCACTTTAGGATATTTGGGAGTTTGGCATATTGCCATATTTCTGGAGATACACGTACAAAGTTAGATCAGACTGTAGAGAGGAGGTACTTTGTTGGGTACAGTGAGACCTCAAAGGCATACAAGATTTTCATTCCAGGGACTAAAAGAATTATTGTCAGACGGGATGTCAAGTTTATGGAGGACAAGGCATTCAGGAGATCCAGAGATTTGCCAGCAGATGATCAGAGTGAGCAGCCAACAGAAGCTCCAAGACCAAGTCAAGAGCAACAAAGCTCAAGTACAGTTACCGGTACAAGTGTAGACTCAGTTAGTGAAGATTCACAGAGTATGGAGCAACAGGTGCAATAGGAAATGCATCTAGAAGACTTAGAGGTTGACATTTCATCCTCTACAGTTGGCAGTAAGAACCATGTGGTTCCAGATACACAAAGGGATATTCAAGAGTTTGTGGGAGCTCCTAGGAAGAGTACTAGACAGCGAAGACAACCAGCCAAGTTCAATGACTATGTGGCATTACTTAGTCAGTTGGTAGATAGTGAGCCTTCTAGCTATCAGGAAGCTGCAGAACATCAGGTATGGCGAGATGCTATGGTTGAAGAATATTCTTCAATAATGCAGAATGATGTGTGGGAGGTAGTACCTAGACCAATAGATAGGGTTGTAGTTGGATCACGCTGGATCTATAAAATAAAACACGGTGCAGATGGTAGCATCGAGAAATACAAGGCGAGGTTTGTGGTAAAGGGGTTCTCTCAGAAGGAGGGAATAGACTATGAGGAGACATTTTCTCTAGTTGCCAAGTATACTTCTATACGAGCTGTAATCTCACTTGCAGCACAGATGGGATGGTAGATCCATCAAATGGATGTCAAGACAGCATTCCTTAATGGTGAGTTGAAGGAGGAAGTATACATAGAACAACCAAAAGGCTTTGTAGCACACAGAAAAGAGACCCATGTGTGCAGATTGAAGAAAGCATTGTACGGACTCAAGCAGGCTCCTAGAGCGTGGTATGAGCACATTAATACATACTTGCAGAAAATGGACTTTGTAAAGAGTGAAGCAGATGCTAACCTCTACTACTTGATGGTTAGGGGTGAGATTCTCATTCTCGTTCTTTATGTGGACGACCTATTTCTTACAAGTTCACTAGGGCTCATAGTGGATTGCAAGAGGAACCTTGCAGAAGAGTTCGAGATGAAAGATTTAGGACTTATGCACCACTTTCTAGGCATGGAAGTGTGGCAGACAGATGGGGAGATTTTCCTTGGTCAAGAGAAATATTGCATTGAAATCTTGAAGAAATTTGGGATGGAGGATTGCAAAGCCATGTCTACACCTATGATCACAAATTGGAGGAAGGTAGATACAACTAAGGAGAAAGATGTAGATCCCACTTTATATAGACAGTTGATTGGTTCGCTTATGTATTTGGTCAACACTAGACCAGATATAGCATTTGTAGTTAACTCTCTTAGTCAGTTCATGGTTGAACCAAAGAGAATGCATTGGATAGCGGCTAAGCATGTGCTACATTACTTGCGTGGTACAGTCGAGTATGAGATCAGATATGTTCGAGGTGAAGGTATCAGGTTGATAGGCTATACTGACGCAGATTGGGCAGGAAGTACAACAGACAAAAGGAGCACTTCAGGGTGTTGTTTCAGCTTGGGATCAGGAGTTGTATCTTGGTTCAGCAGGAAGGAGAAGTCTGTGGCTCTAAGTTCAGCAGAAGCAGAATACATAGCAGCTAGCATGGCGACATGTGAAGCTATATGGCTTCGGAAGTTGTTAGTAGCCTTGTTTGGTCAGAAGGTTGAGACTACTGTTATACATTGTGACAATCAGAGTTGCATCAAGTTGTCTAAGAATCCAGTGTTTCATGATAGGTCTAAACATATAGATATTGGATATCACTTCATCAGGAATTGTGTACAATGAGGTATTGTTCGACTACAATACATACCTACAGATGAGCAAGTAGCAGACATTCTAACGAAGCCTTTGGGAAAGGCCAAATTTATCTTCTTCAAAGATAAGATGGGTGTCATGCAGAATAGCTTCCTTGCTAAGAGGGAGTGTTAATTATTGTTAGTTGAACAACTGTTATTTCTGACCCAGAAATAGCAGTAGTATTTATGGGTAGCTTGGACAGTTGTTCATCCTTATCTATGAATAGCAATAGTATTTATGGGTAGTTTGGACAACTGTTTGTCCACTTGCCAAGAATTAGTAAATGGTTATTATTTACTAATTTTTGTGATCCCCTTTTGGACACCTTGCAACCAATTCTTTTATTGGCTGTCGAGTTGTCTTAATCTCAGCCATTGGTTTGATTTAATCTCAATCGTTGGTTTACCAACAGGAGTAGTATAAAAAGGGGTCATTGGGTCATTTGGAGTGACAAAAAAAAAGGTTTTGGAGAAGCAATTTGGAGTGATAGCAAATTGTCTTGTAGTGTTAGCAAGGGAACAGTGTTAGCGTGGGAATAGCAGTGGGGAATATCAGCGGGAGAAATTAGGAGGTTGTCGGAGTTCTGCCAATGAGAGGCAAGGAATTTTTGTATCTCTCAATTTGCTGAAGTTTAATATAATTCCTCATCTGTAGAACTGGTTTTCCCTTAGGGGTTTTTCCATGGACAATTTGTCTGAAAATATTGTGTTCATTGTGTTGCACATTTTTTTTCGTATTTTAAAAGTGAAGTTGCAGTTGTGTTATTTTTCGATATTAGTTGGAAATTTATTTTCAGCAGTTTAATAATCGTTTATGATAGGAGATTAATAATCAGTGACTGCAATAGTTAGATTTTTCATAGCAAATTGGTTTGGTTCCTGGAATAGGAATAGGAAATTAGGAATATGTTTTCCTATTTTCTATTTAGGTCTTAATTGGAACAAGGAATATGAATATATATTTCTATTCTAAATTTAAAATGAGAGAACAAAAAATAGCTATTATTGGAATAGTCATTCTTATTCTCAATATGCATTCATATTCCTACGTCAGCAAGCTAATGCGCTTTTACCAGAAAAAGAACAATTTAATTTTTAGAAAGGACATTTCACATTAACAAACAGATTTCCCTTACAGAGAAAGTCCTATGCAATACACATGCACTGATAATGGAACTGAAGGTCTTCAAAAATCTCATAACATAATGAGATAAAAGTTCTTCTATAAAAAATTTAACAAGCACTGTTTGTTTCCAAGGAATGAAATACTACATTGACAATATCAATACAGTTTGTATTTCTCTCAAAAGTATTCATAAAGACTCAACATGTAAAAAGGTAAAATTCTTATTGCTCAACTAACTCTAATTACCTCTAATATGAAGCCAACAAATAGACATAACCAAATAAACTTGAAAAAGTAATAGAACGTGTTCCTTATCTATAATTTGATTCAATAAAACATTAGATTTTAGGCAAAATGCTTAAAAGACACTAAAAGCAATTATATTGATGTCTTAATATTTGCATCATAGAATTGTGTTTTCAACGAAGAGGTTGTTAGCAAATTACAGAAACTCATTTTCGATAGAAGATAAACAAAATGTATTTAAAAATGGACTGACTGTTTCATGGAACATTTAATATTTAATTTACTAAAATATTAAAAATTCGAAAACTAAATCGCACTATCAAAAATATATAACTACATAGACCAGCATAAACCTTCCTCGTAACTTCTCCACCTAAATTTTTGTGGAGAGGTTTTGTTTCGAGTCAAACCAACCCTTAATGGGTACTGAATTCAATGAAGCTTTGGATGAAGACGAGGACAGGGTACGTTGTCCGAGATATTAGGTATATCTTACTTGTCACTTATTTCTTCGTGACCAATAGTCTTATCATGAGAGGCCAGATTGTGAATAATGAACAAATTTATTATCATTATGAATAATGGTTCTAGATGATAAGCCAACCAAAAACTTGAGAGCGACAAACCGAATTAGCTACTGATTGTAGACAACGACAGAGTAAGTCGTCGAGAAGTTAAATTTTTTTATTGGAAAACACTTTAAACAATTGAATGTTAGGTACGATCAAATGAATATGAGACGATTGATTAGAAAAAAGATATTTCCATCTCTAATTATAGGTGTGACCAAATGAAAATGAGAGGTCGATAAGGAAATTAATGCCAACTTGCGTGATAAACTAGTCACCATTCACATTTACGGATAATAAATATTTTATTAAAAAATATTTCTCAAAGTATCGATAGTAGTGATATTTGGAAATGTCTTCTATATAAAACAATTTATAATTAGTTTGAATTTTCATTTAAGAGATTTATATATATACTAACAATAATTACGAAAATAATGGTTATATCTTATTAAGATAAAAGACAAGGCACAATCAATAGTGTTATTAAGAAACTGTATTTTAGACTATCTAGAATAAGTTAGTTGAAAATTTCTATATAACGTGTATTTCACATGTACTTAAAACAGTAATAATTAGGAATGTAATGAATGTATTTTAAAATAAACATGTATGTATTTTATAAAATGAACATTCTTAAAAATTATAAATTAAATTTATAATTGTCTTCTAAATGGTCTTGTACACTAGGTAACATGAGTTAGCTACAAACAATTTATAATTAGTTTGACTTTACATTTCAATGGAATTCACATAAACAATAATAAAAAATTAAACTATATTTTATTTAAAAATTATTTTCAAGGATTCTAGTGATATTTAGAAAAAAAAAATGTGTTAGGTAACATAAATTAACTATACAAAATTTTTAATTAGTTTGACTTTTTATGTCACATGTACAATAATAGGAATTATAAAAAAATGGTTTCACTTCATTAAAGATTAAGATTAAAATATCTCGACCACTAGTAGTGATATCGAGAATTTTTCTTATATGTAAAAACATGTTAGCTAAAATTATTATAATTGGTTTAAATTTTATTTTAGTTTTCATAGACATACATTGATAATAATAATAATAATTAGGAAAATAATGATTATATTTTGTAAAGAAAAAATATTCCTAAGTAGTAGAAGGGAAAATTAGAAATTGTCTTCTACATTAGTTTAAATGAATTAGCTACAAACAATTTATAATTACTCTTAAATTTAATTTAGTGCACATTTGACATGCACTCGCAATAATAATGGGGAAAATGATAGTTATATTTTATTTTAAAAAAGACATACCAATATATAGATTATCATCTAGGTTAGGTAGAATGAATTAGCTACAAACATTTCCCTATTATTTTGATTAGTAAAGTTGAGATTCTTCATGGATTCACTTCTTTGCCATTTTGACATGTTTAATTTGAGAATATATCAAATGCACCTTACAAATTTTTACATTTGCCTTAACATACATATAGATATTCTTCCAACAAATTGTGTATGTATACTCATTTTATTATTATTATAAATTGCATTCACTTTAGAATCACTACAAACTTTACCTAATGATTTTCACACATTTTTAATCATATTTATCATTATTTTCTTAAAATTCATGTGGGGATAATTGAATTTGATTTGTATGATTTTGAGTGGATTTTTCCTTAATAGCTACTTATTCTCCTATTTTACAATCTAAATTACCTAGCTTCTCTCTACTTTCCTTCTTGTAATCAATAAAGTGTAGGGATCAAAGTTTCCTTTTTAAAATCGCTTTCACCTATTTATAGATTAGATCAAACATAGCAGAAAAAAAATCACCTACCTAGATAAGAAATGTGAAAAGTTAATTTAAGATTTTATTTATTTATTTTTTTAAATTTTTACCTATAACATTGCTACCATTGGCCATGCCATAATGTGTGAATAAAGTCTATGTCAAAGTAAATAGAAGTTAAATAAAATCTAATAGGAGAAAAATAAATTAAAAAATGGAAATTAGATTGTTTAGGTTTAGTGACCAAATTTTATTTAGTGTTTATTTTATATTCGTTTTTATTTTGTTTTTATTTTTTATTTGCACTAGCATGTTTCTCTCTTCTATTTGACAAAGTTTATTTGTATAGGAATTTAGAGTCACTTTAAAACCTATTTTAATTTAGTAAAAAAGAAAAAATGGATAATGGGAAAGAATGTAGATGACTTGTACATATTTTAACAAAATCAAATCACAATAGACCTCCAATTGTATAGAATGTCTCATTTTGTTTGATAAAATATGATATTCTAATGATCATTGGTTGTAATGTCCCCTTTCTAGCATTCATAGCATGATGTTGTCATTAGCCTATTTCCCCACAGTCCCATAGGCTAACTAGGACATTAAAGGGGCTTAGAGGCCATTTGGCCTAGACAGTTTCAGTTGCAGGTCTTTCTGAGGGGGTTCTGAGGCAACTTTGGGCATACTTACTATTTATAGTAAGTCATCTTGGACATGGCCGGACATTCAGTCACAGTGGTATGTCTATGGTAATTGTTTAAAATCGACAAGAAAACTTTTTATCATTGATAAGATTTATTATGCATTGATAAAGCCATTTTATAAAGTTAAATTTAAATATTTAACTTTATTAATGCATAGACTATAGTTTGTGGGAAATATTTAAATTAAAAGAGTTCCCTTTATTTTTATAACACACTGGAGACATAAGGTACATAAAGGGAGTTATGTTTTATCCCACATTGAGAAAACGAAGGAATGAGCTCTTGTGAGAACACTATAAAAGAAATGGAAGAGCTTTTTTTTGTATGCTTGGATGAAGATTAATGTTATGTTGTTGGATTTCTGATTTTCGGGCTTGGAGGATGAAATCCCTCTTTGCTAGCATTCTCTTCGCTGTTGGAAGACACAATCAGGAGGATCAATGGTGTTTTCACTTCAAGAAAAAAATTGGGTTTCATTTGGGGTGTTCGCATAAAGAAATTTACAAGGGTTTGAGGTGCAGATCTGAAGTTAGTTATTGCTATAGTGCTGCATGAACAGTATTTTTGCTACTGTCGGTATGAACAGTATTTGGCTACAGTACGGCGTGAACAGTGTTGGTGTCAAGTTTACTTTTTTTTTTCGGCTGATTAGAAATTTGGAAGGCTGCCGACTACATTTGCAAAATACTACGGCAACTAATTCCAGGTTTCTTCTGTCAAACTTTGATACTTTGCATAATAATTGTTGAATACAAGTCTGAATAGTTGTTGCAGCCTTTAAGGCAGCTATAAGTGCACATCTACATTTAAAAATCACCCTTTTTCAGCACATTGAAAGAGTTTCCAAATTTTTCATATATTGTTGAATGTGTGCCAAGTGTTTGTGAAAATGTTATGATGTGTATTATGCATTTTAATGTCACTTCATAGTTGTTCGTAAATCTACTCATTGGAAAGCAATTTATTGAGGAAATCAGCTTTATGAGTTTGCATACAAAGTCTTTGACAATATTCCTTAAGTTAAATTTCTACAAGTCAAAGTTCAAATCAGGGGAGGATATTACAGTGGTATCAGAGCTATAAGTCCTGCCATCCTGTGGAGGTCTTATAGGAAATTTGGAACTGGCGGATAGAGGGGAAAGTGTTTGATGAAATGTTAAAACACTAAAATCAGAGCATTTATGTTTGAGCATGCGACAGGGGCCTTATAATTTTTGCAATACCAGAGCAAGACAAAGTAGGAGTTCAGACCTGCAAAGCAAACAGTCTAGTTCATCGGTACAGGGGGGTATAGAATCCAATCATACAGACACAACGGAGGTATTCTTTGATCAAGACAGTAATATGGGTGACCGAGAAGACAGGAATACAAGGTTAGGTGGAGGCGAGAATGCCGGTCCAAAGCCTGGAGAGGAAAGATTCTTACAGTTATTAGAGACCTTGGTACAGGGTCAGCGAGTAGCAGAACAAAGGGCACAGGAACAAAATCAAAGATTGGATCTTATGATGCAGATGATGGCTCATCAAATGGGGTTGAATGCTAAAATGGGTGGAGGAAATAATCAGAATGGTAACAATCAGATGGGACACATAATGGAGATGAACAAGTTGGGAACAATTTCGGTCATGCACCCCAGCGAGCTAGGATAGTGAGTTCAAGGCCCATGATTCCTACATTTCCTCCTAGAGCTCCAAAGCAGCTCGTACTAGAGCCCCAGATTACTGATATACAGGACCAGTTGAGGAGAGATTAAGAAGCCGGAGGGCTAGATTTTACTGCTTCAATTACCTTTAGGGAGTATATGGATGTGCGGATGAAACATATGCCACGTGGACATGACAGGAACCAGAGCTATGAGCTACGAAAGAAAGTAGGGAGACTTGAGTGACCATATTATGATGGCTCAGGAAAGTCTATAGCAAGAGCTTGGGTTCAAAAGCTTGACACATACTTTCAATTGAACCCTATGCCCGAGGAAGAAGCTATTAAGTACGCAACAATTCATCTGGATGGGTTAGCACATGAGTGGTGGCATCATGGTATGGTCACTATGGGACATGCACATATTACCTCATATGTGGAGTTTACAGAGAGGCTGATTGAATGTTTTGATAGGAAGGATCTAGAACTCCATTTCAAGGAGTTAGCTCAGCTTAAACAGTGGGGATCATTGGAAACATACATTTCAGAGTTTCAAAAACTTGCAGTGTTAGTAACAGATGTATCTGAATGGAGGATACTAGTTCTATTTATGGATGGGTTAGCTGATCCGTTGAGAGGGTGGATTAAAGCTCTCAACCCTCCCACTTTGCAGGAAGCCATTAAGAAAGCTCGTGACATGGATTCCTCTTCATCTTCAAAAAATAAATTCCAGGCAAAGAGTTTCCCTTCAAGGAAAGATAAGGACAGGAAACCTTTTCATAAAGAGGTTCAACCAGCTAAGGAGGAAAGTAAGAGGTTGGACAATGAGACACTTAATGATCTCAGGAAGAAGAAGCTTTGTTTTCATTGCAGGGAGCCTTGGGATTTGTCACATAAGTGTCCATTGAAAGAAAAAGCTAAGCAAATGGAGTGCTTTTCAGCCGAAGAGTCAGTAGATGGAGATTTAGAGCAGTTGTGGGGCCCATTTGCCGTTGCACCAAAAGCCATGACTATTAGTGAACATGGAACACCACATAATTAACCACCTGTGGGCAGGGGAGCGCGTCGCATCACCCAACAATCTCCCCCTCGACGTGCATACCAGGTGCTTACACGGGTCGGGAAGGCACCGGGGAGATTTGAACCCATGACCAAGCCAAAACCAGGCTCTGATACCAATTGTGGGGCCCATTTGCCGTTGCACCAAAAGCCATGACTATTAGTGAACATGGAACACCACATAATTAACCACCTGTGGGCAGGGGAGCGCGTCGCATCACCCAACAGCAGTCATCTAAATTAGATGGAGATGATGATAGTTCTTCACAGGAGGAAGCACACGGTGATAGCACGATAGCTCAGTTGTCAAGTATACAGGAGGCCGTCACTTTCAGAGTTAGGGGAACCTTGGATGGATAGAGAGTTGTGGCACTCATTGATACAGGGGCGACACATAACTTCATTGATGAGAATTTTGTGACACGCAGAGGGCTACATACAGAGGAGCATAGGGGATTTAAGGTGATGGTTGTTGATGGCTTCAAAATTGAATGTACCAAGAAAATCTCCAACTTGCAACTTCGTTTGGGAGATTATGACATGACAGGAGATTTCTTTGTGGTCAACATTGGTGATCAGGATATGGTGCTTGGGATGAATTGGATGAAGTCTTTGGCAGAGTTTACATTTAACCTTGAGAAAATGGAAATGAGGTTTGAGGAAAATGGTAAGAAGATAGTGCTCAGAGGTTTTTCAGATGGGAGACTTCGAGTGGTGTCACTCAAGAGGATGCAGAGTTTCTTTAGACATGATCAGGTGCAGTGGGCAGCAGAGTTTAGAGTAATGCCTGAGATGACAGAGCAGCATAAACAAGAGTATCCACCTAATGTACAAAAAATAATAACCAAACATACTAAGGTGTTTGGTGAGATACCTCCAGGGAGACCCCCGGATAGGGGAATCAAGCATGTTATTGAATTAGAGGAAGGGGCTAAGCCAGTTATCATCACACCTTACCGCCATCCGAAGAGATGTAAGGATGAAATAGAAAAGGCAATTAAGGAGTTGATTGACATGGGGCACATATGGCGAAGCAAAAGTCCTTTCGCTTCTTCAATAGTATTGGTGAAGAAGAAGGGTGGTACAATGAGGATGTGCATTGATTATAGGGAGCTAAACAAGAAGACAATCAAGAACCGATACCCTATCCCGTGCATCGATGAGCTTATTGATGAATTGCATGGTGCATGCTACTTCTCCAAGATTGATTTGAGATCCGGCTACCATCAGATACGGGTTAGAGAGGTGGATGTGGAGAAGACAACTTTTAGATGCCACTATGGACATTTTGAGATCTTAGTCATGCCCTTTGGGTTGACAAATGCCCCTGCCACTTTCCAGTCCTGTATGAATAGAGTGTTCAGAGATCAGTTGAGGAAGTTTGTGTTGATATTTTTTGATGATATACTAATATACAGCCGTACTTGGGAGGAACATTTGAAGCATATTGATATAGTGCTCAGTATTCTAGAGAGGGAGTCATTATATGCCAAGATGAGTAAATGTGAGTTTGGGATGATAGAGTTGCTCTATCTAGGGCATATTATTAGTGCAGGAAGTGTTCGGGTTGACCTAGACAAGATCAGGGCCATTCTGGATTGGCCACCACCGAGGAACACTTCACAACTCAAGGGATTTCTTGAGCTTTGTGGGTTCTACCGCGCATTTGTGAAGGGATTTTCATAGATAGCAGCACCACTTACAGATTTGACATGGAAAGATAGTTTCAAGTGGTCAGAGAGGGCTCAAGATTGTTTTGACAAGTTTAAGGAGCTGATGAGTACATGAACTATTTTAGCCATTCCAGATTTCACTAGGCCCTTTGAGCTACAATGTGATGCCTCGGGAGAGGGCATAGGAGTTGTTCTCATGCAAGACAAACATCCCATCGCATATGAGAGTAGAAAATTATGAGGTGTGGAGAGAACCTACAACATCTACGATAAAGAGATGCTAGCAATCATGCACGTGCTAGCTAAGTTCAGGCAGTACTTAGTGGGAAGCCGGTTCACAGTAGAAACAGATCATAATAGCTTGAAACATTTCCTTGGACAGAACGACCTTAATGACAGACAACAGAAATGGGTGAGTAAATTACAGGCCTATGATTTCGACATAACCTATGTCAAAGGGAAGAAAAATATTGTTGTAGATGCTTTATCTAGAAGGCCTCATTTGCTTGTTGTTGGGATAGTCATGGATGATTGGAGAGAGATGATCTTGGCAGAATATGCTAAGGATAGTTGGGCATCTAGCATTATTGAGGGAGCTATTCAAGATAGTCG
The DNA here is from genome assembly GCA_028749045.1 of Cupressus sempervirens. NCBI lineage: Eukaryota > Viridiplantae > Streptophyta > Pinopsida > Cupressales > Cupressaceae > Cupressus > Cupressus sempervirens. The sequence continues at coordinate 987,850,408 of CM053787.1, read as the reverse complement.
ATACACTGTCATAAATGATCTGATCATCTACAAGGAAAGGATTTATTTAGTACCCGGGTCTGCTATGAAGCAAAAGATTTTGAGGGCATTTCATGATTCACCAATGGCAGGACATCCCGAATTCTTTAAGAAATATCGACAGGTGAGATAGCGCTTCACTTGGAAAGGACTCAAATCAGAGGTGCTTCAATTTGTGAGGGAATGCCCTGTGTGTCAGCGGAACAAACAGGAACATTCTTTTTCGGGTGGTTTACTAGAGCCCCTGCCCATACCAGAGAAGAAGTGGGAGAGCATTTCCATGGATTTTATCACAAGCCTCCCCAAGGCATAGGGTCGGGATTGTATCTTTGTTGTGGCAGACAGATTGACAAAATTTGCACATTTCTTTGCAATTTCGTCTACATATTCAGCAACACAAACAACAGAACTATTTTTTTGAGAGGTATTCAGACTACATGGGATACCACGGAGCATAGTCTGTGACAGAGACAGAAGATTTATGAGCCACTTTTGGCAGGAGTTGTTCAGGTTATGTGGAACAGAGCTCACTCCGAGTACTAGCTACCACCCCCAAACTGATGGGAAGATAGAGATAGTGAACAAATGGGTTGAGCGGTACCTTCGAAACTACATTGTAGGAGAGTAGAAGGCTTGGGTGAAGTGGCTACAACTAGGGGTGTACTGCTATAATACCTCTTTCCATATGTCTATTCAAATGTCCCCTTTTATGGCACTGTACGGGTATGATGCTCCTAATTTTTTGGATTTTTTATTTGGGGACAACAGGGTGCCTAAGGCCAAGGATACTTTGCAAGAGTGTCAGGACATTATGCGATCCTTGAAGGAAAATTTGCAAAAAGCACAAAATTAGCAGAAGCAATATGCTGATCAGCACAAGGTTGAGAGGTCTTTTGAGGTGGGAGATATGGTGTACCTCATGTTACAGCCGTATAGACAGTCCTCTCTCAAGAAGAGTGGAGCAGAGAAATTGAAACCACACTACTATGGACCGTTCAAAGTAATCAGGAGAGTGGATGAAGTAGCTTATGAGTTGGAGTTGCCTGCAGACAGTAAAGTGCATAATGTGTTCCATGTGTCACGCCTTAAGAAGGCATTGGGTCACAATGTGGTGCCTTCAGTAGTATTGCCACCTTGATGATGAGGGAAAGCTTATCTTGGTTCTCAAGGCCATACTTGACTCTAGGGAGAGGGTGCTTCGCAGGAGGACTATCAGGGAGTATCTAGTGAAGTGGAGGAACCTACCTGTCGAGGATGCTACTTGGGAAAATGAGCAGATATTGCAGCATCTAGAGCTGAAATTGCTTGAGGACAAGCAATTTTGGGAAGGGCGAATTGTAATGTCCCCTTTCTAGCATTCACAGCATGATGTTGTCGTTAGCCTATTTCCCCACAGTCCTGTAGGCTAACTAGGACATTAAAGGGGCTTAGAGGTCATTTTGCCTAGACAGTTTCAGTTCCAGGTCTTTCTGAGGGGGTTCTGAGGCAACTTTGGGCATACTTACTATTTATAGTAAGTCATCTTGGACATGGCCGGACATTCAGTCACAGTGGTATGTCTATGGTAATTGTTTAAAATCGACAAGAAAACTTTTTATCATTGATAAGATTTATTATGCATTGATAAAGCCATTTTATAAAGTTAAATTTAAATATTTAACTTTATTAATGCATAGACTATAGTTTGTGGGAAATATTTAAATTAAAAGAGTTCCCTTTATTTTTATAACACACTGGAGACATAAGGTACATAAAGGGAGTTATGTTTTATCCCACATTGAGAAAACGAAGGAATGAGCTCTTGTGAGAACACTATAAAAGAAATGGAAGAGCTTTTTTTTGTATGCTTGGATGAAGATTAATGTTATGTTGCTGGATTTCTGATTTTCGGGCTTGGAGGATGAAATCCCTCTTTGCTAGCATTCTCTTCGCTGTTGGAAGACACAATCAGGAGGATCAATGGTGTTTTCACTTCAAGAAAAAAACTGGGTTTCATTTGGGGTGTTCGCATAAAGAAATTTACAAGGGTTTGAGGTGCAGATCTGAAGTTAGTTATTGCTATAGTGCTGCATGAACAGTATTTTTGCTACAGTCGGTATGAACAGTATTTGGCTACAGTACGGCGTGAACAGTGTTGGTGTCAAGTTTACTTTTTTTTTTCGGCTGATTAGAAATTTGGAAGGCTGCCGACTACATTTGCAAAATACTACGGCAACTAATTCCAGGTTTCTTCTGTCAAACTTTGATACTTTGCATAATAATTGTTGAATACAAGTCTGAATAGTTGTTGCAGCCTTTAAGGCAGCTATAAGTGCACATCTACATTTAAAAATCACCCTTTTTCAGCACATTGAAAGAGTTTCCAAATTTTTCATATATTGTTGAATGTGTGCCAAGTGTTTGTGAAAATGTTATGATGTGTATTATGCATTTTAATGTCACTTCATAGTTGTTCGTAAATCTACTCATTGGAAAGCAATTTATTGAGGAAATCAACTTTATGAGTTTGCATACAAAGTGTTTGACAATATTCCTTAATTTAAATTTCTACAAGTCAAAGTTCAAATCAGGGGAGGATATTACATTGGTTAGATGATAAAATATTTTGGAAATGGTTTCAAAGATTGGGGCTACAAATAAATGGAGGCTCAAGATTAATATATGGGAATCAAGAGCTATAATAGATTAGACTTATCATGGCCTAGTATTATGAAAAATGGAACATGAATGAGAAAGAGATAGAACACTAGGGATGAGGGGACTATCTTTCCCTAAGATCAAACCTTGTCCTCATATACCAAGGGTATTGGGGTGTTGGTGAATAAAGGAATATAAAGTTTCTAAAATCCTGTTAGTGTCAACATGTCATATTTCTGAATAGTTGTATCTAAGGTCTATTATGTTATTCTTCCACCCCAAGGGGCTAGGTTGATGAGACTCTCAATGAAATCCTACGAACATAATGTTTTCTTGGGAAGCATTAGTAGTAATTAGAAGATGGACAACTAACCCTAGGGCCACGTGCCCCTAATGAGGACACCATTGATAAGACATATGGAATGTCTCACCAAAATATTGGATGAGACAATACATCATCTTTCCCCATTTTTTTCCTATTTTGTTGTTTTTTTCCTCGCGCTCATTAGGCATAAGTAAAATGACCAAATTTTTCAGGTTTAGCTTCATAGAGATTTATTAATTGGCTATCAAGTAATATGGTCCAATTCTATTACCATGTTTTCTCAAATTTTAAGTTGTATATCTTTTTTATGGTAAATGATCCTTGTTTCTTTTGTATGTTTGTAACTATCCCAAATAGCTTCCTAGGGGTGATACATGAAAAACTACATTGTAAAAGGGGTCTAACATCAGTTACACATGATACCTTTTTTTTTTAAATCACAAATGGGAAAACATGTCATATATTTTTATTTTATCATTCTTTTCCAGCTTAATATTTGATTCTTTGTAGTCATTATATGGTGTGAGTATATATTTTTTCACTATTGAACCACTTGTTTTGTCTATGTAATGTGACCTTGTTGCATCTGCATACAAATTTATCATTTTTCATGGGTATGGTTGTCCCTTCTATCTATGGATAGACTATTTTGGCCCTTTCTACCACGTACATGATTAATGTATCCATAAAGATCATATTTGAGTTAGATTTATTTTCTTCTCGTAGTGCAACCATCACTCTATTCTAGTTGGAATTTAAACTCTAATGTAAAATATGAGTTATACTAACTCCATAAAAGGGATTTTTTAGATATTTCATGGACTCTTTCAATATTCATTTGCAATGATTATGCTTTAAATTAGTATTTTCCATATGCCTTATAGTCATAAATTATCAACTTTATCTTTTCTCACTATTATATTGGCTTGTGAACTTCATGTGCTCTGAAATAAATGTTTCTTTATAGGTATTCCAATTTATATGTTCAGGCCTATTAACAAGAAACCTAGAAGAAATACAATGTTGAACCAAAACTTTCCAAGCTTCATGTCTAGTAATGACATTTATAATCCATTTGGCATAAAGAGCAAGGCCTTGATTCTGAATGGAAAGAAGGCCAAGACCTCCAAAATCTTTGGGGAGACAACAAAACTCGCAAGCCACTCTGTGAAAGCTATGATGGTCAGAACTAGAAGCCCAAAGAAAGTCACAGAGCAATCACTCTAATTTAAAATAAGAGGCTTGGAAGGAGCCCAACAAGAAGAATAATAAACATGCATAGCCACCAAGACCTTTGAGAAAATCTAAAATTTCATTGCAAGAGAAAGTGGTTTAGTAAGCCGATAGTCAAGCTTCTTTTCAATCTTGATAAGCACATCATTTCACAAATCAACTAGCAAAGCTTGGAGGGAAAATGGGTTTCCCAAAAAGTGAAAGATCTCCCCATACATGACCCATTTCCATTCAAACTAGTCAAGCCATGGTAAAGTAGGAAGAAAAGATTGCTAATAATAGAGTGTTTTGTGCCATTGAATAGTAGAGCCAGAGGCTTGACAAAATGCGTCCAAGCATTGCAAGGCATTAGTGATGTTTTCCTCATCCTCCAAAAGAGTGAGAAAGGAATCATCAACAAAGTTTCCATTGACCAACTGAGAGGAGGAATCTGGCAAGGAAATGCTACAAAGAAAACTAGAAGAAATGAAGTGGGCTAGCAAGTAACCAAATCCTTTAGTTGTGAGAACATTTAAAGTTAGATCCATAGGGAAAACCTTCCAAATGGAGTGAAAGAGCCCAAAGTGTTCAGATTGAGAGCTATTGATAGTAATACAAGCATTAGTATCTCTACAAACTAAAGAAAATTGGGACTGAAACCAAGAGCTTGAAGTATAGCCAAGATGAAAGGCCATTCAATCTGGTCATAAGCTTTAGCAAAATCAAATTTCAAAAACACAGAAAACTGATTGGATTTGTGAGCCCACTCCATGCCTTCCTAGATAGCAATGATGTTGTCAAGAATATACTTGGACTTAATAAAGCCAATTTTTTCTAGTTCCATAATTTAAGGTAGGAGATGGCAGATTTTGAGAGAAATTTCCTTAGCAATAATCTTATAGGACATATTAAGAAAAGTAATGAATTGTCAATTACAAATATCCTTAGAATCTCTATCTTTAGGTATGAATTTGATGTTTCCTTTGTTGATAATAGCTCCTAGAATCTTAGAATGAGAGGCTTCAAGATAAACTTTGTCCAAGTCAGGACCAATAGACTCCCAAAGGTGTTTGTAAAATTCATACAGAAACCCATCACACTCGGGGGATTTGTCATTAGCTATGGAAAAGATAGCCTCCTTAAGGTCTCAGATGTTGAGAAGTTGCTCACACAAAGCATGTTGCTCCACCGCTAGGCAGTTTGGAGTAACAATAATAAACTTTTTGAGGGCTTCCTCTCGAACAACCAAATTTCCCTACAAAGAAAACACATTTTTATAGTGGTGAACAAAATCTTGCAAGATGTCATGGAGACTAGAGAAAGCATAATTGCCTTATTTGATCTTTTTAATCCCAAAATTGGTATGATGGGCTCTAAGAACCTAGAAAAAATCTTTAGAAGCCTTATTGCCAACCTCCAACCAATAGAGGAGAGCTTTGATTTGGGCCCCTCAATAAGCATAATTATTTGCAACCTTCTTGTCATGAGAAGTTTGGCAAGCTAAATTTGCAAATCAACATCAAAAGGGTTAAGGGTGAGGGTTTTAGAAGCTTTTCTGAGAGCCATGGTAGTGGATTCATAAGACATCATCCAAAAGCTACCAACTATCACCCATAAATGCATAGAAATCTAGTTGTTCTGGTAACAACATCATTCCACCACTTAATCCAACTTGTTTAAGAGTGTGAACATGGCTCCAAATTTTAGAACATAGGATATGAGCAAATAGTGGAAGCATGCATCAACATTGACATATTGAGGAAAACTGAGTCCTGACAACAGACTGGACAACTATATGCCAAGACATGGAAAAATAGATGGGATAGTGGTCTGATAACATCACATCTAGCAAAGGAATGCCAAGTAAATCTTGATCCTTAGAAAAGGAGAAAACATATTGTGCAGTAATCATAGCATGATCAAGACATTTTAAAGTGCGGTCAAAAATAGCTTAAAAGTTAGACTAAGTGTGCTAGACGTCATTATGCTAGTGGTGGTTAGTATTGCGATCATAAAGGCCCAATTTATTACTCATGTAGTACCAGGCTTCCCTTTCCCCAGCTGTCTAGCGAAAAGGCAAAATGTCATCTTTCTTAAAGACCAACTCAACCATATTGAAATCACCACACATAACCCATGTAGTTGGAGGCATGTTGTTAGCCATCTAGCCCCATAATTGAGATCTTTCCACAACATCATTGGAAGCATAAACATTAACTACTCTAAAGGAATGATTGTTGATAGAAAGAAAAAGCCAAATTATTTTGTGCATGGGGTCAAAACCATGTGAAATAATAGAAGAATGAAGATGAGCTAACAAAAGAGTAACTACACCACCTCTACCAGTTTCGTGCTAAGAGGAAAACATATTGTCATTTGGCCAAATGACATGACATATAGAGGAAAGTATAAAACTAGAAATTTTAACCTCTTACATGCAAAGAAAATCTAAATTACCAACTCTATGATGGGTATCCCTAACATAGTACTTTCTAGAGAGGTCAATAAGACCTTGTGCATTCCATGAAAAAAATTTCATAAAAAATCTTCCATATCTTCCTCGTCCTTGAGAGAGGAGTAACTATTTTGCAAGAAAGTTGAAACTTGATTAAAGCCAAAAAGAAACTCCTCTAAATAGCCCATAATTTCTCCTCTGGTTTCTTAGCATGTCCAAGGGGACTGCTGGAATGCCACACATTCTAAGTCACAATGGAGGAGGCAACAAAAGGAGTGTGAATCACAACAGAAGTGGTAGCCCTTGTGGCCGCATTGATCCCTTGTGAACTACCAAGGTCTGAAACTTGAGAAACACCAAGATTTGATTATGGAAAAACTATTGTGGACCCTACAATGGCTGGGGTTTGGGCTCCAATTGCAATAGGAGGAACCAAAATGACAACTGCATATGACTGTTTAGGAACTAAGGGAGTCTTTCCCTTGTGCCAACAATAGTCCATTTGTCTTTTTGTTTCCCTTCTATAGGTTTGCTGGGGGCCTTCTTAGGTGGGGGTTTAACCTTGGGCATAGCCAAAGGGCAATTCCTAATCTTGTGTTCCACTAACTAGCACATTTTAATAGGTGTTGGGCAAGTTCAAATATAGCACCTTCTAAGAGAAGGTTTGAGAACCAATCTGTATCCCCATAGAATCCTTGATATCCTTGGAGAGATCAACCTCAATGCACACAAACTTTTGAGTATGAGCATTGAAAAAAAATCATGTTCCTTTATAATAACTTTTCCAAGAGTATTGGCAATGGACTCGATAAAAGGCCAACATGGAAAAGGTAAACCCAAGAACTCAACCCACAGAGGAACCCTAAACCTTTTGTTGTCAGAGACAGTGAAGTCTCTCAACTATTTTTGAAAAATAAGCAGGGAGGAATGCATTGACCAAGGGCCATTATTAAAAATAGCATCTGCCTGAGATAGTTGGCAAAATGAAATTAAAAAAAAATTGGTTAGGTTTTGCACAAAGTCAAGGTGAACTGCATGAGGGGTCCAACTCTTTTTAACCCATCCTTGAAGCATAGCTTTAGGAGGAGTCCTATCCACAACATACACTATCAAGTTATGTCATTCTAACCAATCACAAGTAGCATCAAATTATTGCAAGGGAAGGATAATATCAAGATTACCTTGTCAAAGACCTTCAAGATAAATTGCAAAGATATTTGTTCAATGGAGGCACCATGGCTTTTCGAAGAAACAACATGAACACTTGTATCAACAAGTTGGTCACCATTGGCTGGGCCATTATAAACTAGCCTAAAAACTCTCGCACTAAATGTGGTTTGATAGGTGGAAAACATAGAAGGAGAGCTTAGAAAGAGAATTTTATGCAAGAAAACTCAAAGAACACATGAAAACCTAGCAGAGTGAAATATCCCATTCATTATAAATTATTTTTTATAGAGAAAATTTCTAAATATCACTACTATCGATACATGAGAAATATTTTTTAATAAAATATTTGGCATTAATTTCTTGAGATGGAAATATTTATTTTTCTAATCAACTGTGTCATATTCATTTCATCATACAAAGCATTCATTGTTCTCTAATAAATAATTTTATTTATTAGATGACTTATGTAGCCACTATCCTTTTCTAATGTTGATTTCAATTAGTAGCTAATCTGGTGTGTCACTTTGAAGTGTTTTGTTGGCTTATTATCTAGATCCATTTCTATTCACAATAACAATAATAAATTTTTTCATTATTTATAATTTTGTCTCTCATGTTACTCATTTCATACGACTTTCCAACCCCACAATAGCATTGGAAATCCTTTTTTTAATGATAAGAGAATTGGTCACGAAGAAATAAGTGATAAATAAGATATATTTAATATCTTGGACAACATACCTTGTCTAAAGCTATAGTGGCCAAGAAGGGTTGGTTTGACTCGAAACAAAACCTCTCCACAAAATTTAAGTGGAGAACATCTGAGGAAGGTTTAAGATGGTCTATGTAGTTATATATTTTTGACTAGTGTGATTTCATTTTTGAATTTGTAATGTTATAGTAAATTAAATATTAAATAGTCCATGGGACAATCTGTCTATTTAAAAAATGTTTTGTTTGTCTACTATTGAAAATGAGTTTCTTTAATTCATTAATAGATTATTTTTTGAAAAGACTATTCTATGATGCAAACATGAAGACATTAACATAGTTTCTTATAACGCCAATGAAGTGTTTTTAGAATCAAAGTATAGAAAAGTAAAGGAACGCATTTTGCAAGTTTATTTGGCCATGTCCACCTCTTGGTTTCATGTTAGAGGTAATTAGAATTAGTTAAACAATAAGAATTTTAGATCTCAACATGATATAGGACTTTATAAATACTTTTGAGAGAAATACAAATAGTATTGATATTGTCAATATAGTATTTCATTCTTCCCAAACAAATAGCACTTGTCAAAATTATTATAAAATACTTTTATCTATTATAAAATTATTATAAAATAGAACATTTAAATATATTTCATTTACTCATCCATCCATGATTATGATATTATGAGAACCTTCAGTTTCATAATTGGTACATGTGTATTTTATTTATTTATTTATTTATTTCTCTCTAATGTATACCCAAGAAAAGTAAGTCCATTTGTTAACTTGAAATGTCTTTTCTAAATATTAAATTGTCTTCTCTGTGCTAAACAAATTTGCTACATTCTATTTCAGATTAAGCTTTACAGATACCATGTCGCTATCTATTACCCTTAATTTTTTTTGTAAGTGAAAAATTTATCAATCACAAATGTAGTGTTTGTACATGTTAGACAAATAATAGGTGGCAATATTTGATTCCTATAATTAGCATCCCATTTCAATGGTACATCATTTCTGGTAAGAATAAGACAGGTGATCACATATAGGCAATTGACACATGTCATAAATTTCCATTGAATATTAATTTCATCCTAGTTAGTTGTGGCCCCAAATTTGGGTAAAGTGATTTAGAAGGAAGGTTAGTTTGGTCATATAGTTAGACATAATTCTTAGCAGTTTCCTATCCCACGTCTTCAATGGGGCAATCTCAGCATGTCAAGTATGGCAAAGTTTGTGTGAAGTTCATTGTGCATACTGGAAAGAATAGAACATAAAAGATAAATAGAAAAAGCAAACACATGATTTTATTGTGGTTCACCGCAAATTGTGTCTATGTCCACACTACAAGGAAGATCTCTATTAATGTAAATGTCTACACTTTACATCATAGCTGTAGCTCCAGCTCTTCAAATACAAGGCTTAATAATGAATCTCCAATACCAATATATAGAGTCTTGAAAGAAATGAAGAGACAAACAATTGGAGGGAAAAGATAATAAAATGTAAATAATAAAAGGAAGACTATTGGGATTCACATATACACCCAAAAAACCCCCACTTGAAGTCCAACTACTATAATGTATGAGTCTCCCCTGAATCCCCTACTGTTATTTCTTTACAACACTAAGAGAAGCTCGACAGAATTCAAACTTCTCTAATGGAACAACTTTTGTAAGTGCATCTATTGAATTCTCCTTGTTAATCTTCAAGACCTGCAGTTTTCCCTCCTTGAGTTTACTTCAAATTAAATGATACCATACCTCAATATGCTTAGTCTTGCTATGAAACACTACATTTTTGGCTAAGTCAATGGCACTTTTACTATCACAATACAAGGTCAATCCTTGTTCAGGACAATCGAAATCACCAAATAGACATTGCAACCAAATCAACTCTTTTTCTCCCTCAGTGAGAGCAATGTATTCAGCCTCAATAGTAGAAATTGAGACCACTTGTTGCAACTTCGATGACCAACTGATCACTGCTCTAGCAAAAGTAAAAACATAAGTAGTAGTAGATCTTCCATTGTTTGAATTTCTTGATATATCAAAATAAGTATAACCTTTAAGTGACGTGTCTTTACCACCAAAACACAATTCAAAATTAGGAGTGCCCTTAAGATATCTTAAGATCCACTTAACTACATCCCAATGTTGTTTACCTAGATTACTCATAAATCTACTGACAATCCCCACTACTTGGGCTATATCTGGATGAGTGCAAACCATTGCATACATAAGACTAAACACTACTGAAGAATATGAGATTTTCTTCATGTAGTCTTGTTCTTCTTGTGTCTTGGGACACATGGCTAAAGAAATTTTGAAATGATCAGTGAGAGGAGTGCTGATCGGTGTGGCATCTGCCATGCCAAATCTTTCTAGTACCTTGAGAACATAGTGTTCTTGAGAAAGCTTTATTTCCCTCTTATGTCTATCACAGATAATGTCCATGCCAAGTATCTATTTTTTTGCTCCTAAGTCCTCCATGGAAAACTTTTTTGACATCTTTTCTTTCAATTCTAAAATCAACTTCATAGATGAGCTGGTGGCAAGCATGTCATCAACATAGAGCAATAAAAGAATAAAGGAACCATCAAGTAACTTCTTGTAGTAGACACATGGATCACATTCACACTAGATGCAATTATTTTCTGTCATGAATCGATTGAACTTGAGGTACAATGGCCTCGAAGCTTGCTTGAGACCATACAAGCTCTTCCTCAATCTACAATATAAGTTTTCATTACCATGTTTAATAAATCCCTCAAGCTGCATCATGTCGATTTCTTCATTCAGATCACTATGGAGAAATGTTATTTTGACATCCAATTTCTCAAGCTCAAGATCATGAGCAACAACTAAACCAAGAATAGTTTAGATTGTAGTCATCTTGACCATAAGAGAGAAGATTTCATTGAAATCTATGCCCTTTTGCTAATCCAAACCTTTAACAACTAGCCTAGCTTTATACCACTTTCGATTTTCTCCTTCATCTTTTAACTGATAAATCCATTGATTTTTGAGTGCTTTCTGATTTGGTGGCAAAGGAACCAAATCCTAAGCTTTGTTTTGCAATAGAGAATCCATCTCTTCCTGGATCACTACCTCCCATTTGTGAGAATTTGATGCTTTGTGTGCTTCTTTGAAGCTTGTTGGTTCCACTTGGTCTAAAAGAAAAAGTTTTGGCTCTTCTTCTCTAGTGTACAAGAGTTCATAATCAGAGAATCAGGTAGGAAGCCTTCTCTTTATCTAGAGAATGTCCATTTTCTTTATCTAGAGAGTTTTGGAGTTCAAACTTACTATCTTTTGAAGATGTGTAATAACTCTTCTTATAATTAGAGTGATTAATATTTGAATGCACAATCCCCATATTTGAATTACTACTATGAGAGTGACTTTGTTCACTTGGAAATTGAGCTCTAGCTTCAAGATGACTCATGGGTGAAGTTAACCCAGAATGCAAATCATCTAATTCTCCTATAGGTCTGACAGTAGTGTCACCCAATTCATGCCAAATGTGACTGTATGGTGATAGGGAACCTGTGGTTGAGTGTTACAAAGACCTTAATTAGAGAGATCATAGCATTTACCCTTGGAAGTGGGGAGACCAAGTTGATAGTGGTGCCTAGGCTCGGTGTGAGGGATTTTTTTTGAGTGAGAATGCACTTCATATATGTGCGCAGGAGACTAATGAACCCATAGTTGAAATTATTCAAGTTGTCCATGCAAATTGTGAGTTATTTCAAGTCTATTTCCATAGTGATGCCATGTGTCTCCATCCGTAGGTAGGTGCAGTTTAATTCTTTGGTCATGCTGGCAACCCAAGTCAATATTTTTTTGTTCTCTAGTCTAATGGAAAGTGAGCTCCTCATGCAATGGTTTCTCTATTGTGGTGGCATCCTACTCACCCAAATATGCATCTAAATTATTAGTTGCAATTTGTTTGTACCTAATATGGACGTGGTTTTAAAACTTTTAATTTGTGTTTTCAAACCACTTTGAACCTCAATTCAAAGTGGTTCAAAGTGGTTTAGTGGTTCAAATTAGCCATCCTACAGGTTCAACACAAGAAAAATTTAGAATGGTCCTAAGGGTTCAGAGTGTAATTATTCAAATGCTCAATGTTCAAGCTAGAATTTGAAGCTCAAAGGTTAAAGATATGAATCAGTTTGAGAGTAAAGGTTCGACAAGTAAAGAATTTAAGATGTAGAAGAAAAGATAAAAAATTTACATACTTCTTGTGACTCAACATAGGTCGGTTTAAAAGTGTCAAAGTATAGAAGCTCAGAGTGCAAAGCCTAAAGTATAGAATTGACAGGTTCAACTAGTTCAGATATTCCCATAATGCAATTTAAAATGGTTCAAGAGTAGTGAGATGAATTCAATGGTATTATAGGAGGATTTTAAGAGCATGAATCTTTAAAATATATAAAATTGGGATACCAATGGTTTACATATAAAAGTATCAAGCCTCCATGCAAAATTTGCAACCTCCCAATTCTAAGCCAACTGTGACCTCCATTGATGGTATCATTCATTCACTACTGCAACATATTCAAGTAGCTCGTGAGACATAGATAGACTGAGAATAAACAATGGGAAGTATCTTAAATTGAAGAATCATGTAAACTATTTGACAAAATGTGTTAAAGGTAAGAAGTAGACATCTGCATATATCAGGTTCACCAAGGAAGAATTTTCATCATGATCCAAGGAAGAATCGGTTGCCAATTTTTCCAGGATTGAGCATTCAGACACCTGGTTCAAGTTATAAAGCAATAATGTTGGATTAACATGAAAATATACCACCATGTGCAAGTTTTGTGCTCAATTTCAAAATCAAGATCAATAAGTTATATTCATTATTTGATGAACATTCAAAGCCCATTGCACCCAAGATGAAGACTACGCATTATCAATGATTGTGGTGAATAGCTAATGGAGACACATGGAAATATAAAGATTTGAATGCTCTTTATGGTCTAGTTCAACTGTGAAAATTGAGGAGGAAGAATGAAGCTCCATGGTCCAAAGTGATGAAGTGTATGTAAATACAACTTATGCTCAAGCTCAATGAAAGAGAGGTTGATCTCTCATCGGGTATGTGGAACCGTAGGCCAATACACAACTTTTGTGCATCATGTACCAATAAAGTAACTGGAGTCTGTGACAACAAAGAAGTAGCAATGATGAATGTGGCCATGACTCATAATAGAAGACATTAAAATGATCATTGATGGCTAAGAAGATTAAGCTCACATTTTGAGGACCTTTAGTCCAATTTGGGATTGACAGTTTCATTATTTGTCAAATAGCACATGGGTATCACTAGTTACATTTGAAAAACTTGTTGAAATAAGATGGCATAGATATGGAGATCACAGGTTGAAGTATTTTTTATAACAATGATGAAGCATGGAGCCACTAATCGTATGGTGAGGTTGTTGATGGAAATCGGGAATAAATTTTGATCCATACAACAAACGAGTTCAAATTTATAGATTGATAGTTACCTCGGGTTGTGGAATCAATGGTTTGAAAGTTGCTTGCAATGAAATGCAATCCCTGGAGGATAGAAGAGCCTTGTTAATTTCTCCAAGATTGAGAAGATAAACTCTATTGTGTTATGCAATTTAGTGTGCCCTTCTTGGCAGTGACACTCATTGAGAAATGAGATGGACTCTTGAATGTGGCAATCAATGATAATTAAGCCACTGTTGCATTAGAATGAGAAGTTTACTATCAGAACAAGCCATGGGTTTTAGAGGCGATTGTGAAGAAATGGCAAGACCCATGGAATTCTCCCACACACATATATGAAGACCAGGTCTCTTTTAAATGTTAGCAGCATCACATACATGATCAAACCACAATAATTGAAGGTACAAGGCATCCATTGAGACAAAATTGGTCAAACCTCCTTAAACTTGAGATGTAGGACATACATATGAATTATTTGTCAAAATGCTTGAATGCCAAACTCAAAGTTGTGGTACTCAGGAAAAGGGTTGGAATTTTTTATGACAGGTCACAATGAAGAGAAATGCACAAATGGTGCAAGTAAACTATTTGATCAAATATGAATAGCCACGGCGTCTTCCTAGTGTGAACCCTTTGCAATGTGTCAAAAACTATTGACATTGATGTTCTTGTAATCAATGTGGTGATATGAAGAAACAAAGGGGTTGACTCCTCTAATTAAGAATTAGAGAATACATTTAAATGAAATAGAATAGAACTAAGTACAAAAAAAAAGCTATGAAAAACCTTAGAGATGTGGTGAAGAGAAGGCGTGATGTCGGTAAATAATGACATGTGGATGCTCCTTTAAATATATGTTGTTTCTTATTTCCTAACTGAATATAAATCTAAATTTCATGTCCCCTATTCAAATAATTAAAAAAAAAAAAAACTTTGTTAAGGCAGGCAGGCTCCAAAAAGGTGAAATTTCAGAAAAAGGGGCTAATCTTTGGAAACCAATGGACTAATAAATAAATTTTTTATTAAATTATATTTTATTAACCCCTCTTGGACATGAGTTAGGGTTATGCCCTCTTTAAAAGTGGTTTGGAGGCATTTTGGGCTCATTCTACATCTTGATTCTTGCTAATTTTCTTGTTGTTCTTCAGAGGCTGCCAAACCTGTGGAGAAGGAGACCCAAGAACGGGAGTTTTTAGGTTTCCAGGAAGGATAAGGATGGGAGTTTGAAGCCATTCCATGTGCATGCTCATACAGAGTTTGCCTTTGTGCTGAATAGTGCCGATTTGGGTGTTTTCGGGGTTGTTTTTGATTTGAGTTTGGGTTTTCAGCTGAGTGTTTCATATCAATTTGGTTTGCTGCTGTATTTCAGACTTTATGATGTTAAAATAGAGGTGAATATATGTATTGGGTCGTGATTAAACTTCTGAGATAGTTTATGAGTGTGTTGTGGTGTTTCCGGGCATTTTTGTGTTAATTTCCGGAGCCCGGTTGAGCATAGTTTTGCCCTACATTTGTGAGCTGTTGTGTAAAGGCTATAAAAATCTAGAAATGTCATTTTGTAGGCTGTTATGCTGCTGAAATTTCTGTAAAAATGTCTATTTTCAGATTTATTAATAATTTGTGAAGTTGTGAAGTTTTTGGCACTAATTTGGACATACCCGATTTGGGTTTTATTGGAAAATTGGCAGATCTTTGTAATATTGGTTGTTTGATTTTAAAAGTTCTGATTTGAGACTGGAAATATCATAAAAAAATTAGTAAAGGGACATTACAGTGGTATCAGAGCTGTGATCTTGCCAGCCTGAGGGTTTGTAGAAGTTGCATGTTAGTTTTAACAACTACCCAGATCTTGCATGTCAAGTTTTGATAACTACCCAGATCTTGCATGTCATATTTTATGATTGCATGCAACTAAGTGAAAGAGAAAAAAGATATTTGCAGCGAGAAAAGAATAAAGAAATTTTGATCAAACCCCCTGTTGAAAGAAAAAGTACAAAATCCAAGGAAGAAAAAGGTATGGCTAATCCAGATGAGATGGCAAAGAAATTCTTCCAAGACATCCAAAATACTCAGAAGCAAACAGTGGATGGTTTGGTGGAAACTAGAGAGGCTTTGCGAATATTGACAGAAAAATTACAAGGAATTGCATCTATTAATGAGAAAGGGAGCACTTTAGAGGAGCCAAGAAATGGGAGATCCACACCATCTAAATCAACCAAATCTATTTTCTTGCCTGCAGATGAGCCACCAGTACCAAATCCAACCATTAATCCAGTGGAAGAGGTTACAGGTAATTTGATTACATTAAGAGCTACTTACAATGGCTTAGATTATGACTTTCGTAGTTCAGTTCCTTTTAGAGAATATGTGGATATGATGAACGCTTTGATGCCCAAGAAAGAGAACAGGAGGGAGCATGACACAAGTGGAAGAGAGCTCAAAAATAAAATAAGCAAGTTTACAGCACCTACTTTTGATGGAACAAATAAAATTTCAGCTAGAGCATGGCTACAAAAATTACAAACTTTCTTCACACTTAACCCCATGACAGAGAGTGATGCTATTCAATTTGCAAGTCTACACTTGGAAGATGCAGCCTATGATTGGTGGTATCATGGAATGACTACTCAAGGTCACGATCAGGTAACTACATTTGAAGATTTCAGTCAAAGGGTGATAGATAGATTTGACCTCAAGGATGATGAAGAGTACTTTAAAGAATTGTCAAAGTTGAAGCAAACCAAATCAGTTAATGAGTATATAGAAGAATTTCAAAAGGTGGCTGTTATGGTACCTGATATGAGTGAAAAGAGGACCGTTTATCTTTTTCTTGATGGTTTAGAAGATTCTGTTAAGGGTTTGGTTAAGGTTTTCTCACCCTCAACCTTACAGGAAGCTATCAAAAGAAGCTTGCAACTTGAAACTTGCGTGCCTATGAAATCAATCACTAATCAAAAACCCCCAAATCTTTGGCAACATAAGGGAAATTTTCAGAAAAAGACTTTCCCAACACTACCACCAAAAGATGTGACAAATGTGGCAAAAAAGAAGGTAGATGAAGAGACTAGGAGTGAATTACAAAGGAAAAAGCTTTGTTTTACTTGTAGAGAACCATGGGTTCCAGGACACAGATGTTTGGGGAAAGGTCAAGTGCACTATATTGAAGTTGCTTCAGAATCTGATTCAGATGAGCATGAGGAATTTCATGATACTAAGGAGGAGGTAGAAGAAGAGAAAGTAAAAGAAATCAGCAAGGATGGCACTTTAGCAGCATTATCAGGAGTCCCAAGATACCATCCATTATTGAATTCGAGGGGTACTAGCAAGGCAAAGGTTGACTATTCTTCTTGATAGTGGGGCAACTCACAATTTTATTGATGAGGGATTTGTCATGAAAAGAGGGCTTAAAGCAGAAGATTTTGAGGGATTCAATGTTACTGTAGCTGATGGATTCACTATGCCTTGCACACGGGTGGTGAAACAACTCAAGATGACCTTAGGAGATTATGAGTTATGTGATGACTTCTATGTGGTTGGTATTGGGGAGACAGATCTTGTATTGGGTGTTCAATGGTTGCACTCTATCGGAGGCTATTATATGAACCATCAAACTATGGAGTTTAAATTTCATTCCAATGGGAAAGAAGTCATATTGAGAGGGTTATCAAATGGATCACCTAAGGCGGTCTCTGCAAAGAGGATGGAGAGGACTTTTTGAAGGGGACAAGTAACATGGGCAGCAGGAGTCATAATCCAACCAACAAGCTCTCCAAAGAATCAAGGTAATTTCCATTTTGAAATTAAAAATATTCTTGATAAGCATAGTATAGTTTTCAATGATTTGCCTCCAGGATTACCACCAGATAGAGGTTTTGAGCATGTTATAGAGTTAGAACAGGATGCCAAACCAGTTATAACAACCCCATACCGCCATCCAAGAGGTTATAAGGAAGAAATTGAAAAAACTATTAAAGAACTCCTGGACATGGGATTCATAAGGCCTAGCTCTAGTCCATTTGCATCATCTGTAGTACTTGTCAAGAAAAAGGATGGTACAATGAGAATGTGTATAGACTACAGGGCTCTAAACAAGAAGACCATAAAAAATAGGTATCCCATACCACACATAGATGAACTCATTGATGAGTTACATGGTGCTGTATACTTCTCAAAAATTGACTTAAGATCAGGCTACCATCAAATCCGAATGAGGAGTGAAGATGTGGAAAAGACTGCTTTCAGATGTCACTATGGGCACTTTGAATTTCTTGTTATGCCATTTGGACTCACTAATGCACCTACAAAATTCCAATCTTGTATGAATAAGGTATTCAGTCAGCATCTTCGAAAATTTGTTTTGGTATTTTTTGATGATATCTTGATATACAGTAAAACATGGGAAGAGCATCTAAAGCACATAGACACTGTTTTGGGAATCTTGGAGCAGCAATCCTTCTATGCTAAGCTATCTAAATGTGAGTTTGGTTTGACAAAGATCCTATATTTGGGACATATTATAAGCTCTAAAGGAGTACAGGTTGATCAACAAAAAATCCAGGCAATTTTGGATTGGCCTCCACCCACTAATCTTACACAGTTGAGAGGTTTCTTCGGGTTGTGTAGCTACTATAGGAGATTTTCCAAGGGATTTTCTCAGCTTGCTGCCCCCTTGACTGATTTGACAAAGAAAGGAGCTTTTGTTTGGATAGAAGAGGCACAAAAAACATTTGATAAGCTTAAGGAGGTAATGAGTTCATGCCCTGTGCTTGTAATTCCAGATTTCTCTTTACCTTTTGTTGTTGAATGTGATGCTTCTGGAGAAGGTATAGGGGCTGTCCTAACTCAAAGGGGACATCCAATAGCATTTGAGAGTCAAAAATTAAATCAATCAGAGAAAGGGTACTCCATCTATGATAAGGAAAGGTTGGCAATCATGCATGCACTTCATAAGTTTAGACAATATTTGGTATGTGGGAGATTCATTGTAAAGACATACCATAATAGCCTCAGGTTCTTCTTGAACCAAAGGGATTTGAATGATCGTCAACAAAAATGGGTAAGCAAATTGCAAGCTTATGATTTTGATATTGAATACATGAAAGGAAAGAATAATGTGGTTGTTGATGCTCTCTCAAGAAAGCCCACTTTGTGTTCCTTATCATCTATCTCGGCTGATTGGAAGGTCTCCATAATTTTAGAGTATGCTAAAGATTCATTTGCCACCAAGATTTTGGATAAGTTAGTGGATGATAACAGGTACAAGGTTGTTGATGAATTGATTTATTATAAGAACAGGATCTTCTTAGTGCCAGGGTCAAAAACTAAGGAGAGGATATTGAGGGCCTTTCATGACACACCTTTGGCTGGTCACCAGGGATACTTCAAGACATATAGGCAAATTCGAGAGTGGTTTTCATGGAAGGGTATGAAGGAGGATGTCCTTAAACACATTAAGGAATGTATGGTATGCCAACAAAGCAAGAGTGAGCAAAATTTTCCTGCAGGGTTGTTGCAGCCACTTCCTATTCCCGAACAAAAATGGGAAAGTATTTCCATGGATTTCATCACTGGGTTGCCCAAGGTTCAAGGTAAGGATTGCATATATGTGGTGGTAGATAGACTGACTAAGTATGAACATTTCTTTCCTATCACATCTGATTTCAGGGCATCACAAGTGGCCGAATTGTTCTTCAAGGAAATTTTTAGATTACATGGTTTGCCTAGAAACATTGTTAGTGACCGGGACAGTAGATTCCTCAGCTCTTTTTGGAAGGAGCTCTTTCATTTGGCAAGAACTGAACTCACTCCCAGTACTAGCTATCACCCTCAAACAGATGGACAAACAGAGATAATTAATAAATGGATAGAAGGATATTTGAAGAACTATGTTTCAAATCAACAACATGCTTGGGTGAAATGGTTACACCTAGGGGAGTATTGTTACAATACATCTCATCACATGTCTATTGGTATGCCTCTTTTTCATGCTCTTTATGGTTATGATGCCCTTTCCTTTTTTGATCCAATACTTTCCGATAGCAGAGTACCCGCAGCAAGTGATTTCATCAAGCAAAGCCAAGACATAATAAGGTCCCTCAAGGATAATCTACAACATGCACAAAACCAACAAAAGATATATGCTGACAGGAAAAGGATTGAAAGATCTTTTGAGGTGGGAGATTTGGTATTTGTTAGGTTGCAGCCATATAAACAAAGCACCTTGAAGAGAAGTGGGGCAGAGAAACTCAAGCCAAGGTTCTATGGGCCTTATAAAATCATCAAGAAGGTAGGAGAGGTAGCTTATGAATTGGAGCTCCCACCAAACAGAAAAATACATAATATTTTTCATGTATCTTACTTAAAGAATGTTCTAGGCCAGCAAACCATAGTATCTATAGAATTACCACCTCTTGATGATGAAGGGAAATTAGTTTTGATACCAGAAGAGATTTTGGATACAAGAGAGAAAGGGTTGAGAAATAGGAGCATCATAGAGCATTTGGTCAAATGGAAAGGATTACCACTAGAGGATGCAACTTGGGAAGGAGCACATATTCTTGAGAATTCCAACCTTCATTTCTTGAGGACAAGCAATATATGGGAGGGGAGGACTTGTCATGTCCCCTATTCAAATAATTAAAAAAAAAAAAAAACTTTGTTAAGGCAGGCAGGCTCCAAAAAGGTGAAATTTCGAAAAAAGGGGCTAATCTTTGGAAACCAATGGACTAATAAATAAAAATTATTATTAAATTATATTTTATTAACCCCTCTTGGACGTGAGTTAGGGTTATGCCCTCTTTAAAAGGGGTTTGGAGGCATTTTGGGCTCATTCTACATCTTGATTCTTGCTAATTTTCTTGTTGTTCTTCAGAGGCTGCCAAACCTGTGGAGAAGGAGACCCAAGAACGGGAGTTTGCAGGTTTCCAGGAAGGCTAAGGATGGGAGTTTGAAGCCATTCCATGTGCATGATCATACAGAGTTTGCCTTTGTGCTGAATAGTGCCGATTTGGGTGTTTTCGGGGTTTTTTTGTTTTGAGTTTGGGTTTTCAGCTGAGTGTTTCATATCAGTTTGGTTTGCTGCTGTATTTCAGACTTTATGATGTTAAAATAGAGTTGAATATATGTATTGGGTCATGATTAAACTTATGAGATAGTTTATGAGTGTGTTGTGGTGTTTCCGGGCATTTTTGTGTTAATTTCGGGAGCCTGGTTGAGCATAGTTTTGCCCTACATTTGTGAGCTGTTGTGTAAAGGCTATACAAATCTGGAAATGTCATTTTGTAGGCTGTTATGCTGCTGAAATTTCTGTAAAAATGTCCATTTTCAGATTTATTAATAATTTGTGAAGTTGTGAAGTTTTTGGCACTAATTTGGACATACCCGATTTGGGTTTTATTGGGAAATTGGCAGATCTTTGTAATATTGGTTGTTTGATTTTAAAAGTTTTGATTTGAGGCTGCAAATATCGTAAAAAAATCAGTAAAGGGACATTACACTAAAGACAGCTGTCCATACCATATAAATGAAGCTAATGCAATGCTAAAAGGGAATCATAATAAAAATTTTAATTACAAATTAAACATTAAGCACATATGAAAGTGTAGGGGAAAAGAGGGAGATGGTTTTCTTTGAAGAATTAGTTACCCAAACTGAACAAGAATTGACAACAGGAGAAAATAAATAAGCCAAAAGCAACAAAGGGAGGGGTTCCACTTTTCTTTTCTGGCCTAAAGACTTTGAGCTGTAGAACAGAGGAGTTTATTTCAAGTTTTATTTTGTATTTTCTAAAGGAGAAAGAACAGAGTTTTATTTATTTTTCTGAACTGTGTGTAGGAAAGGAGAGGATATTTTAATTTTAAATGTAATGCAGGGGAGGGAATTTATGTTTCCTTTTCAGATAGTGATTTTGATGCATAATGTAATGAGATCTTTGTTATCTTTGCAATTTTAGAGAAGAAAGATTCAAAAGACAATTGCATATCAAAACTTTGAATTTGGGAAATTTCCTTTCCACTGATCATTATCTTTGTATGACTTTTAGTTTTCTCTAAATGCATTCTTGTTATGATTTTTCTTAATATGTTTTATTTTAAAATATCTTTAAAGTTTTGATTCTTTGCTTTCTCAGGCTTCCTGTCACTTTGTAACAGAGTATGCAAATGGACTTTGTGTCAATTTCCATTTATATTCTTGTAGTTATTTAAATTTTCGTATATGCTTTGTGTTTATGGGTAGATGTTTGTAATCCTTTCATGCTTTCTAGTTAAAAGCATCCATATTCAAATTTATTGTAAATCATATATGGGGAACTATACCCAGATAAATTCAGAGGGCACTTACACTCTTCAATAGTGAAGTGACCTAACTGTTAGTGCTTATTAGTCTTCTTAATTGGGCATTTAGAGTGATTTTATATGTATTTCTTTAGAGGACAATCTGTTCACTAACAGATTTTTGGTGACTCTACTGGGGATTAAAAATGAAGATCATTGCCTAACATTTGTTTCCTCAGTTATATGGTTATCTCTATGTACAGGAGATTGGTGCCTCTGTGTTACAAACTTGTTAAATCCTTGATTTTGGAGTTCCAATGTGTTTTATGGTGGTTGTTGCAGCTCAACCATAGGGGGCTCAGATAAGACCATTTCCCTTTACATAGTATTCAGCCTTACCTAAAAGATCTTGGGAATACCTTCCCAAGTTTCATGGAGATAAAACACAAGATCCAGATGACCACATCAAAGTAGTTATAGTCATTTGTGGGATTATTGGTGTACAAGAAGAGGATGTCTTTGTTAGATTGTTTGTTGGGAACCTCATTGAAAAAGCTCCTAATTGGTTTCAAAACTTGTAGGATGGTTGTATCACTTATTGGGATGACTTGAAAATGAAGTTTATTGAAAGATTCAGGCCTCTAGTTGATGTAGGTAATATGTTATCAAATTTCTTGCAAATTTGAATAATGGAAGATGAATCTATAAGAGAGTTTACTGATATATTTAATAGATGTGTTGGAAAGATCCCTCTAGCATGCCAACCAACTGAAAATAATCAGTTATTCATTTTTGTTGTTGCAATGGAAACTGAGATTAAATTCCAGTTAAAGTATCAAAATGTGCAAAATCTAAGAGATGTTAAAAAAGAAGCAATTAAGATAGATGATGCTATGCTATTATGTGGACTGAAATTTAATAGTAGGAGCCACCCCCCTACTGAAAAAGAGCTTAGTGATGATAAGATTAATAAAAATCTACCAATGGGTTCTCCATTTCAAGCATTTGATTCCTTTGCATTTGTAGTTTCTAATCTCTTCCCAGCCATTGAGGTTGATAGATCAACAACATCAAGAAAGAATTCATAGTGAAGAAATACAAGGCATCCCTCATCTTGATGAACAAGTAAACATTAAGGATAATCCATCTTTTGATACTCAAGAAAGCTGCAAGAGTATGGTATGCTCACCTATAGAAGTCATGGAAAATTTCAGCAAGTAACTATGTTCAGAGAATGACAACCATTGACGTTGATGGATCAACAACATCAAGAAAGAATTCATGGTGAAGAAATACAAGGCATCCCTCATCTTGATGAACAAGTAAACATTAGGGATAATCCATCTTTTGATACTCAAGAAAGCTGCAAGAGTATGGTATGCTCACCTATAGAAGTCATGGAAGATTTCAGCAAGTAACTATGTTCAGAGAATGACAACCCTTCAAAGTCTTCTCCTATAAATGATTCTTGGTTATTTGAGGAAACTGCAGGAGGAAGGGTTGGTAATTTCCAAGAGACTGCAAATATACGTGATGAAAATTATACAAATGTGGCTAAGGTAGAACATAGTTTCAACTTGGTACCTTTGATTTCTGCAACTAATGATGTAAATATCTACTTTGTTGATCTTAAAGTTGGTCATAATGTGTTGATTGATGAGTTAGAAACCAAGTCTCATATGTTCTATGAGAAAGATGATATAGAAAAGCCATCTGAAGATGATGAATGCTACAATCATCTTTGGTTGTTCGGTATGGAATGTCAGGTTGCCAAAATTTTGTATACTGTGAGCTTGATTTTTAGCATTGAAAATATTTCCAGAAGGTAGTGGTTTGGAGTTGCTTTGTTAAGGCGTGGTTTACTATTGTGGACAGGCTCCTACTTTTCCCAACTGGTAAATGGTTTCATGTGATTCTTTTCTTTCTTCTAGTTTTGTGGTAGGGTTTTTTCCCTACCTATGTATATACTTTATAAATATGTCTTTTTGGTGTGCATAGTGTTAGTTTGGAATAATGTGCAAGCTTTATGCTTGCTGGTAGTTTAGGTGTTTTGGTTTGTTTGATCTACCCTTCTCCCATCCGCCCTCTCTGCAAGCAGCTCTCGATTTTCTTTTCTTGCCAACTATATCTCCCAATGGTTAATGTACTCATCTTTGGCCAAAGATTGTTATAGCCCCATGGTTATAGCCCCTATCAGTACTAATATGGACATGGTTTTAGAACTTGTAATTTGTGTTTTTGAAATAGTTTGAACCTCAATTTGAAGTGGTTCAAAGTGGTTTTTAGTTGTTTAAATGACCCATCCCATAGGTTCAACACAAGAAAAATTTAGAATGGTCCTAAGGGTTCAAAGTGTGATGATTCAAATGTTCAATGTTCAAGCTAGAATTCAAAGCTTAAAGGTTGAAGATATGAATCAGTTTGAGAGTAAAGGTTTGACAAGTCCATAACTTAAGATGTAGAAGAAAATTTTAGAACCTTACATACTTCTTGTGACTCAACATAGATCGGTTTAAAAGTTTCAAAGTACAGAAGCTTAGAGTACAAAGCCTAAAGTGCAGAGTTGATAGGTTCAACTAGTTCAGATATTCCCATAATGCAGTTTCAAATGGTTCAAGAGAAATGAGATCAATTCAATGGTATTATAGGAAGATTTCAAGAGCATGAATCTTTAAAATATATAAAATTTGGATACCAATGGTTTACATATAAAAGTATCTTAAATCAAATAATCATGTAAACTATTTGACAAGATGTGTTAAAGGTAATAAGTAGACATTTGCATATATCAGGTTCACCAAGGAAGAGTTTTGATCACGATCCAGGGAAGAATTGGGTGCCAAATTTTTTGTAATTGAGCATTCAAACACTTGGTTCAAGTCATAAAGCAATAATGTTGGATTAACATGAAAAGGTACCTCCATGTGCAAGTTTTGTGCTCGATTTCACAATCAAGATCAAGAAACTATTATATTCGTTATTTGATGAACATTCAAAGCTCGCAGCACCAAAGCTGAAGACTAGGCATAATGAACGATTATGGTGAATAATCGATGGAGCCACATGACAATATAAAGATTTGAATATTCTTTATGGTTTGGTTTGACTATGACAACCGAGGAGAAAGAATGAAGCTCCATGGTCCAAAGTGATGAAGTGTATGTAAATACAACTTATGCTTGAGCTTGATGAAAGAGAGGTTGATCTCTCATTTGGGTATGTGGAGCTGCGGGCCAATACACAGCTTTTGTGCATCATGTCTTGATAAAGTAACTGGAGTTTGTGACAGCAAAGGAGAAGCAATGATGAACGTGACCATGACTCATAATAGAAGACATTAAAAAGATCATTGATGGCTGAGAAGATTAAGCTTGCATTTTGAGGACCTTTATGTTGGAAATTAAATGTCAATGCCTGCAGGTTCTCCTTGAGCCCCACACCCATCTACCCTGTCAGGTCAGCATATGCATCCATGAACGACAGGAATTCATGTTTGGTAGGTGAGAATTTGAAATTTTAATGTTGAGAGGGAAAGGAAGAATATGACAAAAGGAATGTTTCTACATTCATTCATTCAATTTAGTGCAGATCAAGCAGATCAGAGAGAAGTTGCAGAGCTGAGCTGAGAAGGAAGAAGGAAAGAAGTTTGTACCTGCAGTTGCACGTGGTTCCTTGTCCACTTTATAAGTTTGTTGTTTGGATTTGTCCTATTGAAGTAGTGTTTACTCCAGACACCCTCGTATGCAGCCATTAGAGTTTCAGGTTTAAAAGTTCATTGAAGTTTGAAGTATTATCAATTTAGGGTTATTTTAGGATTTTCTGGTTGAAGCCGAATGCTCCTGAATTTTGTAATAGTTTAGTGAAAGATTGAATAGAATGCAAGTAGCATAATTAATCTATTGTTCTTCATCTTCTATTCATTGGATTTGACAAGTTTGGTTGAAAGCTTAAAGCTTTGACTCTCTAGTTTTAATGGTGAATGCATTCACATTGGAATTTTTTAAGTTATAAACTTTAGTAGGAGCTGAGCTCACTCGGCATCTATTGTTGCTAAGCATTTCCTTTTTGAGTCAAGCATACTCAGCATTTGTTGTCGAGCTCCTCTTTGTGCCGAGTTCACTCAGCACCTTCAAGTGCCGAGTAATTTTTGACACTTGACACCTTCCTGTGCCGAGCACTTTTCTTCAAGTGCAGAGCAACCTGGCACTCGGCACCATCAAGTGCCAAGTAAAATTGGCACTTGGCACCTTCATGTGCCAAGCATTTTTCAAGTGTTGGGTAAAGTTTTTTGAGTTAGGGTTGTGAGTATTAAATTGAATTTTATATTTCTCACATGGTATCAGATTTTTGAGGCCCCACATCCACAGTGAGTTAGGGCATTTATTTTCTTGGGTTATTTGACATGGTAGGAGATGCAGGAAAGATATGGCAGCAGCCACCATCCTTTAATGGATAGAATTATGATACATTTGCAAAGAAAATGAAAACCATTATGGTTGCAAATGATTTGTCCATAGCTTGCAAAGGAAGAATGACTATAGTCCCTAAGATTGCAGCAGAAAATTATGCAAAGGAAGCATGAGATATCTTTGAGAAAAACTTCAAGGGGACTAATAAAGTCCGTACTGTAAAGCTACAGAACATCAGGAGGGAGTTTGAGAACCTTCAGATGAAGGAGAATGAATTAGTTGCAGACTTCAGTTCAAGGACCTCCAATGTTATTAAACAATTGAAGTCAAATGGAGAAGACTATCAAGAGCAGAGGATAGTGGAGAAGATATTGAGGAGTTTACCTCATAAATATGACCATTTGGTCATGACAATAGAAGAGGAAAAAGACCTCACTACTTTGACAATGGATGAA
This sequence comes from Cupressus sempervirens, assembly GCA_028749045.1. Lineage (NCBI taxonomy): Eukaryota > Viridiplantae > Streptophyta > Pinopsida > Cupressales > Cupressaceae > Cupressus > Cupressus sempervirens. Next base: position 987,823,257 of record CM053787.1, on the reverse strand, counting down.
TTGATGGGTTCTCTTCAAACCCATGAGTATAGGATCAATAGATCGACATCTTCTTCTACCCAAGAGCAAGTATTCAAGGCTCAGTCAAATCGAAAAGGAAGGGGGAGAGGAAGAAATGGCTCAGGCAGGAACTCTAGAGGTAGAGGCCGAGGTAATGGAGGACAAAGGAATGCTGTAGCAGAAAGCTACTACTCTCATAAATATGAGCATTATGCAAATAAATGCTGGAAGAAGCAGAATGATCATTCAGGACAAGCAAATGTGGCTAATGTGAACATGGGAAGTGGACCCAATGCTGCTACCTTCATCATGGGTAATGTTGGTGAAGAAGGAAGCCCTGAGGCTTGGTACCTCGACAGTGGATGTAGCAACCACATGAGTGGTAATGAAACCTTGTTTTCATTCATTGACAAGAGTTTCAAATCAAAGATTAAAATGGGTAGCAATGGAACCCTACCAATTGTGGGCAAAGGATCTATTATGGTCCGCACCAAGAAAGGTGAGAAAAGGGAAATACAAAATGTGTATTTTACCCCTAGTATGAAGCACAATTTGATGAGCATTGGTTAGCTCATTCAAAATGGATACAAAGTGCTGATGGAGAATGACATGTGTGTCATTCAAGAAAAGAATGGGAGCAAGAACCTACTTGTAGCAGTTCAAATGACAAAGAACATGATGTTTCCCTTGAAGATAGAGACATGTTTCTCATCTCAAGTTTGTGCTGCACCTCACACACAATCAGCTCTAAGGAGTGTGATTGAAGACCCCTCATAGCTATGGCACCTCATGTATGGTCATCTTGGCTATGCTTGTTTAAATTTATTGTCAAATAAAATAATGGTAAAAGGTTTGCCACGTGTAGGAAATTCTTGTGACAAGTGTGAGGCTTGTATTTTGGGTAAGCAACATAGGCTTCCCTTTAATTCTGGAAATTCTAAGAGGGCTAGATATCCATTAGAATTAGTACATACTGACCTAGTCGATCCTATGCAAGTTACTTCCATTGGGGGGAGTACATATTTTATGACATTCATTGATGATTTCAGTCGTAGGACATAGGTGTATTTCTTAAAGAATAAATCTGAAGCATTTGATAAATTTGTAGAATTTAAAGCCCAAGCTGAAAGAGAATCTGGATATTATATCAAGGTCCTTAGATCAGATAGAGGAGGGGAGTATACCTCCAATTCTTTTGTAAATTTTTGCAGGAAACATGGCATTAAGAAAGAGCTCACAGCTAGCTATACACCACAGTAGAATGGAGTGGTTGAAAGAAAGAACAGGACCATTATTGAAATGGAAAGGAGCATGATGAAAGAGAAAGGTCTCCCAACTAAATTTTGGGGAGAGGCTATGGCAACAATAGTTTACCTAATTAATAGGTGTCCTACAAAGGCAGTCTGTGACAGAATTCCAATGGAAGCTTGGTCATGAATAAGATGGACAGTTGAACACTTAAGGGTGTTTGGATGTGTAGCATATGCACATGTGCCTAAAGAGAAAAGGCAAAAATTTGATGACAAAGGTGTGAAATGCATTTTCGCAGGGTACAACCCAGAATCAAAGGCATACAGATTGTATGATCCATTGAACAACAAGATGATGCTTTCAAGAGATGTGGAATTTCTTGAAAATCAATCTTGGTATGGACAAATTGATGAGTCACCAAACACTTCAAGTAAAGTGCCAATTATGAGTGAAGAGGATGCTAATGAACAACAAGAAGAAGGAACAGATAGAAGAAAAGGCAAGCAGATTCAGACATTGTCGAGCTCCTCTAGGCATGACCGAGTGTCAGTGCTAAGTACTAGTGAAGACCGAGTTAGTTGGAAAAGCAATAGCAACGAAGATTCTAATCCCACACTCTCCTCCCTGTTACCAAGAAAGACCAAGAGTCTTAGGGAGATATACCAAGATTGAAGGTATGAAGATTATGATGAGAGTGCTAATTTTGCATTACTTTCTCATAGTGATCCAGTATTTTTTGAGGAAGCTATTAAGGAGAAGAAATGGTGTAATGCCATGGATGAGGAAATAGATGCCATAGAAAGAAATGAGATATGGGAACTAACTGAATTGCCTTCAAAGAAGCAAGTGATTGGAGTGAAATGGGTCTATAAGACCAAATGCAATGCTGAAGGCAAGATTGATAGGCATAAGGCAAGGCTGGTAGTCAAGGGCTACAAATAGTAGTATGGAAGAGATTATGAAGAGACCTATGCCCCAGTTGCAAGAATGGAAACTGTGCGTGTTGTCATAGCAATTGCAGCTCAGTACAAGTGGAAGGTATTTCAAATGGATGTGAAGTTTGCCTTCGTTAATGGTGTATTGAAGGAAGAAGTGTATGTGGAGCAGCCACCTGGTTATGAAGTTGTAGGTGAAGAGAATAAAGTATATAGATTGAAGAGAGCTCTTTATGGGCTCAAGCAAGCTCCACGGGAATGGTACAGTAGGATTGACTCATATTTGATGAGCAATGACTTTAGCAAAAGCAATGGTGAGCCCACTCTTTACATCAAGGCAGCACATGGTAATGTATTGATTGTTGTGTTATATGTAGATGATTTGATTTTTACTGGTAATGACAAGGCTCTAATTGGTGAGTTTAAAGAGGCCATGAAAAGTGAGTTTGAAATGATAGACCTAGGTCTCTTGAAATACTTTCTAGGCATAGAAGTAAAACAAATGCATGATGGAATTTTCATCTCTCAAGAAAAGTATGCAGGGTAGATCTTGGAGAGATTTAAAATGCAGAATAGTAAAGTAACCCCCACACCAATAGCAATAGGTCTGAAGTTGAGCAAGGAAGACTCTAGCAAGAGAGTGGATCCAACACTATACGAGTATGGTTGGAAGTCTAATGTATTTGACTGCAACTCAGCCAGACCTAATGCATGCAGTAAGTCTGATTTCCAGATTTATGGAAACACCAATGGATTCCCATTGCCAAGAGGGAAAGAGGATCCTAAGGTATGTGAAAGGTACCAAGGGATTTGGGATTTTGTATACTGCATCAAATGAATTCAAGTTGGTAGGTTATACTGATAGTGATTGGGCTACAAGTTTAGATGATAGGAAGAGCACTTCCGGATACATGTTTCATATGGGATCGAGTGCAATTTCATGGGCATCCAAGAAGCAACCTATTGTTGCTCAATCTACAGCAGAGGTTGAATACATTGCAGCAAATGCAGCAGCATGTCAAGCAATTTGGCTAAGGAGAATCTTGATAGATTTGAATGAAAGGCAAGAGGATGGAACCACAATTTATTGTAAAAACATATCATCAATTGCATTGTCCAAGAATCCAATCTTCCATGGGAGAAGCAAGAATATTGATATCAGATATCACTTCATCAGAGAGTTGGTGGAGAATGGGGATATCAAAATGAATTTTTGTAAGTCTGAGCAGCAGCTAGCAGACATCTTTACCAAGCCATTAGGCATTGGAACTTTTGTGCACCTAAGACAGAGTCTTGGTGTAGTTGATTTGGATCAGTAGTGATCCTTGTTTGTGGGTCTCAGGACAAAGGGGGAGTGTTGGAAATTAAATGTCAACACCTGTAGGTTGTCCTCGAGCCCCATGCCCATCTACCCTATTAGGTAACCACAGGCATCCATGAACGACAGGCATTCATGTTTGGTAGGTGAGAATTTGAAATTTGAATGTTGAGAGGGAAAGGAAGAATATGACAAAAGGAATGTTTCTACATTCATTCATCTAATTCAGTGCAGATCAAGCAGATCAGAGAGAAGTTGTAGAGCTGAGTAGAGAAGGAAGAAGGAAGGAAGTTTGTGCCTATAGTTGCACATGGTTCCTTGTTCACTCTATAAGTTTGTTGTTTGGATTTTTCCTATTGAAGCAGTGATTGCTCCAGGCACCCTTGTATGCAACCATTAGAGTTGCAGGTTTAAAAGTTCATTGAAGTTTGAAAAATTATCAATTTAGGGTTATTTTAGGGTTTTCTGGTTGAAGCTGAATGCTCCTAAATTTTGTAATAGTTTAGTGAAAGATTGAATAGAATGCAAGAAACATACTTAATCTATTGTTCTTCATCTTCTATTCATTGGATTTGACAAGTTTGGTTGAAAGCTTAAAGCTTTGACTCTCTAGTTTTAATGGTGAATGCATTCACATTGGAATTTTCTAAGTTATAAACTTTAGTGAGAGCCGAGCTCACTCAGCATCTATTGTTGCCGAGTATTTCCTTTGTGAGCTGAGCATATTCGACATTTTTTGCCGAGCTCCTCTTTGTGCCGAGTTCACTCGACACCTGTTGCCTGTCACTTGGCACCTTCAAGTGCCGAGCAAGTGCCGAGTAATTTTTGGCACTCGGCACCTTCTTGTGCCGAGCACTTTTCTTCAAGTTCTGAGCAACCTACCACTCGGCACCATCAAGTGCCAAGTAAAACTGGCACTCGGCACCTTCATGTGCCGAGCATTTTTCAAGTGCTGAGCAAATTTTTTTGAGTTAGGGTTGTGAGTATTAAATTGAATTTTATATTTCTCACACTTTAGTCCAATTTGGGATTGGCAGTTCCATCATTTGTCAAATAGCACATGGGTATCGCTAATTACATTTGAAACACTTGTTGGAATAAGATGGTACGGATATGGAAATCGCAGGTTGAAGTGGTTTTCATAACAATGATGAAGCATGGAGCCACTGCCAGTATGGTGAGGTTGTTGATGTTAATGGGGAATATATGTCGATCTATACAACAAATGAGTTTAGATTTACAAATTGACAATTAGAATTCATAAATATTCAACCTCAGGTTTTGGAATGAATGGTTTGAAAGTTGCTTGCAATAAAATGCGATCCCTCGAGGATAAAAGAGCCTTGTTAATTTCTCCAAGATCAAGAACATAAACCTTATTGTGTTATGCAATTTAGCTTGCCCTTCTTGGCAGCGACACTCATGGAGAAATGAGATGGAATTTTGAATGTGGCAATCAATAATAATTAAGCTACTATCATACGAGAATGAGAAGTTTATTATGGGAATAAGCCACGAGTTTCAGAGGCGACTGTGAAGAAATGGCAAGACCGACGACATTCTCCCATGCACATATATGAAAACCAAGTCTCTTTTAAATGTTAGCGGCATCACATACATGATCAAGCCACGATAAATAAAGGTACAAGGCATCCATTGAGACAAAAATGGTCAAACCTCCTTAAACTTGATTTGTAGGACATACATATGAATTATTTGTCAAAATGCTTGAATTCCAAACTCAAAGCCGCGACACTTAGGAAAAGGGTTGGAATTTTTTATGATAGCTCACAATGAAGAGAAATGCACAAATGGTGCAAGTAAAGTGTTTCATCAAATATGAATAGCCATGCCTTCTTCCTAGTGTGAAGATAGGTGTGAACCCTTTGCAATGTGTCAAAAACTATTGACATTGATGTTCTTGTAATCAATGTGGTGATATGAAGCAACAAAGTGGTCTGATCGTCTAGTTAAGCAATAGAGAATACATAGAAATGAAATAGAATAGAACTAAGTACAAAACAAAATCTATGAAAAACCCGAGAGATGTGGTGAAGGGAAGGTGCGATGTTAGTAAATAATGACATGTGGAGGCTCCTTTAAATAGTTGTTGCTTATTTTCTAACTGAATACAAATCTGAAGACAACTATCCATTCCATATAAAAGAAGCTAATGCAATGCTAAAAGGGAATCATAATAATACACATATATGAAAGTATAGGGGAAAAGAGGGAGATGGTTTTCTTTCAAGAATCAATTACCCAAACTGAACAGGAACTGACAACAGGAGAAAATAAATAAGCTGGTAGCAATAAAGGGAGGGGTTCCACTTTTCTTTTCTGGCCTGAAGACTTTGAGTTGCAAAACAAAGGAGTTTATTTGAAGTTTTATTTTGTATTTGTCGAGGGAGAAAGAGTAGAGTTTTGTTTATTTTTCTGAACTGTGTGTAGGAAAAGTGAGGATATTTTGATTTTGAATGTAATATAGCGGAGAGAATTTATGTTTCCTTTTCGGATAGTGATTTTGATGCATAATGTAATGAGATCTTTGTTATCTTTACATTTTTTAGAGAAGAAAGATTTGGAAGACAATTGCATATCAAAACTTTGAATTTGGGCAATTTACTTTCCACTAATCGTTATCTTTGTATGGCTTTCATTTTTCTCTAAACACATTTGTGTCATGGTTTTTCTAAATATATTTTATTTGAAAGTGTCTTTAAAGCTCTGATTCTTCACTTTCTCAGGCTTCCTTTCTCTTTGTAATGCAATATGAAAATTGACTTTGTGTCATTTTCCATTTATATTCTTGCTGTTATTTAGCTTTTTGCATCTACTTTGTGTTTACAGGTAGATGTTTGTAATCCTTTCATGCTTTCTGGTTAAAAGCATCCATATTCAAATTCATTGTAAATCATATATGGGGAGTTGTACCTAGATAAATTCAAAGGGCGCTTACACTCTTCAATAGTGAAGTGACCCAACTATTAGTGCTGATTAGTCTTCTTAATTGGGCATTTAGAGTGATTTTATATGTATTTCTTCGAAGGACAATTTGTTCACTAACACAGTTCTAATTATCGCAACTTAATGCTACATGTTTATTCTAATTCGTATGCAGTGGATGTAGACTCAAACAAACTATCTATTAAGACTGCTATAAGAAATTAAAATTTCTATCATTCCTCCTTTTTTTCTTTTTAACTCTAATTATTTCTTTAAAAAATTGTAGATATTAACTAATTGCTCTTCTATAGTAATCATGACAAACTTCTTCATTCTTGAACAACTCTTTAATGAAGTAAAATCTCACATCAATATGCTTGCTCCTTTTGTAAAAAACATGATTCTTCGAAAGTGCGATTGTTGATTTATTATCACAGAAAATGTGTGTTGACTCCTCTTTTGCTCATAGTAGATCTTTCAATATTCTTCTCATCCAAGTTGCTTGGCATGCAACTGATGTGACTACTACATATTCTACTTCAGCTGATGAAATCATTACTATCAGGTGCTTCTTTGATGCCCATGAAATTGCACTTGTGCCACAATGAAAGATATATCTAGAAGTACTCTTTCTATCACTAATATTACTTGCAAAATAACTATGAAAATAACCAATCAAAGAAAAATATTAGTTTTGGAATATAAAATTCTATTTTCTTTTGTCCCTACAACATATCTGAGTATCATTTTTTCAACTTGCCAATGTGAATCTTTTTGTGACTCAATGAATCTTCAGATCAAGCTAACACCATACACATTGTCATGCCTTGTAGCTGTGCGATACATCAAACTCCCAACGACTTTCTTGAATAAAGTCGAATTAGCATATGACTCAAAATCATTTTTGCTGACCTTTGTTCATATTAAAATCGATGTTCAACATATTGAAATTTCTTAACACATCTTTGGCATACTTTGTTTGACAAATGAAAATCCCTTTATTAGATTGAACAACTTCAATACCTAGAAAATATCTCATCAAACCCAAACCAGTCATTTCAAATTCTTTCATCATTGATTTCTTAGAAATTTCTACAAAAAATTTTTCAGTGAATATTAAATCATCAACATACAAGCATAGAATCAAAATTTGACCTTCGTTGTTGATCTTTGTGTATAAAGTGGTCTCATTAAGACTTCTACAAAAATTGAGATTTATTCAAGCAAAGGTAGATGACATTTCAAATAGATAATCTTGTTTTTACTCTCCAATCATTGTAGAAGAAAATATCTTAATTGAGTGGACTTAACAATTTTATTTGTAAAACCATTTTAATGGTGATATTCCTTTGAATTTTTATAAGTTCTTTAGAGAAGGCCATGCATATTAAGGAGCACCGCCATTAAATTGTATTCAATCTTTGAGTAAATAAAAATTAATTTCAACTAATGATTCTATTTTATTTTATTTTATTTTTAATGTATCTTTTTTGCATGATACAACTATAATATTAGAAAGTTGTATGTTTTAAATGAAATATATATTTACATTTCTCATATTTAATACTCAAAATGTCATTCTTAAATGTTTTTAATGATACTTCCATTAAAGAATGGTTACCAATGTAGGGTATTGAGGGGATGGTGGTGAAGATATGCCCTTCGAGCTTGTGTTCTCGAACAAAAGTTTAATAGAAATGGGGCCTTCATTGTTCGATGTATAATGAATACAAAGATGTACTAAAAAATTATCCTATGCTGATGTGAAATATAGCTGAACTAAGTGGAGTACATGGCTTATGGTGTTAAAAAGAACTGTTTAACATTCATCGTAAGAATAAGTGTCTACTATTCTTTTGTCGTATATCTTTTATATAAAATATATTGTTTAATGCCCACATAGCCAGCTTCTTGTGTATATACTAATGAACCTTATTGAGCCTTACTATTGCATCTTTTTGGAAGTACAATTGCTAGGTTATTATTAAAATACAGGATTTTCAAATATAATAGAATATATCCTCAATTTTATTGATACATGTAAAGAATATTTAGGAAAAGATGATATTTCTAGACAATTTCTTTATTGTCATCCTTATGCTTATGGCCATTACATAGATATATAACAGAGGACTATGTAATGACAAAGATGTAGGATTGAGGAACACAGGCAGTAATTATGATGCTACATCAATATTTGTTTACTAGTACCATTTGTTATTTGAAATCACATGCCAACTGCTATATTACGAACAAAAATGCGTTCAATTAATTGAGTTGTCCAAGGAAAGGTAGATATTGAAATATTCCCACGCATAACAAAACACTGGATTATATGAGACACTCGGTGGCATTGCGATGTTCACCTTTGGCTTTGTCAATATTGTTGCACATGCTAACATTATGGTATCTTTTTAAATTAAAATATATCAACTATGCCGGGCATGCAGACAACTCATTTAACCGGCAAAGCTGTATATGTTCAATGGTGGGTACAACTTTTTACAGAAGCCAGCAATAGATATCGGTGTCTCTGGTTATCTTGCTGATTATCAATCCAACGGCAGAAGAGTCGCCCATGGAAAATATGTGGAAGATTTGGAGAAGCACCAGCCTAAGAGACACAAGGTGCCATCTGCGGTTCAGTTAACTAACAGGGGAATCAAAATCAAGGCATCTGTTCAGATTCTCAAGAACATTAGGTTTGATGGAAAAACTATTCATATCGCACCCATAATGTTGGAATCGGAGTCGGAAATATTCATAAGAAATTGGACTGCTCTTGAAATTTGTTCCCCACAGTTTTCTCTTAAGAGAATGACAACATTTGCTGAGTTGATGCATGAGCTATGCGAAACAGAGGAGGGAGCTGCTGTGATGAGGCAAAAGGGAGTCATTGCTGCCTCTTCAGCTCGTGTAAGCAGTCACATTCACCACCGAGCCCGCGCCATCCAATTCAAATAGGATGGGAAGAACTGTTGGGATACCACAATACAAAAAAGAGTATCGGCTTGATAGGAAAATGGAACGAGTTCAGGAACACTTACGGTTCGAAGCCATGGCTGGTAGTTTTTGAATGGTGATATTAGTTAAAGAGTTGAGTTGAATCAAAACCAGATGAATGTCTTCCCATTTACAACTAAAACATAATTTAATAGAAGAAAATTGAAAGAGATTTTTTGCAAGATGAATAACTCACAAAAAAACAAAAGATTATGTAAATCTACACATTGTTAGAAGTGATAACAAGGAGATTATTATTATTATTGAACAGAATTGGATTATTCTTTGTCTATGTGAACATAGAAATTGATAAATATGAAAGAACTAATTCAATCTGAATCACCATCGCCATAGAGGTGAAGTGTAATACTTAAGATGTGCAGCGTTAAATTTAGATCTACCCTTTAAGTAGGAAGAGCTTAAATGACACATATTGCAAATAGAAAGCAAAATATCTCACCCTACTAAAACCATAACCAACCATTAGTTAATTTTCACCCTTTTAGAAGAACATTTTTAGTAATGAAGAGCACAATAAAATATTAAATGATCCAAAACAATTGTGGCATTATACATTGAGCAGTAATAAAAAATTCAACCTATAGATTTATGTCATAACATTGCTAAATAATAATTTACTCTATTGATTGGTAATTATTATTCATTATACATGTGACTCTCTTAGATGCACTTGTCTTACACAAATTAATCAGAATGATAAATATTGATACAAATATATGAATTTATTAAAATAAGTGATTAAAGAGGACATGGTGATTAATATCAAGATATACTAAGACTATCATAAAGACATATTTACATGCTACCCATAAACAAGGTATGATAACAAGTAGTTCTATATAATCAACTCAAATTCATATTTTCTAACTATAATTTTTGTCTTTTCCATGTTAATCACTTATTTTCTAGGGTTTTAAATGTTTTTAATATTTCATCAAAATGTAATCTTTTATTTTGGTGATGCATTTTTATATTTTGGGTTCTATCTTATATTTTAGATTATGGAGTTGATTTGTGGTTTACTAACATCACATGCTCTTAAGATCTTTTTTTACAAAAAGGCATAAAGAATTCTTGAATCAAAATTGTGAGAATATGAAGAAGCCAAGAAAAACTATATAACTAGTCCAAACAACAATCAATGATATCCTAAACCTCTTAGATAATATTGTGTATCCTCCATGATAACATGAACTTCTAGTACACTATAATACTCACAAGACAACTAACTTCGTTCCTTAACATCCCAAAAAACCCCATGTGCTTAGAAGCCCATTTAGCCAAACAACATAATATCTTATTCCATGGGGATATGATTGAATTTAACACTATCAATAAAGATCTACCCAGTCTAGTAATCTAGTTTACCACACCCACTAGTTGCCAGTTCTTATCCATCGTCTCACATTTACTTATCATATAAACAACCACTTGTGAATCAGATCTACAAATGACCTTTTGTTAACCCCAAACACAACACATCTTAAGAGTACAAAGGATAACCAAAGCTTCCATATTGGTATAAAATAAAAATTAACTCACTCTAGAGAAATCTATAGCAAGTCCTCCAATCCAAGCATGTCCTAGATTTATTCTAGAAAAATCATCATTATTAACCTTCAAAACCTCATCAAAGGTTTCTAGGAACCATCCCAAGAACCTTAATCTTTTCACAATGTGTCATATGAGATGGAGAGCACTTGGACCTATAACCCTCCAAGCCTAACCTATGAATAATAGGATAGTCCCTTGTATCCACACTACTAGATATAACACATTTGACCAAGAGAGTCTCTTAAAGCCCACTAATAACTAACATCCATTACTAGTAACACCCTATCCTAAAAAATTATTTTGTTATTTTCTTGCTCAATTTTCCATAGAAAAAACATAAGGCCAATATTCCATGCAACATGTAGAAATGAGGCATAAGTAGGGAGATATCCCAATTGGTCCCAAAAATCCATAATTGAAGAAAAACGAAAACCCCTCATTATCCTCCATAAGAGAATTCCCTTTGTTTTATTTAGGTCTAGAGTGAATCAATCCACTAATATATGGTCTCAAGGATTTAGACATGGGTCAAATCCTTCATAAGTTCCCTTATTCATTGAAAATACAATGATGAAAAGGTCTACTTTCATAGTCAATTTGTTTTGCCTAAGATGAGGATCCCAAATGGATCTCTATATAATATGGTAAGGATTTGTTTAAATATGTCTCAATAAAAAGATGACCATAAATGGTTAAACCTTCTTATCTATTGTCTATATTGAAGGCTCTACTAGTTTACCAAGTAGCAAGGAAACATAATAGATTATGTCATGCCTCAAAAATTCAAGAGAGAACCATGGGATTCTAACTTAGAATAAAATTCCAAAAGGAATCTCCTTTGTAGGCTTGAAACCAAAATGCCATTGTTTGATGAAAACCCCAACTTAGCTATAGAAATATAGCTCCCATCAAAATCCCTATTTCTATCTACGATGTAGTATAAAAGCATAAAATATTTATTCATATTTGGAATTACTTTCATCTCTCTGTCTAGATTCCATGGAAATTGAGTTGATGAATCTAAGAAAGATGATGAAACAACAATCTCATAAGCTTACAAAGAAAAGCATGATTAAGAAAGTAGTTAGCATCTTCCTCAAAAGTATTTCCAGCTAAATCACTAGTATCGACCTTGTCTCTCCACAAGCCAAACGTCCATTAACATTTTGGGGATAAAAAAATTCTATATGAAAATGGTTTTTTGTGGTACCACCACTATTTCCTCCAAAATCCACATAAACATATAGATTAATGAAGGTAGAAAATATAATTAAAATATCCTCAAAAAAGGATCTCATCCCAAAAGATCCTTCATATAGAGCTATGTAGGTCAAACCAAATCTCAACCCAACACCCACCAAACACATAGACACCTATAAAGAGTCCTATGAAAGTTTCCCTAGTTGTGTTTTAACCATAGCCATATAAACCAATCCCAAGTGAAAACCAATTGGTTCGTAGATGAGAGAAACCCCACTCAAACTTTCTTTGCACATAGACCTCTATAGGAGGGGGGCCTTGTGATACATTGACCTCAAAAAATGTTAGGGGATAGAAGCAATGCTTGTAGGGCATGAGTACTAGCCAATGAGCAAAAGAATAGTGATATATTATATTAAATTGATTTGCTTTATTTTGTTAGTTCTTCATATGGTAAGATACTTAAGCATCTACTGAGATGCAATTAGTTTTTGACTTATCAACAAATTAATTAGAATAGAGTATTAAATTATTTGATAGAAAATTTATAGTTAACAATTAATTTTTATTTTGGATAATTTTAAAATGCTTATTTTTGGATATTTTATTGGTTGGAGCAAGTATAATTTACTTTAAATAAAAATAAAAAATTAGTAATGTAATGTATAGAAATTTTAATCCAAATGCTCCATCTTTTCTTGAGCCTTCAAGAAATCTCTCTCTCTCTCTCTCTCTCTCTCTCTCTCTCTCTCTCTCTCTCTCTCTCTCTCTCTCTCTCTCTCTCTCTCTACTCAAAGATACAAAAGGATATTTCTTTTATAATAATATTTTAAAGTTTTCTAAACACATGGAATTGGAGGAGAATTTGAATCTAATGGATCTAAGAAGATTTTTGAGGTTGAAATGGATTTAGGCTTTCAAAGTGGGGAATGCAAGGATGGAGGAGACATTAACTATTAAGAAAATGATAACAAGTGTTTGGGAGCTTTATTTTGTACCCAACTTATTTCAATGAGTTGGAGCATTTTCCAAAGTCACAAAAAGACATTCTGTAGTAAGCCATGAAGGCCAACTTATTTAAAACCTCTCATGAAATATGAAAGAATACAAAGGAAAATTTGAAAGAAACACGGTCCAAGAGCGAGAGGGCCTCCCACTAGTATTAAAGAAAATGCTTCAATATTGTGGTATGGATTTATCCATTTTTTGGATTGTGGGAAAAGGTGTTTGATGATCCCTTGTGATGTTTCATTGGTGAGCCTATAGACTATCATAAAACAAATATAACATATGTAATTGTAGTTTAGGGCTAGTGTTATGGGCATCTATTGGAGTTATGTACACACACACACACACACACACACACATGTTGGTGTCTCTAACCATTATTTTCTATTAGTTTCAATCACTTAGTCATTTACAAGGAAGAGTTAGATGGTCATAAGTGTGACCAAATTACTCTACATAGGTTGATTCATGTACATAAGATAGTATTTACTATGTAGCTATATAGAATCCAAGTAAATTATGGTCACAAATTCATTTTCTATGTAAATCGAGCTCATTCAATGATTGAGCAAGTCATTAGCGATCAAATGCAATTCCAAGTATATAAGTACTGAGTGATATAGTATATTCTAAGTATTAGGAAGTTAATAAAGGATGTCGAGCACCAGTCAGAGCAGAGGCCAATAAATGTAGAGTTTGCATAAACATCAGGAATGAAACAATATTTTAGGAAAAATGACTATCAGGTCAACTTGGAAGATTTATTTAAGTTTTGAAGAGGTTGTTATAGAAAATTTAACACTTGTTTATGCTGTTACATGACATTTACATAGTGTGGATCACATATCCCCATGTGTATGTTCAACGATTAGGATGAAGAGGCAAAACATGGAACCATCTAGAAGATTCTTCTTGAAATATTTATATAGTGATGATCTTAACCTAAATCAGTAGTAAGCAAGAGAGATCACATGCGTGCATGTGAAGATCAGAGACAAGAATATTAGAAGTTATTCAATGGTTTAATTATCATCTAAAAGAACAAGTGACTTATTCATAATGAGTGAAAATGGAAGTGAAAGACAAGATTTATCAAATTAGAGCAGAGAATCACTTAGTAAGGAGAAGACTCGAAATTAGCTTGTAGAGAAAATTGAGAGTCAGGTACCGAGTTAGTTTTAACAAACTTCAATCAGGATAAATCTCTTAACATAGTGGTCTTAATAGATCCTTGTAAATCACCTAGGAGAATCCTCACTTAGTTGTAAGTGTCAAATCCTCTAACAAGGTGAAACATAATAGTTTCTTAAGTCTTTAATATGATAGACTCCTCACAAAGTAGATCAAAGATTATGGTTAAACATTGTAACCTTATTTGGTTAACATTGTTATTGAAATAGTGAAGAATTATGGGTGCATCCCGACCCCAATTTTACCTTTACATTGGAGGGTTTCTAGGTAACAACTTAGACTTTGTTATTGTTGAAAATAGATTGAAAACAATTTAAGCGAGAGATTGTTAGAGGAAGATTTTTGAAAACATACAAGTATGATCAATATGTTTCAATTTTTTTTTGTCACTAATGTTAAACCTACTATTTTTTGGAAAGACAACTGCTTATATGATTTATGTCCTATCACTTATTTAATTGATGAAGAGGATTTGATCAAAAGATGTAACAATAGCACCTAGAGAAAAGCTTGAGTTATGAATATGTAAAGGAATACAAGAATCAATTAAGATAGTCATAACATGATGTATTGATAACCTACTTAAGGTTATAGAGGTTGGTTACACTAAGAAAGTTTAGAAGAAAAAGTTACACAAAGTTTGTCTACCAAGCTTGGCCGAGTGGATAGGAGGTGCCAAGAAAAGTCAGTGCAAGCCAAGTAGAAAATTAGTTGGAGCCAAGTAAACATCTATTCTAGTTTATGCCAAGTAGAATAATGGATGCCAAGTAAAGTTTAGTTGATGTCAAGCACTATTAAACTTTAGTTTGTGTTGAGTGATTTTAAAGAGAATGTCAAGCAATGTAGTATGTGTCGAGCATCAGAAGCAAGATAATGTCGAGTGGCTACATTATTTAAAAGATCATGAATTCAATGGATCTGCGATGACAAGTTTGTTTTCTTGGATTATGTGAACTGGGTGGAAGATAAAATTGATGTGCTGGAGACACAGAATTCAAGGTAAACCATTTTTAGGCAAATTCATAGATGATTCAAGGAAAAGTTTCTAGAAAAGATATGGAATGTGGGATAGATTCATTGTATCCTACCTAATCTATCCTAACCCTAAATTGGATGATGGAGAATGAGTGGTAAAAAGATCTTAATTTCTTATTTATTGGAATGGTTGGTCATGAAGCAAGATTTTCATGTGTGAGCATCTAAGGAAGTCAAGGAGACAAGGGTTTTGCTTCATTAAGTGACCTAAGAGAAGAGTATGCAATGACATGTTAAGCAAGAAGGTTTAAGGATATGAATAGTTAAAGGGTAAACAAACTATCAGAGCTACAATGAGTGAAGGCCAAGCAAAATGGAGGACTGAAACATAGATCTATAATCTACAAATGGAGTTGTAAGTTGTTATCAAATCAAACTTTATTGTTACTGTCTAATAATTGTATCAGTCTAGGGTAAATCCTTTGGATTAAGGTTGACCTAATAGTTATTTGTAAATCCTTTAACTGGGTGACATTCCAAGTGAATGGTCTAAAGACGTCTAACAAGGCTCACTCCTAATAGGGTGATTGAAATCCTTTAATAGGGTCACATTCAACAGTGTGTATTTTAACCTTTAATAGGATTGGCCTTTCACAGGGCATCATTTCAGAAGAATGAAAAAGAGTAGCATGTTACTGGTGGCTTTTCCCAATTTGGGTTTCCACATAAATCATTGTGTCAAGTGTGTTGATGAATTTTTTATGTTTCATGTTTACATTTCTGCAAGTTGACTTAACAGTAACCTACAATTTTTAAGTGATTGCATCATCATAAGGATGCATGCATGAAGTCAAATGTTTTATGGGTTCACTAAGCTGTGAAAAGTTTTATTTATACATCTAGACCTTGGATAATTGATTGCACACCTTATTGTTACTCTCTAATAATTTTATCAGTCTAGGGTAAATCTTTTGGATTAAGCTTGACCTAACAGTCATTTGTAAATCCTTTAACTGGGTGACATTCCAAGTGAATCATCTAAAGTCCTCTAACAAGGCTCACTCCTAATAGGGTGATTAAAATCCTTTAATAGGGTCACATTTAATAGTGTGTATTGTAACCTTTAATAGGGTTGGAATTTCCCAGGACATCACTTCAGAAGAGTGAAAATGAGTAGCATGTTACTGGTGGCTTTTCCCAAATTGGGTTTCCTCATAAATCATTGTGTCAAGTGTGTTGATGAATCTGTTATGTTTCATATTTACATTTCTGCAAGTTGATTTAATAGTAACCTACAATTTTTAAGTGATTGCATAATCATAAGGATGCATGCATGAAGTCAAATGTTTTATGGGTTCACTAAGTTGCGAACAGTTTTATTTATACATCTAGACTTTGGATAATTGATTACACCCCCTCCCACCCAGTTATTGTAAAGTATTCCAACAATTTGTATTAGAGCCATCTTCTTAAGAGAACTAGTTTGAAGGTACTACAAGCATAAAGATCAAGATGTGAAAAAGAGAAGTACCCAAGCTTAAAATAGAGATAACTTTTCTATATGGAAAAGTTTGATGAACCTACACCTTGGAGGACTTGGAGATCATGCACAATCTACCATTTTCACTAAGCATGTTGATCCTGCTAGTGTCCTAAGTGCTGAGGATATGAAAAAGAAGAAAGAACATAAACAAGCAATGCTGGAGATTGCCTCTACCCTAAGCTATGCTGAATTTGATGATATCAAAGGTGTTGATAGTGCAAAGAGAATGTGGGATGCCCTAACCACTATCTATGGAGGAGATGCAAATGTTCTAAGAGCCAAAGCTGAAAGTCTCAAAGGTAAGTTTGATAATATGAGAATGGAAGAAGATGAAAATATTGCTCAATATGTTGAAAGGATAAAAGAAGTTGTTAATGCAATAAGAGGAGCTGCTAGTAATATAGATGATTATACTATACTAAGAAAAGTTTTAAGGACATTGTTTCCTATATATGCCATTAGAGTTTCTACAATACAAGAACTGAGATGCATACCAAGGAATAAACTATCACTTGAAGGTCTAGTAGGTAGACTCACTACTTTTGAGCTATCTAACTTTGATAATTATAGACTTGAGAATATTGAATCTGCTTTCAAAGCTAAGGTATCATTGAAGGAACCTGATGAAAGGTAAAAGAAGAAAGACAAGAAGTATG
Source organism: Cupressus sempervirens (assembly GCA_028749045.1). Lineage (NCBI taxonomy): Eukaryota > Viridiplantae > Streptophyta > Pinopsida > Cupressales > Cupressaceae > Cupressus > Cupressus sempervirens. Next base: position 987,805,656 of record CM053787.1, on the reverse strand, counting down.
TGTCTAGTGACAGTGATGCAGATGAGGAGGATGTAGAACATCTTGAAGCACTTTTGGTAAGAAGATTCAACAAAGGTAAAGGAAAGTTCAAAGGTAAATTACCTATCATTTGTTTTAATTGCAATAAGGTTGGCCATATTGCTACTAGGTGTCTAAAGAAGAAGAATTACAGAGGTGGTGACAAATACAAGAGCAGAAGAGATGAAGACAACAAGGACTACAAAGACAAAGGCAAGAAGTCATGCTACATTGCTAAAGAGGAAACAAGAGATGAATCTAATGAACATGATGATTAAGTGGTGTATGTTGCAATGAAGGAAAAATCTAATGAAGATGAGGCAACTACACTTGTGACTTGTGTGAACAGGAATGACAGATGGATCATTGACAATGAGTGTTTACATCACATGACTGGAGACAGAAGTTAGTTCATTACCCTAAATTGTTATGATGAAAATAGTGTAAGATTTGGTAATGATGCATCATGTTTTATAAAGCGAAAAGGTTCTATCAAACTCACATATAAGATTTTATGTGACAAAGCTTATTATGTTGAAGGACTTAATTATAATTTGTTGAGTGTGTCACAAGTGAATAATTTGGGATGTGAGGTTGAGTTTGAAAACAAGATTGCTAAGATATATGACACAAATGGAAAACTAATTGGAAAAAGTGATCAAACTAGGATTAATCTATTCTATCTTGATATAGAGGATGCTACTTGTCTAGTTGTAAAATTTGATGATCTGTGGCTGTGGCACAAAAGGTAATGTCATGTCAATTTTAATAACCTAGTCAGTATCGGTAATATGAGAAAAGTTAGAGGTTTTCCTATGTTGAAGAAGTTTGATAATATAATGTGCAAACAATGTCAATTAGGCAAAATGAAAAAGTCAAGTTTTAAGACTAAATCTATACTTCTAAAGGAATACTAGAGATTGTTTATAATGACTTGTGTGGTCTAATTGATGTGCAAAAATAAAAAGGAGATAAGTAAAATATGCTATTTGTTGATGACTATTCTAGAATGATGACAATTATGTTTTTAAAACAGAAATTTGATACTTTCCAAATGTTAAAGTGACATTTAGCAAGAGTTGAAAAGGAAACAGTTAAAAGTTTGAAGTGTTTGAGATTTGATAGAGGAGGAGAATTTACGTCACATGAGTTTAAGATGTTTTATAATGATAGAGGAATCAAAAGATAGACATCTACACCTAGAACCCCTCCACAATATGGAATTGCTGAAAGAAAGAACATATCTATAATAGATTGTGTTAGAACACTCATGATGGAGAAAAATGTTGCTTTGAAATACTGGAGAGAAGCTATAAGTATAGCTATCTATACCTTGAACCATGTAGAAGTTAAGAAAGGTACTCATTCAACACCTTTTGAACTATAGTATGGATACTCAACCAATGTAAAATACTTTAAGAAATTTGGAAGCAAGTGTTATATTCTTAAAGACTTTAGGAAAGGTAAACTAGATGTAAAAAGTGACGAAGGTATATTCCTAGGATATTCCAAAAGAAGTAAAGCTTATAAATGTTTAAATACAAACACTAACAAAGTTGTGAAAAGTGAAAATGTAAACTTTGATAAATATATAGAAGTACTATATGAGGTTGAATCTACGAAAGAACCAGAAGAATACAAATCATTTGTATACTTTTATGAAGGTATTCCTACTAAGAAAATGTTACAAATCATGCTACAAAGTAACGACAAGTTTTAGTGACTACCGAGTCACGGACTATGAATCTCAAGTTGCATTTAGGAACCAAGCTACATTCAGATGCCAAGTTACAGAATGAAGTTGAAGCACATTCTGATTATAAGATTAGTGTACATGAAAGAGATGTTGAACTACCTAACAGAAATGTACAAAGTGACTTTGAATTTGAAAGACAAAATGAGGAAACTAGAGTAGAACCAAGATTGTCCAAATGTGTCAAAAGACACCACCTTGCTACACAAATTATTGAAGACAAAGATGCTAGACCAATGAGAAGAAATAGATTGAGAAATGATACATGTTTACTGAGTATGAAGGAACCCAAATAAGTGAGAGATGATTTAGAAGATGTGGACTAGAGTAAAGCCATGGAAGAATAGATTGAACAAATTGGGAAAAACAAAACATGGACACTAGTTCCTAGACTAGAAGACAAAAATGTAATTGACACAAAGTGGGTATTAAAAAACAAGCTAGATGAAAATGGTAAAGTCATGAGGAAAAAGAAAAGATTAGTTTGTAAGGGATATGCAGAAGAGGAAGGACTTGACTATGGAGAGACACTTTCCCCTTGGTGTAGGAGCACCTCCCTCTATTAAATTTATATTATTTACATTCATCTCCGAAATGATTTATTTATTAAGTCATTGGAACCATAATGTGAAATGGTCTATTTATTATGTTATTGTAATCGGGATCATATGAAATTTGTAATGAAAAACTGAATATGTATAGGAAGGGACACGAGAAGGTAAATGGTTGTAATAGTTTCAGGTTGTCTTTAAAAGAAAGACATTATTGTAATAGCAGAGAGAGATCAACAGAGTGGTTAGAGGAATAAGGAATAAGTTGTGAGATGAAATTGGGCTCTCTAATTTTAACCAGGGAGCCATTGATGTTTTGTTGACTTTGACATTAAATGAAATGTATTTTAATTAAGTCTTTATGTTTCCCTCTGTCAGCTTTTGATCTTTGTCAGGAAGGTTATAGCAATGAACATAAATCGATTTCTCTCTATTGTTATTTGCAAGAAATGTAAATGATTTGCTTTATGTCATGATAGTCTGAAGGAATGGTAATGGAAATAGTTTTATATAGAAAGATAATATGATAAGTAGATTTGAAGATTACAATATACCCTCTCCTCATCAGATTGGTATCAAAGCTCAGAAGATTCTGAGCATGTAGATGGAAGATGATCTACACCAGACCATGTTGGGTTGTTTTGGATTCTTGTTTTGAGGTTTGTGGGTGTAGAATGGTGCCACTTCGCTTAGCTGCATTGGGTGGATATAAGAGGTCTACCAAAGGATCATAGGAGATGATCTAGGGCCAGAGAGGATGGTCCTTTGTGTGTCACCAATAGAATAGGGAGAGAAGCATGATGGGACTTCTAGGTGAGGGACATGAGGTTGTGATCCAGCATGGATGAGTGGATTGTGCAATGGCTAAGGCACCATTGGAGGTGACCAGCATAACCCCATTGATAGGATTCAGTTAAAAGAGATAAAGAAAGTGAAGGAGGCATTAAAGAAATGATGGTGAAGAGGCATAGATTCTCATCAATGCATTTCTATGCGGTCATGGAAAACTTTGAAGTTTGGGAGTATGGTGCAAGGGCACCTCCCTCTATTAATTTTATATTATTTACATTCATCTCCAAAATGATTTATTTATTAAGTCATTGGAACCATAATGTGAAATGGTCTATTTATTATGTTATTGTAATCGGGATCCTATGAAATTTGTAATGAAAATCTGAATATGGATAGGAAGGGACATGAGAAGGTAAACGGTTGTAACCATTTCAGGTTGTCTTTAAAAGAAAGACATTATTGTAATAGCGCAGAGAGATCGACATAGTGGTTAGAGGTATAAGGAATAGGTTGTGAGGAAATTGGGCTTTCTAGTTTTAACCAGAGAGTCATTGATGTTTTGTTGACTTTGACATTAAATGAAATGTATTTTTATTAAGTCTTTATGTTTCCTTCTATCGGCTTTTCATCTCTGTCAAGAAGGTTATAACAATGAACATAAATTGGTTTCTCTCTATTGTTATTTGCAAGAAATGTAAATGATTTGCTTTATGTCATGATAGTCTAAAGGAATGGTAAGGGAAATGGTTTTATATAAAAAGATAATGTGATAAATAGATTTGAAGATTACAATATGCCCTCTCCTCATCATATTGGTATTAGAGCTTAGAAGATTCTAAGCGTGTAGATGGAAGATGATCTACACCAGGTAGTGTTGATTGTTTTGGATTCTTGTTTTGAGGTTTTTGGTTGTAGAATGGTGCCAGTTCACTCAGCTGCAATAGGTGGATAGAAGAGGTCTACGAAAGGATCATAGGAGATGATCCATGGCCAGAGAGGATGGTCCTTTGTGTCTCACCAATAGACTAGGAAGAGAGGGATGATGGGACTCCCAGGTGAGGGATCAAAGGTTGTGATACAACATGGACGAGTGGATTGTGCAATGGCTAAGGCACCATTGGAGGCGACCAACATAAATCCATTGAAAGGAGTCAGTTCAAAGAGATAAATAAAGTGGAGGAGGCATTGAAGCAATGATGGTGAAGAGGCACAAAATCTCATCAATGCATTTCCATGAGGTCACGAAAAACTTTGAAGTTCGGAAGTATGGTGCAGGGGCACCCCCCTCTATTAATTTTATATTGTTTACATTCATCTCTGAAATGATTTATTTATTAAGTCATTGGAACCATAATGTGAAATGGTCTATTTATTATGTTATTTTAATTGGGATCATATGAAATTTGTAATGAAAATCTTAATATGGATAGGAAGGGACATGGGAAGGTAAATGGTTGTTACTATTTCAGGTTGTCTTTAAAAGAAAGACATTATTGTAATAGCGGAGAGAGATTGACAGAGTGGTTAGAGGAATAAGGAATAGGTTGTGAGGAAATTGGGCTCTCTAGTTTTAACTAGAGAGCCATTGATGTTTTGTTAACTTTGACATTAAATGAAATGTATTTTTATTAAGTCTTTATGTTTCCTTCTATCAGCTTTTGATCTCTGTCGGGAAGGTTATAACAATGAACATATATAAGTTTCTCTCTATTGTTATTTGCAAGAAATGTAAATGATTTGCTTTATGTCATGACAGTCTGAAGGAATGGTAATGGAAATGGTTTTATATAAAAAGATAATGTGATAAATAGATTTGAAGATTACAATATGCCCTCTCCTCATCACCCCTATTGCTAGATTAAGAGTAAGAACATTACTTGCTTATTATACATACAAAGATTTCAAATTTTATCAAATGGATGTTAAATCTACATTTCTAAATGGCATATTAGAGGAAGAAGTTTACATAGAATAGCTAGAAGGATTTGTTGATGTTAACAACAAGAACATGGTATGTAGATTACACAAAGCTCTATATGGTTTGAAACAAGCACCAAGAGCATGGCATGAGAGACTTCATAATTATCTTGTGAAGATTGGTTTTGAAATGACTGATGATAATATCAATCTATACATGAAGATAGAGAAATGAAAAGATACTTTTCTATCTAAAATTTTTGTTCATGATATCACATTTGGAGGTCAAGATGCTTTATGTAAAGATTTTGCAAATCAAATGAAGTAAGAATTTGAACAATCGGTTCACAAGCATAGCTAATAATGGAAAATAGCTAGGTGGAGTAGTTAAACTCCGAAACAACCCAAACGAAAACATGTTATTATCCGTAATGGAAATTCACCTAAGGAAAAGCTGCCAAAAATTAAATCCGAAAAGATTAAAACTCAAAAACCCAAAAATTACAAAAAATCACTTAACACTTTCACGACGAATGCAAACTTCTAAATGCATAGACATGTTCACTAGTCTAATCACATAATGCAACTGAGTTTGAATTTTCTAATTGCCGAAAGGTTTTGATCTAAACAATAACAATAAGGGTATGTCGACCATATAGGAACAACATGGGTAAATATGAATAGCTGAATCACTAACTCCATGTGCCACTGCCAGGGATATAATTCCTGCACACTAAAACACACGATCAAGTGCAATGGAAAATAATATCATAGCTGAAGCAACATGTATTAAAATACCTATTTAATCCATTTACATCACTCACATTCACAGAAAGCGTAAAGATACAAGAATGAAGTAAATAACCATAGCATAGAATCCATCTCATAACATAGTCAACAAATAGGTCCAATACATCATATAACCAGATAATCAGTTATCATAGATCTACTGTCATCTCAAAATAGCATCAACATGCAAATATGATAAACTGAATAGCATAGCAACAAAGCATCTATGGTATAGAAATCAAAATATAATATTTGACCCTCGAGTTGTCTCAAAGTACAAATATCAAAAAGAGTAACAAGTATCTCTCGAATCAAAAATAGACAAGGTATAGACTGCAAACACGAGAGGCACTACATCCTCACCCACTAGCATAGGCTTACTCCTAGAAGCCAACAAAAAGGTAGGGGTACAATCCCCTCAATCGTGTAGCGTCTTCCCAAGTCACAGAGGCCTCATCACTTGGGTACCATTGGACCCTTACCTGCTCTATGTCTTGACCTCACAAAGTTAGTCTCTGCTACTATAGGATGCGAATGGGCTCCAAAGTAAGTTTCCCATACGCTACCTACAAAGCATCCCACTCAAGAATATGGGTCACATTAGGGATATATTGCTGCAAAATAGAAACATGGAAAACATCATGTATGCGAGATAGGCTAGGTGGAAATGCTAGTTGATAAGCAACATGACCAATCCTCTCAAGGATCTCAAAAGGTCTAACAAAATGTGGCATCAACTTAGAGCCTTTCCCATAATGGATAGGGCTCTTCCTCAGCCGCACTCTCCAAAACACCCTGTCACCAACAGAAAAGTGATGATCCAACCTATGGGCATCTGCATACTTCTTCTACCTATCCTGAGCAGTAACCAAATGCTCCCTAATGGGAACAACCTACTGCTCCATATCCTAAAGCATCACTGGACCCAAAAGAACTCGATCCTCTAAATGATCCCAACTCAAAGGTGTACGACATGGTCTACCGTACAAGGCCTGAAAAGGTGACATGCCAAGAGAACTATGACACCCATTGTTGTATGCAAACTCAACAAGGTATAAATAGTCCTCCCACTTCACCTACCTATCCATAACATACATGCGAAGCATATCTTCCAAAACCTGATTTACTCTCTTAGTCTGACCATTGGTCTCTAGGTGATAGGCTGAACTGAAATTGAGCTGAGCACCTAATGAATGTTGTAGAGACATCCATAGTACAAAAGTAAACATTGGATCTCTATCCGAAATGATCCGATGAGTGATCCCATGCAAACGAACAATATCTACCATGAAAACATGTGCTACAGAAGATGTAGTGTAGGATGCTCTCATGGATGAAAAATGTGCTACCTTGGACAACTTGTCCACTGTCACCATGATACAATCATGTCTTTGCAATGACATAGGCAACCCTGTGATAAAATCAATAGATATCGTATCCCACTTCCACTCTGGAATGGTATGTGGCTGTAAAAGACCCGCCAGATGTTGATGCTCTACCTTCACTCTCTGGTACTCAAGACATCTAGCAACAAAGTTAGCAACATCATGTCTCATCCCTACCCAGAAGTACAACTGTTTGAGATCAACATGCATCTTCTTGACTCTAGGATGTGCAGAATATGGTGCACGATGTGCTTCTGACAAAACTAAGGTATGAAGATCAACCAAAAAAGGTACATAAATACGCCCTGAATATCGCAATAGTCCATCAAACTCAAGCATATAACCTAAAAATCTCCCCTCAAGGGTACGTCCAAACTCGATCTCTGCCCTCACCTCTTGATACCAAGAGTCATTAGGCAAAGCCTCCAAAATATGGCTTCGCAAATCCACTCCCAATGACATCACTGATACCTCATGTCACCTCTTGCTCAAGGCATCTGCGACAATATTCTCCTTCCCTTTGATGTAATGAACATCAAAGTCATACTCATACAGGAACTCCATCCAACGACGCTATCGTGCATTCAAGTTTGGTTGAGTAAAGATATACTACAAGCTCCTATGATCGCTATGAAACTCAAACCTGTGTCCCAAAAGAAAATGCCTCCAATAGACAAGGGCATGCACTACGGCCGCAAGTTCCAAATCATGAGTGGGGTAGTTTAGCTCATGGTCCTTGAGTTTTCTAGACTCAAAAGAAATCACTCGACCATCCTGCATTAACACCGCACCCACGCCTTCCAACGAAGCATCTGTGCAAACCATGAAATCACCTACAGGATTAGGCACTGCAAGGATTGGTGTACTAGTCAAACACTCCTTAACAGTAACAAAAGTTGCCTCACGCTAGTCTGACCAAATGAACTTATTCCCTTTCCTCTGAAGAGAAGTGATGGGATGGACTGCTCGTAAAAAATCCTTCACAAAGCGATAGTAGTAACCCACTAATCCCATGAAACTACAAACCTCTGAGACATTAGTGGGTGCCGGCCAATCCATGATAACATGAATCTTCTCCGGATCCACTGCAATTCCACCACAAGTGATGATATGTCCTAAATACTTCACCTCTGACTAGAAGAACCCACATTTACTCAGGTTGCCATATAGCTAATGGTCTCTCAAGCACTGTAATACCTGATGTAAATGGACTTCGTGCTCCTCCATAGTCTTCAAGTAGATCAATATGTCATCCAGAAACACAATGACACACTGATCGAGGTACATGAAAAATACCCCATTCATCAAACTCATGAACACTGATGGTGCATTGGTCAACCCAAAAGGTACAACTGTGAACTCATAATGCCCATATCGTGTACAAATGTTGTTCGATGAATATCAGCCTCTTGGATACAAAGTTGATGGTATCCTGACTTCAGATCAATCTTTGAGAACACTCCTGCTCCCTTCATCTGATCAAACAAGTCATCTATCCTTGGCAAAGGATAATGGTTCTTCACTGTCACCTTATTCAATTGCCGATAGTCAATGCACAAACGCAAAGAACCATCCTTCTTCTTCATGAAGATGACTGGTGCACCCCATAGGGATACACTAGGATGAATATGGCCCTTGGCCAATAATTCCTCCAATTGCAATTTGAGCTCACTCAACTCCTGAGTAGTCATGCGATAAGGAGCTCGTGAAATCAGTTCTGCTCTTGGTACAAGATCAATCCAAAAATCAATGTCATGCTGCAGTGGCATACCTAGAATCTCATTAGGAAACACATCAACATACTCACAAAGGAGTGGGTGATCATCGAGTGTCACCATATGGCTCTCAGCTTCCTCAAGATCACTGAGAGATACAAGAAACAACTGACAACCCTTTCGTACACTCCATTTTAGCTGATTAGTTGAGATCATACGAAGCGAGACTGGTCGCTGAACTCCCAAAAGTTCCACCTACCCACCTTTGTCATCCACACACTGTACAACCTTACGATGGAAATCGATATTGGCTTGATGGGCAGCTAACCAATCCATGCCCAACACAATGTCATACAATCCCAGAGGTAGAATGCATAGATCCACTGTGGTGGTGAGGGTTCCCAAATCCAAACAACTCCTAACCAATGAGTCAACAACCACCTTAGAACTCATGGCTAACTCAACCTGCCACCTATCAACCTGACGCATTGCCACTAGCCCACATCACTAAACAAGAGATGGTGTAATGAAAGAATCAATAGTACCAGAGTCAAAAAAATTGAAGTTGAAATAGCGTGCAACATACCTGTAGCCTCGACTATCATACCTTGATACTCAGCTTGATAGTTGTCAACCGCCGTAAAGACTCTATGATTCTGACCCGCATCTCCTGCAGTAGGCTCAGATCTTACTACGCCCTTACCAGGTCTTGTAGATGGTTTGATGGGACAATCATAAGATTTATGGCTAGGTTGGCCACAAGAATAACAATTTCCAAAAAAGTTGGGTCCTGTCCCACGACCACTCTGAGTAGCACTAGAATATGGTGCACTACCTCTACTAGAAGTCTGCTGACTATTCTGAGGAGGGCGATCCTGCTGAGATTTTTGTCCTCTATTCTGATGATCTCCTTTCTTCCCTGAATTACCAGAAGACTGACCACCTCCCTTACCCCTAAACTTCCACTGAGGGCCATTATGTTTACCACTATGAGTCAGTTCTGATAGGGCTTGACCCTTTCTCGAGGACTAGGTAAACTGTGCATCCTGCCCTGTATTCCTAGCACCCTGGTTCTGAGAACTAGATTTGCTACCAAAACCTCTAGCTAGATTTTCCTCTAGAATACATGCCTTCTTTACTGTGAGCACAAGAGTCTTAGGCTGATGCATGCGGACTTCTCCAATGAGGGAATCCTTTAGGCCTCGGATAAAATGATGTGCTAAGAGATAATCATCATTGTTGTAGCATGAATATTGCCTAAGTTTAAAGAACTGGATCTCATACTGATCCACAGTCATGTTCCCTTGACGAATTTCATGGAACTCATCAGCATGGGCCTCCCTGTACTGAGGATATAAGAATCTCTCCCAGAATATCTCCTCAAAAGTCTCCCTGGTGAGATCTGCGATGTTAAGCTGAAGCTTCTGACTCTCAATATTCCACCAAACAGATTCATGGTCCCTCAACTGCATAATTGCACAACGAGCCCTCATGTTGGTTTAATATGGATACATGGTGAAGAAGCACTCCATGTCCAACAACCAAGTCTCAGCCTTGAGGCCACTTCCCCTACCATCGAATGGTGGTGGTTTGGAACTCTGAAGGGACTTCATGATATCCAACCTGATGGAGTCCTCACTATTGCGGTCTCTACCACCCCAACGATGTCCTCTATCACCTGGTGGAGTAAGAGAATGCTCACGTTCACGTTCCTCCTCTCTATGCTCAGAGTGATGGGAATCTCCATGATGAGATCCCTCTTCCTGATTCTGATTGTGCTGGCGCTCCTCAACACGAGGGCCTAAAAGAGCAAGAATCTACTAGAGAACAAGCATCATCGCCCCTACGCCATTCTGATCACTGATATTACCATGTTCTCCCCCTCCTCCCTGATGTTCCTCTTCATGGTGCTCATTTCCACGGTTACCACTATGGATACCACCATGGCCACCAGGTCTATGTATAGGAGGCATCACTGAAAGGGAGCAACAAGATAATGTTAGAACAATCGGGTCACAAGCATAAGAGTAAAAACCATGAACGAGCAAGATACCAAATAAATAAACATAACATAGCAACACACAACAACAAACAAAACCATAGTGGAAGAATAACATAGAGATCCCAATGTTGCAACATGAGCTCTAATACTAGATGTAATGCCCTACCTGGAGATCCTTGGAAACAAGGATGAAAAAAAAGCCAGAACAATTTTTTTTTTTTTTTTTTTAAACAAGTGTAAGTGCACATGATACAACCTACACAAACCAAAAGATCGCAACAGAAGACTAAAAGACAACCAAGCACCAACGAATCTCCAAATGCCACTACCAACTAGAACACAACCATGAAAACCACAAAGACCTACCAAGCCGAAAGACATAAGATGACTCTTGGAAACTGGCTAAGTCTGAAATCCTGAAGCCCTGAAATTTGGCTAAGTCTAAATTTTTGAAGCCCTGACTTTTCCTAGAATCTACACCTTTTCTCGCAGAGGTCTGAAACCCATCTCAAATGAATCGTCACATATATTAAAATATATCTTAAGTATAAGGAACTTAAACGATCTATTTTAAACCTTGAAGGAAAACAACAGAAACCCAAAAATTGAATTTCAAAAGAAACCTCCTGAATACAAAATGCAACAACATAGGCTTGAAGAACGTCCAAAAGGGTATCTAGATCAACTCTCAAAATGATTAGAACACTACAAAAAGTACTTGCTATTGGCATGCACAGGTTTTAACCAAAGGGCGTGTGACACTTTTTATAAAGGGAGGGCGACACATCTCCCTTAGTGCATGCGACACTTCTCAAGAAGGCATGCGATACTAGAAAAGTGTCACACGACACTTCTCATAAAGCCGTGTGACACTCTTCCAGTGTCGTATGATATTTCTCCAGTAATGCATTCAATACTTTATAGTATCATATGACATTCTTTCTATGGGCGTGCGATACTTTAACAGTGCCGCACAATGCTAAACAAATGTCGCCCATAGAAAACAAAAAACACTTCCAAAACTCAAAAATGGGGAAAAACTGACAAAAGAACCTCCACACCGGGGAGTACCGGATCCACATTTTGAGGCCAGAACACTTGAACCAGAATTGAGTAACTGAAATACAGAAAATGAAATATAACCATCTATCAAACAAAGAAGGGAAAGTATAGAAAGGAAACATCACAACAACTGAAATAACATCGTAATGAACAGAATAACCAAGTACACAGTTCCTCCCAACCATCAATGGCATCATAAGACCATCTTGGGCCCTAGCCATCCCCCATGCGACGTAACATCCCAAGTCACCAATCAGATCATCAGTGCTATTGTGATGGGGACATCACTACTAAACTTGCTACAATATAAGTAAATGAAATCTAACATGCTAGTAGTAACATAGGATAACCCTGTAATCAAATAACATCATCTACTATATGCTAAACATCATAATAAGGAATGCATAAAACCAACATCATGTAAACATGGAACACAACATCCCAATGAAAGCATAAATCACTAGAAAGCATACTCCGCAAATCAAAGTACCAAGTGACACATCTAGCAATGATCATGCTAGAACAATAGACCATCTCTGTACACTAGTCCCTAGTAGTGTGAAGGTAGCTACACCTCCCAACCACATGGCACCCATAGGTCCACACCTGCCGTGCCGATGGAGATAATGATCCAACCACACACACACAAAACAACAACCATGGCTAACACACATGCCAAGCAATATGATGACTAAATCTAAGACAAAGACGATGCATAAACTACAGGTCCTGGTCAGACACCTCAATGGGCTACTATGTAGGGAGTGACATCATGGAGAGTCACTTGGCATCAAAAGCCCAAGCTCGGATCTATGTAGCTCAACTCCCTCAACGAAAGGCCAATACACTATGTAGCTCAACTCCCTCAATGGAAGGCCAATACACAAAAGTACCATTTATTATCTTTAATGTTATTACCACCCCAAGTTTTAATTTAATTATCACTTATATCAAACTTCCTCTGCCAACTGGGAAGTAGTCACCAAGTTGCAAGATAGAAGCCCCCTCCATATGCTACCCTACCCTACCCATGCTCATCCAATGATGAGTGCCCGAAGGCATGCAAACTCCCAACCCAACCCCAATGATCACAACTTTTGAAAGTACCATGGAAGATCAAGCCCCGCAGGTCACCCGAAAATGTACATGTGTGTGGCGCACCACCATCACAGAGATCATACACAAGGACATGATGAGAATGCAAATAGAAGTCAATCAACTGAACCAAAATGGGGATGACGGATGCCACATGCATCCAAAAGCAATGAAAGATGCAAAAGTGTTCTGACTGGTATCCAAACGGATCATCCAGGTCCACGAACCACAATGTGCCGAGAAACTCGAGAAAATAGGGCAGCATGCAAAATGAGGTTAAAACCCCAAATTTTGGAAAAATTCCAAAATTAAAACCCATTTGGCCTTTGGGTTTAAAAACCCCAAAAATCCAAAAATAATTGAAAACGAACACCGTATGCAAAAACGGCCAGCATAACGGCCCAAAAACCCAAACCCCCATTTCAAAAACAAGTAAAATGTTCATACTCGACCAACCCGACAGAACTAGCATCCAGAAACAGAGGGGAACACTAGTTCACAGCCTCCTAACATAATGCTACAAGAAACGGAAGTAGAAACAGAGAAAATACGTTAAAATGGGAAGGCCCTACCTGACAGCAAAAGGGGCCGAAACTGAAACCCGTAGAATAAAATAAATACTATGCTGAAACTGTTGAAACTGTCAGCAAAGCAAGAACTCCTCGAGCTGAATCCAACGAGACCAACCTTGCAAAGATCCCACGCTCATAGCTCTCGCAACAAGAAAAACAATAATCCTTCAGAAGAGGATTTCCAAATTTTCTCTCCAAACTCAATTTTCCAAAATGTGAGAAGTGAATAATGAATTCACTTTTCCAATATTTATTCATTTTGAGTGAATAGATGATAATGGAAAATAGCTAGCTGGAGTAGTTAAACTCTTAAACAACCCAAACGAAAATAGGTTATTATTCCTAATGGAAATTCACCTAAGGCAAAGCTACCAGAAATTAAATCCAAAATATTAAAACCTTAAAACCCAAAAATTATAGAAAATCACTTAACACTTTCGCGATGAATGCAAAATTCTAAATGCACAAACATGTTCACTGGTCTAATCACATAATGCAACTGAGTTTGGATTTGCTAATCACCAAAAGGTTTTGATCTAAACAATAACAATAAGGGTATGTCGACCATATAGGAACGACATGGGTAAATATGAATAGCTGAATCACTAACTCCATGTGCCACTGCCAGGGATATAATTCTTGCACACTAAAACACATGATCAAGTGCAATGGAAAATAATATCATAGCCGAAGCAACATGTATTAAAATACCTATTTAATCCATTTAAATCACTCACATTCACAGAAAGCATAAAGATAAAAGAATGAAGTAAATAACCATAGCATAGAATCCATCTCATAACATAGTCAACAAATAGGTCCAATACATCATATAACCAGATAATCAATTATCATAGATCTACTATCATCTCAAAATAGCATCAACATGCAAATATGATAAACTGAACAGCATAGCAACAAAGCATCTATGGTATGGAAATCAAAATATAACATTCGACCCTCAGGTCGTCTCAAAGTACAAATATCAAAAAGAGTAACAAGTATCTCTCAAATAAAAAATAGACAAGGTACATACTACAAACACGAGAGGCACTACATTGTAATCCGCAAGTAAAATTGCACTCAAATACTTGGAAAAAGGCTACAGAGATTAGCCCTCCAAATGCACAAAAACCAAAATATCTTGAAAATCTCCTTAACAATGGCCAAAAAAAAATCAACCTAGATACCCTTTTGAAAGTTCTTAGATATTTTGAGGGTCTAGGGTTTCCATACTATCTATATAGTACAGGCACAAATTTATCCTTGAATTAAGGATTTCAAGGGTTTTCTTGATGTCTAATGCAAAAATTTGTTTTTTCACTCCTTGAGGCTCTAACTAGAACTTCTTCTCTAGGTTGGGGTTTGTCCACAATATCAACTAACTCTCCACATGCTTGGATTGAATATTCAACCCTTTCAATCCCCTTCATAGCTCTTTTCCTTCTCTATGATCTCTAACCAAGTTTAAATGACTTGCCAAGGGTATCACCTTAAAACCTATAGTTGTGCTTTCCATGTGCCCTCTATTACTGTACATGGAATAGATAGAGTTTAGCTCCTAATCCTAATAAACTATACAATTCCCAAGGTGAGAAGTGGCCCTAGAACCCCATTTGTCCAAACAGCTTGCCTCAGGACAATAGACTAGTGTAAAGCAAAGTAATTAATGTATTTACTCAAAACTTGACAAAACAACTAGATTTAACTCTACAAAATCTTGAAACATTATAGCCTAACTATTCCAACAAAAAAATATGCAGAGCTAATCCATTTACATGCCAATAACACCAGAACCACAAAAATATTATTCAAAATGTTGTTGCATAGTCTGTACAATTGTAAAATCCACTTTCTCCAACCAATTGAAAAGATTGGAAATCAACTTATAAAGGATTAACATGAAAGTTTCAAAGTCATTCAAGAAGTTGAAGATATCTAACTGATAAGTTACTCTTTTTGCATGAAAATTGTTAAAAATTTGTCAATGACAACTTTTACAAGATATGGCCTTTTTTGCAATTTTTAACATTTTCTTCTCAAACTTGCTCCATTTGATACCAAACTATAAAAGAGGCCTTATATAGATACTAAAAAACTAATAAGGACTTTAAAAAACATACTTGCCCTATTTAGCCTTTAAAACCCAAAAATGTTATATTAAGCTAATTGAGCAATTTTTGAGTAACTATGGGCAACTTCACCATTTTGGGCTCTTCCAACTTACCCATCCACACCTTAGGACCAAGTTAGTCCTCTTATTGATCTAGTGATGTAGATAGAATCACTACAAGACAAAACATCTAAGAATCCCTAGGTCTACCACTAGCCTACATAGGTTCTCCTGCACCACCAAGCATCAAGAAGTTAATAAAGGATGAGCAACAATAATGCCGAGAACCAGTAATAGTATAGGCTGAGTAATGGAGAGTTTACATACAATTTAGGAATGGAATAGAGTTTTAAGAAAAATAATTATTAGGCCAACCTGGAAGGTTTATTTAAGTTTTGAATAGTTTTTTATGAAATATTTAATACTTTTTGAGGTTGTTACAGGACATTTACATGGCATGGATAACATATCTTGATGTGTATGTTCAACGATCAGGATGAAGAGGTAAAACATGGAACCATTTAGAATAATCATCATGGAATATTTATATATCAATGATCTTAACCTAAATTAGTAGTAATAAAGGGAGATGAAAGTGGAAGGGAAAGACAAGAGTTATCATATTGGAGGAGAGGATGAATTAGTAAGGAGAAGACTCGAAATCATCTTGTAGATAAAATTGAGAGTTAGGTACTAAGTCAATTTGAATAGACTTGAATCAGGGTAAATTTCTTAACATAGTGGTCTTAAAAGATCTTTGTAGATCTCCTAACAGATTCCTTGCTTAGTTGTAAGTGTCAAATCCCTCTAACAAGGTGAAACCTAATAGCTTCTCAAGTCTTTAATAGGACATAGTCCTCAAAGAGTAGATCATGTATTATGGCCAAATATTGTAACCTTAACTAGTTAACTTTATTATTGCAGTAGTGAAGATTTGTGGGTGTCATCCCCATCCTAGTATTACCTTCACCTTAGAGGGTTTCTCAATAAAAAATACCATGTTATGTGTTATTACTTTCATGCATGTGATTGAATTGATTTACATGTTACATAAAGTTTACATTTATTGTATTACATGCATATGATATTATTCAATGTGGATGAATCTCTGAAAAGTTATAAATTATTATAGATTCTAATTCAGCCTCCCCTCGCCGCGCCCCCCCCCCTGGTTCTCAGTATCTAGTTTACTCCTCCATAAATCAACAATACATACATACATACATATATACATATACATACACACACGCGCGCGCGCGCGCGCGCACACACACACACACACACAAAATCACTCACACACACTCAGACACACATAGATATATGTAAATCTATGTGTTTGTGTGTGTGGAGAGAGAGAGAGAGAGAGAGAGAGAGAGAGAGAGAGAGAGAGAGAGAGAGAGAGAGAGAGAGAGAGATCTAGTTGCAATGTATTCCTATAAATATCAACTAAATTTGAAATGGGGAATCATATTTATGTATAAATATCCCACACAATATTATTAAGAATTATGGTAAAGAAAGAAGTCTTTCATTCAAAATATGTTTTATAATATTCATTTATAATCCTTTCCTTCATCTGTCATAGCTTTTAAAATTATTATATATATTTTTATCACCAAAAACCTATCATGTGATTAGCCTTCACTAATTTCCTATAACCATGTGGATTTTCCACTCATCAAAACTGTTCAAGCCTAACCCCTACCCAAACCTAGTTTCAATCAACCAAATTTCTCAATGTACTTGAGCTTGGACCAATTATTTAGGAATTCACACAACATTATCAATAGGAAATAAAAGCTTTCTAGAGCCCAAGTTTATTGAAAATATAGTTTAAAGGTCAGTACTTCTTGGGAAAACACTCTTATTTCTTACTACTTTTCTTTTAGATTTTATTTTTTGAGATTTCTAGATAGCACCATTCATACAACATATGTGATTGTAGTCATTTTTATACAAAAAATTAGAGGTTAGTACTTGTGAATAGTAAGCTTAGTTCTTAGTGGTTTTAGTTTAGATTTTACTATTTTAAATTTTAAGAGGATTGTATTTATGGAAAAGCTATAAGTGTAGAAATATTTTTATATAGCAAGGTCACTATGCACGGTTCATTTTCCAATATGGAGATAGTTTGGTCAATAATAGAGTTTAAACAAGAAATGTTTTCATTCCATAGAACTTAATTTCTTAGTTTCATGGTTTTGTGATACACACCCCATTCCTTAGACTTGCAAAAATTGCCCACCCTACCTTTTTCTTTTGTTGTATCTTTTTTCTTTCTTTATTTAGCTCCATTGTTGGAAATATTTTGCTTCCTTGATGCATCAGATGATGTTCACTTTTGTGTGATATCGATAATAAGGTTAGGTATTTGGTTTCTCAAAAACCATATTTTTGAATTCTCTCCTTTTCCTTGTATTAGTTTCCCCCTTCTTTTCCTTGTTTTCTTTTCCAAGTTCCCTCTTTTTATGGAGTTACCAGAGTTGCAAAGCTTTGCAGCTCTATGAAGTTTTATGCTATTCCTATTTTTGAGTTCCCTTTAGATTTTTCAGAGTTGTGGATGTCCAAAACTTTCCAACCCCTATACTCTAGCATTCTTTCTTTGAATTGTTTAGATTTTGGAGATGTTAGACATGTAGAAGTTTGCAACTCTATAGGGTCAAAGTTCCCCCCCTTATGAAGGTATAGAGTTGTAGATGTCTACAACTCTACTATCTCTGCACCTTCATATATTTATGATGGTTGATGTCTCATGGGAAAATGGTTATAAATTGGGAGTGGCAAGTTATCTTCTTGATTTGTTCTCTTTCATTTCTAAGTTCTTTTTACCTCTTTGAAAACTATTTTTTTTAATTTTCTTTCCTTTTTTGTAGGAAATGTCTCCTCTCTCCTCATTTTTTTTGTTTTATCATCAAATCCCTAGGTTTTAAGTCATGTTATTTCATTGGATTTGCAAGTAAGGATTGATCTTTAGTGTCCTTCCTTCATGATTCACTTGTTAGGTTTTAGGTCCCCAAGTCTAGTCATTTTATGATCTATGATTAGGCTTTTAATTTTTTCTTTCTTTTGGGAATTCTCATCTCTAAGGCATGTTATGTATGTGTTCTATCCTCCAATAGTTTTTTACCTCCATTTAAACCTCAGAGCCATAAAGTGGTGGTTGTCCACAAACTTTAATGCCCAACAAACCCATGTCTCCCCTTGAATAAATGTTAACTGTATGATATGTAAAGAGTTGTAGATGTATGCAACCACACTACCTTTACAAACCTATATACTCTTCCCATCCCCATCTTCAAAACTTTGTAAAGATGAATATATCTATAAGTCTATAAACTTTGCACCTCCACAAACTTTAATCATCTTTGCAACCGAAGCCTATTATATTTGCAAACTTATAGACATTATCATGTTTGCATCCATTTCTAACCTCTACGGCTTTAAATTCTATGTTTTGGGTCAATTTATTCATCAAATTTCTCAAGGTTTTCATTTATGTCATCCCTTTTTGGGTTGGTTTGATGTTTTTAGTCAATTTGAGTACCTTAATTAGTTTTTAATTGCATGAGTTTCAAAAAGTTGTTGGTAATCCTCCATAAGTGAAGATAATGAGATGTCATCTTCTTCCTCAAAAGTAAAGGAAACCTTACCTAATCTATTTTAGTACATGTTTTAGTGTAATCTTATGATCTCAAAATTTGTAGACAAAACGTAGAGATAGTTGATACAAAAATATGGAATATTGATTAGATCCACTTCCTTGAGTTTTGTTAAAAGTCTTTAATGAGATATTTAACATGATCACATCTATGGTCTTGGTTGGCCTTGTGTATGTTTATTTGCACCAAAATCCATCCAATCCTTCAATCTAATAATGTCTCTTTCTCTCTAAGCATTATGTTCCAAACAAGAGGGTAGTAAGAACATAGCCAAAGTAGTGCTCCTATAAATTTGACCAGATGTGATTGAGAATTTTTTCTTTATCCTTGGATTTGATACCTTCTATATAATTTCATTGGAGATCACAAAAAGGTAGTTCACTGGCAATAAGGAGGAACCAAATAATATAGTAAATGAGAGCTTGTGATCATTGATTACGCCCACTCCTCATGAAAAGAAAGGAAGGGTGGAAATGAGCAGAGGGTACATTATTGTCAATATTGGATTACATCATCATGTTGAGAAGCATGATGGGTTTTCCTATGTCTAGTCACTTAGAGTCTTGGATGGTCTACTTCATAGAAAAGATTAGCAACAGGAAGAATGTTATTGACTAGGCTACTACTATCATTTTAGTTACTCAACACCCAAATTTTTATATGACCTCTTATATAGTGTATCTACTAGAAGCTACAGTTGATTACAAAGTATTCCTTAAGATAATATCTCTTGAAGAAGGAAAGAATTGGCAATATAGGATTTATCCTCAATTATTGAAGAAGAAACTAAATGATGATATTCCTAAATTTTATGTCGTGTCAATGATTCTTTTGTATTCATGGTGGTAAGATATGTGGAAGGTGATTATGCTAATAAGTTCTCTATAGAATCCAATAAAAATATCACATCTTGGAGCTTACTAAATTAAATTTCAAAATTTCACATACATTGAGGCCTCTACCTCTACCCTTTTGTACCATCTGAAAATGGATGCACTTCATTTTCAAACATTTTAGCCCTCCTCAGTGTGGTTTATGTCTCTTTTTCTTCTCTCATCTTCTAATATGCTCTTTTAGGTGTTGCTATGCTACCCTTATGCCCATATCTCCTAATCTACTTGTTATCTATCAATTTCACCTAAACTTCTTTCTAGGCTATTTTGAGGCATGCATGTCCCCTCCCCTAAGACTAGGTTAACCAAAGTAAGCAGATTCTAAGATAACTTCAACCTGAGTTAACCTAGTCCCCAATGGTTGTGTAGGTCAAGTATTGAAAGAACTCAAGTTTGTGAATTGATTTAATTTACTCCCTAGTCACCTTGATTTTTTCCCATCCAAAAAATAGTATATAAAGAGGCTTTGGGGCTTCATTTTGACATCTCATTCTCAATTTATCTCATTTTTAGAACCTATTGCTCTATGAGAAACCAATCAAGGTGTTCTTTTTCAATAAAGAAACTTCAAGCATTCAAGTGTTAGCATCTCCTTCTTGCATCAAGCTTCCTCTTTCAAGGTGGTAGTGGACTTTGGCTCTAAGAACAAGATCTATCATTCTAATCCATTTAAAATCTTCTATTATTTATTATGGCCCATCACATACATTCTCATACATCAGGTTATAGCTTCTTCTTTTATTATGGTTTTTATGAGTCAATGCTATTACACTTACATACTTTATATAATATATCAAATGCAATTGCATCCATGGAGGTAATTGTATCTTTCATTTGATATTATTCAATCTTACTACATGCATGAATTTCCTTTATCTATTACATTTCAATTCAAGGTAGAATCCTCAATCTAAGGATTAACCAAGGAAAGCCCTCATCCAACAAATAACAGAAGCTCTTCATTTTATGTGTGTAGGAGTAGGACATAAAAGCTTTCATATGCAGATTTGGAAATAACTATGTGGCAACTTTTTAGAGAATATGGTTTGATACTTTTATAGTGTCATTGAACTACAACAACTTGTAGGAATTAATCATTCTTGGTTGACCTCGTCCTTCCTACTTTTCTGGATGAACAATTTCTAGATTTTGTTCCTTTCTTATTTAGGAATCCTAAGTTGGATATTCAGAAATAAGCTCAAATCCATAACTTTTGAGGCTAAAAAATATCTCCATCTACATATTTCAAGGTGAGTCTTGTTGCCACACTTTTCATTCTCTACCAAGTTTTCAAAGTGGAAATTTTGTGTCTAGTAAGGTCCTAGGTGTGTCCAAGTCTAAGTCTAAAACCCCTTAGGTGGAAGGAGTCTTCATCAAATTTTTCATCTTCCCTTTCCCCATGTTTCATAGCCTGGTGGTTTTCCTTTTGTGTTGCAATTTTTTGCATGTAGTTTAGCACCTAATCCAATGGAAATTCTCATAACATGCAAAGAGAATTTATGATATTTATATCCACTTGAGATTCATTTTTTTCTTCATGAGAACAAAATGTTGTGAAAATTTGAACTTTGACTTCTCCTCAACAGGTTTTCAACCCATGAAGGCAATTTTATGTGGAAAGAAGAAAATGATACATATAGGCCAAGGTAAGAAGGTAGAAAGGTACCTTACAAAAAATTGAGGTTCCTGTTACAATTATCTACTTTAGGAAACACACAGAATTCATCAATATTCTTAGAATCACTCCAAGTGGAAAACTAGAAACTAACTTCTCCTCAGCGGGTTTTCAACCCATGAAGTCAATTTCTGAAAAAAGCTAATTATGAAGAAAAAGAGGAAAAGGTGGGTCCCTAATGAATTCTTGCACTAATTTTTGGACATTTTTGAACCCAAAGGAAACCATGATCAAAAGGTAAAGTTAAAAGGCAAGCCTAGGTGGAGAAATGAAAATTGTCTTCTCCTTCGCAAGTTTTTAACCCATGGGGACAATTTTTTGGATTTTAAAGAAAATCAAGTTGGTGAGTGGATGAAACCCATATTCATGTGCTAAACCTCTCAAGATGATAATGGAAATAATCTAACCATGGTGGGAAATATCTACTTAGCAAAATTCGCTCTAGCAGATATTTCGTTATAGAGTACTCTATTTATAACTTTCCAAAACTTAGTGAAAAATAGGAAAGTAAATATGAGGGACAGAAAATTATCATTGGGCCAATGGAATAGTGAAAGGACATCAAGATATCTATTGAAACTATGCATTTAATGTTAGAATGGACCTCTCCTTTAATTCATTCGTGTGGCATGAATCCAAAAGATTAATAGATAGATTGAAACTCCTATATAGAGATACATGAATAGTATGAAAAAATTATCGCTCTTACTCAAACTATTATTCTATTAATTTGCACAATCTCTATTTGAATAGCTAGTATCTATGCATTTACTATTCTCTACTTTCAAAGATTTTGAAATTCACCCATGAATGGAATGGCAAGAAGATTCACAAGTTTTGATGGATTAAATGGAATCAAGTCTTCTCTGTAGAATTTCATGGATACCTCTCCTAGTTTCTTTGGCTTGCAAGAATTTCAAAAGAGAGTGAAATCAGAGCCAATCCATCCCATTACCGAGAAGCTCTAAGGATGCGAGCTAGTTGAAGAAGCCAATTTCCTAGTTGTAGTATAGGCTCCTAAATTGATTTACAAATGGATAAATCATTATATTCTAGATACCAGGTATTTGTATTGCTAGATAACACAATATTGATCTCTATTAATATTAAAACTATGGAAAATTGTCTTTGAGTCCTACAGCAAGAAGACTTTTTAGATTTGACAACTAGTGGAGCTGTCTCTAAGTTTTCCATGAGGAAAATGATCTGGAGAAAAGAAATTATGCAATCACGGTTCCAAAAGCGATGAGATACTAAGAGTAAGCTCCCTAAGAATCTATTTGGTACTAATCTCACATAGGAGATTGTTGACATCATGGTCTTCTTGCACAAAATGAAAGGTGAGCTAAAATCTTTGAATTTTGTTTAACAATACTTCTTCTTGGTACAAGTTATTTTTTATGATACCCAATACATTGATTGGGCCTACGAGGTAAGCAGGGAATCTATCCAATGCTCTTAGTGCCACAAAGTTCTACAACATATTCTATATGTCCTCTTTCCTCATTTATATGTTAGCTTCTCTGTAATTATGGCTAGGCCTCCTAAGGGTGGAGAATTTTCCTGATGATGTGAAGTCTTATGAGTTCTACCCTTCTTTACAATTGGAGAATAGTTATGTAGATTATATTAGAGTTAATGATGCATTTACTATGAGAATTTGTAGGGAACTTCAAGGATGTTTGGAAAGGAGATTTAGCCCAGAAGCTATCACAACTATTAGTCAATTTGGGAGTTTTTTCATCTAGTTCTCATCCTTTTCGTATTTGCATCTTGCAGCTTTTGATAGGTTCCCTTTGAAGCTACCAAGGTACCCGAGTGACATGATCATGTTGATCAAGATTGTGAGGTAGGTGATTTAGGTGAATATGCTGAGTGAAAGTTTAAAGAAGAAAGGCTACAAGTTCCCAAATCTCATTTTGATGTGAAGAACATGCTTAATGTGTTCAAGATGAAGTATAAGTTAGAAATGTATGAGGTCCTAAGACCTATGTTTGACCCAAATGGATATGCAAAAGATGTTCTTCAGATTGAGAGTATGATTAAGCATATCACTACTATGGAAGACTACTAGGCTGATTGCAAAGATGAATTTGAGAGCTATGACCATGCTTTTTCTAGGCTCATAATAGATCAAGTAAAAATGTATGGAATCAATCTTCATGTTGAAGGATTTGAGGATGGTAGAAAAAACATGTATAGTAATACCTATCTAACAAGGTTGAGGGGTACTCATGTTAGTTCCAAACCTTATAAAGATGCATGTGAAGATCTAGAGGTGATGATGGCCCAAATTATCAAGAGATCTAGGAAGTGGGTCTAGTAGACCATAGTAAGGAAGACCTAAAGAAAAACTGTGATAGCTCAAGCCTCTCTAGTAGTAGTAGTGGCTCCTTCCTCTCAAGGTGCTACATCAGGTGTGATGTTGGCTATCACCCAAGGACCAGCCCACCCATCTAACTGAGGTGATCAACTTCCTAATAAGAATATCCCTATTATGCAAACTTTCCATGATGGCTCCCTCTTGGTGATCAAATCCCCTTTAGATGCTGAGAAGAAGAAGGTGGAAGAATCCAAAGCTATGGTGATCACTCCTCCCCTTTGCCTGCACTCCTTTTACCAAGTAGCCTTCATGTACAAGTGGTAGATTTGGTAGATCATGGAAGCAATGACAATGAATCCACCAAATTTGACAAGGCAACAAAGAAATCCAAGGTAATGGAGAAAGCTCAAGGCTCATCATAGTTGGTTTCATAAACTTTGAAGAATCCTTTTTCTTCAACTTCCAAAGCCACCACTCTAGCCAAAAGCATAAATTCTTTGAGAATAGTCTCTAAAGTAATACGTATAGATTCTTGGTTGGAGGATACCTTAGAAAGAAAAAGGAAGAGGAGGCATGAAGGTGCCCCCAACAAGGATACTCTATCCCTTGCCATCCACTTTGGATCATCATTGAGAAAAGTCAAGAAGTAAAAGACTTTGTCCATCCTTGGGTAAGATCTTGAAATAGGGTATCTAACCACAGAAGTTGCCAAGCCCATCAAGGAAGGAAGATTGGAGGACATGTCTCCCGATGATTTTTCCTTACACTCTGTGGATCTTGGAGAAGCTAGACATGAAACTAAGGTTGGCTTATGGAAGTTGACAAATAAAGTAATTGAAGGGAAATTAGAAAGCCTAAAGTTGTAAAAGGTTAGAATGCAAGTAGAAATACAAGAATTAAATAGTTTCATCAGGAAATTGGTCACCCCATTGGTGAGCATTTATGGGATGCCTATGACTGGTGATACAACTACTGTAGATGTTCAAGCCCTTGTCTCCTAGCTCTAGGAAGATAAGAATTTTAGGAAAATTGGTAGAGAGTGGAGCAGAAAAGTAAAGATTGAAGGACTCTCCATCATAGAGAAGATAGACAATGCTATATTAAGATTGGAAACAAAGAAGGACAACATATCATCAAATAAGCCACCTTGGCTATAGAGAAAATCAAGAATGATGATTATGTTTCCTTATTGAAAATGATAATTCAAATGAAGAAAAAGGAGGTTGTAGAAGAAAATATCTTTCCTAAAGGGGACGAGCCCATATTTGAATGGTTTCAAAGCATGTAGTTCACATCTTAAATGATCATAGTAACAGAAGAGGGACTGAAGGAAATTGAAAGTAAAGTAAAGGAGTAGGATAGAGATTATGAATTACTAAGAGCCTTGCACATAGATTCACAATCCAATAGGCAAGGAAAGGTAATCTTTGGGATACTTGTTATGCAAACCAACTTTTCAAATTTTATAGATGGTCTAACAGAAATATCTTCTAATCCCCAAAATAGGATATCTAAATTACAAAAGCTTGGTGGAGGTGTGCACATAGCCATGGGAAAACTAAAAGATTGTTTGGGTGCTACCGAACACATGGCCTAAGAGCACTCTAAATGGCTCTTGAGATACACTAATGTACACATCCATAGGCATGGGGTATTAATTCCAATCATTGTAGCTGCTAAGGCCCATATGGTAAACGTAGAAAAGGGAAAGAAGTCAAAGTGATTAATGTTTTGGACTTTCCATTCTTGTTATGTAATCATTTTAATAGACAAATTGGCTGCTTACCATTTGTCATTTTTGAAGAGATGAACTGATTGAACTTCCTTTGTAATGGTCATCTCAGAATCCTATATGTATGTTAATGAAATATTAGTAAAAGGTCAATTTTTTTTTGGTGTGAAGTACTTAATGTTGCAGAGTCAATTGAATGGTATTTTTGTATCAATTATTTTCTGTCCCAATTTGTTAGATGCTAATAGTTTTATCTTCTCTTTGTCTGAATTAAGAAGGAAAGAACAAAGTTTTGTTCCCCTCTTTTTAGGCAGCAAACTAATTGTGATAAGTATTTTTATTATGAGTCTAAAAGGGATCTCTTAGGCATTGATTCTATGATTTAGTTTTCCTTTCTCTGTAATTAGTTTCTGATAAATTTAGCTTAATAGTAGCTAACATGCAATTTCAAAACCATTCAATCACATGAGTTAATAGGATGTGTTCAACTCATAAAATTAGTATATCTTATCTAAATCATTCCTTTCTTGGGTTAAAATCTCATATAGTTTTAACCTCTGCTATTCTCAAGTTAAGAACATATCCTATTAAACTTAGGATAAACAAAATTCATTACAAATCTACAATAGGGAGCTATACCTAACAATTCAGAGGGAAGTTAGCCTTACTAGAAACAACTTTCCAAACTATTGTCATCAAAGTTTGTTCACAAACTAGGGCACTTGTGAGTCAGAACTAGAAAGGACAAATCTATTTACCAACATATTTTTGGTGACTCTATTGAGGAATACAAATAGTTGCTTGATTAAATAAGCATTTAACACAAGGGAAAATGGTACTACCTCATGAGAATATAGTCCTAGTGCTCCAACCTAACCTTTTCCACGATGACCAAGAATACATAGTCTCATCTCTTAATACATTTGTTTGAAGAAATAGGAGGAATGTTGAACATTATAGAAACACTAGCCGAGTATTGGAAGAAGAAGAGTCTAGGGCTAAAGCATTAGAAATAGTTGTTTAGAGGAGTGAAATACAAAGGGTAGAAATGTAGTTAAGACATAAATCTCAAAGATAGAATTAATCTAGCACCTTCCAACAAACAAGGTTCCTCAGAAGTACCAAAGAATAGGGTGGGAAAGACCCTACTTTTGATAAGCTCACAAAACTTGGTTTTCCCATCCTAGATATTCTTAAGCAAAAAGGTGAAAAGAAAATTCAGAGCATACTATCTTCACCTACTAAGAATTAAAGCTTTTCACATACTACCTACCAGGTATTGGTCTTGCATAGAGTTACTACTTCCCCAATTGTGAATTTTCTACCACACCTTGTTAAAATAATTATGGTTACTCCTTGGGCTATAGTAACATGTCCATTAGCACTAGAAAGTTATCACCCACTCCCAACTAGTTCAAGGAAAAAATTCCTTAAATTTTTAGGTGATGGGAAGGTTACCACAAATGAACATATTAAGGCCTTCTTTGCAGCTACTCACATCTTAGGGGTTGCACATGAAGATGTTGCTGTAAGATTATCTGTAGAGATCTTGACAGAAAGTCCAACATATTGGTTTTATCATCTAGATGATGGCTTAATCACCAATTAGGATACAATGAGAACAACCTTTGAGACTAGATGGAAGACTGTAGAAGCTAAATATGTCTTGTTAACCAAGTTGACATCCATTAAAAAAAAAACCACCATGAGTATGACATACTTCATTACGAGTTTTAATGAGATCACTAGGAGGATCCTGATAGTTGATAGGCCTACTACTAGCAATTTGATAACTATTTTTATAAGTGCAATGCCACCAAATATTAATTATGATCTAAGAAGGTCTCATCCCATGGATTTAGTAGATGCACAAAAGAAAGTGGTCGAATTTGAAGATGACCCGATCTCTACCAAAAAACAGAAAAGTGAATTACAATCTAGGGTCAAAAACTCAAGAAGTCATACTCCAGTAAAGTTCTAGGGAATGAACCCAAGTCTTCATCAAATAATATTCATATTGATTAGGGAGCATCAACGTCTCAAACAAGTAAGGAAAAGACCCCTTTTGATTTCATCCAATATTGTGAAAAGTCAAAAATGCAAATCTCCCCTATAGATTATTTGAAATCTCATCCCTTTGAGTTGAAAAGATTGGTAGATCATTGTAAAGGGAATGATTCAAATTTGAATCATAATGTGACCATTAAAGAAGAGGATGAGACTTTGACATCTAACCTATTCAACCAAGAGGATTTCATTGTCCTAGTAACCTCTCCTAGGAAAAACCCTGACCCCTTTTATATTTCACTATGTATTAATGGATAAAAATTGAGAAATTGCATAATAGATTCAAGTGCATCAGAAAATGTGATGCCTTATTCCATAGCTAAAGCCCTAGGTAAAAATCTTACTAAATTTCATGGAAGGTGTTACTCTATGGATGCCAAACAAGTCTCCTTGCTTGGATAGATCAAAGAGGCTTAAGTAGCCTTAGCTTCTCATATAGAAAAGAAACTATTATTGAGTATCCTAGTTGTGGATATTCTAGCAAGCTATGGGCATCTCTTAAGTAGGATTTTTTTGCCAAGATTTAGGAGGAGAAATAAAGTTAGACTCATCCCAAGTAGTCATACCCATGGGAATCAAGAAAGTTAAATTAGAACCTAAAGAAAAGGAAAAATTTACTATCCTAAAGTCAGATGATCTTAAAGCTCAGATCCTCTACTAGGAGCTAGAGTTTGGTAATTACATGTTGTTTACTAACGAGTCTCTAGATGAAAAAAGAAGTGAAGATTTAAGAAAGGAAATCCTCAGTGAGAAAGAAGATTCATTTGATATCTGGACATTAGAATTTGATGGAAGTTGTTCCTCTTTTGGATCTGGTGTAGGTGTAGTGTTAATACCTCCCGAAGGAGAACTTGAACCCATGGCTTTTAAACTACAGTTTGTGAACATAAATAACTCTATAAAATATGAGGCATTACTTCTTGGGATAATAGCCAAAAGGGAAAAGGGAGTGAAGTTATTGAAAGCTTGAGGTGATACAAAACTTATTGTGAGATAAATTAAAGGGAAATACTCCATAAAGAACCACAAGTTCAAGGATAAGAAAGACTAGGTTGAGATTGTCTATTGAGCCTCTATTCTAGAAATATAGAATCCTAACAAGTTTTTGAAGATGACAAGAGTTTTAAATTGTTCCTAGAAAATATCAAAGCCACTTGTGAACACTCATCAAAGGAAGATAATTGTGGAGACCTCAAATCAGGAAAAAGAGAAGATCAAATGGATGAAGTCTAATTCTGAGGTAATATTATCCCCCCATACTTTGTATCTTTGGAAAGACTGTTTAATACGCATGATACTTATATGAAATTAAAGAGAATGGAAAAAGGTCCTACTATAGGTGAGTATGAAGGAATTAATATAGGAGATAGTAATAGTCCCAAAATTCTTAACATTGGAAAGTGTTGTTCAACTAAAGAGAAAGAAGCTGCTAGATAGCTTTTCATATAATACCAAGATGTATTCACTTGGAGCTACAAAGGTTTTAAAAGTTATAGGGTTGGGAAGGTAAAACATCAAATTCCCCTAAACCCTAACATAGTCCCCTTTTGAAAAAAATAGAGGAATTATAATCCTAAAGTAGTTGATGCTATATTTAGGGAGGTAGACAAGATGTTAAAAGCAAGGATTATCTATCCCATTCATCATTCCACCTAGCTAGCCAATATAGTGCTAGTTAGGAAGAAGAATGGAGAAATAAGGATCTATGTTGACTTCTAGAATTTGAACCAGGCCTCTTTGAAGGATAGTTTTGATCTTCCTAACATGGATTACCTATTACAAATAGTAGTTGGGGCTCAAATGATGTCCATACTTGACAATTTCTTAGGGTACAATCAAATAAAAGTAGAAGAGAAAGATCAATGCAAAACGATTTTCACAACTCCATGGGGTATGTTTGCATACCATAGAATGCCTTTCAGACTCATTAATGTTGGTGCCACATTTCAAAGATGCATGAGCAAAACATTTGTCAATTTAAAACACTAGATTATTGCTATATACTTAAATGATCTCATTTCTTTTTCAAAGAAAAGAAAGAATGATCGAGGATTTGAAGAAAGTATTGCAAAGGTGCCAAGAACACAGAATCTCCCTAAACCCAAAAAAATCCATTTTCTATGTTACAAAAGGAAAGCTTCTAGGTCATATAGTTTCCCAGGAAGGTATCAAAATTGATCCAAAGAAGATGGAGGCCATTCCAAGGTTAAGCCTACTAGTAAACAAAACAAGAGTTAAGTCATTCTTTGGATAGGTTAATTTCATTAGAAGATTCATCCCAGATTTTGTAGAAACTACTAAATGCATTGTAGATATGATGAAAGGGAATTCAAATTTTAAATGGAATGAAACTGGGAAACAAGCTTTCCAGAACATTAAGACTATCATTGCTAATGCTCCAATATTATGTCATCTAGATTATAAATAAGATTTCATTATTTACTATTATGCCTATAAACACACTTTATCAGCAACACTTATGCAAGATAAAAAAGAAGGAATACAAGCCCCTATAGCTTTGTGAGCATACCTCTAAAAAATCATGAGTTGAAATACTGACAAATTGAAAACTATGCCTTTGCAGTAGTCAATGTATACATGGAAATGTGGCCTCGGATCTTTCACCTACACTTCAACATGGTCCTTGTATGAAGATTCATCCTAGAATGAACATGGGATAGTTCATACAAGAGGTTCGACAATGTGACCTATTGCCCTCTAACTAGAAGAATGTGTTGGCGTTAAGTCATGTTTGTTATTAGTGTCAACACTTACTCAAATTTTGTATGGTTACTGAGCTCTTTGATTAGTCTCCAATGTTTGTTGAGAATTACAATGGTTACTAAGTGAATACAGGTAGTGCAAAGTCCAGCAATTTAGATGGAGTAGTTCAATGGTTACCAAGCTTCGTAGTGTCTACAAAGTTATCAGTTCTTGTGATGTGAAGCAAGTTTTAACCAAGTGATGAGAAGCTAGTGATTACCGAGTGCACACATGGTAGAAAGGGAATTTAGTTTCTATCGAGTGACACAGTATCTACCAAGTCTCTAGTATATATTGAGTTCGAAGCTACATTGAGTGATTAGTATGGACTGAGCCTGTACTTCTACCGAATGCATGATGATGTTGAGTAATGTAGTGGACACTAAGTATAAGAAATTCACCAAGTCAACTTTCAGAACCTAAGTTTCTACATTTGGGCCGACTCAGTAATATTGGTGTCATCTTATGTTTTGGTCGACCTTGTAATTATGAGAATTGGGTTGGTATATATGTAATGTATTGTATCTTACTCAAGTTAGAAGTTGTAATGTTTTGATGCATAAGAATGTGAATGTGAATTAGCAGCAGAGCAAAGTGTTGTGCAAGGTCAAATCAAGAGTAGTCAAGTTACATCTATCACAAAGAGGTGATTAGCATTTCAAGGATCTTAATTCTGTAATTTAGTTGTAAGTTATATCTACTATTTCATCCTAATAGGTGAATCAACTTCAAATCCTTTAAAAAGGTAGAATTAATAGTCTTTTCTTAAATCTCTTTACTTAGTGTGTACTTCATTATATGTTTGTAAAACCTCTAACAAGGTGGACCTAGCAGTCTTAATTGCTCCTAATAGGGAAAATCATCAGAAGTGATAATTGCAAGCCTTAACATGCCAACTTTATACTATAGTATTGATGTTTTGTAGGTATCATCCCCACCCCAATTTTACTTTTATTTGGAAGGTTTTTGGGTCATCGAATATTGTGTTCATATGCAATGAATGTTTATGTTTCAGTTTCTTGTGCATGCAATAGATTAGATCTATTGATGTTAAATGGATTACACTATTAAGTGTTGAATGTGTCAAAATTTTTGAGGTTATTGATTCACCCCTCCCCTCTCAGTAACCTAGCTAGTCTTGATTATTTCCAACAATTGGTATTAGAGCTTTGTGGTTCTCAAGATAAAGTTTGGTAGCTTGAGAAAAGATTAAGGACAATGGATATATTTGAACTTGACAATACTATTGATAATGAAAAGCTAGATCTGGGGATGGCCATAGCTCAACTCAAGGAAGCAAAAGAGCATCTTTCCCAATCCCTAAAAAGAAGGAAAGAAATTGCAAAATAGATGAATGCCCACCAGTATGTAAAAGAGAAGATTGAAGACTTTTTTTCCTCAAGAAGTTCAGATGAACCAAATGATGCAGTCAAAGAACTCCTAGAAAAGAATGGCTCCCTATAAGAAGAAGTAAGAAAATTGAAAAGAGAACAAGAAATCTAGTCAATAAGATTGTGTGAAATCTCAAAACAAAAATATAAGGAAAGAGAAGACTTAGAGGCAAAGAACATTGAAATGCAAAATCAATCCCTTCAGCAAGAAAGTCTTAACAATTAGCTCTCCAATGCAAATGAAGAAATTAGGAGTCTGAGATCTAAAAATGAAAGGTTACGGAATGATTTAAGCACTGAAAAGAAAAATAGTGAAAGGTTGAAAGTTGATCTAAATTATGAGAAGCAACTCAATGAAAGAATAATGAAATCCCAAGAAAACATGGATCAATTGAATCAACAAAATGAGCAGAATCTTTGTAGGCAAAAGAGAAAAGTGGGACTTAGATACAAAGAAGAAGGTGAATCCTCCAAACAAGGTGCTCAAAGGAATCAAAGACCTACTTGCAATTACTGTTGTAAGATAGGTCATATATCAAACAAATGTTGGAGTAATGAAAATGAAAAATTCAATTAAAAATGCTACAATTGCAGTCAACATGGTCATAAAGCTAATGAATGCAAGGAGAAACCAAAATTTGAAGGAAAATGTCACAAATGCAAGAAACAAGGTCACAAGGCATCTAAAAGTAGATCTAAACCATTTAATCCAGCAAAACAATTTGTAAAGGCAATATTTGGTTGGGAATACAATACTTGGTGTAGATGTCATTACTGTGGAGAGTATGGACACGTTGGAATAAACTATGCTAGGCATCACTTGAGAAGAAAGGATACTACAATAAGATGTTACGCATGTACTGAAATTGATCATATAGCTAAGAATTGCATGAATATAGATAGAATTGAAGATGAAAATAAATAAAAATCTAATAACATCAAGAAGTAGATGAGACAATAGTGGATTCCTAAATCTACTGAGCAAGCTAGTTCAAGTGATGATGGTCCAGTCACTCATGAAATGAATGACTCCACCATTTCAAATTAAGTTCTTAAGGAAGAACTGGAACTATATTTTCAAGGTCACATGTTAAATAGTTCCAATTGAAAAGAAGCAAAAGATCCAAATTTGTATTCTAGATATAGAGGGATAACAAAGTTCAACATTAGTAATCACCAAATAAGGTTAGGTCATAGCGAGCAAGATTGGGACTAACACAATTTTGTTTGGTTCTTGAGTTACAAAATTCTACCGAGTAATCTATGTAGATAGTGTATGATAGTTTTTCACGCACTATGTCATTATGGCTCTCATCATACTAAGCATTAATGGGAAATTTTCATCAAAAGGTGAGAATTCAACTTCATTTCCACCATGATTTTACCATATTCAGAGCAGAGCAATTTGCAAAGCATTCCAGCAATCTTGGGCATAATTTGCAATGAAGTTTATAGAAGAATTTCTTTAGCTCATCGAGTGATCATGGGTTCCAGCAGTAGCAATAGTAAGGAAAAGAAAGGATTAGAGATGTTGGTGCATGGTGTTGAGTGGAAAGCTCCAAATTATAAATTGGTGCCAACAATTGTAGAAACCCTTGACCTAAATGGAGTTTAGTCACAAATCCCACCAAAGGTACTCCTTATCAATGATATTTGAACTCATTTTAAATGTGATGTACAAGAGATAGGAACCCTAGAAATGGATAGTGCCCTAGGTGAACTCTATGTGGATGGAACTCTTAAGCCTGAGCATAAACACCTAGAGGAGAAAGGCTTAACCCATATTCCTCACTTTCCATGAAGCTTTTAGATTAAATGGATTAGATATATCTTGAGCCGAGTCCATAATGGTCAATTGAGGTTAGAGTAACCAGTTTTGATTACAAAGAAGATGATTCATTGCATTACTGGTCTCCCTATGCTTAACAAGGTTAAAGTCATGAAAACCCTAGGTTGGGATGAGCTTCAAAAGAAAACCCTAGCTGAGTGGGATGACAAAGGATTGAAAATTAGAAATGTATCTAATGTGGAACTCAAATTTGGCATTCATATCATTGCTCATAAGATTTATAGCTCTAGTCAACTGAATAGTGTGCTGTGTGAAGCTGTTGACCTAGCATACAAGGTTGCTAAGAAGAATTTGGAATATTACCTAGCAGACTTAATTTTGAAGTAGCTAAATAAGAACATGGAAAGCATTATTACCTCAAACAATAACCGATGCAAATTTGGTTCTCTATTGACATGTTTGTTCTTTTATGTTCAAATTTTTTTCCCTTCTAAAGGCATAGTGGTATGGGGAAAGGACACACCTGTGTTATATCAAATAAATGAGTTCATAGCTAAAATGGGTGAGAATTTTGATAGCATTGTGGACAATTATTTTGAAGTTTTTAAGGAAAAGATGAATAATAGGTTTAGGATACCACAAAAATTGGTTGAAGATTATAAGGATGATGTCTTTTTCATGGTTGATTGTGACATCTAGGTAGTAAGGCCTAGAATGTTATGGGTGAAACCTCTTCCTTATGAGGTTAATATTGATGAAATAAAGGAAATAATTGAAGCCTTTCTTAATGAACCTATAGATCCAAAGGCACCTATCTTTGGAACTTATGATCAAGCCAAAGCCAGAATAAAACTTGAAATCAAGCTTCCATAGGCAGTGAATAAAAGTAAGAGGAGGATATCCAAACTGAAAACATCAAATGCCCCTCTTATGATTACCGAGGGAAAAGGTGAAGATGAAGAAGAATCTAAGAAAGAAGAGGAATAAAAAAAGGAAGAAGAGCCTATAAGAAAGAAAGAAAAGGTGATTATGACCAAGCCACCCAAGCCCTCCATAGCTGTATTCACAAGAAGATCTAAGAAGAAAGAAGGAAAATATAAAAGTGATGTTGTCTTTAATCAACCTCCTCCCACATTCTATGAAAGATTGAAAAAATTGAGATAAGGTGCTAGAAAAACCAACTTCAAGGCACTCAAATATGAAACTAGGACTCCAACAGAATAGAAAGAGGTCGAGGATCTGATCATGGATAAGTTAGGCAAATGGAAATTCTCTCCTAATCATTTTTCATCTCAAATTCCTATAGTTTTGTTATATAAGGTCAAGATTAGATGGGATAATACCATTCAGATTTTCAAGGATTATTTTTCTTAAACTCTAAAGCAGTTGGTGCCCAACTTGATAGATGCAGAGGTGAAGAAAGAATTAAAAGACAATGAAAGCAAAATCACTCTAAAATTTAGTACTTGTATTGTTCTAATGAAAGATGTTGAGTATGTTGTGAAGAATGCAACAAACTTATGGAAGAATGTGTTCCATCTTCACAAGCTAAGTAAGAATCCAGTTGAGATCAATGATGATGATGATAGTGAGAAGGATGAAGATAATGAAGAAGAAAATACTCCTTGTGTCATTATTGATGCTAAAGAATATCAAGATTTGATGAAGGATGGTGAAGAAGAGAAAGAGGAAGAATTTGAAGAGGAAGATAGGAAACAATAAGAAGAAGAAAGTGATCCAATCAAGATAGCTATGACTGTCATAGCCTTCCTTCCTCACTCTCTAGTAAAAACAATAACATCATCAGGCATGGAGACAGCTTCAACAAGTGTGATTGTGACCAGAATAGATGAATCAACTATCCAATCACTCTTCACTCCCTCTTAGATGTAGGTATCTCTAATGGAAGTGTCTACCACTTCATCTACCAAGCTGCAACCCTCCTCTTCTTTAGGTCCCAAGTCAGGGTCATCAGTAGTAAGTTTAGTTTCTAGTTCTATAGTTTTGGATTCTTTAGTTTTGTCTACTTCAGTTTTGCATGCTTCAGTAAGTGCTCCTATTGTAAATAACTCTATTAGTATTCCACCTATAATTACTTCAATTTTGGGAAGTACATCAGTTTTGGATTCTTTTAGTACTCCAATAAGCATTCCTTCAGTAGGTACTATACAAGTTTTTACTACAAGCCTTACTATTTCCACTATTGTTTCTATTTCAAAATCCAAAGCATTTGTATTAGAAGTTGAACCAAAGACTCCACTAAAACTTATGATTAGTGGAAAAGAAATTGAGGAAGATATAGATTGAGATAAGGAGATTGAAATCCACAAGTTAGATTTTGATAATGCTACTTTAGAGCAAACGAGATTAGTCAGTTAGCTACTTGAAAAGAAAGCTAAGTAGAAGCAGCTAAGAGAAGAGAGAGAGACAGAGAAAGTTGAATAATAGAGAGTGCTAAAAACTTTTTGATAGAGGCTATAGGTGTGGATGTTGATTCTTCTCAACATATTTTGTTACAATTAGAAGAAGTAGTAAATAAATTCAATGAGGATTCTAGTGGCAAAGAAAATATTATAGAGAAGGTAGAGAAGAACTTTGACAATAAACTGCTTGAGCACATTGCTTAGCAAATTTCCATCCATTAGGTAGAACTCTATTCAATTTTGGCAAATCTTGAAGCATCCTACACAAATATAACATCTCTTTTTGCTAATTTATGTGATGTTACCAAGTATACAAAGGAAATTAAGGGAAAATTGAATAAGGTTGATGAGGATATGAAGGCCAATGCTCAAAAGTTGTAGCTTAACCCTAGTTCAAGCTCTGCACATCACATGAGGATCAAATTCCTATCAGACATGCATACAAAATTATTAAGAGAGAAAGCAAGGATACAGTCTACACTTATACACATCCAAAACATGATCCTTCCTATCATGGATACAATGTAGAAGCACATTGCTTATTCTAAAACATTGATCCATGATAATAATTTTTCAATTAAAGATCATAGGATTGAACTCTCTCTAGAAGTC
This sequence comes from Cupressus sempervirens, assembly GCA_028749045.1. NCBI lineage: Eukaryota > Viridiplantae > Streptophyta > Pinopsida > Cupressales > Cupressaceae > Cupressus > Cupressus sempervirens. The sequence continues at coordinate 987,768,565 of CM053787.1, read as the reverse complement.
CAAGTTGCACTTCAAACCTGCAAAATTTTGCAAGAAAACTAGGACAAGACATTAACTCTTATTCTTAAGGTACAATTTGAGTTTCCCTCACATTTTGGTGGCTCTGTATAAGTAGATTTTAAATCTTTGGCATTATTTTCAAAAAGGGGGAGAGAGAGACATGTACTTAATAAAGGGGGAGAGAATAAGGAAGAGAGATATTTGTATATACACTCAATATGATATTATGCCTGATATGATATGTACATTGTATGGGGGAGATATGTGCAACTATATATATAGTAGAGTCACAAAGACAAATTTTGAAAGAAAAAAAAAATTAGCATGCCATACCAAGTCAGTATCACACCATGTTGTACATAAGTTTTGGGTAATAAGTGTTTTTGTCACTAATGCCAAAGAGGGAGATTGTTGGAATTGAGCCATGTTTGTTATTAGTGACAACACTTATTTAGATTTTGTATGGTTACTGAGCTCTTCTATTAGTCTCCAACACTTGCCAAGCATTCTAGTGGTTACCAAGTGAACACAAGAAGTGCAAAGTCCAATAGTTTAGACTGACCAGTTTAGTTCTTACTAAGAAATTTAGTGGTTACCGAGCTTTGCAGTGTCTACCGATTCATTAGTTCTTATGATGTGAAGGGAGTGTTAACCAAGTGATGAGAAGTTAGTGTTTACTGAGTGCATGCATGGTAAACAGGGAATTCAATTTCTACTGAGTGACACAGTATCTACCAAGTCTCCAGTATATACTAAGTTCGAAGCTACATTGAGTGATTATTATAGATCGAGCCTCTACTTCTACTAAATGCATGATAATGTCGAGTATCAAAAATTCACCAAATAAGCTTCCAGAACCTGAGTTTCTACATTTGGGTTAACTCGGTAATATTGGTGTTATCTTGTGTTTTGGATGACCTTGTAATTATTTGAATTAGGTTGGTATATATGTAATGTATTGTATCATACCCAAGTAAGAAGTTGTAATATTTTGATGCATAAGAATGAAAATGTGAGTCAGTAGTAGAGAAAAGTGTTAGGCAAGGTCAAATCAAGAGCAATCAAGTTACATCTATCACAAAGAGGCGATCAACATTTCAAGGATCTTAATCAGCAATTTAGTTGTAAGTCAGATCTATTGTTTCATCCTAATAGGTGAATTAGCTTCAAATTATTTAACAAGGTAGACTTAACAATCTTTTCTTAAATCTCTTTATTGAGTGCATACTTCATTGTATGTTTGTAAAACCTCTAACAAGGTGGACCTACCAGTCTTAATTGCTCCTAATAGGGTAGATCATTAGAAGTTATCATTGTAAGCCTTAACAGGACAACTTTATATTATAGTATTGAAGTTTTGTGGGTATCATCCCCATCCTAGTTTTACTTTCTATTTGGAACATTTCTAGGTCACCAAATATTGTGTTCATATGCCATGAATGTTTATGTTTTAGTTTCTCATGCATGCAGTAGATTAGATCTATTTATGGTAAATGGATTATGTTATTAATTGCTGAATTTTTCAAAACTTTTGAGGTTATTGATTCACCCCTCCCCTCTTGGTAACCTAGCTAGTCTTGATTATTTCCAATAGAATTTTTCATATGTGTTGTCAAATAAAAAAGTAGGCAACCAGACCTTTCTAGAATGAAGGATTTATACGAAGCATGATTATGCAAGTAATCTATATGATGTACAATTTATTCTATTAAACAATAAAAGAAACTAAGCTAGATATATGCATTATTAAGCTAGATGACATCAAAATACTAAGAAAAAGCACATATGAGAGCTATAAAATGAGTATTCAATTCGACAACAATTCAATATCATCGAATTCCAACCACTGTAATGAGGGATTGAGAGTCCCTTAAATAGAATCCAGGAATCGATCAATGATCAAGATCAATTTGGGTGGACGATTAAGATTAGAGAGAAGATTCAGTTAAAATGGAAACCTCCTTTTGCAAGTGAAGTTGACTGTTTCAAATCTGACTGTGATGAGTAATTAACTAAGCCTTTTATGAGTGTGAGAACAAGTTAACAAAATTGTTTCCAATTCAAGAGGTAGCTCACTCAGAGTTTCCATTTTAGAACTGAAGAGAAGATTTTGAAGATATTATTTAATTTAATAAAGTGAGATATGACCTCATAAGTGCCTTCTTCATTTAATTGAATAATCTCACTAAATTAAATTGAGCATAGTTATTAAATTAAATATTTTTAATCCCTTAGTACATTAGCTTTAGGATATGATTTAATTTAATTAAACTATAAACACTTCAAATTAAATTAAATCTTAACCAATAGGTTTAATGTGACTAATTTGAGTCAATACTTAGTAATTAAATAGATAGCCTAATTAATGCGGATTTAGGGTTTTTTGCATTTGATAATTAAGTCAAGTAGAAAAAATCAAAATAAGAATTGCCTATTAGAATAGGACTTTAAAATTGATTAGAATAGATCAAAATTGGTGATCATGGCAATGAGCCAATTTTGGGGTATTACATGTTTCCCCTTTTTGAATGAATGTGTGAGTAGCACATTCAATTCAAAGAAAATAATAAGGCATGATGTGAAGATGAATAAGTAAGATTGGTTCCGAAAATGATGACATAGAGGACAATTGATAAGCTTTTAAAGATTATCTCCAAAATGAAGCTTAGTCTTAAGGAATCCAAGTAGAACACCTAGATATTTGAATTGATAAGCTTTTAAAGATTATCTCTAGAATAGAGCTTAATCTTAAGGGATCCATAGAACACCTAGATAACTAGATTGATGAGCTTTTAAAGATTATCTTTAGAATGTAGCTTAATCTTAAGGGATCTAGATAGAACACCTAGATACCTAGATTGATAAGCTTTTAAATATTATCTCCATAATGGAGCTTAATCTTAAGGGATCCAAATAGAACACCTAAATACCTAGATTGATAAGCTTTTAAAGATTATCTCTAGAACAGAGCTTAATCTTAAGGGATCTAGATAGAACACCTAGACACCTAGATTGAAAAGATAACAAGATTCAATCGGAGTCGTAGAATCATCCTTAGAATGAGGCTTGATCCTCAGGAGTTGGGGTTTAGACTATCCCAATACTTGTCCATCGAACTCAGATAAAGATTTCTATAAGATGTGATCAGCTAATGAAAGATGAGATAGATGAAAACTAATGCTAGATACAGGGGAACAAGATGCCCCTAATGATTACATGCCCCTAGCAATGAAGATTGAGATTGAGTTTGAAATTTAGATTCAATGATGTAATCATCCTGCCCCATCGGGAGCAAAATCAAAAGATGACACACTAGAAATATGATGTAAAGTAGTATAGAGAGAGGTACAAAATAATGTGAAGAGTTTGTAGAATATAGAAGAGATCAGAACAATCAAAAGAATATTTAGAGTCAATTCAACATGATTTGGAGGTCTAGAAGTCCAAGTTTGACCAAAAGTTGACCAAATTTGACCATAATTGATTGGAGTTGACTTTTTGTAGATTTGAGATGAAATTTGAAGAAATTTGAGTTCAAAAGTTTCAAAGATTCACCAAGTATCAACAAAAATTTGGACTACACAAACATTCGATTGCGTCAGTCCCAAAATTTTAAAATGTGTATTTGAGCCATTTAAGTGTGTCAAATTTTGAATTTGATCCCAAAAATGGATTCATAATAGTCAAATTAACTAGGGGTGATTTTTGTGCAAATCAAAGCACTTTGAAAAATTAGGTCAAAACCTATATAAGGGTTAAAATTAGGTCATAGAGGAGTGCAAGAGGATGAACCAAAGAATCAAATGCTTGTACAGCCATGAAGAATCATCATATGTTGAAGAGACTAAGAATCCATGATCACAAAAGATGAAAGTAGATTTTCAATCAAATCATATGTTGAACCAAGTAATGTAATCCTATGCTATATGCAACCTTAAACTAGATGCAACCCTAGGTCTGGTTACCAAGCCTTGACAATTATCATCACTGAGCATAGAACAAAATCCCATATGTCATATAAGTCCCACTGACCTTACAATCATGGAAATATGAATATGACATATGTTATAGGTTTTTCAGGATTAAATGTAAACGTTTGAGGCACAAGAAGCTAGAATGAGGAGAACATTTGTCCCCTTTTAATGTAGCAAGTTAACATAAGCATCAAAACATAAACGTTAGGATGACCAGAATGTTGCTTGCATGATAGACACAATAAACACACAAGAGATACATCTTATGCTAAGTATTTAGTAAGTATTATGTTTGCCATGACCATTTCATTCATAACCTAAGATAGAAATGTGCTATATATACTCGCAGTGACCCATACGTTTACTTAGCAGGACAAGTATCAGTATTTACTATAGCATGAAGAGTTCATTCTAACAAGCAAGGAGAAGAACCAATGCTATTGATGTATCTATATAAAAGGAGTCAAGGTACATTGGCCATCCCATACAAGATGGAGACTCTTATAGTGGACACCCCTTTTATATTAATGTTTCAATTTATTGGAACTAAACTGCAAATAGAAAGCAAAGAAAAGATCATGCCCGTAGTCATGACTTCTCTAGTCATAGTGACATCATTGAGTTTCTCAGGGAGACATGATGTAGCAAAAATGAAACAAACAAAGAAAATGCTCAACATATCCAAACAAGTATATCATTTTGAGTTTTTATTCTATAGGGTTAATGTCAAGTGTTAATGTCCAGAACATGGATGAAAAAAATCTCTTTGGTAGGGTGACAACAATAGACAGACACAACCAGAACAACTAGTGACTGAGATCAAAGAGGAATCTTCAAGGTGAAGAACCTAAAGAGGATTGAGGGACAGTAGATAGACATAGGAAGAACAACTTGGTGACTAATGGAAGAGAGATCTTCCATAGAGGAATCTCAAAAAGTGACACGAGCGATAGTAAGTAGGCATAATTGAGACAACTGGTAACTATCGCCAAAGAGATTCTATGAGGAGAATCTTGAAAAGAGTGACAGTAGCGATAGTAGGCAGACAGAGCCAGAATAATTGGTGACTATCACATAAGATTCTATGAGGAGAATCTCAAAAAGACTGACAGTAGTGAAAGAGATTCTAGGACACTGAAGGGTGGTGCCCCTGAGTTATGACAAAATTCAATCCATGAGTGAAAAGTAAGAAACTAAAGCATGAATCAAAATTAGGAAAGTAACTATACAGGAAGCCAGAAGATGCACTGCAAGATGGAGCATTTGGAACAAGATGTGCTAGTTTGCCAAGCTTTCACCTTCTTGGTAGAGCTTTATCTTTTTGCTACCGTGATGCTTGTTTCTAGGTTTTCACCAATGGTACTTTTCTTTCTTTTTAATTTGTTTTTTGTATTTTTGTATTTTTGATTTTTTTGTATTTTTCAATTTTTTTGGTATTACCAAGGCACCTATTGCTAGGTTTTCACCAAGATAATGACTCCTTTTTTAGGACTTTTTATAGTTTTTAGATTTTTCTCAGGACATTTAGGTATGTGCTTCAGGTGGAGAGTGTTGATAGGCTCCTTGAGAACTTCCCTCTCAGCTGTAGAAAACTGGTAACCACCAGATCCATACACTATAGTGATTATGTAAGGACCAAGCTAGTTTGGTTCAAACTTCCCTTTTTGGACTCATTGTTGATTCTTAGGATTTTCTCTCAGGACAAGACCATCTAGTTGGAAGTAACATGGCTTAACTCTCCTATTGTAGCTTTTGGACATTCTTTTTTGATAAGCTCATAGATGATCACATGCCACATGTTGATGTTTATCTTTTAGTGCTAGCTCTTGAAGCCAAGCTATTCTATAATCTTCATCGATAATGAGGCCTTTCATAGAGATTCTCAAGGTAGGAATCTCAACCTCTATTGGGAGCATAGCATCCACTCCATAAACCAAAGCGAAGGGAATTGTACTCATTGGAGTCCTAATGCTTGTCCCATATGCCCACAAAGTTGGATTAATCTGGAGGTGCTAGTCCCTCCCAGATTTGTTAACTGTATAATGAAGGATCTTGAGGATCGCCTTGTTGGATGCCTCTATCTGGCCATTACCATAGGGGTAATAAATAGAAGACCAATGTTGCATGATTTTGAATCTTTTGCATAGGTCCTTGAGGTCTTTATTTTTGAACTATCCTCCATTGTCAGTAATGATGGAGGATGGTACACCATACTTGCGTATGATGTAGTTGGTGATAAAAAGAGCTACAATTTTTCTAGTTGCTATTGAGAGAGGTACTACATCTACCCACTTCATGAAGTAGTATGTAGCTATAATAATGAACTTATGTCCATTAGAAGAAGATGGGTGAATCTGATCCACCAAGTCAAAGGTCCACTATTGAAATGACTTTATTATGGTAGATGAAATCAGTTCCCTGGCTGGAATGTGAATCAGATTCCCATGGAGCTGGCACTACTTGTAGGACTTAGCATACTTGATTACCTCTTGCTCCATTTTAGTTTAATAGTAACCAACTCTAATGAGTTTGTGAGCTAGTGTCAAGCCATTTGAGTGGGATTCATAAATTCCCTTGTGAAGATCAGTTAATGCATGTTTGGACTCTTCAAGTTCTAGACACCTGAGTGTTCCATCGAGACCTCTCCTAAACAAGTCATCAATAATAATGACATAACATGAAGCATTATGAATAAGGTAATGTTTCTCATTCCACATTAGACCATATGGAATGGTTTGGTTATAGAGATAGGAGTAGATGTGATGGTAGCGAGATGAATCTTGTCCTATAATAGAATAGATCATCATAGAATTAGGTGTATCATAGGCTAGGTAGCATAACACTTCCACCAGGAACTCATGTTGGAGATCATTTTTGGGCATCTATAGCAAGGAGGCCAAAGTAGCCATAGCATCAACTACTTTTTTATCTGCTCGAGGAATTTGTTGGAAGGTGATGTGCATAAAATAATTCTTTAGGTCATCAACCACATGTTTGTAAGGGATCAATTTCTCATCCTTTGTTTGATACATATCATTAGTTTGGTTGATTATGAGTTGAGAGTCTCCAAAGATATCTAACTAATCAAATTTCCATTCAATGCAATCTTCATGCCATTATTAGAGCCTCATATTAAGAAATGTTGTTTGTACAAGGAAACATAATCTTGTATACTTTGGGTAATGAATATCTCTATGGAGTTATGAAGACTAATCTAGCACCAGATCCCAATTGTGTGAAGGACTTTTTGAAGAACATCACCCATGTCTAGAGTGTGAGTGTTAGAATTGACTCATTAGGGAAATCAATGTTCATCAGAAGAAAATTCTGCATAGGTGCATCTGCTAGCTAATCTGCAATCACTTTGTTGGTTTTTTAAAACTAGTAAACAAAAAAATGTTCAATACCCGAATGATAACACTCACACAACCTATGGATCAGCTAATTCCCATTATCAGCTATATGAGTAAATTGTTTAGGCCCAATTTCAACAAAACCAAAAGATGGCTTCCTACTCTTTTGGCTCTGCTAAACCAAGGTGGGTGTACCTAGGGATAATTTTAATGCAAACTATTGTGTAGAGATTCTTTTAGTTTCATTCTGATTCTCATCTATTATCCACTAACACATGTGCAGTTTACCTTGATTCTTTCAATATTTTCAAACATGAATGCATCCCTTATTTGCAGATCTGGTCCTAATTCTCCTAGGATTTACAAATATTCCTAGAAATAGCAGCTACCTAAGACTCAGAGAATAGACATAAATTAGTATTGACTAGCATTTATAACTTTGAAAAAAATGGGAATATGATTTTGATTTTATAATAAAATGATTTGATATGCAGCATTAGAATTCACTCTTGCTTGCTTTTGATTTATGAGACCAGTGCCTTATCCATTGGGCAAAGAATTAGCTATTGGCGGGAGATCTAATTTAGATAATTCATCAATTGTAATCACCTATCTCCATTCTTATGAAATATCCCTTTATGAATTCATAGACCCTACTGATTTACTAAAGCATTTATAAAATTCCTTGAATTAAGAGCAACAATAAAAATAGTATACAACCCATCTAGATTGCATTCAGCCAATTAAACCTTATTTAAATGACTTCAAAGTAAACAAACCCATAAATTGGAGATAGAAACTAATGACACAAACATAGTGTAAATATCCTTTTGTATTATCCTTTTCATATGACTGATACAGTGACCAATAAAAAAACAATCGAAAGCCCAGAATGGATTACTATTCCTTTCATTCAATATGTTATTAGAAAGTACAATGGAGACAAACTCAAATCAATTACACCCTATTGGACCAACTGAATGTACTTTTCTTGAGAGAAAACAAAAATTATACAAGTCTTGGACCATCACATTGTCTTGAAAACTCACTTATATAGACATGATTTGCAACAAGCAAAGGGTAGATGTGACTGATAGGTGTCCTTCAAAATATTTTTACATACATCTATAATAAAAGGACAAAATTGTGAATAACAAAAAGGCTATCACATCGAACATTCCTTGGTGGGTCCCTTTCTGTTATATTTTCATCGATTAAGACAAGAGCTGTGATTCTTTTATTTACTCTTCATCCTCAGAGTAAGTGGTCATTAAATTTGAAAGTGATGAATCATCTGTGATTACCTGCAAACTTACTTTAGTCTAGGGATTTTCCTTGTCTTCATCATTAACCGTGAAGGTAACTTTTACTTTTGCATTTTCCTCCTCCTCTTCTTCCGCTTCATCATCCTGTAACAACTACTCCTCTAACATAAATTTGTTTATCCACTCATCATAAGCAGTGTCCTCTGGCCAATCAAAACTTAATGCCTCTCTTTGTATAGTTATTAAAGAAATTGCAACTGCCTCTAAATCAACAAAATCCTTTCTGATGGCATCATAAAATAGCTGCACTTTCACCAATTCCTTAGTTGTTTTTGCCCATAGACAGTAGCCAATTTCATTAACAATATTATTCATTCTTTCACAAGATATCTCATCCATCTCCTTTTTCCATTCTTCTTTTTTCTTTATTTTGTCAACAGTCTTTAAAGCACAAGGAAATAGACTAAAATTTTCAGCCATATATCTAGAAAAATAATTTATTAATATTTTCTAAAAATAATTTCCTTTGTCATCAAAACCTTCTAATTTATTCAATAAATTAAAAATTTTCTCTATTTGATGACAAGGTAGTTGGATGACAGATATGCACATAATTGTAATATCATTATTTCTTTCCCTCCATTTCTACACAAGAGGCCTCAACCTATCCTCATCTCTCTACAATTCATCCCTAATGGATGAAATCATTGCTAATTGATCAAAAAGGGCTAACCATTCTATCTTATCCATTAAATACATCACCCCATGCCTCAATTTCTCTTCATATTGATTGTTCAATTCTACATGCAATTCATAAAGCTTGGTTTTCTCTTCTTCGAAATCCTCTGTGGTGTAGAATTGAGGCCTTTCAGGGGTATTAGGTACTTCAATAATTGGAGTGGATCTAAAAGGCTCAATAGGTGGCCTAGGAGGGTATCCAATCCTGGGTCTACTGGACTCTTCTATTTTTCTCTTCCCTAGCATCTTCTCCATTTGAGATACCTGATTCTCTAGTTTTTGTATTTGTGTGCCCCTTTCTTCATATGCCTTCAGCACTTCTTCAAATCTAGCATTCAACTGGGAAAATTTATCCTCTTCTTGGCCAGACACCATACTGGCAAATTTTAACATTTTTGAAGCCATCCCAATTATCTTTTTGCTGCCAACTTCACTAGCCCTGAAAACTATCAATGCACTAGTATGTTCTATAGTAGAGATCTCTTGCATCCTTGTTTTATCCCTTTTATCAATAGACCAAATCACAAGGGCTTGGTGGTCATCACTAAATTTGATTCCTCTATGAACTTGTAGTATCTCTTCTTCAGTTTGTAACTGGACATCCTTTTGTTTTCTTACTAAATCAAAAACCATAGCATTCACTATATCCCATTTAGGTAAGATAAAGATTCCTGATTGCTTAACTAATTGCCTCCCAGCCTTAGGTGTAAATCAAGTAAAATCACTCAAAAACGTGGATTTTACCTCTTCTTTAATAACAGAGTCTGGTCTATTAGGTTGCTCTGCCCTTATCTTTTCACAAGTTTTTTCAAAATTGCCTATATTTAACCTCCACAAAAACTATGCAAATGCCCTAGGTTTTGGAAAATTTTCATCATTTATAAACCTCTTAGAGGCTTGGACAACTATAGAATCAATTTCCTTACCTTGATAATTAGCAACAGTGAGCTCCAAGGAAGGTATAGAGGGTTCTTGTGGTTCCCCAAACTCCAGATCAGTGCAAGTAACAATACATCCCCTTCACCAATTTGTCTAAGTTTTTCCCTTAAAGATGCTTCATCATCTATCTAGATTGGGGACTGGCTTGGGGAGTATTGTTCTGGTTGAGAAGAAGAAGACCCTTGTTCTAACTTTTTCCTTTTTGGAGCACTAGTTGTAAGTGGACTTCCTAGTCTTTTTCCTTGAAGAAGATGCTCCTGTTGCACATTCTGGATCATCACATAACCTAACTTTCTTTGCAAGGTGTATTGGCTAGGAGCTACTATGATTTTTCTATTAATTCTATTATGCACTTCTGTAGCCTTGTTTGGATATACCTCAACATATGTAGCCTTCTTTTCATTCATAGCTTGTATTATCTCAACAACATTATTCATCAAGGCCTACATCTTGGCTCCCTAGTATTTCTTTTCTTTTAATGGGTCATAGTGGGGGTCAAAAGAATTAATGAATTCAAGGATTTTGCTAAATACTATCCATTTTTCCTTTTTCAATTCTTGTTCTTGTAAGGTAAAAACATTTGTAATCACATCTTTAGGATAGTAAATTTGTTGGACCATGTGGGAAGCTTTTATTCCCTCCCTGAAGACATCATAGAATCCTTCAGGATCAATAAACTTGGCATGAGATTTTGCCATGTTATATCTATCTAAAAACAAATTCAGATGCTTTCAACCCTTCCTTACAAAGACAAAATCGTGGGCCATAGTAACAATTGGAAAAAAGGTGCCCTTATTAGACAACTCCCTCTCCTCTATGGTGCCTATTTTCCATAACATCTCAGCTATCCCTATCTTCAAAGGCACATGAAATGGTACAAACATGAGATTTTCCCAAAAAACCATATATTCTTATCACTGTTGAAACATTTTAGGGAATTATATCCCCCCAGTTCTGACTAACAAGTAGCCCTTTAGCATGGTCCTTGGGTTTGACCAATTCTAACAATGCTTGTGGAATTCTAGGGCTATCTCCTCTCAAAAGCAGTCTAAGCTTTGATGTGAAATACCTATCAAACCTCACATAACTGGCACCTATGGCTTCTAAGGTCATATCCACACTCCATAACTCACTAGATTCTTTTCTCCATCCCTATTTGTCTCCAACTCCATACCCTTGGAAAAGAAAGAAAGTCCCTTATGCGAACATATATGCATAAGCATTGAATACTCACAGAAAGGTTTATTTACTTTTCCCTTTGCTATCTCCACCAAACCATTGTGAATTTCTCTTGCAAGAAGTGTTGCAAAATCTAGAATACTGCTCATTCCAAATTGAAGAGTTTGTACCATGATGAGGACAATTGAGCCTGAGATTTGTTCTACTTCATCCACTCAAAAAATCTTACAAAGAGAAGCATACAATGCCTGAGCCCTAATGTTAAAATGTCTTTTCAATAGTGGCTCTGAGGTGCTGGTAGTAATCATAGGCAAAGTACGAACTTTAGCAGCATGCTCCTATAGTGGCCCCCTTCTTAAGTAGATTTTTTGTGCATCATACCTTGCTTGAAAATCACCCATGTCAATAGTTTCATGCACAGCATGGTGTGTTAAGATTGAAAAATTCTCTAATTAATTCAAGGAAAACCCTAAAGAGGTTTACTCCAGCATGATTTTTTACCCACCCTATAATTGGGTCATACTTCTTGGCCAAATCCATTAATAAATCAGTATGGAAGAAAACTGTAGGGACTATTAATTTTCCAATATCAAACTCCCAGACATTGCTCAGAGGAGTATCCAATTTTTGCTCTAAAAACCATTTTCTGAATAATTCCAAACCTCCCATGGATACCTGAGCATCTCATACCCAATTAGCCTTGTCATAAAAACCCTCTGCTACGGCCACTCTAGGGTTCTTAGGAATCAATTCCCTCCCCTTAGTTATCTCATGTACTGACAAAGGAAATTGTTCCAGGAAATCATCATGCATACCCCTTTTTGAATATTCAATTTGCCCGGAAAAATCCTTTTGTGGAGGTATTTTCTAAAATTTCTAAATCTTATTCAGTAGATTCTTGATTTTTACTGGTTATAGACCACTTACCCGCTAAAATTTTCTCCTCTTTCTGCAATTTTCTCAGCAAATTTGTTGAAGGCTTCGAAGAATTTTGTACCCTAGCTCTAGAAATCCTTTCACTTTGAGAAAATTTGCAATCTATGCTTCAACAATGGGAAATTTACATGTTACGAATTTACATGTTATACAAGAGCATTGAGGTCACACGAAGGAAACTTTGTGTCATATTAATTACTGCAACCATTATTTTCATGCTGAATTTTGAAATTTGAATTTTACATGTCGATTTCCCATAAATCAGATGGCGTTATTTCAAAAGAAAAAAGCCTTTTAAAACTTTGGGACCCCCAGCCATGTGTCAGAAGCCTGCTTGCCTGATTTAAAGACCTCGCATTTTGATAATGTGAGAATGAAGGCACCATTCATTTTACCCTAATTGATGGTGAACCAAGATTTCTTTATTTCGCAGCCCACTAGATTAATTTGACCAATGAAAACTTACCCTTTTGTCCATGTGCTCTGACAGTGATTAAAGTTTCCACTCCCATGACATTGCCGCTTCCAACTTGGCACACCTATCAGCCACCACCAATGAGCGTGTTTCATTACATTTAATCTTTTCCAACATGGCATGACTCGACATACTTCCTAAAGCTTGACCCAAGTCCCACCACGCTCGCTTGCCCAGATTATTTAAATACCGAATAGTTCCATAATGTGGGAATGGCTTTGTCGATCTCACCCTAATCGACAGTGACTAAATCTTGAAATGAATACACATCTAGTCAACTGACTAGACCAATAAGAAACTTCCTCTATGTTCCATGTCATCTGATAGCTTTCCATGAAAGATACACTACTGTTACTTTTCTAAGAAAGGCAAGCCATGATGTCACTTTGTGTGACGTGTCAAATGCATGTTTCCTCGCATTATTTAAAAATTGCACAACTTCATAATTTTAGAATGCGGGAACCGTAGATCTAGACAAGATCCACAGTTGGTAACTTTGATCATAAGGTGAAACTTTTTATTAATTGACAACCAATGACAGTGCAAGAAACTAAAACGTGCACAAGGTACTGACCAATTCTGACAAATAAGAGTTTTTTTCTACGCACTGAGCTTTGAACGTCAGCAAGGGCTATGTGTCACAAATGCATTTTCCCAAATTATTTAAAAATATTGCAACTTCATAATGAGGGAATACAGGAAACCTTGATCTTGAGAAGATCTACAGTGTTGAAAGTATACTATGACTCAACCCCTCTTTCAATAAAATGAAACAATTGAGAAACTCTATAAAATTTATTAAAAGGTTATTCTAACGTAAATAAACCCTTTTTAAGATAAACATGCCCTGCCAAAATATATTTGAAATTAGATGCTTCTAAAATTTTGAAAGACTAGGGCAATACAAAACATAATCACAAGGATTTCTCACATACTTAAAGGGCTTTTTCATGAATGATCTGAGAGACAAACCTTGAGAAATTAAAAGGAAAAAAGAAATACATGGAATAGGGCATAATTAGGGTAACCTAAAAACTTTCAAAATCTCTTGAGATAAAACCCTAATCCACATATTTCAAAGAATTAAAATGATTTTTCACCTAAATAACAAAATTTTTCTATACTGTGAAAAATTAGACCAACACACTTGTCCCTTGATAGCTTTTCGTTCAACATACTGAATGTCAAACTCACTAAGTATCAGGACCCATTTAGCCAATCTTCCTATGAGAACTACCTTACTAAACAAGTACTTTAGTGGATCTATTTTAGCCACTAGCCACATAGTGTGGGAAAGCATGTAGTGCCTCAACTTTTGAGAAGCAAAGACAATAACCAAGCAAGCTTTCTCAATGATGTTGTAATTCATCTTAGAAGAGATCAACATGTGACTCAAATAATAAATAGCTCTCTCCTTGTTATCATTGTCCTCTTGAGCTGATAAGATTCCTAGAGATGTTTCAGTTGCTAAAATGTTCAAAATCAAAGGCTTTCCATAGATAGGAGGCATCAAGATTGGCAAATTAGCAAGATATCGTTTTATCTGTGTTAAGCTTTTCTCACAATCTTGACTCTAGTTGAATTTCACACCCTTATGTAAAGTCTTTGTAAAAGGTTGTGATCTATCTACCAACTATGAAATGAACCTATGCATAGATTGGAGTCTTCCTTGTAGACCTCTCATCTAGCTAATATTATGGGATGGAGGCATAACCATAATTGCTTGAACCTTCTCTAGATTCACCTCAATTCCTTTCGCTAACACAATGTATCCTAGTAGTTTCCTAGATGTGATGCTAAATGGACATTTCTTAGGATTGAGCCTGAGACTAAACTTTTCCATGCAATCTAGGATGGGTCCCAAATCTTGTAAATGAGTATGGCATTTCACACTCTTGACCAAGTTATCATCCATGTAGCCCTCCATGGTCTTATGCATCATATCATGGAAAATTGTAGTGATTTCCCTCTAATAGGTCACACTAGCATTTTTCAAACCAAATGGAATTATGTTCCAATAGAAAGTCCCTCATGCACATGTAAAAGTAGTATTTTCATGATCTTTTGATGCAATTTTGATTTGATTATAACCAAAAAGCCAATCCATGAGTGAGTACATCTCATATCCTACTTTCATGTCCACTATCATGTCAATTTTGGGAAGTGGAAATTCATCCTTATGACATGCTAAGTTGAGATCATGAAAATTAGTACAAACTATAATAGATTTTTCATGTTTGGAGACTGAAACAATGTTAGATATTCATTCATCGTAATCAATTTAATGGATGAATTTAGCTTTCAGAAGCTTCTCCAAATCAGCTTTGATGAGCAATGCAACATGAAGATGCATTTTTTGAAGTTTCTATTTAACTAGTTTAATGCTTGATATGATGGACAAATGATGCATAATGAGATCAAGATCTAGTCCTAGCATGTTAGAATATGTCCAAGAAAAATTGATCTTCTTTTCTTAGAAGAAGGCAATAAATTCCTCCCTTTCTTCTAGAAATAGTGACTGTGCCAAATATATCATATGAGGATGATCTTCTATGCCCAGGTTGATCAACTATGTCAGCTCTATCAACACTGATGATCTCTCTCGAAAGTGACTCGAAAGTGCATCAAATATATCATCCATAGGTGCCTCATAGAGGTTTTCACCCTTGGATATGTCTTTTGTTTTTACATTTTTGGGTTTTGACACTACCACAATGTGGTTTTCACCATTCGAACTTCTATGTTTTTTCTTTGTTATTGTGTCTAAGATATTTGATGTCAACTTCAGTCATATTGATGCTCTATTCACTGCTGGAAGATGTTATAGGTTCAACAAAATTCAGGTAGCGAGCAAGAGCATAGTCATTCTAGAATGTGGGGACTTTACTAGATGCACTAGGATTCCAATCTATAAGCGCAAAATATGTGAGTAAAAGAGTAGTAGCGAGTTCAATTTTTTTCACAATATAGTCATTAAATGTTTGGACCAAAAATTTGAGACCTAGAGTGGCTTCATCCACAAGTGTGTTTGATTTCCTTTGAGTACTAACATCAGTAACTAATGACTTGAGGACAATAGTTGGATTAGACCTGTCTGACCTAACCCTAGATATTTCACCCACTTCGAGTTGGTTTTCATAGACATGAATTCGGGCAATGTCTTTATATATAGTTGCTTCTAAAAGGGAGTCAAACTCATATTCCTTAGGATCAGTACTACATGGTGAAATATTGTAGAATTCCCCAATAGTGATAGGAAAATACTCAGCTTCATCATCTAGATTTTTCCACAAGTATTCAATGCATAATGTCTAACTAGACTCCCCCTTTTCTAAATGAACACTAGGTGGATCAATATTGTCCTCAAAAGAATCACTAGTATCATCCATAGTGCTGACACGTGGCACAAAATCATTTGAATCAATAAAGAATTTAGCAAGATCATGAGGAATAGGACAAGGATAAAGATCCTCATCATTTGAATTATCATCTTGAGTATCTTACTTAGGTTGTGACTCATTTCTAGATGATCCCTCAAGCTCTGGTATGAATTTGTTAGCCCCTAAATGAAAGGGAATCTTCTTAAAGCCTAGACCAGATGTACCTATGTTTCTTTGAGCTATTGCTTTGATAGGATCAATTAGAACATTGTTATTGCACCCAATAGCACTAGTTCCCTTATAGCCAAAGCACTTCATGAGTCTAAGACTAGGACCATACTTCTTACGAGTGATCTCATGAGCTTGTTCTGTTAGGTCAACCGGAGTCTCCTCTTTGTAAAGTCATGCAAAAATGGCTCTATTTTTTCTTTCATCCTCTAAGGGAACTATAGCCTTGACAAAAGTGTTATTATACTTGGTTTGAGGTTTCAACACAAATGGCTTCTTTGGCTTAGATGGTCTCCCATAATGACATGGAGACTTAGGAAGAGATGTTAATGACAACAATGGTTTGACATGATACTCACCCATCCTAGTTTCTTTTAGCGTGAATGAGTACTCAATTTTTTTTAGCTTGTTGTCATGATAATCAATAGATTCCCTGTTAGTGGGGACAAAATTCTCAGTAGCTTTGAGTATATTGTAGGTATAGCTAGTAGTGGCAGGAATGGTGACTTTGGAGCCATGAAATGGGAATTTGATGCATTGATGGTATATCAATGGCACAATGTGCATCTCATGTATCCATGGCCATCCTAGCAGAATTTTATAAGACAAGGAAATGTCAAGGACTTGACAAGTGACATTCCTTTCTATAGGACCGACGCCAAGGGGCAAGACCACAAGACCTAGAGACTTCCATTTGACTTCATCATATGCTTTAATAGTGATCTTGTGGTGGAGATAAATAGAGTCCTCTAAATAATTTAATTATCTAAGTAGGGTAGTAGAGACAATGGTCAGCCTAGTGCCATTATTGATGAGTACCTAACGAACACGTGTCTAATGTATCATAACCTCAATGTGTAGAGCTTGATTGTGTGGGTGACTCGATGAGATATCCTCCTCCTCAGAGAATGACATGAAGTAAGGAAAAGTCAGATGACCTACCATGGATTGAAATTTCTCAAGATCAAGATCTTGAGGAATATTTTTTGTAGTGAGGGCTTTGTCCAAAATCTGCCTATGAGCAGGTGAGATTTTAAGAAACTCAAACATGGAGATTTGAGCATTAGCTCATTTTAATTGATCAATAACACTATAGCTAGTTTCCACTAAATTTGTTGTGAGTTTTGCACCTTTTCTAGATGGACCATAAAAGGTTTTATCGTTATGTTATTCAAGATCAGGAGAAGAAGGCGCAGGGCTTTTCAGCACCAACTTGGCATGAGAGCATGTAACAACATTGGCATAGTGTTGTGAAGATGTGTTGTCCATTTATTGAAAGTAGGGCCCCTCAAGACAACTAGTGTCTTGGGTTCATTTTTATCTTGCTTTCCCTTCATGGTTATAACATCATAATACTCAAAATCCATAGGTTCAACCATATGGACTATCTCATCATCATTATTATAATATGTATAGTTGACCTTGTTGTTAGGCTTTTCTTTTGAGCTATCTCCTTTTTCATAAGTTGGGAAGGGCTCTTTGAAGGCCTAATGATCCAAGTTATTTTTATGTCTATCTACCACAATGTCACCATCATCAATCATGTCCTAGACTTCGTGACATAGGTTTATGTAGTTGCTAGTTTTGTGTCCCTTATTTTGGTGGTACTCATAGAATGCAGTTTCATTCCACCATGATGGGCATGGTTGCAAATCATAAGGATGACAGTTGTACAATAGAAAAATGAGCTTGTTTTGTAACAAGGTTTTGTAAACCACATCCAAAGATTCACCCATAGGTGTATACTCTTGTTTAGGGTGTGTAGCCCAAGAGTTTCTCGATCTATTCCTAGATGTCTTGTTTTCAGAAGAAGGTTTCTCAACATCCTTTGCAGCATTGAGATCATTTGTGAGATTAAAGGCTATCTTAGCAAGTTTAGGAGTGATTTTGTCAACAACCCCATCATGTACAATCTCTTGGTTCTTGTTGACATACTTGTGTTTATCCTTGTTAGAGGTGGTTCCTTTTCTTGTGTCCTTCTGAAGGGTAAGTTCACCCTTCTTGACCAGAAATTCCTCTATGTGAATAGCTTGTGTGACCATGTCTTCAAAGGTGCATGGACCTTGAAGTTGTACTCTATACCCAAAATTAGGTAGGAGATTATCAGTGAAGATGTCAAGCTTTTCCACTTCAGGAATCTTGTGTGAATAATTAGTGTAAAGTTATCTCCACCTCTGAAGAAATGTGAGAAATGGTTCCCTAACCTTCTCCTTAAGGTTACATAAATCTCAAATATTGATAGGGTGTTGAATGTTATGATAATATTGCTAGATGAATGAGTTAGAAATTTCATCAAATGTCTTGATACCAGGAGACAAGTGTGAAAGCCACTCCATAGCCTGACCACCTAGACTTATGGGGAATAAATGCATGAGATATGTCTAGTTATGCATAAATTTCATAGACAAGGCACCAAATTCTTGCAAATGATCTTGGGGATTGGTGGTTCTAGTGTATTTATCATACTTAGGTAGCTCTACTCCTCTTGGGAAAGGAGGCATGTCTATGCTCTTGTCAATTGGAAATGGACAAAGAGCATCTAAGTTATATGCTTTTGTGGTTTTGTCTTTCTCACGCATCATCTGAGCCAGTTGGTCTTGCATAATTTTAAGTTTTTTTTAGAGTTTGGAGATCTCAATTTCCTCTTTAGGTGTAATTATGGTTTCTACATTGAAGTGATGAGGTAGCTTAGCTCCCTCTTGGGAAATTTTGAGAAAGTACTTTTCTTTCTCTTTGTTGAGAAGGATTTCCATGACCTTTTGAAAGTTTTTGTCTTTATGACACTTTGCTATGTGTTTAGGAAGTATTTCCAACTCTTCCTATTCCTCATCGATGTCATGGTCTTTTTCTTTGTCATTCCTAGGTTGATCTTGATGTCTACTATGATTACCATGTTCAAGTTTGTAGTCAGCCATTGTAGGAATGTGTTTTGTTTTAGTATGTTGTGATTGGAAAGGTCGTTTAAAGAGAAATTTAGATGTTTTATTTGGAGATGTAGGACCTTTTCTAGTCTTGAGATCCTCTTGATATAGGGGGTTCCTAGTTTGTTGAAAGTTTATGGAGAATGTTCATTGGACTTGAGGTGATCTGACAGGTGAGGGAGGTCGTGAAGATGCCTCACTAGATGAACTAGATGTAGATCATGTATAAAATGGAAGGTGACTTCTGTCACGATTATAAGCCCAAGCTTAGCCTCACCTAAGTCTAAGGGGATAAAACATGTTTCCACTTCTTGTTGTGATAGTCATAGACAAGGATAAGAACCAAGAACCAAGACAAGGATCACACTAAAATGTAGTCTGAAAAAGAAAAAGGAAGTGTTGTATAGTAAGGTACAAGTAGTTTGAGTGAAGGCTAGAATAGCCAAAGATTATGACTATCATGACATGAAGTATAAAAAACACTAAAGGATGAGAATAAAACAACTGAGAGATAATACTAGTTAAAGAATAGATTGCAAGTCATTAGTTGAGTAAAATGCCACTATTTGGGACTATTTACAACCAGAGAATAGGTAACCCAATGTAGGAAACTGACTAGATGTAGAGTGCAAAATTCTCAAACAAGTTGATTTGATAGTTTTGAATCAAGGTCTTGCATGAAGATCCTCTAGGAATCATGTAAGAAAGTACATAGGTGGGTGCAAAGACTCAGATTAGCAATTAAAACTCATGCGAGGATGCACTATAGGCTGTGCAAAGAAGTGATAGGTTTGGGTAGAAAAATAGAAGACTATTAGCAAGATCTTGCATGGAGATATGCAACTTCTTGCACAAACATCTGGATAGACTCATGTGAAGAAGTGATATGACAAATGGGGCTAGTGCAAAATCTTGCAAAATGGTGTGCAAAATTTGAGACCAGACAGACAACAAAATTGGATTTTGAAGAGATTTTGACAATTTCATACTATTTTGGATAGATTGTTAGTTCATTTGATAGATAATGGAAAAATTGTAGTGTTGATTTTCAAATTGTGAAGTAACATTGGGTTTTAAGTAAGACAAGGTGTTTTCAACAAGACACATGAAGCAAACAGTAGTCGAATACAATCCAATTGAGGGAAAAGAAACTCAAAGGGATGGGGGAGTCTTGACTTTTAGTTTTTTTATACAGGTTTGGACATGTCTAAGACTCAATAAAAAATATGCTTTATCCCTAAAATAGAAAATGTTAGAGAAGGAAAAACCATTGTCCCACAACTTATGTGCATGTGTGCACCTCATACAGACGTGTCACCCTCTAGAGGGTGCCAGTGTTTTTGGTATATTCAAAGAGGTCAATAACATATGCATTGAATGAACACCCTTTTGGCATGCCTATTGTGAGTTCTATAGGAGAGATTCTTCCCCCTCCTTGCATAAAGATTATGCCTCCTTTAAGAGGTGAACTGGGTAGCCTCTAACTAAAGGTTTTAACTTGGCTTCCGTTCATATTAATCCTTGATGGCTCAGCAAGTGGAGTTGAGACCAGTAGCCCATACTAGCATCTGAAAGTGCACACACTTGCTTAGCAAGATTGAGGCTGATGTTGGTCAGTGCAATAGATAGAGCCTCCTCTTGGTATGTGATATCAAGAATCAAGAGGAAGAAATTAATAAGGCTTTGGAGTCTTTCACTCTACAAAGCTTCTTTATTATAGTGAGTTGGAATCTCCAATGAAAGGAGTGTGCTCACTTGGGTCATTCCCACAAGTTGGATCACTCCAGTAGGCCCTCTAAAGGATTGACTCATATTGGTGGTTCAAACATAAGGGTCAAAGATTTTGATTTCCCTCAAGGGGAAAGAGCATACTCCTCTATCTTAGTTTCTCACCTAAACACACAGAGCACGTTAATCACCAACTTAGCTTAATCAAACTAGACTCATCCTTTCTAAAGATTTTTATCCCCTAAAAGGAAACCATCATCTTATCATAAAGATGATTAGCACCAGAGAACCACTAAGTTTCTTTGCTCCCTCAGATGCCATCTTTCAAAAGTGTCAAGGTTTCTGATTCACCCTTGGTCATGACCTCCAAGTGGTGAAGAGCATAGTCCCCTATTCTTCTATCTTGCACCCTACAAATTTCACAAGCCCTAATTACATAATGTTTAGAAAGAAAGAAAAAGACACATTGTTTTAGTGGGTTTTAAGATTTTGTCTTTGAAAATCATATCTTTGATAGCATCCTACAACACACAGTTAGTTCATGTTTGGGCAAGCTTGTGTAAAGGAGTCTTCGTCAAACATCCTACAGATAACCATTAGGCTACAAAAAATGAGAAAAATTGAAATAATGATGTTTTAGAGAAAACACATCAGTAAAAAATGATCAACAACATATCAAATAACTGCATTTTAATTGTGTTGTTTCAAGATTTTGTGTGAAATCTTGTGCAAGTCTACATGAGGTCTTTTACTATCTTGCATGAGAAAATGAGGTGTCACATGAAGATTTGCTCAAGAGTTCACTTTTTTGCATGAGAAAGTGGAGAGACACATGCAAGACCCTCAAATCTTTGCATGAAAGTGAGATTTTTTGAGCGAAAATGTGGAAGACTGTATGGACAAGTATGAAAGAATGATGAAAATGATGAAAAATAAGATAGAAAAGGCTAGAATAATTATTTTTTTCTTCTGCCCCATAGTGGGTGCCAAAAATGTATATGTGAAAATGTGGCTTCAGATCTTTCACCTACACTTCAACATGCTCATTGTATGGGGATTCATCTTGGAATGGACATGGGATAGTTCATCCAAGAGGCTTGTCAATGCAACTTTTTGTCTTCTAACTAGAAGAATTTTGCCTATGTGCTCTCAGATCGAGAAGCAATCAACTAGACTTTTCTAGATTGAAGGATTTATGCAAAGCATGATTATGCAAGTAATCTATATGATGTGCAATTTATTCTATTAAAAAATAAAATAAACTTAGCAAGACGTATGCATTATTAAGCTAGATGACATCAAAATACTAAGAAAAAGCACATATGAGAGCTATAAAATGAGTATTTAGTTTGAAAAAAATTAAATATCATTGAATTCCAACCTCTATAATGAGGGATTGAGAGTCCCTTAAATAGAATCTAGGAATTGATCAATGATCAAGATCAATTTGGATGGAGGGTTAAGATTAGAAAGAAGATTCAGTTAAAATGGAAAATTCCTTGTGCAAGTGAAGTTGAATATTTCAAATTTGAGTGTGATGAGTAGTTAACTAAGCATTTTATGAGTGTGAGAACAAGTTAACTCAATTGTTTCCAATTCAAGGGGTAGCTCACTTAGAGTTTCCATTTTAGAATGAAAGAGAAGATTTTGATGATATTATTTAATTTAATAAAGTGAGATATGGCCTCATAAATGTCTTTTTCATTTAATTGAATAAGCTCATTCAATTAAAGTGAGCATAATTATTAAATTAAATATTTTTAATCCCTTAGTACATTAGCCTTAGGATATGATTTCATTTAATTAGAGTATAAACACTTCAAATTAAATTAAATCTTAATCAATAGGTTTAATGTGATTAATTTGAGTCAATACTTAGGAATTAAATAAATAGCCAGATTAATACAAATTTAGGGTTTTCTACATTTGACAATTAAGTCAAGTAGCAAAAATCAAAATAAAAATTGCCTAGTAGAATAGGACTTTACAATTGATCAGAATATACTAAAATTGATGATCATGGAAATGAGCCAATTTTGGGATATTACAATCAAAGTGGTTAAGAATTTTAGATTCTATATCTTGCACTCGCATTCTATGGTCTATGTTCCAAATGTAGCAGTAAAAAATGTGTTGACACGAGAAGATGTAGGGTGTAATTCCAGAGGGATGTGAATTGCAAAAATGTAAGAGTATGATATTAAAATAAAGCCTACTAATCTAGTGAGAGGAAATGCTTTGTGCAATGAAATTGTAGAAAATAGGATTGTTGAAGAAACAAAGGAATTAGGAGAAAGGTGGTTAGTATTAGTAGTAGGCATGCAAGATTCTTGGTTCAAGAATATTGCTTATTTACTGACATACAAAGAATTTCTTGAAGTCAAGATAGCAAGATAGAGGAGAGATCTCAAGTTGAAAGTAGCCAAATACTTAATTTGGGATGACAATTTTTTTAAAAGGGCTATACATGGTACTTTTCTTTGATGCATCAATAAACAATAGCAAGAAAAGTTGTTGAGAACCTTCCATGATGAAGTATGCGGCATACATTTCTTATCTTCAGTCACAACTTTCAAAATACTAAAATAGTGTTACCACTCACTAAGAGTGTTTAAGGATGCCTACTCCTAGCTGGAAAAATGTGGGAAATGTAAGATGTTCATTGGGCAACCTCAATTAGCTACTTTTCCTCTTAGACCTATCATCATTGATGGTCATTTCCAACAATGGGGTCTTGATTTAATTGGACCTATCAACCTAGCATCCAGTGCTACTCACCAATATGTTATAACTAAAACTAATTATTTCACTAAGTGGGTGGAGGCCATAGCAACTAAGAAAACTATTTCCAAAGTGGCATGTGAATTCTTTAAAGAATATATACTAGTTAGATTTGGTGTTCCTATCAAATTGGTCATGGATAATGTGATGTATTTATATTTAGTTTAGATTACTTAGTTTTGTTCTGAACATGGAACTATAGTTAGCCACTCATTTGACTATTTCCTAGAAGGAAATGGTTAGATAGAATCCAACAATAAGAATTTGGTGAATATTTTCAAGAAATTGGTGTTAGATAATCAAAAGACTTGGCACAAGAAAATTCACAAGGGACCAACGGAAGATAGGGTGACACCTAAAATGGCAATAGACATATCTCCTTCCAAATTGGTCTATGGGACTGAAGCTAATCTCCCATTACCCTTGGAATTAGCTACAAATAAACTGAGAATAGTAATTAAAAATGATATCTATAGGGATGGTTTAGAGAAGAGGATTATGCACTTAAGAAAACTCAAAGAGGAAAGGGAAGCAATCATAGATCATATCACACAACATCAGATGCATGTGAAGAACCTATTTGATAAAAAGGTGAGGCCACAAAAAATCATGATAGGAGATAGTGTGTTACTGTGGGATAAGTGAAGAGCTCCAAAAGGTATGCATAAGAGATTTGAGACTTTATGGAAAGACCATTCACTATTTATTAGTCATTTGAAAACAACTCATTTAAATTGGCATTTCCAGATGGTGAGGTGTTATGTTTGACCTACAATGGTCAGGATGTAAATCTTTATCAAATTTCAAATTAAAAATAGGTAACCCCTGTACTATACTATAGTTTCATTTAGTTATTATTTTTGTTTTCCTAGCTAGTTTCCCTTGCTTTCTTTTTCTCATTTTTCCTTGCTTTATTTTTGTCCTGTGCCCCCTTTTATTTTTGTGAAACTAGAAATTTTGGATTCCTTGCTTGGGTATAGTCTATCCAAGTCCCTAGTCAGAGCTAGATGTTGCCCCACTTTTCATTCTCTAACCAATTTGAAAAGTGGAAATTTTGTGTCTCGTAAGGTCCTAGGTGTGTTCGAGTCTAAGTTGAAGCCCACATAGGTGGAAGGAGTCTTCATCAAATTTTTCATCTTCCCCTTCCCTATGTTTCATAGCTAGGTGGTTTTCCTTTTGTGTTATGAGTTTTTGTGGGTAGTTTAGTACCTAATTTGATGGAGATTCCCATAACATGCAATGACCATTTACAAGAGTTATATCCACTTGAGATTCATTATTTTCTCCATGAGAATAGAAGTTTATAAAAATCCAAACTTTGACTTCTCCTCAGTAGGTTTTCAACCCACGAAGGTGATTTTTCATGGAAAGTAGCAAATGATACATACGGGTCGAGTTAAGAAGGTAGAAAAGTACCCTATGACAAATTAAGGTTCTAGTTACAATTATCTACTTTAGGAAACATTCAAATTTTGTCACAATTCTTAGAATCACTCTGGGCAGAAAACAAGAAACTGACTTCTCCTTAGTAGGTTTTCAACCCATGAAGTTAGTTTCTCAAAAAATCTAATTATGAAAGAAAAGAGAAAAAGGTGGGTCCCTAATGACTTCTTGCACTACTTTTTGGACATCTTTGAATCTAAAGGAAACCATGATCAAAAAGTAAAGTTAAAAGGAAAGCTTAGGTGGAGAAATGAAAATTGTCTTCTCCTCAGCGAGTTTTCAACCCATGAGAACAATTTTCTAGATTTTAAGAAAAATCATGTTGGTGAGTGAATGAAATAGATATTTCATGTGATAAACCTTGCAAAATGATAATGGAAATAACTTAACCATGGTGGGAAAGATTTACTAAGTAGAATTCGCTCTAACAAATATTTTGTTACAGAGTACTCTATTTATAAGTTTCTAAATCTTAGTGGAAAATAGGAAAGTAAATATGAGAGATAGAAAATTACCATTGGGCCAATGGAAAAGTGAAAGAACATTGAGATATCCATTGAAACTTCTTATTTACTATTACAATAGACCTCTCCTTTAATTCATTTGTGTGGCAGGAACCCTAAAGACTAATTTATGGGTTGAAATTCCTATATAGAGATACATGAATAGTTGCAAAAATTACCGTTCTTACTCAAACTATTATTCTATTAATTTGGACAACCTCTATTTGAAAAGCTAGTATCTCTGCATTTACTATTCTCTACTTTCTTAGATTTTGAAATTCATCCATGAAAGGAATGGCAACTAGATTCATGAGTTTTGATGGATTAAATGGAATCAAGTCTTCTCTATAGAATTTCATAGATACCTCTCTCCATTTCTTTGACATGCAAGACTTTTAGAAGAGAGTGAAACCAGAGCCAATCCATCCCATTACTAAGAAGCTTTGAGGATGCAGGCTAGTTGAAGCAACCAATTTTTCAATTGTGGTCTAGGCTCATGAATTGATTTATAAATGCATAAATCATTATAATCTAGATACTAGGCACATTGTATTACCAGATAACACAGTATTGATCTCTATTGATAGGCAAAATTTTGTAAATTGTCTTCGAGTCCCAGAGCGACAAAAGTTTTCAGATTTGACAATTGGTAGAGCTATCTCAAAGTTTTCCACAAAGAAAATGGTCTAGAGAAAAGAAATTATGCAATCGTGGTTCCAAAAGCCACAATGTGCCAAGAGTAAGGTCCCTAAGACTCTTTTTGGTACTAATCTCCAACCTAAGATTGTCAACATCATGGTCCTCTTGTATAGAATTAAAGGTGAGGTAGAAGCTTTGAATTTTTTTGAACAATATTTCTTCTTGGTGCAAGTTATTTATTCGGATACCTAATACATTGATTGGGCCTATGACATAATAGAGAATCTATCAAATGCTCTTAGTGCTAAAAAGTTGTACAACACATTCTATATGTCCTCCTTCCTCATTTATATGTTAGCTTCTCTATAATTATGGCCAGGCCTCTCAAGGGTGGAGAATTTTCTTGATGATGTGAAGTCTTATGAGTTCTATGCTTGTTTACAATTAGAGAATAGTTATGCAGAGTATATAAGAGTTAATGATGCATTTACTATGAGAATTTGTAGGGAACTCCAAGGATTTCCAAAAATGAGACTTAGCCCATAAGATATGGTGGCTATCAGTCAATTTGGGGGCTTTTTCATCTAGTTCTCATCTTTTTTGTATTTGTGTCTTATAGCTTTTGATGGGTTCCCTTTGAAGCTACCGAGGTACTTGACTGACATGATCATGTTGATTGAGATTGTGAGGTAGGAGATGTAGTTGAATGTGTTGAGTGAGAGTTTAAAGAAGAAAGGCTATGAGTTCCCTATGAAGGTGGGAGCTTTCAATTGTGAATCCCATTCTGATGTGAAGAACATGCCTAAGGTGTTCGAGATGAAGTACAAGTTGGAAATGTATGAGGTCCTAAGACCTATGTTTGACCCAAATGGATATGAAAAAGATGTTCTTTAGATTGGGAGTGTGATTAAGCATATCACCACTATAGAAAACTACTAGGCTGATGGCAAAGATGAATTCAACAATTGTGACCATAATTTTTCCAGGCTCATAGTAGATCAAGTAAAAATGTATGGAATCAATCTTGATTTCAAAGGAGTTGAGGATGATGGACAAAACATGTACAGTAATACATATCTAACAAGTTTGAGGTGTACTTCTATTAGTTCTAAACCTTATAAAGATGCATGTGAAGATCTAGAGGTGATGATGGCCCAAATTATCAAGAGAACTGGGAAGTGGGTGAAATGGAACATAGTAAGGAAGAGCCAAAGTAAAAGTTCTACAACTCAAGCCTCTCTAGTAGCTGCAACAACTCCTTCCTCTCAAGGTTGTACATTAGGTGTGATTTTGGCTATCACCTAAGGACCAACCCAACCATCCAATGGAGGTGATCAACCTCCTATTGAGAATATCGCTATTGTGAAAACTTTCCATGATGGCTCCCTGACGGTGATAAGATCCATCTCAAATGCTAAGAAGGAGAAGGTGAAAGAAGCCAAAGATACGGTAGTCACTCCTCCATCTTCCTCTCATAGCAATCATGCTCTATTAGTAAGCCCTACACTTCTTTTACCAAATAGACCTCATGTCCAAGTGGTAGATTTGGGAGAAGGTGAAAGTAGTGACATTGAATCAATCAAATTTGACAAGGTAGCAAGGAAATCCAAGGAAATATAGAAAGCTCAAGGCTCTTTATAATTGGTTTCATAAACTCTAAAGAATCCTTTTTCTTCACCTACCAAAGTCACCACTATAGCCAAAAGGAAAATGTTCATCATAGATTCTCTAGGAATGAAATCTAAAGTAATAGGTAAAGGTTCATGGTTGGAGGATACCCTAGAAAGAAAAAGGAAGAGGAAGGATGAAGGTACCCCCAACAAGGATACTCTATCCCTTGCCATCTGCTCTAGGTTAGCATTGAGCAAAGTCAAGAAGCAAAAGATTTTTTCCATCTTTGGATAAGATCCTAAAATAGGGCATCTGACCTGTTGGTGTTTTTCAACTACTAAGCAACAAAATTCTCAATACCAAGATAATGAAAACACAAAATCCTAAGGGTTAGCTACTTCCTATAAAAAATTGAATGTGTTCCTTATTTAGATCCAACTACAACAAAATTAACATGGATTTCCTAGTCTTTGAGCTCTTCAAAACCAAGGTAAGTGTACTTGAGGGATAGTTCAAATGAATGCTACTATATGAGAATATTTTTACTTTCATTCTAACTCTCATATCCTATCTCTAAAATATACATAGTTTTTCATTCCATGAAATTTTAAAATGATATACATCCTTTATAAGTAGATTTGGTCACAATTCTCCTCAAGTTTACAAATATTTCTAGCAATAGTAGCTAACTAAGACTCAAAGATCAGATGCAAACAAGTGCTAACCGACATTAATAATCTTCAATGATAAAATAAAATGGATGTTGAAATTAAGTTTGATGGTTCTTCATGATCTTTCTTTTTTCCAACTAAAATAATTAGATCAATGCCTAATCTATTGGAATCCAGAGTCTATTCAATTCCTAGATCTTACTGATTGCATTACAATTAATATTATCAACAATTCTGATTGAAACTCATTCTTATAGACATCCCTTCTATTATCATGGTAATCCTATCAATTTAACTAAAGCATTTACTTAATTCTTTGAGTTAAAAGAAATAGAAAATTGACATACAATCTAACTTAATTGTATTCAATTGAATAAGACTTGCTCATACAATTTCAAGGCAAACAGATAACATAAATGGAGACAAGAATTAGCTAGAAAAATTATTGTGATAGTTCATCTTTGCATTCATTTCATTTGAAAAGTTTTCATACAATTGAATAAAACTCAAAACAACTCAAGACCAAGCATTTAGATCTTGTCACACTGATACAATTCTCATTTATTTGTAGAGAAAATATCATAAAGTATATATATTTTTAAAAATGGACTAAATAGACCTAGTTAAAACTTAAAAAGATAATAATTCAGACCCCTTCTCTAGCCCTGGAATCTCACTTATATACTATGAGATAAAACAAGCTTTAGGCTAAGAGAAAGTGACAACTGTTCCTTAAGACAAAATATTTTTACATTATGCTATCAAAAAACAAGAAATTTTGTGTAACAAAAAACTTATACATTATAGAATTCCTTTGGTAGGTCCCATTTCTATTACAGCTCCAAATGCTATTGATTCCATTATTGGCTCCTATGCTATTCTAACTCTTTGGAATATGTAGCTATTAGATTGGCCAATGCTATGTCTTGTTCTAGTACTTGCAAATCAACCTCAACTTGAGAATTTTTGATGTTTATATCATGAACTGATAAAACCACCTTTATTCCTACCTCTTCCTCTACCATGTCATCACTTTGGGCTTTAAAACCTACAACTGCAATTGGTTGGTTGTCTTCATCCTCCTCTTTCTTCTAATCTATTGAAGGTGTGTCAATGATTTGTACTTCATCTTGATCCATCTCATCACCATCAATTTCACCTTCTTCACACTACTCTTTAGAAGAAATATTTGCCATCCACTTGTCAAAAAGTGTCATCTGGCCAATTAAATTGTAGGATATCATTCTACTTCTTGATTAAAAATTCAACCTGCTTATTAATGTTAACAAATTCTTGTTTCAAAAGAATCAAAGAATAACTAGACCCTAACCAATTCCTTCATTGTGGTTGCCCACCATGCATGCCCTTTTTCATTAATGACTTTGTTTATTCTTAAACAAAATAAATCATCTAAATCTTTGGCCCATTCATCTTTATTCTTCAGTTTATTCCTCTTATCCAAAGAAAATGGGAACAAGTCAAATTTTTCACTTTTATACTTATTCAAATAACTAAAATCCTCCTCTACAACCCAAGACTTCTATCATCAAACTCTGGAAGATCATTAGTAATATCATAATTTTTTTCGATGTGGTCATGTGAAAATTTTATGATAGAATAATAAAGAAATGTGACCCTCTTTTCTCTTTTTATTCCATTTATTGACAATGGGTTTCAAAATTTCTTCATTTGCTTTTATCTCTTCCCATATCTTTATTACCCTTGCTAATTGATCATAGAGCAATGGCCATTCAATTTTGTCAACTAGATACACAAGAACCTTTCTCAATTTATCTTCAAATTGCACATTCAAATGTCCATGTAGTGCCCATAGTTTTCTCTTCTCTTCTTCAAAATCTTTTGTCGTATAATATTGTGGCTTCTGTGGTGTGTTAGGAACCTCAATGAGGGGAGTGGATTTAAAAGGTTCCACTGGAGGGTGAGGGTATGTGATCTTGGGCCTAGAGGACTATCCCATCACTTTATTTTCAAGTTTAATCCTTTTCTAAACTTATTTATTATAAGCCTCCAAAACTCTCTCATATTTAGCCTATAATTCTAACCTTTCCTTCTGATCTCTCTCCATAGTGGCTAAAGCCAAGTTGGATGAGTCAACGTTGAAATGTACAACCTCCACATTAGTTGTATCTGCTACCCTTTTGACAATTATATTGTCCATCAATCCAGTATCATCTAACTATGAGGAAATAGTCTTGGATCCCTTTCTTATGGACTAAATAACTAAGGCAATATGGTTTGCACTGAATGTAATACCTGTGATTTCTTTCTTGTTTTGATCATGTAGGTCTAATTTATCAGAAATAGAATTGAAAACTAAAGCATCTGCTATATGCCAATTGGGTAGCAACAAAACACCTAATCCTTTCACCAGTTGTCTTCCTTCCTTAGGGGTTAGGTTTTGAAGTTCTTACATCATTTCATCTTTTATTTGGCTTTGTATGGCTACCTCCTCCATTTTTGGGTGCTCAATCCTCAATTTATTGTACCTTTCCTCAAATCTACCTATATTTGATCTCCATGCAAATTGGTAGAAAGCTCATGACTTAACAAAATTGTCATCTAACAAAAGTTCATGGCTGGCTTGTTCTATTACAGGGTCCAATTCCCTTCCTTTATAATTTTCCACTGTCAAATTGAGGCTTGGCACCTTAGGCTCTTGAGGGTTTCCCTCATCCAGCTCTACTTGGGTAATAAACTCTCCCCCTTGGAATCCTAGTTGTTCATTTTTTTTCCTAGTGAGTTGATCCTCTCCAATCTACAAAGGGGATTGGGTAGGTGAATACTCCTCTGTTTGAGGATCTTGCTCTTTAATTATTTTCTTCCTCTTAGGTCTCTCTTCCAAGACAACACTTGTGAATCCTATTATTTGTTTGCCTTTATCCATAGTGGTCTTCTTAATATGGATGACATTATAACCTAACCTTTTTTGGACAATAAAATGTCCTATTCCAATAGTGGGAGTGAATGCCAATCTCTTCATAACCTCTTTGGCCTTATCCGAATATGCATTAATAAAGAATTTTTTTTTCTCATTCGTAGTTTCCATTGTTTCAAGAAAGGTAATCATGAGTTTATTGATTCTATCTGCCTCTATTTTTACATTATCAAAAGTCTTATAATTCTTGTCAAAACAATGAATAAATTCCAAAACCCTTGAGAAAACCCTCCACTTTTCCTTCTTGGTCTCCTTCTCCTGCAAGAAGAACTCATTTCTAATTATATCCTTAGGGTAATATGGTTCATGTTTTATGGAACCAAATTTAACCCTTATTCTAAAAACCTAGTTATAAAAGCCCTTTGTATCACAAAAATGAACATGAGATGCTGCCATCTTATACTAATCTAAAATTTTGTATAAAAATAACTAGCCTACTTTTGTAATAACAAAATGATGGGCTACAGTAAAAGTAGTGAAAATTGAGCCTCTGTTTCTTTTTACTAGATAGGTTTCTTCTAACCTTGCCAGTTGCCACAACACCTCAACTATTCCTTTTTTTGTGACACTTGGTAAGGAGAAACATGAGGAGTCCCTTGAAAACTATAAACTCTAATAATAGTAGAAATAGAGTATGGTATAATATCCCTCCAATTGTGTGATACTTTCAAACTAGAAAGACTATCCATGGGCCTGATAAAATCTATTAGTTGCCTTAAGAATCTTGGGGTTGTCCTTGAGTAAGAGGCATGTTAGCTTCACAGAAAAATACCTATTAAACTTGACAAAACTAGCCTTCTCTGCATCCTAAGTCATATCTTGTTGGTTTAAAGAATAATTTTGATAGCTGAGTGTCAATACAGTTAACCATTTTTCACTATAGATGCCGAGCAAAGAGTAGGATCCGAGTCATAGTCATGTGCCGAGCAATCAAGTAATATCAAGTGATGAGTAATATCAAGTGCCAAGTAATATCAAGTGTCGAGTGACATCAAGTGCCGAGTGATATCAAGTGTCGAGTGATATCAAGTGCTGAGTAATATCAAGTGCCGAGTCATATAAGGTGTCGAGTGATACAATTTTGTTTAGGTGTTGAGCTATCCAGGAAACAACATGTGTTGAGCATTAGTAATGCTTCATGAGTCGAGTAACTAAGAATATCAGCAGAATATCCTTTAACCAGGTCACTATTGACATAGTGTAAAGCCTTTAATAGGGTAGGCCTTTAACAGGGCAGACCATCAAAAGTGGTTCAACAATATTACTGCAGTGATTTTTGTGGGTATCATCCCCACCCCAGTTTTACCTTCTTATTTTTGGAGGTTTCTAGGTTACCAAATTCTAGTGTCATGTGTTGTTGATACATGTCTTAGTTTCATGTTTACTTGATTTATTTACATGCATGCAATTTACTTTCAGTTAAAAGTTTTATTGGTTAAAGTGTGATACTTCTAATTCACACCCCCTGCCCCCCTGCTCTCATAAGTATTCTTTCCATATTTGAATATTCCAACAATTGGTATTAGAGAAAATAAGGTTATCACAAGAAAAATCCTAATATCTTGGAGGAAAAGATCTAAAGATGGAAGTTTTCAAACTCGGAAAGATCATTGAAAACCAAGTGATAGATGTGCAACTTGTTCTGCATAGCTTGGAGGAAGCTAGAGATAAATTGAGAAATTCCTTGAAAAGAAGGAAGGATTTAGCCATAGCTGAAAATGAGATAAACTACAAGGAGATTGATACCACAAACATATTTGCCAATGGAGATACTAAAGAGTTTGATGCAGCAATTGTAGAACTAATGGAGAAAAAAAAAATTTAAGCAGATGAGATAAGCTCTCTCAAGATGGAACATGAATCACAGGCCATAATGTTATGTGAAATCACTGAACAAAAGAAATCTTGCAAATAGACTTGAAGAAAAATGTACTGAATTGACAAGGATCTCAAACATGCAGATGGGTACACTTGCCCAAATGATGAACCTTCATCATGAACTCAATGTGAAAGACATTGAGATCTCTACACTAAAGATGTAGAATGAACAATTGTAGAATGACTTAAGAAGAGAAAAGGAAATTTTAGAAAGCTTCAACAAACCCAATGAAGCCATCAAGTATTTTGAGCAATTACTAAAATCCTGAAGGTCCAACAATGACACTTCAGGACTAGGATATTCTAGCACTGAAGAAGGAGAGACATCCAAGACATCAGAAGAGAAGAACATCAAAGGTAAAAATCTCAAACCTACATGTCATTTATGTGGAAAGAAAGGACATACATCTAATGTATGTAGAAGTAAGAATGCCCATCAGCATGATAAGCCTAAGAATGTAAACTATTGACATAAGTGCAAGAAGCAAGGTCATCAAGCACATGAATGTAGAACCAAGACTATTAAGACATCAAGATTTGAGGGTCATTGCCATAATTGCAAGAAATATGGACATAGAGATTTTGAATGCAGATCAAATCCTATGTGGACATCAAATCAACCAGCAAAGACATCAAGCAATGAAAATTACTACTATTGGGATTAAAACACCAGGTACAGTTGTCACTATTGTCAAGAATATGGACATATACACTAGAATTGCATAAGAACACATTTCAGGGGGAACTATAAAAGATGGTTGAGTCAAACCACATGTTTTAGTTGCTTAAAAATTGGTCATGTCAACAGGAATTGCCCAACAAGGTCAAAGGCACCAAGTTCTGAGTTCAACAATGGAAAGGCAAAGATAGATGTTGAACATATCAGAAGTGAGATGAATAATACATGGAAGAAAAAAGATGAGTACAGCACATCAAGTGCAGAGATCACTTCCCCTAATGGGTCAAGTGATCGTACTTCATCTAATTAAGCAAGAATGGGTGTGTGGGACTGATAAACTAAGTTACATCATACATCATTCCCAAGACATAGAAGAAAAACAAAGAAGAAATCAACATAAGAAAAGATGCTAAGTCAAATTTGAGAGTTTTGCAAAAAATTTTGAAGTTATCTTCAGGTGCCGAGTTGCTAATAGTGACTGAGTTGATAGATGATGCCGAGCTATGAAATATCAACAGGAGCTAAGTGAAGTGGAACACAATGGGTACCAAGTCATGTTGAAATCCTTTAGGTGCCGAGTAGACAGTTGTGAGAACACTAAACATTAATTGCTCTATTTTGAAGGGTACATAGTTTGATTTTCGATCACTTCTCACCATTAAATTGCGAAGAAAAGATGAGAAGAGTGCAAAAGATCAAGGTCAGTTTAGAAGCCATTTGCAAAAGACTTCCACAATGATTCAGCATGAGTCTCATCAATTTAAGGTATTTTAATTATGTGCTGAGCTATGTAGTGTTTATAACCTTGTTTAAACTGTAAACCCTAGTTTGGCAAACAATGGCATCTGGGTCTGGAACCACTAAAGGCAAGGAGAGTCATGAAATATAGTTGGTTAGTAATGAAGTTAAGTAACCAAAATTCAAGCCCATTCCAGAAGTTGCATACAAGAATGATCCCGTAGGTGCATTATCAGTTATTTTTGATAAAGTTGTCATGGCCCAAGATGTTCGTAGATGCTATAACTACAAAATTGGAGCCATAGGAGATTTATAAATTTACAATGCATATGACAAGCTATGTGAGAACAAAATACTAAAAGATGAGTTCTCAATAGTCAAGAGAAAAGGATTAACCAAAACCCTAAAATTTTTTATTGTTTTCAAAGTTGAATGGGTATGTATAGTTTTGAGCAGAGTACACAATGGAGCCTTTTGGTTAGAATCAGGGCTAGTGAAATTTACCAAGAAAATTGTTCATAGGGTTACTGGTATTCCAACCCTAGATCAACCAAAGACCCTACGTAGTGACAAAAAGGAAGTAATAGAGAAAAACATGGGTGCTAAATGGAACAATAGGGGAATGACTATTGATACAATCACATAACCCCTACTAGATTTTTTTGTGAGAATCATTTCACACAAATTCTATCAATCAAGCAAGTTAAACAGTGTGCCTTGTATAGCAGTTGATGTTGCATACAAATTAATTAAAAAGGATCATAACTATGATCTAGCAGAGCTCATGTTTCAATAGGTTAATGAGAATATGGGAGCTATAAGGAAGAGCAAGGGAGCTCAGTGCAAATTTGGATCGGTTTTGGTGTGCATGTTTTTCTATCTGATGAAAGAATTCCCTTCTGTGGGTAAGGTGAAATAAAATCCAGACAAAACAATTGTTGAACAAATCAATGGATATATTGAATAGATCGGTGATAATTTTGATGCCCAAATGACTAGCTACTTTGAGGACTTAAAATATTCCATGAAATAAAGAATGAGGATTCCAGTCTCATTGATTGAGAACTATGAAAAAGACATTTTCTTTCTTGTAGATATTGATTATACCTATATACAAGTAGTCATACCTAGAGTGAGATGGCTTAGGCCACTAGGTTATGAACTTGATATTGATCAAGCCTCTACAACAATAACAACCCTTATTCCAGAAGAAGTTGATAAGAATGCAAAAGCCTTTGGAACTTATGATGCTATAAAATCAAGGGTCATAACAGATTTGAAGACTGCCTCAGCAGTAAAGAAGAAAGAAAAATTGGTAAGGAAAATCAAGAGAAAATTTGGTGTTGAAGGAGAAGGAACAACAGAAGAGGAAGGAGAAGACATTGAAGATGAGGGAGATGAACCTCAAGGTCTGACTCAAGGGTTAGGAGAAGATAAAGAGGAAAGTTCTGAGGAAGAAGAAGCCAAGGAAGCAAAAATTAAAACCAAGGTCACAAAAAGAAAAGCCACAGCTCCTCCTGCTCCTCAAACCAAGGGAAACAAAGTAGCTGCTCTTGCACCAAAGAGACCTACTACAAGGGCTGTAGCACAAAAAGTCCAAGAGGAGGCAAAAGAGAAGAAGAAAACTTCAAAGAAGACTACTGCTGAGCCAAAGAAGAAAAGAAAATTTGTTGCCTAGCCTCAAACAGATGAAGAGAAGACTGAGTCAGAGGACAACAACCAATTTCAAGTGGTAAGGTACAAACCTCAGACTACTATTGATAAATTATTTAGGAAGATTAAGAATGATGATTTGAAAGGTTTAAAGAGCCTAAATTTTTCTAAGCTCACCAAGGAAAAACAAAATAAATTAGAGGAATCAGTGCATGCTATGATGGTTGAGTATAAGCACACACCTCTAGAGTTAGATGAATCAATACCTAAAGAATTGTACAAAATTGTAGAGGATAAATGGCATTTTTGTTTGCAAATGGAAAGGGAGATAAGGGGATCAACATTAGCCAGATTGTTGCCTAATTTGACTAAGGATCAAATAATGAATGTAGTCAAGAGGCATAATAATAGATTCACTCCCAAACATAGAGCTTTCAGCATTTTGCAAAACAAAATTGAGGATTTAGTTACAAAATCCACAAGATTGTGGAAGATAGTTTACAAGAAAATAGAAGATATATACAATGAAGAATATAAGGCAGAGGCAAGTGCCAAGGAAAAGGAGATGAAGGTATCAGGAATCAAGGAAAAAGAAAAGAAACAAGTGGAGAAGAAGGTTGAAGAAGAAAAGGAAGATGAAAAGGCACATACAGAGGAGAAAGAGGAAGAGAAAGATATAGCTGAGCAACAAGATCAAAGTGTGCAAGACACACATCTATCACCTCCTAGTCCTCCTCGTGCCATCATCACACCTGCAGAGATTGTCAAAATCAATGATGTTACAGACACTTCTGGTCCAAACATCAATCCATTAACTACAGAGGATTTAGCAAAAATCCTTGACCAATCAACACTAGTAGAAAAATTATGTTCAAATCCTATATTGGTTAGTGTTGATGAACTGCAAAATCTAGTAGTTAAAACAAAGGCAGTCAAGGTGAAAACACAAGAACCACCTTTGACCATACAACCTACTAGTATTCTATTCCTTCCTCCACCACCTCCACCAAGTGTAGTCACTAATACACTTTAGATGTCGAGTACAGTAGCAAGGAAAGTCAACGAAACATTTGAAAAGCCAGCAAGTTCAACCCCACCTATTGATCACCAAAAGGATAAACAAGCTGAAGAAAAAGATGAGACAAGTAAGAAAGAGGAGTCTGCAATACAAAAATTGGTTGCATTACCCAAATCTGGTACTCCAACATAGACTCTTCAGTAGTAGAGCACTGATAGGTTACCATTACAAATTAGGACACCAGGCTCGAGCTCATCAAAGGCAGTTAGGAAACTTCACTATGGAGTTCCTGAGCTTGATGAAGAAATAAAGATTCTATACTATGAATCCAACACTCTCACTGAAGAGAAAATTAATGAAATTCAAAGTGCATTGGATAGAAGAAGGAGACAAGAAGCACTAAGAAGAGAACACAAGCACAAGCATACCTTGAATGAAATCAAAGACATATTCATAGAAGCTTTCTGCTTACAGTCTCTAGATGAGTCAAGGCCAATTATAGAGCAACTATTTGATATAGTTGAGTAGGTGACTAGTGAAGACCAGGAAACAAATGCCAAATTACTAGAATGGTCAGAAAAAATTTCCAAGGCAAGGTAAATAATAAAATATCCAGTGATATAGCACTATCACAAGTGGAGCTAGCTAAGAAAATTGAAACAGTCAAAACTGTACTTGGAAACATATTTTCCTTGTACAAAAAGTTGTGTGATTTTTCCACATTCACATAGGACACTAGCTAGAAAATACTAAGCTTGGAGAGAAATCTGAAGATTTCTAGCATACAACTCCCTACAAATCTAGCTCAAAGTGAGAAGCATTTTTCCCAATCGCTTCTATCACAAAGAGAGTTAGCTATCTTAGTAGCAAAGGAGGCAACCATCAAAGCTAAATTGATGCAAATTCAATCCTCTATTTCTCCTCATTTGGAAATACTTCACAAGGAGAAGATGCATGCAAAGACAGTTCTCAAGAAAGACCCCAATCTTTCTACATCCGATGGACTTGTACACCTAGTAGCAGAGATTGCCATCTAGTATAAGTCATTGGATGTTGCACTAGTGAATTGGGATGCAGCTCTAAAGATACTCCTTGAAGTAAATAGTACATTTTTGGCCAAGTATGGCATTTCCCTATAGAACCCTTGACATAAGTGTCAAAAAGTGAGAGAATAAGTATGGGGGAGTTAAGTAGAGATTAAGTATGGGGGAGAATTTTGAAGAGAATTTTTGATATAACATATTGGTCAGAATGTAGAAATAGGATAGAAGTCACTGAGTGTACAAGGCATAATCAATTCATAGGGAGTCATAAGGTATATTGTTATTTGTTCTTACAATTTTTGAAGCAAATAAGAGGATGCATTAAATAATGTCAAGATCACAGGATCTTAGTTAAGTGTTTTTGCCACTCATGTCAAAGGGGGAGATTGTTGGTTTAAAGAATAATTTTGACAATTGAGTGTCAATACAGTTAACCATTTTTCACTATACATGTCGAGCAATGAGTAGGAGCTAAGTCACAGTCATGTGTCGAGCAATCCAGTAATATCAAGTGCCAAGTAATATCAAGTGCCAAGTAATATCAAGTGCCGAGTGATATCAAGTGCCGAGTGATATCAAGTGCTGAGTAATATCAAGTGTTGAGTGATATTAAGTGTTGAGTAATATTAAGTTTCAAGGAGTATAAGGTGCCCAGTGATATAGTTTTGTTTAGGTGCCGAGCTATCTAGGAAACAACATGTGCTCAGCATCAGTAATGCTTCATGAGCCGAGTAACTCATAATATCCGCATAAGAGTTTGTAATTGTACAAACTATGATGTAAACCATTTTTTTAGTTGACACAAGGTAAATCTCGAAAGATCTAGAGATAAGAATGAATATTTTACATTTCCTATGTAATCTGCATGCGACAAATTAGAAAATTGGAAAGGCATGCAACCAATCAGCAAAAGGCAAGTATTGAGCGAGAAATTGAGATTCAATGTGGATCATAGATTCATATCTAACCCTAAGTCTTTGAAGTCTTTTTAAAGATGATGAAAGTATCACTAAAAAAAAAAAGATGAGAGAAGGAGAATAGTGTTAAGGGGAAAACATAGTGGAATTCAGTGAAAAGAGACATAGAGAGTAAGAGAAACAATTCAATACTCAGTTGATCAGAACAAAGCAAAGGAGATAAACAAAAATCAGATCTCAGAGGATCAAAATTAGAGAAAGAGCCAGAACAAGTGCCTGCATTCAGCAATCAAGGATTGCAATCTATCAGGTTTATAATACCTAATACTCTCTTACCATTGTATTAGAAAGGAAATCCTAAGTAGATAGGTTGGCTTAACAACTATTTGTAGATCCTTATCAAAAGGTGATTAAATCCTTTAACAGGGTGAAACTTCATGTTAAGTGTTTTTAAATCCTTTAACCAGGTCACTATTGACACAGTGTAAAGCCTTTAACAGGGTAGACCATCAAAAGTGGTTGAACAATATTACTGCAATGATTTTTGTCGGTATCATCCCCACCCTAGTTTTACCTTCTTAGTTTTGGAGGGTTTTTGGGTTACCAAATTCCAATGTTATGTGTTGTTGATGCATGTCTTAGTTTCATGTTTACTTGATGTATTTACATGCATGAAATTTACTTTCAGTTAAAAGTTTTATTGGTTAAAGTGTGATACTTCTGATTCACACCCCCCCCCTCTCATAAGTATTCTTTCCATATTTGAATATTCCAACATATCTATGCTCTATATTTGAACTGGTAGAGCCTCTCCCTCATGTTCTCTATTTAAATCAATTTTTTTACCAAAATATGTTGCCCCATTGAACAAAACCATGTGCATCAGCAGTGAAAAATGATGAAAAGTTTTTTCAATCTTGCCATTAGCAATTCCAACCAGGCCTATATGGATTTATTTTGCTATGTAAGAAATTAAATAAAAAATAACATCAGCACTAAAAGAAGAAATCTGAGCTAACATATACATAAAACTAATAGACATAGTATTTTGTTCATCTTCACCAAAAACCCTACATAGAGTCATATATATTTCTATAGCCCAAGAGGTGAAGTATTCCTTTTGTAAAGGTCCCCTAGACAATGCTATAATCACTGGAAAGTTCCTAATTGTGCATATATGTGCGCTTAATTCACCCTGCCTAATTGGATTCTTTTTAGAAAAAATATTCTATTTCTAAACCTTGTAGGTTGATGGGTGAATGATAATCTGATAGTGGCTTTAGACCAAATAATTCCCAAATTTCCTCAGAGATTATTGTGATCAAAAATTCACCATCTGTTCTTCTTACTACTCTGATTGCTAGGTCATAACTTTTAGCAATAGTCATTAATAAGTCAGCATCCATGAAGATACTAGGGACCACTAGCTTTCCAAGTCAAAGTTCCAGATATTTGCATGAGAGGCAAATAATTTCCATTTTAAAAACCATTTAAAAAAAAGAACAAGCCCTGTTTGAGAAGCTTTAGCATCTCTAACCCAATTTCCCTTATCAAAAAATCCATTAGCAATCTTGAACCTAGGGTTTAGGGAGATTAACTTTTTCACCTTGACATTCTCATTTGTGGATTCAAGCAATAATTCGAGAAGATCATCATGAACATTTCCAGCCAAATAATCCTCTTGACCCAAAAAAAATTCTTTGGAGGTATGGCGAATGACTTTTCAAAAAACTAGAAACTCTAATGTAAATGGTGAGAATAGAAACTTAGTTTGACTCTCTTCTATCTTCGGCAATTCTAAAATATTTTGTGGATAGGTTGCAAATCTTTCACATTGTGGTCACCAAGTGAAAATTCTCAGTAGCTCTAAATTCTTTAAAGGCCTACAAATTTGTTCACATATGAAAGAAATAACAAGATTTTCTACAATATACCCTATTCCTGGTTCGCACAAGGAGTTTTAAACCTTAATAAATGAACTATAAGGAGAATAGAGTGGCACCACCTTCTAATTTTGAAAATATGATATCAATCTAAGAAATATCTGATGATCTAGGAATAAAAGCAAGAATTAATTTTTTTCCACTCACCAAGCTAGAATTCAACCCAATTAGCTTTCTCAATATAAGCTTTTCTTTCACTACTAGCAATCTAGACTGGTCCCACTAGCACTTTTTAGACACGTGTCACCTTCTCGTTATGTCTCCATGCCTAAATAGTGAGTAGATACTTTACACAAAATTATGACCATTGTTAATTCTACTTTAATCTAATGATGCATGTTTGATCAGTGATTTAATGTGACTTTGGTGGTTCCCTCCTTTTCTTCCTTTAGTCACTACATCGCTAGCATTAAAAATCTTGCAATTCTGCATAATGACTTAACACCTATCATTGATGAAAATTTGATTTGACAGTGTGAAATTTTCTATTCTCTTATTTCAACTATAGTGGGCCCATGTGTTCCTTCCCTTGGTCACCATGTCATGTGGAATAAACATCATAGAACTCTTAATAGTGACTTGGCGATAGCCGTTGATGGAACTTTAATTTGATGATCCAAAAAAATTTGTCTGCTCTTTTTTGAGTGTTTTTCCATGTCATATGTGACTTGGCAATATATTGACAAGCTAGAAAATATTTTAATCTTTTTTGTAACACCATAAAACTAAGTCCTGTCATGTGTCATCTTTTCTGGTGAGGTACTATGTCACTACGAGCACTCAACATGGATTTTTTGGTTGCAACATAGCGACCTCTAGCATACATTTCACTGATGCCAACGTGTCACACTTGATATCTGACTCATCATTAAGTAGGAGACTCTTGGGACCCACCCTTAAAATGTTACCACATTTCATTTTTCCATCAAGGCACTATGTCACTATTAGTGGGATTCCTTCATTTCTTTGTCATGACATAGCGACCTACTTTAGACTTTTAGAATTTTGATACCAAGAAAGTTTAGCACATTTCTACCATTATTACTACTTTCAGTGCTTTTGACAAAAAATCATAAGCATATATTCTCATTAAAAATAGAATGAGTTTATGGTGCCCATCCATTTGTGAGTCTCACACTTTTTTTATTTGCATGGCAAGGCGCTATGTCACTACTAGTGGGATTCATTGATTTTTCGATCATGACATAGTGACCTTCCAAAATTTGCCCAAATTGGTGATGGAAAACAAAATGCCTTCCACTTAGTTCATTTCTCTGATGTTGATGCTTATGATATCAATTTGACCATTGCAAACTTTTAAAATAATGAAAAACTAGTGCCCTATTTTCGGTTTCCAT
Organism: Cupressus sempervirens; assembly: GCA_028749045.1. Lineage (NCBI taxonomy): Eukaryota > Viridiplantae > Streptophyta > Pinopsida > Cupressales > Cupressaceae > Cupressus > Cupressus sempervirens. Next base: position 987,725,618 of record CM053787.1, on the reverse strand, counting down.
CGCCATCCTTTTATTTCACGATGGTAGGAAAAACTTGGGAAGAAACACTAAAATGTTTGAATTTTAAAATGATTTCCCAAAAAGATATTTTATTTTGAAAATGAATTCGCTACCCAAAAAAATTTGAAAAATACAAGCAACAAACCTAAGATGTTTTTTTTTTTGTAACATTTTAGTAGGGTTCCACCTAAGGTTAAAGTTACAAAAAACAAAGAAGCCCTCATCTAATTTTTACACCTGAAATTTAGAAAAGAATTTCCTTGTGAAAAATTAGACCACCATGACCATAGAAGTTTCCAAGCCCATCAAGCATGGAAGATTGGAGGACATATCTCCTAATGATTTTTCCTTACACTATGTTGATCTTGGAGAAGCCAGACATGACATTAAGGTTGGCTTATTAAAGTTGAAAAATGAAGTAATTGAAGGGAAATTAGAAAGCCTCAAGTTGTCAAAGGTTAGAATGAATGTAGAAATACAAGAATTAAATAATTTCATTAGGCAATTGGTCACCCCATTAGCGAGCATTTTTGGGATGCCTATGACAAGTGATCCCACTGCTATAGATGTTCAAGCCCTCATCTCCCAGCTCTAGGAAGATAAGAATTTTGGAAAAATTGGTTGAGAGTGGAATGGAAAAGTCAAGATTGAAGAACTCTCCATAGAGCAGATTGAAAATGCTATATTAAGATTGTAAATAGAGAAGGACAACATATCAGCAAATAGAGACACCTTGGCCATGGAGAAAATCAAGAGTGATGATTGTGTTTCCTTATTTAAAATGATCATTCCCATGAAGAGAAAGGAGGTTGTAAAAAAAATATCTTGCCTAAAGGGGATGAGCCCATAGTTGAATGGTTTCAGAGCATGCAGTTCAAGTCTAAAATAATCATAGCAACATAAGAGGGGTAGAAGGAAACTGAAGCTAAAGTAAAGAAAGAGCAGGGCAGAGACTATGAGTTACTAAGAGCCTTGTACATAGATTCATAGTCTAGTGGGCAAGGAAAGGAAATCATTGGGATAAATTTTATGCAGACCAACTTTTCTAATTTTATAAATGGTTTGATGGAAATAGCTTCTAATCCCTAGAACATGATATCCAAATTATAGAAGCTTGGTGGAGGTGTGCACATGGCCATGGAATAACTACAAGATTGTTTAGGCATCACCAAAGACCTGGCCTAAGAGCACTCTAAATGGCTCCTTAGATACACCAATGTACATGTCCATAGGCATGCGGATTTAATTCCAATTGTTGTAGTCACTAAGGCCTATAGGGAAAAGGTAGAAAAGGGAAAGAAGGCAAAGTGGTTCATTTTTCCACCTTTTCCATTCTTGTTATGTAATCATTGTAATAGGCAAATTGGCTGCTTGCTATTTGTCATTTTTGAAGAGATGAACTGATTGAACTTCCTTTGTAATGGTCATCTTAGAATCCTATATGTATGTTAATGAAAGATTAATAAAAGGTTGGCAAATTTTTGGTGTGAAGTACTTAATGTTGCAGAGTCAATTGAATGGTATTTCTGTATCAATAATTTTCTATCCCAATTTGTTAGATGTTAAAAGTTTTATCTTCTCTTTGTCTAAATAAAGAAGGAAAGAATAGAGCTTCATTTCCCTATTTTTAGGTAGCAAACTAATCATGATAAGTATTGTCATTATGAGTTTAAAAGGGATCTCTTAGGCATTCATTCTATGATTTAGTTTTCCTTTTCTTTGCAATTAGTTTATAATAAATTTGGCTTAGTAGTTTTTAAAAACATTTAGTTATATGAGTTCATAGGATGTGTGAAACTCATAAACTTAGTTAATCTTATTTAAATAATTCCTTGCCTAGGTTAAAATCTGATCATATACTTTTAACTTGGTTAACCTCTCCTATTCTCAAGTTAAGAACATACCCCATTAACCTTAGGATAAACAAAATTCATTGCATATCTACAATAGGGATCTATACCTAACAATTTAGAAGGAAGTTGGCCTTACTAGAAGAAACTTTCCAAACTATTGTAATAAGAGTTTGTTCACAAATTAGGGTACTTGTGAGTTAGAAATAAAAAGAAAAAATATGTTTACCAATATATTTTTGGCGACTCTGTCAAGGAATATGAATAGTTGCTTGATTAAATAGGCCTTTAACATGAGGGAAAATGGTACTACATCATGAGAATATAATATTAGTGCTCCAACCTAACCTTGGTTTCCAAGATGACCAAGAAGACATAATCTCATCTCTTAATACATTTTTTTGGAGAAATAGGAGGAACCTTGAACATTACAGGAACACTAGCCAAGTATTGGAAAATAAGAGTCTAGGGATGAAGTGTTAGAAAGAGTTTTTCAGAGGAGAGAAATCAAAAGGGTAGAAATGTAGTTAAGACATGAAGCTCAAAGATAGAATTAATCTAGCACCTGGAACAAACAAGGTTCCTCAGAAGTGCCAAAGAATAGGGTGGGTAAGACCCCATTGGTTTTCCCATCCTGGATATTCCTAAGTGGAAAGGTGAAAATAAAAGTTTGAGTAGACCATCTTCACCTATTAAGTAGGTATTGGTCTTGCATGGAGTTACTGCTCCCCAAGTTGTCAATTTTCTACCATACCTTGCTAGAATAATTATGGTTGCTCATTGGGCTATAGCAATAGGTCTATTAGCACTAACAACCTATCACCCACTCCCAGCTAGTTCAAGGAAGAATTTCCTCAAATTTTTAGGTGATGGGAAGGTTACCATAGATGAACATATTAAGGCCTTCTTCACAGCTACTCACATCTTAGGGGTTGCACATGAAGATGTTGCTATAAGATTATTTGTAGAGACCTTGATAGAAAGTGCAACAGATTGGTTTTATAATCTGGCTGATGGCTCAATCACCAATTGGGATACAATAAGAACAACAATTGAAACCAAGTTCAAGATTGTAGAAGATGAACATGCCTTATTAACCCAATTGACATCCATTAAAAAACAACCCACCATGAGTATGGGGGAGTTCATTGTGACTTTTAATAAGATCACTAGCAGGATCCTAATCACTGATATGCCTATTGCTAGCAATTCGAAAACTTTCTTTATAAGTGTAATGCCACTAGATATTAATTATGATCTAAGAAGGTCTCATCCCATGGATTTAGTAGATGCACAAAAGAAAATGGTCAAATTTTAGGATGACCTAATCTCTCCCAGAAAATGGAAAAGGGAACTTCAAACCAAGGGAAGTTCTAGTCATACTACCTCATCTGACAAACTAACTCAAAAGTTATCAAATGAACTAGTGGTAGTGAAAATAAAATTACTAGGGTTAAATAATTCTTATTAGAAAATTTATCAAAACCCACCAGAAATAAATAATGATGGAAAGTTTCCACAACTTATAGGGTCACAACCAAGATTGGCAATTGAAGTGGCACTTAAGAGAGGAAACATGTGTGTGTTTCATGTGATAATATATCATGATAGCGAAAGCAACCATAAAAAGACTTGTATGATGCAATTATTAACCACTAATGAGTTAAACACCACAACCCCATGCCCCGAGTCAAATTTATACTCAAATGGAAACTCTAGAAACTTATTCTTGGAATATGAATCTGATTCTGAGCTAAAAAGAAAATGCTATTTGACTATTGATGAAACTTCTTACATAGTACTAACCCAATGTCAAAAACTCAAGAATTCATACTCTAGTCATGTTCTAGGGAATGACCCCAACTCTTCATCAAATAATATTCATATTGATCAAGAAGTGTCAACATATAAAAAAGGTAAGGACAATACCCCTTTTGATTTCATCCAATTCTGTGAAGAGTCAAAAATCCAAATCTCCCCTATAGATTATTTGAAATATCATCCTTTTGAGTTGAAAAGATTGGTAGATCATTGTAAAGGGAATGCTTCAAATTTGAATCATAATGTGACCATTGAAGAATGGGATGAGAATTTGACATCTAACCTATTTAACCAAGAGGATTCCATTGTCCTAGCTACCTCTCCCAAGAAAAAACCCTACCCCTTCTATATTTTATTGTATATTAATGGATGCAAATTGAGCAATTACATAATAGAATTAGGTGCATTAGACAATTTGATGCTTTATTCCATAGCTAAAGCCTTGGCTCTCAATATTACTAAATTTCATGGAAGGTGTTACTCTATGGATGCCAAACAAGTCCCCTTGCTTGGACAGATAAAAAATGCTAAAGTAGCCTTAGCTTCTCATCCAAAAAAGAAACTATTATTGACTATCCTAGTTGCAAATATTCCAACAATCTATGGACTTCTCTTAAGCAGGAGTTTTTTCCAAGATTTAGGAGGATAAATAAAGTTAGATTGGTCCAAAGGAATCATACCCATAGGAAATAAGAAAGTTAAATTGGAACCTAAAGAAGAGGCAAAATTTACTGTCCGAAAGTCAGATGATCCTAAAGCTAAGGTCCTCTACCAGGAGCTAGAGTTTGGTAATTAGATGTTGTCTACTGAAGAGGCTCTAGATGAAAAAATAAGTAAAGACCTAAGAAAGGAAATCCTCAGTGAGAAAGAAGAGTCAATAGATATCTGGACATTAGAATTTTATGGAAGTTGTTTCTCTTCCAAATTTGGTGTAGGTGTAGTGTTAATACCTCCTGAAGGAGAACCTAGACCCATAGCTTTTAAACTAGAGTTTGGGAATACAAATAACATCGTAGAATATGAGGCCTTACTCCTTGGGATAATAACCATAAAGGAAAAGGGAGTGAAGATCCTAAATGCTTAAGGTGATGCAAAACTTATTGTGAGACTAATTAAAGCAAAATACTCCATAAAGAACCACAAGTTTAGAAACAAAGTGTGGTACAAAATAGAAGGCCTAGATGCTTTTTCTCTTGAAGCAGTACCAAGGGAGATGAACACCAAAGCTGAATCCTTAGCTATTTCTGCTTCCTTGCTGCTACTTCATCCTAAGTTCAAGGATAAGAAATACGATGTTGAGATTGTGTATCGAGCCTCTATTCTAAACAATATAGAATCCTGGCAAGTTTTTGAAGACAACAAGAGTTTGCAATTGTTCTTAGTAAATAAAAAAGCCTCTTGTGAACACTCATCAAAGGAAGACAATCATGGAGACCTCAAACTAGGACAAAGAGAAGATCAAATTAAAGAAGTAATATTATCCTCCCATACTTTGTATCTTTGGAAAGACTATTTAATAGTCATGATGCTTATATCAAATGAAAGAGAATGGAAAAAGGTCCTACTATAGGTGACTATGAAGGAATTAATATAAGAGATGGTAATAGTCCAAAAATGATTAACATTGGAAAGTGTTGTTCAACTGAAGAGAAAAAAGATGCTAGATAGCTTTTATAGAATAGCAAGGTGTATTTTCTCGGAGGTATGAAGATTTGAAAACTTATAGGGCTAGGAAGGAAAAACATCAAATTCCCCTAAAGCTTGATGCAATCCCCTTCCAATAGAAATAATGGAATTATAACCCTAAAGTAGATGATGCTATATTCAAGGATGTAGACAAGATGTTAAAAGCAAGGAATATCTATCCCCTTCATCATTCCACCTAGGTAGCCAATATAGTGCCAGTTAGGAAGAAGAATGGATAAATAAGGATCTGTGTTGACTTCCAAAATTTGAAATAGGCATCTTTGAAGGATAATTTTTCTCTTCCCAACATGTATTACCTATTACAGACAATAGTTGGGACTTAAATGATGTCCATGCTTGATGGTTTCTTAGGGTACAATCAAATAGAAGTAGAAGAGAAAGATAAACACAAAATGGCTTTCACTACTCCATGGGGTATGTTTGCATATCATAGAATGCCTTTTGGATTCATTTATGTTGGCGCCACATTTCAAAGATGCATGAGCAAAAAATTTGTCGATTTAAAAGACTAGATTATTGTTATATACTTAGATGATCTCACTATGTTTTCAAAGAAAAGAAAGAATTATATCAAAGATTTGAAGAAAGTATTGTAAAGGTGCTGGGAACATGGAATCTCCCTAAACCCAAAAAAAACCATTTTCTGTCTTACAGAAGAAAAGCTTCTAGGTCATATAGTTTCCCAAGAAGGTATCAAAATTGATCCAAAGTGTGTGGAGTCCATTTGAAGGTTAAGCCTACCAATAAAAAAAATAGAAGTTAAGTCATTCTTTGGATAGGTAAATTTCCTCAGAAGATTCATCCTAGATTTTGCAAAAACTACTAAATTTATTTTAGATATGATGAAAGGGAATTCAAATTTTAAATGGAGTGAAACTGGGAAACAAAATTTCCAAAACATTAAGACTACCTTTGCTAATGCTCCAGTATAATGTCATTTAGATTATAAACAAGATTTCATCATTTACTATTAGGCCTCTAAACACACTTTATAAACAATAGTTATGCAAGATAAAAAAGAAGGAGTACAAGCCCCTATAGTTTTCATGAGCATACCTCTGAAAAGTCATGAGTTGAAATACTCACAAATTAAAAAACATTTCTTTTTAGTAGTTAAAGTGTTGAAGGATTTTAAATTCTACATCTTGCACTCGCAGTCTATTGTCTACATTCCAGATGTAGTAGTAAAAAGTGTGCTGATGTAATAAGATGTAGGGTACAATGCTAGAGGGATGTGGATTGTGAAAATGCAAGTGTATGATATTGAAATCAAGCCTACTAAGCTAGTGAGAGGCAATTCTTTGTGTAAAGCAATTACAAAAAATAGGAATGTTGAAGAAACAGAGGAATCCAGAGAAAGACTGTTAGTATTAGTAGTAGGCATGCAATATTCTTGGTTTGAGAATATTGCTTATTTACTGACATATGGAGAATGTCCATAAGACATGATAGCAAGATAGATGAGAGATCTCAAGTTGAAAGTAGCCAAATACGTAATTTGGGCTGACCAATTGTTTAAAAGGGCTATAGATGGTACTTTTTTTCAATGTGTCGATACACAATAACAAGAAAAGTTGTTGAGAACCTTCCACGATGAAGTATGTGACAGACATTTCTCATCTTTACTCATAGCTTTCAAAATACTGAGATATCATTACTACTCATGAGCAATGTTTAAGGATTCCTAATCCTGGCTAGAAAAATGTGAGAATTGTAAAATGTTTTCTGAGCAACCTCAATTAGCTACTTTGCCTCTTAGACCTATCATCATTGAAGGTCCTTTCCAATAATGGGCTCTTGATTTCATTAGACCTATCAACCCAACATCTAGTGCTAGTCATCATTATGTTACAACTACAACTAATTATTTCACTAAGTGGGTGGAGGCCAAAGCAACAAAGGAAACTACTTCAGAAGTGGAATCTAAATTCCTTAAAAAAAATATAATAGTTAGATTTGGTGTTCCTATCAAATTGGTAATGCATAATGCAGTGTATTTCTCTTTAGTATAGATTACTCTATTCTAGTTTGAACATGGAATTATAGTTAGCCACTCATCTAAATATTTCACACAAGGAAATTATTAGGTAGAATCCAATAATAAGAATTTGATAAATGTTGTCAAGAAATCAGTGTTAGACAATCAGAAGACTTGGCACAAAAAAATTCATGAGACACTATGGGTAGATAGGGTGACACCTAAAAGGGAAATTGGCATATCTCCTTTCAAATTGGTCTATGGGACTGAAGATGATCTCCCATTACCCTTGGAATTAGCTACAAATAAACTGAGAACAATAATTGAAGATCATATCTATAGGGATGGTTTAGAGACGAGGATTATGTACTTAAGAAAACTCAAAGAGGAAAGAGAAGCAATTGTAGATCATATCACACAACATCATATGCATGTGAAGAGCATGTTTCATAAAAAGGTAAGGCCACAAAAATTCATGATAAGAGACAATGTGTTACTATATAATAAGTGAAGAGCTCCAAAAGGTACACATAAAAAATTTGAGACCTTATGGAAAGACCCATTCACTATTCATCAGTCATTTGAAAACAACTCATTTAAATTGGCATATCCGAATGTTGAGGTGTTACCTTTGACCTACAATGGTTAGGATCTAAAGCTTTATCAAATTTAAAATTGAAAATAGGTAAGCCCTATATTGCATTATAGTTTTGTTTAGTTCTTGTTTTTGTTTTCCTAGCTAGTTTCCCTTGTTTTCTTCTTCTCTTCTTTCCTTGCTTTAGTTTTGTGGTTTGCCCCCTTTTATTTTTATGAAACCAAAGATTTTGGATTCCTTGCTTAGGTATAGTCTATCAGAGTCCCCAGTCAGAGCTAGCTGTTGCCCCACTTTTCATTCTCTAACCAATTTGAAAAGTGGAAATTTTGTGTCTAGTAAGGTCCTAAGTGTGGCCAAGTCTAAGTCCAAGCCCCCTTAGGTGGAAGGAGTCTTCATCAAATTTTTCATCTTCCCCTACCCCATGTTTCATAATTGGGTGGTTTTCCTTTTGTGTTGCGAGTTTTTGCAAGTAATTTAGTACCTGATTCGATGGAGATTATCCTAACTTGCAAAGACATTTACAAGAGTTATATCCACTTGAGATTCATTTTTTTCTCCATGAGAATAGAAGTTTTCAAAAATCTAGACTTTGACTTCTCCTTGACATGTTTTCAACCCATGAAGGCAATTTTCCATGGAAAGCAACAAATGATACATATAGGCAGACGTAAGAAGATAGAAAGGTGCCCTATGAAAAATCAAGGTTCCTCTTACAATTATCTACTTCAAGAAACATTCAAAATTTGTCACAATTCTCAGAATCACTTTGGGTGGAAAAATAGGAATTTACTTCTCCTTGGTGGGTGTTCAACCCATGAAGTCAGTTTCTCAAAAAAAGCTAATTATGACGGAAAAGAGGAAAAGGTGGGTCACTAATGTCTTCTTGCACTACTTTTTGGACATCTTTGAACCCAAAGGAAACCATGATCTAAAGGTAAAGTTCAAAGGCAAGCCTAGGTGGAGAAATAAAAATTGTCTTCTCCTTAGTGGGTTTTCAACCCATGAGAATAATTTTCTAGATTTTAAAGAAAATCAAGTTGGTGAGTGAATGAAACCCATATTTTGTGTGGTAAACCTCTCAAGATAATAATGTAAATAACCTAACCATGGTGGGAAAGATATACTAAGAAGAATATGATCTAGTAGATATTTTTTTACGGAGTACTCTATTTATAACTTTTTGAAACTTAGTTGAAAATGGGAAAGTAAATATGAGGGATAGAAAATTACCATTGGGCAAATGGAAAAGTTAAAGGACATCAAGATATCCATTAATACTATGCATTTACTATTACAATGGACCTCTCCTTTAATTCATTTGTGTGGCATGAACCCAAAAGATTGACAGATGGATTGAAACTCCTATATAGAGATACATGAATAGTTGCAAAAATTATGGCTCTTACTCAAACTATTATTATGTTAACTACACAACTTCTATTTGAAAAGCTAGTATCTATGCATTTACTATTCTCTACTTTGCTAGATTTTGGACTACACACACAAACGAAATGGCAACTAGATTTGCAATTTTTGATGGATTAAATGGAATCAAGTATTCTCTATAGAATTTCGTGGATACCTCTATCTATTTCTTTGACATGCAGGACTTTTAGAAGAGAGTGAAATTGGAAGCAATCCATCCCATTACTGAGAAGCTCCAAGGATGTAGGCTAGTTGAAGTAGCTAATTTCCCAGTTGCAGTCTAGGCTGCTGAATTGATTTATGAATGCATAAATCATTATAATCCAAATACTAAGCACATTGTATTGCATGATAACATAGTATTGATCTCTATTGATAGGAGAATTGTGGTAAATTGTCTTTGAGTCCCAAAGTGAGAAGAGTTTTTAGATTTGACTATTGGTGCAGCTATCTCTGAGTTTTCCATGAAGAAAATGGTCTGGAGAAAATAAATTATGCAATCATGGTTCCAAAAGGCATGATGCCCCAAGAATAAGGTCCCTAAGACTCTATTTGGTACTAATCTCAAACCTGTGATTATCAACTTCATGGTCCTCTTAAATAGAATGAAAGGTGAGGTAGAAGCTTTGAATTTTGTTGAACAAAACATCTTCTTGGTGCAAGTTATTTATTTTGATACCCAATACATTGATTGGGCCTACAAGGTAAGGGAGAATCTATCCAATTGTCTTAATGCTACAAAGTTCTACAACATATTCTATATGTTCACTTTCATCAGTTATATGTTAGCTTCTTTGCAATTATGGCTAGGCCTCCCAAGGGTGTAGAATTTTCCTTATGATGTGAAGTCTTATGAGAATTTGTAGGGAACTCCAAGGATGTCCAAAAGGATATTTAACCTAGAAGCTATGGTGGCTATCAGTTAATTTGGGAGCTTTTTCATCTAGTTCTCATCGTTTTCATATTTATGTCTTGTTGCTTTTTATGGGTTCCCTTTGAAGCTACCAAAGTACCCGATTGAAATGACTATGTTGATATTTATTCTAGGGTAGGTGATTCAGGTGAACATGCTAAGTGAAAGCTTAAAGAAGAAAGGCTATGAGTCCCCTATGAATGTGGGAGCTTGTAGTTGTGAATCACATTCTGATGTGAAGAACGTGCTTAAGGTGTTTGAGATGAAGTACAAGTTGGAAATGTATGAGGTCCTAAGACCTATGTTTGACCCAAATGGATATGAAACAGATGTTCTTTAGATTGAGAGTTTGATTAAGCATATCACCACTGTAGAAGACTATTGGGCTGATTGCAAAGATCAATTCAAGAGCCATGACATTGCTTTTGCTAAGCTCATAGTAGATCAAACAAAAATGTATTGAATCAATCTTGATGTCAAAGGATTTGAGCATGATGGACAAAAAATGTATAGTAATACCTATTTGACAAGGTTGAGGGGTACTCCTATTAGTTCTAAACCTTATAAAGATGCATGTGAAGATCTAGAGGTTATGATAGTCCAAATTATCAAGAGAACTAGTAAGTGGGTCCAGTGGACCACAAAAAAGAAGAGTTGAAGCAAAAGTGTGATAGCTCAAGCCTCTCTAGTAGTTGTAGTGGCTCCTTCCTCTCAATGTGGTACATTAGGTGTGACACTAGCTATCACCCAAGGACCAGCCCAACTATCTGATGGAGGTGATCAAACTCCTAATAAGAATATCCCTATTGTGCAAACTTGACATGATGGCTCCCTCTCAATTGTTAGATCCCCATTACATGCTGAGAAGAAGAAGGAGAAGAAGCCAAAAATATGACAGTCACTCCTCCCCCTTCACCTCATAGCTATCTAGTTCCATCAGTAAGCTCTACACTCCTTTTACCAAGTAGCCCTCATGTACAAGTGGTACATTTAGGATATGGTGGAAGTAGTGAGAGCGAATCCACCAAATTTGATGAGGTGGCAAAGAAATCCAAGGAAATGGAGAAAACTCAAGGCTCATTGCAGTTGGTTTCACAAACTCTAAAGAATCCTTTTTCTTTAATTACCAAAGCCACCACTCTAGCCAAAAGGAAGATGTTCAACATAGATTCTATGGGAATGGCCTCTAAAGTAATAAGTATACATTCATGGTTGGAGAATACCTTAGAAAGAAAAAGGAAGAGGAAAGATGAAGGCACACCCAACAAGTATACTCTATCCCTTGCCATCCGCTCTGGATCAGCATTGAGAAAATCCAAGAATTAAAAGACTTTGTCCATCCTTAGGCAAGATACTGAAATAGGGCATTTGACCATGGAAGTTTCTAAGCACATCACAAAAAGGAAGATTGGAGGACATGTCTCTTGATGATTTTTCCTTACACTCCATGGATCTTGGAGAAGCTAGACATGACACTAAGGTTGACTTATGAAAGTCAACAAATGAAGTAATTGAAGGGCAATTAGAAAGCCTCAAATTATCAAAGGTCAGAATGAAGGAAAAAATACAAGAAATAAATAATTTCATCAGGAAATTGGTCACCCCATCGATGACCATTTCTGGGGTGCCTATGACTAGTAATCCCACTACTAAAAATGTTCAAGCCCTCATCTCCCAGCTCTAGGAAGATAAGAATTTTAGGCAAATTGGTAGAGAGTGGAGTAGAAAAGTCAATATTGAAGGACTCTCCATCATAGAGTAGATCAACAATGCTATACTAAGATTTGAAACATACAAGGACAACATATCATCAAATAGAGCTACCTTGGCCATGAAGAAAATCAATGATTGTGTTTTCTTATTGAAAAAGATCATTCACATGAAGAAAAAGGAGGATATAGAAGAAAAGATCTTTCCTAAAGGGGATGATCCCGTAGTTGAATGGTTTCAGAGCATGCAGTTCAAGTCTAAAAATGATCATACCAACAAAAGAGGGACTGAAGGAAACTGAAGCTAAAGTAAAGAAGGAGCCGGATAGAGACTATGAACTACTAAGAACCTTGCACACATATTCACAACTAGTGGGCAAGGAAAGGAAATCATTAGGATACTTGTTATGCAGACCAACTTTTGTAATTTTATAGATGGTCTGATGGAAATAACTTCTAATAACAAGAATAAGATATCTGAATTATAGAAGTTTGGTAGAGATGTGCATGTGGCCATGGAAGAACTACAAGATTGTTTGGGCATCATCAAAGACCAGGCCCAAGAGCACTCTAAATTGCTCTTGAGATACACCAATGTACACATCCATAGGCATGAGGAGTTAATTCTAATCATTGTAGCTACTAAGGCCTATAGGGAAAAGGAAAAAAAGGCAAATAAGGTGAAGTGATTCATGTTCTACCCTTTCCATTCTTGTTATGTAATCATTGTAATAGATGAACTGGCTACTTGCCACTTGTCATATTTGAAGACATGAACTAATTGAACTTCCTTTGTAATGGTCATCTTAGAATCCTATATGTATGTCAATGAAAGATTAATAAAAGGTCAGCAATTTTTTGGTGTGAAGCACTTAATATTGTCGAGTCAATTGAATGGTATTTATATATCAATTATTTTCTATCCCAATTTGTTAGATGTTAATATTTTTATCTTCTCTTTGTCTAAATTAAGAAGGAAAGAATAGAGCTTTATTCCCTATTTTTAAGGCACAAACTAATCATGATAAGTATTATCATTATGAGTTTAAAATGGATCTCTTATGCATTCATTATGTGATTTAGTTTTCCTTTCTCTGCAATTAGTTTTTGATAAATTTATCTTAGTAGTAGCTAGCATGCAATTTTAAAACCATTTAGTCATATGAGTTCATAGGATGTGTGAAACTCATAAACTTAGTTAATCTTATCTAAATCATTCCTTGCTTGGGTTAAAATCTCATATAGTTTTAACTCAGTTAACCTCTCCTATTCTCGGGTTAAGAACATACCCTATTAAACTTAGGATAAACAAAATTCATTGCAAATCCACAATAAGGAGTTGTACCTAAAAATATAGAGGGAATTTATCCTTACTAGAAGCAGCTTTCCAAACTATTATAATCATAGTTTGTTCACAAATTAGGGCACTTGTAAGTCAGAACTGGAAAGAACAAATCAGTTTACCAACAAGTCTTTAGTATTTTATTTCCTTTCATATCAATATGTTAGATTCACATCTTAGATTGTATATAGTTACCATCTATATCTACATTATTTATGCAATTGGTTCAATTCTATGCACAAGTTATCATATAAGGGCCAAAGAGTGTATTTCTTGGTATTACATTATCCTTTATAATTTGAATTTGATATTGGCACCCTTCTTCATTTGGGTCCTAGCTAATCTCATTTGGATTATAAGAGGAAACATATTTGGAAATTACTCTCTTTCCCTCATATACATATTCAAATGGATTTGGGGCTTGTATAAGAGGAGATTTGAAACCCTCTTAAAGTGTCTTTCTTTTTATTCTAAACACCTTCAACTCAATACATTACCATGGTAACCATCTAATAAGTTGATCCTCCTCAAAATTGGTGAACAAATTAAGAGTTCCTATGAATGATGTAACCATAAGAAATGACACTTTTAGGATTTATTGATGTCATTAGCAGTTTGCACAATCATTGATATGAAGGATATCAATACTTTTTTATACTAAGTGGAAACAATACACTTTGGAGGAATATTCATTGGTCTAAGGAATTTCTTTTATCTAGGTTGACATTTCCAAAAGATAACAAGTAGAGATTTCTTCAATGAGTTGTAGGTAAAAGATCACTGGATCAACTGTGTAGAGAATATGAAGTTAGAATTAGGGAATATTGTCAATTATATTTTCTATAGGTAAAAAAAAATCAATGTGGAAATTCCCCCTAAGACCTGAAAGAAACATTCTTTAAATAATTTGGGTCCATTTTATAACAAGGACAAGATATATAAATGAGTAAAAATTATAAGATTGGAAAATGGAAATAATCCACCCCACACACAATGAAAATATCAATGCACAACCTATTTTAAAAGTACTGAATAACTCAGATTTATCTCCCTCTTACCTTCACCTTAAGACAGTTTAAGTAATAAGATACTCAATAATATACTACAATATAAAGAGATAATTAAAAAGGGGGAAATGATATACCTTACAAAGTAAAAAAACATGAAAAAGCGTGTGTGCACCAAGATTGTGTACAAAAAGGTGGACACCACAAAATAAAAATACAATGAATGTCAATAATCCATTTAGGTTATTTAATATTTCAAAAAGTGACTAAGCTTGGTAACCAAGCCTTGCCAAAATATATAAAAAAAGAAAATCTGAATGAGTTTCATATGTTCAAATAACCCAATTGTGTTATGAAAATAAAAAGGTACATTCAAAACCTGATCAAGTTTTAAAACTTGATCAAGTTTAAAAACATGATTAGGTATTAAAACATGATTGGGTTTCCAAGAAGTAAAAATGCATTCTACTTTAGAGGTCATAAATTTCACATTTGGAGTCTAATTGACCACATTCAAAATGTGTGGGAAAGGTATTGAAGAGATATATAATGTAATGGAAAAAAACATAATTCTAGGACATCATGAGCTTTTTTGCCATCCATTTGAATAAAGAATCATCTAAAATTGATGCAAGACAATGTTGCATAAAAAATAAAAACGGGTGTATTGAAACTTAGAAGAAAATAAATTCGAGGAGAGAGAAAGTGATGAAAATTAGAGGAAAAATAATAAAAAATTAAAAATAGAAACAAGGAGAAAAGAGGAATTTCTATTATAAAGGTGCATGGATGGCATCAATATAAAAAAATGGTTGTCATTTCATTTATCAAGGTGTAAAGGTGGGATCTTAGAAGTTTGTGGAAAATTCTTGTTATCCATTTTGCTCCTCCCACCAAATTTTGAGATTTTGGGTGGCAGTCATGTCTAGTGGTCAAATTTTTGAAATTTAAAATATTGGATGCATAAAAAAGATATATATAAAACTTTGGTCATATGCATTATATCCTAATTCTTTAAACTATTTCACATTATAAACACCTCAACGAGCCCACATCTTCTTAGCCATCCAATTTAAAGAGATCAATCAATGTCACTTTGTTGCTATGGAAAGTTGCTCGATGAATATTCATAGTGACATAATGACAATGTGAGATGCATCTAGGTGAGGCCTCTTGCTTCAAGTCATGGTCAGTAGTTAGTGAAACATTGGGAACCATATATTGAAGATAGATCTACGGCTATCATTTTGTCATTACAAAAAAAATACAAGATCTTTAGTCATAGCGACATTAGAACAACGTGCCACACATCCTAGTGGACCACTTCATTTTTGTGGCTGATGGATATGTCAGAACTAGATGAAAACTATCTGAGTTTTTTTCCTGCTTTACAAAAGTGGGCTAATTTCTTAATGTATCTTCATCCACTATTGATCTTAAAGTAAATCTATGACTATCATTTTTTCACTATAGGAAGTTGCTAGATCTTTAGCTATAGCGATATAATCATAGCTCACCATGTGGAGGTGGTGGGACCAATCCATGTAGGGAGTTGCTAATGGTTTTCTTCTATAAATGGAGCTCTAGCTATCAGGTTCCTATTCATTGCAAATATAAACACAAAGAGAAGGGGTATTTTTTCATGGTCATTTGATCTTCCAAGATCAACGATTGTCGCTTTGTTTCTATGAAAAGTTGCATAATGAATATACATAGTGAGATAGCAAAAATTCAACACGTGTCTTGGTAGGCCCATCATAGTTCATAAGTTGTTGTATTTCTTTTTACCTTAAGATTGGACATAGATAAACAATTTTCATTATGTTGCTATAAAAAAATGCTAGATCTTTAGTCATACAAACATAACAATAGGTTGACATGTGTCTTGGTGTGCCCAGGTGGCAAAGTCACAAACAGTGGGAAGTCAATTGGTCAATATAAAAAATGGGAAGATTGGCAAGGTGAAAAAATGTTCTAATATCATTGGGCCACATGTTAAAGAAAAAGGTTGAATTTGTTTGACTTTCTAATATATCTGATTTGGCATGTCAAAACATGGAGAAAAGAAGTTCTTTAATGGTGAATTGACCTTTTGATAGTCTATAACCACTTTCGTCATTCTCTATACCTATTTTGTTAGTGTAAATAATTATTATTTACACATTACTTAAGTTTACTTTGGATAAATGCATTATTTTATTATTTATTAGGTTAGACACCTAGGAGTTTGCATACTCATATGAGTTGTCAAGTTGACAACACAAGAGTTAGCAACTCTATTTTAGCACATGGTGTCTACAAAATAATTTTATGTGACATACCTTTTTAGGCTTATCCTCTCATCATCACACTAACTCCTATGCTAAATGGAGGATAATCCAATCTTGGTGGACATGTGCTTAGTTTTAAGGCTTATCATATTGCTAACTCCTAATCATTATAGAGGCCTTTATATAAGGCTCTCCTAGTGTACTTGTACATCAATTGAATTTCATATTCTTATTATGATCATAATTTATTGGTCTATTTTGTACTAGCTCTTGACCTTCTTTATTTTGGGTGATTTTTCCCTAAGGTAAATTCTTACATGGTATCAAAGCCATACGAGTGTCATTTCATAGTCATTAGAGACCATTTTTGCTTCACCTCTCTGAGGACCTCAATTCAGATTCAAAGAATCTATAGTCATTGCAAGTGTCTAGAGCCAAAGCAGACATCACCATTGTGTCTGGAGCATCGATTCAATGAAATTTGACTAAAAATTTACCTATGTTGGGCAATAGTCAAAATTGAGGCAATTTTGTTTTCCACACTAGCACCCAAAGGCCTAATTTGCAGAATTGGTATGGTCATTTTAGATCTGTAAATTTAATTTTTGGATTTTCTTATTTTATCTTAGACTCTACAATTATTTTTTGAATATTTGGATTCTATTTTTAGAAGAAAAAAAAATGGTCACATCAAGCCTGTAGAGAAATTTTTTTTGCTAGAACTGGGTGGTCAAATCTTGGCCCCCATAGGTGGAAATATTCCTAATTGATCCGACATATTCCATTCTAAATCAGTGGTTTACATTGCCAAGGGGTAGAGTATTCCTTTCCAAATTCTTGACCAACATCTCTGAATTTTTTTGTGGCTTGACATTACATTCTATGATGGTTTCAAAACTTTGGTAGCTTGAAGCCGCTTCAACTTTGGTGGGCTCCAGATTTTAAATAGTGCAAAAGGCCAAAGCCTAGCGCATGTGGGATTAAACCCACTACCCATAGACTACCAGTATTACATCCTTGTCAATGATATTCAAATGCCAGCCACTAGAAACTCCTACCATTCATTGGTGCCTACTTCCCTGCCATGTGCCATCCACTAGTTAGTGCCACATGACACCTATCTAACACATTAGACTGCCAACAAGTTAGTTGACTAATTAGTTTGAGTCAACAAGACCCCATGTGGATCCAACTTAGTAATGGAAAACACAATTCCACACATGATCCACCCTAGTTAGCATACACATTAGCATTGCAACATATTTTTTTCCATGTGGAACTGCTACATCACTCGATTCGTATGTTGACATCACTAGCGTGTCACCCAAGGAAGTTTCTTTTTTGCCGACATTAGCCAATCACTATCTTAAATTTGATGACCATTTGACCACCATTAGTAGGCCAGATTGCATTGTTCTCATAGTTGTTTGGATGTCAAATTTAACCTCACAGTTTTCTGATCAAACCCCTCTCTAGATTCTGTCTTTATTTGACAGTCTCACTTTGGGAGGCCATATCTTAGTCATCTGGGCTCCAAATGAGTTGCAATATTTTTTAATTTTTTCTAGAATTTCCTAAAGCTTTTAGTGGTGCAATTTTTTTTTGGTTTTGGTGTATGTATTTGTCAAAAATTGTAGTTTTTGGTGACTATACCTATCCAATCATGCATTTTTCAACTTCAATTGCTCTATACGGGCTCATCTATACTCTAAATGAAGTTCCTTTTTTTTGAAAGTGAATATTTTTTGTCTACTTTCCAGATCTACAATAAAATTATAGGCTTGTGTGGACCAAAATACCACTATCATAAATAGGTCCTTTTGTGCATTGTAATACTTTGATTAAACTTTAGAATTATTGTATATCTAAGCTACAGTACTTAGTACTAGATTTGAACTCCAAAAGGATGTTTTAAATAGAAAAAATAGAAGGCCACTAAGGCCAAAATTAGCAAGTGGCTATTGTAATCACACTAAGCATAAAGTGTCAAAATCTTTCATTTGGGAGGGGTGGGGGGGAGGTTTCTTGATTGAGTGAATAGGTGGAGTGTCTCTTGATGCTGTGTTCCTCTTTTCCTGCTATTATCATTCATTTCTTTGCATCATCAAAAATCTTAAGATTCCAAAATTAACACCACATAAGTATGCCACGTGGTCTATTAAAAAATGGTGTCAATTGATGCATGATGAAGTTTCTCAATATGTAGATGGTTCCTTTCCTAAACCAATAGGTGATCAAGTATCTAAAAGTGATATCAATGCTTGGAATCAGGTAGATAGGAAAGCCCTAAGTAATCTTAGGTTAGGGGTTGAACACAATATCCTCTATTAGACTATGAAGTATGATACATCCAAGGAAACTTGGGATGTTCTTAAAAACCTATATGGTAAAGTGACTGAGGAGGATGCTTACAAGATTCAAGATGAGCTTATCTCCCTAGATCCTAAGAATTTTGATTCAATACAAGATTTTATCATTAAGGTGAATGAGTTGAGAAAAAAACATGATGATTGTGGCAATCCTATCAAAGATGATAGGTTGATTTATCTCATTCATAATAAGCTACCATCTGAGTACTCTACATCTGTCTCTTCTTTCAACACCACAAAGACTACCTTAGGAGATTCCTAGATAAGAAAATCACTTTTGATGATTATGCTCAGCTGTTAGAGGATGAACAAACTAAGTTGACAACAATGGGGATTCTCAAGTCTTCAAAGTCTAAGGCATTGGTGGCTAATAATGAGGCTTCTCAAAATTTAGGTGGTCAAAGTTCAAACAAATGAAAGGGAGAAAAGAAGAAGTGGAAGAATAAAAAATAGGACACAGAAAATTCAACACCCCAATCAAATCAATAAGGTAGGTCTTCTCCTAATACCAACAAAAGGGGGACACTAATTAGGAGAAGTAAAAGTGTGACTATTGTAAGAAGATGGGTCATGATGAACATCAATGTTATTACAAGTAGATTGATGAGTTGAAGAACCTCATGAAGAAATATAATGTTCCACTACTAAATGCTTATAAGGAAAAAGGGTATTCATCCACATAATCTAAGGGAAAAGGGCATGTTTTACTCACAAAAATTGTTAGTCAGGAAGGATGGATCATTGATTCATGTGCCACACATCATATGGGTGTGTCAAAGAGATATTTTTTTCCATGACACATTCAAAGGTACCACACATATTTGTAGGGGATGATACTAAAGTGGAAGTTGAAAGTAAAGGTGAAGTTGAGATTTACAATGGAGCATTCAAGGATATTCTATATGTTCCTAATCTTACCTCCAATCTTCTTTCAGTCTAGCAAATGACTCACTATAGAGATGGAAATAAGGTTGAATTTCTTCCAGACTCAGTGGTAGTGAAAAACATCAAGTATGATTCGATGATTGCAATAGGAGAAGCCAATCATGATTCAAGTCTTTACACTCTCTCTTCCTTTGTGCCTAAATCAAATGTGCAAGCCTTGTAATTATTATATTCAAATGCAGAAAGAAAACTATGGCATGAGAGATTTGGACATCTCAACTACAAACATCTTTAGTAGCTTAGTAGTAAGAAAATGGCTTCTAGTCTACCTCAAGTCTAGTTTTTAGAAGGTTTTTTTTTAGGTTGCTCATTTGGAAAACATCCAAAAAAAATTATGACAAGGGGAAGGCATGGAGAGCACAATGTGCTCTTGAATTGGTTTATAGTGATGTGGTGGGCCCATTTCTAGTACCATCATTTGGCAAGTCTCGCTATGCACTCACCTTCATAGATGACTACTCTCACTTTACTTGGGTTTTCTTCATGACTCATAAGAGTGAAGTGTTTGAAAAAATTTTCAGCTTCAAGGCTCAAGTGGAAAAGTAGTTAGAAAAAACCATCAAAGTTCTTCAAACAGATAATGAGGGGAAGTATGTGAACTCAAGACTAATAGACTTTTGTAATCAAGAGGGAATCGACCTTTAGAATTCACTGCCATACATGCCACAACAAAATGGTATTCCTAAAATGAAGAACAAAATCCTCAAGGAAAAAACTAGTATGTAAAAACTAGTCATAAAAAACCAAGAAAGTTCTTCAAATAGATAATGTGGGGAAGGATATGAACTCAAGACTAATAGACTTTTGTAATCAAGAGGGACTTAACCTTCAGCATTCAGTTCCATACATGCCACAAAAAAATGGTATTCCTGAAAGAAAGAACAAAACCCTCAAGGAGATGACCACTTGCATGCTACTAATCAAGAATCTTCATCAAGTCTTTTGGGTTGAAGCAATGAATTGTGATAACTATATTAAGAATATGAGTCCTCATAAATCTTTGGATGGTATAACTCCTTTTGAAGCATAGACTTGTAGGAAACCTTTGGTTAAGCACTTCAGATTCTTTGGTTGTCTGGCATGGGCACAAATACCTCCACAAAAATGCAAGGCATTGGAAGCTCAAAGAAAACCTTGCATATTTGTTGGATATTTAGACTCACAGAAAGCCTACAAGTTGATGGATCCAAAGAAACATGACATATTCTATGAGAGGAGTGTACATTTTGAAGAAAGTTGTCCAAGCTTTACTTCTTCAACTCCTCCTTCTTCCTCCTTCATTAAATAGAGTGATAGTGATGACAATGACTTGGAAGATGTTCATCCCCAATCCAAACACATGCATCAATTAGTTGAGGTTGAGGATATACCTTCTACATCTTCTTCCACTAGACTTAGATGGGCTAAGAAGACATTGGATGTGGTAGAACCATTGGCATGGAATCCTTTAGATATTAGGAGGACAAGATCACAACACAACTCACTCCTACATGCTTATATTGCATTTGCTTTAGATCCAAAATCATTCAAAGAAGCATCAGGTATTCTTGAATGGGATAGAGCCATGGAGGAAGAATATAACTCTCTTATGAGAAATTATACATGGGACTTAGTCTCTCTTCCTAAGAGAATAAAATTGGTTTTATGTAAGAGGATCTATTGGACCAAGTTCACAAAAGATGGAAGTGTTGATATACATAAGGCTTGACTTGTTACAAAAGGTATCTCTTAGGTACCTGGCATTGATTACACTGAGACCTTTGCACCAGTTGCAAAAATGAATTCCATTCATTTGACACTAGCTATAGCAGCAACCCAGTGATGGGTTGTTCATCGGATGGATGTGAAAAGAACATTCTTGAATGGGGATCTTCATGAGGAGATTTGTATGGAGCAGCCACAAGGGCTCATACAAGATGCTATCTCAGTTTGCAAATTAAAGAAGTCTATATATGGACTTAAACAAGCTCTGAGAGCTTGGTATGCCAAGATGGATTATTTCCTTCTCTTAGTAGGGTTCACCAGATGTCATTTTGATCTGAATGTCTACATTCTTTAAAGGGATGATTCTCATTTGCTACTTTTACTTTATGCTGACAACTTGGTCATTATAGGGAGCACAACATCCATTATTGATAGTGTTAAGGCTACTTTGCATGATAGGTTTTCAATGAAAAAATTGGGTCTACTTCATTATTTCCTTGGTATCAAGATACATTTGTCTTCATCGGGGATCACATTATCACAACCCAAGTATGTTCTTGATCTTCTTGCTTGATTTCACATGAGTGACTGCAAAGTTGCACCTTCTCCCTTTGTTTCAAGTGTTAAGTTAGAAACAAGTATTCTACTCCACTTGTTGATGTAACTTTGTATAGATAGTTGTTTGGAAGCCTCATCTACTTGACACATACATGCCCAAAGATCTCATTTTTAGTTGGCATGGTCTCTTGCTTCATGCAAGAGCCACGTGAACTTCACTGGAAGGTAGCCAAATGCATCTTGCACTATATCTAGGGTATACATACACATGGGATACACTATGTAGCTAGTAATGGACTATAATTAGTGGGTTATATAGACTCAAACTATGTAGGGGATCTTGATCTTTGCAATTATAATTTAGGATATATGTTTCATCTTGGTTCTGGCCCCATTTGTTGGAAAAGTAAAAAGAAGAACACCATTTCTGTTCCATCGACTAAGGCTGAGTATTGAGGACCCATGAATGTGGCTACAAAAGCTATTTGGTTGTAGTAGATTCTGAAGGAGTTTGGTTTTGATCTACCCATACCCATAGTCATCCATTGTGATAATTAGAGTGCCATTAAAATCTCAAAACACCCAGTGCAATATTAGTGCACCAAACATTTTGAGGTTCATATGCACTAAATTAGAGAGCCGATTCATGAGTGGGTCATTGCATTGCAGTATTGCCCTATAGAGTACTAGACATTATGTTATATTTTTCATTAGTGACAACATTTATTCAATGCTATATGGTTATTGAGCTTATCATTCAATCTCCAGTGTTTACCAAGCAATCTAGTGATAACCAAGTTTCATAGTTCACATCGAGCATTCCAGAAGCTACCGAGTGAATATAGATAGTGTACAAGCTAGTAGTTATCACTGAGTAGATAGTGGTCACTAAGCTTCATAGTGTCTACCAAGTCATCAGTTTGTATGATGAGAAGCCAATGTCTACTGAGTGATGGAACGAGTAGTGTTTACTGAGTGCAAGCAAGGTAAACAAAGTAATCAATATCTATTGAGTAACACTATATCTATCGAGTCTCCAATGGTCACCAAGTTTGAAGCTACATTGTTTGATTAGTATGGATTGAGCCTCTACTTCTACCAAGTGCATGATGATGCTGAGTAAAGTAGTGGATTTGAGTATCAAAAGTTCACCAAGTCAACTTGTAGAGCTTGAGTTTCTACCATTTGGTTGACTCAGTAATATTTTTGTTTACTTGTGTTTTAGTTGACCTTGTATTTGTAAATATTGGGCTGGTATATATATGTGATGTATTGTACCATACCAATGTATCAAGGAATGGATATGTAATGTTTTGAGAAGAGTGAATGTGAATCAGTAGTAGAGCAAAGTATTCAACAAGGTCTACAAGGAGTAGTAAGGTTGTATCAATCACAAGAGGTGATCTATATTTTAGGGATCTAATAAGTAATCAAGTTGTAAATTAGATACACTATTTCATCCTAACAAGTGAATTGATTTTCTAAATCCTTTAACAGGGTAGACTTAATCATCTTTCTTTAAATCTCTTAATAGAGTAAATACTTCATTATATGTTTGTAAAAACTTTAATAAGGTGGATCTAGCAATCTAAATTTCTCTTAACAGGGTTGATCATCAAAAGTGGTCAATGTAAGCCCTAACAGGCCTACTTTATACTACAATAGTGAAGTTTTGTGGGTGTCATCCCCACCCCAGTTTTACTTTCTATTTGGAAGGTTTCTAGGTCACCAAAACTCTATGTTCATGTGTTATGAATGTTTATCTTTTTTGATGCATGTAGTAGATTAGATGAATTAATGATGCATGGATTAAGTTCTAAATTAATTTAAATGTTTTGAAGTTACTAATTCACCCCTCCCCTCTTAGTAACTTAGTTAGTCTTGATTATTTCCAACAATTGGTATCAAAGCTTTGTGGTTCTCAAGATAAAGTTTGACAGCTTGAGCAAAGATCAAGGACAATGGAGATATTCAGACTTGACAAAGCTATTGATAATGAGAAGCTAGATTTTGAAATGGTCATATCTCAACTCAAGGAAGCAAAAGAGCATATTTCCCAATCCTTGAAAAGAAGGAAGGAACTTGCAAAATAAATGAATGCCCACCATTATGTTGAAGAAAATATTGAATATTTTTTCCCCTCAATTAGTTAAGATGAAGCAAATGAGGCAATCAAAGAATTCCTAGAAAAGAATGGCTCCCTACAAGAAGAGGTAAAAAAATTGAAAAGAGAATAGGAAATTTAGTCAATAAGATTGTGTGAAATCTTGGAACAAAGGAATAAGGAAAATGAAGACTTTGAAACAAGAAACAATGAAACTCAAAGTCAATCCCTTTAGCAAGAAAGTCTTATCAATTAGCTCTCCAATGCAAATGAGGAAATCATGAATTCAAGATCTAAAGATGAAAGTTTAAGGAATGATTTAATCACTAAAACAAAAATCAATGAAAGATTGAAAGCTAATCTAAATTCTGAAAAGAAACTCAATGAAAGGATAATGAAATCTCAAGCAGAAATGGATCAATTGAATCAACAAAATGAGCATAATCTATATAGGAAAAAAGGTAAAGTAGGATTTGGATACAAAGAAGAAGGTGAATCTTCCAAGCAAGGTGCCCAAAGGAATCAAAGACTTACTTGCTATCACTATGGTAAGTTAGGTCATACATCAAACAAATGTTGGAGCAATGGAAAGGAAAAATTCAATGGAAAATACTACAATTGTAGTCAACATGGCCATAAAGCTAATGAATGAAAGGAGAAATCAAAATTTGAAGGTAAATTGTCATAAATGCAAGAAAGAAGATCACAAGGCATCTTAATGCAGATCTAAACCATTCAATCCAACTGAACAACTTATAAAGACAATATTTGGATGGGACTACAATTCTTGGTGTAGATGTCACTATTGTGGAGAATATGGACACATAGGCATAAACTGTGCAAGGCATCGCTTGAGAAAGAAGAATACAATAGTAAGATTTTATACATGCATTAAAGATGGTCATATAGCTAAGAACTATGTGAACATAGTATGGAGGAAGTATATTCCTATTTTGTATCAGATTAATGAATTCATTGTAGAAATGGGTGAAAACTTTGATAGCATTATGGATAATTACTTTGAAGCTTTCAAGGAGAAGATGAAAAATAGGTTCAAGATTCCAACTAATCTAGTTGAGGACTATAAATATGATGTATGTTTTATGGTTGATTGTGATAGTGTGTATATTTAGGTAGTTGGGCCTAGAATTGCATGGGTGAAACATCTTCCATATGAGGTTAACATTGATGAAACCAAAGATATCATTGAAGCACTGCTGAATGAACCAATAGATCCAAAGCACCCTATTTTTGAAATTTATGAAAAGCCAAATCCAAAATTGAGCTTGAAATCAAGCTACCCTAGGCTATAAGAAAAGGAAAGAGGAAGGTAGCCAATTTGAAAAATGCAAGTACCCCTCTTATGCTTACTGAAGGAAAAGGAGAGGATGAAGAAGAATTAGAAAAAGAAGAGCAAGAATTTGAGAAGGAGATAGAGCTTGTGAAAAGGAAGGGCAAGGTAATCATTACCAAGCCACCGAAGGCCTCCACAACTATATTTACAAGGAGATCTAAAATAAAAGGTGTCAATGAACTTGTGTTCAAAAAGCTCTCATTCACCTTCCAAGAAAGGTTGAAATGGATGGAAGAAGGTGTAGACATCACAAACATCAATGCCCTAAAGTTTGAAAAAAGAACAAATGCTAAGAAGATGGAAATTGAGGAGGTAGTATTCAATAAAATGGGAAAATGGAAATATTCCCTTGATCAAATTGCCCCTCAAATTTCAAATGAATTGTTGGAAAGACTAAAGCCAAGGTGAAAATCAGCTAAACAAATAGCTAAGGACATATATGTGCAATCATTGAAGCAATTTCTACCAAGTTTCAGAGATGCAAAAGTTAAGGCAACAATGAAAAACAATGAAGGTAAAATGATGATAAGATTCCATACATGTTTGATTTTGATCAAAGACATTGAGCATGTGGTTAGAGATGCTACAAACATGTGGAAAAACATCTATCATCTGCACAAGCATAATGAAAATCCAAAGAGATCAAGGATGATGATGATGACAGTGACAATGAAGAGGAAGATAAAACTCTTTGTGTTACCATCGATGCCGAGGAATGTCAAGAGTTGATGAAGGACGATGAAGCATAGAAAGAGGAAGAAGCTGATGAGGAAAATAAGGAAGGAGATGAGGAGAGTGATTTGATGAGAATAGAAGCACAAATTATTGCCTCCCTTCCTCATTCTCCACCAAAGACTACCATATCATCAGGGTTGGAAACAACTTCAGCAAATCTAATAGCAACTATAATAGACACATCATTCGTTCAGTCACTATTTGCTACCTGTTAGCTCTAGGTATCAATAATGGAAGTCTCTACCACTTCATCTACCAAGCTACAACCCTCCTCTTCATCAGCTCTTGAGTCAACAACATCAGTAATATGTGAAGCATCTAGTTCCACAATTTTGTCAACTTCATCAGCAACATGTATAGTAAGTTCATCATCATGTTCTATAGTTTTGACTACTATAGCTTTGTTAGGACCAATTTTTGTTCTAGTTAGTTCTTCTATTGTGAGTACTCTAGTTTTTTCTCCACCTATCGTTACTTCAATTTTGGATAGCACATTAGTTTTGGATTTATTTAGAACTTCCTTTAGTTTTCCTTCAGTTGGTCACATTCGAGTTTTCTTTGCAAGCCTAGCTATCTCTACAATTGTTTCTATTTCTATGTCCAAGGAAGTAAGGTAAGAAGTAGAACCAAGGACACCCCTAAAACTTCTAATTACTAGTAAGGAAATTGATGATTACATTAATTTGGACAAAGAAATTATAATTCCCAAGTTGGATCTGGATACTGCTATAGTTGATGAAATGAGACCAGTTAGTTAGCTTTTGGAATAGAAGGCAAGGCAAAAAAAACTAAGAGCTAAAAGAGATAGAGAATTTAGGATAATTGAGAATGAAAAGAATATAATAATAGAGGCTATAGGTGTTAATATGGATTCATCTCAACACATTTTTCTACAGTTGGAAGAAACAATCAATAAGTTCAATGAGGATACATCTGACTAAGGAAAGATAATTGAAAAGGCAGAGAAAAAGTTTGATAATAATGTGCTTGATCACATTACTTAGCACATTGCTATAAATTAGGTAGAACTATCTTCAATTTTGAGCAATCTTGAACATTCTTTTTCCTATGTGACATCACTTTTTGCTAAGCTTTGTGATGTTACTAAGTACACCAAGGAGATCAAAGAGAAACTAAATAAGATTGATGTAGATATGAAGGCTAGTGCTCAAAGGCCATAACTTGATGCCAAATCAAGCTCAACACATGACATTAAGGCAAGATTTTTTTCAAATATGCAAGTAGCATTGCTGAGAGAAGAAGCAAGGATTAGGTCCACATTGATAGATATACAAGACATGATCCTTCTAGTTATGGACACAATGCAAAAACATATTGCATATTCAAAGTCATTGGTCTAGGATAATAATTTTTCTATTGCAGATCATATGATTGAACTTTTAACCAAAGTTCAAGTGGCACTCTCCACCTACAAAATTTTGCAAGACAACTGGGATAAGACATTAGCTCTTATTCTCAAGCTACATTTCAAATTTATCTCACATTTTGGTATCTCTATTTGAATATATTGCATAACTCTTTGACATTATTGTCAAAAAGGGGGGGAGTAAGAGATGGTAAGACTCTTGTGGAGAGAATAAGGGAGAAAATAGATTGATGTATGTATAGAATAAAAGGAAGAGAAAGAAAATGTATATATTATGTCATATGCATGGGGGAGATATGTGAAAAATGTATATACAACAACTTTACAAAGATAAATTTTGAAAAATCAAAAATCAATATGTTAGTGTACATAAGTCTTGGCTTGTAAGTGTTTTTGTCACTAATGCAAAAGGGGGAGATTGTTTGTATTATGTTATATTTTTCATTAGTGACAACACTTATTCAATTTTGTATGGTTACCAAGCTCATCATTTAGTCTCTAGTGTTTATTGACCAATCTAGTGATAACCAAGTTTCACAATTCACGCCGAACATTCCAGAATCTATCAAGTGAATATAGATAGTGTGCAAGCCAGCAGTTATTATCGAGTAGATAGTGGTCATCGAGCTTTACAGTGTCTATCGAGTCATTAGTTCATGTGATCAGAAGCCAATGTTTACCGAGTGATGAAATGAGCAGTGTTTATCGAGTGTAAGAAAGGTAAACAAATTAATCAATATCTATCAAGTAACACTATATCTACTGAGTCTCCAATGGTCACCAAGTTTGAAGCTAAATTATGTGATCAGTATGGACCAAGCCTTTACTTCTACTAAGTGCATGATGATTTTGAGTAATGTAGTGGACACTGAGTATCAGAAGTTCACCAAGTCAGCTTGCAAAACCTGGGTTTTTGCTATTTGGCTGACTCAGTAATATTTTGTTTACTTGTGTTTTAGCCAACCTTGTATTTTTAAATATTGGGATGGTATATATATGTGTTGTATTGTGTCATACCAATGTATTAAGGAATGGATATGTAATCTTTTGAGAAGAGTAAATGTGAATCAGCAGCAGAGCAGAGTATTCAACAAGGTCTACAAGGAGCAGTAAGGTTGTATTAATCATAAGAGGTGATCTATACTTCAAGGATCCAATAAGAAATCAAGTTGTAAGTTAGATCCACTATTTCATCCTAATAGGTGAATCAATTTTCTAAATCCTATAACAAGGTAGACTTAATAGTCTTTCTTTAAATCTCTTAATACAGTGCATACTTCATTATATGTTTGAAAAACCTCTAATAAGGTGAATCTAGCAATCCAAATTTCTCTTAATAGGGCAGATCATTAGAAGTGGTCAATGTAAGCTATAATAGGCCAACTTTATACTGCAAGAGTGAAGTTTTGTGGGTATCATCCCCACCCCAGTTTTACTTTCTATTTGGAAGGTTTCTAGGTCACCAAAATTCTATGTTCATGTGTTATGAATGTTTATCTTTTCTCATGCATGCAGTAGATTAGATGAATTAATGATGAATGGATTAAGTGCTGAATTAATTTAAAGTTTTTGAAGTTAATGATTCACCCTGCCTCTATCAGTAACTTAGCTAGTCTTGATTATTTCCAACACAACATCTCCACCAAGCCCTTCATGAAGTTCAAGTATCTTCATTTGATGATATCTCTTGGGGTTGAGGGATTTTCCACTAGGGGAGGTCAAATGACTCTTCTCTTCTATATTGCAAATATCTCTCTTTTTGGAGGAGGGGTTTTCCCATAAGGTTTTCCCTCTTTCTCTATTTTTAGAGAGATTGCATTTCTTTTGTGTTGTACTTGGGTACTTAACATGGCTTATTAGTCGAGACCCATTCTACATTTCATCATAGCTTTTGTGAGCTTATGTGCATTCCCCTAAGTTACACTTAAGGGTGGTTGTTAGTGTAAACAATTATTATTTACACTTTACTTAAGTTTACTTAGGATAAATGAATTATTTTATTATTTAATAAGTTAGACACCTAGGAGTTTTTGCACTCATATGAGTTGTCGTGTTGACAAAACAAGAGTTAGCAACTCCATTTTAGCACTTCATGTCTACAACACTGGAGTTTGCATAATTAACTAAGTTTTCATGTAGACAACATAGTTGTTTGCACTCTTAATTAATCATATGGTGTCTACAACATAATTTTTTTGTCACACCTTTGTAGGCTTACCCTCTCATCATCGCACTAACTCTTAAGCTCAATGGAGAATAATCCCCTCTTGGTGGACATGTGCTTAGTTGTGAGAGTTATCATATTGCTAACTCCTAGTCATTCTAGAGGCCTTTATATACAATAACTCCTAGTGTACTTATACATCAATTGAATTTCACATTATTATTCTGATCACACTCTATTGATCTATTTTATGGTAGTTCTTGAGCTTCTTGATTTTGGGTGATTTTTCCCTAAGGAAAATTCTTACATATTTAATGTAAGGACATTCAATTTTTGATGTGTGGTTATCCATTTACCTAGCTATGAATTAATGGCCACCATTTCTATTTTCTCAAGAATTTGTTTGATGAATGATATGACTTTACTACATTTGGATGTGTACTACGATCATATTTTCCCTTAGATTTGAAGTCATTGTTCTCTATAACCTAAATGGTAGTGGTTGAGCTTTTCCTTAGGAAAGAAGCTATCTCAGTTATGCTAGAACTATAAAAGAAATTTTTTTGAGTCTTCCTAGGGTTGGTCATTTTTCTCTGATTCTATAGCATTGTATTCCATGCTTTGCTACTATAATTTCCTTTTTCCTATGAATGAATATATTTCTCTATCGTATCTCATTTCCTCATTAATATAAGTGCAAAACCTTTTGGCCTTTACTAATCTTTTTTTCTCATTATTCAATTTGTATGATACTATCTACTTTTCCTTGAATTTTATAGAGTGAAGCTCCTTCCTTGTAACATCTCATTGGGTTTTTGATTTGTATGTGATGCAGAGTGCAACAATAGAAGCTTCAGTACAAGTGTAAACACTCTCAAACCACCAAGTCTTCACCAAATACATCAAAGTGCATCAGTTGCCTCTTACTAACTACACCACACCTTTATCAACCTCAAAGGATAATAATGTAGTCCTTAAACACAATTTTCCAACCTGAATGCAAGTTTCCCCAACCTATTCCCAAATAGGGCTACAAGGGCTAAAAAATTGAAAAATTATTGTATCTACCATAGCAACACACACAATACTTGATCCAAGGATAGAATTAAGAAGTTTTTATGAACCCAAACAATATCCCTCAAGACAAAATTCTAATCTACTCTAGCACTCCACTAATATACCTAAGTACTTAGACCTAATAGGGCTCCTATAGGCTTGGTTTTCAAAGGAGGACTAATGAATTGGTACAAAGACAAGAAATAAGTCCTCAAGATTCTAAGGGGTAATTATTACACTACCAATCCACCTTTTTTTTGACTACTCTCCTTCACTTATAACTCCAACAATCAAATTTCTTCAAATTTAGACCAAATACATACAAATATTTGGCCTAGGGCCTGCAAGCATAAATCATTGCCTTTGGTTTTCCAACACCTACTTCTAGAATATGAAATTAAATTCCTAGGGCTTTAATTTTGATTGGGTTTTGTGCAATTTGAAGTATGCAGTCATGATCTATACACCAATTTGCACAAAACCTTGCTGAACCTAGGGTTTTTGGGTAGTTTAGAAAGAAAATGCAATAACTTTTGATAGAAATCACCAAATGAGATCAAACCAAGTGCATTAGATAGGTAACTAAACCAAGTTACTCCTTATACCATTAAACCACCATTCCCAATCTGTACATCATGTGGGAAATTGAAATTACAGTAAATTTGAGCCAAAAAACTAGTAAACTTTATTGATTTCAGAAAATTTTCATACATCTATGAACCTGTTATGCTAGGAAGGTTGGATTACATATTTATAGATAGTTTTAACCAATAAATTGCCTAGGATATAGTTGCAATTGGTTCAAACTCCCTTATTAGCATTTTAGCAACTTTTAAGCAAAATTGCTTAGCAACTTT
This sequence comes from Cupressus sempervirens, assembly GCA_028749045.1. Lineage (NCBI taxonomy): Eukaryota > Viridiplantae > Streptophyta > Pinopsida > Cupressales > Cupressaceae > Cupressus > Cupressus sempervirens. Next base: position 987,693,768 of record CM053787.1, on the reverse strand, counting down.
TGAAAGTTGCATAGCAACTTTTTGTTGCATTAGCAATTTTATTTCAAAGTGACTACCTAGAGCCTCTAGACTATCCTAGGACCCCTATTAACTTCATTTAACCTATTTTTTAACTACTAAATTCCCTATAGGCGTTGAGAACTCAAGGTTTATAGAATTACCAAATGAGTCTCAAGCCTTTACAAATGGGCTTATACCAACATAAAACTATTCCTATCTTTCTAAAACATTATCATCTTTCTCATGAGTCCTTTAGAAAGGTGGTGTAGTGCAGGATTCTTGAAATGCCTTGGGACTACCTTGCACTAGTATGTGGCTATTGAATTAGAGAAAAAGTTGAATCAATGTATTTTGAGGTTATATTGATGGATAATGCATTTTTAGGTAGAGATGTGACTGAACAAACTATTTTGGTGTATCACCCCTTTAGATTAGATTCTACATAGTTTTCTTCCATGCATTCCTTCTCCATTTTCCTCTCAAGAATTAGTTAGATGTACCATGATAGTAATGAAGCTTACCTTCTTGGGAGACTCAATCTCATTGTTCAAGTCTCACAACTTGGAGATTGTTTCCACATTTCACAAGGTTTCCTTTAGGTAATACTTTAGGCAAGGGTACAATATTAATTGTAAGGATTTCCAAGTATAATAAAAGCATGCTTCATGAAGTATTTTACCTTCTCTTTGTCTCCATGTTGCTATGTTTTTTATTATGAATGTGTAAGGGTGGTCTGGCCCTTCATCAAGTGGTATCATAACAAACCTTCATTAGTCATATTGGAGTATGAGTTCTTGAGCATGTGGATAGATCACCCAATCTAAGGCAATTTGCACCATGACCTTGTATTGGGTGAAGTTTGTCAATAAGGAGTTCTTGATTGTGTAGATAGATTTCTGACTATGAGGTACTTTGCAAAAGGTTCTTATTGTACATAATATTTTTATTATAGAGACTTGATCGTGGAAAAGAGAAAGAAGAAGATGACTTCTATGATTGGATGGATTATGAGGATCCCTAAACTTGAGAAAATTAGTGAAAGAAATCGAGAGGCATTGGGAGTTACACTCTTTGATTTACAAAAGTAAGTGAACAAATTAGAAGCTGAGTTGAGAAAGAGAAGAGCATGTCACCAGAAAAGAAATGTTGACAATTCTTTGGATGTGGAAAAGAAACAAGATCTAGTGGAGTATCACACATGTGATACAAAATAAGAGCAAGAGGATGGAGATGAAAATATTTGTGAACCTAAAGTTAAATAAGATGAAAGTGAAGAGAAGGAGCTTCAAAATGACATGATTTTTGAGCCAGAAGTAGATAAAGATGATTTGAAGACTACAAATGTGGAGGAAGAGTATAATGCCTTAGTTAGAGATCGAATAAGCAAATTAATTACATGCCTTGTTGAAGATATGGAAGAAGAAATGAAAGATGAGGATCTGAAAGAGGTAAATTTATATGAATTATGGGATGTTGAATTTGAGATGAAATTGAAACATAATGATGTTGGTTTAGATGAGGATCTTGTTAGTGATGTTTGGTATGCAAAGAAATATTAGTATGGCATGGTTAAGTTTATTATACATTTGATTAATTCAATAAGATTGGAGGAAGATGAGAGTTATACTTGGACATAATTCATTACGGAGGAGTATTTTCAATATTAGGCACTTGTCCTAGCTAGGTGGTTGAGGCAAAGGAAGAAGGAAATATATCAACAACAAATACTTGTTCTAGTTAGGTATTGGAAGAGGAGAAAAGAAAATGTTAGTAGTGGCTACTTTATTTTGTGACTCTATATTCACAACACTTTTCCTACCATGGGTGTCTAATGCAACAACATCTTGCATCAAAAATAAAAGGGGAAATGTTGAAAGTTAGGGAAAAAACTAGAGGAGAGAGAAAGTGATGAAAAATCAAAGTTAAAATAATAATAAAAATAATGAAATAAAAGGAGAAACAAGGAGCTGATAATATTCCTATGGGGGAGTATTGTAGAAACATGATTGGATAATTATCATGATGATATGTTACATTCATGACTTTTTTTGTCATTGATCTCAACATAATAGTTCTATGTGGTATTTGACAGAAGAACAAGAGAAAGATCAAGTTGGTACAAATAGATAGTTGAGCATTTTCACTAAGAGAGGTTAAAGGAAGATACTAAAAAGTGTTTAGTATATGTATCTAACCTCATAAGAATAAGATATTAAGCCTAGAAGAAGTTATGCAATTTTCGGTGAAGACTATTCTAAGATAGAGTTTACAAAGGCATGTTTTGGTAAACTTGTTATGTATCTTAGCAGATTTGTTATTCTAAGAAGTCAAAGTTAGAGATGTAAAGATGATATTCTAGAGATGGCATAGCTAAGCTCACTCATCATAATGTTACATGTATGGAAATTTATTCAAGTTACAAGGCAAATGATTAATGTTATCACTAAGTGTAACATGTTCTTAATGTGGTCTTATAATAATTAATTGAGAAGCTGTAATAGCTAACTTAGGGAATTGTTGTATGGATTTGGTATAAAGGAAGGGAATTTTCCATTATCATATATGGATGTAAAAGTGAATGATTATATGCAACACAAAGAGTGGAATGAAAAGATAAGAAAAGTAGAACAAAGGTGAAGGAAACTTCATTATCAAGGTATTATTGTGTGACCAAAAGTTTGACACTTGGATCTAAGATTCGTGACCTAGTCTACAATGTCTAACACTAATTGGTATGGTTGACAGGACAAAGGAAAGAAGTTAGAGAAAAATACATTTAATTATTCTACAAAGAATAGTTGAGAGATTAGTTGAACAATGAGTTCATTGGTGTATCTCCAAAATATATTTGGGTAGTGGGTCTTTCTATCTTCTAAAACTCCTAATAGGGTGGACACAACTCATAATAGGGTTGGAATTTTCCAATAAGGATTCAAAGTCTCCTAATAGGGAGTCATATGTACTAAATATTATAATAGGCTCCTAACAAGGTCCATCCTCTAACAAGGAATATTTATATTAGTACATCATCTTGTGGGCATCATTCCCACCAGGGTTTCCCCTCTAATCAAAGGTTTCCCTAGTTAACATAAATGGTGTAATTGTGTATGTGTATCTTGTTATGGTTTCTTTTTACTTTGGTTGAATGGTTAAGATTATTTAAGGTGGATAAATTTTTTAAGTATTGGAAAACTGATTCACACTCCCCCCCTCCCCCCAATTATGTTGGTGGACTATTATTTCAAACAATTGGTATCAGAGCATCAGGTTCTTAAAGGATAAGATTAATAGCTTTGGGAGATCAGTGACGAGTTATTTTAGAAAAGATAGTCTTGAGTCTGATGGAAGGAATTTTGACACCTAGAAGATGGAGCCTCTTGGTATGAGATTAGAATTGTGCATAGAATTGAGCATTGAGTTTCTGGATGGAAGTAGAAGTAAAGATAGATCCAAATTTGAAGAAGATGTGGAGATCAAAGAAGGTATTGATCTACTTATGAAAAGAGAGAAAGAAGGTATGGAAGTTTTTGATTGTTGGACATTTAATGAGTTTGGTCATTTTTCATCTACATGTCCTAAGAGAGTAAGGAAAACTAGAAATAATTTTCTTTTTGATGAAGATGAAGAATTTAAAGCAAGTTTGGAAAGATTCTTGAATGATTGTGATAAGGATAATTTGGTTCAGAAACAAGAAGTGTTAGAAGAGATCACTTTGGTAACTATTGTTTTAGATTAAGGTAAAAAAAGGTTTTGAAGGGACCTAAAACCCTTTAGAAAAAGAAAAAGATAAGACAAGTTTAATCTTTTGCACAAAAAATTAAGAGAAAATGATGAAAGTGACAAGTTTGTAGAAGAAATGAAGAAGGAATTTAAAATGAGCATGATAGGAGAAATGAAATATTTTCTAGGATTACAAATTATGTAGGACAAAGATGGAATATTTATATCTCAGACTAAGTATTTAAAAGATCTACTAAAAAGGTTTGGTTTGGAAACATGTAAATCCACTAGAACACCTATGGTAACTAGACACAAGTTATCTATAAAGGATGACACACCTCCTATTGATAAGAAGAAGTACATATCTATGATAAAAGGATTGCAATATTTGACTCACACAAGGCTGAATATAGCAAATGTAGTTGGAATTGTTGCAAGATTTCAAGCTGACCCTAGAGAAGGAAATTATGTAGAAGTCAAAAGGATATTTAGATTTCTGAAAGGAACACAAGAGTTTAGATTGCGGTTTGAGAGATGTAATGATTTCACTTTATATGCCTATACTAATGTTGATTGGGCATGTAGTATGGATGACAGAAAGATCACTAGTGGTGGAGCCTTCTTTCTTGGAGGAAGATTGGTCTCTTGGCTAACCAAGAAGTAGGATTGTACATCACAAAGTATAGTAGAAGAAAAATATGTTGCACCAGAAAACAATTATAATCAAGTTGTTTGGATGAAGAAAATGCTGAAGGATAGAATTTAGTGAACCTATTTTCATACATTGTGACAACATAAGCACAATGAATATGTCAAAAAATCCAATGTTGCATTCCAAGACTAAGCACATTTCTATCAAGTATCACATGTTGAGAGAAAAAGTTATAGAAAAAGAAATTAGATTGGAGTATGTAAGCACCAAATAGAATATTGTAGATATTTTCACTAAGCCTCTTACCAAAGAGACTTTTGAGTATTTGCGAGGTATGCTAGGGGTTATGACCCTTCCTACATCAGAGTAGATGATGTAAGAGTACATCAGTCTAGTGTAATAGAGCACTATTGTTTGTTTGAACTGAATGTTGATACTTCTTGTATGGGGGAGTATCTATGATGGATAGAGTCATCTAGGACTCTCATTCAATGTTGTTTTTAACAATGTCTTTGGACATGCTTGAGGAAGTCAGAGATAGTTGTTACAGAGAATGATGGTTGCTAAAACCTTTGACATTGATGTCAATTGAGGAGAAGTATAACACCAAAAATAGTTTTGGAGAAGAAAAAGAGTTTGATAGAAGTAAGAGTTTGGGAGAAGTGCATCATGGAAGAATGAATGATGAAGAGGACTTGAAGAGAAAGGTTAATAGTCTTTTGTAGTCGATATTCTTGGAACTAGATTTTTTTCATCTATGTTGCCATTAATGCCAAAGGGGTAGATTTTTGGAAGCATGAATGCTAATGATATTCTTATGGGGGAGTACTATAGAAACATGAATAGATTTTTATCATGATGATATGTTACATTCATGATTGTGTTTTTCATGGATGTCAACATAGTAGTTTTCTATGGTATTTGAAATAAGAATAGTGGAAGATCATGTTGGTATGGATAGAAAATTGAGCATTTTTACTAAGAGAGGTTAATGGGAGATACTACTAAGTGTCTAGTGTATGTAGCTAACCTTAGAAGCATAAGATATTAAGTCTAGAAGAAGTTATGAAAGTTTTAGTGAAGATTATTCTAAGATAGAATTTACAGAGGCATGTTTTGGTAAACTTGTTATATCTCTTAGCAAAGTTATTATTATGAGAAGCCAAAGTTAAAGAAGTGAAGTAGACATTCTAGAGATGGTGTAGTTAATCTATCTCATCATAATGTTACATGTGCGAAAAGTTATTCAAGTTACAAGGTGAAAGATTAATGTTATTGCTAAGTGTAACATGTTCTTAATGTGGTCCTATAATAATTAATTGAGAAGGTGTAATAGTTGACTCAGGGAACTATTGTATGGATTTGGTATAAAAAAGGAAATTTTTCTTTATCATGTATGGATCAAAAAGAAAATGATTGTAAGTAGCACAAGGAGTGGAATGTGAAGATAAGAAGAGCAGAGAAAAGGTGAAGGAAACTTAATTTATGAGGTTTTATTGTGTGATCTAAAGTTTGATATTTGGATCTAAGGTTTGTGACCTTGTCTACAAGGTCTAAAAGTGATTGGTCCAGTTGACAGGATAGAGGAAAGAAGTTAAAGAATAGTACAAACAATTATTCTACAAGGAATAGTTGAGAGATTAGTTGGATAGTGAGTTCATTGGTCTTGCCCTAGAAGCTATTTGGATAGTAGGTCTTTCTATCTTCTACAACTCCTAACAAGGTTGGCACAACTCCTAATAGGGTTGGAATCTTCTAACAAAGATTCAAAGTCTCCTAATAGGGACTCTTATGTACTAAATGTTGTAATAGACACCTAATAGGGTCCATTCTCTAACAAGGAATATTTATATTGGTACATCATCTTATGGGCATCATTCCCACCAGGGTTTTCCCTCTAATCAAGGGTTTCCCTAGTTAACATATCTGGTGTAATTGTGTATGTGTATCTTATTATGGTTCCTATTTACTTTGGTTGAATGGTTAAGATTATTTAAGGTGTATAAATTTTTTAAGTATTGGATAATTGATTCACAACCCCCAACCCTGTCTACCCTTAGTTATCATTTTTTACTATTATTTCTAATAGGTTATGATTTTAATATCTTGGGTGATAACTGCCTATATAGGCAAGGCTTATGAGAATTTGCAATGAAGATATCATTGTGTAATCTCTTGTAAGAAAACTTTGGAAGTGAAATATTGTAGTGTGTAAGATCTTGAGAGGAATTCTCTTCTTGGTGAAGTTTTCCATTGTGGAAGTTCTCTTGGTGGAAGCTCTTAGTGAAGCTATTTGTTTGAAAACTATTCTTGTTGAATTTATTAGTTTGTGAAACTCTTAATGTGCAAGCTAGGTGGAAACTCTTAGTGTGGAAGCTCTCTTATATTGTAAGAGTTTGGAGTTCTCTCATTTGGTGAATATTGTACAAATTTTCAAGTATAATAAAAGCATGCTTTGTGAAGCACCTTATCTTCTCTTTGTCTCCATTTTGCTAAGTTTTTGGGTATGAATGTGTAAGGGTCATCTAGCCCTTCATCAAAAATAAGTAGTCATTTTTTCTCAAACATGGAGTGAATAGGTAGATAAGAGTGCTATCATATACTCTCTCTCTCTCTCTCTCTCACACACACACACACACACACACACACATTGGAAAAAAAACTCTTGATGTCCTAGAATTTTGTGTGTGTGTGAGTGAGAGAGAGTGAGAATGCAAGATATTAGGTGTTAGTAAGAGATAGATCCTATGAGTTAGTGAGTGTAAGGATGAGAGGAAGGGGGGGTTGTGAGGGATTAGGAGTTAGTCATAGAGAGGGTAGAGGTAAAAACTAGTCAAAGAGGTTATTATTTATTTAGAGAGAGAGAGAGAGAGAGAGAGAGAGAGAGAGAGAGAGAGAGAGAGAGAGAGAGATTTAGTGAGTGTGAGAATGAGAGGTTAGGAATTAGTCATAGAGAGGGTACTGATAGGAGCTAGTTAGAGAGGTTATTAGTGTGTGTGTGTGTGTGTGTGTGTGTGTGTGTGTGTGTGTGTGTGTGTGTGTGTGTGTGTGTGTGTGTGTGTGTGTGTGTGTGTGTGTGTGTGTGTGTGTGTGTGTGAGAGAGAGAGAGAGAGAGAGAGAGAGAATTCTCATCTTTTCTGTCATCATACTTACTAATGGTGAAGTGGGTATCTCTAGAATCACCACCATAATCTTACATGTCCTCTTAACTTTATAAATATATAACTATTTCTATTTTTGGAAAACATCATCATTGTATACATTAATTATTTTTTACCAATGTTTGGATAGTCCCCAAAGGCATATGTCTACCTTTTTTAAATAACATTTGATATATTTAACCTAATTCAAAATAAATTACATATTATTGTTCTACACTTCATTTTATATACTTTTTTAAAAAGGTTTCCATTATCTATTACATTGATGCAAGATTTCTTAGCACATGAACAAGTACTGAAATATCAATATTTATTTAATTAAATAACTCATAATAATAAAAAATACTCATCAAAAAATTACAAAAAAATTTACAACTTCTAAACATAATTCTTAACTATCATCCTGCCTAAGGGATTTGCAAAATATCAAATATAATTATGTCTTTTATTTAGCACACAAAAATAACTATGTTATGTTTTCTATAAAAAAAAATTAAAAACTATTTTTTGTGTGTGGGGGGGATTTGACCCACCTAATCTAACTTTAGTATTTTAGAAAGTAGATACAGAGTACTACAATTTATATGCTTTAAAAAAAATTCCATTTTGAGTGGATGACCCTTAAATGTCTCATCCAAGTTCAAGTTTACCTAATTTTAGAAAATAGGTGTCCACTATTCCCTTTTTGGCACACCATCTTGTTAAACTTACCTAAAAATTGTATTAAATAAGCTCATAGATCATTGAATCTTGAGATCTAGACTAAAGACTATAAGATGGACAAAACCCATAAATCATTTGATGATCTAATAGGGGTGACATCCGTCGACACGAGTGGCCTATTTTGGTCCTATAAATTTGTGGGTGATGTTGATTATGATCTTACAATTTGAAAGAAAGATTCAAAGGGTATCCAAATATGCAACCTATTCACATATCCAAGTTCCCAAACCCATAACACAAAGGCATTCTTTGTTTGTTATTTGGGGGATTGGGGTGCCTTAGTCAAACTGCAATTTGGGAATTAACATTGAATTCAAATAAAGATAGAACACTAGTAGTGACATTTCTAACATGAAGCGATATAGATCTATGAATTTTCTCTTGTGTTTAGAATCTAATCAAGTATGTAAGTATAATATCCATGACTTAAAAGTTTAAACTACCCTACAATGAAAAAGAAAGTGAAATCAAAACCTTCATAAATGAATGTGCTTGAAATTTTTGTTATGAATGAACACAGATCAATGTAGATTTTGAAAGAATTAATATATAAGATGCAAAAAAGGTCCTTGAATGTATGAAGGGAAACATTTAATGTTTAAATTGCAATAAAGGATCTAGCATAAACTCATTCAATAGCTTGAATGCATGAATCCTTGATCTTCAATGGAAACATTCATTAAATTCCTTGAAGAATGCTTGAACACTTCAAAAATTGGGTGCTTGTGCACTTGAAATTAAGGAAATTGACTTGATGGATGAGAAATTGAGAAAATTGATGGGTTTATAAAGGGCATAGAATTGAATCACTCCTATAGACTAAATCACCTAGGGGTTAACACCCTTATGTTGGAAGTTTAATTGGTAAACTAAGATACTGAGAAGTGAAGGGGAGGTAGGGTGAATCAAGATCTTTAAAAAAATTATCCTTCAAAACAACTTTATTGCATCCACCATATTGACATTTTCATATCTAGTTTATGCATACTATAACTTTGTAAACAAAATTCTATAATAAATAGATATAACTATCAATCACATTCATAAAATGTAACCACAAAAAAAAATATTTGGAAACCCAAAAACACTCCAAGGTGAAGGTACAATTGGGGTGGGGATGACACTGACAAATCTCCACTACTATAGTAACAAAGTTAACCTATTAGGGTTAAAATTTTGATCACTTCTAATGATCTACCTTTTGAGTGGTGTGTTGTTCTAAAGGAGTTTAAGACTATTAGGTCTTATCTTATTAAAGGAATTTACACTTAAAATGAAGTAAGGACCCAATTAGGAGATTTACAAAGGTATGTTAAAAGCACTCTGTTAAGAGATTTTTCATGACTCAATCTATTAAAATTGACCTAGTACCTTATCCTTTGGTCTAAATTTTAATTTTTGATTATGGATCTCCTCCTTTCAATCTTTTATTTGATTTTCAATTTGATATATCTTTGCTCAGTCCTTCACTACTTCATTAGGTCACTATACCTTGTTCTTCACAACTTTCACATGCAACATTCAAAATTTATTTCCTTCACTTCCTTCACACACTTCATAATCTCATGTGATAGTTCTCTTGACTTCTTAAAAATAAAGTTTAGATCTACTTATTTAAAGATTTTTCTTTTTGCCTCTTCATTTGATTAGTTGTTCATTTCTCACAGGGATTGGTGATCCGCGTAAAAATTCATAGCAACCTCTATAAAAAAATCTAAAATCATAAAATGTCATCTATGTCAGCTTGAAATAGTTTACCTTGAAATTTGTATCATTTTAGACTTTTATGTTCTCTATGTTACTTAGCGCTCACTATTTATAATGATTGGTCGTAATTGTTCTTCATTCTATTTCTCAGCCTTAACTATACTAAGCTCCTTCTATATAACTTAACATCTATGTCATCTATCTACTCGACGTTCACTTGGGCTTGGATGGTACTGAAAATACTTGGCAACCAAGGAATTTCTCAACTCCTATAGAGCTCATCATATACATCATTATTTACAAGTCTTTACATAACTTGGCCTATATAGAGTATCTCAGTCACACTAATGACCAACTGACTCTGCCTTAGATATGACTAAGTGTTTGACACTAATAGAAAACAAGACCTAGAGATATAAAAAATATCCCCCTTTGACATTAGTGAAAAAAACACTTTTTCATGATTACATTTTTATCATACAAAGATAATAGTAATCCCCCTAAACCTATGACTTAGTTCTTATTGAACTTCAATACTTTTTCTTTAGAATACAATACTTTACATTGCTCAAAATAGTTTTATTGTAGCTTTTTTATACTTTTTCTTTTTTCTATCTTTCTGATCTCTAAATCTCATCATTCCTTCATGATCATCTATCCCACTTTATTATTTCATCATTAATCATCTACCTCCCTTTTTTTTGAGACTTATGTCTACTGCTTTGGCTACTCAGATTGTGAGGGTGGAATAAAACCTTATTTATCAATAAATTGGTTGTGAATTTCATTGATCATAGAAAATGGATGATCCCATGTTGTTCTTGCTAATTCCAAAATATGAATTTTCAACTCCAAGTTCACTACTAGGTCAATTAAGTTGCCAACAATCAAAAGATTATGATCTTTTTTGTACTAGATATTTTTTTGAAATTAGCTCTCATTGCTTAACCTCCAAATGAGGTATCAACATGACTATATATAGATCAATTTGTCTCTCATTTTACTATCTATTGTATTTACCTTAGCTGACCTCCCTTGTGTAAACATTAGTCTAATATAGTGCATTGAGCTTCATATTTCAGTTGACTGATAGATAGAACTACATAATTTCTTAAGATCAACCAAAATCCTCTCGATGTTCTTCTAAAATTTGTTTGTCATTCTTGGCACATCAAAAATTATGTTTTATAGATGTTGTACTTTCTTTACAAGTTCCTCTATATTCTATACAAGTGCTTGCAACTCAACTTTTCTAATTAAAATAACAGTAAAAACTTTCTCCGATGCTCTTTTCTCAAATTTATTCTCAAACAAGGCCATGAGGTTTTCATTTGTCTCAATATCTTCAATATTGACCTTTTCAACAATTTGTACTAACTAAGAGATATGGGGGCATGCTCATCAATGGTTAGAATCTCAAATGCATCAACAAATATGTCTTTGATGTCATGTGACACTTCTTTCTATTATTGTGCACACCTCATCTCTTCTTGTCTCTTCTTCTTTGCTAATATGTCCTATAAGGTGACAATTTGGTCAAAAGTGAGATTGGTGAGATCCCATTTTGGCATATCAATTGTTTCATCCAGACTAATAGTAATATCTAGAGAACTATCCTTAACATTATTTCCTTTATTTTTCTTTGGATTTTTGCTACTTGGCCTTAATAGAGTAAGAGAAGGTGATGGGGTGCCTCTACTTGTTCTTGCTTGAACTTTAGTGCTTTGAACAATAATGGTAGTATTTGGCACTACATCCTTTTTTAGTGTTTCCTCTTCTTCTTGCTTCTCCCTTTCTTGTTCCTCAACCTCTAAGGTGTTTACTTTTTTTACCAATGAGAGTGTCAAGTGTGGTGGCATGAATTGGGAATTTCTTTCCTTTGGGCTCAAAACACATGAACTTTCTTGATCACTTTGATCTTCTACAATAGTCATTATTGCTACTTATTTCTCCTGTTCAACTCCTTTAGTAGTTAACCAAAAAACCTCTTCCATAACAACTCATTTTGTTGGACAACAACCTCAACATTATTCTATAGAATCATGATTTTTTTCAAATTAGGATTGAATTGGTTCCAATACTTCTCCAAAGATGTTATCTTTTGTTTATTTGATAAATGAGGCATAATCTTGGTCAATGTACCTTCTCTTATTTGTTTCTCTATTTATGATGCTTGTTGATGTTGGCAATATGGCTAGGTAGGATGAGTAAGGGTTTCCACTTATGGAAACATATATCTGAGAATGAGATGGCAGAATATATAGTTGGAGATTCTATAGTCAAAGACAAAACATTATCTAAGTGTTAGATAGTTTCACATGCAATACAAAGATATTTTTTGGTATTGCGAAGACTATAGATATTTTTAGCACATGTGCAATTAATGATAGCTAGAATGGAGTATCATGATGATGAACCTAAGTGCACAGATCAGTATAGGCAATACAAAAAAAGTTACAAGTAAACCACCAGTAAAGGTAATATACACAATAGAATAGAGCATAGAAAAAACAAAGGAATATTAATTTCTTAATTGTGTAGGGATGATATCCTAGATGTTTACCCTAAGTTATCCTAATGTGTGAATGCATCAAGCTAACTACACAAGAGTTTTGTGAAAGTAAAGAGTTACCACCTTTGAAGTGTGTGGGTGTGCTGTAATGTGATTGCAAAGTATATTGTGCATATTTGAATTGAGTATGGGATATGTGAACTTTTATGAGAGATATATGATGTGAATTATTATGTAAGATCATAGCTATGAAAATTACAATAGTAAAAAATAAAGAGTTTTTTTGTATCTATCTCATTTTTTATAAAGGCACTATATTGTATAATTTCATGTTAGGGCAGTGGGCTCTTCTTGCATATAATTGTATTTGTACTACCAACTCCTAAAAGGGTTAAAGAAACTCCTAACAACTTTGAGAATTTTAAAAGGGCCTGGTCCTCTAACAAGAACTGAGACACTATATGTAATTCATAGACTCCTAACAAGATCAATATCCTTAATAAGACTCCTTTTTTTAGTGGATCATTTTGTAGGTACCATCCTCACCAGGGTTTTCCCTTGGCTAGGGCTTCCCTAGTTTAAAAAAATGGTGTTATGAGGTCTCTTTGTATATGATTTTATTTATTATTCATCATTATTGGTTTAGTTTCTTATTCATGTTACAAAGTAATTAATAATATGTAGTTGAGGGAAAAAGTTTATAGAATACTGATTCACTCCCCCCCCCCAACACCACCACCCTTCAGTATTATCTATTTCTAACAATTGGTATTAGAGAACAACTACTTAGAAGAGGCTTAACATATTAAGATCCCTATGGATATGGAATAGTTAAAGAGGAATCTTGAAGAATCCCTTGAGAAAATTAATCTTCTTATAAAAGAAAGGTATGAAGATGCAAAAGACTACATTGGTAAACTGAAACACAAAACAAACCATCTAAAATCTATAAAAGAATCAAAAGAGAAGACTAGCGATAGTGTTGAAGTAACAACCCTTAAGAAAGAAAATGAGATCTTGAAACATGAGTTGAAAATTGTTGAACTTAAGTTTAGTCTAAAGAAGGATGATAGTAAGATTGAACTAGACTTGGAATCTAAGAATGTAGACCTAAGATCCCATCTAATGACTCAAGTAACATCTAAATTAGATTCTATTATAATAGAGCATGTAAAATTAGAGAAGTAGCATACCATTATGAAAGGAGACTTAACTCAAGCTAAGAAACAGTTAAGAAAAAAAAAAAATTTCAGTGAGAAAACTAATAAAAAACTATTCTATTAGAGATTTTATATATGATAAGATAGGTCTTGCATATCTTATTGGAGAAAAATTCAACCAAGAAAACTAAAGTTAGGAAGGAACTCCAATTATTGAAACCCCTAAACCCAAAGAGATTGATCATAATAGGATTGACTAGGAAAATCTATAGAAGCATCTAAAGAATTTGAGCAAGTTACTTTATCATAGAAACATAATGAAGCAAAACAAATAGAGAAAGTTGAACCACTTAAGGAGGCTAGATATGAATTCAAAAGAAGATATTTTATGTGCAATTAAGTTTTTCATATGTGTTAGATTCTGATAAGATTAATAACCCAAAAAACTAGTGCAAAGAGTAAATATCTAAACTATGAATGCAAATGATACAAAATCAAAATAGCATCATAGAGTCAGTCTCCAAGAGAGTAATGCAAATGCTGGAAGCAAAATAGCATTAAGAGGATGCAAAAACAAGAGATGCAAATACAATCCAGGTAGCATGCTTATATAGGCTAGGAAGAGGGAGGAGGTGGCAACAGCAAATAATGAGGAGCAACCATCTATTGGACTAAAGATAGCAAAGTATCTTCCCAAGATAGCTAATGGATGCTCACATGTAGGAAGGTGACACCTCACAACCATTCACCTAATAAGACATGCTTTATTAACCTAAGTGAGATTATTAAAAGTGTAGGAAAAACCTACCAAAATAGGAAAAATAAAAAACTAAACTAACAATATGAAGAGAGAATGCACAAGTATGTCTTTTAAACCTATCACTAATTTATATTGTTATAATTCTCATGGTTTTGGATATAAAGTTGTAGATTGTAGGAAACCTAAGTTTGATAGTAATAATGGAAATAGTTGAATTTTTATGGATACTTACCCAATAGGTAATGAAAGAAGGTCACAAAGAAGATCCAGTAATAGAGAAGACTCAATGGAGTAAGGAACTAAATAGTATGTTACAAATGTAACAACTATGGACACAATGCAAGAAATTGCAAAGCACTAGATAATCAAAATGGAATCAATCAAAGAAAGAATGCACTTGTACATTAGTTATGAAATAACTCTAGAAACATAGTGAGATTTTGAAGAATCGATAGAAGAAATTTCAACAAGAATCCTAACTACAAAAGGAACAATAACAAAAATGATAGAAGGAATGTTAACGGTAGCAATAACAACCAAAAGGAAGAACTTAAAGAGCATGTTGAAGAATTTAAGGAAGTATTTGTCAAAGAAAAAAATTTGGATATTTCACATATAAATTTAGAAGAACAATTTTTTGATGCACATGAAGAAAGAAAATCAGCCATAGTGTGTGATTCATCTTATTTGAATTAGGAACCTTTTATCAAAGACAGAGCATGATAAAGATAGAACATAAGTTACAAGTTGAGTTGCAAGTTGTGAAGTTGACACGAGGTAGTAAAGATTATAAGAAATCCCTTGTTAAGAGCACAAGTCATTTGGAAATTGCATGAAGGGGAACAAAGACAAACAACTTTACATGTTAAAGAGTAATAGTTTTACAATTTTTGGTACATGTGTAATTAATATAGTGTTCAATTTGAAGTATTTAAAGGATACAAACAAGATTTTGAGCACCATTCAATTGTGCAAAGAGTTAAGAAGCAATTGTGAGTGAATGTGTAGTGAAATAAAGGTGAATTTGAAGCATTCACATTGTGAAGTGAAAAAGCCCTAGTTTCACAAAATTCAAGAATTTTATGAAACTTTTGAAGTTTTTGAATATGCTAAAATGGAGAATCCTACTATGAGTGATGTTAGTGAGAGGCTGAGATATGTGTAACACACTTTCATATCTAAAGTAGATGATCCCTTAGGAGAATATTTGCAAGTTTCAAAAAATATTTTTCATGTAGAAGATATTGTTAGAATATATAGTCCACTAATACAACTAAGATGGGGTGGTGAATAGTTTATGTAAGTATTGTCACTTTTATCAAACTTAATAATCCTTAACCATGTGATCAACATAAACATAAACACAATAGCACCAGATATGTTAACTAGGGAAACCCTTAATTAGAGGGAAAACCCTAGTGGAGATGGTACACACAAAATGATGTACTAATATAAATATTCCTTGTTAGAGGATGGACCTTTTTAGGAGTGTATTAAAACATTTGATACATATGAGTCTCTATTAGGAGACTTTGAATCCTTGGTAGGAGTTGTGGAAGATAGCTGGACCCACTACTCAAATAGCTACAAAGTTAAGACCAATGAACCCACTATCCAAATTATCTATGTATTGTTCCTTGTAGAATAATAGAACTGAATTGTACTTCCTTCCTCTATCTTGGTCCTATCAACGATACTTTTTCTCCTTCTAATCTTGTATCCAAATCATGATTTGTACTTCCAATAATCACTTGGATCACTTACATTCATTCAATGAACACTCTGCTCTTTTTTGCCCCTCGCAAATACAATGCACGAAATATACTTGATTCCTTTTACAATCAAGGAAAAAAATTTTCCTTTATACCATAGCTTCATAAAAATTCCTTGAGTTAGCCTTAAGGATTTTCCAATTAATTAAAATAAGATATATAATTAATTACAATTATAATAGCACTATGGGCTAACAATTTATTATAAAACTTCATATGTGCCACTTTAGGTCTTGTGCACTCATTGACATCACCGCCTAACTTTCCTTTATTGCTAGTTTACTACACATCACCTCATTATATCTTGGCTAAAAGATATAATGCAAACATCAGAAGATGTCAAATAGATGCTCTATTTCTGTACTACTCAAAATAAATTAAATGTAACTATTGTACACCTTTGACTTAGACTTCATCCTTTTAACCACATCATTAGAACACTCTTAGGAACATGTCCTTAACTATGCATCACCTAAATCTTACTTATTTATTGTGCAACATAAGATCTATGATTTATATTCTTCCAATCCCTATAGAAACCATACTATATTTTCATCAATGATAAACATAGTTATGAATGCATCATGTCAATGTTCTCAAATGCTTAGGATACTCCCACAAACTTGTATCATCAAAATTTATGCTAATAGATATTAGGTCATGCATTCATTGCAAATTTGAGAGTATTGGGGACAATGACATTTATAATGATTTAGACCTAGTGGCTCAAGGAGACTGTTGATAGAAACAGGAGTTCAAACACCTAAAAGAACTAAACATAGTGAATTATATGTTCTATAAGGATTTTGACAACCATGAATTGAGAAGAATCATCCAAAGCCATATTCATGAAGGAATTTTTTGGGTTGGAGATGTTCCTATCATGATTGAAAATAAAATGATTCATAGGTTAACTAGTTTATGTAATGAAGCCAGAAATCTAGTCAATTAGAAGAATGTGAAGAAGATGGTGAAAACCAATCTAAAGACCAAATCAAATGGTAGGAATATAAGGATTGACCTCATAAATAAAATAGATGTGAGAGTGATTAGAAAGATCATTGTTTATAAAATGAATCATTGTTCAAGATTGAACTTGATAACTACTAGATTCTTACATCCAACATACCTGATGACATCTAAGAAAGAAAAGGTTAATATGTGCAACATTATGAGGCATAAAATATTTGATAACATAGAGAAACTAAAGAATACAAGAAGTGTGGTGTTCAGGTTTGAGTCATTACTGATACACCTATTATTCCAAGTTATTAGGAAATTTTATTATATCCATGGTAGAGAAAGGGATAACAGTAATAAATGAACCATAAAAATAGTGACATATTAGTATAGGAGTTAACCTAAGGAGAGGATTGTTGAAGAATGATGTAGAAAGCACAACTAAGAAGCTTCAAATGGGTTGCCCACTCTTGAAATCAACTAGCTAGCTATCAAATATTCAACCTTATTACAAGGTTTCATCACACTCCAATCCTCCAATGAATCAAAGAAACACACTCTCCAAGTTCACCAAGAATCCAAGGACAAAATGAACCAATCTTGTTCACTTCATGGGTTTTGCACTAATCTCCCACAACTAGGTCAATACTAGGAAAAAACCCTAGAAGTTTTTTCCAAGGGTTCTAAGATGTCAAATGATCTTAGAGAACCTATTTACCAAAGACTACACCACTAGTTTGAATCATACACTTGCACAAAGCCTCAAAGCCCAATTCGGCCTAGTAGTCCTACGAGCCCCTTTTAGCCCTCTTGAAATGGCTTTTTGGATCTAATTTCAAAAAGTTTCAAAAAAGACCCCCAAAAAATTAGGATTTTGAATGCCTTTTCAAAGTTACTTTAAACCCCAAAGCACCAAGTTCTAGCCCCACTCCCATATTCCCTTTCCTTCACAAAGAAACACAAACCTAAGTGATCAAGTTAGGCTTGGTTTACAAAGCAACCTATAGGAAATGGGGTCATAGAAATGAAATCAACACTTAGGAATGACCAAAAACAAAAAAATAATTTATTTAAAAATTCTTAACCTTTCACCAAGTCCTAAACTCCTACCATTAACAAATCAACACACTACAAGAGGTCAAATCCTTCATGGCACTTGACCTAGGGCTTGGTTACAAAAGTCACAAAATATGTCCTCCAATTTTGGAATCCTGGAATATTCAAGAGGAATTTACTAACTACCATTTCCCAAGTTTCCATGAAATTCCAACAAAGGAAGTTGCACTTAGAGGCCCATCTTTGTCGAATACACAAAAATATTGTCCTAAAAACCTAGATTCACTAAAAATGCAATAACTTGAACAAAGAAACACTTACAATGAAGAGACTAGAATAAAATGAAAGGTGATTAAAATAGATATCTTAAAAATCCATTAGATCTAGTTTGAAAATCATTTCAGCATATGCAATGTACAAACAACAGTAAAAATGACTCCAAAACTAAATTTTCTTCTTTACAACTTCTTCCAATCCATACATTCATGCCCTCTAGACCTCAAAAATGAGGTATATATCTTTCCTATGACTATTTCAACTATTAAAACCAAGATTTTAATAGTTATAACCCCCCAATAAGTTGCAATTTTTAGCAACTTTTACAACTTTCAACAATGCAGTTGTTGATCTTAGATTGGTTTTGACAATTGAGTGTCAACACACTTAAGACATTTACTTAGTTTATGCCAAACTAGTAATGCATGCCAAGTATAATATGTAAATACAAGACCATGCCAAGTTGCAATTAGTGTTGAGTTACTCAGGTGTCAAGTAAACACTAGATGTCGATCAGTTTAGGAGCCCCGAGTTAGAAATAGAATTATAGTATGTGCCAAGCATCAGTAACTTCAAGTTTCAAGTAACACAAATTGGACATATTTGTTTGTTATGGCACAAAAAACTATGTAAACCACTTTTTGGCCGACATAAGGTTAGATTTTGATTCATTGGAGATAAAGAAAAATCTCTTTGTAGAATCCCTATGTATTTGCATGCAACCAATCATAAAATAGGAAGGATTAAGCGATCAAAAGGATGAATCTCAGTCATAGATTCATACCTAACCCTAAGCCACCAAACTCTTTATGAGGAAGAAGGAGGCCCAAAGGTTTTAGTGGGAATGCATGAGAGAGATCAAGTTATAGGAAGGTAACAAGGGGTGAATAATCAAATTTGTTTAAAGAACATTCAAGGTGACTTGGCAGTGAGAATGAATTGTAGAATCAGTTAGAGGAGAAAAAAGGATAGATAAAGATATAGCATTGATACATTTGATCATAAAGGATTAAGAAGGATATTGTGTAGATTTGATCCTTAATTAGGAAATCTAGAGCTAATCACAAGATCTATGGTGAGACATTTTGATAGGTTATTTTAGTTAAATCCCCTAAGTGGAGTGGTCCTAACAAATCTTATCAAATCCTTTAATAGGATGACATTCCAAGTGAATGGTCAGAAGTTCATTAACCAAGAACACTTCTAATAGGGTGTTGAAATCCTTTAATAAGCTGGGACTTAACAGTCTTTGTAAGCCTTTAACAAGGCAGACCTTTCACAGGGTAGGCCATGATTCATGGTCAAACCATTGTAACCTTAATTGGCTACACTTTATTGCTGTAGTAGTGAAGATTTGTGGGTGTCATCCCCACCCCAGTTTTAGCTTCTCATTTGGAGGGTTTCTGGGTAATCATATTTGGTGTCAAAGTGTGTGTGTTTAATTGCTTACATGTTTTAGATGTATTTACTTTACTTGTTATTTCAGTATGTTAATGCATGTGATGTATGAATGGTGAAAAGTTTTATGGGTGCAAGTTTAAACTTTTGATTCACCACCCCCCCTCCCCCCATCCTCCTTACTAGTTTACCTCTCCCACTTGTAATTCCAACAATTGGTATTTGAGCTAAGTTCTTAGAAGGAGAAGCTTTGCAACTTAGAGATAAAATCTTGAAATGGATGTCTACAAATTAGCAAAGACCATTGAGAACTAGGAGATTGAAATACATCTCATACTACATCAATTGAAAGAAGTTATAGATTCTCTGAAGAGTTCCTTGAAAAGAAGGAAAGAAATTGCCATAGCCAAAAATGACACACAATACAAAGAGATGGAGACCACAAAGCTATTTGCACATGGTAGCTTGAGTGAATTTAATGCAACAATTGTAGATCTAGTGGAGAAGAACTAAGAACAAGTTGAAGAAATAAAAAATCTCAAGTTGGAGCCAGAATCACAAGCAATGGTGCTATGTGAGGTGACCAAACAAAAGAAGAAAGCTATAGAAGACAAGGCCATGATTAAAGAAAACAAAAGAATGTTGGCAAATAGATTGGAAGAGAAGTCAGCAAAGCTATCTAGGATCTCAAACATGCAATTGGATACCTTAAGCTAAGTGATGAATGCCCATCATCTGGTTGAATGTCAAGGACATTGAGATAACTACATTGAAGTTATACAATGAACAACTACAGAATGACCTAAAATGAGAAAAGGAATTTGTGGAAAGTTTCAAAAAACCAAATGAAACCATCAAGTTCTTTGAGTAATTATATATATCCCCTAGAGCTAATAGAGATACCTCAGGACTAGGCTACACAACCACCAAAGAAGGAGAATTTCCAAAGCTACTGAGGAAAGGAACAACAAAGGTGAGAATTCCAAACCTAGTTGTCATAATTGTGGAAAGAAAGGGCATACTACTAATGTGCATAGGAGAAAGAATAAAAATCAAAATGCTAAGCCTAAGAACATGGTCCATTGTCATTAGTGCAATAAACAAGGTCGTCGGGCACATGAATGTAGAACTAGAATCACACATGCACCAAAATTTGAAGGATATTGTGACAACTATAAAGAGTATAGGCATAGAGCCTTTGAATGTAGATCCAAGTCCACATGGTCATCAAGCAAGCCAACAAAGGTAAGAAGCTATGGAAATTCTTATAATTGGGATTAAAATATAAGATATAGCTGCCACTATTGTAAGGAATATGGACACATACCTAAGAATTATATTAGGACTCACTTCAGTCGTAATTATGAGAGGTGGTTGAGTTAAACCACATGTTTCAGCTATTTGAAGACTAGTCATATTAGCAAGCATTGTCCAACTAGGTCTAAGGCACCAAATTGTGAATTTGATAAAGGAAAAGCTAAGGTAGATGTTGAACACATCAAGAATAAGATGAATAAGATTCAGAAGAAGAAAGAAGGATGAAGTACATCAAATAGATAAGGGATCACTTCACCCAATAGCTCAAGTGGTCACACCTCATCAAACTAAGAAAACAAGAGGTATATGGGACTGATACTTAAAGTGTTGCATCATACATCAGTTCCAAAAGAAGTGAGTACTAAAAGGAATACATTAGCATGAATGAAGATGCAAGAAGTTATAGAAAATTCAACATTAAATCTTTTAGTTTTCATGTTGTTGCTAAGAATGAAAAGTCTTTAATGGATGTCGAGTGGAACACTAGTTAGTGTCGAGCTGCTAGGTTAGCTAGTTGATGCTTAGTCTATAGTAGCTACTAAGTGATGATAATACCTATAGATGCCAAGTCAATCTAAAATAGTTTTGATGCCAAGTTTATAGTTGTACAAGCACTAAGTATTAATTGCAAGGATTTTGAAGGATATATGGTCATTATTTTTCTTGTTTCTCATCATTTTAGATTTGAGCAAGAGCTAAAGGTGCAAAAGGTGATTCAGAAGTTTGTTTGAAATTACTACAAAGATCCTAGTAGTGATTTTACTCATGTTTTTTGAATCTCAAAGCTATTTATTCATAAGCCAAGCTACATAAATTGAAATTTGTATAAAGCCTAGTTTGTAAAATGGAAGCAATTCAAGGAACATAGAGGGACAAGAAGTTTTAAATGTTTAATTAACTAGAAATGAAGTGAAACAACTAGATTTTAGAGAAATTCTAGATGTTTCATATAAACAAAACCCATCAGGCACACTATCCATGATTCCCTCTAAAGTTATTATGGTTCAAGATGTTAGAAAATGTTATAACAACAAGATAGGTGGAATTGGTGATATGGAGATAAGGGCAGCATACAATAGATTTTGTGAAAATGACATCTTAACAGAAGAGTTCAAAATCATAAAAAGAAATGGTTTGACGAGTACCCTAGAATTCCCCACTATTTTTAAAACTGATTGGATAAGAATAGTTTTGAGATGAATTCACGATGGATCCCTATGGCTAGAAGGAGGGCCAATAAAGATTTCAAAGAGAATAATTCACACAGTGACTACTTTTTGAACCCTAGATTGGCTTAAGACTCTGTGAAATGATTCAAAGGAAGTAATAGAAAAGAACACAGGTGCAAAGTGGAATAAGCATGGAATGACAATAGATACCATAACTAATCCACTAATAACTTTGCAGTTAAGTTCATATCTCACAAGTTTTATCTATCAAGTAGATTGAATAGTGTACCCTACATTGTAGTGGATATGAGATATAAAATTGTGAAGAAAGATCATACCTATGATCTAGTTGAACTTCAATTATAGCAAATAATGAAGAACCTAGGAGCAGTCAGAAAGACTAAGAGTGCTTAGTGCAAATTTGGATCAATCATAATTTGCATATTTTTCTATGTACAAAACACATTCCTACCTTTTAGTAAAATAAGATGGAAGACAAATAGGATAGTTGCTACCCAAATAAATGAATATATTGAGCAGATGGGTGAGAAATTTGAAACTATCATGACAAGCTATTTTAAAGATTTTAAGAAGAATATGAAGCTAAGGATGAGGATACTTGTTTCCTTAGTTGAACAATATTACAATGACATATGTTTTCTTATAGATATTGATTACACATATGTACAAGCTTTCATACCTAGAGTAAGATGGTTAAGCCCCTTAGGATATGAGATTAATGTTGATGAAGCTTTAGCTACCATTACTACACTTCTTGCTAAAGAAGTTGATAAAACAACCAAAATATTTGGAGATTATGATGTGACAAAGTCCAAAGTATAAATGGAGTTGAAGAAGAAGAAGAGGAAGGTGATGAAGAGGAAGAACAAGAACAAACTAAAGAAGCTCTTGCATTAACCGTGGGCATGGGTGAGGATAAAGAAGAAGAAGAGGGTGCTGAGGAAGAGAAAGTAGAGGAAGCACCAATACATGTTGAGCCAAAGAAAAGAAAGGCTTAGGGATAGCCTATGGAAAAGACAAAGGAAAAAAAACTTGCTTAGCCAAGCTCAACAAAGCCAACAATACCAACAACAAGCACAAGCACATATGCCACCACACAAAAGGCAAAGGAGAAAGCCAAAGAAAAGGCCAAGGCTACAGAATAAAGATACCAAGTACAAAAGAAACTGTTGGTGTTTAGAACTACTGAAAAACAAAATGCTCAACACCAAAATGATAATACTCACACAATCTAAAGATTAGCCACCTCCTATTAACAAGTCTATGTGCAAACCATTTGGACCAACTTCAACAAAAACAAAAATGTTTTCCTACTCTTTAGGCTCTACAAAACCAAGGTGAGTTTACCTGTGGGATGCCTGAGATAACCAATGATATATGAGAATTATATTAGTTTCATTCTGATTCTCATCTTAAATTCCTAACACTTACATAGTTTATCCAATTTTTGATACTTTCAGACTAATATGCATCCCTTATAAGAAGATTTGGTCATAATTATCCTTAAGTTTACAATTATTTCTGGGAATATCAACTACCTAAGATCCAAAAATAAAATATAAATGAGTTTTGACCAACATTATAAATTTAAACAAAATGGAACAATAATGATTTTGAATTTGTGATTAATTTGATATGTACAAGTAGAATGTACCCCAACTCACTCCTGGTTCATGAGACTAGTGTCTTATCCATTGGGAAAAAGACTATCTATTGGCAAGAGATCTAATTCATTTAACATGTAAATGAATTAATCAATTGTAGTCACCTATTTCAATTCTTATGACCTATCTAGTTTATAGACTCATAAATCTCACTCATCTACTAAAGCATTTATATAATTCTTTGAATTAAAAGTAATAATAGTGTTAGCATAAAACCCATCCAGACTGCATTCAATCAATTGAACCTTATTCAAATGACATAAAAGTAAAAAACTCATAAAATGGAGACAAAAATTGATGACAAAAATCTAGTGTAAATACCTCTTTGTATTATCCTTTTAGATGACTAATATAATGACCAATAGAAATTCAATCAGAAGCCTTGAATATCTTGTTGATGCTATCATTTGTATGTATTATCAAAGAGTACAAGTTTGATAGTAAACTCAACACATCAACCTGCAACTTGATTTATTGTACCTTTTTTGAATAAAAACAAAAATTATACAACTTTTGAACCCTCACAATGCCTTGAAAACTTATTTATATAAGCATGAGTTGCAACAAGAAAAGGGCAATTGTGATTGATAGGTGTCCAAAAGACAAAACTTAGTGTAACAAAAAGCTTACACATCAATATATTCTTTGGTAGGTCCCATTTATTTTACATCACAACAAGTTACTAGCTCTTTTGATTTGCCACCACTATTTAGACTCTTCTAAATATGTAGCTACCAAGCTGGCCAATGATGAATTGTGTTGTAATGTTTGCAAATCAATTTCTACTCAAGGGTTTTCACTATTTTCATTTTGAATTGACAAAACCACTTTTACTGTTAATTGGTCTTCTGTCATGTCCACATCTTGGGCCTTTGATCTTGTAGTTGGAACCAATTGGTGACCTTCATCTTCCTCATCTCTTTGGTTCTAGTGCTATTGTGTCAATAATCTACACCTCATCCTCATGTACCTCATCATTATCTATTTCAACCTCTTCAAACTACTCACTAGAAGCAATATTTATCATCCATGTGTCAAATTGTACATCATCTGGCCAATTGAATTGCAAAATATCATTTTGCTTCTTAAGTGTATACTCAGCCTCATTACCAATACTAACAAATTATTGTTTCAAAGAATGAAAAAGTAACTGGTCTTTCACCAATTCCTTTTTCATGGTGGCCCACCAAGCATGCCCCTTTTAATTTATAACCTTATTCATCCTCAGATAGAATAGGTCATCCAATTCCTTAGTGCATTCATCCTTATTCTTCAATTTATTCTTTCTATCCAAGGCATGAGGAAACAAATCAAATTTTTGATTCTTGTATTTGCTTAGATAAGAAACAATTTTTAGTTGCAATGCAACCCTTCTGTTATCAAAATCTAACAAATCATTAGCAATATCATATGTTTTTTCTATATGACCATGGGAAGACTTTATAATAGAGTAACATAAAAAGGTATTTTCTTTCTTCCTTTTTCCCCACTTATGAACAATAGGCTTTAGAGCCTTTTCATGGGTTTTCAATTCTTCCCATACACTTATTACCTTTGTCAACTAATCATAAAACAAGGGGCCATTCAATTTTACCAACCAGGTACATTAGAGACTTTCTAAGCTTATCCTCATATTGTACATTTAGCTCTACATGTAATTCCCACAACTTGCTCTTTTCTTCTTCAAAATCCTTAGCAGTGTAGTATTGTTGCTCTTGTGGTGTATCTGGCAATTCTATAAGTGAAGTGGATTTAAAAGGCTCCATTGGAGTGCAAGGATATTTTATTCTTGGCCTGGTAGACCTTCCCATTATCTTATTCTCTAACTCAATCCTCTTCTAAACCTCTTTATTGCAAGCTTCCAAAATTATTTCATAGTAACTTTATAAATCGAACATGGCCCCTTGTTCCCTTTTAGCAGTGGCCAAAACAAATTGAGATTAATCTACATTCTAGTGTGCAACCTGCACATCAAAAGTATTAGTTTCTCTTCTTACAACAATACTTCCCATCAAACCATAATACTTTGGTTGTGGTGAGGTGGCTCTTGATCCTCTCCTCAATGAACAAATGACCAAGGTAGCTTGATCTTCACTGAAAGAAGTGCCTTGGAAGTCTTTCTTATTTTGGTCTTTTAAATCAAGTTTGTTTGAAACAGAATTAAACACTAGAGCATCAACAATGTCCCAATTGGGTAACAACAGAATGTTTGATGCTCTGACCATTTTCCTTCCTTCCACAGTGCTTATACTCTGAAACTCCCTCATCATCTCCTCTTTTACCTAATTTTACAAGGCACTTTCATCCATTTCTGGGTGCTCTATTCTTAGCTTGTTGAACCTTTCCTCAAATCTGCCCATATTGGCCCACCATGCAAATTGGAGAAAAGCCCTAGATTTAATAAAATTATCATCAGACAAAAATTGATGACTAGCATGTTCTAATACAAGGTCCAATTCCTTGCCTCTATAGTCTACAACTGTGAAATCAAAACTTGGCACAGGAGGCTCTTGAGGGTTTCCCTCATCTAGTTTTGCCTGGGTGATAACTACACCTCCTTGTAATCCTATTTGTTTAATCTATTCTCCAATGAGCCATTCTTCTCCAATCTACAAAGGGGATTGAGTAGGTGAATATTCCTCAACTTAAGGACTCTTTTTCTTTATTATCTTCTGCCTCTTGGGAGAAGTTTCATTAGGTCTCTCCTTTGGGACTACATTGGTGGAACACATTATTTGCTTGCCTTTGTCCATAGTAGCCCTTTTATTTTTAATGTTGGTATACACTAGTCTTGTTTGGACAATTAATTTACCTATTCCTATATTAAGAGTGAAAGCCAACCTCCTCATGACCTCTCTAGCCCTATCTGGACAAGACTCCATAACGAATTGTTTCTTCGCATTCATGGCTTCCATTATCTCAGGGAAAGAATTGACAAGCTTATTTATTTTATCAACCTTTGTATTAGCATTATCTAGAGGACTATATTTCTGATCAAAATAATGAATGAATTCCAAAACCCTAGAGTAAACTCTCCATTTTTTTCTTTTTGGTTTCATGTTCCTGCAATGAGAACTCATTTCTTATTATGTCCTCTGTGTAATATGAATCATGTTTTACCTTTCCAAATTTAATCCTAAGCCTTCAAGTTAGATTATAAAACCCCTCAATATTACAAAAATAGGGATGGGAAACAATCATATTTTACTGATCCAAAATTTTATGTAAAAAGAGCCAACTCCCTTTAGTAATTACAAATTGATGGGTCATAGTACAAGTAGGAAAAATTGACCCCAGTTTCCTTTTCAACAATTACATCTCTTCCAATCCCCCTAACTACCACAAAACTTCAACCATTCCTACCTTTAAAGGTACTTGGCAGGGCAACACATGAGGGCTTCCTTTAAAACCATAAATTCTAAAAACAATAGAAACATAGTATGGGATGATATCTCCCCAATTATGTAAGACTTTCAAACCATTGGGATTTTCCATAGGCCTAACAAAATTCATTAGAGCCTTAGGGATTCTAGAATTTCCATTCAATATGAGGCATCTCAACTTGGAAGCAAAATACCTATCAAACCTAACAAAGCTAGGCCTGTCTACACCCCAGGTCATATCTGCACTCCATAGCTAGAATCATAGTACTTACCCATCCTCCTCTCCGTTCAATTCCATTTCTTTACCAAAATATGTCACTCCCTTAAATAAGAACATATGCATCAATAGAGAATAATGGCCAAAAGTTTTTTCCACTTTTCATTTTGTAATTCCAACCAAACTAGTATGAATTTCTTCAGCCAAATAAGCAACAAAATAAAAAATAACATCTACACCAAAGGAAGCAATCTAAACCATTATATACAGAAGGTTGATGGGCATGAAATTTTGTTCATCCTCGCCAAAAATATGACATACTTTCCTATATATTTCTATAGCCTGGGAAGTGAAGATATCCTTTTTAAAGGGTTCCCTAGAGGCTACAGTGATTACTAGGAAAGTTCCAATTGTGCCAATATGTGCCCTTAGTGCACCTGCCCTAATCACATCCTTCTTTTCCTTGTATTCATTTTCTAATTCTTGTAGATTCATTGGGACATGATAATCTGTCAATGGCTCTAGGTGAAAAACCTCTCTAATTTCCTCAGGACTGATTGAGACTAGAGGCACACCATCGGTTCTTCTCACCACCCTAACAACTTGGTCATAATTTTTTGCAATGGCTTCAACCAAATCATAATCCATAAAAACACTTGGAACTACTAGTTTTCCCAAATCAAAAATCTCAACATTAGCATGCGGCGCAAAGAAATTCCTCTATGAAAACCACTTTTTAAACAAAACAAGACTAGTCTGCGAAGTTGTTGCATCCCTAATGTACTTCCCTTTGTCATATAGGCCATCTATAATCTTTAGCCAAGGGTTTAAGGAAGTTAATTTCTTAACCTACACTATCTTAGTGGTGGACTTTGGGAGTAATTATAACAAATCGTCATGAACATTTCTATCCATTTAATTCACTTTCCTAGAAAATGCTTTCTTAGGAGGCATTTTGACTATTAGGAATTGAAATGCTATAGGGGTTATAGTATAAGTACTTGATTTTCTACTCGTTCCTCTCTATAATTCTATAATATCTTCGCAAACAATAGGAAACTGCTGCACACTCTTTGTTAAGCTCAACACAATATTCTCAGTAATGGATTTGCTTAGAAAAATATGAAATCTTTGTTCGCATGAGATGGAATTGATGAAATCTCCTATATTATACTCTATTTTTCTCACACATGAAGCTTTCATTCCTCATAAATGCATAAAGTAGAAAAATAGAGTGGCATCACCTTTCCTTTTAAATTTGCATCATTGATCTTTGAAAAATCCTACGATCCAGGGATGCCAACAGGAGTGACTCATGTTCTACTTGACATGTTAGCAGTCAATCCAATGATATTTCACCATGTGTACCTTTCCCTCATTGTTGGTGCTTCAAACTAGACCCACTAACTTTTGAGGACACATGTCATTGGGTTTCTACCTCGCTATACATAAAGAGTGAGCACATTGCCATAGTGAGGAAGAGACAACCCTTGATCTATTCTTAATATGATGGTAGAACTTTTACTACATTCTCATTACTATAGTGGTGGAACCCTCTTGTATTTTCCTTGTTTTTTATGTCACTATGCATAAAAAGTGAGTAACTTTCAATAGTGACAAAGTGATGATTGTTGATTCCCCTTTGACTAAGTGGAGGAAATTCAATGCATCATATAATATGAACATGGTGGGCCCCATCTTTATCTACTTTAATCGCTATGTCATTATACATAACCCTCGAGCAACTCACCATAGCGAGGTAGCTATTATCGTTGATCTCATGATCATCGAATGATCACAATTCTTTACCTAATGTATGACATATATATATATATATATATATAATTTTAATCCTTAGTGACATCACATCTTCTTGATTTAACTATGTTTCTTATTTTTAGGTCGGTAGCTACATCACTATTAGTGAAGCGTGAAGCTTTTCTAGTCATGACGTAGCAACCTCCACTAAATAGGATGCCACTATGTCGTGGGATCTGCACAACTCATTTTTTAATAGAGCATTCAATGGGTCCCACCTTTAGAAATGATACCGCCTTATTATTTTCCTAATGAGTCACTATGTCTTTATCAGCAAAAGGCTTAACATTCCCAGTCACAACATAGCAACCTTTGACGAACTATAAAAACCTGGTGATAGAGAAAGCTAACTGCCAACCACATTACATTAATGAGTACCTTTTTTAGATCAATCAATATGCATGGTTAGGACTTTCACATGGGAACTCTACCATTATCTATCAATATCAAAAAGAACCACATTCCTTCACTTTCTGATTAGTCTCTACATCGCTACTAGCATGGTGCATAAACTTTCTAGTCACGACATAGCGATTAGCCAAAAAGTCTAAGCTTTGACGTCATCTATTGCAACTTGCTCCACTTGTGTCCTTTTTCATAGTGACAACTACAAAAAAAATCACATGACTAAATCTTTTTCAAAACAATGTAACATTCTGGTGCTAATTTTCTTTTTACGACACCGCACTTCAAATTCCCAATAGTTGCTATGTCACGATGGTAAACAACCTTGTATTTTTTTATAATGACAATGTGACAACCATGGATCTAACCATGATCAAATGGTGAGAAAGACTTTTCAAAAAGGTACTCGGGACGACTTTAAAATCAAGTGGGAAAAGACTATTTGAACCTTTTAAAAGATTTTGTGCCAGGATAAAAATAAAAGAAAATGACCTAGGGTTTAACAAAAGTTTTTCAAAGAGTAGTGAAAATTATAGAACCAAAAAGTAGAAACCCTAGCCTCATTAAATGACTCTTATACATTAGATTAGGCAAATTATCATGCAAAAAATCAATCCAACAGTGGCTTGTCTAGGGATGATAGACTACCTAAGTCTATGCAAGAATCTATGGTAGCGTAGACCAACACTTGACAACCCTAAGACAACTTCTTCAGAGAGCACAAAGCAAAACAAAAAAAACAAGGAACTAGACTAAACAGAGCTATTTATAGGGATTTACAAAATATACATAATGTATAAGAAAACAAGGAACCCTAAAACTATTGTTCATGGAAAATAGATATTTTAGGAAAATTACCTCTTTAAGAATCGTCCATGAACTAAAAATTCAAGAATATCTCCAGTTAAGTCCTTCAGAAAACATGAATCTTCTCCATTTTTGTCATAGATGTTATATGGGCCAATCTATATTGGGTCAAATTTACCATGCTTTCCTTTATCATCCATTCTAGCATTCCACATTAATACCATATCACCTATGTTAGATTTCCTCTCAATAGCCCTTTTGTCATATAAGTGCTTCATCTATGATTGTAACTTGGCATTCTAAGCAGAAGACTCTCTCCTTGTTTCTTCTAATTGCAAGATATCATCCATTCTGAGTTGCATCTCATCAATGATATCATCTTCATAAAGTTGAACAAATTTATACATTTCCTTTAGATTATTCTGTGGAAGTCTAGCTTGTATGCCATAAACTAAATCAAATGGGGTGCATCCAATAGCCTTTTACATAGTAACCCTATCAACTCATAGAGCTAATGGTATTTTTGAGTCCCAAGCCTTCTTATTCTCTCCCAAGATCCTTTTGATAATTTTTAGAATACTTTTGTTGCTTGTTTCTTCTTAACCATTCCCCTAAGGATGATAAGGTGAGGATGTGTATTCTTTAATGTCATATTTTTTACAAAAACATTTATATTCCTCAGATCTGAAACAATAGCATTATTATTTACAATCTTCTATGGGCATCCAAACCTAGTCACAATATTATTTAGGATGAAATTAATAAGTACTTTACTTATTGCTCTCTTAGTAGGGATTGTTTCGACCCATTTTGTGAAGTAATCAGTACCCACCAAGATCCAAGAATGTCCACCAATGGATTTGTTTAAGATCTCACCTATGAAATCAATTCCCCATTGTTGAAATGGTGCCTACACTTCAACATGTCTTAATGGTAAATTCCTAGAAAATTTTAACTTTCCACTAAACCTTTGACAAGTATCACATGTTTTAGCAATCTCATGAGAATCTTTGAAAAGTGTTGGCCACCAAAAGCTAGCCCTAAGAACTTGATGAGTTGTCATTTTAGCCATATAATGACCACCACATACACCTTCATGCATATCTCTTAAAATAAATTTAGATTCAATTTCATGTACACATTTTAAATGGACCCTTTCAATATTTCTCCACTACAGTTGCCCTTACACTATGATATACCTAATGGCTTGCAACTTCAGAGACCTTTTCTAGTTGTCTGTTAATCCTTCTTGAGATTTCATATTTTACAAATAATAGATAACACCTCTATACCATTTAGAGGTATCCATATCACATGGATTGTCCCTACAACTATCATCAAATTGATTGATTTGGTTTGCCTCTAAATTGGTTGTTGTCATCAATTTGGCCAATCCTTGACCCCTAAAAAGCTTGGTGATCTAAATATCGATGTTAAATTCTTGTATTTTGTTAGTCCATCTACATCTTCTACCAGATACCTCTTGTTGTGAAAAAATATCTTTTACAATAGTAGTAGGAACAAATGTAATAATAGTAACTCCCATTAAGTAACATGTAAAAGCCTTAACTCCTTTCACCAGTGCATATGCCTATTTTTCATTTATATCATACTTGAGTTCTGTTGCTTACAAGGACTTGCTAAAAAATGCAATGGGCTGCTCATAACCTTCCTCATTTTTTTGTAACAATACTATAGCAACAATGTGAAATGAAGCAAAGGAAAATACATGCATTAGTTTATCATAATTTGGAGCTCTAAGAAGAGGGGCATCTTTAATAGTAAGTTTGATCTTTTTGAATGCAATGCTAGGTTCACCATCCCATTTTATCTCAAATCCTTTCTTTAGCATCCTTGATATAGGCCTACTAATCTCTGCAAAATTAGTCACAAATCTTCTAGGAAAGTTGATCTATCTAAAGAATGACTAAATACATTTAACACTTTTGGATTTTTGAATCTTGTCTATTGCTTCTACCCTTTTAGGGTCAATCCTCACTCCATGCTTACCAACTAGGTGTCCTACCAACTTTCCTTCAGTAACACCAAAATTACATTTCCTTCGATTCAAAGAGATACCATACTTAAGGGCTCTGATAAATACTTTTTCAAGATGTATGCAATGATCATTCTCATCCTTGGAATAAGTAGTGAGGTCATCTTGATACACAACTAGAAACTTATAAACACTATCAATAAAAGCCACATCTATAGCCCTATGAAAAGTAGCCCCATCATTAGTAAGCCCCAAAAAAATCCTAACATAAACATAAGTACCCCATGGAGTAGTAAAAGTAGTCTTGAATTGTTCTGATTCTTTAACAACCACTTGATTATAGCTTAAAAATCCATCCATCATAGACGTAAGTTTAGAACTAGTGACCCTTTGCAACATGGCTTTCATATTTTGCAATTCATAATTATCCTTTAATGAAGATATATTAAGATTCCTAAAGTCAACACATAACCTTATGTCTTCATTTTTCTTCCTAATAGGGACTAAAATTGGACATCCAAGAGGAATGCTTGATATACTTTATGATCCAAGCATCTCTTAACTTGACCATTTCCTCTTGCATTTTGGGAGCCAAGGTAGGATTTATTGGCCTCTATTTTTTGATAAAAGGCTTAGCATCTGGTTTCAAATGGATTTCATGCTGAAATAGATCTTCTCTATAAGCCTTTAAGTCAACATATGACTATGCAAACACATGTCTATATTTCCTTAGTAGGTCTATAAAATATCTCCTAATTTTAGGAGGCAATTTCTTACCAATATATACCTTTTTAGGTGTTTCCTCCATTCCTAAGTTTACCTTCTCTAGATCTTTGGCATTATATTCACTAGTATTCATTTGTGACCTGTCTTGGTTGTCAAAAACAATTTCTAAGACAACTAGACCCTTTGGGATTTTATTTTTCTTTAATTGCACAACTTCCTAACCAAGAACAATATCCTTTCCTTTTATATTTTCTACATAAGCTAAACATTCAATTTCTTTTCCTGAAAAAATATTCTCATAGTTCAAAAATCTCAGAATATCCTTATCTTCAAACACTTTCTAATTCTGGATATTAGTAGGGACAGAGGGCCTAGTTTGAGTCTCAACTTTGGATATAATAGAAAATGTAGCATCATCAAATTTTATTGCTATATTTGCTAACAAATTTTTGATTTTGTTGTTAGTCCTATCTTTCCAAATTATCCCAAATGCATCAAAAAATTCAATCATATCCCATACAAAATTTTCATATTGCTTTAATCTTTTTTTATTTGACACATAGGCATTTCTTACTTGGGATACAACCAATTCAGAATATCCTATAACATGTAAACATTTTATCCCATGCTTATGAGCTATTCTAAGGCCTAATAGTAAAGCCTCATATTCTACTATATTGTTGGTACAAGGGAAACTTAAAGTAAAGAAGAATTTGTATGTTACCCCTGCTAGAGATATCAACAAAATATCTAAACCTCCTCCATCTTTGTAGCAAATACCATCAAAGAACATGGTCCATAAATCTCCTTTATCTATTTTTGTATCAACTTCTATTTCCATCTGAGATTTATTCTTACCCTTCTTCAAAGTCAAAACCTTAGCTCAAAATGCATTGACATCTATATCCTCAAAGTTTGTCATATCATCCTCAATCTCTTCTTCTATCATATATATGCTCTTTGGTTCTCTATTTATTTTTACCAAATTCCCCTCAATGTTAAGAGTAGAAAATGATAAATCACATTGCAAACTTGCCCCCATGGTAGCACTCCACTTTCTAGGTAATAACATACCATACTGAGGTGGAATATCAACAACCAACACACTCATAGTAAGTTCTTTGTCCAGGTAGGCTATCAGTCTATAGGGGAATGCATTAATAGTACCTATGACTATCACTTCTCTTTTATCCATGGAACAACATCTTCCCTGACTTGTATCAACTTTCAAACCTAGTTCCTTCATTATTTCAAAAGGCATAATAGTATTGGAAGCACTAGAATAAATCATGCAATTTTTTAATGTTTTACCATTTACTATGATACTCAAGAAAAATGGCTCAGTACTTCTCAAACATTCATTAACAGAACTATCCAAAAACATCTAAGGAATTTGAGACACAACTACTTCAGCTTCTTTGTCTTTTATCTTTTCTTTTCTTCCCTATGTGGGATCATGAATTTAATTACAATCTTGTTTTGTCCTTACATCAGTATTTCCCTACCATTCTATGACTTTATTTTGGTGTTCAGGGATCCTTAATAATTTAGACAAAGGAACTTTAATAGTGAGCTGTGATAGAATAGTAAGCATATCTATAGAATAATCTGAGCAATTATCAATAGTCATATCCTTCTTCTCATGATGTTTACCAAAAGTACCTTGATAATTCATGTCATTTATAGCGATCACTTCTGATACCTTCTCACCTAATTTCTTGGGAAAATTATTTGAGAATGCCAACTCCTTAGGATTTGCTCCTTTCTTTGGTTCCCATTTTTTACTATAAATTTTGACCTTTACAGTAGAGATTTCTTTAGGCTTTACAACTTCCTTTTTCTTAGGGTCAGCTTTCTTGATAAATATACTAGCCACCTTACCATCATTGGCATTCTAGTCCATATGTTTGGTTTGTACTTGAGCTATCATGCTAGAATTAATCTGATCAACTTCTTCTCTAGAAGGCTTCCTTAGTATCACCTCCTCTTTAGTAGATACCATGTTACATACATTGTCCTCGTCATCACTCTCCTCATCAGAAAATACCTATTGTTGCATATGATTTTGAAACTATCTTTGCTCCACTACATCTCTATCATGATCATCACTATCATAATGGCCATAATGTGACTCAAACATATTACATCCTACATCATCACTATTCTCTTCGTGTTCCTAATTTTCTTCTACCTTAGTTTGATTTCTAGAAAATGACAAAGCTACTGCACAATATTTAGGAGCATGAGGTAATTGACAAAGAAAACACCATGTGAGTTCAGTAGTGAGTTTAGGGTCATCTACCACATTTATGGAACTTTTGGATAAAAGATCAAGGGTAACCTTGTTACTGGTGTTCTTAGGAGGAGGAATGTTGGGCTAACCATCCTTCCAAGTAGTGTTATAAGGGAAATTTTGCAATCTATTCTATCTACCAAAGTTGGACTAATAAGGAAGCTTATTTTCAATGGGATTCCTATCATTTTTTCCTTGAGGAAGATTCAAACCTTTTATAGCATTTAAAACTTAACTCATCTCACTAAGCTCATGCTTTTTTCCTTCTATAGATTTGTTCTCTTCTTTTCTATTTCCCTTACCCCCAAATAACCTAGGATCATCTCTTTTTCTCTCCAATCTCCCTGAAATCCTCAAATTATTTTCTATATTGATAGCAATTTTGAAAGCATCTCTTAAAGTCCTAGGCTCCTTATCCCTAAGATGATATTCCATTTTACCATCAAAGGAATTCAAATAAGTAATCATACATACCTTTTCATCAACTCACATGGCTTGCATTAGCTTATACATCCTCTTTTGGAACCTAGTTTTGAAGTCAGTGACAGATTCATTATGCAACTTCTTAATATTATTGAACTCACTTAGAATATAACTTGGGTTTTGTTTATCACCATATTGTTTCTTAAAAAAATATTCAATGTCTTTCCAATCTACAATGGATGACTTAGGGAGCCTCTTGAACCATTCTCTAGCATCTTTAGTTAATGACTGAACAAATAACTTCATGATAACATCTTCAACCTCAACCTCATAATCACTAATCATGTTAAGAAAATTCCTCAAGTGATTCTCACAAGTGATAGCATTATTTCCAGCAAACTTGGGCAATCTTTTCCTGATTTCCTATGGGATAGGGTTAGGGAAACTAGGAATACCTTCAAAGCATATCTTCCTATAGCCTTCTAACTAAATAGGTCTCCTTTCTAAATCAACCTTAGAAGCATTAACAACATTTCTTTCATTGTTGTTAAAAGCATTACTAGTACTAGCATCTGTAGTAGATTTATTAAGATCCATTTTCTATGATGCAGAAGAAAAGAAAGAAGTAGAAAATTTAACAACATTCTGATTTGCAATATTTATTCTATCATTATCTTTAGGAGCAAATACAGATTACTTCTTAGCATTTTCTAAAAATTTAATCTTGTTATTCATCTTAGCTATGGTTGTCTCATTCTATATAATTTCCAATTTCTTAGCCAAAGCATCCTTCTCTTTCCTCCTTTTTTCTAACTCAGCATTAGAAGGTGACAAAGAATTATGTATCTGGATGGACTTTGTTGGTTCATTTATGCTAATACCAACATCCTTTCATTTTGCCTTATCTTGGACACCAACAACATGTTCTACATCTCGTTTAACCTCTAGAGTCATATAGTTCCTGATTTGTTGTATCATAGGGCCCTATTGGTTTAGATCTTTATCTTTTAGCACCTTTTATTCTTGTCTTTTAAGATTTTCAACTTGACCCACAATTTCAAACTGCCAAGCATTGGCTACTATATCATTCTTCTGTTTCAAAGAAGCAATTCTCCTAAGTAATCTTGCTTTTTCTCATAAGATTTCATGATCTTTTCCTCCCTTTCCTTTTCAAATTTCCTATCAATAGCCTCTTGCTCAATGAGCTACATTCTCAACATTTCATTCTCATCAGGGTCAAGAATAGTAAACTTAGAACCAGAGGTCTTCTCATCATTGAAACATTTAGGCTCTAAATGTTTTGGTCTTTCCCTTTCGAGAGAGTAATCTAACATGAAAGGGTTTGTGCTACATTGGAAAAGATTTTTACTAGTCCTATACTCTAGACTAAGTGCATGTGGTTGCACATCTTTTTCTTGACATATCATTTTAGGAGCATTATAGAGATCATCATTAGATAAACCAAGATAAGGTCTAGGGCCCTTGTAGAAAGGTTCCTTTTCAATGGCATAAAGGTAGGTGTTAGCTTCCCTTTCCATTTTCTCCTCAGAATAATTTCCCTTTTGCATCTAGGCTCCTTTCATAGCATAGTTTTTATTTCCTCTAGGAGGAAGATCATTCTGCAACTTAATCACTAGTTTTTCCCTAACATTTGCCCACATGTTTTTCACACTTCCCATGATTTAAAATGTCCTTAAACTTGACACTGGTTAAAAAATTTCTGTGTCACCACCCACCTAGGGGAAAATTAATGCAATAATCTTGTTGACAAAATAAAATATTATGGGATTTCCAAGATGGAAGCTAACACATAGAATGCAACTAGTCAAAATTTGTTTTGGGACTGCAAGTATTTCTTAATGGATAAGACACCTTTGCAAGGACCGTACATGTCAGTGTACACCTATAGTTTGGGGGTTTTTTCTTCTTCCTTTTAAATTCTCAAAGTTTGTCACTAGAAACATCCACTAAAACTACAAGTAACTCCTAAATGATCTAACAATAGTAATACTGATACTTGTCCCCAATAGAGTCACCATTTTGTTGGTCTTTAAAACTATTGAACAACAAAATGCTCAACACCAAAATGATAATACTCACACAATCTAAGAATTAGTCACTTCCTATTAACAACTTTATATTCAAACCATTTGGACCAACTTCAACAAAACCAAATATGGTTTCCTACTCTTTAGGCTCTACAAAACCAAGGTGGGTTTACCTAGGGGATGCCTTAGATACCCAATAGTATATAAGAATTACGTTAGTTTCATTCTGATTCTCATCTTAAATTCCTAACACTTACATAGGTTATCCAATTTTTGATACTTTTATACTAATATGCATCCCTTATAAGAAAATTTGGTCATAATTCTCCTCAAGTTTACAATTATTTCTAGGAATCACAACTACCTAAGATCTAGAAATAAAATATAAATGAGTGTAGAACAACATTATAACTTTAAAGAAAATGGAATAAGAACTATTTTGAATTTTTGATTAATTTGATATGCAAAAGTAGAATTTACCCCAATTCACTCCTGACTCATGAGACTAGTGTCTTATCCATTGGGTAAAACACTATCTATTGGCAAGAGATCTAATTCAATTAACATGTAAATGAATCCATCAATTGTAGTCACTTATTTCCATTCTTATGACCTATCTAGTTTATAAACTCATAAACCTCACTGATCTACTAAAGCATTTATATAATTCTTTGAATTAAAAGAAACAATAGTATCAACATAAAACCCATCCAGATTGTGTTTAATCAATTGAACCTTATTCAAATGACACCAAAGTAAAAAAACTCATAAAATGGAGACAAAAATTGATGACACAAATCTAATGCAAATACCCCTTTGTATTATCCTTTTAGATGACTAATACAATGACCAATAAAAATTCAATTAGAAGCCTTGAATATCTTGTTGATGCTATCATTTGTATGTATTATCAAAGAGTACAAGTTTGACAATAAACTCAACACATCTACCTACAACTGGACTGACTCTAACTTTCTTGAACAAAAACAAAAATTATACAACTTTTGAACCCTCAAAATGCCTTGAAAACTCATTTATATAAGCGTGAGTTGCAACAAGAAAATGGAAATTGTGATTGATAGGTGTCCAAAAGACAAAACTTAGTGTAACAAAAAGCTAACACATCAATATATTCTTTGGCAGGTCCCATTTTTGTTACATCATTACAAGTTACTGGCTCTTTTGATTTGCCATCACTATTCTGACTCTTCTGAATCTATAGCTACCAAGCTAACCAATGATGAGTCCTATTGTAATATTTAAAAATCAACTTCTACTCGTGCCTTTTCACTATTTTCATCTTGAATTGACAAAGAAACTTTTACCCTTAATTGGTCTTCTGTCATGTCCACATCCCGGGCCTCTGAGCCTGAAGTTGGAACCAATTGGTCACCTTCATCTTCCTCATATTTTGGATCTGGTGTTGTTGTGTCAATAATTTACACCTCATCCTCCTATACCTAATCATTATCTATTTCAACCTCTTCAAACTACTCACTAGAAGAAATATCTGTCATCTATGTGTCAAATTATGCATCATTTGGCCAATTGAATTACAAAATATCATTTTTCTTCTTAAGTATATGCTCAACCTCATTATAAATGCTAACAAATTCTTGTTTCAAAGAATCAAAAAATAACTAGACTTTCACCAATTCCTCTATTGTGGTGTCCCACCAAGCATGCCCTTTTTCATTTATAACCTTATTCATGGCCAGACAGAACAGGTCATCCAATTCCTTAGCCAATTTATCCTTATTCTTCGATTTATTCTTTCTATCCAAGGCATGAGGAAACAAATCAATTTTTTTATTCTTGTATTTTCTTAGATAAGAAACAATTTTTAGTTGCAATGCAACCCTTTTGTTATAAAATTTGACAAATCATTAGCAATATCATATGTTTTTTCTATATGATCATGGGAAGACTTTATAACAGAGTAACATAAAAAGGTAATTTCTTTCTTCTTTTTTCCCCACTCATTAACAATAGGCTTCAGAGCCTCATCATGGGTTTTCAATTCTTCTTATATACTTATTATCTTTGACAATTAATCATAAAATAGGGGCCATTCAATTTTACCTACCAGGTATGTTAGAGCCTTTCTAAGCTTATCCTCATATTGTACATTTAGCTCTACATGTAATGTCCACAACTTGTTCTTTTCTTCTTCAAAATCCTCAGTAGTGTAGTGCTGTGGCATTTATGGTGTATCTGGTTATTCTATAAGTGGAGTGGATTTAAAAAGCTCCACTGGAGGGCAAGGGTATTTTGTTCTTGGCCTAGTAGACCTTCCCATTATCTTATTCTCTAACTCAATCCTCTTTTGAACCTCTTTATTGTAAGCTTCCAAAATTGTTTCATCCTTACTTTGCAATTCCAACATGGCCCTTTCTTCCTTTTTAGTAGTGGCCAAAACAAATTGAGATGAATCTACATTCTAATGTGCAGCCTGCACATGAGAAGTATTAGCCACTCTTCTTACAACAGTCCTTCCCATCAAACCAGAATCATTTTGTTGTGATGAGGTGGCTCTTGATCCTCTCCTCAATGACCAGATGACCAAGGCAGCTTGGTCTTTAGTAAAGGTAGTGCCCTAGAAGTCTTTCTTTTTTTGGTCTTATAAATCAAGTTTTTTTGAAATAGAATTAAACACTAGATTTAATAAAACTATCATCAGACAAAAATTGATGACTAGCCTATTCTAATATAGGGTCCAATTCCCTGCCTCTATAGTCTACAACTTTCAAATCCAAACTTGGCACAAGAGGCTCTTGAGGGTTTCCCTCATCTATTTTTTCCTAGGTCATAAATACACCTCCTTGTAATCTTTTTGTTCAATCTATCTCCAGTGAGCTATGCTTCTCCAATCCGCAAAGGGGATTGAGTAGATGAATATTCCTCAACTTGAGAACTCTTTTCCTTTATTATCTTTTGCCTCTTAGGAGAAGGCTCACGAGGTCTCTCCTCTAGGATTGCACTGGTGGATCCCATTATTTGCTCACCTTTGTCCACAGTAGCCCTTTTATTCTAAATGATGGTATACCCTAGCCTTCTTTGGAAAATTAATTGACCTGTTCCTTTATTAAGAGTGAAAGCCAACCTCCTCATGACCTCTCTGGCCTTATTTGGATAAGAATCCATACAGAATTATTTCTTCTCATTCATGGCTTCCATTATCTTAGGGAAAGTATTAATAAGCTTATTTATTTTATTAGCCTCTGTATTAGCATTATCTAGAGGACTATATTTTTGATCAAAATAATGAATGAATTCCAAAACCTTGGAGTAAACTCTCCATTTTTCCTTTTTGGTTTCATGTTCTTGCAATGAGAATTCATTTCTTATGATGCCCTCTAGGTAATATGAATCATGTTTTTCCTTTCACAATTTACTCCTAAGCCTTAAAGTTAGATTATAAAACCCCTAAGTATCACAAAAATGGGGATGAGAAACAACCATTTTGTACTGATCCAAAATTTTATGTTAAAAGAACCAACCCCCTTTAGTAATTACAAACTGATGAGCCATAGTACAAGTAGGGAAAATTGAGCCGAGTTGCATTTTCAATAGATACATGTATTCCAATCCTCCTAACTACCACAAAACTTCAGCCATTCCTACCTTTAAAGGTACTTGATAGGGCAACACATGAGGGCTTCCTTTAAAACCATAAATTTTTAAAATAGTGGAAACATAGTATGGGATGATATCTCCCCAATTATTTGAAACTTTCAAACCACGGGGATTGTCCATAGGCTGAATGAAATTTATTAGTGCCTTAGGGATTCTAGGATTATCACTCAATATGAGGCATCTCAACTTGGAAGAAAAATACTTATCAAACCTGACAAAGCTATGCTTCTCTACATCCTAGGTCATATCTTCACTCCACAACTAGATTCTTAGTGCTTCCCCATCCTCCCCTTCTATTCAATTCATTTCTTTACCAAAATATGTCACTCCCTTAAATAAGAACATATGCATCAATAGAGAATAATGGCCAAAAGTTTTCTTCACTTTTCCTGTTGCAATTCCAACGAAACCAGTATGAATTTCTTTAGCCAAATAAGAAGAAAAATAAAAAATAATTTCTACACCAAAGGAAGCAATCTGAACCATCATATACATAAGGCTGTTGGGCATGAAATTCTATTCGTCCTTGCCAAAAACATGAAATATGATCTTGTATATTTCTATAGCTCGAGAAGTAAAGATATCCTTTTTAAATGGTTCCTACAGTGATTACTAACAAAGTTCAATTTGTGCCAATATGTGCGCTTAGTGCAGCTCCCCTAATCACATCCTTCTTTTCTTTGTATTCATTTTCTAATTCTTGTAGATTAATTGGCACATGATAATTTGTCAAAGGCTCTAGACAAAAAACCTCTCTAATTTCCTTGGGATTAATTAAGACCAAAGGCACACCATTAGTTCTTCTCACCACCCTAATAGCTTGGTCATAATTTTTTTGCAATGGCTTCAACCAAATCATAATCCATGAAAACAGTTGGAACTACTAGTTTTCACAAATCAAAATTCTAGACATTAGCATGTAGGGAAAAAAAATTCCTTTCTGAAAACCACTTTTAGAGAAAAACAAGACCATTCTGTGAAGTTGTTGCATCCCTAACCCAGTTCCCTTTGTCATATAGGCCATTTGCAATCTTTAGCCTAGGCTTTAAGGAAGTTAATTTCTTAACTTGCACTATCTTACTGGTGGACTCTGGGAGTAACTCTAGCAAATTATCATGAACATTTCTATCCATATAATTCACTTGCCCAAAAAATACTTTCTTAGGAGGCATCTTGATTGTAATTCATAGGAACTGAAATGCTACAAGGGTTATAGTATAAGTACTTACTTTATTTTCTTCTTGTTCCTCTCTATAATTCTACAATATGTTCATAGACAATAGGAAACTATTGCACACTCTTTGTTAAGATCAACACAATATTCTCAGTAATGGCTTTGCTCAGAAAAACTTGAAATCTTTCTTTGTGTGAGATGGAACTAATGAAATCTCCTATATTATACTCTATTTTTCTCACATGCAAAGCTTTAATTCCTCATAAATGCATAGAGTAGAAAAATAGAGTGGCATCACCTTTCCTTTTAAATTTTCATCGCTGATCTTTGAAAAATCCTATGATCTAGGGATGCCAACAGGAGTGACTCACATTATACTTGACATGTTGGAAGTCAATCCAATGATATTTCACCATGTGTACCTTTACCTCATTGTTGGCGCTTCAAACTAGACCCACTGACTTCTAAGGACACATGTCATTGAGTCGCTACCTTGCTATACATAAAGATTGAGTACATTGCCATGGTGAGGAAGTGACAACCCTTGATCTATCTTAATCTAATGGTAGGCTTTTTATTGCATTCTCATTACCATAATTGTGGGTCCCTCCTATAATTTCCATGTTCACTATGTTGCTACACATAAAAAGTAACTTTCAAAAGTGACAAAGCGATGATCATTGATTCCCCTTTGATCGAGCGAAGGACATTCAATGCATCATATAATATGAACATGGTGGGCCCCATCTTTATCTTCTTTACTCACTATGTCATTATAGATAATCCTTGAACAACTCATCATAGTGAGGTAGTGATTATCATTGATTTCATCATGATTGAAGGATCACAATTACCTAGTTTCTAACTTGGAAATGGATCCACATTTCTTTGTGACGTTGAGCTATCCTAACATGCTAGCATATATATATTATTTTAATCCTTAGTGACATCATATCTTCTTGATTTCACCATGTTTCTTATTTTTAGCTAGGTTGCTACATCGTTATTGATGAAGAGTGAAGCTTTTATGATCACAACATAGCGACCTCTAGTGGATTTAAAGTTTTTAGTGTATAAATGCTTAGTAGGATGCCACCTTGTCATGGGATCTGCATAGCTCATTTTTTGATGGAGCATTCAATGGGTTCCACCTTTAGAAATGATACCACCTTATTATTTTCCTGATGAGTCACTATGTCATTACCAGTGCAAGGCTTAACATTCCTGGTCATGACATATCAACCTCCAATGAACTATAAAAACCCAGTGAAAAAAAAAGATAATTGTCAACCACGATACATTAATGAGTACCTTTGTTAGATCAATCAATATGCACAGTTTGGATTTTCATGTGGTAACTCTTCTATTATCTATCAATATCAGAAATCATCACATTCCTTCACTTTCTAGTTAGTCATTACATCGCTACTGGCATGGTGCATAAACTTTCCAATTGTGACATAGTGATTCACTGAAAAGTCTAAGATCCAACATCATTTGTTGCAACTTGCTCCACTTGTATCCTTTTTTATAGTGATGACTACAAAAAAATCATGTGACCAAATTTTTTTGAAACAATGTACCTTTCTGGTGTCGATTTTCATTTTATGACACTGCACTTCAAATTCTCAGCAGTCATTATGTTACGATGGTAAAAAACCTTGTATTTCATTATAATGACAATGCAACAACTGTGGATCTAACCAAGATCCAACGATGTGAAAGACTCTTCAAAAAGGTACTCAATACGACTTTAAAATCAAGTAGGAAAAGACTATTTGAACCTTTTAAAAGATTTCGTGCCAAGATAA
This sequence comes from Cupressus sempervirens, assembly GCA_028749045.1. NCBI lineage: Eukaryota > Viridiplantae > Streptophyta > Pinopsida > Cupressales > Cupressaceae > Cupressus > Cupressus sempervirens. The sequence goes on along the minus strand of CM053787.1, from coordinate 987,649,003 downwards.
AAATAAAAGAAAAAGACCTAGGGTTTAACACAAGTTTTTCAAAGAGCTGTGAAAATTATAAAACCAAAAACTAGAAACCCTAGCCTGATCAAATGACTCAACCTTGATTTTTTATACCTTAGATTAGGAAAATTATCATGCAAAAAATCAAGCAAATAGAAACAAAGAAGGAAATACATTGCACAACTAGATACTGATGATGAGATAACAAAATCTGAGGATACAAGCCAATTTAAAGTGGTAAGTCATACACCTGAATCTGATCTTGAAAATATATGTGAGAATGTTAGGAATTATGCAGATTTGTTTGGTTTGAAAAATGTTGATTTTGAAAAAATTGAAAGGAAAGAAAATAATTTAGTAGAAGAGTCAATATATGCAATAATGTCCAAATTCAAGAATACTCCACTTGAATTTGACAATACTCTACCAAAAAGTCTATATGACATTGTTGAACAAAAGTGGCATTATTGTTTAAACTTGGAGAAACAAATTAGAGAATCTACATTAGCACAAGTTATGCCAAAATTGAAAAAAGGACAAATCACCAAGGCAAATAAGAAATATGGTGGAATATTTGCACCTAAATATAGAGCCTTCAACATTCTTCAAAAAAAATTTGAAGATGTTGTGAAGAAATCTACCCAAATGTAGAAATTGACTTATGGGTTAACGACTATCAAAGAAGGAGTAGAAGATCCCTTTGAGGGAAGAAATAATGCTAATGAAAATGATGATAAGGAGGATGAAAATGAAAAATAAAATATTGTTGAAAAGGAATCTCAAAAGAAAGATGAAAACATGGCAATAGCTATAGAGCAGCAAGAAGAACAAAGTGTGCAAGAGACACAAATGTTGAGTATTAGCCCTCCACATGACACCAATTTGACTTTAGAAATTGTAACTATCAAGGATGTTCTTGAAATTTCAACTCAAATCATCAATCCTTTAACCAAAAAAGATCTAAAAAAGATGCTAGACCAATCTAAACTTTGGGCAAGATTATGTGAAAACCTAGTATTGGTTAGTGTGGATGAACTTCAAAAAGTAGTAGCTAACATCACAAGGGATAAGGTGAATATGCAGGAACCACCTTCTGCCATCTCTTCAGCTACTAGTGGTCAAACCTTGATTCAAAAAACTGAAGATACATCAATCAAGGTTGACACAAGTGTCAAAGAAGACACAATTCAGAAGGGGTAGACTACCAAAGAAGAGGAAAAGGAGACAACAATAGAGAAAATAGGACAGATAGACAAATCTATACCTGCAACAGAGATAAAAGGTGCAACTCCAATCATTGTCATAGATCAAGAAAAGGCTGAAGAAGGTGAACAAGCACCATAGGTAAAGGAGTAGGAGGCCATTCAAGCATTGGTAACTTTACCAACATCAAGCTCCTCACTTAAAAAACTTCTTTAGAAGCCGAGCATGGAAGCAATATCCCTACAAATCTCAGTGCCAGGCATAAGCTCTTCTAAGGCTGAAAAAGTATTTCACTATGGTGATATAACTTTAGATGAAGAGATAGTGATTCTAAAATTTTATTATGACATGATGACTATTGATCAAATAAGCATTCTACAATAGGCATTGGAGAAGAAGAAACAACAATAAATGCTTAGAAAGGAGTACAGATAAAAGCAAGTATTACAAGAAATTAAAGACATCTTTTTAGATGCATTCAACTTTCCTACTCCAAAAGAAACCAAGCCACTATTGGAACAATTGTCAAACATTGTGAAGAAGGTTAATATTGAAGACCTAGATAAAAATTCCAAACTTTTGGAATGGTTTGAAAGAAAGTTCCAAGGAAAAGTGAATGAGAAGATATTTGGTGATATAGCACTGACACAAGTTGCTTTGGCAAATAAGGTTGAGGATGTGAAGAAGGTACTTGATAATATTTTCTCATTGTACACTAAACTATGTGATCCCACACTCTTAATCCAAGAAACCAAATATAGAATACTAAGCTTGGAGAGGAATCTAAGCATATCAAGTACCCAGCTACCTAAGAACCCAGCTCAGAGTTAGAAGCATTTTCACACATTTCTTCAATCACAAAGTCAACTAGCTACATTAATAGTAGAAGAGGCTAATATAAGAGCCAAATTGACACAAACTTAGGCCTCTCTTAGCCCACACATGGAAATCCTCCACAAAGAATTAAGCTATACAAAAAATTTATTTAAGAAAGATCACAATATTTCTAAATTAGATGGCCTAGTACACCTTGCATCTAAGCTTTCCATCAAAATGAAGTCATTAGATGTTGCATGTGAAAATTAGGATGTAGCTTTGAAAATAATAATGGAATTCCATAAATCCTTTTTGGATGAATACACTATAAGTGGATAGACCCTTTGAAATCAATGCCAAAAAGGGGGATATAAGATAAGCAAGGGGGAGATAGATTCCAAGGAGGAAGTAAAAATGTAAGAAGAAAGGGGGAGAGATAAAATTGAATCGAGCAAAGAGATGAATAAAGCAAAAGGGGGAGCTAATCATATTTTGACCCTTGTGATATATATTTATGAGAAATCCAATACAGGAAATAGAGTAGAGTAGATATCAACTAAAGGTAGAGCATAAAGATTATAAGTGCATTAAAGGCAAAGAGCATCATTTAGTAGAGACAAATTTTCTCAGAATGGAGAACAAATTTTGTATACAGAATATACACATTAACTTAGAGGGAGTTATACATTTTTGAGGTACATAGATTATTTGCCAAATTTTGAAAATTTTGACGTTTTGTATAAAATTCAAGTCATGGTTATGTTATACTCAAGTAGATCTGATTATTTGTATATATTCAAGTGTTTTTGACACTCATGTCAAAGGGGGAGATTGTTGATCTAATGTTGGTTTTGACAATTGAGTATCAACACACTTAAGTCATTTACTTAGTTTATGCCAAACTAGTAATTCATGCCAAGTATAATATGTAAATAAAATACCATGCCAAGTATAATATGTAAATACAAGACCATGTTGAGTTACAATGAGTGTCGATTCACTCATGTGTCGAGTCACTCAAGTGTCAAGTAAATAGTAGATGCCGAGTAGTTCAAGAGCTTAGTTAGAAATAAAGTTATAGTATGTGCTAAGCATTAGTAACTTCAAGTACTGAGTAACATACACTAGACATATTTGTTTGTTATGACACAAACAACTATGTAAACCATTTTTTAGTTGACATAAGGTTAGATTTCAATTCTTTGGAGATAAGGACAAATATATTTGCAGAATCCATATGTATTTGAATGTAGCTAGCTAAAAAATAGGAAGGATTAAGCGACAAAAAGGATGAATCTTAGCTGTAGATTCATACCTAACCCAAAGCCACCAAATTTTTCATAAGGAAGATGAAGCCCCAATGGTTTTACTATGAATGCACGAGAGAGATCAAGTTATAGGAAGGTAACAAGTGGTGAACAATCAAATTTGTTTATAGAGCATTCAAGGTGACTTAGCAGTGAGAGTGAATTTTAGAATTAGTTAGAGGAGAACAAATGATAGATAACAATACAACATTGATACATCTGATCATAAAGGATCAAGAAGGATATTGTGCAGATTTGATCTTTAATCAGGCAATCCAAAGCCAATCATAAGATCTATGCTAAGATATTTTTATAGGTGATTTTAGTTAAATATCCTAAGTGGAGTGGTCCTAATAGGCCTTATCAAATCCTTTAATAGGGTGACATTCCAAGTGAGTGGTCAGAAGTACTTTAACCAAACACACTTCCAATAGGGTGTTGAAATCCTCTAACAAGATGGGACTTAACAGTCTTTGTAAGCCTTTAATAGGGTAGGCCTTTCACAAGGTAGATCATGATTCATGATCAAACCATTGTAACCTTAATTGGCTACACTTTATTGCTGCGGTAGTGAAGATTTGTGGGTTTCATCCCCACCCCAGTTTTACCTTATCATTTGGAGGGTTTATAGGTAATCATATATGATGTCAAAGTGGGTGTGTTTAATTGCTTAGATTTTTTAGATGCTTTTACTTTACTTGTTATTTCAGTATGTTAATGCATGTGATGTATGAATGGTGAAAAGTTTTATAGGTGCAATTTTAAGCTTTTGATTCAATCCCCCCCCTTGTAATTCCAACATCAACTTTGTACAAAAGTACAATTTTTACACTTGATTCCACTTCTAGGAATAATATGTAAAACCAACTAAAACCACCTAATCCTAGCCATTCTTGACCAAAAACATTTAAAAACTTAAATTTTCCTAATGAACAACTTTTTCTTATAAATTGCATAAAGTGCCTTCAGCATACAAAATGGTATCTTACTTTGACATGTTGGAATTACAAATGGGAAACATATACTTCTAATAGGGGGGGGTGAATCAGAAGTACTAATCTTTGACCAATAAAACTTTTAATTTAACAATGCATGCATTAACATATTGAAATAACATGTAAAGTAAATACATCAACATAAACACTTTACACCAAATATGATTACCCAGAAACCCTCCAAATGAGAAGGCAAAACTGGGGTGGGGATGACACCCACAATTCTCTACTACTACAATAATAAAGTATCACCTATTAAGGTTACATAGTTTGACCATTTTCATGATCTTCCTTGTGAAAGGCTTGCATTGTTAAAGACTTCCAAAGGATTGTTAGATCCTACCATGTTAAAGGATTTTGAAACACCCTATTAGAAGTATGACTAGTTAAAGGACATTAAAACTCACTTGGAATGTCACCCTATTAAAGGATTTTACAATGATTGTTAAATCAACCTTGGTCTAAAGGATTTCACCCTGTTGATATAGTTGTTAGAAAGTAACAGTAGAATGTTTGATATGATAACTGACAACTTTGCCTTGCTAATTTTAGATCATAGTTCTATCCATCTTGATCATCTTGATCTGTTATAACAATGTTTTATCTCTTCTCATCCATTATGTAAACTAATTCAGCAATACTTTCACACTTTTAAGTCACCTTGAACAATTTCAAATCAATTCACCCCTTTTTTCCCTCTAATTTTTTGCTTGCATCACTTCCTCACATACACATGCACATTGAATTATGGGGCTTCATCTTCATTAAAATAACTTTGGTGGCTTAGGGTTAGGTATGAATCTATGATTTAGATTCATTCATTTTCCCTCTTAATCCCAATTTTCTGATTGGTTGCATGTTGATTGTATAGAAAAACCAAATAGATTTGATCTTATCTTCAAAGCATTGAGGTCTATCCATAAGTTAGCATAAAAATGGTTTACATAGTTGTTTGTGACATCAAAAATAGCTAGATCCATTCTGTGTTACTCAACCCTTGATAATATTGATGCTCGACACTTATTGTAATCTATCTGACTTGGCACTTAAACTTGCTTGGCATCAACTATATGCTCAGCACTTGAATTACTTCCCACATGAGTGACTTGACACTTATTGCAACTTGGCATCTATACATATTATACTCAGCTTGTGTTACTAGCTCGACATGAACTTAGTAAATGTCTTAAGTGTGCTGACACTCAATTGTCAAAACCAAACTAAGATCAACAATCTCCCCCTTTTGACATGAGTGTCAAAAATACTTAACTGTATATATCAAAACTAATCTCCTCAAGTATAATCTATACATAGTTCAACATATATAGAAAACTTCAAAATTTTCAACGTTCTATAATAGACTCATATTCCTCAAAAAATTTCTCAAAATTTTGTAACTCCTCCTAAGTTAATGTGTTTATTCTATGTCCAAACTTTCTTCTCTTCTTTGAGTAGATTTTCTTCATGCTCATATGCTATGTCTTCAAAAATATTGACACTATTTTTGTTTGATATACTCTTTTTCTGCTCTTCTATTATTTTCTCCCCCTTTGTTTGATATCCTCATTTTAGGTTATGTCCCTCTATATACTAATACTCTTTATCTCTCCCCTTGCATACTTATCTCCCACTTTTTGAGACTAATGTCAAGGGTCTATACACTGATTGTGTATTTGTTCAAAAAGTTCTTGTGAAATTCCATTATAATCTGCAAAGCAACATCCCAGTTTTCTAATGCAACATCTAAGGAATTTATTTGGATATTTTTCTCTATTGTAAGGTGAACTAGGCCATTCAAAGTTGAAAGATTAGGATCTTTCTTTAACATAGTTTTGTCATAACCTAGTTCCTTTTGGAGTATTCCCATATGAGGGGTAAGGGAAGCTTGTATATTAATCAACTTAGCTCTTATATTAGCCTCTTTTGCTATTAACACAACTAGTTGATTTTGTGTTTGAAGCACTAAATGAAAATGCTTCTCACTTTGAGCTAGGGTCTTAGGTAATTGCATACCTAAAAGTTTTAAATTGGTTTCTAGACTCACAATCCTTTGGTTCATTTCTTATATAAAGAGTGCGCAATCACACAATTTTGTATACAATGAGAATATGTTCTCAAGTACTTTCTTTACTTTCTCAATTTTTTTAGCCAATTCAACTTGTGATAGTGCTATTTCACCAGATATTTTCTCATTAACTTTCCCTTGAAACTTCTTCTTAGACCATTCCATAATTTTGGTATTAGCATCCTGGTCTTCATTGGTTACCTGTTCCACAATTTTTGATAGTTGTTCTAGTATGGGCTTGGATTCTTCATGTGTTTGCAACCTAAAGGCATCCAAAAAGATATCATTAATCTCTTGTAATGCTTGCCTTTTTTTAATACTCTTTCCTGAGTATTTCTTGAATTTTGTTTCTCTCCAAGACTTCTTGCATTATACTTATTTATTCTAATGTCATGGTTGCATAGTCATATTTGGGTATCACTATCTCTTCATCTAAAATTGCATCACCATAGTGAAATACCTTGGAAACCTTGGATGAGTTGGAGACTAGTACTGAAATTTGTAGTGGTATTGTCTCAGTGCTTGGCCTTTGAAGGACTTTTTTTGGAGAGCCAGATGTTGATAGATTTACCAGTGTTTGTATGGTTTCTTGCTCCTTCTCCTTAGGGTGTGTCCTTTTCATCACTCTTGTCTTGATCAATTGTTAATATTTGATCCACTCCTTGTGTTTGTGCATCAAGTAAAAATATCTCTATCCGTCTTGTTTTTTCTTATGAGGCTTTCTCTTCTTGAGTAGTTTGTGTTTGTTGTTCAACCATGAAACTTTTTGCAGTAGTATCCACCTTTGTAGATGCATCATCTAAAATTTGCACTAAAGATTGACAACTGGTAGCTGAAGGGATGATAGAAGGTGGTTCTTTTGTATTCACCTTGTCCCTTGTTATATCAGCTACTACTTTTTGAAGTTCATCCACACTAGCCAACACTAGGCTCTCACATAAGCTAGCTTGTAGAGTGGTTTGGTCAAGGATCTTCTTTAGATCCTCTACAGTTAATGGATTGATGATCTGAGGTGAACTATCAGGAACATCCTTTACTTTTATAGTTTCTACAAGTATGTTTGTGTCATGTAGAGGGCTCATAGCTAGCATTTGTGTGTCTTACACACTCTATTCTATTTGCTACTCTTTAGCTGTTGCCATTTCATCTGTCTTTTTAAGTGTCTCCTGCACAGTGGTGTTTTCCTTTTCTTTTTCTTTTTCTTCTTCCTTTTCCTCATCCTCCTCATTATTTCTTCACTCAAAGGGATCTACTTCTCCTACTTCAATTTTAGTCATTCCATATATCAATTTCCACATTTATGTGGATTTATTGACAACATCCTCAATTCTGTTTTGTAGAATGTTGAACACCCTATATTTTGGTGCAAATTTGCTACCATATTTTTTATTTTCCTTAGCAATTTGTCCCTTTGACAACTTTGGCATCACTTGTGCTAATGTTGATTCCGTTATTTCCTTTTCCATGTTTAGGCAATAATGCCACTTATTCTCAACAAGTGTATACAATTTTTTTGTCATTGTATTATCCAATTCAAGAGGAGTGTTCTTGAATTTTGCCATCATGGCATACACTAATTCTTCTATCATATTTTGGTCTTTTCTACCAAATTTTTCAAAGTTAATACCTTTTAATCCTATTAAGTCTACATTATCTTTAATATTATCACAAATATTTTCAAGATCAAATTTAGGTGTATGACTTACCACTCTAAACTAACCTATTTTCACAAACTCTATCTTCTCATCATCTATCTTTGGTTGTGCTACATACTTTCCTCTTGGTTACTTTTGCATAGGACTAGTATGTTAAGTAGCCTTAGTTTCCTCTTTTGTTTACTCCTTGGATTTTTGAGTATTTTCCCTTGTAGTGGCTCTTGTTGTTGGAGCTATAAGCTTTGTTGCACTTGGTTTGGCAGCCCTTTTTACCTTTGGTTTAGCTGCAGGCTATGCCTTAGCTTTCCTCTTCTTTGGTTCAGGTTTGGCTAGTACTTACTTGACTTCTTCTTCCTCTACACCTTCTTCTACCTGATCTTCACCCATGCCTTGGGTTAAAGCAAGAGGCTCTTGACCTTGCACCTCTTCTTCCTCTTCATTATCTTCATCATCTTCATCATCATTATCTCCTGCACCTTCTCCAAACTTAGCCTTTAGTTTCCTCACTATTTTGTCCTTCTTTTTCAAAGTTGAGGTTTTCTTTAATTCCATTTCAACCTTTGACTTCATAACATCATAATTACCAAAAATTTTAGCACTTTCATCAATTTCTTCTGCAAGGAGTGTAGTGATAGTAGTTGAAGCTTCATCAATGTTAATTTCATATCCTAGAGGCCTTAACCATCTAACTCTAGGTACAACAACCTAAATGAAAGTGTATTTAATGTTTACAAGGAATAAAATATCATTGTAGTGTTGCTCAACTAAGGAAACAAGAATCCTCAACCTCTTTTTCATAGACTTCTTAAAGTCTTCAAAATTACTTGTCATTATTGATTCAAAATTTTCTCCCATTTGTTCAATATACTCATTAATTTGAACTACAACTGACCTTTTGGTCTTCCATCCTATCTTGCCAAAAGATGGGAACGTATTTTGTACATAGAAAAATATACATACTAGTATTGAACCAAATTTATATTGAGTATTCTTTGACTTCCTTATTGCTCCTAGGTTTTCCATTATCTATTGCAACTAGAGTTCTGCAAGATCATAGGTATGATCTTTCTTGACAATCTTATAGCCTACATCAACTACTATATAGGGAACACTATTTAGTCTGCTTGACTAATGGAATTTATGTGAAATGACCCTAATGGAAAAGTCAAGAAGTGGATCTACAATAGTTTCAATAGTCATTCCACGCTTGTTCCACTTAGCTCATGTGTTTCTCTCAATTACCTCTCTAGAGTCACTCTTCAATGCCTTGGGCCAATCTAGGGTTGTGTATCCAGTAACCCTATGTACAATTCTCTTTGACAATTTGTTAGGTCCACCATCCAACCAAAGAAATCTATCATGCATTCTACTTAGAACTATTTTGATCCACTTGATTTTTAAAATTGTTGGGAAATCAAGAGCATGGGTTAAACCCTTTCTCTCTACAATCTTAAATTCATCCTTCAATACACCATTTTTGCATAATTTTTTGTATGATTTTCTAATTTCCATGTCTCCAATTCCTACCACCTTGCAATTATAGCACTTTCTTACATCTTGCACCATTGCAACCTTGGGCAGAATCATAAATAATGCTCCTGCTATATTATTTTTATATGCAACTTCTGGCATGGCCTTGAAATCTATTTGTTTAACCTCGTTTCTAACTAATTAAACATCAAACCCCTCTTTTTCTTTCTTAGTTCCTAAACTAGAAGCCATTTTTACAATCTAGTGTTTTAACAAATTTGAAACTGCATAGCTCGGCAGATGATCCATGTAAATGCTTCAATCTTGCTTGTGAATTGCTTCTTCACTCTACTTTCTCTTGCTCTAAGTTTGTAATGAAAAAATATATGTGAAATTTTCCCTTATACCCCTTCAAATATAGCATTTGTTGCCTGGTAGATGTACAACTATAAACTCAGCTTCAATACGATTTATGTTTCACTCGACATTCATTGGTTTATACCATCACTTGGAAGCTACTACTAACTCGACTCTAACGGGCTTTATTTGACAGCTTGACACATATTAGTGTATTACTCAACAATTGAAGAGAAATTTTCTCACTCAGTAGTAATGTGATAACTTAAAGATTTGACCTTGGAATTTCCTTACTATCTTGCATCTTTCTGTATGTTAATATATCTATTTTTTTGGTACTAACTTCTTTTGGAATTTATGTAAGATAAAATATTTTAAATATCAGTCCCACATACCTCCTTTTAGCTTAATTTGATGAGGTGTGACTACTTGACCTATTAGGTGACGTGATCCCTTCATTTGATTTGTTGCATTCATTTTTCTTCTTCAATTTTTTGTTCATCTCTCCTTTGGTGCGTTCAACATCTACCTTGCCTTTTTGTTTGTTGAACTCTGAATCGGGTGCCTTTGTCCTTGTTGGGAAATGCTTGTTGATATGACTAGTTTTCATATAGCTAAAGCATGTAATTTGAATCAACCATTTTTTGTAGTTACCAGTGAAGTGTGTTCTTATGCAATTCTCATGGATGCGTCCATACTCTTGACAATAATGATAGCTATGTCTTGTATTGTAATCCCAATTATAGGATTTTTCATAGCTTCTTACCTTTTTTGGCTTGCTTGATGACCATGTAGACTTAGATATGCATTCAAAGGATCTATGTCCAAACTTCTAACAATCGTAGTAGTGTCCTTCAAATTTTGGTGCATGCATGGTTCTATTTTTTTATTCATGTGCATGATGACCTTGTTTGTTGCACTTGTGACAATGAGTCATGTTCTTTGGCTTAGCATTCTGACTAGGATTCTTACTCCTATAAACATTGGCTATATTTCTTTTCTTACCATAATGATGAAAAGTAGGTTTACAGTTCTTATCTTTATTGTTCCTTTCCTCAGCATCTTTGGATGATTCTCCTTCTATAGTGCTTATGTAGCAAAATCATGATGTGTCTTCACTACATCTAGGGGATTTCAGTAGTTGCTTAGAGTACTTGGTGGCTTCATTTGGCTTGCTGAAACTTTTAGCAAACTTCTTTTCTCTTTTCAAGTCATTCTACAGCTATTCATTCTACAAGTTTAATGTAGTTATCTCAATATCCTTGATATTCAACTCATGATGAGAATTCATCATTTGGCTTAGGATGTCTAACTACATGTTTGAGATCCTAGATAGCTTTGCTAATTTTTCCTCCAATTTGTTTGCCAAAATTCTTTTGTTTTCTTCAATCATGGCCTTGTCTTCTATAGCTTTCTTCTTTTGTCCAGTCACCTCACATAGCAGTATAGCTTGTGATTCTTGTTTCAACTTGAGATTTCTAATTTTTTTAGCTTGTGTTCTATCCTTTTCCATCAAATATGCAATTGCTGCATTGAGTTCACTAGAGTTATCATCTACAAATAACATTTTGGTGTCAATCTCTTTGTATTGTTTATCATTTTCTGCTATAGCAATCTCTTTCCTTCTTTTTAGTGAACTCTTCAAAGCATCTCCAACCTCAATCAATTGTTGTAGTATGAGATGAATCTCAATCTCCTAGTTTTCAATGGTCTTTCCTAACTTGTAGACTTCCATTTCAAGATCTTTTCTCCAAGTCGTAAAGCTTCTTTTCCTAAGAACTTAGCTCTAATACCAATTGTTGGAATTACAAATGCAAAACATATACTTCTAAGAAGGGGGGGTGAATCAGAATTATTGATCATTAACCAATAAAACCTTTAATTTAACAATGCATGCATTAACATATTGAAATAACATGTAAAGTAAATGCATCCACATAAACACTTGACACCAGATATGATTACCCAGAAACCCTCCAAATGAGAAGGTAAAACTAGGGTGGGGATGACACCCACAATTCTCCACTACTACAAAAATAAATAATCACCTATTAAGGTTACATAGTTTGACCATTTTCATGATCCTCCCTGTGAAAAGTCTTACCCTATTAAAGAATTACAATGAATTATTAGATCCTACCACGTTAAAGGATTTTGAAACACCATGTTAGAAGTGTGCCTGGTTAGAGGACTTTAAAAAACTCACTTGGAATGTCACCTTGTTAAAATATTTTACAATGACTGTTAAATCAACCTTAGTCTAAAGGATTTCACCCTACTGATATAATTGTTAGAAAGTAATAGTAGAATTTTTGATTTCATAACTCGCAACTTTGCCTTTCTGATTTTAGATCACAATTCTATCCATCTTGATCCTCTTGATCTATTATAACAATGTTGTATTGCTTTTCCTCTATTCCACAAACTGATTCTACAAAACTTTCAGACTTCTAAGTCACTTTGAACAATTTCAAATCAATTCACCCCTTTTCTCCAATTAATTCCTCACTTGCATCACTTCATCACATACACATACACATTGAATTATGGGGCTTCATCTTCCTTAACAAGAATTTGGTGGCTTAGGGTTAGGTATGAATCTATGATTGAGATTCATTCATTTTCCCTCTTAATCCCTTCCAATTTTTTGATTAGTTGCATGTTGATTGTATAGGAAAACCAAATATATTCGATCTTATCTTCAAAGCTTTGAGATCCATCCATAAGTTGGCATAAACACAATATACATAGTTGTTTGTGTCATCACGAATAACTAGATCCATTGTGTTACTCGACACTTGATAATACTAATGCTCAACACTTATTATAGTTCTATCTATGTTGAAACTTGAACTTTCTTAGCATTAACTGTATGCTTGGCACTTGAATTACTTAGAACATGAGTGACTCAAATCTCATTTCAACTCGGCATCTATACATATTAAACTCGACATATGTTACTAGCTCAACATGAATTTAGTAAATAAATTAAGTGTGTTGACACTCACTTGTCAAAAACAAACTAAGATCAACATGAAAACCATGGAATTTTCATCTAAAGTTTGTTTATTCTAGACTAAGTAGGTGAAAATAAACATGAAAACCAAAATAGAAACTAAGTGTATTAGTGTTATGCACCATACTCCCCAGGTGAAAAGAAACTCAAGTCTCTTGAGTTGGAATGTCTTCAAGTCTACTCCAAAACTTGACAATGTCTTTCTGTAAAATCCAACTTGCATCCTCTATTGGTTTATTTTACCACTTGACCAAGTATTCATAATATCCTTTACTCCTTGTATTTTTTCTTTTCCTTTTGCCCAAAATGGCTTCAATGGTAGGTTTAGGCACTTGTAGTAGATCTTGTGGTAAATCTGATTCTTTTTTTTGTTGTACTACCTCAGCTTCCTCATTATCATTTGGACCCCTCAGTGCATAGATATCTACCACATTAAAGATGGGATTGATCCCTAAATCAATAGGGAAGCCAATTTGATAGGCATTGTTGCCACATTTTTTCAGAATTTTTAATGGTCCTCTCTTCTTCATCATTAACTTAGTATACTTCTCCCTTAGCACTCTCTCCTTCTTAGGGGAATTATTACTAGACCTCCTACCTAAACATTTAAGTCCCTTCCCTTCTTATCAAGATGTTCATTGTACTTGTTGGCTGAAAGGTTCAACTTATCCTTAACTTGCTGATGGATGTCCTTCATAACCTCTGCAAAATATTTAGCTTATACACTCCTCTTGTAACTATCTCCCAAGTCTCTCAACTCTAAGACTCCTCTTGGATAACATCTAAATACATTCTAAAATGGAATTAAACCTATACATTTGTTCACTAAGTCATTATATGAGAATTCATCCTATAAAAGAACAACATCCCAAGAAAATTCATGTTCTTTGGTTAGAAATCTTAGTAGGCTACCCAATGACCTATTGATAACTTTAGTTTGGCCATCTGTTTGGGAATTTTATGCTAAAGATGAAAATTGTGTGCCCAACCTCTTCCATAATTTTATCCAAAAATATCCAAGAAATTTGAAATCTCTATTAGACAAAATTTTCAATCGTAATCCATGGAGTCTAACAACTTCCTTAAAGAAGATACTAGCTATGTGAGAAGCATCATGGGTTTGTTTAGAGGGTAAAAAGTGAACCATCTTAGAGAACCTATTTACAATAACAAATATGCTATCAAATCTACTTTTATTCTTAGGAAACCCCATGATAAAGTCTATGCTGATATAGTCCCATGGCTTACTCAGTTTAGGTAAAGGAGAATACATTCCAACATTTGATGATCTCCCTTTGGCCTTTTGACAAATCATGCAACATTCTAAAAACTTCCTAATATTTGCTTGCATCTTTGGCCAATAGAAAAATCTTCTAACCTACTCTAAAGTCTTAGCAATGCCAAAGTGCCTTGCATGACTCCCATAATACTTTTCTTTGACAATGTTCTCCCTAATTGATCCTTTAGGTACAAAAAGCTGATTAGCTTTAAATAATAGTCCATCTTGTAATATAAACTCAGAAAAATCAGTATGATACCTTTGATTCATGGCTTGGCAGACCTCATATGCTTCCTTGAAGTCTTCATCTACTCCATACATATTCTTTATGGCTTTAATACCAACACTACTCACTTGGATTTCTTTTATTGTCAAATTCCTCTTGCTAAGGGCGTCTGCAACTTTGTTTGTTGTCCCCTTCTTGTGTTTTATGGAGAAACTATAAGTTGTATGAATTCCATCCACTTCTTGTGTTTTATGGAGAAAGTGTAAGTTGGATGAATTCCATCCACTTCATGTGCACATGGTTCAACTTTTCCTACCTATTTAATAAGCTAAGAGCTTGATTGTCAATGAAAAAAAAAAAAAATCCTTTGGGCAAGAGATAGTGCCTCCACTTTCTCAAGGACTAAACCAAAGCATACATTTCTAAATCATAAGTTGAATACTTTTGTGTAGATTTATTTAGCTTTTCACTAAATAAGGTTATAGTCCTCCCTTCATGGCATAACACTCCTCCTATTGCCTTGTTACTAGCATCACATTCCACTATGAACACCTTGTGGAAATTGGGTAATGCTAAGATTGGTTGCTCTGCAACTCTCCTCTTAAGATACTGAAATGACTTATCTACCTCATTATTCCATACAAATTTAAATTTTCTTCCCCCTTTTATAGTATCAATCATAGTGGCACAAACATCACTAAAGTTCTTCACAAATTTTGTATAAGAACTTGTAGGACAATGAATTTTTTTACCTTAGTGGATGTCCTAGGTGTACGTCAATTCAAAATTACTTCTACCTTGGATGGATCCATCTTTAACTAATTTTTGGAAGTGATGAACTGAGGAACACCAAATCTTCCTACAAGAATGAACACTTCTCCAAATTTAACTTTATTTTCTCCTTATGTAACCTTTCAAGGACTAACTCTAAATGATTTAGGTTCTCCTACCTACTCTCGCTAAAAAAATAATGTTATCTAGATAAACAACCCAAAATTTGTTAATAATAGACTTTAAGACTTCATTCATAAGTCTCATAAGTGTGCTAGGTGTATTGGGTTTGTCAAATGGCATTACAAGCCATTTAAATAGTCCCTCATTTGTCTTGAATTTTTTTTCCATTCACCACCCTCCCTTATCCTAATATGATGGTAACCACTCTTTAAGTCCATGTTTGAATAGTGACTTGCACTTGCTAGACAATCCAAAAGATCTTCAATTCATGGCATGGGGAACCTATATCTAAAAGTTATCTTGTTAATGGATCTAGAATCCATACATAACCTCCATGTACCTTCCTTTCTAAGAGATAGTATGGCAGGTACATCACAAGGACTAACATTCCTCCTTATAAAGCCCCTAGCCAACAATTCTTCAATTTTCCTTGCTAATTTTGTAGTTTGTTCAGGGGTAAGCTTCTAGGCTGCCTTATTTGGTAATGTAGCACTAGGTATCAAGTCTATGCAATGACATATCCTCATTTTTTCTAGAATTTTTTTTGGCTCCCTTCCTTCAACAAAACTCTTATATTGTTCCAACAACTCCCTGACCTCTATAGGTCCTACTTGATGTTCAATACTCTTGGATTGGGGCATAACTTTGACTTCCTTCTTAGGTCTAACTATGATGGAAAAACATGATGTTTTATCCTCCTTAATGGTCTAGAAAAATTCTTTACCTCCTACCATCATGACACTATTCACCCTATGGCATCCAGCATCAAGGAGTGGCCTCATAGTGTAGGTTTCTCCACCCTTGGTTATGCTATAAATGTTTTGTTTCCCATCATGCCTAGAATCTCCATCATATTTCCAAGGCCTCCCTAAAATTAAATGGAAAGCATCCATTTTATCCACATTATATTGAATTTTATCTTTATACTCCCCAATCTAAAATTGTACCCATACTTGCTCACTAATCAAGGCATGTTGCTCCTTGTTAAACCAAGAGACTCTATAGGAGTAAGGATTAGGTATTTTTTGCAATCCTAACTTGTCTACCATCTCTTTAGAAGTCAAATTATTAGTTGAACCAAAATCAAAAATAACTTTACAAAATTTACCACTTACCTTGCATGTGGTTCTAAATAATGACCTTCTTTGTGGTGGCTCTTTATCAGTGGGTACCTTCAAGAGAGTTCTTTCTAGCATGAGGCACTCTCCTGTCTCTAGATATGCTATCTTGGAAAAAGAACTTGTACTTTTTGCATCCTCATCTTGTAGAAAATTAATTCTTCTTTCACTTGGGTTGCTCACTAATCCTTGCTTCTCTAGACACCTAAACTATTAGTGACCCACTTGATTGCAATTATAACACCTTTTTGTGAAAACACTTATTCCCCTTCCACCAAATCTTCCTCTTTCATTAGGTCTCCTTCCTCTAAAGGAACCTCTACTATTGCTATCATTCTTAGCTCCTTCACTTCTACTAGCTTCCCCTTGGTTTCTTGGGTAGTTTTAAGTTTCCTCTTCCTTGAAATCTACCTCTTCCTCTAAAAGAGTTTCCTCTTCCTCTACTACTTTTATCACCATTTTTTTTTGTTTCTCCTCAATTATAAGGGCAAGGTGATAACATTTATGGACTAATTCTACTATCATCAAGGTTATTTCATCTTGTATATTATATCTAAGCCCACTAATATATCTTGCAAGCTTTTTCTTTTCATTTTCATACAACTTAGCTATACGAGTCAAAATGTGAAATTCTTGACTATAAGCACTTACATCCATGTCCTTTTTCTTGAGGTTATGTAGCCTTTTGTGGAGCATCACTTCATGTCCTCAGGAAGAAATTTCTTGATGATTTCTTTCATCATCCTCTTCCATGTCAAAATGTGCTACTTCTCTTCTTCTACCATTTCATTTTGGAGAAAGTTCCACTAACTTAGGGATGGTTCCTTCAACTTGGCTTTTACCATTTTTACCCTCTAATTTTCAGGTATCTCCTCTACTTAAAAATGTTTTTCAAGAGCCTCCAACCATTCCATGCATGCCTTAGGTTCCATCTTTACATTAAACATAGGTAAATCCCCTTTGTCTTTTCTTCCTACCCTATGTAGGGCTACTACCATGATCCTCTAATCTTTAGGCATGTTAGGCAAGTTATCTCCCTCTTATTCTTCTTCTTTAGAATCCTCATGGTCTCTTCTTTTTAGTTTTCCATTCAACTTATCAATCTCTCTTTTCATTGCTATTATTTCTTCTTTAACTACCCTGCTCTCATCCATTTGTTCTTTCACTATCTTTGCCAACTCAATGTTGGTTATCCTCAACAGGATGTATTCGGCTTCTGCCATTGTTTCTTTCCTAGAAGATACTTAGTGTCTCTAATACCACCTGATGTAGATAGCATAACTAAGAAGGTTCCAATGGGCTTCCCACTCTTGAAATCAAACAACTAGCTATCAAATATTCAACCTTATTACAAGATTTCAACACACTCCAATCCTCTAATGGATCAAAGAAACATTTGGTTGACTTCTTTAGAATAACTGAGAGGGGGGGTGAATCAGTTATCCAAGGTCTAGATGTATAAATAAAAATTTTTGCAGCTTAGTGAACCCATAAAACATTTATCATCATTTATACAACCATAAGTTTATGAAATCCCTTAAAACTTGTAGTTTGTTCTCAAATCAATTTGCAGAATTGTAAACATGAAACATAGAAGATTCAATAACACACTTCATGCAATGATTTATGTGGAAACCCAATTTGAAAATAACCACCAATAACATGCTACTCTTTTTCACTCTTCTAAAGTTTTTCCCTATGAAAGGCCAACCATGTTAAAGGTTACAATACACACTATTAAATGTGACCCTATTAAAGGATTTCAATCACCCTATTAGGAGTGAGCCTTGTTAGAGGAATTTAGACCATTCACTTGAAATGTCACCCAATTAAAGGATTTACAAATCACTATTTAGTCAACCTTGATCTAAAGGATTTACCCTAGACTAATACAATTATTAGAAAGTAATAGTAAGGCTTGATCTGATAATAACTTAGAACTATATTTATAGATTGTAGATCTTTTTTTCAATCCTCTATTCTACTTGGCTTTTACACATTTTAGCTCTAATAGCTTTTTTTCCATTCAAGCATTCATACCCTTAAGCCTTCTTGTTTAACCTACTAATGCAAACTTCTTCACTTAGGGCACTTGATGAAGAAAAACCCTTGACTCCTTGTCTTCCTTAGGTTCTTGCTAATGGAAACCCTTGCTTCTAACTATTCATCCCTATAAATAGGAACTTAAGATATTTTTCCATTTATTCTCCATCATCCAACTTAGAGTTAGGACAAATTAGGTAGTATTCAATGAATCTACCCCTCAATCCATATCACTTCTAGAAACTTCTCCTACAATCCTCTTTGAATTCACCTCAAAATGGTTTACCATAAATTGTATGCCACCAACTCATCAATGTTATCTTCCACCTAGTTCACATAATCCAAGAAGACAAACTTGTTGGCTTAGATCCATCAAATTCACAATCTTTCTAATAATGCAACCACTCGACATTAACTTTCTTTTGATACTCAACACATACTGTGTTGCTTACCATCCACTATAAAATCACTCAGCATAAACTAAAGTTTACTAGTGCACGAAATCAACTAAACTTTACTTGGCATCAACTATTTTTCTTTTCATACACTAGAATAGACTTTTACTTGGCTCTGACTGATTTTCTGCTTGGCTTGCACTGACTTTTCTCAGCTCCTACTATGCACTCGGTCAAGCTTTGCAAACAAACTTTATTTAACTTGTTCTTTTGAACATGTTTTCTGTAACCAACCTTTGCAACCTTAAGTAGATTATCAATACATTATGATATCATTTTCTTAGTCGATTCTTGTACTCTTTTACATAACATAACTCAACCTTTCCTCTAGGTGCTATTTGTTGGAAATATTCAAGATATGACAAGTTACTGAGAGGGGAGGGGTGAATCAGTAACTTCTAAAATTTCAAACAATAAAACTGCATACTGATATATTCACCATTCATCCAAGTAACCTACTGTAAGCATGAAACAAAATCATTTGCAACACTTGAACACACAGATTTGGTGACCCAGAAACCTTCCAAATAGAAAGTAAAACTGGGGTGGGGATGAAACCCACAAAGCTTCATTACTGCAGTATGAAGTTCGCCGGTTAAGGCTTACAATGACCACTTCTAGTGATCTACCCTGTTAGGAGCACAAAGGATTGCTAGATCCACCTTGTTAGAGGATTTACAAACATACAATAAAGTATGCACTCTGTTAGGAGATTTACAAAAGACTGTTAAGTCTACCTTTTTAAAGGATTTTCAAAAACTGATTCACCTGTTAGAATGAAACAGTGGATCTGATTGCAACTGGTTGCTGATAATATCCGCTATGCTCTGATTCACCTTGATGTGATAGATAAAACTTTTCTGCTCCAAAACTCGACCTTGCTGAATACCTTCACAACTCAGCACACATACTTTCGCACGCATGTATTTCTTTCACACTTTCGTAGTTTCATTCATTACAATTTCTATTGCCATTGCAATTGCTTTTTATCTCATTTCTTACTTTGAATGATACAATACATTGCATATATATACCATCCAAATAAACAATACATGCAAGGTCGGCCAAAACAACAAGTGCAAATCTCTATACAAAGTCGGCCCAAGGTAAAAACTCGGGTTCACTGAACTGACTCGGTGTCCTTCTGATACTCGGCATCCACTGCGTTACTCAGCATCGTCATGCACTCAGTAGAAGTGAAGGCATAATTCATACTAAACACTTCAAGTAGTTCTGAACTCGGTAACTACTGGAGACTCGGTAGAAGAGATGTCACTCGGTGAATACTTCTATCTGAACTGTAGCTCGGTGATCAAAGGAAACACTCGATAGAACCTTGTGACTCGGTGATAGTTAGTTTCTTTGATATCCGTCTGAGCTCAGTAAAAATTAATTTCCTTGATAACCTCAGGAGCTCGATTATCATTAAGTTCTCAGTCAATACTAAGTACATCTTCACTCGGTCAAAACTGATTCCTTTCTTTACCTCAAACACTCGGTAAACACTGGCTACTTTGTTCACCTCGATTACTCGGTAAACACTGACTTCTTTGTTCACCTTGATCACTCGGTAAACACTGACTTCTTTGTTCACCTTGATCACTCGGTAAACTCTGATAACTAGGTAAAGCTTGGCTTCCGGTGAGAGCTCGGTAAGCATTCAGAATCCAATAAGTGTTGTAACTAATGACAAAAATGTATCATAATGCCAACAATCTCCCCCTTTGGCATTAGTGACAAAAACACTTATGAGACAAAATTTATCTGACATGCTGATGACTGATTCTGAATATACATAGCTTCGTTATATACAACTCCCCCATAGAATGTACATACAGTGTTTACATGAGCTGTATATCTCTTCCTTTGTACAATTTCTCTGAAAACACTTATTCACCCATAGTATACATATCCAACAATAATCTCCCCCTTTTTGACAATAATGCCAAAGAATAAAAGAATATATATACTTATATAGAAACACCAAAATGAGAGATGAACTCTGAATGTACCTGGAGAATAAGCTGGAGAGTCTTATCCCAATTCTCTTGCAAAATTTTGCAGGTGGAAAGAGCTACTTGAAGTTCAGCCGAAAGTTCAATCACATGGTCTGCAATCGAGAAGTTATTATCATGGATTAATGTCTTTGAATGTGCAATGTGCTTCTGCATTGAATCCATGATGCGAAGGATCATGTTTTGGATATCTATCAATGTAGATCGGATCCTTGCCTCTTCTCTCAACAGCTCTGCCTGCTTCTCTGACAAAAATTTGATCCTGAGGTGATGAGATGAGCTTGAACTGGGGTCAAGTTTCAAGTTCTATGTGCTCACCTTTAGATTTTCATCAATTTGATTTAGTTTCTCTCTTATTCCCTTAGTGTACTCGGTAACATCACAAAGCTTAGCAAAAAGAGATGTTACATTATTAAAAGAATTTTCCATATCTGCCAAAACTGAGGTTAATGCAACCTGATTTATTGCAATGTTCTGGGAAATGTGCCCCAATACCTTATTATCAACTTTCTTTTCTGCACGCTCAATTAGCTTTTCTTGTTCGGAAGCATCTTCATTGAATTTATTAACTGCCTCTTCCAATTGAATCAAAATGTGTTGAGAAGTATCAACATCAACACCTATAGCCTCAGTAATTATGTTCCGGGCATCCTCAATTATCCTGTATTCCTTATCCCTTTTCGATCTTAACTGCATCTGAGTAGCCTTTTTCTCAATAAGTTGACTAGCATACCTCATTTCTTCAATGGTAGCATTATCAAAGTCAATATTTAGAATTACTATCTCTGTGTCCAAGTCAATGTCTTCAGGAATTTCCTTTCCAGTGATCATAAGTCTTAATGGTTTCTTTTGTTTTACTTCTGAGATGACTGGTTTGACCTTTGGAATAGACACAACAGTAGAGACAGAAGGACTAGCAGTAAAAATTGGGATGCTTAAGGTTTGAGTGCCAATAGGAGTATGTGCAGGGTCAAAAATTTGAGTGCTGGCCAAAAATGGTGATACACTCGATAATATAGTATCTAAGCTCACTGTGCCTGAAGTAGATGGCAACAAAATTGTAGAACAAATTGGAGTAGTCAAAATTGGAGAACTCACATCAATACCAACTGATGATGATGGAGTCGAGGAGGCCAACTCGGTAGATGAAGAGGGGTGCAGCTCGGTAGATGAAGTGGTAGTTACTTCTACTGATGATACCTGGAGCTGAGATATGGCAGGTGTAGATGGTAAATCTGGTGTAGATGAACCTGCTGAAGCTGACTCCAACCTTGATGATGTCAGAGGTTTAGCTGGGGAGTGAGGAAGGGATGCAATAACTGCTACTGCAATTTTTACCATATCATCCTCCTTATCTTCCTCTTTAGCTTCTTCCTCTTTGTCTTCTTCCTCTTTCTCTTCCATCATTGCATGCAACTCTCCTAGTGAAACTGTGATGGATGTAGCGCTATCTGATTCATCACTGCTGCTGTTGCTATCATCATCCTTTATTTCTACTGGGTCTACACTGGGCTTATGTAGATGATAGATGTTTTTCAACATGTTTGTAGCATCATTTACAACATGCTCTATATCTTTGATCAAAATCAAACAAGTGTGAAATCTGATCATCATTTTACCTTCATGGGTTTTCAATTCAGATTTTACCTCTGCTCCAGTGAGACTAGGTCGAAGATTCTTCAGGGATTGCTCATATATATCTTTTACCATCTTGGTGGCTAACTCCCATCTTGACTGTACTCTCTCTAGTAATTCTTTAGAGATATGAGGAGCAATCTGGTCCGGGGAGTATTTCCATTTTCCCATTTTGTTAAGTACCAGTTCCTCGATCTGCATTTTCTCTACATCAGTCCTTGTCTCAAATTTCAATGCCTTAAAATTTGTGATGCCAGTTCCTTCTTCTAATGATTTGAGCCTTTGCTCGAATGTAGGTGTAGGCTTGACCAATACAGGTTCCTGAATACCTTTTCTTGTCCTCCGAGTAAATACTACAGTAGGCTGCTTCTTGGGCTTGGTAATGATTACCTTGCCTTTCTTCTTTGCTGGTTGCTCTTCTTCTGATTCTTTTTCTCCTTCTTCTTCTTCTTCACTTTCTTTATCTTCACCTTGTCCCTCGGTGAGCATAAGAGGACCTATTGCAGTTTTCATTTTTGCCACTTTCCTCTTACCTTTGCTGATGGCCTATGGAATTTTGATTTCCAGTTCAATTCTGGCCTTTGCTTCATCATAGGTACCAAAAATCCATTGCCTTGGGTCCACTGGCTCATTTACCAGTGCTTCAATGATATCCCTTGTTTCATCAATATTTACCTCATATGGAAGAGGTTTCACCCATGCGACTCGGGGTCTAACTGCCTGTATGTACACCTTGTCATAGTCAACCATGAAACAGACATCATCCTTATACTCTTTAACAAGTTTTGGAGGTATTCTGAATCTGTTGTTCATCCTTTCCTTGAAATCTTCAAAATAATTATCCATTACTTTGTCAAAATTCATACCCATTTCTACTATGAATTCATTTATTTGATACAAAATTGGAGTATCTTTCCTCCATACAACTGCACCCTTAGATGGAAAGAATTTTTGTACATAGAAAAATAAACAAACTAGCAAAGAACCAAATTTACAAGGGTTTGTCTTTGTAGTCCTTATGCTTTCCATGTTTTTATTGAATTGTTTTAATAGCACATCAGCTAGGTCAAACTCCATATTTTTCTTTACAATTTTATATGCCAAATCTACAGCCTCGCAGGGTACACTATTCAGCCTGCTGGAACTATACAGTCTGTATGCAATAACACAAATACCAAATTTCAGTTCTATATCTGAAACATTGTTGAGCTTTAAACCTCTGCCATCCCATTCAGCTTGGGTTTTCCTCTGTAACTCATCCCGTCCTAGGGTTTTGGTGGTTTTGGCTTTGCTGAGCATCGGGAGACCCGTGATTTTGTGAATCATCTTCTTGGTTATCAAAACTGGTTGTTCCAACCACAACTGACCATTATGTACTCGAATCAAGATATACCTCACCCATTTCACTTGGAAACTCCTTGGCAGATGCGGGATATGGGTTAAGCCTTTGGTTTCCAAATGTTTGAACTTAGGTTTTAGGGTTCCATCCACGCATAACTCAGCTAGGGTACTATCCATATCTAGTGTCCCTATTTCTTGCATAGTACACTTAAAATGAGTGCAAATGTCGTTCATGAGGAGTACCTTGGGTGGAATCTATGATTGAGCTCCATTGGGATGGAGTGATTCAGCGATGGCAGGAACAAGCTTGAACGTAGGTGCCTTCCATTCCATTCCCTTCACAAGCATTTCGGAACCCTTCTTCGCCTTGCTGCTGCTGGTGCTTGCGGATGTCATTGCTTCTCGGTGAGTGAAAAGATTTCGTAAGAATACTTCACTGGAAAATCTCTTCAAATCGTTTGAACTCGCTTGAAAGCCCCCTTCTTTTTTGTGTAAATCTTGAATTCGCGGTGAAAAATAAGGTTGAAATCTGCCCTTTTGATGAAAAATTTTTCATTAATGTTCAATACGGAGGTAGCTGCAATCGACAGACTGTCATCCACTAGCTCGGCTTAAACTTCGCAACTCGATGACCAAAAAAATAGGTTAAACCGACCTTAACTCGGTAAGAGAAGAACCAACCATGCTCGGTAAGTGCAACCTGGTGAAAGAAGCCTTATTGCACCCGACTGAGCTCGGTAAGGTCATGTACCGACCATGATCCTGATGTATCTGAAATACTAATTTGATCATATTTTCATTCTAGGATTGCTTAGGATATTGTTTTGTAGATACAGTCCCGGTCTTATCCTGATGAGTCTTAATTGGAAATGGTAGAGTCACTCACTTCTTGAGTGACCATTCCATTACTTGAATTATCTGGCTCGGTAGACTTTGGAATCCATTGCTGCTTCATTTGCTTTCGAATATTGTCTACTTTGATTTTCTTCTCATCCTCGAATTTCTTTATGTTCACGCAGTTTTTAGATATATGACCAAGTTCTGTACATGTATAACATCTTATAGTGGTATCCCTTTCTCTTAGGTGATGCCTTGCACAGTTTATGCCAGTATGACCATATTCTTCACAATAATGACATCTGCACCAACTGTTGTAGTCCCAACCAAATATTGCTTTGACAAGTTGTTCAGCTAGATTAAATGATTTGGATTTGCATTGTGATGCCTTATGACCTTGCTTTTGGCATTTGTGACATTTACCTTCAAATTTTGATTTATTTTTGCATTCATTGGCTTTGTGTCCATGCTGATTGCAATTGTAGCACTTTCCATTAAATTTGCCTTTTCCATTGCTGCAACATCTGTTAGATGTATGACCTAACTTAACACAGTGGCTGCAAGTAGGTCTTTGATTCTTTTGAGTACCCTGTTTGGAGGATTCACCTTCTTCCTTGTATCCAAGGCCTGCTTTACCATTTTGTTTATGAAAGTTTTCTTCATTTTGCAAATTCAATTGATCCATGTCCTTTTGAGATTTTACCATTCTCTCATTGATTTGTTTTTCAAAGATTAGATCACTTTGTAAGCTTGCTTTGATTTGCCTTTCAGTAATTAAGTCATTTCTCAAATTCTCATTCTCAGATCTCAGATTCATAATTTCTTCATTTGCATTAGATAATTGAGTTACAAGATTTTCAAGCTGAGAGGATTGATTATTCCTTACCTCTAAGTCTTCAGCTACCTTGTTCCTTTGCTCCAAGATTTCACATAGCCTGATGGACTGGATTCCTTGTTCCCTTTTGAGCTTTCTTACTTCTTCCTGCAGAGATCCATTATTTTCTAAAAGTTCTTTGATTGCTTTGTCAGCTTCATCTGAACTACTTGATGGTGAGAGATCTTCAATCTTTTCTTCAACATACTGATGGTCATTCATTTGCTTTGCAAGTTCTTTTCTTCTTTTCAAGGATTGTGAAAGATGCTCTTTTGCTTTATTGAGTTGAGCCATGGCCATTTTCAGATCTAGCTTTTCATTCTCAATAGTTTTGTCAAGTTTGAATATCTCCATTGTCCTTGATCTTTGCTCAAGCTGTAAAACTTTTATCTTGAGAACCTTATAGCTCTGATACCAATTGTTGGAAATATTCAAGATATGACAAGTTACTGAGAGGGGAGGGGTGAATCAGTAACTTCTAAAATTTCAAACAATAAAACTGCATACTGATATATTCACCATTCATCCAAGTAACCTACTGTAAGCATGAAACAAAATCATTTGCAACACTTGAACACACAGATTTGGTGACCCAGAAACCTTCCAAATAGAAAGTAAAACTGGGGTGGGGATGAAACCCACAAAGCTTTGTTACTGCAGTATGAAGTTGGCCGGTTAAGGCTTACAATGACCACTTCTGGTGATCTTCCCTATTAGGAGCACAAAGGATTGCTAGATCCACCTTGTTAGAGGATTTACAAACATACAATAAAGTATGCACTCTGTTAGGAGATTTACAAAAGACTGTTAAGTCTACCTTTTTAAAGGATTTTCAAAAACTGATTCACCTGTTAGAATGAAACAGTGGATCTGATTGCAACTGGTTGCTGATAATATCCGCTATGCTCTGATTCACCTTGATGTGATAGATAAAACTTTTCTGCTCCAAAACTCGACCTTGCTGAATACCTTCACAACTCAGCACACATACTTTCGCACGCATGTATTTCTTTCACACTTTCGTAGTTTCATTCATTACAATTTCTATTGCCATTGCAATTGCTTTTTATCTCATTTCTTACTTTGAATGATACAATACATTGCATATATATACCATCCAAATAAACAATACATGCAAGGTTGGCCAAAACAAAAAAGTGCAAATCTCTATACAAAGTCGGCCCAAGGTAAAAACTCGGGTTCACTGAACTGACTCGGTGTCCTTCTGATACTCGGCATCCACTGCGTTACTCAGCATCATCATGCACTCAGTAGAAGTGAAGGCATAATTCATACTAAACACTTCAAGTAGTTCTGAACTCGGTAACTACTGGAGACTCGGTAGAAGAGATGTCACTCGGTGAATACTTCTATCTGAACTGTAGCACGGTGATCAAAGGAAACACTCGATAGAACATTGTGACTCGATGATAGTTAGTTTCTTTGATATCCGTCTGAGCTCGGTAAAAATTAATTTCCTTGATAACCTCAGGAGCTCGATTATCATTAAGTTCTCAGTCAATACTAAGTACATCTTCACTCGGTCAAAACTGATTCCTTTCTTTACCTCAAACACTCGGTAAACACTGGCTACTTTGTTCACCTCGATTACTCGGTAAACACTGACTTCTTTGTTCACCTTGATCACTCGGTAAACACTGACTTCTTTGTTCACCTTGATCACTCGGTAAACTCTGATAACTAGGTAAAGCTTGGCTTCCGGTGAGAGCTTGGTAAGCATTCAGAATCCAATAAGTGTTGTAACTAATGACAAAAATGTATCATAATGCCAACACTATTGTTACATCTTTTGATGAAATCCTCTTCATCAATCAAATAAGTGATAGTACTTAAATCATATAAGTAGTTGTCTTACCAACAAATAGTAGGTTTGACATCAGTGACAAAATAATGATTGAAACATATTTATCATACTTAGATCAATATATTCTCAACAATCTCCTTCTTCAACAATCTCCCTCTTTGACATTTATGACAAACCAACTGATCAACAAAAATTACAAGGTTAAAATAGTAAGAATAATACAATACCAAAAAGAAAAATAATTCCTTGTATTAAAATCTCTCCCTCTATCAACAACTTTCATCTTCTCAATAATTACTTCTTATATCTCCCTCTTTACTAGGTAGATGGTATCAACAGATACACTTTCTTTCTATCATCATTTCTCCCTCTTTGTTCTATCTTCAATCTCTTGTATTGTTCCTGATTAGTAACTATCTCTCTCTTTCTTGTATTTCCCTTGATCAGTAACTATCTCCTTCTTTGAAAAAAATGCCAAGGACCTATCAGCTTAATATGTAGATATGAACTTCTTTAGTTTCTTTTGTGTCACCTTGCTTATGACTGATTTGTGGTTCCAGTTCTTTGATTACTTTAGAAAGCTCCTAAAGTAAGATCTACTACATCAATTTGTAACATATGAAAATCATCTTATTTGATGTAGGGCACTCCTTTTGTTACTTAGATAGCTTTTGATAAGGGTATCACTCCTAGTTTACCTCTTAGATACTCATGAGCAGCCTCAGGTAATATTTTTTTTGAAGATATTAGCAATTTTCTCTTTTGTGTTAACTTATTCCATCTTCACCTCTTTATCTTGAACTAATTCTCTCAAGTAATGATACATGATTGCAATGTGTTTAGTCTTTGTGTGCATCACAAGATTCTTTGATATGTTTATAGCACTTGTATTATCACAATAAAGTGTTACTGGTTCTGTGATCCCTTCCTTCATACATTTGAGTATTTTTTTGATCTATATAATGTTTGTACAATTTACAAAAGAAACAACATATTTAGCTTTAGTAGTAGAAGTGTAGTTTTGTTTCTTGCTAGTCCATGTAACCAGCCTCTTATCTAAGAAAAATTCTCTTCCATGGGTGCTCTTTCTGTCATCAATGTTTCTAGCCCAATCAACATCAATATAGGATCTTAATTCAAATTTCTCATTTTTCTTATAGTATAGACCATACTTCTCTATTTCTTTCTAATATCTCATTATTATTTTTCAAACTATCAAGTAATTCTCCCTGGGATTAGTAGAGAATCTTGCAACTATCCCTATATCTAATGCAATATCAAGTATGCTATGTACTACATATTGTAATTTTTCAATCATAGACTTGTATAATGTTTGATTCACCTCAGTTGAATCATCATTCTTTGACAATTCATATCTTTTTACAATAGGTGTGTTGGAAATATTCAAGACTATGCTAAGTTACTGAGAGGGGAGGGGTGAATCAATAACTTCTAAAACTTCTACCAATTTCAATTCTTAATCCAATAAACCAATTAGCATTTATTTCAACACATCTAATCTAATTACATGCATGAAAAATTGAAAAATATAAAAGTATTCACAACACTTGAACACAAAGATTTGGTGACCCAAAAACCTTCCAAATAGAAAGTAAAACTAGGGTGGGGATGATACCCAAAAACTTTAGTACTATAGTATAAAGTTGGCCTGTTAAGGCTTATATTGACCACTTCTGACGATCTTCCCTATTAGGAGAAAATAGGACTGCTAGGTCCACCTTGTGAGAAGATTTTAAAACATACAATGAAGTATGCACTTAGTAAAGAGATTTAGAAAAGACTATTAGGTCTACCTTATTAATGAATTTTTACTAGTTCACCTATTTGGATGAAGTAGTTGATCTCTAACTTGCAACTAGATTTGCTGATAGAGATTCCTTAGTGTATTGATCACCTTTCTATGATAGATTTGTCATTGTTGCTCCTTATGTTGATATGGCCTTTACAATTCTTTATCTAATGCATATGATTTCACATTCACATTCTTGCACCTTCTTAATCTTCCTTGAATTTCATTACATATTGCATTGGATATGGTACAATAAATCACATATATATACAAATCCAATTTACAAAATTACAAAGTTGGCCCATATGAAGATACTTAGGTTCTGAAGACTAACTCGATAAAGTTCTAATACTCTGCATCCACTATCACTACTTGGCATCATCATGCTCTTGGTAGACATAGACGCTTGGTCCACACTAATCACTTTCAAGTAGTCTTGAACTTGGTCTGCACTACTAACTTGGTAGATATTGTGCAACTTGGAAAACATTGAATTACTTGGTTACCATGGAGTGGCTTGGTTAACACTATCTTCACATTTCATGAACTGAGAACTTAATAGACACTGCAATGCTCAATAACCATTAGCTTCACATCACATGAACTGCAAACTTGGTAAACACTAATAAACTTGGTTTACACTGAAATGCTCAGTTTGAACTACTGAACTTCACACTAATTGAATCAACTTAGTAACCACTGAGATTAGTCCAAAATGGTTGGTAACAACTATAATGCTTGGTGGCTACTGAATTACATGGCAACCATTGTAAACTATTCAATGAGCTCGGTAGTTGTATAGAATCTGGACAAGTGTGTGTCACTAATAACAAACTTGACTAATATGTCAAGAATCTCTCCCTTTGGCATTAGTGACAAAAACACTTATTAGCCCAACACTAAATACCTTGTATTCATTACCATGTGATAGTAGCCTGGTCTATTTTTGAGATTTTTAAAAATTAATCTTTGTAAGGTATATATTGAGTATTACATATTTCTCTCCCATACAATGTGATCTATTATGTATATGTAACTTTTCTCTTATATACATATCTCCTGCTATAACTCTTCTCTTCTCCCCCTTTAAATTTTCTCCCATACCTCATCTCTTCATATCTCATCTCTCCCTTTTTGACAATAATGCCAAAGATTTATTCAACATATTTACATGGAGACACTAAAATGAGATAAGAATTCAGAGTGTACCTTGAGGTTAATCACCAAGGTTTTATCCCAGTTTTGTTGTAATACCTTGCATGTATGAATGGAAATTTTCACGTCTTCTGATAATTCAATCATGTGGTCAGCAATAGAGAAGTTGTTATCATGAATCAGGGTCTTTGAATAAACAATGTGTTTCTGCATAAAATCCATGATTGGAAGGATCATATTTTGTATATCAACTAATGTGGAATGGATCCTTGCTTCTTCTCTTAATAACTCTACTTGCATATCTGACAAAAATCTGATCTTCTTAAAATTTGCAAAGCTTGAACTAGGGTCATGTTACAGCTACTGAGCACTTGCTTTAAGATTAATATCAATTTTGGACAATTTGTCCTTAACTTCCTTAGTATACTTGATGACATCACATAGCTTTGCAAAAAGAGATGACACATTTGAGCAAGACACCTCAAGATTGACCAAAATTGTTGATAAATCAACTTGATAAATTGCATTTTGTTAAGCAATGTGCTCCAAGGCTTTATTATTGAATTTCTTTTTAGCTTTTTCAGCCAACTTTTCTTGTCCTTTGGCATCCTCATTGAACTTTTGGAGTACCTCTCCAAGCTGAAGCAAAATATGTTGTGAAGAATAAACCTCAATTCCAATAGCCTCAAAAAAAATGTTTTTAGCATCATATAATATCTTGTACTCTTTGTCTCTTTCTTCTCTCAATCTTTGTTGCTTGGCCTTTTTATGAAGAAGTTCACCAAATATGCACATTTGATCTGCAGAAAGATTATAGATATCTCATTTAGGAATTTCTATCTCCTCATCTAAATCTAAATCTTTTTCTATCCCCTTTCCTTTCAAAAATTTTGTTCTCGGTTGAGCCTTATAGTCAACTATCCTTGCACTTATTGCCTTAGTACCCATAATGGAAACAATAGTAGACATACTTGGACTTGCAATAAAAATTGATAATGCACTAACTGATGGAATACTTATAGAAATGTTTGAAGAATCCAAAATTGATGTAGATAGAACTGGAGTGCTTACCATGGATGAACTCAAAACTAAAGAAATCAAAATTAGAGAGGTGATAACTAAAGAACTCAACTCGACAGATGAAGAGGGAGTATATAGCTTGGTTGATGAAGTGGAAATCACTTCTATCAATGATATGTTGATCTATTTAGGGGTAAAGAGTGATTGGACATTTGATGTATCTATAGTAGTCACAACCACACTTGTTGAAACTATCTCCATACTTCATGTATTCAAAGGTCCTTTACTTTAATTGGATATTCACTTAGTTTATGAAGATGATAAACATTTTTCCAAGTGTTTGTAGCATTCTTAACTACATGCTCTATATCCCTAATCAAAATTAAACAAGTATTATATCTTAGATTCATTTTCTCTATATTTTTCTTTAAAGACTCTTTTTTCAGCATCTATTATACTCGGTAGTAGCTGCCTTAGGGTTTGTGCATATATGTCTTTTACTATTTGCATGGAAAAATCTCAGAAACCTTCCAAATAGAAAGTAAAACTAGGGTGGGGATGATACCAACAAACTTTAGTACTGTAGTATAAATTTGGTTGATTAAGGCTTACATTGATCACTTCTGATGATCTACCCTATTAGCAGCAAATAAGACTACAAGGTCCACCTTGTGAGATGATTTACAAACATACAGTGAAGTATGCACTCGGTAAAGAGATTTAGAAAAGACTGTTAGGTCTACCTTGTTAAAGGATTTTGACTGGTTCACCTATTAGGATGAAGTAGTTGATCTCTAACTTGCTACTAGGTTTGCTAATAGAGATTCCTTAGTGTACTGATCACCTTTCCATGATAGATTTATCACTACTACTCCTTATGGTAATATGGCCTTTACAATTCATTAACTATGATATATGCTTTCACATTTGCATTCTTGCACCTTTTTTATCTTTCTTGCATTTCATTGCATATTACATTGGATATGATACAATACATCACATATATATAGCAATCCAATTTACAAAATTACAAAGTCAACCATCACACAAGTTAACACAAATATTACAAAGTTGGTCCATATGAAGATACTTAGGTTCTAAAGATTAACTCTGTGAGGTTTTGATACTCGACATCCACTGTCACTTCTTGGCATCATCATGTTCTTAGCAGATGTAGAAGCTCGATCCATATCACTTTCATGTAGTCTTGAACTCGGTCTGCATTGGTGACTCGATAGATATTGTGCAACTTGGCAAACAATGAATTACTTGGTTACCATGGAGTGGCTTGGTTAACATTGTCTTCACATCGCATAAATTGAGAACTCAGTAGACACTATAATTTTTTATAACCATTGGCTTCACATCACATGAACTAAAAACTCAATAATCACTAATAAACTTGGTATACACTGAATGCTCAGTTTGAACTATTGAACTTCACACTAACTGAATCTACTTGGTAACCACTAAGATTAGTCCAACAGGCTCAGTAGCAACTGTAAAGCTCTGTGGCTACTAAATTACATGGCAAACACTATAAATTTTTCAATAAGCTTGGTAGCTATATTGAATCTAAATAAGTGTGTGTCACTAATAAAAAACTTGACTGATATGTCAACAAGGTGTACTTACTAGTTTGGAATCCTCCAATCCAAAAGTTTTAAATATTTCATTGACATACTTTGACTTTGTGATGTATATACCATATTTCATCAGATGTACTTGTAAAACCACAAATAATGTGATCTCTCCAAACATAGACATCTCAAATTCTTGCTTTATTTCATTTGCAAAAGCCTTACATAAAGTATCTTCACCTCCAAATATGACATCACTAACAAAAATTTTACATTAAAAAATACCTTTTCCTTTCTCTGTCTTCATGTACAAATTTTTGTTATCATCAACCCTTTCAAATCTAATCTTCACAAGATAATTATGAAGTCTCTCATACCATGCTATTGGTGCTTGTTTCAAACCATATAAAGGTTTGTGTAATCTACATACCATGTTCTTATTGTTAACATCAACAAATCCTTCTAGTTGTTCTATGTAAACTTCTTCCTCTAATATGCCATTCAAAAATGCAAATTTAACATCCATTTGATAAACTTTGAAACCTTTGCATGCAAAATAAGCAAGTATAGTTCTTATTCTATGCAATCTAGCAATAGGAGAAAATGTTTGTCCATAGTCAATTCCTTCTTCTTGTGCATATCCTCTATAGACTAATATTACCTTGTTCCTTGTGACCTTACTATTTTCATCTAGCTTATTTCTAAATACTGACTTGGTGCCAATCACATTTTTGTCTTTTGGTCTAGGAACTAAAGTCTATGTTTTGTTTTTCTCAACTTGTTCAATCTCTTCTTCCATGGCTTTACTCTAGTCTACATCTTTTAAGGCATCTTTCACTAATTTAGGTTCTTTCATTATTAGTAAGCATGTATCATTTCCCAATCTATTTCTTGTCATTGGTCTAGCATCTTTAAATCTAATAATTTATGTAGTAGGATGATGTCTCTCAACATATTTAGACAATCTTGGTTCAGCTCTAGTTTCTTCATTTGGTCTTTCAACTTTAGAGTCACTATGTAAATCTCTATCAAGTAGCTCAACATCTCTCTCATGTATACTAATCTAAGAATTAGAATGTACCTCAACTTCATTTTGTAATTCAACATTTGAATATGGCTCCATTCTTGAATGGAACCCAACATTCATAGTATGTGACTCAGTAGTCATTGAAACTTGCTATTGGTTTGTAGCATGATTTGCAACATCCTCTTCAGTAGGCATACCTTCATAAAGTATACAAATTATTTGTATTCTTCTAGTTTTTTCATAGGTTTAGCCTCATATACTTCTTTATATTCATCAAATTTTACATTTTCACTTTCCAAAACTTTGTTAGTGTTAGTATTTAAACAATTATAAGCTTAACTTCTTGTGGAATAACCTAGGAATATACCTTCTTCACTTTTTGCATCTAGTTTATCATTCTTAAAGTCTTTGAGAATAAATCATTTTCTTCCAAATACCTTAAAATATTTTACATTGGGTGAGTATCCATACCATAGTTCAAAATGTATTGAGTGAGTACCTTTCTTGACTTGTACACAGTTCAAGGTATAGACAACTATACTTACAACTTTTCTCTAGTATTTCAAAGAATTTTTTTTCTCCATCACGAGTATCCTAGAATAGTCCATTATAGACTTGTTCCTCCTTTTAGCAATTCCATTTTATGGAGAGGTTTTTGGGGCAAATGTTTGTCTTTTGATTCCTCTATCATTATAGAACATCTCAAACTCATTGGATATAAACTCTCCTCTATCAGATCTCAAAAATTTCAGACTTTTACCTATTTTCTTCTCAACTCTTGCTAAGTACCACTTAAACATTTGGAAAGCATCATATTTTTGTTTTAGAAACATAACTATCATCATTCTAGAATAATCATCAACAAGTAGCATAATGTACTTATCTCCTTTGTAACTTTGCACATCAACTGGTCCACACAAGTCAATATGAACAATCTCTAGTATTCCTTTAGAGGTATAATTTTTACTCTTAAAACTTGACTTTGTCATTTTGCCTAACTAAAATTTTTGCACATTACATTATTAGGTTTCTTCAACCTAGGCAAACCTCTAGCTTTTCTCATGTTACTAATACTAACCAAGTTATCAAAAGTAACATGACATAGCCTTTTGTGTCATAGCCACACATCATCAAAATTTACAATTAGACAAGTAGCATCCTCTATGTCAAGATAGAAATGGTTACTCCTAGTTTGATCACATTTTCCAATTAGTTTCCCATTTGTGTCATATATCTTAGCAATCTTGTTTTCAAACTCAACCTTACATCTTGAATTATTCAGTTGTGACACACTCAATAGATTATAGTTAATTCCTTCAACATAGTAAGCATTGTCATACAAAATCTTTTCTGTGAGCTTGATAGAACCTTTTCCTTTTATCAAACATGGTGCATCACTACCAAATCTTCCACTATTTCCATCACAACAATTCAAAGTAATGAACTTATCTTTTTCACCAGTCATGTTATGTGAATACCCACTGTGAATGACCCAGCTGTCATTTTTGTTCACACAAGACATAAGTGCAGTTGCCTCATCTTCATTAGATTTTTACTTCATTGCAACATAAACCACTTCATCATCATGTTCATTAGATTCATCTCTTGTTTCATCATTAGAAATGTAGAAAGACTTCTTGCCTCTATCTTTATGATCCTTTCTGTCTTCATTTGTTCTACTTTTGTACTTGTCTCCACCTCTGTAGTTCTTCTTCTCTGGACATCCAATAGCAATATGACCAACCTTATTTCAATTGAAACAAATGATAGGTAAGTTGTGTTTGAACTTTCTTTTACCTATGTGGAATCTCCTTGGTAATAGTGCTTCAAATTTTTCTACATCCTCCTCATATGTATCATTTTCACTGGACACATACTTCTTCTTCTTCTTCTTCTTCTTCTTCTCATTACGTTCCTTTAATGACATCTTATCTTTGAAATCATATTAAATATTCTCAGGTTTCTAATTATCAAAGTTAGATAGCTCAAAAGCAATGAGCCTACCTACCAGACCTTCAAGAGATAAATTATTTCTTGGGATACATCTTAGTTCTTGTATTGCAGAAACTCTACGACCATATATAGGCAGTAGTGTTCTTAAAAAATTTCTTAGTAAAATATCATCATATATTTTACCATTAGCTCCTCTTATTGCATTAAGAACATATTATATCCTTGTGGAATATTGAGCAATATTTTCACATTCTTGCATTCTCATATCATCAAACTTACCTTTGAGACTTTTAGCTTTAGCTCTTAGGACATTAATGTCTCCTCCACAAATGGTGGTTAAAGCATCCCACATTTTCTTTGCACTATCGATATTTTTGATATTATAAAATTAAGCATAGCTTCTAGGGTAGAGGCAATCTCCAACATTGCCTAGTTGTGTTCTTCTTTTTCATATCCTTGACTATTGGGGCTCCAATAGGATCAAAATGCTCAGTAGTAATGGTAGATTATGCATGATCTCTGAGTCATCCTAGGTGTAGCTTCATTAACTATTTCATACAAAAAAGTTATCTCTATTAAACTTGGATACATCCCTTTTTGACATATTGATCTTTGTGGTTCTAGTACCTTCAAAACTAGTCCTCTTAAGTAGATGGCTCTAATACCAAT
This sequence comes from Cupressus sempervirens, assembly GCA_028749045.1. NCBI lineage: Eukaryota > Viridiplantae > Streptophyta > Pinopsida > Cupressales > Cupressaceae > Cupressus > Cupressus sempervirens. The sequence goes on along the minus strand of CM053787.1, from coordinate 987,612,300 downwards.
TGTTGTAATTATTTAGAATAACTAAGAGTGGGGTGGGGGGGGTGAGTAAGTTATCAAAGGTCTAGATGTATAAATAAAACCTTTTGCATCTTATTAAACCCATAAAACATTTATCATCATGCATGCATCCATAAGTTTATGCAATCCCTAAAACTTGTAGGTTACTGTCAAATTAGTTTGCAAAGCTATAAACATGAAACATAGTAGATTCAACAACACACTTGACACAATGATTTATGTGGAAACCCAATTTGAGAAAAACTACTAGTAACATGCTACTCTTTTTCACTCTTTTGAAGTGATGCCCTATGAAAGGCCAACCCTATAAAGATTACAATACACATTGTTAAATGTGACCCTATTAAAGGATTTCAATCACCCTATTAGGAGTGAGCATTGTTAGATGACTTTAGACCATTCACTTAGAATGTCACCCAGTTAAAAGATTTACAAATGATTGTTCGATCAACCTTAATCCAAAGGATTTACCCTAAACTAATACAATTATTAGAAAGTAATAATAAGGCTTGATCTGATAATAGCTTACAACTCCGTTTTGTAGATTATAGATCTCTATTTTAGTCATCTTTTCTACTTGGCTTTCACACATTTCAGCTCTCATAGCTTGTTCACCCTTCGAGAATTCATACCTTTAAGCCTTCTTGCTTAACATGCCAATGCAAACTTCTTCATTTAGGTTAGTTGATGAAGCAAAACCCTTGACTCCTTGTCTTACTTAGGTTCTTGCTCATGAAAACCCTTGCTTTTGACCAATCAGCCCTATAAATAGAAACTTAAGAACTTTTGTCATTCATTCTCCATTGTCCAATTTAGGGTTAGGATGGATTAGAAAGGATTCAATGAATGTACCCCTCATTCCATATCACTTCTAGAAACTTCTCCTTCAATCCTCTTTGAATTCACCTTAGAATGGTCTATCACGAATTCTATGCCACCAGCTCATCAATCTTATCTTCCACCTAGTTCACATAATCTACGAAAACAAACTTGTCAACTTGGCACTTGGTATTAACTTGCTTTTGATGCTTGACATTTATTGTGTTGCTCAGCATCCACTATAAAATCACTCAGCGTGAACTAAAGTTTATTGGTGCTCGACATCAACTATACTTTACTACACATCCACTATTTTTCTTAGCATACACTACAATAGACTTTTACTCAGATCCAATTGATGTTCTACTTGGCTTGCATTGACTTTGCTCGGCTCCTATTATCCACTTAGTCAAGCTTTGTAGAAAAACTTTATTTAACTTATTCTTCTGAACTTGCTTACTTTAACCAAACTTTGCAATCTTAAGTAGATTATTGATACATTATGATATCACTATCTTAGATGATTCTTGAACTCTTTTACATTGCATAACTCAACCTTTCCTCTAGGTGCTATTGTTACATCTTTTGATGAAATCCTCTTCATCAATCAAATAAATGATAGTACTTAAATCATATAAGTAGTTGTCTTACCAGCAAATAAAAGATTTGACATTAGTGAAAAAATAATGATTGAAACATATTTATCATACTTGTATCAATCTATTCTCAAAAATCTCCTTCTTCAAAAACACACTCTCCAACTTCACAGAGAATCCAAGGACAAAAAGAACCAATCATTTCCAGTTTATGGGTTTTGAACCAGTCTCTTACAACTAGGCAAATAGTAGGAAAATGCCCTCAAATTTTGTCCTAGGGTTTTTGAGATGTTAAACAACCTTAGAGAACCTATTTACCATATACTACACCATTGGTTTGAATCATATGCTTACACAAAACCTTAAACCCCAATTTGGCCTAGTATTCATATGAGCCCCTTTTAGCCCTCCTAAACTGGATTTTTGGAACTAACTTCACAAAGTTTCAAAGAAGACCCAAAAAAATTTAGGTTTTTGATTACCCTTTTCAAATTTTCTTGAAACCCTAAAGCACCAAGTTCTAGCCCCACTCCAGCATTGTCTTTCCTTCACAAAGGAACACAAACCTAAGTGATCAAGTTAGGCTCAGATTACAAAGAAACTAGTAGGAAATGGGGTCATGGAAACAAAATAAATACTCAAGAAAGAATAGAAACACTAAAATAACTTATTTTCAAATTCTCAACCTTTCACCAAGTTCCAAACACCTTCCATTCATAAATCAACACACTACAAGAGGTCAAATCCTTAATGGCACTTGACCTAGGGCTTGGTTGGAAAAATCAAAAAATAAATCCACCAATTTTGGAACCTTGGAATCCTTAAGAGGACCCTACTAACTACCATTTCTTAAGTGGACATAAAATTTCAACCAAGGAAATTGCAGTTAGAGGCATATCTTTGCCGAATATAGCAAAATATTGTCCTAAGAACCTAGTTTCACTAAAAATGCAATAACTTGAACAAAAAAACACTTAGAATGATGAGACCAGAAGAAAATAAAGTATAGTTCAAATATCTATCTCAAAAATCCATCAGATCTATTTTAACAATCTATACAGTATGTGTAGCATATGAACAACCATAAAATTAACGACAAAACTAATTTTTTTTCTTTACAACTTCTTCCAAGCCATACGTTAATGCCCTTTGGACCTCTAAAATGAGGTATATATCTCTCCTATGGCTATTTCAATGGTTACAACCAAAATTTTAATAGTTATAACCCTTTTCCCACTAAGTTGAAAATTTGAGCAACTTTTATGACTTAAAACAATGCAACTTTGCACAAAAAGTGTAATTTTCACATTTTTGACTTGGTTACACTTCTAGGACTTGGAAAAGGTTCCAAAATACCTAAAAACAACTAAAAAAACCTAATCTTAGTCTTTCTTGAACAAAAACAATAAAATACCCATATTTTCCTAGTGAGCAACTTTTGCTTATAAATTGCATAAATTGCCTTAAGCATACAAAATGGTGTCTTTCTTTGATAGACATGGAATTTTCATCCAAGGTTTCTTTATTCTAGCCTAAGTAAGTGAAAATAAAACATGAAAACCAAAATATAAACCAAGTTCCTTGGGTCTTTGCACCAAAGACATAAGAAAGATGATGATGAAAAAAATTCAAATTGCGATGAAAGAGAGATTCAAGATACCACCTTCACTGGTGGTGTTGGTGTTTTGAAACACTACAGGTTTAAAATTACCCCAATGAGAATAAGGTACATCTAGGGGAAGCTAACTTCCATCTTCAACATGCCATTCCAGACACTGGGCCAACTATAAGGCTAGATCCTTCTTCTACTTTAGGTTCTGCAAAACCTAGGCTGGTGGACCTCAGATTCAATTAATATGGTACTAGTGCTAAAAAATATTCTTGAATATATTAGAGTAGATAAAACCTTTAATATCCTATACTCATGAAATAACATATATCTTCAATAGCTAAATGCAAGGTGATGCAATTCATAAGATGAGTGTGGGTTAGACTTTGAATAACTTTTAACATAAAGGGAAAAGATGATTTAATATGTTGATAACAACAAGACCTAGATATGAACAACAACAATGAATGATCCTACAACTAATTGATGTCTTATTTATTAAGAAATTACATGAGTTACAACCATACATCTTCTAGAAATCTTTGACATAACTCCTACATCAAGATCCCTAATCTATCTTTCACCTTGTGACTAGACATTTGCATCAAAATGAATCTCATCATTGACCGATCCAACCATGAAGTCTGCAAACCCTATGATAAGTATCAAGCAAGTACATGGTCTTTTGTTCCACAAGAAAAATACTTCAACCACATGCATTTTAAAACAAAATGCAACCTAATTTATGCTCTTGGTTCACAAACTAGAAGACATTGCAAAACCATGAATAGGAGACAAGATCCAAAATGAATGTAAACCCTTTGCTATGTTTTATTCATTTCCCTTGAAAAAAAATACATAAAAGATGTACATAAATGACTCAAAAATCACCTAATGAATGAGAATTACCTACATAAAACTTAGTGCTTTTGGTAAGAGAAATTGCTGAAGGAAATGGTATCATAGCAATGAGAAGTTTTTCTCAAAAAATTGGAACCTCTACAAAGAATGAGAAAGAGAATGATATAGAGGAGAGTGAATTCTTAGATATGTCATGCATCTGACATGTTTCCACTTGGAAAACATCTCCTAGCAATGAAAAGAATCTCTCTAATCTCTCTCTATAACTGCACATCAAATCCTCAACCATTTTTGCTCTCAAAAGCACAAAGTATCTCTAATATTTGATTGAAAAGATAACTAATTTTGATGCTATCTTTGAAACTAAAGGAAAAAGAAAAAATTAGTTAAATGGCCTCAAGAAGACATGAAAACCTTTTAGAATCAATTTTCTCCACGTTTAGACTTCAACAAGCCTTTATATTTGCCTCCTAACCAATTTTGATGCTTAATGGTGAAAACTACCCATTTTGCTGAGAATGCCCTAGAAAACATAAATCATCTTATAGAGCAAACTGGTGAATATTTGTACAAAATATAAACTCATATTTGGAAATTTCATTTTCTCCTAGGTCCAACAATATATTTAAGTGCCTATTTCAGGCAAAAATTTCCCTTTTAAATCTGGGTAAAACCTAGTTTGACTAACCTTGACATGTGTCATCATTGGATTAGCTAATTTCTTGCATAGCTATCTAACACTTGCCACATGGTGGTCAAGTGTCACTTTCTGATTGGCTCACTATTTTTCTTTTCTAATAATTGAGCAACTTCACTTTGGTGACATGGGGACTACCCTCAAATCCACCACATGTCACCATCCTATGCCTCGGTGAGATCTAATTGCCACATCACATCATGTTGCCAAGTGTCTTTCTCTGGTTTTTTCTCAGGTTACCACATACCACCAAGGACCCACAACTCACTCATTGGATTTCAAGGTTTTTTGATAGGTCACCATGTCACTACTAGCAAGATCCTCCCATTTTTCAGTGGTGACAATGCAACCACTAGAATCTAGCCCCTTTTCTGACAACTCTCCTTGGCACACTTGGTCAAAATTTTGGTTTTGGCACCAAGCTAGCCATCCACGATAGGCCACTCTATTGCTACTTCTACCTTTAAAAGGCCTTGTCCATAAGACAACTTACATATTGTGCTAAAGTGTATTTAAATAGTTAAAGTATCCCAACCTGGGAAATATCAGATAGAATGCTTAAACCATTTTCCTATTGCTCTTAACATGCCTACTACCATGGAATGGTCCTTTCTAATGTGGGCAACCTTCTAAAGCATTCATGGTTCCTTTTGAAATTGACTCCCAGGCTAGACATTTTGGCAAGTATCTTCATGGTACGACTTTGATCTTCAGTGTGGGGTTTCCTTTGATTGTTGTGGCTTCTCCCCTTGGTGCCCACCTCTACCTCAATTTGGTCTTCTTACCTGTCACGTGGACACTCTGCCCAAGAATTTTCAATCTACACAAAACTCCCCTCTTTAGCATCATGGGGCTATGACTAATCATGTTGTTGTTAAATCTATTGAACTTTCTCAATCTCTCATTTCCCTACCAAAATGTGGCAATTTTTGGCGTCGACTCCTCTTGGTACTAACATCTTCTAGGATTTCTTTTCCTTTTCTCCAAACGGCTTCAAAATAGACTCTTCCAAATGTGGAGCTTCCTTTAAATGTCATCCATCCTACTCTGAGATTCTTCACTAGTCTTCGATGTGGGGACTCTCCTTATTGTTGCCTTCTCACATGTTTTGCTCTATTTACATGGGCAGCTTGCTCTACTTCCCTTGCAGCTACCTTCTTATTAAAAAATGGCTCTTCTCCTTCTTTTATAGCTGCCACATTTCAAAAGGAGTCACATATGGATTTTGATACAAAGATGAGAAATAGTCTATGTGAAAAGGCAACTAGTGATTACAAGAGAAAAGTTACTGAGTCAAAACATTGACAATGTTTTCCAAACTTCTGTCAGGGCAATTAAACTTTACAATCAATTTGGTGTTTAAGTGAAACTAATTAAACTCTCCAATGCTATGTAGGAAAAGGCAACACCCAGTTTTCAAGACTCTTGAAGTCCTCTATTTCATGGTGCTTGCTTTAACGTCTCCTTCAATTGCTTTGCCATTTATTGGTGAGAAACTTGTAAAAAAGCTCCATCTTCACATTACTTCATTCCATGAAGTCTTACATATTATCCTTTTTTAAAAATACACAAACTTGAAGGCCTTTAGTATTCTCACTTTAAAGCATAACTTTATTTACATATTGTATAAGAAATATTTTTGAAAATCGTAATCATTATATCTCTTCAAGATGCTTTTACTCTGCAAATATGATTTTGTAATTTGATCAGAATAGTCAGACCCAAGGTGGGTCTGGCTAAAAAAAAAAATTCATCCTCAAATGATTGAACTGTCAAATGAATCCACTAGATTCTCCTTGCAAATTGAAAACATCTTGAAACATTGAATCAACTCTCAAAACTCATTTTCACCCTTTACTGCCAACTATCAATTTAGTGCTAGGAGGTCCTTTGACTGGCCTCAAAAACTGATCCAAACAGATAACTAGGCTCTAAAATCAAATGTATTGATTCTTTTTTCCGCAATCTCTAACCCTGTTGAATCTCATCTTATGAAAAATTCTTAGTAAAAAGATATTCACTGTCAAAGTTTCCCTCTCAAAACTACCTGCAAGCAAACATGTTAGAAAACCATAAATTGCATTCAGAATTGACTTTAAAAATAGGGTAAACTAACACTTGGGGGAATGAAAACTGGGATGTTGGTTCATCATCATGAGGACCACACAAATATATGATTAGGGCTCATGAAAAATAACTAGGTGTAAATGGAGAGCAGTCAAAGTAGGCTACTTAAATTTGTATCTTGGAAAAAATGGTAGAAAAACATTTTTTGCAAATGGAATGGACCTGGGAAAGTGTGCAAACCAATTTGTCAAGATTTACAAATTGGCACACTTAAGTTATTTTCAGAATAGAACACAATGGTACAATCCATTTGATCTCACCTATTATGGATTTTGAGATATGACATCACAAACAGGGGTACTGACAAATCTACAATTGTTAACACTAGTAAAACTTTATAAATTACATTTGGAATTGCGTATGAAAATTGATCACACAGATTTTTCATAAGCTCAAACTTGAAACATAGAAATTATTTGACCTCTAGAATATAATGTAAAAGGAATTTTCTCATTTTGGTTAATTGGGTCAAAGTTATAACAAGTCAAATAAGGCTTCCCAGAATTCAGAACAAATTGCATCAACATGACATCAATAAATGACCAACATTGAGGGATTCAAAACCTTGTCAAACAAATTCAAAATGAATCAAAATATGAAACATAGGTTCTCTAGTATGGATGCTAAACACTCCCAAAGTAGTGAGTCATGAAACATTCTAGGTGTGAGATATTCCATTGCAAACATAGGCTCCTATTGTTGTTTGACACTTAGGTAAAATTGTAGATTTGGACATTGCTCAAAATCGCTCAGAATGGCAATTTATCATCATGCAACACATAGACATACTAAATACAAGGTGTTAGAAACATTAAACACCTCTTGGGCTTCAAAGGGATAGTTTAATACACATGCATCAAAAAGCATTTAAGGGCTTTTTTTTTCAATGGTACTCAAAATCAGGGCTTCGATTTTGAGTGTCAATGGGTGGAAAAGTGCAAGGAAAGACATTGAAAATGGCTCAATTAGATAATTTTTGTGAATCTGAAGATGAAGAAGTAATAGAGAATAAACCTATAGAAAAATTACTTGGAGAAGAAAGGACAATGACTAGGAAGAAGCCTTGGAAGCCAAAGGTAGAGAATTTAAATATGAAAATCATTAATAATAAAAATTTCATTCAATTGAATAAGTTTTATAGTATGTATAGCAATATGAGTAGAATATAGTTAGAGAATGCAATAGTAAGAAATATGATTTTGAAGAATAAAATATTTTAAGATGTACAAAGCCATATAATAGAGGACCTATATAATATGTTGATAAATAGGACAAGAATAGTTATAAATGAGAACAAGAAAATAAGAGAGAATATGATCAAGAAAATTTGTGAAGTCAATAGTGATGAAAACATGCAAGATATAATGAACGGTATTGAGCCCTTATTGAATAAAAGAATAGCTATTCTTCTTATGGGATGCAATTAAAAAGAAGTAGAAAAGGAGATAGAAGAAGCCATTATCAAATGCATGACTTTTGTACCCAATGTCATAGAACTAAGTGAAAAGTTAGGGGGAGAAACCCCTATGCCTATAAAGTAGAGTACACCACCACTAGTAGAAATGGAAGTCAATTTTACTCAGATGACAGATCTATCTTTTCATATCTCTATTAGGATTCACGCCAAGAAATTTGGTGCCACAAAGGTGACAATAAATGTTGTAGAGGATCCTTTCAAGGATCTTGAGCCAAACATTATTGGCAATATCATTGACTACTCAAGTTCAAATGAGGAAGTGGAGAAGAGAAAGAATGAAGAAAAAGAAGATGAGAAGAAAGAAGAAGAGAGAAAGAAAATGAAAAGAGTAGAAAATGAAAAGGAATAGAAAGAAGAAGAAAGAAAGAAGCAACAAAAGGAAAAAGAAGATTAATGCAAGAGGATATCATAAGAAGAGGAGAAAAATAAGGAGGAAAAGAAGAAAAAGAAGAAAGAAGAGGAAAATAAGAGGAAATAAGAAGAGAAGAAAAAGAAGAAAGAAGAGGAAACAAAGAGAAGAATAAGGAAAAAAGATAAGAAGAAGAAGAAAAGAAAAAGAACAAAGAAGAGGAGAAGAAGAAAAAGGATAAGGAAATCAAAAGAAAGGAAGATGAGAAGAAGAAAGAGGATGAGGAAAAGAGAAGAGAAGAAGAATAAAGGAAGAAGAAATTAGAGGAGGATGAGAAGGTAAGTGCACCCAACACATCTCTCACTCTAGCTGCACTAATTGGTTCAGATGATGATGATCAAATAGATTTGATATCATCACTCAACAAGATTATTAGAAAGAATTAAAAAAGGTAAAGAGTTTTCTGAAAACTTGCATGGATGTAACTGTAAAATTACAAGAAAATTTGACTATTAAATCTCTAGATCCTAATCTAGAGGTCAAAGCCAAGGATGTTATTAAATAATTTGATGTTGAATTCACAAATCTATCAGAAATAGCATCTGCTCAAGCACAAGCTAAACATGATCCTCAAATTTTTGACAATGTATGTTAGAATATTAGAAATGATTTGGCATCTCTTGATGCTTGCATCAAGGTGTTAAGAAGGTGCAAATTTTAAGAAAACGCATTATATGCCAAATAATCAATGTCCTTTAAATTCACCAAGGATATTGATGGAGAATGAGGAGAAAAGATGATGAAGTGAAAGCATTAGTAGATTAGCTAAGCCAACTGGGTTTGAAGATTGCTAGAATTGAAACATAGGTTAGTAAGACTCTTGATGAAATAAGCCTATTAGAAGTCAGAAAGGAAAGGATTATAAATAGGCTCTAACTTCTAAGAGAACTTCTATCTTTAAAGATAAGCACAATTAAGTAGCAGTTAGAATATTGCCTAATAGCAAAGGCATTTTTTGAGAAGTTCATTTACTCAGACTTGAATGTGTAGACACCTAAATTTGATTACACTATTTTAGTAATCCTATTTAGTTATCTAAAAATGGAATTATTAATTAAATTTCTATTTAATTAATCCTTTGTCATCCCCTAGTTGATTAATTTAATTAATCATCTATAGTCCTCATTGATAAATCAAATAATCTATTGTTTATCAATTAAATCCTATTCTTCTATCTAATTCAAAAAATCCCCATTTATTAAATAAATCTATTTGATAAATGAAATCCTCAAATTCAAAAACCCCTAACCTATCTCTAATCCTCCATTTAGCCCAATCCACCCCGTCCACCCATACTAACCAAGCTTAGCCACTAACTCACCCACCCTCATTAATGCCATCCACTTGCACATCTCTAACATCTCTAATCTAATCCTAAACCCAAGCCTAATCCACTCCCTAATGTTGTCACATTCCTTAAACAAGTTTAAGACTTTCCTAATCCAAACCAAAGTCTCCCCTCAAAAAACCCAACCACTAAGTCATGAGTGCTCTTACAAAACATAAAAGACTCTTACAAGCCCACTCATGACTCTTACACCCATCTTCCACACTCTTCCCTCTTCCACACTCATTCCTCTTACATCCCTCTTACATACTCAACCCCACTCATCATGCCTTTAACCAACCCTTTACCCTACCCTCTCACACTCATCCTCCTTGTGACAAGTGTCACCTTCCCATTGGTGCTAAACAAGAACAATCCATGTGCTCTCCTTTGAGTGCATCCTAGCCCTTCTTAAGCCTTCATCCATCCTTGCATCTAAGCCCTCCATCCATCTACCCCTTACCCTATAAATTGAATCCCATCCCAAGCCATTTCATCAACAATCTTTGAGCTAAAGTTACCATGCTATTTTGAGAACCAAAGCCATCAACCATACCCTTATAATGCCAAATTGAGAGCTCACAAAGCTACCAATTTGCCATTACCCATATCCATTGAAGCAGCTTTTGAGCATCTTGAGCATGCATCCACAGCAGAAGGACACATCTACAGAATCAAGAAAGCATGGAGTACTTTTTCTTGTGAGGTTTGCACTTCTTGTTTTCTTTCTTTGTCTAAGCATATATGTGAATTTAGTTTTTGGTTTGTGAATGTTTACTTTATTTGTTAATGTTCTTTGAATACTAATTCTAAGAATTTTAAGCATTTTTACGCGTAGAAAAAATAGCAAAAAAAGTTAAATTTTTTTTTCCATAGTTAAGCTCTCATTTTTGAAGATTTTGGCCAACTAACTAAATTGCTTTTTTTTTGTCTCATTGCAAGTTGGAGCACATATGGAACCACTAACCGTGTTTCTTGCAGGTTTTCATGTTGCTAAAAAATGAACTTGAATGCTTAACCATTTGTCTTTGAATGCATGTTGCTAAAAAATGAACTTGAATGGTTAAACACATTTTCCATTGAATGAATGTTGCTCAAAACACACTCTTGAATGCCATGGATTAAAATCAACTTTCCTTGGAATGCATGCTTAAAATAACAAATCCAATCTTGAATGCCAAGTATCAATTAACCATTGCAATATCAAACACTTCATTTGGAGCTTCTAAAATTGAAGAAAACAAATCTCTTTTCCACATGCAATCTAGGTAAAGTTTGATTTTTGGACATTTAAAAAACTTTGTTAAGTTAAAATACAAATTTACAAAAATCAATTTGAGTAGTTCCTTGGACTCACCTCTTTTCTAATCACCCATCAAATATTAACCATTGGTTGCAATCTCAGCGCCATTTATGGGGATGGGTCTACTTGAAAAAGGTGTTAAGTGTTCCACAATCTAACTCACTCACTTGGTCTTTGGACGTTTGCTTTAACTTTATCAAAATTCTTAAATGGCCAAAACTCTAGATTAAATCGATCACACTTCAAGTTTGGGCACTAAAATTGAACAACAATTGACGTGGAGAGCCTCCGGGCACGCGCTTGAAATTGAATCTCACACACTTTTATTTTGGGCTTAAAACAAACTCACACTCAATCTTGAATGCCTTAAAGAAAATTAATCGATACTTGACGTGGAGGGCCTCCGGGCGTGCGAGTTTGCTTTTGTTGACCCTAACTCTTCTTATTGTTTGCATTCTTTGATCGATTTACTTTTTTTGGCTCTTCAAGTTGGAATTGAACATTGTCTCTTAAACATGAGTCCTTGCAAAGTCTAGATTAGCACACATAAGAGTCAGTTGGTAAAAGAACAAGCGTGTTTTTTAGCCCAAGGTCATCCAAGTCTTCTCTCCCCTTGTCATCTTTTGAGGCCATCTTGGGTGCATAAGATTAGGATCCAAAACCTTGTTTCTTTTTAGGAGGCCTGCTTGGGGATTTCATCACCCCTTGGATGACCTCAACTCCAGTGTTCCGGCGGAGTATAAGAATCGGGAGGTGAATCAAAAGACACCTCCCTTGGGATCAAGATTTTGTCATTGGGGCTAAGCCTCAAGGAACTTTATACCCTTGAGAAGTGAAAGAGGAGAAGTGGGTTACCACTCCTCTCGGCTGTGTGACATCCTTTTGGTATCATCTATGGATTGGGGCCTCACATACCTTGTGTATATCGAGGACTCCCTAGCTAAACCAATTGTCTGCCTTGCAGAAAACCATCTAGGATGTTAATGTGTTGGAGTGACTGATTGAAAAATTTGTAGAACATACACACTCCTCGGCGCAAGTATCACATTCTGATAACCACAAACTTCTATCTGGGTGTTCCTATCTATTGCTTGTTTTTATTTATTGAATGAATGTTTGCCAAACTTGGTCAATCCTAGCTTAGGGCACACTTAGCGTAGTCATTGCCTATTTTTGAATTTGAACAAGTTGAAGAAAAAAAACTGAGATTTTTTCCAAAGCCAAGTAAATTTAGGAATTTATGTCCAAACAACCCAAACCCAAACGGAAGTTTCACAAGGTCAAACTCAAGCCATCTCTAGCATACCAAGAACTTTCAGCCAAGAGAAAAAAAATAACACCAAGCCCACGAATTTCCAAACTCCACAAAGCAGAGGACAAAGCTACTGACGAAGCACTTCAAGAGGCCTAGTTAGAGCGCACCATCAAATTTAGCCAACATCCAGGAGTTAATCCTTCTTATGCCTTAGCAACTAGGCATGATTTTTATGATTAGACACCCTTGTTTCTCCACATCTTCTTGGATAAGCTTCACTTTAGAGTCATCTTTGTAGAAAAGCTAGCCATATTAGGTTATCCCCTTAAGCATTATTAGCTCATCCATCTCATTTAGAATCATACCATCTAGCCAGTAATCGAAAATCTACACATCTAAGCTTTCAAAATTGTTGTCACCTTGCTAAAAGTTTGCCATTCCTAAAATCTTCCAAATCCACCAATCTCACCAAGGTTATCCCTTTGACAAAGCTTTGTCTACGGTAATCTAGCTTTGTCACTTGTTATCCCTCATCACCTTGAGCTAAAGGTTGGGATCCACAAGTGGTCAATCTCATGTTCTTCCTAAAGGATCATCAGTCTATCCTTAAGTTGACACAATCACCACCAAGCTTGCACATAGGAAAGCAGACCTTTGGTGCTTTGACAACATATCTTTGAGGTTAGAATCCCCAACCCAATCCTCCTTAGGTTTTGTCATATAGCTTTGCCTCAACCTAGGAAATCATTTGCATAGAAAAGCCTTCCCCCTTTTGCATCCATCAACATTATTGCATCTCATCCCTGGGAACATTTTTCATGCCACCCGTCACTTGCTTAGCCAAGAAGAAAGAAACAATGGAGCCCTATCATTTGGATCGAACAGCCTCACCCCCCTTGAGCACTCAACCATCCTTCAGCCCAGAGCAAGCTATGCCATCACCTACTAACATTGAAGCTTTCATGAACCAAATAGGAAATACAGTATTGGTAAACGCCATTATAGACAAAAACAAAGAGACAATCATGGCTAATTTTCGAAGGGACAATGTAGGAACCTTTGACTTTGGAAGACCCCCTCCATTATCAGATCCATCTCACCCATTGTTTGGGTAGCTGCCACCACCCATAGGCTCTTATGATCCAAATTATCCTCAATATATTCCAAAAGAAGAGCCTCCAGCCAATCCATATGACCCAACAGACCCAAACATAACATCATCCACCCAAGTTGAAATCTCCATACCGCAAGCCAACCCAGCCACCACCACTCCATCCTTGGTTCATACCTCTCCACTCCAAACCCCCTTTACCCAAAATAGCTCACCATTCACCCCCTTCACTATTGCTGCTGCTACTCCCCAACCCAGCCTTCCAAATCCACCCATCTCCCAAATCAGTGCTAGCATCTTTGGCCAACCTCAACAATATACAATAGGGATGTCACCCATGGGGCCAAGTAATCAACCTTTCATCACCCCTAGCTTGTTCACTGCAGCCCAGAACACAATCCCATCATTTCCATTATGTCTTGGGAGCTCAATACCATTAGCCACAAATCTACAAGCTACTACCCTCACTCCACAAAGCTATCAAATCCCACAAGCTACTACCAATTTTCTACCAAGCTCCCAAATGACCCCAGCTCCCGCCACCACTCTACCAAGCTTCCAAATCTAGCCAACAAGCTATTAACCTTCATCAGTTCTATTCCCAAGCTTTCAATTCCCACCACCTCCACCACCAACTAATCCATTACCTCCAATTACCAACTACTTTTCAATGCCACTTCTAGGAGGTAATCCACCACCCCAGCCAACAACCATTTATTTGCAGATACCATCCCAAGTTGGGGCACAACCCACATATATTGGTCAAACCCCACAAGCCCTCCAATCCTTTCCCCAAGCCTCACAACCATCTTATACCTTACCTCCACAAAGCAATCCATTTATCCCACAGCCAGCTTATGTTCCTCAATCCCAACCTCAAATCCCATATCAACAGCAAGCCTCGCAGCACATGCAGCAATATGCACCACCTCCCCCTCAACAACCCATCATCCACCATGCAGCTGCCCAAACAATGTACAATCTCTATCAGCAAATCCCTCACAGCCATCCATATTTAGTGGCCCCATCCAGCACATACCTACCTCAAGGCACTCCTACATTGGGGGCACCCCAACCATCACCTATCAATTCAGAGTGGGAGCAAATGAAGATAGCTCTGAAAGCCATCCAAGAAGGCAATGATCCAAAGACATTCAAGTTTGAGAATGTGTGTCCTTACCCATTTGACAGAGCCATTACCATGACACCATTTCCCAAACACTTTGAGGTACCTAAATTTGACAAATTCAGAGGAAAAGGAGACCCTGTCACACATATCAAAGAATTTTACATGCATTGCCAGGACATGGCATACAATGATGTCTTCCTCTTGCACCTTTTTCCCAAAAGCTTGGCTGGACCAGCTCTTGAATGGTTTTATAGAATCCCCTATGGCACAATTAAAAACTTTGCTGAATTATCTAAGGCATTTGTAGCCCAATATGCCCATCTTGTTGAAACAGAGCTATCAATAGTTGATCTTGTCCACACCAAGCAAAAAGGTGGAGAAAGCCTTGCCGAATACCTACAAAGATGGCAAACCCTTACCACCCGCATATCCTGCACCTTGCCAGAATGCCATGTGGTGAAAATGTTTATTGATAATGCACATCCCAGCTTGGCCCACCACATGACCATGAACTATTTGCAGACCTATAAGGATAGCAAAGAGAAAGGAATGATCCTTAAGCAAGGACTCATCAAAGATGGTGTGGTAAAGATTTACAAAGAGGCCAACCAAAATCAATCACATTCCAATGACAAGTCTAGGTATTGGAACAAAAAAAAGCATGTTGCAACAGATGGTGTTACTGACACCAGACATGTGAATATCGTTGGTCCTTCTCAAAACCAGTCTAACCCACCATATCAAACAAACAACCAACAAGCTATCAATTACCAACAATGAAATAACCAAAGCTATCAAAACCACAATACAAGACCCAACTTTCAAGGGTCTAACAATCAAGTTAATGCCATCAATGTAGCTATAGGGAAAAAGCCCAGATTCCAACCTGCACCTAGAAACTATACACCCCTTGGTGAGCCATTGGATGTTATTTTTGAGAAATTGGCTAAGGAAAACCTCATCAAATTTCCTCCTACCCAGCAAATTGATCCAAGCCAATCCAAAGCTGCATGGTACAAGGACAATGAGTATTGCAAGTTCCATAGGGTAAACGGTCACACCACCCTCAGATGCATGAAACTGAAAGACTATGTGCAAGACCTCATTGATCGGAAGGAAATCACTATTGGTGCCCAAACCTCTCCCAATGCAGGCTTATAGATTTATCAAAATGCTTTTCCTCCACACAACAACCAAAATCCTGGAAAATCACCTATCCAAAACAACACCAACAACCGCCAGCCAAACCAACAGCATGGGAAGAATAATGACCACACTTCATCCTATATAGACTATGGTAGCCTTATAGGTTGTATATCTGAGAAAGAGCTTTCTGTCAATGTTATCAATATCCGAGG
Source organism: Cupressus sempervirens (assembly GCA_028749045.1). Lineage (NCBI taxonomy): Eukaryota > Viridiplantae > Streptophyta > Pinopsida > Cupressales > Cupressaceae > Cupressus > Cupressus sempervirens. The sequence continues at coordinate 987,596,204 of CM053787.1, read as the reverse complement.
ACCAGACAATGAGTGTGCGGTCACCACTCAAAGAGCGCGATTTAACATCGCAGGCCCACCAGTTTCATCAACACCATCAGCTCCATCAAAAAGCCGGTACAATATCTTGGAACACCTTGGGAACATGCCAGCCCAAATATCCATTTTAGACCTTCTTCGCACTAGTCCTGTGTACAAAGACATCCTTGACAGTGCTCTCATAGAATCCCATGTCCCTTTTGATATTAATGCTACTAATTTTTGTAATCTTGTTGGACACCTTTCATCCTCATGTGCCCTATCTTTCAAACCCACCGACATACTTGCGGTTGAGCCAGATCACACCCTTCCGCTTCGCATAGCCATCATGGTATCCAATTTTGCCATGAAAAGAGTAATGATAGATAATGGATCAGCCTTGAACATTTGCACCCTAAAATTCATAAAACAAGCTGGGTATACTGAGGCAGATATGATCAGTGAGGTTATCACCATCAAAGCTTATGACAACTTGGAAAGGACCACAGAAGGGACTATTTTGCTACCAATCAAGTTTGGGCCAGTCATTCAAGAGACAGTTTGCCATGTTGTTGATCTAAACCTACCATTTAACATCCTCCTCAGTCGCCCATGGATTCATGCTATGAAGGCCGTTCCATCCACCTACCATCAGTGCATCAAATTTCTGCATCAGGGCACTGAGGTAACCATCCATGCCGACCCAGAACCCTTTGCTTACTGCAATGTGGTTGAAGCTTCATATACAAACCATTGCCCTGGAATAGACATTGGCACAGCCATCGCCAGCTCATCCCACACTTGTAATGATGCAGAAACCATCCTCATGTCCACCCTATCTACCGTAAAGATCAACAACAAAGTTTGTGGAGAATATAGTCTGTCAGATGCATTTGCTGTCGGAGCAATCCCACTTGATCCACATACCCATGGACGACTGACATATCACAAAGCTAGGGAGATTCCACCTCCTCGATACAAACAGTTTGGCCCAACCACCTTTGTGTCCTCAAAAACCCCTCTTCATGAAGAGCTCACTCCAGATATCAACAATTAGTTACATAAGGATGCACCTCCAAAAAATCAAGCACGCCTTGATCACTTCAGCTAAAAGTATCCCCAGCAACATAAGATCATCACTGAAAAATGGAACTATCAAGGAGGTGGACTAGGACCAGAAGAAAGGGGCATGTAATGTCCCATCGAAGCACATAATTGGGAAACGAATTCAGGACTTGGCTTTGGCATACCCACAACTGGGGGCACCAACAAGAACGGTCACACTTTTCCGAACATCCACCGCGACCTTGTCGAAATTGAAGACATTCCTAAGGAAGTTGAAAAGAGAGCCTACGACGATATCCTAGACCAAATCTTCCTAGGAGACTCTGTTCTCTGAGAACTATCCATCCATCTCATTGACCTACCACTTGCTCATCCACAACTCATAGATTGGGACAAACCAAGTGTCATACATATTGATGAGTTCACATCAGAGGAAGCACTTCTAAGATTCATGGGAGCTGAAACTCCTCATAAGAAGACAAAGCCAGATTCTGCCTACATCTACAAGCTAGATCCCAAGGGGTATTTTGGAGAAAATCCCAACCCTAGTTTCGATACACCCAAAACTGGAACTAAGGTAAATCTGGGACTAGCTAAGGTAGCGAAGAGAACCCCTCAGCAAGAAAATCTAGAGCCACAAGCAGAACATGAGGATTTAGTATTGCCTCCTCAAGATAATCGACCAGAGGTGTCTTCTATTCTAATAGAGGATACTAGAGAAGTCAACATTGGTTCTTCAGAGATCCCTAGAATTGTTCACATTACTACATCCCTATCACAAGACCAAGCTGACCTCCTCTTTGAGGTTTTACGAGAGAACATTGGCCGATTTGCATGGTCATATCAGGACATGCCAGGACTTGATCCAAAGCTTGTAGTTCATCATCTTGCAGTCGATCCAAAGATCAAGCCCGTCAGACAAAAGCTTAGAAAAATGCACCCCAAGGTGGCATTACTAGTCAAAGCTGAACTAGAGAGAATGTTAGCTGCTAAGGTTATCCAACCTATCAACTACTCAGAATGGATCTCCAACATGGTCCCTGTCACTAAGCCTTTCGGTGACATCAGAATCTGCATTGATTTTAGAGATCTTAACAAAGCTTGTCCAAAGGATGATTTTCCCTTGCCCAACATAGATATGATTATAGATCTTACAGCTGGACATGAAATTCTGTCCCTTATGGATGGATTTTCTGGGTATAATCAGATCAAGATTGCAGAAGAGGACCAGCATAAGACAACATTCACTACCCCTTGGGGAACCTTTTACTACACCATGATGCCTTTTGGCCTAAAGAATGTTGGGGCTATCTATCAAAGAGCTATGACAGCCATTTTCCATGATCTTATCCATAGCATTTTGGAGGATTATGTGGATGATATCCTAGTCAAATCTCACACCTTCATGGATCATCTTGCTAACCTAGACAAAGTCTTTGATAGGTTGGCCCAATATCATCTCATGCTAAATCCCAAGAAGTGTGTCTTTGGGGTCACATCTGGCAAGCTTCTAGGCTTCATAGTTTCTAAATGAGGTATAGAGATCAACCCCAAAAAGGTCAAGGCTATCTTAAACATGCCTCCTCCCCAGACACTACGACAGCTTCGCTCTCTTCAGGGAAAACTTCAATCTGTCTGACGCTTCATCTCCCAACTTGCAGATAAGTGTACACCATTTTCACATTTGCTAAAGAAGAATGAGAACTTCAAGTGGGATCTTTTATGTTAGTGCAGCTTCGATCAGCTCAAGCAGTACCTCACCAATCCCCCTATCTTGGTTCCACCAGTTCCTGGTCGTCCCTTGATCTTGTATATATCAGCAACACCTACTGCTCTAGGGGCACTTCTAGCACAACATGATGATTATAGCAGAGAGAGAGCCATCTACTATATCAGTAGAACCCTAGTTGGTTATGAACTCAATTACACTCTTATGGAAAAAGCTTGTTTGGCAGTTGTTTTCTCAACTCAAAAGCTTCGCCACTACATGCTAAGTCATACCATCCAACTAGTCTCCAAGATTGACCCTCTCAAGTATATGCTCTCCAGAACAGCACTTATAGGCCATTTGGCCAAATGGGTTACGCTACTAAGTGAGTTTGACATCCAGTACATGGACAGAAAGGCAATCAAAGGGCAAGCTATAGCAGATCACCTAGCTGATGCACCTCTAGTAGATGCATATCCTTTGCTCACAGAATTTCCAGATGAGCATATCTGCCTAATTGAAGAACAGCCCCCATGGAAGCTTTATTTTGATGGCTCATACACCTCTCATGGATTAGGGGCAGGAATATTATTAGTTACACGTCAAGGAGATTACATTCCAAAAGCCTTCAAGCTACAATTCCCTAGCACCAACAATATAGCATAATATGAAGCTCTTGTAGCAGGATTAAAGATAGCTGTAGAATGGAATATCACTGAGTTAGAAGTCTTTGGTGATTCCCAACTCATCATCAAACAAGTCTTAAATGAATATCAAACCAAAGATGAAAAGCTATTACCCTACAAAGAGCTAGTTGATTAGCTGACCCAGCATTTTACAAAGCTTCAGTTTACACAAGTGCCTTGAATGCAGAACAAGGTAGCAGATGCCATGGCCACTATCGGCTCGCTCTTGGAAATTCCCCAAGAAGCTATGTAGTATGAGTTTTTAGTTGAGCATCTCCTCACACCTGCCTATGCGAATGAGGATTCAAACTGTGTTTGTATCTTGGTTGGTCCCCAATCCCCTTGGTACCATGAAATTCATGCTTACCTTAACGATGGTATCATATCCCCTCACCTCACACGTACCCAATGCCAAAACCTCATCCGAAAATCATCCTGCTATGTTATCATAGCCAATACCCTATATCATCGGGGTTATCACGATACTCTCTCTCGATGTTTAGATGAAAATGAGGCCGCGATGGCATTAAAAGAAGTACATTCTGGACTTTGTGGTGCCCACACGAGTGGTATTGTCCTAGCATGACAAATCCTTAGAACAGGATACTATTGGCCTACCATTGAAGAAGACTCTTGTGACTTTGTCAAAAAGTGTCTCCCATGTCAGCAGCATGCAAATCTTGTGCACGCTCCAGCACAGGATCTACAGCCTATTGCACCACCTTGGCCTTTTGCTTGTTGGGGCCTTGATCTAGTTGGAACTATCACACCTCTCTCATCTGATGGACATAAATGGATAATAACAGCTATAGACTATTTCACTAAGTGGGTGGAAGCAGTCCCCCTAGTCTCAGCTACAGGAGTTCAAGTCTCCAAGTTCATCTTGTACCACATTGTTTGCCACTTCAACATCCCATCCACCATCTTCACTGACCATGGAGGTAATTTTGAAAATCTCAACATGGAAGAATTATGCACTTCCCTCCACATCCATCACCGCTTTTCTAGCCCATATTTCCCACAAGGTAATGGCCAGGCAGAGGCAACTAATAAAACCCTCCTCAAAATCCTAAAGAAAGTTGTCAATGATTCCGGCCGTGATTGGCACCTTTAAATAAATCCGGCTCTATGGGCCTATCGAACTTCCTTTCGTACATCCACAGGCACAACTCCATACTCCCTAGTCTATGGTGCCGAAGCGGTATTACCTATAGAAGTTGAACTTCCCTCACTATGCATATCTTTGCGAGGGCAAATCTTAGATGAAGAATACAGAGTAGCTTGACTCACCTAGCTAGATCTCTTAGACGAGAAGAGACAACAAGCCTATGACCATCTCACAGTCTATCAAACTCATCTCAAAAGGAATTTCAACAAGAAGGTGCTCCCATGACACTTTCAGCCAAGTGACATGGTCCTCAAAGAAAATATGAAAGTCCAAGCAAATCAAGAAAAGAAAGGCAAGTTTGAACCTACATGGCTTGGTCCCTATGTGGTTACTGCCTCCTTTAGCTCCGGAGCCTATCAATTATCTACACCAGAAGGAGAACTCTTGAATGATCCCACTAACATCATTCATCTCAAGAAGTTCTATGCTTAAAGATCCTTGGTATACCTAGGTTTTGAAAAATACAAAAAAAAAAAAAAAATAGTAAAGAGAAATAAGCGTCCAATGGTGAAAACTTGGCAATTCAAGCACCTTGGATAGGTACCTTGGTGAAAACCTGGTAATTCAGGCACCTTGTGTGCTAAAGACTAATCCATTATCTATCACTATCCTATCCCTCATCCATCCACCCACCATCCCATAAAACACTTGCTTGTTCCCTTGGTGTTCCAATCAAATATCCAAAATCTGATGGAGCTTGTCAATACCTCCTGTACAGCTTGTAAATCTTGTACCAAAGCTTGTATTATACCTTGTAAATCTTGTACCATACCTTGTATATATTCGGATCTTGTCCAAAGCTTGTACCATATTCCAACTTGTAAATAATCTTGTATCCTAGCCTGTATCCTATCACATGCACACACAGAATCCCATTTTCCTTAAGCTTTTCACAAACCATCTACCTATCCACCTATCAACTATTATAGACATCCCATTCTTCACAAACATTTCCATCACACAAAAAACCAAAACATGAACAAACTTGTACATTTGTAACATATCTTGGTCTATCAGCTTGTACATCCTCTTTAGCTTAGTATCATTGTATATATCCGACTTTCATGTTAGTTCATCCTTGGTCAACATCTTGCACACATCGCACACCTTGGTTAGATATTCCAATGCATCCTTTAGCTAGATCTCCTATCACCAAAGTGTTATCCTTCTTAGTTCAGTTTGCTAGACGCATCACTCATCCAGATCCATCAGCTTAGGTGCTCTCTGATAGATCCTTGCAGGATATAGCTTTCCTCATGTCTGATCTTGGTTCGTTAGTACCTTGTCCTACCCATCTCATTGGCAAACAGTTCTCTTTTGGATTTTTGCTTTCTTTTGATTTGGGATCTTCTCTTTTAGGTCTTGAAATATCTTTTCCAAGCAATCTCCTTGTTCCCTCCCCAAGGTTGCCATGATCTTCCATATCATGGTATGCTGCGAATGGGGCAATTAGAGCGTAAGGTCTTGATCAGGTCTTTTGCCTGTTTTCTTTTTCTGCTTGTGGGTTACCTAGTGTCATTTCCATGCTGCTTCCTCTGGGATTCATGTGTGATACTGGGGCAATCCTTGTGTGTTTGTGTTGAGTCAGTTTGTCAGTCCTCTGGACGGTTGGTAAAAAGTCCTTGATGTTCTTGGTAACCCTGGCAATTAACCAACAGTCCTATAGCAAATCTAGTGCTCAACTACATGGTGGTACTTCTCTTTGAAGTATCCCCCCACTCAAAAAGCTTCAATGGATTCCCTTCATCTCCATTATCCCCCATCCATATCCTACATCTGTCGCTCCTACCCCAGCTTATGCATCAGTATCTCTTTGAATCACTCCTCATGCTTAGCTTTAGGGATCCACCAATCAAATCAATCCACCAAGCCTCATCTTTCGAGATCCACAATCCTAGTCCTAGGGATCTCCAAAACCCATCTTTCGCCAATCTGACTCTTTGAAATCCTGTTGCATCAGCTTTATCATTCTATCATCCATCTCCCTACCATGGGTTCCTTTTATAGCACTCCGCTCCTCCATCTCCCCCCCCAATCCTGGAAAGTCTTAAGCTTGCTTTACTATTGTGCCTTTGATTTCCCTTTATCATTCTCCTGTAGTGAGAGTTTGAGCTAATTCAGCCCCTTCTCTTTGCCAACATGCATCTTAGCTCATCTCAATTTCTTGTACTTTTCAAAAAGTTGTCGACCCTCATTTCTCTCCCCGCCGCCTTCTTGAGGGGGCATCATCTAAGTCTAGTCTCTCCTCTTCTTATCCAAGACTGGGGCAACCTTGTTGCTAAAACATCTTCCTCGTGTCATCTTCATTCAAACTTCTTTGAAATAGTGTTGTCTCAACACTATGTCAAAGAGGGGCAAAATGTAGACACCTAAATTTGATTACACTATTTTAGTAATCCTATTTAGTTATCTAAAAAGGGCATTAGTAATTAAATTTCTATTTAATTAATCCTTTGTTATCCCCTAGTTGATTAATTTAATTAATCATCTATAGTCCTAATTGATAAATTAAATAATCTATTATTTATCAATTAAATCCTATTCTTCTATCTAATTCCAAAAATCCCCATTTATTAAATAAATCTATTTGATAAATGAAATCCTCAAATTCAAAAACCCCTAACCTATCTCTAATCCTCCATTTAGCCCAATCCACCCCATCCACCCATACTAACCAAGCTTAGCCACTAACTCACCCACCCTCATTAATGCCATCCACTTGCACATCTCTAACATCTCTAATATAATCCTAAACCCAAGCCTAATCCACTCCCTAATGTTGTCACATTCCTTAAACAAGTTTAAGACTTTCCTAATCCAAACCAAAGTCTCCCCTCAAGAAACCCAACCACTAAGTCATGAGTGCTCTTACAAAACATAAAAGACTCTTACAAGCCCACTCATGACTCTTACACCCATCTTCCACACTCTTCCCTCTTCCACACTCATTCCTCTTACATCCCTCTTACATACTCAACCCCACTCATCATGTCTTTAACCAACCCTTTACCCTACCCTCTCACACTCATCCTCCTTGTGACAAGTGTCACCTTCCCATTGGTGCTAAACAAGCACAATCCATGTGCTCTCCTTTGAGTGCATCCTATCCCTCCTTAAGCCTTCATCCATCCTTGCATCTAAGCCCTCCATCCCTCTACCCCTTAGCCTATAAATTGAATCCCATCCCAAGCCATTTCATCAACAATCTTTGAGCTAAAGTTACCATGCTATTTTGAGAACCAAAGCCATCAACCATACTCTTATAATGCAAAATTGAGAGCTCGCAAAGCTACCAATTTGCCATTAACCATCTCCATTGAAGCAGCTTTTGAGCATCTTGAGCATACATCCACAGCAAAAGGACACATCTACAAAATCAAGAAAGCATGGAGTACTTTTCTTGTGAGGTTTGCACTTCTTGTTTTCTTTCTTTGTCTGAGCATATATGTGAATTTAGTTTTTGGTTTGTGAATGTTTACTTTATTTGTTAATGTTCTTTGCATACTAATTCTAAGCATTTTAAGCATTTTTACGCGTAGAAAAAACAACAAAAAAAGTTTTTTAAAAAAATTCCATAATTAAGCTCTCATTTTTGAAGATTTTGGCTAACTAACTAAATTGCTTTTTTTTTTGTCTCATTGCAGGTTGGAGCACATATGGAACCACTAACCGTGTTTCTTGCAAGTTTTCATGTTGCTAAAAAATGATCTTGAATGCTTAACCATTTGTCTTTGAATGCATGTTGCTAAAAAATGAACTTGAATGGTTAAACACATTTTCCATTGAATGAATGTTGCTCAAAACACACTCTTGAATGCCATGGATTAAAATCAACTTTCCTTGGAATGCATGCTTAAAACAACAAATCCAATCTTGAATGCCAAAGATCAATTAACCATTACAATATCAAACACTTCATTTGGAGCTTCTAAAATTGAAGAAAACAAATCTCTTTTCCACATGCAATCTAGGTAAAGTTTGATTTTTGGACATTTAAGAAACTTTGTTAAGTTAAAATACAAATTTACAAAAATCAATTTGAGTAGTTCCTTGGACTCACCTCTTTTCTAATCACCCATCAAATATTAACCATTGGTTGCAATCTCAGTGCCATTTATGGGGATGGGTCTACTTGAACAAGGTGTTAAGTGTTCCACAATCTAACTCACTCACTTGGTCTTTGGACGTTTGCTTTAACTTTATCAAAATTCTTAAATGGCCAAAACTCTAGATTAAATCGATCACACTTCAAGTTTGGGCACTAAAATTGAACAACAATTGACGTGGAGAGCCTCCGGGCGCGCGCTTGAAATCAAATCTCACACACTTTTGTTTTGGGCTTAAAACAAACTCACACTCAATCTTGAATGCCTTAAAGAAAATTAATCGATACTTGATGTGGAGGGCCTCCGGGCACGTGAGTTTGCTTTTGTTGACCCTAACTCTTCTTATTGTTTGCATTCTTTGATCGATTTACTTTTTTTGGCGCTTCAAGTTGGAATTGAACATTGTCTCTTAAACATGAGTGATTGCAAAGTCTAGATTAGCACACATAAGAGTCAGTTGATAAAAGAACAAGCGTGTTTTTTAGCCCAAGGTCATCCAAGTCTTCTCTCCCCTTGTCATCTTTCGAGGCCATCTTGGGTGCATAAGATTAGGATCCAAAACCTTGTTTTTTTTTAGGAGGCTTGTTTGGGGATTTCATCACCCCTTGGACGACCTCAACTCCAGCGTTCCGGCGGAGTATAAGAATCGGGAGGTGAATCGAAAGACACCTCCCTTGGGATCAAGATTTTGTCATTGGGGCTAAGCCTCAAGGAACTTTATACCCTTGAGAAGTGAAAGAGGAGAAGTGGGTTACCACTCCTCTCGGCTGTGTGACATCCTTTTGGTCTCATCTACGGAATGGTGCCTCACATACCTTGCGTATATCGAGGACTCCCTAGCTAAACCAATTGTCTGCCTTGCAGAAAACCATCTAGGATGTTAATGTGTTGGAGTGACTGATCAAAACATTTGTAGAACATACACACTCCTCGGTGCAAGTATCGCATTCTGAGAACCACAAACTTCTATCTGGGTGTTCCTATCTATTGCTTGTTTTTATTTATTGAATGAATAGTTGCCAAACTTGGTCAATCCTAGCTTAGGGCACACTTAGTGTAGTCATTGCCTATTTTGGAATTTGAACAAGTTGAAGCAAAACAACTGAGATTTTTCCCAAAGCCAAGCAAATTCAAGAATTTATGTCAGAACAACCCAAACCCAAATGGAAGTTTCACAAGGTCAAACTCAAGCCATCTCTAGCATACCAAGAACTTTCAGCCAAGAGAAAAAAAATAACACCAAGCCCATGAATTGCCAAACTCCACAAAGCAGAGGACAAAGTTACTGATGAAGCACTTCAAGAGGCCTGGTTAGAGTGCACCATCAAATTTAGCCAACATCCAGGAGTTAATCCTACTTATGCCTTACCAACTAGGCATGATTTCTATGATTAGACACCCTTGTTTCTCCACATCTTCTTGGATAAGCTTCACTTTAGAGTCATCTTTGTAGAAAAGCCAGCCATATTAGGTTATCCCCTTAAGCATTATTAGCTCATCTATCTCATTTAGAATCATACCATCTAGCCAGTATTAAAAAATCTACACATCTAAGCTTTCAAAATTGTTGTCACCTTGCTAAAAGTTTTCCATTCCTAAAATCTTCCAAATCCACCAATCTCACCAAGGTTATCCCTTTGACAGAGCTTTGTCTAGGGTAATCTAGCTTTGTCACTTGTTATCCCTCATCACCTTGAGCTAAAGGTTGGGATCCACAAGTGGTCAATCTCGTGTTCTTCCTAAAGGATCATCAGTCTATCCTTAAGTTGACACAATCACCACCAAGCTTGCACATAGGAAAGAAGACCTTTGGTGCTTTGACAACATATCTTTGAGGTTAGAATCCCCAACCCAATCCTCCTTAGGTTTTTTCATATAGCTTTGCCTCAACCTAGAAAATCATTTGCATAGAAAAGCCTTCCCCCTTTTGCATCCATCAGCATTATTGCATCTCATCCCTGGGAACATTTTTCATGCCACCCGTCACTCGCTTAGCCAAGAAGAAAGAAACAGTGGAGCCCTATCATTTGGATCGAACAGCCTCACCCCCCTTGAGCACTCAACCATCCTTCAGCCCAGAGCAAGCTATGCCATCACCTACTGACATTGAAGCTTTCATGAACCAAACAGGAAATGCAGTATTGGTAAACACCATTATAGACAAAAACAAAGAGACAATCATGGCTAATTTTCGAAGGGACAATGTAGGAACCTTTGACTTTGGAAGACCCCATCCATTATCAGATCCATCTCACCCGTTGTTTGGGCAGCTGCCACCACCCATAGGCTCTTATGATCCAAATTATCCTCGATATATTCCGAAAGAAGAGCCTCCAGCCAATCCATATGACCCAACAGACCCAAACATACCATCATCCACCCAAGTTGAAATCTCCATGCCGCAAGCCAACCCAGCCACCACCACTCCATCCTTGGTTCATACCTCTCCGCTCCAAACCCCCTTTACCCAAAACAGCTCACCATTCACCCCCTTCACTATTGTTGCTGCTACTCCCCAACCCAGCCTTCCAAATCCACCCATCTCCCAAATCAGTGCTAGCATCTTTGGCCAACCTCAACAATATACAACAGGGATGTCACCCATGGGGCCAAGTAATCAACCTTTCATCACCCCTAGCTTGTTCACTGCAGCCCAAAACACAATCCCATCATTTCCATTATGTCTTGGGAGCTCAATACCATTAGCCACAAATCTAAAAGCTTTAAATATTTAAATAATGTTTAAATAAGATTTAAACATTTTTGGGAGGGATTCCTTAATTAAATATTTTTAATTAAGATAAAGGGATTTAATGGCATAAAAATTAATTAATTAATTAATTAATTAAATAATGAATTAATAAATGATGATGTCATCAGGATTTTTTCAAAAAATAAAAAAAATTTAGTTTCTAAAGATTTTTAGGTGTCTACATTTTGCCCCTCTTTGATGTGATGCCGCAAGTGGCATGGCATCAAAGATAAGAAAATAAGATGCCCAAGGCTAGAGCAGAAGAGGAGAGAATGGGCTGTGAGATGCCCCCTCAAGAAGGCAGTGGGGAGAGAAAGCGAGGCTTGACGGCTTCTTGAAAAGTACAAGAATCTTGAATGAGCAAGGAAACTTAGATTGGCAAAGAGAAGGGGCTGAATTAGCTCAAATTCTCACTATGGGAGAATGATAAAGGAGAATCAGATGCAGAAGAGGAAGCAAGCTTAAGACTTTAGGGAAGGTGGAGGATGAAGGAGCAGAGCACTATAAAAAGGAATCTAGGATAGGGAGATGGATGAGGGGATTATAAAGTTGATGCAACAGGATTTCAAAGAGTCAGATTGGTGGAAGATGGGTTTCGGAGATCCCTAGGACTAGGATTGTGGATCTCAAAAGATGAGGCTTGGTGGATTGATTTGGATTGGTTGATCCCTGATACTAGGATTGTGGATCCCTAAAGCTAAAGGTGAGGAGTGATTCAAAGAGATACTGATGCATAAGCTGGGGTAGGAGAGACGGATGCTGGATATGGATGGGGGATAATGGAGATGAAGGAAAACCATTGAAGCTTTTTGAGCGGCGAGATACTTCAAAGAGAAGTACCACCATGTAGTTGAGCACTAGATTTGCTATAGGACTATTGGTTAATTGCCAAGGTTACCAAGAACATCAAGGCCTTTTCACCAACTTTCCAGAGGACTGATGAAATAACTCAAAATAAACATGCAAGGATTGCCCCAGCATCACACATGAGTCCAAGAGGAAGCAGTGTGGAACCGACACTGGGTAACCCACAAGCAAAAAAGAAAAATAAACAAAAGACTTGAGCAAGACCTTACGCTTAGATTGCCCCATTCGTAGCATACCATGATATGGAAGATCGTGGAAACCTTGAGGAGGAAACAAAAAGATTGCTTGGAAAAGATATTTCAAGACCCAAAAGGGAAGATTCCAAATCAAAAGAAAGCAAAAATCTAAAAGAGAACCGTTTGCCAACGAGATGGGTAGGACGAGGTACTAACAGACCAAGATCAGACATGAGAAAAGCTATATCCTGCAAGGACCTATCGGAGAGAACCTAAGCTGGTGGATTTGGATGAGTGATGTGTCTGGCAAGCTGAACTAAGAAAGATAACACTTTGGTGATAGGAAATCTAGCTAAAGGATACATTGGAATAGCTAACCAAGATGTGCGATGGGTGCAAGATGCTGATCAAGGATGAACTGACATGAATGTTGGATAGATGCAATGGTACTAAGCTAAAGAGGATGTACAAGATGACAAACCAAGATATTTACAAGTGATCTAATCAAGATATGGTACAAGCTAAAAGACCACGATAGTTACAAGCAGACAAAAGCTCAGGATGATAGGATAGCGGGATGGTTCAATGTTGTGCAAGATGCGAAAGCTAAGGGTAGGGTGATAGAAAAAGATATGGATTTGGTAGGATGCATCCAATGATGATGAGAGATTTTGTGACCAAGGATAGCTAGAGGAGCAGGATGAGATGGCTGGATAGGATGGTAGATAGCTAGGATTATGATAGATATAAAGAGAGGACATTGGGTTTGCATGAGGATAGCCTAGAGCTAGATACCAATGACAAGGGAGGATGGACAAGACAAGATATCCAAGGAATATAGTGCCCCCAATCAGAAGATAACATGCGGAAGGAGGTCTTATGATGGATGTGATAGGATTGAAGCTAGGATGGAAAAAGCTGAAGGGGCTAGGGAGATGGATGATAGCTAAGATGATTGGCTGAAGCTGCATAAGATTAGTGGATGGTGTGAGATGGAAGCTAGAGGACGGAGGATAGGTGGATAGATTGGAAGATGGAGTTGGATGTCAAGAGATGACCGAAAGCATGAGGGTGATAGGCTAAGCTGGGGATGGCGGGATTATGCATGATGCTTGTTTGCCAAGTTTTCATCATGGTACTTGTCCAAAGTGCTTGAATTGCCAAGTTTTCACCAGTGGATGCTTTATTTTTCTTTTCTTTTTTGACTTTTTGACTTTGGACTTAGCTGAAATGATTTTGGCTTTCTTCAACTATTTTGGCTTTTTTGGGATTTTTCACTGGCAGTTGGAATGTTCAATTTTGTTGCTAGCTGTTGGTACACTGGATGTGTGATTTATGCAATAGATTAGATTAGATGGGATTGATGGTAGGAGATGGAGGGATGAAAATGCTAGAAAGGAGCATGAGATGGGGATGCTTGCAAGAGCAACATTGGCACATGTTGGAATGGGTGTGAAAAGAGCATATGGGGGATAGATGGTAGATCCAGGCATGATGGAGGATTTGTGGAAGCGTGCTTGGGGATATAGGCACCCAAGATAGAGTTAGGAGATGGGGGACATGAGTCACTAGATGGGGGATTAGCAATGGTGGATGCCATTATGCATTGGGTTTCAACTTTTTTCTTTGGGATCCACATGGTTTTGGATTTTCTTTTCATGGGCTTTTGCATTGTTTTGCATTCTTTGATTGGATTTTGCCTTTTTGGAGTATGTCTTTTAGAATAGACATATGATTGCCTAGGATGTGGATTTTTAGCTTTATGCATTTTGAAGTTGGCATTTACATTGTTGTGGTAAGCTTTGGGAAGATGGTTAGGAGAAGCTTTGTGAGATGGAGAGGATATGAAAGAGCATGTAGGGGGATGATGATGGATGATGTGCCCTGATATGTGCCTTTGTTGATCTTGCATAGGAATGGATGGAATATGATTTTTATGATGGCTAATAAGAGGATGGAGGATGGTAGATTTTGGGACATAGGGACCCAAAATGGATTTAGCGGATGAAGGGGGGATATGGTAGGTTGTTTTGGGTTGCAAAGATGGTGGAGGGGGGATGACATAAGATTTCTTGAAGGAGTGATGGGAAGCTAGCATGGTGGGCTTGGAGATAGGCTTGGTTTGGGGGTGTGGTGTACCAACACCTTTAGATGGTGAGCCTTTGGATACATATCCAAGACCATGAAATCCTAGATTTTTTTGTGCAATAATAGGCTCTCTGATTCCTTGCTCTTGTGGTCCTAAACCTTGACCTTGATAATGCCATCGATTGAGCATTTGAACAAGCAGAGGAAACTTTTTGCTTGTAGAAAATGGTAGAAGTGATTTATTAGGTGTATTGCAATGGGGAGATACTGTTCTTAATTCTTCTGTTGAGAGAGGGCCACCGTGGATGAATGTAAGTGAACCAAGAGGGTAGATTATAGATGGTGGAATAGCTTGGATAGGTGGTAAGATGGAAGCATGGAGCGGGGGAGATGGAAGGATAGGATGTTGATGTAGCTGGTGGGATGACAAGATATCTTGTAGTGGAGGAGATATGGCTTGAGGTTTTGGAGATAGAGGAGATGGTGACTGCACTATGGATGGAAGACATGGTATGATGATATCTTCATTTATGCTTTGGGGGATGTCAACATGCTTTTGGGCAGGATCTTGATAGGATTGGTTTGGAGTGGATGGTGTGGTAGGAGGTAAAGGGATGGATTCTTCAAAGGCAGCGGATGGATAGATGGGAGATTCTGTAGTGGAGATGGGTGAGTAGAAGATGGATGCATAAGGGTCATTACGAGAGATTTGGGAAATGCTTGGAGGCGATGTGGATAGGATTTTGAGGGATTTGATAGGTGGTGGGATTTTGATGCTTGCAGGAAGTGGAAGGATTTTAAGCAATTTGATGGATGGTATGGAGATGATAGCTATGGGAGATGGAGGTGATATTATAGATGGGGAAGCTTCATCACTGACTACTTCACATGGTTGGATTAGATGACATGGCTTATCGACTATTGGAGGCAACTTTTCTTGTATTTCCTCTAGGAGATTCCTTGGAGACTCGTGTGTCGAAGGTGGAGGTGGATTGACAAGAATAGCTAGTGTGATGGGGGTGGAATATTGGAAGCTTGGTTGATAGGGTGATGGAGGGGACGCTAGAATATCAGATGGCATGACTAGATAGTTTGGAATAACTCTTGGATTTTGGGGGATGCTTGGGGGAATGTTTCTAAGGCTTTCAATATACCCATCATAGTCAACAAGATTTTCATCATCATTGGAATAGGAGGTGGTGGGAGCAAGGATAATGCGACCAAACACATCATGATAGGATTGGTACTTCATGCTTTGATGGTGAGTTTGATGGGGATGGGGTCTTGCATATGGATGAACATGGAAGCTCATGGTTGGATTTGGATTAAGCACAGATTTTGGATTGGCTGATGAAAGATTTCCTAGGGAGAGTCAAAGCTACATGACAGACCTAAGGAGGATTGGCTAGAGATTTTTGGCTTTCCTGTGGATGGAAGACTTCAAGGGCATGCTGTCAAAAGGTGAGAGTTTTGCTTTCCTATGTGCTGGATTTGGTGGTGGCTGTGTCAACTTGAGGATAGACTAATGATCATATGTGCATGACACAAGATTGACCACTTGTGGATCCCAACCTTTAGCTCAAGGTGATGAGGGATGCAAGTGATAAAGCTAGATTACCCTAGACAATGCTCTGTCAGAGGGATAACCTTGGTGAGATTGGTTGATTGGTAGGATAGATTGATTGGATAGCAAATTTTGGCAAAGTGACAACAACTCTTCAAAGGCTTGGGTGATTTTGGATTGGGTTGCTAGCTGGCTGGGGGGATGATTTGGATGGACTTTGGATTTGGGATTGTTCTAAGGCAAAGAACTAGATAGATTCAGTTGTAGCGGGGGAGCTTGAATGATTTTCTGATAAGGCAGTGATTACGCTTGGTATGCCTTGAGCTGGGAGATTTCTGCTTTTCTGGGATTTTGACCAAAGTTGGCAAACATTCATTCAAAAGCTATGAACAAACAAGCAGACAAAATTTTGGAGCAAGCACGTCAAACACACCAACATCCTAGGAAGCTTTCTACAAGGATGAAATTTGGTTTAGCTAGGGAGTCCTCAATATATGCAAGGTACGTGAGGCTCAAATCCGTAGATGAAACCAAAAAGATGTCACACAGCCGAGAGGAGCGGTAACCCACTTCTCCTCTTTCACTTCTCAAGGGTATAAAGTTCCTTGAGGCTTAGCCCGAATGACAAAATTTTGATCCCAAGAGAGGTGTCTTTGGATTCACCTCCCGATCTTTATACTCCACCAGAACGCTGGAGTTGAGGTCGTCCCAAGGGGTGATGAAATCCCCAAGTAGGCCTCCTAAAAAGTGTAAAACAAGACCACATACATGATCTTGGGCTTTAAAAGACACACGTTCATTCCAATTGATGATTTAAATTTTGTAAGCTATGATTGAAGACACTTGTGATTATGGCATACAATGTTCATTCCAATTTGACAACGTCATTAGCATAATGAAAGTCGAGAGATCGTCAACATAAGAAATGTGAGCGCCATTGAAAATTCGTCAAAACCATGCGATGTTCATTGATTTTTAGGCATTCAAGATTGAGTGTGAGTTTATTTTAAGCCCAAAACAAAGATGTGTGAAACACGATTGCCAATCGTGCACTCGAAGGCCCTCCACGTCAATAGTTGTTCAATTTTTATGCCCAAATGAAGTGTGAGCGAGATTAATGCGCATTCAAGGAATTTTCTAACTTAGAAAAACCACTAAAAACCCAAGTGAGTGGAGTTTTATTTGCATGGAGCACTTAACACCCTCTTAGGTGGACCCATCTCCATAGATGGCACTGAGATTTCAACCAATGGTTAAATTGATGGGTGATTAAAGAGGGTGAGTCCAATGACAAACTCACTCAAAGCATTTTTATTTGTTTTTATAACTTAAAAGATTACAAAAATGTAGATTCTTTTTATGCTCCAAAAGATGATTATTTGATCTATGGCATTCAAGATTGGATTTTTTGTTTTAATCATGCATTCATAAAAAAACAAACTTTGATTTTAATCCATGGCACTCAAGACTGATTTTAGCAACATGCATTCAAAGACAAGTGATTAAACATTCAAGTTTTTTCCTTTGAGCATTCAAGATTGAGATTTTGTGTGTTGTTTTAAGAACTTTGAAGTGCTTTGTTTTAACCTTAGATCATTCAAGATTGTTTTTGGACTCAAAAGTGAAAATGACTCTTTGGACTTTGCTTTTCATTCAAAATTTTGTGTTCTAGTTTGCATGTTTTAAGCCCAAAAATGACATTCCTAGATTGTTTTGATGCATAAAAAACCTAAGAAACATTCAAGATTTTGCAACAAGACATTTGTTTGGAACAAATAACAAAGCTTTTTAGGACAATTTTGGAAACCATTTAGGACTCTTAGTTTTCATGAGATTTTTAAAATAACTTTAACATATTTGCAAATGAGGTTCATTTTATCCTTGATTGATGCTTTGAGTTTGATTTAGATTTTAGTGTGCATTTAGTGTTGATTTTGAACCTTTTGAAATGGAAACTTGAAGTTCTTTTTAAATTCCCAAAAATGAAGTGTCCCTAACTTTGCATGAATGCATCTAAAACCTTGATGTTGCAAGGATGCAAATGATTAGATTAGTTTAGTTTCACTTGTTAAAAGATTTTTTCTTTTTTACAAATTTTTAATTTTTTAATAGATTTAAGTATGATTTGGGGGGTTCATTTTAAGCACTAAAAAGAAGTGTGTATGATTTTTCTTTCTTAAATAAAAATGGCCAAGATCTCCCACAAGAAGAAGAAGAAGAAGTAGATGGAATAAGAAGAATATAGACAAGAAGAGGAAGAAGAATTCCAAGTGCTTTGTCCACCTATAAGCTTGAAAAATCTGCAAATACTATGAGATAGACTATGAGTTCCTTTGTCTTCTTCATGCTCATGTGGACCTACAAAACCAATTTATACAATCCTACCAATCACAAAAACAAGAAAAATTAGCCAAAATCAGCAAATGACATACAAAACTTGACTAAAAAAGCTAATGAAGATGACCCATGTGGGGTCCCACCGGGCGTGCCAAAATGTATATGAGCAATGTTAGTATGCTAATAGAAACCAAATTTAAATAAAGCTTCTACAAACTAAACAAAATTCATAAACTTCAAGATAGACTAAGATGAACTATCAATTGAGAATATGAGCCATTAATGGGCTCTCTCAATGAGAAGCTCTCTTGTTGAGTAGCTTTGTCTAAATAAATAGGATGTATGCTCAAGCTTATGCTTCAAAAAGGGCTTCAAATGGAGTTGGAATTTGGGTGTGAGTGTATGGTTTTGATGTAAAATGGCTTCTCAAAATGGCATTATGACTTTACTTCATGGATTGTGTTAAAATGACTTGGGAGATGATTCCTTAAATAGGCAAAGGGCTTGAGGGATCAAGGGCTAGGATGCAAGAATTTGAAAAAGCTTATAGAAGGCTCAGATTGCATGAGAGGAGAGCACATGGATTGTGCTTCCTTACAACCAATCAAGGAGTGACACATGTCACATGGTGAGAGGATGGAGGAAAGGGGAAGGATGAGTCAAAAAAGGAGGCTCAAGGGATAAAATCTTCATAAAGACCCTCATAATGACTTGTAAGAGCAATAAAAGGGCTTGTAAGAGTCATTTATGACCTAGTGGACTTCATAAAGTTTTATGGTTGAGATATTTTGAGGGTGATGAGAGCAATGTCGACTTGAACTTGATTAGGAAGGTTTTAAGCTTGTTTAGGCTTGTGCAAATGATTAGAGGATGGATTATGATGGTTTAGGATTAGCTTAGGGATAGGCAAGTGGATGGCATTTAATGAGGGTGGGTGAAGGAGGAGATATTTGTTAACTTTGGCTTGGGTTAATAATTCTTAACCCATTTTTAGGGAATGTGACAAGGTTAGGAGGGGATTAGGATTAGGTTTAAAGACATCTTCTAGAAGAGTCTAGACTTTGGATGAGGATAAAGACTTTCTAGAATAGTCTAGAATTTCCTAGGATGAGGATGAAGACTTTCTAGAAGAGTCTAGAACTTCTTAGGATGAGGATAAATTAGATTTTTAGGAAATAAATAAAGTTTTATTTATTTCAAGGGTTTGGGTTGAAGAGATATTTATTAAAACTTTTTTAATAAACATGAGGATTAATATTTAATCTTAATTAAATATTTTGAGTTGGGATTAGGGGTAGGAAATGATGTGATTAGCCTTTAATCGAAATTAAAGAAGGATTAGAAGATTTTGGAAGAGGTTATTGGTCATAAGGAAATTGGCCAAGTTTTGGGCAAAAAATATATTTTTTATTTATTTTGAGTTTTTTGGTCAATTTATTAATTAAATAATTAATAAATAAGGAAATAATGTTTAAATAAGATTTAAACATTTTTGGGAGGGATTCCTTAATTAAATATTTTTAATTAAGATAAAGGGATTTAATGGCATAAAAATTAATTAATTAATTAAATAATTAATTAATAAATGATGATGTCATCAGGATTTTATCAAAAAATAAAAAAAATTTATTTTCTAAAGGTTTTTAGGTGTCTACAGTGCTCTCTCCTTAGAATTTTAAAAGGAGTTAAGGGAACATGGGAAAAGAGCACAAAAAATCTTGCAGTCAGTTTTCTTGACTATATTTCTAGCTTGATAGCCTAAGAAGAGGTAATGAATCACAATTTTGACATGTAAATAAATTTTTGACAACTCTGTCATTGATGTCAAATGGGGAGAAGTATACAAGGAAAAATGTATAAAGCAATAGTATGTATAGAAAGAAAACAATTATATACCAAGGGGTAGCAATGTTATTTAGTATTATATTGTATTATGAGATATAAGGAAAGATGGTTATAAAGGTAATGATCCATAAAATAAATTGTAACTTTGAAATTTTTTAAAGTTTTGAAGGCCAATTTTGAAATTTTTTTGTATATAACATTTTGGGACTTAGCTAATTTTCCATATGTTTCCATCAATGCCAAAGGGGGATGTTGTTGGGAATATGGCTAGGTAGGATGAGTTATGGCTGTAATTTATGGCAACACATATTTCACAATGATATGGTAGAATATACAGTTGGATATTCTATAGTTAGAGATAGAAAATTGTCTAAGTGTTAGAAAATGTCACTAAGTAGTAGGGAGATAGTTTTTGGTATTGTGAAGGTTGAAAATATATTTGGCATGTGTGTAGTTATGCATAGGTGGAATAGAGTGTCATGATGATGTTTCTAAGTACATAGATCAATATAGATAGAACAGATGAAGCTACAAGTAAACACCAGTAAAGGCAATATACACAATAGAACATAGCACAATAGAAAGAAAGGAATAAAGTGTTAAGGAATTAATTTGGTCATGAATTAATTACTTAATTTTTTAGGGATGACATCCTAGATGATTACCTTAAGTTAGCATAATGTGTGAGTGCATCACTTAGACTATACAAGAGTTTTGTGAAAGAAAAAAATATAAGTAAAGAGTCACCACTTGAAAAGTTTGTGGATGTGTTGTAATGTTAATCTGAAGTATATTGCACATATGAAAATTGAGTATGAGATATATGAACTTGTATGAGATATCTATGATGCAAATTCTGATGTAAGATTAGAGCTATGAAAAGTACATCAGTCAGCAATAAAGATAGTTTTGTATCTATTTCATTTTGTATAAAGGCACTATATTATTTAATTGCATGTTAAAGTAGTGGGCTCTTCTTGCATGCAATTGTAATTGTACTACTAGAATTCTTTTAGAATAACTAAGAGGGGGGTGAATTAGTTATTCAAGGTCCAATAATGTTCAATACAATTTTTTAATAAAATGGGGGTGAATTAGAAGTACTAGCCTTTTTACTTTCTTGTCAAATCCTTAATGGCATATAATTGAAATTATCATGCATGCAATTAAACATTAAACAATCGTGAAAAGTAAACATGCATCAACTCATAACACAAAGGATTTTGGTG
Source organism: Cupressus sempervirens (assembly GCA_028749045.1). Taxonomy (NCBI): domain Eukaryota; kingdom Viridiplantae; phylum Streptophyta; class Pinopsida; order Cupressales; family Cupressaceae; genus Cupressus; species Cupressus sempervirens. The sequence goes on along the minus strand of CM053787.1, from coordinate 987,574,616 downwards.
ACCCAGAAACCGTCCAGGAATAAGAAGGTAAAATTGGGGTGGGGATGACACCCACAAAACTACTGTGTAATTGATTTTAACCACTTATGATGGTTTTCCCTATTAAAGGCCTACCATATTAAAGGCTTTACACACTATCAGATGTGACCCTATTAAAGGATTTCTACACCTTGTTAGGAGTATGCCCTATTAGAGGACTTAAGAACATTCAACTTAGAATGCCACCCTGTTAAAAGATTTACATAGAGCTGTTAGGCCCACCCAAGTCCATGGGATTTACAGTCACCTTCTCAAAAGAATCTTTTATCCCTCTCTAAGGATCTCCTATCCTTCTCCTGAGGATCTCTTATCCTTCTCCTGGGGATCTTCTATCCTTTTCTTGAGGCTTATCCACCTAGCTATTAAGTTAACCTAGTAATGTAGGATTTCAATGTATAATACAATGGTAAGAAAGTATTAGAAAAGTTTTGACCTGATAAAGATTGCAACTCTAACCTTTTAGATTTCAGATCACTCTTTAGTTATTTTCTTTGCTTGGCTTTTCTTCCTTGTAGTGTCGATAGCTTGTCCACCCTTCAAGATCTATCTCCTTAAGTGCTTCCACTCGTTATGCCAATGTACTCTATGGTCACTTGATCAACTAAGAGTCTTGATGCTCTGTGCTTACTCCTCACTATGTCCTCTTCTTAACACTTCACACTAGCCTTCTCTTGACTTCTTCACATGACCACACTTATGACCAACTAATCACTTTTGATCTCTAACCTGTAACTCCTTATAAAGAATTTATGTTCTTCATTTTCTGCTCAAGTCTTCCCACTTATCAATTTGAATTGATTTTTGAAATTATTTTCCCTCCAAACTGTTTCTTCTAGAAAATCCATCAGTATTTGCCTTGAATTGGTTTGCATGGTTTACATAAAATTCTGTGACATCTACTCATCATCTTTATCATCCAACTAATTCAAAAAATTCAATGTAACAAACTTATCATTACTGATCTGGCGAATCTTTTGACTTAACAAATAATGCAACAACTTGGCATCATTGGTGTACTGATGCTCGACATTAACTAGGTTACTCGACTTCTACTGCTATTTACTAATGCTCAACACTATCTAATTCTGGATTGCTCGACATCCTTTATATTTTTTGGTTTACTCGACACCTAAAGCTTTCCTATATTGCTTGGCTTCTGTTGTTTTCTTGAATCACTCAGCTTCTATTTACTTCATAGTGCTCAGCTCCTATTGGATCTTAAGTTACTTAGTACATGTCAAATTTTGTATAGCTCACCATATGAACATCTCTGTTACTTGACATATACAATTTTTTGGATCACTCGATACCTGAATGATTCTTGATTTTCTTGGCATCCACTACCTTTTTCTGATGCTCGACTCCTAAAGGATTGCTCGGCACTCACAGATGAACTTAGTCAGTCTTTACAAATGGTTTAGTCAATCCTTGCATTGTGTAGTGTCCATTCCCTATGTCTTAAAGTATGCCATTAATACATGATTTCATCATTGTCTTAGTTGATCATTATACTTCATTACAACATCATAACTTCAACCTTTCTCTAGGTGTTCTAGTTACATCTTGTTGATTAACTCCTCCTTGTCAATCAACTAAGTGATAGTATTTGGATCACTTAAGCAATTGCCATTCTTGTAGTTAGCAAGTTTGACATCAATGACAAAACAATGATTGAAAGGATTCTTTACCAATTCAATCATTCTTCATTCAAAGATCTTTTCAATCATTTCCAACAATCTCCCTCTTTGATATTGATGGCAAAGCAAACTGATCAATTGATTGAGATGATCAACTTAGTTACCACCAAAATTATATACCAAATAGAAAACTTGTTGTCATTACATATCTTCCTTTTTGTATCATGTCTCCATCTTTTTCTAATACAAATTGAATCCTTTTTTCTGCTTCTCCATCTTGGCTACTGCATCCTTACTATGTATTCGTGATCCTTCATAGCTACTTGCTGATCAGTTTCTTATCTCTTCTGAATCTCCCTCTTTCATCTCTCTCTTTTTTTCATACATCTCCCTCTTACCTTTTATTGATCAGTTTCTCATAAATCTCCCTCTTTGACATTAATGCCAAAGCTATAGCATCTTCAACATGCTTTGTGTAAGTTTTGCATCTTATTTCTTTTTCCTCTATCACCATGCTTGTGACTAATCTAGAATTTCTATTTCTATTGTCATCCTCTACATCATTCTTCTAATATTTCAATGATCTACTCTTGTTGATGTAGGGAAGCTTCTTTATTGCTTTAGACTGCTTGAGTTAGGGGCTTTATCTCCAACTTGCCTCTAAGATATTCATAAGTATCCTTGGGCAATGGTTTGGTGAAGATATCTACAATTTGTTCCTTTGTGTGAATGTACTCCATCTTCACTTTTTTTTCTTCCACCAATTATTTGAAATAGTGATACTTGATTGCAATATGCTTGATTTTTGCATGCATTACTGGATTCTTGGATATGTTTAGAGCACTTTTATTATCACAATATAGTATCATAGGTTTGGTTACCTCTTCTTTCATTCTTTTCAATAGATGTTTGAGCCACATAATGTTTGTGCAATTGATTGTTGCTGCCACATATTCTGCTTCTGCAGTGGACTGAGATGTGCATGTTTGTTTCTTGCTAGTCCAAGTAACTAGCCTTTTACCTAAGAATAATGCTCCTCCACTTGTGCTTTTCCTATCATCAATTTTGCCTCCCCAATTTGCATTTGTGTATGCATTGAGCCCAAAATTTTCATTCTTTTTGTAGTATAGGCCAAAATCATCAGTTCTTTTGAGATAGTTCATCATCCTTTTTACTACCATGAGATGATTTTGTCTAGGATTAGCAGAGAATCTAGCCACTATTCTAGCTGCTAATGCTATGTCTAGTCTACTATGTACAACATATTGTAGTTTTCCAATCATGGATCTGTACATTGTTTGATTGACTTTAGTTGATTCATCATTTTTTGATAGCTTATGTCCTATTGTCATTGGTGTGCTGACAGGTTTGGAGTCTTCCAATCCAAACATCTTGATTATCTCTTTGATGTACTTTGATTGTGTCATGAAAATACCATGTTTTAGTTGATGTACTTGCAATCCAACAAAGAACTTGATCTCTCCAAACATAGACATCTCAAACTCATGTTTCATTTTGTCAGCAAAACTTTTGCAAAGCACTTCCTTTCTTCCAAAGATTATGTCATCCACAAAGATTTCAAATACAAGGATATCCTTACCTTCTTCTAATTTGATGTACATGTTGTTGTTATCATCATTTCTTTCAAATCCTATTTGCACTAGATACTTATGAAGTCTCTCATACCAAGTTCTAGGTGCTTGCTTTAATCCATATAGAGACTTATGCAATTGGCATACCTTGTTTTTGTTATTTTCATCAACAAATCCTTTTGGTTGCTCTATGTAGACTTCCTCTTCAAGTATACCATTCAGAAATGTAGACTTAACATTCATTTGATAGACTTTGAATCCTTTAAAGGCTACATATGCTAGTAAGACCCTTACTCCTTCCATTTTGGCAACTGGAGCAAAAGTTTCTCCATAGTCTAGTCCTTCTTCTTGTTCATACCCTCTACAAAATAGTCTTTCCTTGTTCCTTGTGATTTCACCATTCTCATCTAACTTGTTTCTAAACACCCACTTGGTTCCAATTACATTCTTGTCTTGGTCTTGATATTAAGGTCCATGTCTTGTTCTTTTCAATTTGTTCTATTTCTTTTTTCATAGCATTGTACCAGTCATCATCTTTTGTGGCTTCAGTTACTATTTTTGCTTCCATTTTGCTGAGTAGACATGTCTCACATATGAATCTATTCCTTTTCATTGGTCCTGCCTCTTTGTTTCCAATAATTTGATCTACAGGATGATGTCTTCTTACATACTTTGCCAATATTGGTTCTTTCCTTATTTGCATGTTGTCTCTTTCAAAATTTGAATCTTCATGTGTATTTTCATTAGATATTTCTTCATTTCCTTCATGTTGACAGTTCTCAGAATCTAAATGAGCATTCTCTGTATTCTACAGCTTGACTTCTAAATGTGTCTACTGCTCTACATCCACTATTTGTGACTTGATAGATACTAGATTTTGTCATTGATTGTCATTCTGAGTTGCAACTTCACCATTATTAGGTATACCTTCATAAAAGTATACAAAGGTCTTGCATTCTTCTGCTTTCTTGGTGTTCTCAACACTTTGAACTTTTGAAAGCTCATCAAATTTCACATTTGTGCTTTCTACTACTTTGTTAGTGTTAACATTCAAGCACTTATAAGCTTTGCTTCTAGTAGAATAACCAAGAAATGTACCTTCCTCACTCTTTGCATCAAACTTTCCATTTCTAGACTCTTTATATATATAGCATTTGCATCCAAATATTTTGAAATTTTTTACATTAGGAGAATGCCCATACCATAATTCAAAAGGTGTTGCATTTGTACCTTTCTTGACTTCAACTCTATTGAGTGTGTAGACTACAGTACTTACAACTTCTCTCCAATACTTGAGTGCAACATTTTTCTTCATCATTAAGGTCTTGGCACAGTTAATAACTAATATATTCCTTCTTTCTACTATACCATTCTGAGATGGAGTCCTAGGTGCTGATGTTTATCTTTTGATTCCTCATTCATTGCATAATTATTCAAATTCTCTTGATGTGAATTCACTTTCTCTATCATATTTGAGACATTTTAGGCTCTTCCCAGTCTCTTTCTCAACTCTAGCCAAGTATCATTTGAACATTTGGAATGCATCTAATTTTTGTTTCAAGAACATGATTGTCATCCTTGAATAGTCATCCACAAATAACATTATGTATCCATCAAATTTGTAGCTTTACACTTCAATAAGACCACACAAGTCAATATGAACTAGCTCTAATACTTCATTAGAAGTATAAGCCTTTCTTTTGAAAGTTGACTTGGTCATCTTCCCTAGTTGGCATTGTTTGCACATGGTGTTATCAAGCTTCTTCAACTTTGGTTGACCTCTAAATTTCTTCATTTTGTTGATGCTTATCAGATTGTTAAAATTTACATGACATAGCCTCTTGTGCCATAACCATACATCATCAGTTTGAACAATGAGACAAGAAGCATCTTCCATGTCTAGGTAGAACAAATTACTCCTAGTCTAGTAACCTTTTCCTATTAGACTTCCTTGACAATCATAGATCTTGGCAACTCCATTTTCAAATTCAACCTTGCATCCTATGTTGCCTAACTGTGGGACACTTAACAAGTTATAATTTAAACCTTCAACATAGTATGCATTATCACATGATATCTTTTCAGTAAGCTTGATACTACCTTTCCCTTTGATCTGACATGGTGCATTGTTACCAAATCTCACATTATTTCCTTCATATTGAGTAAAGGAAATGAACTTACTTTTATCTCTAGTCATGTGATGAGAGCATCTGTTGTCTATGATCCATTTGTTATTCTTGTTCATGTAGGTACCAAGGCAGTTGCTTCATCTTCATCTGATTCATCTTTCATAGCCACATAGACCACTTCATCATCATTCTCATTAGAGTCTTCTTCAAAAATGTAGCATCTTTTTCCTTTACCTCTATAGTCCTTGTTGTCTTCTTTCTTGTTCTTGAGGTTGCCTCCATCCTTGTAATTTTTCTTTTGTGTGTATCTGGCTGCAATGTGACCAACTTCATTACAATTGAAACAAATGATTGGCAGTTTACCTTTAAATTTGACTCTTCCTCTATGAAATCTTCTTGCTAGTAATGCCAACAATTGGTCTACATCATCTTCATTAGTGTTGTTGTCACTAGATACATACTTTCCTTTTCCATTATTTTTCTTTGTTTACACCTCCTCATTGTCATTTATTGTCATCTTGGCTTTGAATGCAGATTCAAAGTTTTCTGGCTTGTAGTTATCAAAGTTGGATAGCTCAAAGGCAGTGAGTCTTCCAATTATTCCTTCAAATGACAATGTGTTGCCTGGTACACACCTTAGCTCTTGGATGGTTGATACTCTTATAGGATAAATAGGAAGCAAAGTTCTCAAGTATTTGCTACATACTATTTCTTCTGATAACAGTCCTCCTAGGCTTCTTATGGCACTTACCAATTCTCTCATCTTTGCACCATATTGAGTAGCATTCTCTCTTTTTTCCATTTTGATGTCATCAAACTTTCCTCTTAGGCTCTCTCTTTTGGCTTTCTTGACATTATCATCTCCTCCGTAGATGTTTGATAATATTTTCTACATCTAATGTGTAGTACCACATGCTTTGATGTCATCATATTCGACATAGCTTAGTGTTAAAGCAATCTCTAACATCATTTGATTGTGCTCCTTCTTCTTGTTCATGTCTTCTGCAGTGAGGGCTCCTGCAGGGTCTACATGATCAACTATGATTGAGATCTATGCATAGTCTCCTATTTATCCAAGGTGCAACTTCATCAAACTTTGCCATGCAAAAAAGTTGTCTTTGTTTCACTTGGGAACTTCTCTCTTGGACATCTTGATCTTCCTGCTGCTAGTACCTTGAAACAAATCAGTAGTGGGCCCTGATACCAATTTTTAGAATTCTTTTAAAATAACTGAGAGGGGGGGTGAATCAGTTATTCAAGGTCAAATAATGTCCAATATAAATTTTTTAATAAAACAGGGGTGAATTAGAAGTACTAGCCTTTTTACTTTCTTGTCAAATCCTTAATGGCATATAATTGAAATTATCATGCATGCAATTAAACATTAAACAATCATGAAAATTAAACATGCATCAGCTCATAAGACAAAGGATTTTGGTAACCCAGAAACCCTCTAGGAATAAGAAGGTAAAATTGGGGTGGGGATGACACCCACAATATTACTACGCAATTGATTTCAACCACTTTTGATGGTTTTCTCTATTAAAGGCTTTACACATTGTCAGATGTGACCCTGTTAAAGGATTTCTACACCCTGTTGGGAGTGTGCATTGTTAGAGGACTTAAGAACATTCAACTTAAAATGCCACCTTGTTAAAGGATTTACATAGAGTTGTTAGGCCAACCTAAGTCCATGGGATTTATAGTCACCTTCTCAAAAGAATCTTTTATCCCTCTCTAAGGATCTCTTATCCTTCTCCTAGGGATCTTATATCATTTTCTTGAGGCTTATCCACCTAGCTATTAAGCTAACCTAGCAATGTAGAATTTCAATGTCTAATACAATGGTAAGAAAGTATTAGAAAGGTTTTGACCTAATAAATATTGCAACTCTAACCTTGTAGATTTTAGATCACTCTTCAGTTCTTTTCTTTGCTTGGCTTTTCTTCCTTGCAGTGCTGACAACTTGTCCACCCTTCAGGATCTATCTCCTTGAGTTCTTTCACTCATTATGTTAATACACTCTATGGTCACTTGATCAACTTAGAGTCTTGATGCTTTGTGCTTACTCCTCACTGTGTCCTCTTCTTGACACTTCACACTAGCCTTCTCTTGGCTTCTTCACATGACCAAACTTATGACCAAATCACTCAATTTTGATCTCTGACCTATAGCTCCTTATAAACAATTTTTTTTCTTCATTTCCCACTCAAGTCTTCCTGCTTATCAATTTGAATTGATTTTCAAAATTATTTTCCCTCCAAACTATTTCTTCTAGAAAATCCATCAGTATTTGCCTTGAATTGGTTTGCATGGCTTATATAAAATTCTGTGACATGTACTCATCATCCTTATCATCCAACTAACTCACAAAATTCAATGTAACAAACTTATTGTTATTGATCTGGCAAATCTTTTGACTTAACAAATAATGCAGCAACTTGACATCATTAGTTTATTGATGCTCAACATTAACTAGGTTACTTGGCTTCTACTATTATTTACTGATGCTCAGTACTATCTAGTTCTAGATTGCTCAGCATCCTCTAAGTTTTTGCTCTACTTGGCACCTAAAGCTTTCTTGTATTTCTTGGCTTCTACTATTTTCTTGAATTACTTGGCTTCTATTTACTCTGTAGTGCTTGGCTTCTGTTGGATCTTGAGTTACTCGACACATGTTGAATTCTATATAGCTCGGCATATGAACATCTTTATTACTCAGCATATTCAATTTTTTGGATCACTTGGTACCTAAATGATTCTTGATTTTCTTGGCATCCACTACCTTTTTCTAATCCTCGACACCTGAAGGATTTCTCAGCACTCACAGATGAACTTAGTTAGTCTTTGCAAATGGTTTAGTCAATCCTTGCATTTTGTAGTGTCCATTCCCTTTGTCTTAAAGCATGTCATTAATACATGATTTCATCATTGTCTTAGCTGATCCTTATATTTCAATACAACATCATAACTTCAACTTTTCTCTAGGTGTTCTAGTTACATCTTGTTGATTAACTCCTCCTTGCCAATCAACTAAGTGATAGTATTTGGATCACTTAAGCAATTGTCATTCTTATAGTTAGCAAGTTTTACATCAATGAAAAAATAATGATTGAAAGCATTCTTTACCAATTCCATCATTCTTCATTCAAAGATCTTTTCAATCATTTCCAATGTGTACTACCAAATCCTAATAGGATTGATGCTTTTAACGTGGCCTAGTTCTCTAAAAAGCACTAAGACACTATATGTAATTCATAAAATCCTAATAGGGTCAATATCCTTAACATGATTCTTTTGTTTAGTGGATCATTTTGTGGGTTCCATCCCCATTGAGGTTTTCCCTTGGCTAGGGTCTCCCTGGTTAAAAAAATATGGTCTTATGATTTATCTTTGTATATGGTTTTATTTACTATTCAACATCATTGGTTTAGTTTTATATGCATCTTGCAAAGTAATTAATAATATCCAGTTGTGGGAAAAAGTTTGTAGGATGCCGATTCACCACCACCCCCTCTTAGTATTATCTATTTCTAACATGTTGTCATATTATGTCTAGTTTACTATACAAATAATTTTGTCTCTTCTTTTCCAATTCCAAAGGGTTGAGTTTATTGTTAATCATCATATCTATCATGGTCTCCTTTAGCTTTGATCTATCAGCATTGCTCAATGTATTATACTTCACAAATCTGAAACTTGATAGCCCTGTAGAGCTTCTAATGTTGGCACATACCTCATCAATATTTCTTGGATTTATAGGGACAATGACTCAGTGATATCCAGGTTCATCAAAATCTATCTTCTTTGTATCTTCCTCTTCAATATCTTCTAGCTGCACTAGCCTTTTCCTCTTTCTCTAGCCTTTAGTGTCTAGCACTTTTCTCAAATGTGATTCTAGCCTTTTATTCCTCAAACTTGCCAAAGAGCTTTACCTCTACATCAATTTATCCCTTAACTAGTACAACAATACTTGCACTCACATCATCACCTTCAACTTCATAACCAAAAGCTTTAAGTCATTGTTTCCAAAGATTAATTACCTATACAAATGTATTATCTCTATCTACCAAAAAATATACATCATTGTAATGTTTCATCACTAATAATGCTAACATCCTCATTCTCTTTCTCACCTTTTGTTTGAATTAGTTGAAATACCTATCCTTAAAATTTTCAAAATTTTATCCCAACTACATTATGTACTCACTAATTTTTTTGTCACTGGTTTTCCTTGCTCCTAAACAATATCTCTAATAGCAGGAAAATAAATTTGAACATAGAAGACAATGCACATAACTAATGATCCAAACTTAATCATTGAGTTACTTTCCTTCCTTGTTGATGTCAGGTTCTCTGCCAATTGTGACCTCTGCAACTTGGAAAGGTTATATTCATGATCCTTCACCATAATATTCTAGGCTTGCTCAAATTTCATACAAGGCACACTATTCAATCTAGTTAACTAATACAATTTATGGGAGATGACTTTCACTGCAAACTCAATCACTAGATCTATGATGCTTGATATAGATATTCCTTGTCGATTCTACTTGTCTTTTGTATTAGCCTCAATTTATTCTTCGCTTAGGCAATGCATTTTCTTCTTCTTTTCGAAGGTAGGATAACACGTGACAACATGAATTACCTTCTTTGTAATATTTATGGGTCAATTCTCTAACCATAATTCTATGTCATGAATTATTCTTAGCACAACTCTGATCCATTCAATCTTAAAATCTCTCAGCAAATCTAGGGTAGTTAACCCTTTCCTCTTAACAATTTTGAACTCATCCTTTAATATAACTTCATCATATAATTTCTGATATGCCACATGAATTTCATAATCACCAACATCACCAGTTTTGCACATATAGTAACTTCATATATGATATATCATAATAATCTTAGGTGGTATCAATGATAACACACTTATTGAATCTCCTTTCATAGCAATATCTAGAATAACACAAAACTTAGGTGGAGGACAAGTGTCACTCATCACCAATTGAATATTGGTTACCTTTATTCCTTGATTCTTCATTGTAAATTAAGCACAAAACTTAGGTACAAAGGAAAACTGTCACTCATTAGTACTGGTGAATTGGGTATCTCTAAAATCACTACCATATTCTTACACATCCTGTTAGCATTATAACCATATAATTGTTTCTATTTTTAGACAACATTATCATTGTAAACATGAATTATTTTTACCAATGTCTTGAGAGTCCTCACACACATATGTCTACCTTTTTTTCATTAAATTAAATGATATAGTTAGCCAAATCTAAAATAAACTACATATTAGGGTATGTGTAGGATCATGGTCAACCAAACTACACTTTTAAGTGGCAATAAAAAATTAGCAAATCAGGGTTATGTCAACTTGACATGCAATTTTCTGCTTGTTATAAACTTTATATCAAAAAGTTAAGAGAAAAGAGTCTCTAGGAAGTTGAATTTTGTTTCTAAACTACTAGCAATTATCTAAAAGTAACTAAACATTTATTGGTCAAAAGATTGAATTTTAATGCAATAGTACAAAAATTTCAGGACAAAAATAAGAAGTGAACATATGTCTAATCACCTTAATCAAAATCAAATGATAATATTTTTTAATAATATTCTAGGTATAAGAAGTAGACTCATGCCTAGATGTGACACATATTTTTGGGTATTTTGATTCTAAATTAATTATTAATTATTAATTTTCCTACTTTAGTATTTTCGAATTAAAAAAATCTCATCTAACCACCTTAACTAATTCAAAAAATTGCAAATTTATTTTTCCCTTTTTGTTTTCTTATAGTAGAAGAAACATAGAATGTGATGTATCTTTTGAATTTAAAAAATGCTGTACCATTTGAAAGTTAAAGATTTTTTTCAATAAATGTGTTAGTCAGTACTTTATACATAAATCCATTAGAAAATAAGTAATAATTAGTTGTTGAATTCATAATTTTACAAACCTTACATTTTCCATCCACTGACACAAGAAGGGGGAACACGCACAAAAAATGAAAAAGACTATACCCAAGGGTATAAAATCTTCCTCACCTTCTTCCAAAACTATGCATAGGGTCTCAAATATTTTTGCTACCTTGGCATCAAACTAAGATGCTTTGAAATTTTTTTGAAAAGATGATGTTACTGCTAGAAAGGTTGTTAGCTTACCAAGTCTATTCCTTGTTCTTCTTACCACCTTGATGACTTGACTATGACACTTGATTACTAGCTTTCCTCTATCAAAAAACCATATACAGGCATATGACGCTAACCACTTTCCTTTTGCAAACCATCTTTTGAAAATAAATAAATCATTTTTCAAAATAGCAATGCCACAGAACCAACTATTCTTAATGAGAAATCCTTCTGCTATCCATACCCTCAGACTTAGTGAAATCTTTAGAAACATCTTTTGAATAAATCACCTAGATTGAAAAATGCAGAGACTATGGTATACAAACTTATCTAAATCCTTTTCCTTTTATCTCTGTAACTCTGCACTTTATCCTTGAGCCAACTACTTGACACTCATGCCAAATCTATATAATTCCCAACAGTAATTGTTTCCGTTCAGAGGTGACTCAAGAATTTCTACTCACACAAGTTGATATTGGGAAAATCTTACCTGTTACACTCTGTTCTTCACTTTCACATGTGGAGGTTTTTAAGTCTCATTAATGTGCAAAATGATACCACCTTCAATAGTAAAATATGCGATGTCGATCTTGAAGATCTTCCAAGTCAAAACTGTGAACATGATGACTTTGAAATCCACTAGACAAGCTGGTCCAAAATAACCCAATCATAATTAGTCATGTGTGCAATTCCTCTTTTAGTTGGCGCTTCTTGCTTTTAAGGAAATGCAAACATGCAAGATTGATAGATCTGAATTGAATCAACTACTTGAATCCACCGCACGTGTTAGGCTTGTGCATTCCCACATTTCTTATTTTGCGAGCATCTTCAAAAAGTAGGAATGCACTGGCCGTTAATTTGACTAAGATCAACGATCAGGAAAAATCTGTGTAAGCTCATAAGGCAAGACTTTATATCACCGGGGACACGTGTCTTTACGATGCATTCCCGCTTTCCTTAATCTCCCTACATGTTGATAAAGCAGCCCAGTGCCCTCCATCGATCTAAAGAAGATCAACGGTTGATGAAAAAATTGCTCAATAACCATTGCACTGTTCCTTTATCACAAAACACGTGGCATATGAAAATGGTGTGATTTGGTCAATCACGATACGTGTCCACAACCTTTTATTGCACATGCTCTGACAAACCTGACCGCGACATTCAAAAATTTGGTGCCCACAACATTGTTACCTCCACACTTGGTCCCACCATGCCACATGTTACAAAGTGGCATTCCCGCAATATTTATCTGCCTTACATCTTGAAAATGCAAGTATGCCCCATCCATCAATCTCTCATAGATCGACGATGTTCATAACTTGTCCTCTTCATGCTTCCTCACATTTCGTAATGGCCTCACATCTCAAAAATGTGGGAATGCATGGTTCGTCAATCTAAACAAGATCAACGATTGTCGAGACTTGCATGGTAAGTTTGAAATGCAACTATTTTAGATTTAAATCCATGTAAACCATGATTACTTTAAACTTAAAATAGATTTAATCAAAGCATTATTTCACACTTGCCTAAGGTTTAAAAGGTATACCCTGAGCAAGAAGTTGAGAAAGGGCTAAAGGATTTCAAAAGACATGGTAAATTTGCATAAAGCAATAGGTTCTTGACTGGATTCTGCATATTAGTTGGGGTAGAAAGCAGATTTAGGATTGGGTCAAAATAAGACTTTGTCAGATAACTCAAAATGACAAATTATTATCATGGAATGTTTAGGAAAACTGAATGAAAGGTGTTAGAAACACTGAAAACTTTAAGGGCTTTAAAGGTACAGTTCATTACACAAGCATTATGGGGCTTGATTTATCAAATTTTCTGAAATGGGACTAAAAATGAAGCATACAATTTTTCATCCCAACAGTGGCTCTATCTAGGGATGCATGCCCCTTGTGAGCATATCAAGGATTTCAGATCTCTGGAAAAAGTAGACCACTCCAAAATTTTCAAAACTTTTCTCAAACAGCTTATTGGAAGCAAGGGAACAACTACTACTACCAAGATTATGTACACACGATGGCCCCGAGCCATCAAACTTTCAACAAAATTGTTTACCTCTGTCATAAACATGATTCTCATCTGAACTTTCATGAAATAAACTAAATTTTCTTCTCCTATCAATTTTACCAATCATATTTTCATCATATAACAAAATAGTTGGCAAAAAAAAATCATCACGCTTACTTTCATAATGCATATAAAAACTTATTTCATCTTCAACCATTTGCTCATTATGAAAATACTAATCAGCATGCTTAAACATATTAGATTCAAACTGAAAACTCTCTTCATTTAAAGGCTCATGCATGCTATCATTTTTGAATATGAAGGCTTCATATTTAACTTGGGGAAAAAGACCATTCATACACTCAAAATGTGTATCCTTTTGTATAATCGGATAGGAATCAAATGAAAAGTCTAATTTGTACTCACACATATCATTAATATCAACATCTAAAACTAATCTGGCATCTTCAAATGATTCTCTGAAATCAGCAAGTGGATTAGTTACCATATTAAAATATTCATCATAAAAATCATTGAAAGGTATAGGTAGATTGTTAATAGCCATCTCATCAAACACCTTGTTATCATAATAAGATGCAATATCATGATCATATTCACTACCATATTAGGAAGAAGAACAGTCTGACCTCTTACAGCAGTAAGACAAAGTGTCATTATGAAACTTATTTTCTTCTAAATCTGAAACTTCCATGTGTTCTTCAAACAGAGGATTGATAATTCCATGCAAAATACCTTCATAGACATTAGGACAAGTGATGAGCTGATCAATATCAAACTCCTCACCATATAATGAATTATTGAAAACTTTAAAACCATCTCTAACATCATTACCATGGACATCTTTAGCGTATGAAAAGAAAAATCAGAATCATCACCCGTTGACAAACCATTGACTCCATCAACAAAGCATGCAAAATATGAATCAATATTATTTGCATAGTCTTTATCAAGGTAATTCAAATGTCTTGCAAAAAAATCATCTTTAGGTGCTGATGCATTAACCTCAAAATTTTTTCTATACTGCTAGTTACTACTGCATGTATCTTCAAGACATTCATTTGCACAACTAACCAATTCATCTTTATAAATAATCCTTTTATCCTCATATTGTGTAGACAACTCTTCTTCAGCACTTTCAACCTGAAACTGATCTCAACAATTCTAAACTAGAAATTCACTTTCAAATTTAAGAAAAGAATTCATACCTTCACTAACATAAGAATACTCACTCCCGTCATTACTTTCTTCTTCCCAATCAGCATCTAATTCACATGAAGACACATATGTACTATCACAATCCTCTTCTTGACATGAGCAACAAGTCTTGCCATTTTCTTCACATGATGCTTCTTCACAATATGTCAGTTCAACAATTTCATCTTTATCACTTGATACATCACTTCCAAGTTCTTCATCCTCATACTGAGATAAATACCTTCCCTCTTCCTGATTTATTATGTTTTCAACACAATGCAAATCATCAATGGGAAAATGAATGACTGGATTTATATCTTGCATGGATAACTCATCAAGTGAACCAATTCTATCATTCGTTGTTGTAATACAATAAGCATGTGCATTCAATTCAGCATGAATGGAATCATTTCTTATTTACAACAAAGAGATTTCATGTTCACATGTTTTTATTTTTGAACCTTCAACAAAACTATTTACAATAGCAGGGGTGCTTATTTGCTAATTTGAAATTAAACATTCTATATGACATTGATTTATTCTTTGCACCTCATCTTGCCAGCAAATACTTATAGAGAAGTGACTCCGAGTTAAGCGATATTTTATGTTATTCTCAATCTCTATCACTATCATGAATGCCTGATGCAAAGTCTTGGGTTCTTTATCTCTCAATAGATAGCTTATCTTCTTATCAAATGCATCGAGATAAACCACTAAACACATTTGATCATCTGGCTTGTAGCTTTCAGGGATTTCATTTAAAATCTTTGCAAATTTGATATTAAATTCAAGAACTAACTCACCATTCCTTATTTGAATTTTCAAAAACTTATCAAAATAATCAAAGATGCTTACTCTTTCCTCGAACTACATCATGAAGGCTGACAATAATTCATCCCAAGATGAAATTGAACATGCTAGTATGAACGAAAACTAGTCCCTAGCATCATCCTCTAAAGTCTAAACAAACAATTTCATCTGAATGTCTTCATGAGCAATTTCAAAATCACCGACCAAGTCACTAAACAACTGAACATGATTACTGGCTGAATTTTCATGGTTTCTACTAAACTTGGGTAAATACTTTCTAAGGTTACAACGCATAGTATTTAGGAAACCATGGATACCATTAAAATTTAATGGCATATACCTCCTAGTAGAAACAAATCTAAAACTTTCACTAACAGGCTGCATACTAGATGAGATGAAACTTAACATTCTTCAAACTCAAGACTCACTCACCATTGAACACTTTTAGAATTTATTAATTGTAGTACATTTGGAGTTCTTTCTACCAATTAAAAACTTCAAACATACTTTGACATATGAAACACTTATGCTGAATCTACTTTCCACAAAGCATGTTGAACTGTACTGAACCAATCTCCTATTTAATGCTATAAACCATTTGATGGAGAAGCTTTTGAAATCTTACCTTCATGTAAATGAGAACACATGAAAGTGGAAAATACCTCTCAATATGGATGCCTACAACTACTTCAATGCTGTAAATAACAATAGATTCAAATCTTAACCAGATTTATTAACACTTGCATTGCATCTTGTTTTATTCTTTTACTCAGTGTCAAGAACTTGAAATGAATTCTTCAAATCTGACTTCCCACTATTGTTCCCTTCATAATGCCTTCACACTTATGAAGCACTGGTGCAAAGATTTAACTCTGAGTTGCCACTCACTTAGTGAGAAAAGATTAACCAACTTGCAAAACAAAACAAGATGGTCCAGAACTTACAACTAGCATTTGCAAACTGTATTTAACAACAAGGGAATTTCACATTCTTGAGATACTAAAAGAACATGACATTAAACTTTGAATTTTGATAGAAAATTTATCAAAAACTTCAAGTAACTTTGATATTACAAATTATCCAATTCAATTAAACTTCTGCTATCAATGAATAAGAACACTGGGGAACATGAATCTTCAGCAAAGAAATGGAAAACACTTCATGACCTTGCTATTTATACCAGAGATTCCAGTAGTTCTAACAATGAATTTCTTCATAGACTCCCCAATAGAGTTTCCATTTTGTTGGCTCCTGATTTAATAGTGTTTTAATAACCAAGTATATAGGATAAGATTGCATCTATGGGTAGCTATCTCCAATAATGGACACACTTCACCAAGAACTTGGGCCAACTATAAGGCTATACTCCTTCTGCACTTCAGGCTCTGCAAAACCTAGGCAGGTGAACCTCTTTAAATCTGACTATGTGACTAGTGCAATAACCATATTCAGGATCTAGAATAGTAGATGAAACCCCTAATTATTCTATGCTTAACAAGGAGATCACAAGCATGAAATAGCTAAGAACATGACTCATGAAACTAGAAAGCTAAGTGTCAGTTTTACTTTGAATACCTTTCAACATAAAATGAAAATGATTTAAAACATTGATGACAGCAAGACCCAGGTATGAGCAACAAAATTTAATGATCCTATATGTGATCCATGCCTTATCTATTGGGAAATTAAATGAATTATAACCATAATCTCCTAGAAATCTTAGACATATTACTACATCTAGATTCTTGATCTATCTTTTACCTTGTGAATAGACATCTGCATCAAATTAAATCTCATACTTAGAATATCCCATCATGAAATCAGTAAACCCTATGATAAACACCAAGTGGTTACATGGCTCTTTGCTCCATAAGCAAGGTATTTCAATCACATACATTACTAAATGAAATGCAACCTAATCTATGGTCTTTGATCATAAACTAGAAAAGATTACAGATCTACAAATAGGAGACAAGATTCAAACTAAATTTGAAACCATTTCTGCTCTTTATTTGCTTTCCTTGAAACCAAATACATGAAATGTACATAAGATAACTCATAAATCACCTAACATACCACAACTATCTGCGTAAAACATGAAATGATGTTCAATACAATAGAGAAATGTTGGGTGTATCACTTTCATAGCTTGAGTAGAGCTCGAAGAAACTAGAAATTGAAAACCAACCAACCCCCCCCCCCCCCCCCACTTTTTCTCTAGCCCTAGGATCTCACTTAAATATTGTGAGATGCAACAAGCTTCAGGCGTAGAGAACTGACAAGTGTCCCTTACAAAAGATATCAAAAGTTTATAATAGAAAAAGGAGAGGAATGATTAAAAAGAACACCACGTAAATCAAATATTCTCTTGTAGGCTCCTTTCTGTTATAATCTTTTGTTGATTCGGCTTTACCACTGATTTGTTGTGTATGAAATTGCTAAGACCACCCCATCAATGACAAAATCAACTCTGAAAAATATGCACCAACCTAGACCCATGGGTTTTGTCAAGATGACTAGTGAATGAGACTCATCTTTACTTCCCACTCTTTACTGATCATGCTAGGCTTTAGAAATAATAGAATCATTACTTAGCATGTAGTACAAAAGTTGAAAAACAATGTGGCTATTAAAAATAACAAAATAGGGATTCTTTGATCCCCAGCCACATCTGTTTTCTTAACCAATTTCCCGCCAAAATTTGCCATCCACTGACACAAGAAGGGGGAACACGCATAAAAAATGAAAAAGACTATACCCAAGGGTATAAAATCTTCCTCACCTTCTTCCAAAACTATGCATAGGGTCTCAAATATTTCTGCTACCCTAGCATCAAACTAAGATGCTTTGAAAATTTGTTTAAAAGATGATGTTACTGCTGGAAAGGTTGTTAGCTTACCAAGTCTATTCCTTGTTCTTCTTACCACCTTGATGACTTGACTACGCCACTTGATTACTAGCTTTCCTCTATAAAAAAACCATATATAGGCATATGATGCTAACCACTTTCCTTTTGCAAACCATCCTTTGAAAATAAATAAATCATTTTTCAAAATATCAGTGCCCCAGAACTAACTATTCTTAACGAGCAATCCTTCCGCTATCCATACCCTCAGACTTAGTGAAATCTTTAGAAACATCTTTTGAATAAATCACCCAGATTGAAAAAATGTAGAGACTATGGTATACAAACTTACCTGAATCCTTTTCCTTTTATCTCTGTAACTCTGCACTTTATCCTTGAACCAACTACTTGACACTTGTGCCAAATCTATATCAATCCTAGGAGTAATTGTTTCTGTTCAGAGGTGACTCAAGAATTTCTACTCGCACAAGTTGATATTAGGAAAATCTTACTTGTTACACTCTATTCTTCACTTTCACATGCGAAGGTTTTTAAGT
Source organism: Cupressus sempervirens (assembly GCA_028749045.1). NCBI lineage: Eukaryota > Viridiplantae > Streptophyta > Pinopsida > Cupressales > Cupressaceae > Cupressus > Cupressus sempervirens. The sequence goes on along the minus strand of CM053787.1, from coordinate 987,555,629 downwards.
CTCATTAATGTGCAAAATGAGACCACCTTGAATAGTAAAATATGCACTGTCGATCTTGAAGATCTTCCAAGTCAAAACTGTGAACATGATGTCTTCGAAATCCACTAGACAAGCTGGTCTGAAATAACCCAATCATAATTAGTCATGTGTGCAATTCCTCTTTTAGTTGGCGCTTCTTGCTTTTAAGGAAATGCAAATGTGCAAGAGCCATAGATCTGAATTGAATCAACTACCTAAATCCACCCCACATGTCAGGCTTGTGCATTCCCACATTTCTTATTTTGCGAGCATCTTCAAAAGGCAGGAATATGCCGGCCATTAATTTGACTAAGATCAACAGTCGAGAAAAATCTGTGCAAGCTCATAAGGAAAGACTTGATATCACTGGGGACACGTGTCTTTATGATGCATTCCCGCTTTCCTTTATCTCCCTACATGTTGATAAAGTGGGCCAGTGCCCTCTGTCATTCTAAAGAAGATCAACGATTGATGAAAAAATTGCTCAATAACCATTGCACTATTCCTTTATCACAAAACACGTGGCATATGAAAATGGTGTGATTTGGTCAATCGTGATATGTATCCACAACCTTTTATTGCACGTCCTCTGACAAACCTGATCACGGAATTCAAAAATTTGGTGCGCACGACATCGTTACCTCCACACTTGGTCCCACTGTGCCACATGTTGCAAAGTGGCATTCCCGCAATATTTATCTGCCTCGCATCTTGAAAATGCAGGTATGCCCCATCTGTCAATCTCTCATAGATCGACGATGTTTGTAACTTGTCCTCTTTGTGCTTCCCCACATTTTGTAATGGCCTCACATCTCAAAAATGCAGGAATGCATGGTCCATCGATTTGAACAAGATCAATGATTGTTGAGACTTGCATGGTAAGTTTGAAATGCAACTATTTTAGATTTAAATCCACGTAAACCATGATTACCTTAAACTTAAAATAGATTTAATCAAAACATTATTTCACACTTGGCTAAGGTTTAAAAGGTATACCCTAAGCAAGAAGTTGAGAAAGGGCTAAAGGATTTCAAAAGACATGGTAAATTTGCATAAAGCAATAGGTTCTTGACTGGATTTTGCATACTAGTTGGGGTAGAAAGCAGATTTAGGATTGGTTCAAAATAAGACTTTGTCAGATAACTCAGAATGACAAATTATTATCATGGAACATTTAGGCAAACTGAATGAAAGGTGTTAGAAACACTGAACACCTTAAGAGCTTTAGAGGTACAGTTGATTACACAAGCATTATGGGGCTTGATTTATCAAATTTTCTGAAGGACTAAAAATGAAGCATACAATTTTTCATCCCAATAGTGGCTCTATCTGGGGATGCATGCCCCTTGCAGGCATATCAAGGATTTCAGATCTCTAGAAAAAGAAGACCACTCCAAAATTTTCAAAACTTTTCTCGAACAGCTTATTGAAAGCAAGGGAACAACTACTACTACCAAAATTATGTACACATGTTGGTCTCGGGCCATTGAACTTTCAGAAAAATTGTTTACCTCTGTCATAAACATGATTCTCATCTAAACTTTCATGAAGTAAACTAAATTTTCTTCTCCTATCAATTTTACCAATCACATTGTCATCATATAACAAAATAGTTGGCAAAACAAAATCATCACTCTTACTTTCATAATGCATATAAAAACTTATTTCATCTTCAACCATTTGCTCATTATGAAAATACTGATCAGCATGATTTAACATGTTAGACTGAAACTGAAAACTCTCTTCATTTAAAGGCTGATGCATGCTATCATTCTCGAATATGAAGGCTTCATATTCAACTTGGGCAAAAAGACCATTCATACCCTCAAAATGTGTATCCTTTGGTATAACCGGATAGGAATCAAATGAATAGTCTGATTTGTACTCAGACATATCATTAATATCAACATCTAAAACTAATCTGGAATCTTCAAATGATTCTCTGAAATCAGCAAGTGCATTAGTTACCACATTAAAATATTCATCATAAAAATCATTGAAAGGTATAGGCAGATTGTCAATAGCCGTCTCATCAAACACCTTGTTATCATAATCAGATGCAATATCATGATCATATTCACTGTCATATTTGGAAGAAGAACAGTCTGACCTCTTACAGTAGTAAGACAAAGTGTCATTATTAAACTTATTTTCTTCTAAATCTGAAACTTCCATGTGTTCTTCAAATAGAGGATTGATAATTCCATGCAAAATGCCTTCATAGACATTAGGACAAGTGATGTGCTGATCAATATCAAACTCCTCACCATATAATGGATTATTGAAAACTTTAAAACCATCTCTAACATCATTATCATGGACATCTTTAGCGTATGAAAAAGAAAAATCAGAATCATCACCTGTTGACAAACCATTGACTCCATCAGCAAAGCATGCAAAATATGAATCAATATTATTTGCATAGTCTTTATCAAGGTAATTCAAATGTCTTGCAAACAAATGTAACTCTATTTTTCCTTATACTACTTGTAGACTTTACTCTTCAATTCACATTCTTACTTGTTACATGTTGGTGTTTTAAAACTACTAAGAAACAAAATGCTTAATACCAAGATGATAATACTCACACAATCTAAAGACTAGCCTATTCTTATTAGCAATTGTATGTGCAAAACCATTTGGGCCCAACTTCAACAAAACCAAGGGTGGTTTTCTACTCTTCTGGCTCTACAAAACCAAGGTGGGTATACCCAGGGATGATTCAAGACTGGGAAAACTGTATGAGGATTATTTTTAGTTTCATTCTGATTCTCATCTCAAATCCCCAAATACATACACAATTCTTGATAACTTGATAAACACATCCCATATAACAGATATGGCCAAAAAATCTTCTATAGATCTACAGGTGTTCTCAGCAAAAGTGGCTAACTAAAGAAAAAATATTCCATGCAGACAAGTACTGGCCAACTTTTAAGATCTACAAGAAATAAAGTAAAATTGATTTAATTCTGCATTTCTGACAACCATTTGTAACATATTTCTCTTTCAGTTGGATCAAATTTTGATTAGTGCCTAATCCATTGGGGTTTAGAGTCTACAACAAATTCTTAGATCTAATTTTTTTCCTTACAAAAAATTTCATCAAAAATTCTTATCAGAATTCATCATTCAAAATCCTTTCCCCTACTATATAAATCTTATCATATTCATTAGAGCTTTTACTTAATCCATTAAATTAATAGTAGTGATAAACAAATATACAACGTAACTGGATTGCATTCAATTGCACAAGCCTTTACCTATACAACATCAAGATAACCAAGTAATCAAAAGGAGACAAAGTTCAAAAAGAATTGATATGGGGATAGTTCATAATTTGTATTTATTTTCTTTAAAAATTGTATACAATTTATAGTAAACTCAGAATGACCTTCAGAAAGAAACACATATCATTCTATATTCATGTATTCTCAAAATCTGACAGAGAAAATGCACCACCAATTTGTTCAAAATAATGGACCAAAAATAGACTAAGTATATCACTTAGAAAAAATAGAATTTGGACCCTTTCTCTAGCCCTAGGATCTCACTTATATAATGTGAGATTCAACAAGCTTCAGGCTAAGAGAAAATGACAGGTGTCCTTTACAAGAAGAAGACACATACACTTGTCTAAGAAGAAAAAGATTAACTAGGAGTTTTGCAAACCATATATTCTCTTGCAGGCTTTTGTCTATCACCTCATTTTTCTGATTTAGCTCCAACTATGATTCTATCGTATATGTAACTACTAAGCTTGTCCCTGACAAAATCTATTCTGATGATTGCAAACTAACTTGAACCCATGGGTTTTACCATTATTATGGTACTGGGAGGAACATCCTTACTTCCCCCTCTTCAGTGATTAACATAACTCCTTAAGAAAATGGGATTAACCCTTAATAAACCACCCTCGAGTATGGAAACAATGTGGCTGTCAAATATAACAAAATGAGAAATTTTTGCTTAGCCAACCACGTCTGCATCCAAAACTAGTTTTTAACCAAAATTTGTCACCTACAGACACAAAAAGATGTGCACTAACAAAAAGTTAGAGGGACTATTCGCATGTAGCCCATGGGCATAAAATCTTCTTCACCTTCTCTAAAATCAATTCTATTCTTTGCTCCCCTCATTACCTTAGTAGCTTGATCACAACCCATAAAAACACTTGAGATTACTATTCTTCCTTGATCAAAACTCCACATATTGACATACGAGAGGAACAAATTCCTCTCAGCAAACCACCTTTCAAACATACTTGAACTAATTCGAGAGGAAGAAACACTGGGGATCCAAATACTCTTGTTAAGTAATCCCTCTATTATCCACAATCTAAGGGTTAATGAATTCTTTAGAGCCATTTTTGCTATACCATGCAAGACTACAATACTTCAGAGACTTCAATAAAATACTCATTTGGAAATCTCTTATCTGTAGTTCTTTTATGTTATTCGGTACTCGTACCAAAATGCGTACAATCCTCTTAGTAAATGATCCTATTCAGAAAAGACTTCAAAATCTTTATTCACATAAGGTGCAGCTGAGAAAATCTTATAAGTTACACTCTATTTGTTCATTTTACATGCGAAACTTTTCATGTCTCATTAACATGCAGAGTGCCACTACCTTCAACATTTAAACCTGCGGCATCAATCCTTTGAAATAATATGATTAAGGAATGAGAACTAGGTTGACTTAATATTCCTTTTAGCACACTGGTAGTCAAACCAAAAAATTTCCTCCATTAGTATCTTTCCTTCAAAGATGGAATTTCAAACTGGGCCCATGGATGACCAAGGACATATGTCATCGACTCATTAACTCACTATACTTATCATTCAAGCACCTTTCCATAGCAAGCTAATGTTAACCATTGATCTTGCTTTGATCATATGATAGATATTTGAAGTGACTATTAAGAAAACAATGGTGGGTCCATCGCTTGTTAACTTGCTATACTTATTCATCGCACATCTCTTCATAGTGAGTTAATGAGCACCGTTGATCAATACTTGATCTTGTAGATAGCAATGTATTGCAATAGTGGTGGGCCATCATTCGCTAAATCACTATGCCTAACTTTCAAATAATTTTCCATAGAGAATTAACAATGGCCTTTGATCCTGGTTTGATCTAACGATCAAAATTCTTTGTGTGCTTCGTACATGGGGAGTGGGTCCATACACTTCTGTCGCTGAGATGGCTAAACATGCTAGCACACACATGTACTCCTTTTTATTTGTTAATGACATCACATGTTCTTTTCCTTGCCACATCGCTACCAGGAAAAACACTAAATATCCAGCTAGCAACCTCTTGGTCGATAGATGCTAGGAAATAAAGCTTCACTTGTGCAGAAGTAAAAGCAAAATCTGCACAAGATTTTCTTCGAGATCCTCAAGAAAAATTGTAGTTATAATAGAAATTCCATGTTTTGCAATGATCAAGCCATTGCTATGTCGCTACTAGGAAAGTGGTGTTCTATTCTAGCTAGCGATATAGCGACCTTTGATGGATTCTAAATTTCGGTGACAGAAAACAAAACACATACTGATTGAAAACCCTTTCAATTAATGCTGGTTTCAGAGAAGGTGGCCGTGCACATTTATAATGTTGCATGGGAACTTTTGTAGTCATATCAACCTTTTAGGAGAACACTACCCTTTTGCCAAAATCTGGGCATTCACTATGTGGCCACTGGCGAGTCACATAGATTTTTTTGATAGTGACTTAGCGAATTGCTAAGAAACTTGGACATCGGTGACACCATTCACAATTTTCTCCACGTGCATTTATTTTTAAAACTGACAAGCCTGGGACACAACATGTGCCAAAATTTACCTCATGTTAACACAATTCTCAGCACATGATTTCTCTTTTTAGTATCACGAACATGTGTCATCAAGCTCGTTAACTTACTATATGTAACAATCAAGCATCTTTCCATAGCGAGTTAAGAATGACTATAGATTCAAAAGGATCTGATGGTGGGTAAAAAAATGAACTCATATAGGTGGGAAAAGAATATTCACTTATCCTCCTACTCTTAAAACTTTTGCACCAGGGAAAATTTAAATGGAATAGGATATAGGGTTTTAACAAAAAAATTTAGAGGCTAACAAAAATATGACTTATCTAGGAATCCTAATCACCATTTATGGAGATAATCTGAATTTTCTATTCCGTGACAGAGGAGTTTTATCATTCAAAAATTCATACCAACATTACATATTCTACCATTTGGATATGATAAGATATCTTACATATATACCAATCAAAATAATTACCTTTTGAGGTTGGAGTGAATGCAACAAATTTTCATGCCAAAAAGATGACACACAACTAAAATATCAAATTTTCTAAAAGCGTCCACCCACTATAGAACACACATGCTTTGTCTTTGGCTCGACAAGCCTTAGCATTGTGGAGACCAAGCGAAAGAGCATCCATGCTGTAGCACATGTGTGCCTTTTAAAAAATCTATAAATGGGTTGCAAACCCATGTCCCTTTCCATTTTCCCTTATTTCTTTGTGCTAGTTTCTTATTTCCCCTCAACAATGCACACACAGTTTGGGGAAGTTGAAGAATTTTCTCTCTCCTCCTCAAAATGTCTCCTCATCACCAGAGATCAAGATCAGGATTGTCAAGTATGTTTTCTACTCTTCTTTTTGCATTGTTTTGTATTTTTTTTAGTTTTTCTTCAAATTTTTTTATTCATTCAAAATGCAATTGGTTTCTTATTAGGAAATGTGAATAATCAGCTAGTAAATCCCCTACCTAATCAACAAAATCAAAATGAAAACCCTCTTGAAGATCAAAATCAAAGCCCTCTACAAGAAGAGCAAAAAATTATGAAACCTCCACTAATTGAAAGACCTCCTAGCACCCAAGTCAATATAATGAATGAAATAGAAAGAGGGAAAATGAATTAGAAGCAATCATTGGTAAGTTGAAAGCTTGTAGGAAAACTAATCCTATGAAAACACAATTGGCATCCTCCCTTAAGTCCATTATGATCCATGTAGCTTTCGTTAGTGGTTAGTTGGATATTTGGCATGTTAAGAGAGAATAAAAAAGAAGATATTATGGAAAAAAATTATCCTATAAAGATGTAATAAAAAAGGACATAGAAAAAGGTATCATATGTGTATTGTTTAAAAAGCTTGGGGAATAAGCCATTGTTAAACATACAACTAAAAGGTTCCCCATCCATTAGTGCATACATGATGATATTAAAAATAACTTTTGGGATAGTCGATGGTGGATGGTCTTTGATGTCACTCCCTACAATAATTAGGAGGTTCCAATGTATTTCTTAAATAAATTGTATTGTAAAGTTTTCCTTAGGCAGATCCCAATTATTTCGATATGTTAGATTCTTAGGGTAGAGGTGGGAGGTCATCATTTGAGAGATCGGGGTCACATCATGACCCTAATGTAGTTAGGGTGTTTGTTGTCAAGCCACAGAGTGAGCATGTGATTATTTCTTTAGTTGTGAAGGAATATGTAGAGACCAATATTTTAGGGACTATCAATTTTTTGACTTAGACACTCATTTAGTGTGCTAGTCCATTACTTGAGGAGGACCCTTCTTTGCATCATGGTCACATGTGCACATCATGTGGATCCTTATGCACGTTCAGTAGTCATGTTGAAGACACTATGGATGATGGGCTAGTCACTGATTATTTACTACTAGTAGACAAAAAAATATATTATACCTAGAGGTAGCCAATGCTCATGGTTAGTACAACACACTATGTCTCTAGGCCAACAGTATGAAGCACTATGCCTCCTGCAATTCTGGCTCTGCAAAACTAGGGTGGGAGTAGCTTTAGGGATTTTAATTTATTTCCTAACTCTTACCCTTAATCCCTAAAAATAACAGATATGGTCCAATTTCTCTAATAAATGTGAAATAAACATGAGCTACAGTAGCTAACAATATCTCATGAATTGTCACACACAAATGTTAACCACCTTTATACACTTGATATAATGTTTGATAGATTTAGAACTTGAATATAAATTGGATATGTGCAATAAGATTTACTTCAATTTTTATTTGATTCATATGATTAGTGCCTTATCCATTGTTACATAGAGTCAACTACTAGCAGGGGATCTAATTCAAATAACTTGTAGATGAATTTATCAACTATAATCACCAATTCCCATTCTTATGAATTATCCTTTCTATAAACACATAGACCCTACTAACTTATTGAAGCACTTCCTTAATTCCTTGAATCAAAAGCAACAATAAAATCAGCATACAACCTATCTAGATTGCAATCACTCAATTAAACCATATTTAATTGACCTCAAAGTAAAAAAAGCTCATAAAATGGAGACATAAATTTATAAGAAATACATAATGTAAGTACCATTTTTGTATTATCCTTTGAATATATTGATACAACAATTAATAAAAACTCAATGAAACTTAGAATATCTTGCTCATCCTATCATTGATATATAAACATCAGAAAATACAAGACTTTAAAATAAAACTCCAAACAACTACACACAGGTGCATCAAATATACTTTTCTTAAACAAATAAAAATTATACAACTCTCAAACCATCACAATGCCTTGAAAACTCACTTATATAGACATGAGTTGCAACAAGCAAAGGGCAATTGTGATTGATAGTTGTCCTTTCAGAAAAGATATTTTAAGCTTTGCACACAACCACAAAGGGACAAAATATTTTGTAACAAAAAGTTAATACATCAAGTGATTCTTTCGGTAGGTCTCATTTCTATTACATCTTCACAAGCTATTGATTCTTTGATTGGCAGCCACTATTCTAATTCTTCAACGTATGCAACTACTATACTAGCCAATGATGAATCTTGTTGTAGTACTTGCAAATCAATTTCTACCTGAGGGTTTTCACTATTTTCATCCTACACTGACAAAACTACTTTTACTCTTGTTTGTTCCTCTATCATGTCCACATTCTGGGCCTCCAAACCGGTAACTACAATTAGTTGTTTATCTTTATGCTCCTCCTCCATTTGTCCTTCAAAGGGTGCATCAATTATTTGTATCTCATCTTGATCCATCTCCTCATCACTAGTAGTTTCAACATCTTCTAACAAATCAGTAGAAACAAAGTTTTTCATCCACTTGTCAAAAAGTGTATCATCTAGCCAACTGAACTATAGAATATCATTTTTCTTCTTGATCACATATTTAACTATTCTATCAATATTAATAAAATATTATTTTAAGGAATCAAAGAATATCTAGACCTTCACCATTTCTTCTGTTATGGTGGCACACCATGCATGTCATGTTTCATTAATGACTTTATTCATTCTTAGACATAATGGACATTTAATTCTTTAGCGCATTCATCTTTATTCTTCATTTTATTCCTTTTATCCAAAGTACATGGAAATAAATCAAACTTTTGACTTTTGTACTTACCCAAATAGCTAACAATTATTCTCTGTAGCTCAACCCTTTTATCATCAAATTATGGAATGTCATTAACAACATCATAAATTTCTTCAATCTGGTCATGTGATAAATTTATGGCAAAAAAACATAACAAGGTGACCTCTTTTCTCTTCCTATACCATTTATTAACAATGGGCTTCAAAGTCTCATCACTTGCCTTTATTTCATCCCATATGTTTATTACTCTTGATAATTGATCATAAAATAATGGCCATTCAATTTTTCAACCAAAAACATGAGAGCCTTTCTTAGTTTATCTTCATATTGCACTTCCATCTCTACATGCAATGCCCATAATTTACTTTTTTCTTCCTCAAAATCTTTAGCTGTATAGTATTGTGGCCTCTATGGGGTATCTGGCATTTCTATGAGAGGAGTGGATTTAAAAGGTTCCATTGGAGAGTAAGGATATGTGATTCTTGGCCTAGAAGACCCCCCCATCACCTTATTTTAAAAACCATTTCTTTTTTGAACTTCTTTATTATAGGCCTCCAAAACTCTCTCATACTTAGTTTGTAGTTCAAACATTGTCTTTTCTTCCTTTTTTGCAGTGGTCAAAACAAACTAAAATGTTCCAACACCCATGTGGGCTGCCTATACATGGGAGGTATCTACTACTCTTCTTACAATGATATTTCCCATTAAACCAAAGTCATCTAGCTATGATGAAAGAACCCTTGATCCCTTCTTTAATGACCATATAACCAAAATGGCACAGTCCTCACTGAAAATAGTACCTATGAATTCTTTATTATTTCACTCTTGTAAATCCAATTTATTTGAAATAGAATTAAAAATCAAAGCATTAGCTATATCCTAGTTGGGTAATAATAAAATATTTGATGCTTTTACCATCTGTCTCCCCTCTTCAAGAGTTATACTTTGGAATTCTTGCATCACCTATTCTTTTATCTGATTTTGTAAGGCTACCTCCTCTAGCTCTAGATGCTCTATTCTTAGCTTATTACACCTTTCTTCAAATTTTCCCATGTTGGTTCTCCATGCAAACTGGTGGAAGGCTCTAGATTTGACAAAACTATCATCTGACAAAAATTGTTGACTAGCTTCTTCTAGTACAAGGTCTAATTCCCTTCCCTTAAAATCTACGATAGTCAACTCTAGCTTGGTATAGGAGGCTCTTGGGGGTTTCCTTCATCTATTTCAGATTGAGTAATAAAAAATCCTCCTTGGGACCCCAGTTGTTCAATTTTCTCCCCAGTAAGTTGTTCCTCTTCAATCCTCAAAGGGGTTTGTAAAGGTGAATATTTTGCAATGTGAGGATCTTGTTCCTTTATTATTTTCTACCTCTTAGGGGAAGGCTTAGGAGGCCTCTCTTCCCAAACAACACTAGTGGACCTAATTATATTTTTTCCTTTTTCCACAGTGGTCTTCTTATTTTGAATGATAGTGTATCCTAGCCTTTTCTACACAATCAATTGACCTGCCCCTAGATTGGGAGTGAATATTAGTCTTCTCATTAAATCCTTGGCCTTATCTAGAAAAGAATTAATAAAATTTTGCTTCTTCTCATTCATAGTTCCCATTGTTTTAGGAAAAGTAACCATAAGTTTATTTATTCTATTTGCCTCTGTAATGACATTACCTAGAGGACTATACTTTTCATCAAAACAATGAATGAAATCCAAAACCATTGAAAACACTCTTCATTTTTCTTTCTTAATTTCTTGTTCTTGCAAGGAGTATTCATTTCTTACTATGTATTCAGTAAAATAAAAATCATGGTCAATTTTGCCAAGCTTAATTCTGTGTCTGAAATCCAAGTTGTAAAATCCCTCAGTGTCACAAAAATGAGGATGAGAAAAAACCATCTTATACTGATCTAATATTTTGTGCAGAGAAAGCCAACCCTGTTTGGTGATTACAAATTGATGGGCTATAGTTCAAGTGGGGAATATTGACCCTCTTGACCTTTTCAATAAATAAGTTTCCTCTAATCCACCTAGCTGCCACAAAAATTAAGCTAGTCCTACCTTTAAAGGCACTTGGTAAGGTAACACATGGGGAGTACCTCTAAAACCATAAATCCTAATGATAGTTGAGACTGAATATGGGATGATGTCTCCACAATTATGTGAAAATTTAAAGCTAATAGGATTGTCTATGGGTCTAATAAGATTTGCCAATGCCTTGGGTACTTTGGGATTGTCACTTAATAATAGGCACCTCAACTTTGAAGAAAAATACCTATCAAACCTGACAAAGCTAACATTTTCCACATCCCAGATCATGTATGCACTCCATAAGTAGAATGGTAGTTCACATCCATCCTGTTCTCTATTCAACTTCATTTCTTTACCAAAATAAGTTACTCCCTTGAACAAAAACATATGGATTAAGAAAGAAATTGTGAATTTCTTTTGTTAAAAAGGAGGCAAAATAAAAAATAATGTCCAAACCAAAAGAGGAAATCTAAGTGATCATGTGCATAAAGCCTACGGGCATAAACTCCTCTTCATCTTCTCCAAAAACTCTACATAAACTCCTATATGCCTCCATAGCCCTGGTATTGAAGTACATCCTTTTGAAGGGTTCCCTGGAGGATGTTATTATTGCAGGTAGAGTTCTAGTTTTACCTATATTTTCCCTTAATGCACCCTGCCTGATTGCATCCTTTTTTAACATATATTCCTTTTATAATTCTTTTAGGTCAATGGGCACATGATAGTTAGTAAGAGGCCCTAAACCAAACACCTGTTGAATTTCCTCTAGGCAGATTATGATCAAAATTTCACCATCGGTTCTTCTCATCACTCTAATTGCTTGGTCAAAATTCTTTGCAATAGCTTCGAGGAGGTCATAGTCCATAAAAACACTTGGAACAACTAACTTTCCTAAATCAAAATTCTAAATATTGGCATGTGGGGAAAATAAATTTCTTTCTAAAACCATTTCTTAAAAAGAGAAAGACTAGTTTTAGAAGTTTTGGCATCCTTGACTTAGTTCTCCTTATCATATAACTCATCTATGATTTCGAGCCCAGGGTTTAATGAAGTTAACTTTTTAACTTCCACAGTCTCAATGGTAGATTTAGGGAGTAATTCAATCAAGTCATCATGAATATTCCTAGCCAAATAATCCTCTTGCCTAGATAAAACCTTCTTTGGAGGTATATTGACTATAATTTGTAGAGAACTAAATTGTTATAAAGGTTACAGTTTATAGACACTTACTTAATTTTCTTGCTTGCTCTATAATCCCGCAATGTCTCATGAACAAATAGAAAATTTCTTCATGTTCTAATCAAGCTCAACACAAATTCTCAGTAATTTATTTTGCTTAGAAAGCTTGAAATCTTGTTTTCATGTGAGATGAAAATCATGAGATCTTCTGCAATATACTATTTTTTCTACTCACATGTGAAGGTTTCATTCCTCATTAATGAACTACAAGTGAAACAGAGTGGTGTTACCTTCCCTTTTCAAATTTTCACCGTTGGTCTCAAAAAATCCTACAATCTAGGAGTTAAAATAGGGATGAATCATCTTCTACTTGACAGGCTGGCAGTCAAACTAGTGAGAATTCTCCATATGTACTTTCCCTTTACTACTGGCATTTCAAACTAGACCCACTAATTATTGAGGACACGTGTCTTTGAATTGCTATCTCGCTATACATAAAGAGTGAGCATGTTGCCATATTGACAAAGGGATAACCACTAATTTCATCTCAATCTGACGGTAGACATTTTAATGCATTTTTAATATTAGAGTGGTTGGTCCCTCCATTTTCCTTGTTTTCTATGTCACTATACATAAAAGCTGAGCAACTTCCCATAGTGACTAAGTGACAACCATAGATCTGCACTTGATCTAAAAGCAAGGAAAAAGGCATTAGAGTTATATAAAATGTGGTGGGTCCCATAGTCACCATGTCACATTGGGTAAATAGTGCACAACTTCTCATAGTGACTTGGCAATGATCATTGATCCAATCTTGATCCAACAATTACATTCTGTCATCTGATTTCTAACTTGGGTGTGGGTCCATTTACTGCTAACGTGGGAGCATCTTGTCAAGCTAGAAATAAAAATTAATATTCTAATCCGAGCTATATCAGCTCATGATTTAGGTCCCATCATATGCACATTTTTAGGCTAGGTGTTATGTCACTACTAGCGAGGTTCAAAGTTTTTTCGACCGTGACATAGCAACCTCTAGTCTTTTGTTAAAATCCAGTTTTGAAAGGATAGATACTTGTCAATAATAATTATCTTAATTAGTACCTCTAACAAAGCAATGAAGGTACATGTCCGTAATGCCACTTGGGAGCTTTTATGGTCACTGGAGTTTTTAAAAGCCATCATCTTCTATATTTTCCATTAAGTCACTATGCCTTTGAGGTGGATGTACAGAGTGACTATCTAATGGAAGAAAGAAAATAATTAATTTTGTGTGTACATATATTGATTTTAATGTTTAATAATTATTGATTCATATATACTTTGTTTGTATCAACTCCAGTTAGAGAGGAACCTAAACAAGAGGACGAGCGAGCATGTGAGGAAGACCCCATCATTCCAATAATCTCACTCTACCACTAGTAGAATTTCAGAAAATAAATGACTATGTGACTAAAACTTTTAGTCATGTGACTAAAAGTGATCAAATTCTAATAATATTTTGCAGTTTATATGTATAAGTGACTAAATAAATGACTAAAAAATTAGTCACTAATAATCAGTCACCCAAAAAAATGAGTGAATTAATTATCAATGCTTTTTTTACTATATAACACATTATTTTAATTCTTTTATAACTTCTATTACTCTCCAATAAAAATTTTGTCCTATCAATACATCATTTAGTTAACTTCTTCGAATGTCCTCTCAACCGATATTGATCTAGAAATGAATTTAAAATTAACTCACTTTGTACTCAAACTCTTCAAAATCTATCTATGAAGGAGAAAATAAAAACCCTTCGTGCAAGCAAAAGAAAACTCTAAATCTACTTTTGCATATCAATAAGATAAATTATCAATTAAGTGTTTTACAAACTTGACATATAATTGCTATTACACAATTTGACAAATAAATAATAATAATTAATTATATTTACTTTTACGTCCATCTTAAATGTTGAAAGTTTTACTTCCTTGGTAAAATATTTTTCTTCCTCTTTATAACTTTTTTTTCTTATTGAGTGTTAAGTCCATCCATTTTCATGAGAGATGTGTTCTTGTTAACTACTACTTATCAAACATAGATCAACGAGTTTAAATAGAAAAACTACACAATTAAATTTTATATAGATGGCATAACATTATTATATACATATGTTCTAAAGTTAAATATATAATATTATTAAAATTCTCATATAATAACTAAAGTTGTTATATTATATATCATATTTTGTAATATAATTATTACAAATATAAAATTACTAAATTATATATGAAAGTTTATATAAAATGATTCCTTTGACTTTAAAAATGCAGATAGATTAAGGAGTTCATATGATATATATGTTAAAATTAGTTAATTATATATGCTATAATATAAAAAAAAATTTTAAAAAAATTATAAAGAAAATATTAATATATAATTAAATATTATTGCATTGTATTATTATTATTATTTACTAATATTATTTTTTAAAATAGTAAATAAATAATAGAAATTTTTTTTTACTTCTAGAACTAAAAAAAATATTAAATTAACCTTCCATTATACCATCTAACAACTTATATTCAGATGTATAGTAAACAACCAATATAATATTAACTTCTTCACTACCATATCACACTATTTTTAAGTAAGCAACCCTACTGGTTCTAACTCCAAATTATGCCACAAAATGTACCCAAAATTTACAAACTTAAAACTAGGCACTATTATTCTATCACAACTTTGTTGAATAGTAGAAACTAAAATATTCATTATATTGGTAATTCTAATTTTAGATACCCAAAGAAAGATACAAGGAAACTTATCATAATTTTATGTCTGTGGTTCCTCTTTCCAAGTTGCCATGGAGGATAGGGTTTATGTGGAGATTTTGGGTCTCTGGTAAGTTTTTCATTACCTCGAGCTCTTGATCTGGATTATTTTAAACCCTTGTCTCTATCTTTACAAATCAATGTATTATATTTGTGTTATTTTTATTGTACATATTTTTTCCCCATAATGAGAGATTGTGCATTGATATTTTTGAAAAATTGGTTGTTGCCTTGAGTCAGGAACCTATTTTTTAATACTTTTCTCTACTATCAACACATGAATTCAAGTAGTTAAATATCTACCAAGATTTTTCAATTTACATAAAATTGAAATGCAAATGAAGATGTGGAGGGTGCTTGATAATGCAATCTGGAAGCTTTGCAGTCTTTTGAAGGTTTCACATTCTCAAATAGACTTTAAAAACATCAATTTTCAAGTCCCTCTTTCGAGGGAGATGTTTAAATTGAAATCTCTCAGTGAAATCTCATTTTTAATCTTTGCATTTAGGGCAGTATTATAAACTCTAGAAAATAGACCATCATTGTATTCAAGCCATAACTTCTTCAATCTGCATCAAATTTGAGCTAGTTAGAATCACACTAAATAGAGGGTGATCACTGTATAATGTGATGTAGAAGCCTTGCAGCCACATTGAAGATTCACGACTTGGATCAAACTTGAAACTTTAAAGTCCAAACCCTAGGAGGAAAACATTTACATTGCAATATCACATTAAAATCTCCTCGTGTATCTCTTAATTCCTATTAATATCATAAGCTCTAGAAAGAAAGACATCAAATCTTTGACAAAACTTTAATCCATGCAAAAATTGAGTGGATTAGAATTAAGTTGAAACCACATAGCTCATTATGTGAAGTGATATAGAAGCTTTGTAGTCAATTGAAAGATTTGCAGCTTCTAATTAAACCTCAAACTTCAAATTACTTGAAACCTTGAGAGCCAAAAATTTACACTGTAATCTTGTGGGGAAATCTCTTCATTCAAGTTAATTTCAACATGTGAGAAAATTTATTATTTTAGTAGCATCTTCAAATCAAACAAAAGACTACGTAGTTGTATAGAGAGTTTATCCATTGAATTACCAAGAATTAAAGAACCAAAAATTGAATCTTGATAAATGATAGTGAAACTTCACCCATTTCTTAACACTAGAAGTTTAGAACGCCTTAAATGGAAATGATTTCTTTGGGACAACTTCTTGCAAAATCATAGGGTTTGAGTCTCTCTCTCTCTCTACAACTTAATACTCCTGCAGCAAGAGAGTATGATGGATTGATGGTCATCTGTTCTTATGATCAAGTATGTGCTACAAGATTCTCAACCACAAGAAATAAAATTGTAAGAGTATAATTAGTCAATTTTTTTTTTCTTATTTGGTGTTCAATCATGTGGAAACTGTTAGAGGTAAGGGGTCAACTTCAATTTCCATTTAGAACATAACTTTAAGACTTACCTTACTGGCTTGAAATAGAATTTGAGTTTACCACTTGAATACTTGTGTGATTTTTCCTTATACTTTGATTTTCTTGCTCAAATCTACAATTTTTCACCTCTTTTGGCTTGACAAAATGAGTTTTAAATTCTTTAATTCTATCCAAAATATCATCTTCTATTCTAATTTTGAACATGCCTTCAAATTTCTAAAAAATTAAAATGCCAAATGTGAAATTCACTAAGTACAATCAAGTCTACTATTCTCTTTTATCATTTTCTAGTAATTTTATTGAAATGAGGCCTTTAAATGTTTCTTGAAATGTCCCTTTTCTGATTTTACATGATATTTCCAACCTTTAATCAGATCTTTAAGATCAAACAACTAATATCACAAAGATCCTCCAAATTTCTCAAGAAACCCCAAATCGAGTATGCCAGAAATTGTGCCAAAAGCTTCACAGCTTCACCAATTACTAATAAATCTGAAAATGAAAATTTTTACAGAACTTTCAGCAGCATAACAGCCTACAAATTGACATTTCCAGATCCGTATAGCCTTTACACAACAGCTCAAAAATGTAGGACCAAAACTATGCTCATCGGGCTCCCGGAATAGCACAAAATATGCCCGGAAACACCACAAGAACACTAATAATCTATCTCAGAAGTTTAATCACGTCCCAATATATATATTCAGATCTATTTTAATATCTTAAAGTCTAAAATACAGCAGCAACCAAAACTCATATGAAATACTCAACCGGAAACACCAAACTCTTACAAAAATACACCCGGAAACTCACAAATCTGCACTGTTCAGCACAAAGGCAAACTCTGTATGAGCATGCACATGGAATGGCTTCAAACTCCCATCCTTAGCCTTCCTGGAAACCTGCAAACTCCCGTTCTTGGGTCTCCCTGGAAACCTGCAAACTCCCGTTCTTGGGTCTCCTTCTCCACAGGTTTGGCAGCCTCTGAAGAATAACAAAGAATGAGCGAAAATCAAGTCTGGAATCCCCCCAAAATGCCTCCAAACCTCTTTAAAAAGGGCATAACTGTAACTCACGTCCAAGAGAGGTTAATGAAACATATTTTAATAATAATTATCATTTATTAGTCCAACGGTTTCCAAAGATTAACTCCCTTTTTCCGAAACTTCACTTTCTTGGGCCTGCCTGCCTTAGCAAAGATTTTCTTTTTTTTAAATTATTTGAAAAGGGGACATGACAAGTCCTCCCCTCCCAATCATTGCTTGTCCTCAAGCAATGGCTGAACAATAAACCAATCAATCCACCTGGATCCCAAATGTAGTCATGAACTATACTACTACCAATTAACATAGGCTCCTGCAATATCCTTTGCAATATGACCAAGAGGAATCCATAATCAAATTGACAATTATAGCTCAACCAAACTCCGAAATCACCACTACCACAAACAAAAACCCATGAGGCACAAACTCTTAGAACATCAGAACCCAAGTAAAGTGGACAAATCAAACTACCAACACAGTAAATACCATCAACGCATCCCACTGGCCTATATGGAATGTACAATCCAACTCTGAAACAATGGTGAACCCTCTTGAATGAAACTGTACCAAGTATGGAGAATCCACACACTGTACAACTCCTGCAGTCAACACAACTCTGCAAATCATCGGCCACTATCTCATAACCATAACTCCCATACACTACTGATGGTGAAAAGACATTACAAGATAAAGAGTAAGAAATGGAATCCAAACCAAATTTGTCTACCATCAACTCCTCAGCACAAGGATCAAATGCTAACTGATGTACATACCCTGCAATATAATGTTGATAAAAAAAACCAACCTCAGTCAACAGCTCACCATGAAGAAGTGATACAACCCACTGTGACTGATCACCAGCTAAGTCAAGAGATGTCATAGCCAAAGGAGTAGAATCAATAACAACACCTGCTGAAGCATCACTCTGAAACTCCTGCTCTAAGTCATGTATTATCAAGCTGTCAACTGTAGAACCTATCGCCATGTCATGCCCATCACAACTCTCATCTTGAGGCATCAAATTGTCCCATAACTGATGATAAGCACTAGGAACCAAAATACATCTCTGTATCATCATCTCATCAACATGGTCATCAAAGGTAGATAGATGAGCATACCTCACAGTGTAATGCCGATAGAATGCACCAATCTCAGTCAGTGGCTCAGACTGCAATCCAGATGTAACTAACTGCAATCGATCATTAACCAAATTGGAATTGACTACTATCTCTGAAGACATTGCAAAGGGAGTAGTATTACTAGTAGGAACCATGCCAACTATCAGCTCACCAATGTCACACATGGTCTTTGATACAACATCTCTAGTCTTCGTGCCATTAGTACTAGAGGTCACCACCATGTCAGGCATACAACAATCTGCTACAACACCCCACTCAATTGAACCTAACTCTAGTGGGAATGAACCTGATATTCCAATGTTAGTATCAAGAATGGATGCATCCCCATCTCCACTGTCTCTGACAATCTCGGCCATGGACATCCTCGGATCACCAAACACCACTGCTTGTGACTGTATAGAATCAGGTGAAGACTGTAGTCGCTCTAACTCCATGGTCACCTTAGCCAAATGAAACTGTGACTCCTTGAAAGCCAACTGTGTACTCTCAAGAATCTCAGAAGTCACCACAAGCTGCTCAGTAATCTCACTCACCTCATCTTCCTTGGCCAACAATGCATCATATGCTGTACTGCCCCACTTCATAAGATAATCTCTGTCGGCTACCAACTGCATATAATCCTGTCTCAGAATCTGGATAGCCTCCCATAAAGAGTGGAACTCTGTCAAGGAAAGATAACTGCCTCCCTGCTCATCACTAGTAGGAGAACCCCATCCATAAACTGCTAACAACTGACGAGCAGCATCGAAATGCTGGCAAGTGATAGCAATGTCTTGGTCACTAACTCTCAACTGATTAGACACATGATGGCACTGGCTTGACTGTCTCCTACAAACCTCCTCTGATGCACTGTCTAAAGGAGTATCCTCAAAGTTACTAGTCTCTAGAGTATTACCATCCATATCCTGTGAATCAAATCTAAAACTCATATCAACATACAGAGTATCAAAAACATTAGCATTTCTGTCCAACTCCTCTATACCCAAGGAAACTAAGTCTTCAAAATTTCCCATTGCATCCTTCTGGATGTCATCAATGCCAATATGATCCTGGGACTCATCTATACACATTGCCAAATATGAAATATCATCAACACATTCCAACAAGTATGGCCGACTGGATATATGAACAAGGCCCAACATTGGTGTATAAAAACTAATACCAACATCAGACAAGATACTGGCACAAGAAAAGACAACACCATGTAATCTGCTAATCAAATCCATGATAGCACCCAAACAAACACTGCTACCAAAAAGTGTTAAAGATATCCAGTCAACTGAATCCCAAATGCCAATATAACAATCTCGAGTCCATATCTGTAAACTAGAATCAACTGGTAACTCAAGCAAACTCCTCACCTGAGTAATATGACCAATACCAACTAACTCCACATACCTGTCATGATGAAATAATGAAGTCACAATACTATCTTGGTTCACCTTCAGCTGGCTGGACAAATCATGTGAAGTACTACCAGCCTCAACCTCATGTGATGAAGCATCTAACTGTGCCTGGTACTCTTTCTCAGCAAAGTCATGAATGCTCAATGTCTGCTCATCTCTACCAGGTATCTCACCATCCTGCACAACAACATCCTCATAATCATCATCTGAACCCACTACACTGTTGTCACTGCCTGTTGTAACTATACCATCCTGAATACCTGTGGCATCACCCTTTGACAACCTGTAAACAATTGTCTCAATTTGAGTATCAAGTTGACCGTTACTATCCATCTGTGTAATATCCTTTCCCACCACCTCCTGTGGCAGAGTAGAATCTGAGACCTCTACCTGGCTATCAGCTAGTTTCTCAAACTCCTCATGCAAGTTCTTGGAAATTGTGTCATCTGTCCTATGAGAAAATCTGCCAAATAGAAATCCAGTCAACTTATCCACCTTAGCTGGGTCAGATAACATGTCATTTATACGGTGGTGCTCAACCAACTGTTTAGACATGTCATGGCTTATTTTCATAAGTTTATCTCGAATGTCTAAATAACCATCCTTTCTATTATTTTGACTCTGGCTATCAATTGTCCAAGATTGTTCCCTCTGAGACTCTGTACTATACCTGTCCATTCTGGATAAAGTAGAGTGTAACCCCAATAGGATATAACTTCTTCAAACACCAAGAACTAACATGCAAATGATTAGAAGTAGCATGCAACCATAGATTTGGACATGCAACTGATTAGAAGCAACATGCAACCACCAAATTATGACATGCAAGATCTGGGTAGTTGTCAAAACTGAAATGCAAACTTCTACAACCACCAAATTCACCAAGAACTAACATGCAAATGATTATAAGTAGCATGAAACTATAGATTTGGACATGCAACTGATTAGAAGCATGCAACCACCAAATTATGACATGCAAGATCTGGGTAGTTGTCAAAACTGATATGCAAGATCTGGGTACTTGTCAAAACTGCAAACTTCTACAACCACCAAATTCACCAAGAACTAACATGAAAATGATTAGAAGTAGCATGCAACCATAAATTTTGACATGCAACTGATTAGAAGCAACATGCAATCATAAATTATGACATGCAAGATTTGGGTAGTTCTCAAAACTGAAATGCAAGATCTGGGTAGTTGTCAAAACTGACCTGCAACTTCTACAAACCCTCAGGCTGGCAAGATCATGGCTCTGATACCACTGAAATGTCCCTTTTCTGATTTTACATGATATTTCCAACCTTTAATCAGATCTTTAAGATCAAACAACTAATATCACAAAGATCCTCCAAATTTCTCAAGAAACCCCAAATCGAGTATGCCAGAAATTGTGCCAAAAGCTTCACAGCTTCACCAATTACTAATAAATCTGAAAATGAAAATTTTTACAGAACTTTCAGCAGCATAACAGCCTACAAATTGACATTTCCAGATCCGTATAGCCTTTACACAACAGCTCAAAAATGTAGGACCAAAACTATGCTCATCGGGCTCCCGGAATAGCACAAAATATGCCCGGAAACACCACAAGAACACTAATAATCTATCTCAGAAGTTTAATCACGTCCCAATATATATATTCAGATCTATTTTAATATCTTAAAGTCTAAAATACAGCAGCAACCAAAACTCATATGAAATACTCAACCGGAAACACCAAACTCTTACAAAAATACACCCGGAAACTCACAAATCTGCACTGTTCAGCACAAAGGCAAACTCTGTATGAGCATGCACATGGAATGGCTTCAAACTCCCGTCCTTAGCCTTCCTGGAAACCTGCAAACTCCCGTTCTTGGGTCTCCCTGGAAACCTGCAAACTCCCGTTCTTGGGTCTCCTTCTCCACAGGTTTGGCAGCCTCTGAAGAATAACAAAGAATGAGCGAAAATCAAGTCTGGAATCCCCCCAAAATGCCTCCAAACCTCTTTAAAAAGGGCATAACTATAACTCACGTCCAAGAGAGGTTAATGAAACATATTTTAATAATAATTATCATTTATTAGTCCAACGGTTTCCAAAGATTAACTCCCTTTTTCCGAAACTTCACTTTCTTGGGCCTGCCTGCCTTAGCAAAGATTTTCTTTTTTTTAAATTATTTGAAAAGGGGACATGACATTTCTATATAGAAGGTTTGATGAATAGATTCCATCATCCTTTCTTCTCAACTTTGCACCATCTTACACCTTAGAAATTTTCTTGTCAACTTTGCACCATTCTGCTCCTTGGCCACATCAACCTAATACCCTTATTTAAATTCCTTATTTTTAAAAAATATTTCCCATCTCTAGATGGATCCAAAAAGATGTGATCACAAGTAAATATGGGAAGATTAGAGAGAATGCATTGAGCTCATTTTAATTGTCATATTCTCCTTATCTATCTAGTAAGGAGATAAGTAAGGCCATATTTTGCATTCTTGTAAAACTCCAAAAAAAAATTCTGAAAGAAGGAAAGATTGGGAAGACATGATTTTGATTCCCATGAATCAACAGAGTCTGCTAATTTATTAGGTAAGACAGCAATATCAGAGAGCAGATATGAGTTCTTATATATTAGCAGGTTCTACTAATTTATCTAGAGAAAAATAAATATTTGAGTTCTCAGATTCTCCTAAATGAGCAAGGAATTTGATTTATAATTACAAACAAGCTTAGGAGAAAGAAGCATTGTGTTCTCATAAGTCAAAAAATTCTACTATAGTCTATTACTAAAACTGGGAAGTAATAGGAGAAGATTTCTTAGAACTTTCATACTCTGCAGGATCATCATAAGAGTGAGAATCTGGTTGGAATACTTTCTATTCTTATAAATTAATTGATTTTTATGTAGGATTAGTAGAAGACATTTTATATTTTTATAGACAACTGAGTCTTTAGAGTTGTTAAGAATGAGGATAATAGGAAATTGCTTCAAATGCCTAAATCAAAAGGACAATTAGCAAGAAAACAAAAGCGATGAAATATCAAAGATCAATATGAACAAGAATGTTGTCAAAATCAAAGGATTGCTTAGACATTATTATTCATAGGTTTATCCGACTAGTACAAAACATTAATAAATGCTATGGGGAAAAGACTTGAATTGAGTTCTAAAAAATCAAAAAAATTCTAATGATTTATCAATAACAAAAATAATTTTACAAACATGGAAATTATCTGTTCATTAGAAAAAGTAGTGAGATTGGAAAAACAAAATCCTTCATAATGTCATAGTTCAAAAGATAGTGTTAACTTATCAGTGTGAAAGGATAGGAGTAGATGTTTGTATTTTTTGAAAATCGGCTCATTCTGCTTATTTATAAGTACAAAATCTTAGGATAATGTTTTCAATCCTCATATAGTAGCAGTAACCTTTAATTGATTAGAAAGACTGTAAAGATTTTAGGAAAATGCCTTCAATTCATAGAATGAAAAGAACTTGAAAATTTATTAGCTAAAAGTAGGAAGATCAGGGGAAACTTATGCTGAAGTCACTTAAAGTAGAAAACTTAGCAGATTTATTAGCAAAATTTTGTGTATTACTATAAATGTAATAATTTATCTGTAAGAAATCTAAAATAAAAAGAATGACAGAATACAAAATTTTATTATTGCAAGAAGTCTTAAAAGCATTGCATGTAGAAGATCTGATAATTGATGCATGTGAACTTCTCCAAAGAAAATGTTGAACATGTGCTAGCCTTAGTTATAAAATATGGTACATATGCGTGGGGATACAATGTGGATTACCTATCTTAGATAAAGAAATTCCTTGATATAGAAGCTCGACACCCAGAGTAGCTCCCAATCTCATTTCTATTGGTCAAGAAGATGGAGGGTCAATATATCTATTTCATAAACTATTATGAATATAACTTTGTATCCCATTGTGATTTTTTTGTTGCTATTGCTACTGCTGTCACTTTTGCTAAGACATTAATTGTTGGGGTTGCAACTGAACACCAATTTTTTTGTACTAGTGGTGGTCTTGGCACTATTGGCGTATGGGATCATGTGTTGTACCCATGAACTTGACCAATTGAACTATATTGTTATTGGTGACATCTTGAAATATTTGTTCTAGAAGCCAAAATAATAGATGAAGTGGTCATTGATATAGTAGAATTTCCATTTGTTGAGGCAAGCAAATTCTCAGATGTGCTGACAGTATGAGATATCTAGATATTTGAAATACCATTATGATTATTTATGATGTAAGGCATGCTTCTTTTTTTTTACCAATACTCTGCCCTATTTTCCACTATAATGAAATTATAGCATTATTGTTTGGATGAGAAACATCAACAAAAGATGAAGCTAGACTTATAGAGGCTATACTTAAAGGACCTCCCACATTGGATCCAACCTGAAATGCTAAATGCCCTTGTTAAGATGACATTAGAGATGTGACTTGATCTTGTTGTGGCACACATCTCTTACTGGTTTTGGTAGGTCTATGGATATAGAAGTGTTTTATTTGAATTTATGACTAGCACCAATGATTACAAGAGTTTCTAAGAAGAAACCCTTGCACCTATAATGTCTTTTAAAAACCCACTCATCATGCCTTTAGGTTCCCCTGTAAACTCTGATGACTCTAAATCTTATTCTAATAATTGCGCTATTATTTGTTGATAAATTATTAGATATATCTTGTTCATTTACTGTAGATATTGGTAGCTATGGATATGGAACCTTGATGGGTTTTCTTTATCATTATTTTTCTTTTACTAGAATGCTCTATGCATTATATCTATAGCCCTCTATGAAAAACTTGATTGGCCTTATTTGTTGTTCAACATAGAATGCTCTGTATGTTGGTGAGTAAAAAACTAAGTCTCTCTTTTATTTATATATCAAACTAGATATCTCTGATGTTCTCTATTAATTTCTACTTTGGTCATGAGAAATACAGGTTGTAAGAGCAATGGTTAATGCTCTCTTTTTGTTATTTTGAAACTAAAAATGGGCTTTGAAAATAAAAATGTTTTACTCTACTTCTGTTAAGTAGCCCACTTAGCTTCTAGGCTATAACATCTACCAATTGCAGGCTTTGTAATTTTTTATATTGGTTGTAGATGCTTATTATTGTTGTAGCTCTTGAATATCTCTACCATTAGAGCTTACCTTTCGGATCCCTTCTAATGAAATATATATTCGATGGTCTTGTAACCCCTCTTTGTTTAATAAAGATAGGTCATCTTTCTTTGAACCTTTTGTTTCTTGATTGTTGATGAGTTATAAAATAACTCTTTTTTGAAGGTACCTGGTATTTCCTTTATGGTAGTGGATGTTCAAATAGCTTTGAAGAATCTTGATTAATATAAAGAGCATGTCTATTTTGAATATTTTGTATGAATTCTTTCATGGTAGGTGTCTAAGACAGGTGGAGTTTATTCATAAATTTAGAAATTCCCATGGAAAATATTTATCTATTTTCATAGTACTTATGATCAATACTATTTTATATCTACAGCTCTTGAATGATGAATATGATTTGGATTTTTTTGTGATATATCATTTAAATGCTTATAACTATTTCCCTCCTTTTTATAGTGAGTATACATAATGGATTGTAATCTATAATCTCTAATGATAACACTATATTTCAACAACACTAGGACATTGTTTCCTTAATTGAAAACAATTTAGTTATGCATGTAGCATGAACACCTCAAAGAAGAAATGATGGTGCACTAAGGCTTCTATTATTACAATGGATGCTCAAACCAAAGAATATTTAAGTTGATTTATTGAACCATTCAAGAAATTTTTAGTAACTTCTAATTAATTAGAAAATTTATAGTAGAAAATAATGGTGCAATATGTATAGGAGTTCAATTCAAAGCACTGCATGTAAGTTGTTTTAGGAACCTATTGTTATATAGTCATAAATATTTTTTCCTCTCCTAAAGGTAAGTACATTTATGTTATATATTAGATGAATCTACATGTAAACCAATTCCTATAAGAAAAAATAAAACTCAAGAACTTGGAACAATAGTAAATCGTCATCCAAAAAAATCCAACACGGTTTTTCCCTTTGTTTGCACAAATCAAGGTCTTTTTTTGGTTCCTCTAATTTAATATAACTAGGGGAACAAGTCACATGAATGAATTTGATAATGAGAATAATCTCTTGATCTTTATATTATGCATTTAACAATATCACTATTCTTTAAAGGGTATTAGCTCAATGGAAGATTACCTACTTTACAACTAGGAGGATGGTGGTTCAATTCCATCATGCGCTAATATTGATTAAATTAATGATTAAATATACTACCAAATAAATTAATAAATAAACTACACAATAAACTACCATATACACTACCTAATAAACTATCAAATATACTACCAAATAAACTACTAGGTAACAACAATATACAACCAAATCAATGATTAAAATAGTTTAGTCATAAATTTGGTTGCAAGATAAATGTCTGGAAATAAACTACCATTGGTCATGTGATCAGAATTAGTCTTATATCTACAAATCAATAGTTTATTTAGTCATATATTGTTTTTTTCGTACTAGTGTACGCAACGAATGAAGACCTCTAGGGATTTGTTTCCTTCCCCTAGTGGGAAGGAGAAGATTTGGGGATAGAAACACATGTATAGAAATTAGTGGACATATATCTTGGATTTGATGTTAGTGGACATATTTGACATACATTTGATGTATGACATATATTTGATGCATAACATTATTAGACTTATGACATTATTAATTATCATAATATATTTATGTTTGTTCATGTATGACATATTGGTTATCATAATATATTATATGTTCATTCATGTATGAAATTATTGGTTATCATAATATATATCTTTTTTTTTCCTTTTTACATTTTATGTATTTCATGTATTTCATTTTAATGTAATTTGCATCCAAAATGATGCAGAGTGCTCACACCAAAAGCTAGTGGATTCCCAACAAGAACACTTTTAAGACAAAATCCTTTCCCAACCTCCTAAGTGTCTTCAAAGAATCTTTCTAAATCAGTTATAACACTGAACAAACTTCTACCCAACTTCACAAAACTACTTAATCATTTTCCCTATTCAAGACTTGGGAAGCAATAAGCAAAAAATGATAAAATTTGAGAAATGGGTCCTAATAAAATTCTTGCTTCAAACTAACACCTTAGATACTTCAAGGAACAACCAATGATGAGGTTTTTACAACTAGCTTACTCTCCTAACATGTATTTTGTAAAATTGCTATCAATAGCCCGATTTGCCCTTGTAGCCCTTTTTATGGTTTTGGGACAGAAACTTTTTTTATCCACTAATATTAAAAAAAAAAAGGTATTTCAATACCCTTTTTGAAGTTACATAAAACTCCAAAGTTTCAACTCCTTAACCTACTCCAGCACTCTTGAACCTAGACAAGCCTCATAGGCCTAATTGGCCAAATCAAGCTTGAAACAATTGGAATGTGAAAGAATAGGTTTATAGGATTGGTTTTCTATTATAGAGTGTCTTATTACCACTCTCTCAACCTGGAATGACTATTTTCCAAGTTCCATAACACAACTCCAAGCCCTATCCACAAAATCACCATTTTAAGGACTAAAAACACCATATTTTCACACTAGGGCATTTTCATTAACCCCTTAGATCATCTGAGAAAATTATGAAACTTAGGAATCTTAATCTACCTACCCTGACCTTGTAAATCACAAAAGTCCATTGAAAACCAACCATAGAAA
The DNA here is from genome assembly GCA_028749045.1 of Cupressus sempervirens. Lineage (NCBI taxonomy): Eukaryota > Viridiplantae > Streptophyta > Pinopsida > Cupressales > Cupressaceae > Cupressus > Cupressus sempervirens. The sequence goes on along the minus strand of CM053787.1, from coordinate 987,527,375 downwards.
TGCAAGTTAGGGCCATCTTTCTTGAAACCCTAAATTTAAACATTTTGAAACCTACTTACAAAGAAAATGCTCTAACTTTCTCAAAATTTAATCAATCAGCCTAAAAAAAAATGCACTATAATCTAGAAAAAAAAATTGTTCAAAACATCCAACTAGATTTGGGCTCAATCGGTACAAGTTCATATAGCAGGCAATTTCTCAAAAAATTTGTATATTTGGTATTAACAATTTTTTGAATATGCACCTTATGCCTCCTCTAACTTCATAAATGCTATTTTCATTATTTTACATCCATTCCAACTGATTACTAGTTGGTTTGATTGGTTACAAGGTTAGTTTCAACATTTTTCGAAAATTGCTAGTATTTTCAAATAGTAGTCAATATCTTTGATTGCAAAATGTAATTTTTGCACTAACTCTTCCTTGAACTTAACCAAGTGGTTTTTGGTAACAAATGGGACCTAAATAAGGTGTAATGACTCTCAAAACACTTCTTCAATGAACTTATTAACAAAAGAAACAAAAGAAAAATCCTTAGGACTATGGCAACTTGGGTTTATAAGTGACTTCAAGTTCCTTGGCCTTACAAACAAGGATTGCCTTATTACCATAACAAAAAAAAATGTTCAAAATGAGGTGTATGATCACCCATTTATCTTATATAATGAGTCTCCATCATTGGATGAGATGACATATGTTGTGGAGGAGGACCCTTCAAACCTTACTTCTCATGAGGAGGACAAACCAAAAAATTAGGTAGGGACAAATATTTCCAAGTGGCCTTTTGGTGGTGATATGTCTATTTTCATGTCAAGTTCTTAATAAACTAATGTTGCACACAATATTTATGTTGAATTCACTTATTCCTACATGGAGAAATAATCATGATGTTGGGCTTTTTATCTATAGTAATATAACAAGGAAATGGACATGCAACACAATTTGTGAAATGCTTGAGAAAAAGCAGTATCATTCAAACAACTTAAAAGAATGTCAAACACAATCTCCATGAGAGGAGCCAAAGAGGAAACTATATTAAACATTGAAGTTTTACCTTGGAAACTACAAAATAAAAATAGAATTCAATATCCAAAAATGTGAGAGAGGTTATTGTAGGTGTTGACAACATGATCGTGTAGCAGCAGTAATTACATCCATACCTCACATGAGCTTCAAGATATTCCCCATCAAAGATTGTTTCCCTATGGTATTTAGTGATTCTTAGTGTCAATTTGGTTCATTTTTTCTGAGAATATTTGAGCGATGAATGAGATAGGACAAGCTTGGAACTAGGGTTTATCCTGCCACCTAGTGCTAATGGAATAGAGAGTTTGATCCCACGATGAATTGTTAGAGAGATTCACTAGTTAAACACTTTGTACTAGCCAACACTACAAGTTTTAGCATCACCTAAGATGGGGCCACAAAATAAAAATGGAATCCAATCTCAAAAAAGAGAGAGGTTATTATAGGTGTCATCAATAGAATCTTGTAGCATCTAGAATTTTACATTCATATCACGCACGAGCTCCAAGATATGCCCCATCAAAGATCGATGCCCTATGGCATTTAATGACTCATAGGGTCAATTCAATTTTGTATGCTCAAGAATTTTTGAGTGATTAATAGAATGTGATGAACTTGGAACTAGGGTTTACCTAGCCACTTGGTGCTAATAGAATAGATAGTTTGATCCCATGAAGAATGGCTAGAGAGATTCACTAGTTGGAAACTTTATACTAGCCAACACTACAAGTTTTAGCAACACCCAAGATGGGGCCAAAAAATAAAAATGGAATCTAATCTCCAAAAATAAAGAGAGGTTATTATAGGTGTCAAAAACATGATCTTTTAGTACCTAGAATTGCATTCATACCTCACATGAGCTCCAAGATATGCTCTGTCAAAGATCACTGTCATATGGCATTTAATGACTCTTAGGGACAATTCAATTTGACATGCCTAAGAAGATTTGAATGGTCATTAGGATGGGATGAACTTGGGACTAGGGTTTAACGGGCCACCAAAGAAAATAAAATAGATAGATCGATCCCACGATGAATGGTTAGAGAGATTCACTAGGCAAATTTGTATTAGCCAACACTACAAGTTTTAGGATCACCTGAGATGGGGCCACAAAATATTAAATCCAATTTGCAAAAAGAGAGAGGTTATTGTAGTTGTCAGCAACATGATCATATAGCACCCATAATTGCATCCATACCTCACACAAGCTCCAAGATATGACCTATCAAATATCATTATCTTATGGCATTTAATGACTCTTAGGGTCAATTTAGTTTGGAGTGCCCAAGAATGTTTGAGATGTTAATGGACAAGAAGAGCTTGGGACTATGGTTTACATAGCCACTCAGTGCTAATAGAATAGATAGTTTGATCCCATGATGAACGGTTAGAGAGATTCACCATTTGGTGATTTTGTACTAGCCAACAGTACAAGTTTCTGCATCACTCTCGATGGGGCCACAAAATCAAAACAAAATCAAATATCCAAAAAGAGAGAGATTTTGTTTTAGGTGTCAGCAACATGATCTAGTAACAACCATAATTGCATGCATACCTTGCACGAGCTCCAAGATATGCCATGTCAAAGATTGTTGTCCTATGGGATTTAATGACTCTTATGGTCACTTTGGTTTGGCATGCCCAAGAATTTTTGAGTGGTCAACAAGATGGGATGAGATTGGTAATAGGCTTTACCTAGTCACCTAGAGCTAACAAAATAGACAGTTCGATCTTATGATGAACTATTAGAGAGATTCACTAGTTGGTGACTTTGTACTAGCCAATGTGCTACAAGTTTCAAAATCACCCAAGATGGGGCTGCAAAATCAAAATGGAATCATGTCTCCAAAAAGTGAGAGATTTTATTGTATGTATTGGTAACATGATCCCATAGCACCTAGAATTGCATCCATACCTCACACAAGCTCCGAGATATGCCCTATCACAGATCATTTCCCTCTAGCATTTAATGGCTCTTATAGTGAATTTGGTTTGGCATGTCTGAGAATGTTTGAGAAGTTAACGAAGCAAGTTGAACTTGGGACTAGGGTATACCTGGCCACCCAAAGCTAATAGAATAGATAGTTCAAACCCAAGATGAACAGTTAGAGAGATTCACTAGTTCACGACTTTGTACTAGCCAACACTACAAATTTTAGCATCACTCAAGATCGAGCCACAAAATCAAAATGGAATCCAATCTCCACAAAAAAAGAGTTTATTATAAGTGTCAACAACATGATTCGATAGCATCTAGTATTGCATCCATACCTTGCATGAGCCTGAAGATATGCTGTATGAAAGATCATTTCCCTATGGCATTTAATGACTATTAGGGTCAATTTGGTTCAGCATGCTCAAGAATGTTTGAGTGCTCAATACAACAGGATGAGCTTGGGGACAAGGGTTTACCTGACCATTCTAAGTTTGATCCCACGACGAACAGTTAGAGAGATTCACTAGTTGGGGAATTTGTATTGGCCAACACTACAAGTTTCAACATCACTTGAGATGAGGTTGAAAAATTGAAATAGAATCCAATATCCAAAAAGAGAGAGAGGTTATTGTAGGTGTCAAAAACATGATCCTATAACACCCAAAGTTACATCAATACCTCGCACGAGCTTTGAGATATGCCCCATCAAAGATTGCTACCCTATGGAATTTCATGACTCTTAGGGTCAATTCAATTTTACGTGCCTAAGAATGTTTGAGTGGTTAAAAGGATGGGATTAATTGGCCACTTGGAGATAATAGAGTAGATAATTTGATCCCACAATGAACAGTGAGAGAGATATGAGCAAGATATGAGCAAGATATGTGCAAAAGTTGCTAAATAGGCAAAATTGGGTCTTTTAGAGTTTTTGGTCAACATAGCCTAGGATTAGGTGTTTTCACTTGTTTTTTAATAATTTAGAACCTTTTCAAAGTCTTAGAAGTGAAATCTAGTGAACTTTGCAAAAGTTTTAAATTTTGTACAAAATTGCAAAAGTTGTAAAAGTTGTTCAAAAATGCAACTTGGTTGGAAAGGATTGTGAAATCTGACTAGAAATCTTCTAACCTTCCAAAAAATGTTTCTCATGCTCATATACTTAAGCATTGGTAGTTATAACTTCCCAAACCTCCATTTACAACTTTTTGGAAAAATTGCAAAAGTTACTCAAGCAACTATTTTTGCAACTTTGCAACTTTTGAGCAATTTTGGCTCTTTACATCTTTTGGTCAAATGATTCCATCTAGGATTATTCTATTTCCCTATTTAAGATTCCTAGGACCTATTAGGTAACTGAATGCCTTAATTTCCCATCTCTAATAACTTTTAACCTATTGAGAAACTTTTTGCTCATTGAGCAACTTTTGACCAACCTAGGAATTTGAGTGCTTCCCCATTCTAAAAACCTTCTAACCTTCAAAAATATGCTTCCCCATGCTCAAATACCTAACCATGGGTAGTTACAAATTCCCAACCTATTATTTGCAATTTTTTGTAAAATTTGCAAGAGTTGCTCAAACTACTTTTCAACTTTTGAGCAATTTTTGCTCTTTATATCTTTTGATCAAATGGGTCCATCTAGGACCATTCTAGGACCCTAGTTAGGATTCTTGGGACCTATTAGGTAAACAAATACCTTATTTTTCTAAACCTAAATTTTTTTTACCTGAGTATGAGATGTTTTTGTAATTATATTCAATCTAATGAATAAATTGGATCTGCTCTACATTTTAATGTCTCAAGTATTGCCTTGTGGTCTAACTCATGAACCTTCCAAAGACTCTTATTATGTGGTTTCCACCATATTTTGTTAAGTCTACATTAGACACAACAATAAGGTTTTGAATAATGAAGAATCTTCCTCTTTGTTTGCCAATGCTTGAATAACCACAAGTTAGGGTTCTCCATAAAATCTTATCTAAGCCATGTCTTAGTTACAACCATTGCACCTATATGGTACTCTAAACCTTCACCATATATAACCGAATGATTAAAAAAAAAAATCGCATAGAAAAAATGACACAAACAATAGTATGTCCCTTCTTCATTGTGTTTAGGTGCAATAACAACAAAAACATGGCCTACAATGATAAATATACAAAATATGATCATTAATTCAGTAAATACTTAGGTAAAAGTTATAAAGCTACATATATATATATATATATATATATATATATATATATATATATATATATATACATATACATATATATATACATATACATATATATATATACATATACATATATATATATACACATATACATATATATATATATACATATACATATATATATATATACATATACATATATATATATATACATATACATATATATATATATACACACACATATATATATATACATATATATATATATATACATATATATATATATACACACACATATATATATATACATATATATACATATATATATGTATATATATGTATATATATATATATATATATATATATATATATATATATATATATATATATATATTACCAAGTTGCAATAGATCAAACAAGAAATCAAAGTCAATGGATGAATCCATTTCTACCATTTGCAATGGTTGTGGGGGACAATAGGTGTCAATCGGGTCCAAAACCTATATATCCCATTGGTCCACCCTTTTAGCTGACTCATAGTGATTCCAATTTTCCTCTGCACATGATGGACAATAGCATACTATTTTTCATTTGTGGATACTACATGAACCTATATGAGAGCTTCTAAAAGAGTGCAACTCACTTGATCATGTTAGTGTGCAACAATCCTCATATGGTGCAATGTTAGTATTATCTATCAACCAAAAAAATCTATGAACCGTAGACTTGCCTTCCTTACTTGGACACATTGTAGCATTACACCACTAGATGATGGAATCTATAGCTATCAATGTTGCTCCATCTTTATACTTCAGATATTCATGAGCTAAGGCTCTTTTGATGCATACTTCTACACCATCACGCTCTCCCTTTCCATGACCAACCTCTTTGAAATTGTACATAAATTGAATTCTAGACAACCTATGCATCCTTCTCAACCAATAGAACATTTGTGCATTCTTGAATTGAGATGCACAATTTTTTGTCTAGATAATGTGTTGGTGATATGGTATGCCCCTATTAGCCAAATCTCCATAAAATATTTGAAAAAAATTATGTACAAACTCTGTAGAATGTGATCAATCATCGTTGATGTAAAAATTGTAGTCCCTCAATATCTTCCTGTCATCCTCTATACTTGTAGGTGAATGTATGAATATTATGTGAACACATATGGAAACCTATTGAGAAGTATAATACTTTTCTTGCACTTCATTTTTTGGTTGTAGTGTGTAGTTCTTTGCAAAGCCTACAACCAAAACACTGGTATCTAGTGGAAATGTATCCTTGCATAACTTGAATTGCAAATCCAACAATTGAGCTCTGTGTATGCCTTATATACTCATAAATAATCTTTTCGCAAAAAATCTTCATGAACTCATACTTTAGAACCTTTTCAATGAATAAATCACATCTTTTACCCTACTTCTCATCTTTTAGAGCATATGTCACTATCTTATGTTTTCTGTGATCTATTATTTCAAATTTCCAATTGCATATGTATTATCCATATATTCACAAGTTGATAAAAGTTGCAAAGAACCATAAAATAAGCATGAACTATCCAAGCATGATGTCTTGTAAAATTGTTTACCATCCCCTATTTCACATAAAATGTTGAATATGAATTACCTTGAAGATATAGGTGGCTCATTCATGTCACAATCTTGCAAAACAAACTTAGAGTACAAAAATACACATATATGCCTGGAAACATCAAAATGGTTAGAAAATTTAATATGTATCCTACAACAACAATTTGTGTGTGTGTGATTTATCTTCACATAAAAAGGTTTACCCATCTCAAAAAATGTTTGAGTTATTCAAATTTGAGGATACATACCAATAAATTTTACAAAATATTGTGTCTAAGTTGAGTCTAAAAAATGTTTTGCATGTGGATCACAATTTTGGCTACCAATTCTCATTCTGACAACATCTATTTGATTAGGGGAAGCACATAAGTTATTTGTCAAAAAATATTCAATCAATTATTTCAAAACTACACTAATTTCTTTATCCTTTCGTGGTAGTCTACTGCTAAATGTACATAACTCATTTTTTGTTGGATCTGCCAATCTCTCAAAAATTTGAAGTGGCTCTCCTTGGAGTATCTCTACCAAGTTTCAATATTTTTCTTGTCGATCTCATCAGTCAAGCTTTCTCCATTTGGGTACTTACTATTTTTTATGTAAGTACACGTCTTGTGATATTACTATCTTTGGTGCATGATTTAGAACCCACTCTGTCATATGCACTCATTAGATTCTTTATAATTCTTTTTTTATTTGAATAATCCACCATTCTTAGCCCAAGAATCTTCATGATTGGCCTAAATTTAAAATTCCTCATTATTTCAAAAAATAATTAGCATTCACCTATAATATTTAATTCTTCAAAGAATAATCTCCACATACATTTAACTTTTATTTAACAAGTACAATTACTAATCTTGTCAAGCATTGATTTTAAAATGTTAGTATCAATATCAATCAAATATTTTAGTCTTCTAAAAAAAATTCTAGAAGGTGTTAGAATCTCTTCTATTCCCTCAACATTTTGAACATCAACATAAGGTTGAGTGTTTTATGTACCTTGAATTAAAGATGATATGCATTGGAAATAAGATGCAAAATATGGAATATCACCTACTTGATATGTTGATGTTGTGACTACAACATGACATGATAGAGTGTGTACAATGTCAGATGTAGAAGTTAGCATCTCTTCAACATAAAATGATGATATGACTCCAACATTGGATGATGGTGTAGCTTCACAATTCACTTTTCTTCTTGAGCATAAGAGTTTCATTCATTCTCTTTGTCTTTCCAATTCTTCCTCTTTGTTTATTTGTATCGATAGTTCGTTTTCATCTTCAAAAGGTAATTCTTCATTATTGCATTGCAATTTTCTTTGTTCACATAGTAGTTTCATTTTATCTCTTTTAATTGTCATGTCTCTCTCCCTCTCTTCCATTGTTTGAGTTTTTGGTTTCTTCCTTGGAATGATGATGATTTCTATATGTCAAATTATTTAAACATCTATAATTAATTATAATTTGTAAATTACAAATCATTTAAATACATAAACAAATTACAATTATTTCAATGAATACACACTATATATTAAACAACTTGTCAAATTTATAACCATTTCCAAATAACAATTCACTCAAACATATAAATTTCAATGAATTCACTATATATTAAACAACTTGTAAAATTATAATGAAATTTGTCTCTATAGTAATAAAGAATATTTAAAAAAGGACTAGACTAACCTTAAATTCTATGCAAAGAATGTTCAAAAATTCTTCAAATAGTGTATTCAGTGATTGAATTTGGTGTTTGCTAGCTTCCAATAGCATAAAAGAATGTTCAAAAAGCCTTCAAATAGTGTATCCAATGATTGAATTTTGTGTTTTATAACTTCCAAGAGTATGAAACCCATGTTTTGTGTCAAAAAGTAGAACAAAAAATAGAAAAAAACATAATATGGGTCAGTAGGGACCCAAACTTTTGTTATAACTATTTTATGGTGTATTAATATAGTGCATACACACTACATAAAATCTCTCTCTCTCTCTCTCTCTCTCTCTCTCTCTCTCTCTCTCTCTCTCTCTCTCTCTCTCTCTCTCTCTCTCCCTTCCACCTCCTTCTATCCTAATGTAGGAGCATCATGGGTGCACTACTATCCTACATATTTTCAGCTTTTATCTTGCTATTGACATTGTGTTCTGGTGAAACTATTTTTTCTAGTTTTTGGGTGCCTGTTGTAGACCATGTAACTAATTTTTCATAATGAATGAAGGTATATACACTTTAGGGATTCAATAGTTCCTAGATTATTATCTATGTTCTAAGGTGGAAGTCCTAACTCCTTATAGTTTGTGATATATGATAATTCTTCTAGAGCATCAATTTTTGGCAATTTTGTGTGACAATTTCTTGTGCTTGACTTTTGAGGTGGTTGCACATTTTTTCTTCATGAACCAGACTTTCTACACTTAAGAGATTGTATAGGACCTAGATATCTACTCACAGTATGAAGAATGAGTTCTAACTCAATTATAGCTAGGAGATATCATAAATTTTCTTAGACATTGATTTCAGGACAGTTAAGTATTGATGCAGGTCAACTTGTGTATTTAAAGTTAGGATTATTTTCATTTAATATTTGTTGATAGTTGACTTGTGGCTTCTTTATGTTCTAGAATGATCTATAATCCATTTTGGCTAGTATAAATGTAGTGTTTAGGCTTAGAGCTAGGGTAGTTAAAAGGTTTTTGGAGGTAGTTTTTGAAGAGGATTGAAGAGTAGAACTAGAAAGTGTGAATTTGTTGTTGATATTTGTGTATGAATGTATTTTTTATCTAGCCATAATCCAAAAGGCCTTAAAACTGGGCATGTATGTTGAATATTCAAAGAATCAATTAAAGTATTTTACTCCTATTCCTCCTTTGGTTTCTATTCTTTTTGTTTACTTTTGTTGTGTTAACTCTTATAGGGTGGTTCAGAGAGCTAGGTGTGTCATTGACCCTAGTTTTCCCTATCCTTCCTTGCATCAGGTGGTATTAGAGCTTGAGGTTCATCCTTGTGGTGATTGGATCATGTAGAACCCTGATTCAAATTTGGTTGTAGGGTTGCAAATCTATAGATTTGACCTATAACTTGTAGAGGGTTATGATCTTGCAGGAACTTGATTTATAAAGATGGTTCATGGTAGAGGAAATGTTGATAATGCTATATTGGATCAATTGAGACAAATTGCAGCTAGATAACATGAGCACATCTTGATGGTGTAAGTGATGATGAAGCAATAACACCAAACTATAATCCAAAACCTAAAGAAGATCAAAGTGAAGAAAGATTGTTGAGAGTATTATCTAGGGAAAATTCAAAGCCTATTGTAGAATTTTTTCCCTATGATGGAAAATTGGATACTAATGTTGTGTTAGATTGGATCTCAGATATGGAGAAGTTCTTTGAGTATAAAAAACACTTCTGATAATAGGAAGGTGAAGATTGTAGTTACTAGGCTACAAGGTTATGCTTTGCTATGGTGGGAGCATTTGCAAATTGATAGACAAAGGAGAGGAAAGGAGAAGATCAAGACCTGGTAAAAAATGGTGAGCAAGGTAAAGAAAAAATTCCTTCCTATTGATTACCAAGTTAACTTGTTGAGAAAGATACAAAATTTAAAACAAAAGTATATGACTGTGAGAGAGTATACTGAAGAATTCTATATAGTGGACATCAGATCTAGACATGTGGATGACGATGTTGAGAAAAGAGCAAGGTACATAAATGGATTGAGATTTGGAATTCTAATTGAAATAAGTTATGTGAAGTTAGAAAGTGTGGAAGAAGCATATCAATATGCCTTGAAAATTGAGGAGATCTTGAGAAAGAAACATGAACAAAGACAAAGAGGTAGAGGTGGTAGATTCCAGAGAGGTAGAGGTAGATCTTATGGTAAACGTGGTAGATCTGACAATTTTGTGTAGGATAAAGGTAAATCTAAATAGAAAAATGATGACAAAGATAAGACCAAGTGGATGGGTGGTAGCTCATACTAAGGAGGTACTGGATCTTATCAAGGAAGAGGTAATTCTTATCCTAGAGGTGATTTTCATGGTAATTGTTTTAGATGTGGTAAAGAAGGGCATAAATCCTTTGAATGTAGATCTTCTAAAAGTAGGTAGAATAATAGAAATGTGATGATTCAAGAGGACATTGAGAGTTTAGGAAGTGGACCTAAAGCTGGAGAAAATCTGATGATGAGAAGAACCTTATGTAATAAGGGAAGTGATGAGGAACCTATCCTTAGAAGAAGTCTTTTCAAGACCCAATGTAAGATGGATGGAAAATATTACAAGGTGATCATTGATGGTGGAAGTTCTACAAATTTTTCATTAGAAGAGCTGGTTACAAAGTTGCAATTGCAAAGGCTAAAACATTCCAAAACTTATCATGTTTCATGGATCAAAGATGAGCATCAGATATTGGTGAATGAGAAATGTATTGTGAAGTTCAAAATTGGACATTACTTTGATGAAGTTTTGCCTTATATTATGCCCATGAATTGTTGTCATATTTTTTTGGTTAAACCTTGGCAATATGATAGATATGTTGTGCATGATGGAAGATTGAATCAATATACTCTTTGGGTAAATGGGAAGAAACAAACATTACTACCTTTGATTGAAAGTCTAGATGAGGTTAGTTGTACTGCAATAAAAGTTTGCATGGTTAATGGAAAGAAATTTGAAAAGGAAGTAAAGAAGAATCGAGATTGTTTTGCTATACTTCCTAGAGGACCGAGTGTTGGTATTAATGAACAAGCAACATAAGTTGGTAATGGTGGAATGACATAAAAAATTATAGAATTTTTGAATGAGTATAAAGATATTATTGCTAATGATATTCCTAATGGTTTACCTCCGATAAGAAACATAAGTCATTGTATGGATCTAATTCCTAGAGCTAGTTTGTCAAATAAAGCACCATATAGATTAACACCTATAGAGAATGAAGAACTCAACAAACAAGTGCATGAGTTGTTATAGAAAGGTTTGATTAGAGAAAGTTTGAGTCCATGTGTTGTACTTTCTATATTATCACCTAAAAAGAATGGAGAATGGAGAATGTGTACTGATTCTAGAGCTATTAACAAAATCATAGTGAAGTATAGGTTTCCTATGCTGAGGATGAATGATATAATGGATTGCTTGAATGGAGCAAAGTATTTTACCAAGATTGATTTGAAGATTGGCTATCATCATATCAGAATCAAAGAAGGTGATGAATGGAAGATTTCTTTCAGGACAAAAGATAGTTTGTATGAATGGTTGGTTATGCCTTTTGGTTTAACTAATGCACCTAATACTTTCATGAGGTTGGTGAATGAAGTTCTAAAAAGATTCTTGGGTAAGTTTGTGATTTTTTATTTGGATGATATTATGATATTTAGTAAGACTAAGGAAGAACATCTTGAGCATATTAGACAATTATTGCAGAGGTTGAAAGATGAAAAGTTGTTGATTAATCTGAAAAAGTGTTCTTTCATGCAAGAGGAGATTGTGTATTTAGGATTTTTTATTTTAGCTGATGGTTTGAAGATAGATCTTGAGAAGGTTAAAGCAATTTTGGAGTGGCCTACACTTGAGAATGTGGGTGAGGTAAGATCATTTCATAGTTTGGCTAGTTTTTACAAAAGGTTTATGAAGAATTCCAATGTTGTTTGTAATGCTATGACTGAGACAATGAGGGGAGATATAAAGGAATTCAAGTGGACACATGGAGCTGATAAGAGTTTTGAAACCTTGAAACAAAAGGTTTTTGAATTACCTATATTGGCTTTGTCTAATTTTAACAAAGTATTTCAAGTTGAATGTGATGCAAGTGGTAATGCAATTGAAGCTGTATTAAGTCAAGAAGATAAGTCTGTTGCTTTCTTTAGAAAAAAGTTGAATGATACTAAAAGAAAGTATTTTTTGTATGATCAAGAAATTTATGCTATTGTTCAAGCTTTGAAAAAGTGGAGACATTATTTGATTCCTAAGGAGTTTGTGTTGTATACTGATCATAAAGCTTTACAATACTTAGGAAGTCAACATAAATTGAATCAGAGATATATGAAGCAGGTTGAGTATTTGCAGAATTTTACATTGATCATTAAGCACAAGAGTGGAGTTGCTAACAAAGTTGATGCATTGAGTAGAAGATGCTATTTGTTGAATGAAATGAAGGTTGAAGTTCTTTATTTTGATGAAATGAAAGATTTGTATGATTTTGATCATGATATTTCTAAGGCATGGAGAGAGTGCAGAGCACCAAATCTGACAAATCATGTAAGTATAATTAGTTTTTCATTCAAGAAGGTATGTTGTTCAAAGGTATTTAGTTGTGTATTCTTAGACGTTCTATGAGGTTGAATCCGATTAAGGAAAAGCATAGTGGTGGATTGGCTAGACATTTTGGAATTGATAAGATATTGAGTTTTTTGAAAGAGAAGTATTATTGGCCACAAATGTATAAGGATGTTTAGAAATTTGTAAAGAGTTGTGGAGTTTGTTAAGTTGTAAAATGAGTGACTTAAAACATTGGTTTGTATACACCTATTACTATTCCTAAGAAACCTTGGAGTGACATTAGTATGGATTTTGTTCTTGGATTGCCCAAGACAGTGAAGGGGTATGATTCCATATTTGCTATAGTGGAAAGATTTTCTAAGATGGATCATTTCATACCATGTAAGAAAAAATCAAATGCTAAGCATGTTGCTGAACTTTTATTTAAAGAGATTGTGAGATTGCACGGATTACAAAGAAGTATTATTTTAGACAGAGATAGTAAGTTTGTTGGTTATTTTTGGAAGACTTTGTGGAAGAAGATGGGTATTGAGTTGAAGTTTTTTCTACATTCAATTCACAAATAGATGGATAGATACAAGTTTTGAATAGAAGCTTGAATAATTTTCTAAGATATTTAGTTGAGAATAAGCCAAGTAATTGGGAGATGGTATTGGCACAAGCTGAATTTTCATACAATAATTTTGTGAATAGGAATATAGGGAAGACACCTTTTTGAGATTGTTACTAGAATGAAGCCTAGAGGAGTATTAGATTTAAGAGATGTTTTTGGTGAAAAAAGAGAAGTGATGTATGAGAAAAATTTGTTGATTATATGGAGTCTTTACATAAGGAAGTGAAGTTGAGGATAGAACAAAGTAATCAAAAGTATAAGGAGAATGTTGATTAGTCTAGGAGACATCATGATTTTCAAGTTGGTGATGAGGTAATGGTTCATTTAAAGAAAGGAATATTTTTAGTTGGAACATACAATAAGCTAAAGATGAAGAATTTTGGACATTGTAAGATCTTGAAGAAGTTTGATAGTGGAAATGCTTATGAATTTGAGTTACCTAATGACATGGATATATCTCATATATTCAATGTAGCTAATTTATAAAAGTATCATGAATTAGATGATGAAGTTATTGTATCAAGAGGACTATAATAAAAAGCATATTGAAGAAGTTGAATAGATATTGGATTAGAGAATTGGTAAGAGCACAAGGGGAAAAGATTATTATGAATATCTAGTGAAGTGGAAGAACATACCTATGGAAGATGCTTCATAGATTTCTCAATCTAAGTTGGATTCATCTCAGGTTGTGATATCTCAATAATTTAGGAGAATCATTTCTTCCAACCCTGGTTTTTTTATGTAAGAGCATCTTGGGTTGCATTGCTATCCTACATGTTTTCAGTTTTTATCTTGCTGCTGAAACTATGTTCTGCTGAAACTATATTTTCTAGTTTTTATGTGCTTATTTCAGATCATGTAACTAATTTTCCATAATAAATGAAGGTATTAAAACTTCAAATATTCAAGAGGGCCTAGATTAATATCTATGTTCCAAGGTGCAAGTCCTAACTCCTTATAGTTCGGGAGATATGGAAATTCTCCCGGAGCATGAATTTCTAGCAGTTCTGCATGACAGTTACATGTGCTTGACTTTCAAGGTGGATGCACACTTTTCCTTGATGAATAAGACTTTTTGAACTAAAATTTTTTTATAGGAACTAGATATCTACCCACATTTCAAAGCATGAATTATAACTCAATCAAAGCTATGAGATATCACAATTTTTCTCAGACATCGATTTCAGGACACTTCATTGCTGATGCAGGCCAACTTGTGTATTTAATATTAGGATTATTTTCATTTAATATTTGTTGAGAGCCAACTTGTGGCTTATCTATGTTGTAAAATGATCTATTAGCCATTATGGCTAGAATAAATAGAGTGTTTAGGCTTAGAGCTAGGGTAGTTAAAAAAAATTTGGAGGCAATTTTTGAAGAGGATTGTAGAGCGAAACTGGAAACAACAAATTTGTTACTGATTTTTGTGTATGAATGTATTTTGTATCTGGACATAACCTAGAAGGCCTTATAGCTAGGCATGTATTTTTCATGTTTGAAGAATCAATAAAATTATTTTACTCCTCTTCCTCCTTTGGTTTTTTTTCTTTATGTTTGCTTCAATTGTGTTAACTCTTGTAGTGTGGTTCAAAGAGTTGGGTGTGCCATTGGCCCTAGTTTTTCCTATCCTTCCTTGTATCCTATCCCCTACTCTCTCTCTCTCTCTCATGCAAGTAGGAGGTAAGAATCATGTTGTTCTTCACTTACTAGTTATGTTTACTAAGCTTCTTCCCAAGCTTACCAAGTACATCATATATTATCCCTTAGGATTCTCCAAGGTTAGTGAATAGGTGATTGATCTATTCCTTATGCCACCTCACCTATTCTAAATGTCTCTACCTAACCCTTCAAAAACTCAACCAACTACCTCTCACAATACCCAACACCTCTACCACCTTACACCCTCTAGGATCTTTATCAACAACATACCCCTATATGCTTCCAAAAGACTTAATTCATTGCCAGCTAAGTGATTTCAAATTATTCATAAGGTTTTGCATACATTAGTGGCTTAAAAACACCAATTATCACAAACTCCTCCTATGTAGTCTCTCCCTTGTAGCCCTACTTTGGGATTAGGGTAATAAATCTAACTCTACCAAAACCAAAGACAGATTGAGATACTCATTACTAAAATTGACTTGATTCAAAAATTATAAATTTCAACTTGTTTATTTACACCTATAACTTGAAGGCCTAGTTTAGGCTATTAGGCATGCAACCATCACTCAAGATATAAATTGACTAAAATTTCAAATAACATAACCAAATAAACTTGACTTCATAATTAACTTGATAAGAACTCACCAATTTCTGATTTTCGAGCTCCTAGTTCTTGAGGGGAAAGTAGATTCTGTAAACCCTTGTCATAGTGAGCGTTTCATGATTATCTTAAGGAACCACTCTCAAACCTCCACCAACCTAACTACTAAAACTTCCAATGGATTCTCCAATACCCTATGGTCAAATACAAACCTTCAAAAACCTATGCAATACTAATCACATCTAACATGGGTTTCCAAATTGTTGATTCACTGTCTTTTTGCTTATAACAATAGGAAAATTTTGATTCTTGGTCCATGCCAATATGGGAGGATATAGTTTTGATTTAGATTTGAGAGAGGAAAATCTTAATAACACAAAACCTTTTTAACCATCTTCCCTATCTCAATGAATGAGAATATTCAAATACTATGACACCTTTCTCAGAAAATATGTAGAATTTGTTGTCTAACAGTGGGTAGTAAGTGTTTGACAATAACTTCAATGATTCAAGATAACATTAAACATAGAATAAAATATTACACTTCATTTCTATATATCTAAGAAGATTGAAGACTGCCATCTCCAAGGAATAATGAAGAAAGCATTAGAATTGTAGTGAAGACTAGTACTAGCAGAATTTCACAAAAATATTGATTTATTATACAAAATCACCCATTTTCCTTCTTCTCCACAGATCCTCTCTTCTCTCTTAACATGAGGTTACATTTTTTTATATACAAGCATGAATTTTTACCACCCTAATGGCTTGTTCAAGGTGGATGATTGTTCACCTTCAAAAACTATTTATTTTTACACAAAAATTGATGACAGCAACTTTTTGGTAATTT
Organism: Cupressus sempervirens; assembly: GCA_028749045.1. Lineage (NCBI taxonomy): Eukaryota > Viridiplantae > Streptophyta > Pinopsida > Cupressales > Cupressaceae > Cupressus > Cupressus sempervirens. The sequence continues at coordinate 987,510,635 of CM053787.1, read as the reverse complement.
TACACTCTTTTTGCATATTTTGCATTTTCTAAATTCTCATTCTTCCTAGACACCCTAAATAGGTTTAAGAAATTATTATGACCTTTTAATACTATATTATACTCCATTTATGCCCTTTCATGGCATCTTTCAACTTTTGACTCACTATGACCCATAATGATTAAAATAAGAACTTGGCCAACATTACCTTAATAGAACATCTAACAACATGAAATGAAACAACTAATATAATAATCTAACATGACTCAAAATATTCTAATTATAACTCAAATTTCATGTGATATGGTCAAGGTTCCTTCTGCCATACACCCCTTTTTGAAAACAAAAATCAAGTCCCATGAGTTTGTTGTTGGGACTTTGTTTGATGTTGTTATTGCCTCCTTGTTCACTTGCTTGCCACCTTTTCCAATCATTGACCTCTATCTTTAGAATCTTCACATTCTTACAAATGATACCAAAATCTTCTATCTCTCTTGGATTCCTAATTGCGATCTTCAATTTTTCAACTTTGTCTTGGATTAAATGAATGATCATCATTATGACAATCTCTGGTGGCTTCTTTATCTGAGGTACCTTGGCTCCACATGAACCAATCTTCTTCATTTTCACCCAAGTTTTTCCTTACCTTGGTGAAAAAAATATAATATACTAATTACTCATCATTGTTGGATACAATTGTTCAATTGTGTGTTGTTATTGATTTTACACAAATGTCATATCAGTTATTAGTTAGAGTCTACCGAGCTTAGTTGGTCAGCAAGGCAAAAGACAAAGTCTACCAAGCTCAAAAGGTTAGCAAAGAAGGTTTACAATGTCTATTGAGCATTCTCAGATTTTACCTCATGTAGATAGTTGTTACTGAGCTTTCAAGGTTAACAAAGGAAATTTAGTGTCTACCAAGCTCACTCGATCATCAAAAGAAAATGTGACAAAAAATAGTTCTTACCGAGCTCTCATAGTTAGCAAAGGAAATTTAGTTCTTACTACGTTCACTCGGTAGCCAAAGGATTTCATAGAATTTTTAGTGTTAACTGAGTTGAGATAGTTAACTCAAGAAATTGTTTTTGGAGTAGTATTTACCAAGTAGGGATGAAAGATTTCATTATTTTGGGAAATAAAGTTTATTTGTTTAATGTAATATTTGTAGCTGATAGATGTATGGTTTATCGGTAAATGTAACTTGTAATTGAGCCAACTTGATAATTCATAATGAATAAATAAGAGGTCAAGTTGTGGATTCTAATTGTAAGGAATGAGTATACAATAAGTTGATTATGTGAAGAGGTAGTGCAAGAAAATTTTGAAGAAAGATCAGATATCCTTGAGGAGAAGTAGAGTTGTATTTGATTAGTGAAGATCTATTAAAGAAAAGTAGAGATTTGTATCAACAAAGTTCAGTTGCATCTCATTTACGTCACTTACTATTTCTTTCTCACCATTGTAGAAATACTTCCTAAATATCTTAATAGATTTGGTTTAATAGCCATTTTGTAAATCCTCTAACAAGGTGGATAGTTTAGTTAAATTTTTTTTAAAACCTCTAGCAAGGCTACTCTTAACAGGGTGATTAAATCCTCTAATAGGCTCACACCTAAAAGTATATTTTTTAATTTAATAGGGTTGGCTCCTAATAGGGCTCACTTTAGAAGAGTGAAAATTGGTAGCTAGTTACTTGGTGGTTTTTCCCATATTGGGTTTCCACCTTAAATCTAGTGTCTCTTGTGTTCATGCTATTTACTTTGCATGCATGTTAATAATTGTGAATGCTTAAAGATCAATAAGAAGCTAATCTACTAGGTTACTAAATTTTTGGGAATGTTCATTGAGTGACATCAGAAAGTAACTTGTTGACATCTAAGGGATCTGTGGATTTGTTTTTGTGGTAACTGATTCACCCCGCCTCTTAGTTACTCCATCTATAATTCCAATAATTGGCATCAAAGCTTTTGGTGCTTGCAGGAAAAGATTTCAAGGACCTAAGCTAAAGATCAGGATGTCTTACAAGAGGGAAATTCCAAGACTTAACAAGGAAAACTTCTCAGCAAGGTAGGGATTGATGAGACTTCATCTAGCTTCTATTGGTGATACCAGACTGAAGTACCTTGATGAAAAATATGCAGAACTTGCTAGCACATTATCTATCAATGATATCACTAAAAAGAAGACTCACAACAACATCATGATAGATATTTCATCTACCATAAGTTATGAATAATTTAATGATATCAAGGATTGCAAAACTGCCTTTGAAATGTGGAACAAGCTGAAAGAGATTTATGGAAGTGATGATAATGTGAGAAGAGCCAAAGAAGAAAGTTTAAGAGGTCAATTTGATCAGATGAGGATAAGAGAGGATGAAAACATAGAATAATGTGTTGAAAGAGTTAAAGCAAATTTCTATGTAATCAAAGCATCTAGAGGAGATATTAAAGAGTTAAATAGTTATAAGTAAAGTTCTTAGAACACTGCTTCCCATTTATGCAATTAGAGTTTCTAATATTCAAGAAAGAAGATGTGAAGCAAAACATAAGATAAATTTAGAGGCCATAGTTTGAAGATTGACTACATTCAAGCTAGATAACTATGATAATTATGTTCTAGCTACCAAGAATATTGAATCAGAATTTGAAGCCAAGCTTTCACTCAAAGAGAAAGGCAAGAAGATAAAGGATTCTCTGTCAGATAGTGAAGAAGAATTAGAATAGAGTTATGACAATGATCTTGAGGTGGTTGAAGCTCTACTAGCAAGGAAATATTCAAGAGGCAAAGGGAAATACAAAGGTAAGGTTCCTCTAATCTATTTTTCTTATGAAGAAATTGGACATGTTGCTACTAGGTGCCCAAACAAGTAAAACAAGGATGATAAGAAAGGTCACAAATGCAATGGAAAGAAATACTTCAAATCATTCAAAGACAAAGGTAAGAAAATATGTTTCATGGCTAAAGATTCTAATGATTCTGATGAAGAAGAAGATGAAATTGTTTACATTGTTGTAAAGGATAATTTTGATAATGATGAAGAAATGGCACTTATTTCTCATGTGAGAAAGAATGATACATGGATTATAGATAGTGGTTGTTCTCATCACATGACTAGTGATAAAACTAAGTTTGAAAATTTTGAAGACTATGATGGTGGCAGTGTAAGGTTTGCTGATAATGAACCTTGTTGCATAAAAGGAAAATGAGGAATCTCACTAACCAAAGAACTTGTATGTGATAATGCATATTGGGTAGAAGGACTAAAACATAATCTATTGAGTGTGGCATAGCTACTCAATAATGGATTCAACGTGGAATTCATGCATGGAAAAGAAAGACTATTGGATGGCAAAGGAAAGATGACTAGATTAGGCACTCAAACAAAAGGTAACTTGTTTTATCTTGAACTTGGTGAATGTTCATGCTTTATTGCTCAAGTTGAAGAAATTTGGTTATGGCATATGAGGTTGTATCATGTGAATTTTGACAACTTAGTGAAAATAAGTAAATTCAGGAAAGTAAGAGGTATTCCTAATATAAAGAAACCTAAGATTGGTCTATGCAAGAATTTTCAAATTGGCAAGATGGGAAAGACTAGCTTTAAAAGTAAGAACTATTAGTCTGAAGAAGTTTTAGAAATTGTGCATACTAATTTATGCAAACTCAAGAATGATGACTGCATGTACCCAAGAGAGAAATTAGAAGCATTTGAGAAGTCCAAATGGTATTTGGCTAGAGAAGAGAAGGAAACAAGAAAAATACGGAAGTGCTTGAGGTTAGACAGAGGTGGTGAATTCATTTCACATGAGTTCAATAACTTTTTCATTGAAAGGGGGATCAAAAGGTAGGTTTCAGCATCTAGAACTCCTAAATAAAATGGAATAACTGAAAGAAGGAACAAATCTATCATGGACTGTGCAAGAACCTTAATGATTGAAAAGAGCATTGCTATCAAATATTGGAAGGAAGCTATCAACACTATAGTTCATACCTTGAACTGAGTACAACTAAAGAAGGAAGCTATCAGCACTACAGTTCATACATTAAACAACCTGAAGGTTTTGTTGATCCAGACAAGAAGGACATGGTTTGAAAATTACATAAAGCATTGTATGGTCTAAAACAAGCCCCTAGAGCATGGTATGAGAGATTGTATAACTATCTTATTCAGATTGGTTTTCAAAGAACTAATGATAATAGTAGCTTGTATATCAAGGAAGGACCAGATAATAAGATTGTTTTGGTAGAAATATTTGTAGGTGATACTTTATTCACAAGAAATGATGATCTTTGCAAAGAATTTTTAGAACAAATGAACAAGAAATTTGAAATGTCAATGTTTGGTGAGATCAAATTCTTTGTTGGTCTTCAAATTCAGTAGAATAAGAATGACATCTACATCACTCAATCAAAATACATCAAGGAGATTCTGAAAATTTTTGATATGGAAGACAACAAACTAGTTGGGACTCCTATGTGTACTAGATTGAAACTTACTAAGGATCATGAATCAAAGGAAGTGGATCAGACATTTTAGAGATCTATGATTGGAAAGTTGCAGTATTTAGTGCATATAAGACCAGACATTCCCCTTGTAGTTGGTATTGTAGCAAGATTCTCAACAAAACCAAGAGAAAATCACATAATAGCAATCAAAAGGATCATGAGATTCAAAATACCTAAATTAGTGAGTTCTTGGTGATCCTACGGTAGTTCACTTAGTACTCACTTTGGTGGAGTCATTGTTATTGTAAACATAACCCAAATTAGAGTCAAATAGCATATAGTTGAATGAAGGTTGCAAGATGGTCTATCTAGTATGCTTCAGTCTTGTAAATGGAACATGTACTTGTTAGTGAATTTGTCCATACATGGTCAATGAGTGGTTTCCTTATGTTGTGTGTTCGATTTAACATGAATTGAATATTGTATTTTTGCATACTTTTCATGAGTGTTGTTGTGGTTATGTTTTGTTTCGACATGTCTATGTTAAAATCTCCAATGTAATGTAAAGCTTGTTTTTTGATATGTATCTTATAACTATTTCAGTAATAAGCATTTTGATTTTGCCAATTGTTGTATGTGGTCATATGTTAACATTGCAAACATTGAGTTGAGAATCCAATTCATTAACTATTATGCAAAGATGTTTTGAAGTATTGTTATGCCATGTATATGATACATTGAACGATTGTTATATTTTCTAAAGAAAATATTAGTATTGCATAGGAGGAAAAATAGTTCTTGTAAACATATGATATCAGTGGACATTGTATCATAATCATTTAAAAATTCATTTGCATGAGCATGTAGACTACGCATGTTCAATGTGCATAGCAATATGTGTGCATTGTGAGTTGTAGAAGACAATTGACCTTCAATTTTTCATGTTGCATTTGAGTATAGACGAGACATTTCGTGATGAATTTTTTTGTGGATTTTGGAATTTTCTGTTTTAAAAGATACAATTAATTAATTATTATTATTCTTGAAAGTGTTGTGTGTGTTAAGCCATGTTGTGTTATGCCACTAGGATCAAGACCATCCATTGTGAGACCTTGCACTCTATGTACTGTTCTAGTACATGCTACTTGTAATAGAAATTAATTTTTGATTCAAACTCTTTCAGTAGTTGATATTTTTGGAATGGATCCTGTAATTTGAAGGATGGGAACTCATTCTTTTTAAATGTCCTGAATGAAATATTGGCATAGTTTATTTATTTGTTATTGGTCTATTTTTCCATTATTGAATTGTATCCAAACTATGTCCACTTCTTGTTGTTTGATATATGACTTAAATATTTCGTTTGGCCCAATTACAAGGTCATCTTTTGTGTTGTAGTTTCCTGCAAAAATTTCAACAAGAATGTTTGACTTTACAACTATTTGAGCTAGTAGAATCATTGTTTGTGTATATAGTTGCATTGCATTGAAATTTCCATCTTCAAAGTCTATTGCATCTAATATAATGTAGTTCCCATGAACTTTGGAAAACATATTGTTGTTATGTGCATTGACATCTTTTTGTTTGTAGAACAGATATGGAAATGTTGGATCAATAGGTGGGGGTTGAAATAGGTTTGATTGAGATAGTGTATATCATCATGTGTATGTTGTCCTAGACATATGCTATTTATAATTGAAACAAATTTTTCATCTTTTTGAGGCATTGTAGTGATCAGTGAATAGCATTTTTCATTATTAGTCCAAAAGTTATAAGGCATTAACTTTGTTGTCGATGGTTTGTTGTCAAAAATGGTTGAGTCAAGCACCGGAAGCGCTTAATAGAAGTCACCATAGAAAATTGTGTCTAGATTGCCAAAGTATGATGTTGGCAATTACATTATGTCACGTAGTCATTTGTCAATGTAACATAGGAAGGTGGAACCTACCAATGAAATTTTGTCTATAAGGAGTACATGTAATTGACTATAGTTCTTTGATATTGTATCTAATAGTTTTGTACTTAGTGGAATGAAATTTTATTTATTGAAAGGTACATGAAAAGTTGAATGCAATGTACTTCCACATATATTGTATGATGTCTTTCTTGTATATGCAGTTATTAGGCCTTTAGGTTTATCTAGATCATTTTCAATTAAATTGTTGTAAATGAAAATAAATGCTTAAAAAATGGTGGTTGGTGTAAATATTTTCCCAGTTCCAGCTCCTCTGATTAGAAAAAGATGTAAAGGAATTTTTATTTCCTTGAGCTTTTTCATTACAATATCCTTGATGATTGTTTTATGTTCTCTATTTAACTTTCTCCTTAAGTTATAGTACTCATTATTATTCATTATTTGAAGGAGTTGTGTGTTTTCAAAAGATTTTGGGCTTGTATTTTTGAACTGGTTGGAAAGTTTGGTTTTTATATCTTCATGCATGTCATATTATTCGCCAAGTTTTTTAGTTATTGGTTGTTGGCAAGTATTGGCTTTGTTTTCTTTGTTATCATTTATAACATCAATAGCATTGTCAATATCACCCCACATTGAATATGTGTTGTATGAAAAAATTGCTCGATTGTTCTGAATTATATTTTCATTATGCATGTAAGATTTTTTCCATCAGCCATAATTTTGTTTAAATGTATCCTTAGTTACAATGAAGGGAACATATAACAATAATTGTTCCCTATAATAGTTTTCTAGCTGTAAATTTTTGTTGAAGTTAATGAAATGAATGATGTTTGATTTAGCTTTTGGTTCAAGCTTACTTTTGTCTTATTTATAACTTAATATGAATTCTGCTAAACATAAATTAGCAATAGCTAGAGGGCAACATATGTAATATTCAATTAGTGATCTGCACATTACATTTTCAGGATTTTCTTGTTCTTTTTTAAATTGTTCAATTGGTTTCAATATAAATGTATGGTCATTATGTGATCATGTATGAATAAACATACATTTTCTAGAACTGGAGTGTAGTGGTAGAGCTAAAACTAAATGAAGAACTCATTGACTAGATATTTTTTGTAGGTTTAGTAGAGCATTTCCAAGTTTCCCTATCATCTTGAGTGCATCTATATTGTCTCATTGATGATCATCAGTATTTTTTTGAAAGTATTTGTCATAGATTTTTCAAGTTTTGGTATGTATAAACTACAATACATTGTAGTTACATATGCATTGAGAATAAACTGTGCATCTATAATGGCTTTCGATAGAGGAGGTATCATTTTTTCAAATTTGTTATTCCAAATTTGTGAGGACTTTCTTTGGAGAAGGATTGTTGGTCTATGAATGTTGACCTTAAAGAAATAGTGTAATTTTCTTCAGTTATGTCTATTTCATTGAGGAAGTTCTCAAATGTAATTGATGTGTCATACATCACAACTTGGAGTATGCATTGAATTTTGTTAGCTATTGAGCTTATACTTTTTTCTTTTTCATGCAAGGGCTCATTGTTGTTCTTATTGATGGAAATGGAAAGTTATGTCTACAATATTTTTTTTATCCTTTGCATTGCTTTGTATGATGGTGTCTATGGAGAATAGCATTATCTAGATCACAATTTTATTTTTTGCATGCAAGATATGTATCAATAAAATTTGCAATACTTTCATTGCTTTTCTTTCCATGGATAGGTGCATCTTTCACCCATATGAGACAGTGATCATGCTTTTTTTTTTCAAATTTTGAATTTTTTACTAAAAAGAAATCAACTACATTTCCAAAAAAAGACTGGTTTGAAAGTATCATTTTTTTAAGGTATTTATCCAATGTCTATAGTACCATACACAAGTTATTGAATCATTTTTAATTAGTTCATTTGTGTTAAGTTCTTCTATCATATTTGATTTGTTTTTTGTTGTTGATTGATGATTTTTTTGTAGTTGTTTGAGTGTGTCCATTAGAGCCTTCCAATTTTGTTTAGCACTAGTAAATGTGAAAAAAAATGTTGGAGGCCCTAGTTGCCGTATGATAACAAAGATGTCTTTTTTTAGTTGATGTGCATAGTTTGGAGATATACATATTCTTTTGAAGTCAAGGTACCCTATATCTAATTTTAGTATTTTTTCTAAGTTTGGTTTGTGTTTAACATCTTTTGCTAATAGCTTCCTTCCCTTAAGATGGCCTTTGCAAATTCTTATCCACATTATGGACATAACTTGATGTATGAGAATTTTTATTATTTTGAAGAAAAAAATAGTTATGTGATATGAAAAATATTTTTGTGAGTGCAACAATTCCTACTTTGCAATTTCTTGATATGATAGTTTTTGGTCAATGTCATGGTGATGCGGATCACCAAAAAATATTGTTAAAAAAATCATTTCCTCTGCGTATTTGTCTTTGAATATTCCAATGGGACATTGGTTTTCTATAGGTGCAATTTCTACTAATTTTTCTTGTGTTTTATGTATGTTTATAGATTTTCTTAATCTATGTACCAAAGTTTCACAAGGTTCATTCTTGGTGTCACTTTCACACTAAGTTTTAGTGTTATTTAGGTCATTCTTTTTGACATTCACATTATCTATTTGTAGAGCTTGTTTCCAATCTCTATTAAGTTTGACATGTTCCATTTTGTAAAGTGTTCTTCTTATTAGTTGTTGAAGGGCTTGCATAATAATGTCTAGTCGTACCATTCCCTTTTGAAATACATTTTTGCGGCAATTGTTGTTTTACTAGTAGTTGGTAGAGGCAAAGCTCTTTGTGTAACATTAATATCTATAGGGACTTTGATTATTGAACTAGTTAAGCCACCTCAAGATCTTTTGTGCCCCAACTCCCAAATTTGTATAAATGCAACTTGCAGTGAAACAAGATGCTCTTCTAATTGTGTTAGAATTTGCACATATTATGTTGACTTGTTCATTCAAATGTTATGTAGGTAGTATATTGAGGAATCTTGTATTTATTTATTGCATTATTACATTTATGGAAAATGGAATTTGATAATGTGTTGCAATTTGATTTGACTAAATTGTAATAAGTCTCCTTTTGTTCAAGTTGGAATTTTTTTATGTCTTTCTTAAAGTGTAATGTTTGACAAACACTACACACGTGCGTTGGTGTGTCCTTAATTGTGTTTTGAAATACATCAATTGGGGATAACGTTCTCTTCCTTTTTTGAAAGAGTTGTTATACATTATTATTTTGAATGGACTTTTTTAACTTTTAGAGGGAAGTCTTTTGTTTTGTATGATCATTTTGTTGATTTTTATTTTGATTGTTGTTTTTAAATTTTTGGAGACAAGTGTTTTGTTTTATAGGTTCTTTTTGTTTATTGTTTACTTGTCTGTAGCTTTCATTTATCGTGGTCATAGTTTTCATATTTACATTTCTTGTTACTTGATTTTGTGTAGTATTTCTGATTGATTTCTTAAATTGAGAAAAACATAGTTGTTGGTTCTATAAATTTTGTATGATTGATTGTATCAGTGGTTCAAAATGGCCACAAAGTGGATTGACATTATGGAACAGAAGTGAGTATGGTTTACTTGTTAAAAATTTATTGAAATGCAAGTATTTTTTTGTAATGGGCACCCCTGAATGTTCCAAAAACTAAACCAAAATGCTGAAAGGAATTATGTCAAATAGTTTGCATTCAACCTCTTATTTCTTTCTTTAATGTTTTAAACCCCTTATAACTCCAAAAATCAAACGTTTATTTGTTTGTTGTGTTTTGTGGATGGAATTGGTATCATCCAACATAAACAAGAAAGGAACTACAATAATATGCAAAGTGGAAATGAACTACAACCAAATAAATATTATTTTCAGAATTCATAAAACCAAATACATGGCAAATTTATCAACTCACTAATTACTTCAGCATTATTGACATAATACTCTAGCCCATGCTTTCGAACTTGCTGCTACAATACTTTGTCCTTCAATCAGTCCACTACCTTCGCAATATCATTCCCTTAAAGTGGCACAAGCGTTAGACAAGTAGTGAAGAAGATATGAGCAAAATACCAGATCCGCCTGTAGCTGAAAATGCAACTAAACTGCCTGATAATGAAGCCGATAACAAAGAATTCCAAAGGCCAAACCCTAAGGGAATGATGTCTAGAATGTTACAAGAGAGGATAAACATCCTCAAATGCCAAGAACGGAGCTGCAACTCACACACCAATTTCTTCTCATATTCAACCTGCCTAATGAAGCCACAAATGCTTCCTTTTATTCTATTTTCAAGGGTCCACTCAACTCATATGGGCAATGTGGGATAGAAGATGTGTAATATATAAAACATATATTAAAATACCCCTTATGTCTCCCTTGGGTACACATCACCATAAAATAAATATTAAAGTAACACTTTAATATTTTACAATTAAATTAGATGTTACTTTAATAAAACTTCAGGCATTAAAATGTATTAGCAATCGAACTTCGAATAATGCAAGTGATAGCTCATCGGAAAGCTCTCACCGAGGAATATCAAATCCAATCACCAAAATTGACCTACACTGTGTCCTGCCAACTTACTAAAAATAGTAAGTATGCCTGAAACTGAGTAAATCAACTTTGTTTTGGCCCAAAGTGGAAATGACTAGGCCAAAACACTCCAGGATCTCATTAAACCCTTCGTTAGCCCTCCAGACCATGTAGAACAAGGCTAATGCACACACACTTGGTCAACTACTAAAATGGGGACATTATAGTCCGCCCCCCTTGAAATTGCTTGTCCTCAATAAATCTTAGTCCAGCCTACTGAATAACCTGTTCACTCTCCCATTTAGAATGTTCCTCTGACAAATCTTTCCATCTGACCAAATACTCCTTCACTATCCTGTTTCTAAGCTTCCTCTCTCTGGTGTCCAGAATAGCCTCGAGTACTAACACAAGCTTCCCCTCCTCATCCAAAGGGGGTAAATCTGCACAAGGCACTACACTCTGACCAATGGCTTTCTTAAGCCTAGACACATGAAACACATTGTGCACTCGATTTCCCTTTGGAAGCTCAAGCTCATAGGTGACTTTGCCCACTTTGCGAATCACCCTGTAGAGACCATAAAATCTAGGTTTCAACTTTTCAGCTCCACTCTTCTTGAGCGATGACTGTCTATATGGTTATTGCCTCAAGTAAACCATATCCCCTACCTCAAAGCTACACTCTATTCGGTGTTGATCAGCATATGATTTATGTTGATTCTGGGCCTGTTGTATATTCTCTTTGAGCACTTTCAGGATGTCCTGACTATCCTGCAATAATTTTTTGGCTTTGGGCACTCTACTGTCCCCCAAAACTAAATCCATGAAGCTAGGTGCTTCATAACCATAGAGTGCCATGAAAGGAGTCATCTTGATGGATATATGATAAGTGGTGTTATAACAATACTCTCCAATATGCAACCATCTGATCCAAGCCTTTTGTTGTGTAGTTACATAGTTCCTCAAATATCCTTCCACCCATTTATTCACAATCTCTGTTTGCCCATCTATTTGTAGATGATAACTAGTGCTAGGTGTAAGATCTGTACCACACAACCTAAACAACTCTTGCCAAAAAACACTCATAAACTTACTATCCCGGTCGCTGACAATGAATCTGGGCAGCCCATGTAACCTGAATAACTCTCTAAAGAAAAGATCTGCCACTTGTGCTACTGTGTAAGTGGACGAAATAGCAAAGAAGTGAGAAAACTTCGTCAAGCGGTCCACCACCACATAGATGCAATCCCTTCCCTGCACTTGTGGTAAACCAGTGATGAAGTCCATCGAAATACTTTCCCGTTTCCTATCAAGAATGGGCAAAGGCTGTAATAAACCTACAGGAAATGTGTGCTCTCCCTTATTCTGTTGACAAACCACACACTCCCTGACATACCTCTGAACATCATCCTTGAGCCCTTTCCATGAAAACCACTCTCAGATTTGCCTGTAGGTCTTGAAGACCCCCGGATGTCCAGCTGTGGGTGCATCATGAAATGCCTTCAATATCACCTCTCTCAAATGTGATGACGGAATCAAATAAACCCTGTCCTGAACTCTGATCAATCCATCTATCACCTCATAGCGATCATCCTGTATGGTACCTGAAATCAATCCAGAAGCCCAAGCATCTCCGACATACTCTACTATAATTCGATCTCTCCAATCTCCTGAAATCTCTACCAGAGCACATAAGTGAGGTCTCCGAGATAAGGCATCAGCCACCACATTTTTCTTACCTTTGACAAACTCTATGTCAAAGTCATAAAGCCTGCAATTTAGTCACCCATTTTTGTTGCCAGTCATTAAGATCACGCTGGCTCATGAAGTATTTAATACTATTGTGATCAGTCTTGATCACAAAACGTCCACCTACCAAATATGATCAAAATTTGGCCAATGGATGCATTATGGCCAACATCTCTCGGTCATAGACAGAATAAATTTTCTCAACTCCCCGAAGCTTCCTACTCTCGAATACAATGGGATGCTTCTCCTACATCAATACTACTCCAATCCCATCACCTGATGCATCTCAATGAAGCTCAAAAGGCTTCATGAAATCCGGTAGAGCTAGAACTAGACATGAAGACATTACCTGCTTGAAATGCTCAAAACACCTATGTGCTGCCCCTGTCCACACGAAGGCTCCTTTCCTGGTAAGATCTGTCAAGGGTGTAGCAATCTATGAGAATCCCTTAACAAACCTCCCATAAAAGTACATAAACCAAAGAATCCCTTAAGCTGTGTAAGGTTTGTTGGAGTAGGCCACTCTACAATAGCTCTAATCTTTTCGGGATCAACCCGAATGCCATCTGCACTAATGATATGCCTAAGGTAAAGGAGCTCAATCATGCCAAACTCACATTTAGATTCCTTGGCATACAATGACTCTCTCTCTAGAATAGATAACACCTCCTCTAGATGATGTAAGTGCTCCTCCCAGGTCTTATTGAAGACCAAGATGTCATCAAAGAAGATCAAGACAAATCTCCTCAGCTACTTCCTGAATACCTGGTTCATACAACTTTGAAATGTAGCAGGTGCATTGGTTAGACCAAATGGCATAACCATGAACGCAAAGTGGCCATAGTGACATCAGAAGGTTGTTTTCTCAATGTCCTTTGCTCTCATCCTGATCTGATGGTATCCGGATCGCAAATCAATTTTGGTGAAGAAGCATGCCCCATGCAACTCATCAATCCTAGGAATGGGATACCTGTTTTTAATTTTTTTCTTATTGAGTGCCCTATAATCAATGCACATGCGCATCGTCCCATCCTTCTTCTTTACCAATACTACTGCTGAAGCAAAGGGGCTCTTACTGGGCCTGATATGCCCCATCTCCAACAAATCCTTAATCGCCTTCTCTATCTCATCCTTGTGTTTCTTGGGATGACGATAGGGAGTAATCATAACTGGTTTGGCTCCCTCCTTGAGCTCAATAACATGTTCCATTCCTCTGTCAGGAGGAACCCCATGAGGAATATCGCTAAATACTTTAGCATGTCTATCAAGTATCTTCTGGATATCTGATGGATGACTCTTTTCTTGTGGCTCTGGTGAAGTTGGCATAATGTAGCACTCTACCGCCCACTCTATGTCATCATGACTAAAAATTCTCTGCATTCTCCTCAAGGACACTACTCTGCAACCTCCATCTAAAAGTCCTCTAAGTACCACAGTTCTGCCCTCATGTTGGAATCTCATCTCCAATTTTGCTAGATTGAGTGTGAACTCAACTAGTGAAGCCATCCATGTCATGCCGATGATGACATCATAGTCTCCCATGTCCACAACATAGAACTCATCCTCCAACTTGTAGCCATCTCCAAACCTGATGCGAAGATTAGATATCTTCCCAGTGCATAATATCTTATCACCATTAGCCACCATGACTCTAAACCCATCATGCTCCTCTGTCTGTAACCCTCTCCTAGCTACCAACTGTGCATCTATGAAGTTATGTGCAGCCCCAGTTTCAATAAGAGATATCACTTTCTGCCCTTGGATAGAACCCCTGACCTTAAATGTGATTGCCTTTTGGGCCCCTGTCAAGTGTGCCAACGATCTATCATCCTTAGGAATGTTGCTCTCCTCTATAGTGTTACCCTCATCTGAATCGAAGTGCTGATCCTCTCCTTCTAACGCTGACTCTTCTGCTGAAAAATACTCCATTTGATTTGCTTTAGCCTTGAGAGAACATTTATGAGATAAGTCCCAAGGCTCTCTACAATGGAAGCACAGCTTCTTCTTTCAAAGTTCATTCAAGGTTTCATTGTCTAGTCCTTTTGATCCTTCTTTGTGTTTTCTATACTCTTTCTGAAACGGTTTTTTGTCTTTGTTCTTGCGATAGGAAGAATCTGTTGAATGGTTTTTTCCTTTGTATACCAAAGGGGCTAAATCTTGTGCCTTTTTAGTTGCTTCAGCTAAGGTGAGTGGATCATGTCCCTTCACCCAACCTCGTAATGGATCAGCAAGACCATCACAAAATAACACCACCAATCTCCTAGGAGAGATATCAATAACAAGTACAGACAAGCGCTAAAACTCGACAATGTAAGCATCCACAGAACCTGACTATTTTAACTGTGCTAGCTCCTTGAAATGTGACTCGAGATCGTTAGTGTCAAATATCTCAATCAATGTTTCAGTGAATTCCTCATAGGATGTAATCTGATTATGCCCCAAAGTCACCATGCCATGATGCCACCATTCATGTGCAACGCCATCCAAGTGCATAGCCGCATACTTGATAGCCTCCCCCTTAGGCATAGGATTTAGCTGCAAGTATGTATCTACCTTCTGCACCCAAGCTCGTGCAGTCATCTTCCCTGAAGCATCATAATAAGGTAAAGAAATTTTTTCAACTTTCTTCCTCAGCTCAAAGTTTTGATTCCTCCCTCCTACTTTAGGCATGTGTCTCATCCTCAAGTCCATATAATCTCTAAGAGAAATATCCGCCTGAAACTTCGGTCCACTAGCCTCCTAGTCCCTCCTGAACTAATCCTGTAACTCGGTAATCTATGGTTTGTTTACTGGTTGAACCGGATCTCTGGGTGGGAAAGTGGGTAGAAGAGGTCTCGAGCTCATAGTCTGTGCTGGGCGTGCAACGTGTCTAAAGTTATCAGCCTCATTCCCATTGTTGCCGTGTCCATTATTACCATTAATGTTATTCTCAGGACCATTGTTGTTGCCTTGGCCTCCATAATTATTGTTTCCCCCATTGTTATTGTTTCTCTTGTTGTTATTGTTTCTGTTGTTGGCATCACTTGGATTAATATTGACACCCATCTATCTAGCCATGAGGTGCAACATCATGTCCATTTGCCTATTATGCTCCTGTTGCATACACTACCCCTACTCTAATGTATCTAGTAACTGTCTGAACAGTACCTCCCCCTGATCTGGACCAGCATTTCCGCCTTCGCCTAATCCTATATTCCTTTCATCTTGATCACCCATATTATTGTCCTGATCAAAGAATATCTCCTCTATGTCTGTATGGTTGGATTCAATGTCCACCTGCACGGATGTACTAGACTGTTTGCTTTGCAAGTCTGAAATCCTATTTTGTCTTGCTCTGGTATTGCAAAAATTATAAGACCCCTGTCGCATGCTCAAACATAAATGCTTAGCCTGTGTTTTTTACTTATTTCTGATTTTAGTGTTTTGACATTTTGTCAAACACTTTTTCCCTCTATCCGGCTGTTCCAAATTCCCTATAAGACCTCCACAGAATGGCAAGACTTATAGCTCTAATACCACTATAATGGGCACCCCTGAATGTCCCAAAAACTAAACCAAATTGCTAAAAGGAATTATGTCAAACAATTTGCATTCAACCTCTTATTTCTCTATTTAATGTTTTAAACCCCTTATAACTCCAGAAATCAAACGTTTATTTGTTTGTTGTGTTTTGTGCATGGAATTGGTATCATCAAACATAAACAAGAAAGGAACTACAATAATATGCAAAGTGGAAATGAACTACAGCCAAATAAATGTTATTTTCAGAATTCATAAAACCAAATACATGGCAGATTTATCAACTCACTAATTACTTCAGCATTATTGACATAATACTCCAGCCCATGCTTTTGAACTTGCTACTACAATACTTTGTCCTTCAATCAGTCCACTACCTTCGCAATATCGTTCCCTCAAAGCGGCATAAGCATCGGACAAGTAGTGAAGAATATATGAGCAAAATACCAAATCTGCCTATAGCCGAAAATGCAACTAAATTGCCTGATAATGAAGCCGATAACAAAGAATTTCAAAGGCCAAACCCCAAGGGAATGACGTCTAGAATGTTACAAGAGAGGATAAATGTCCTCAAATGCCAAGAACGGAGCTGCAACTCACACACCAATTTCTTCTCATATTCAACCTGCCTAATGAAGCCACAAATGCTTCCTTTTATTCTATTTCCAAGGGTCCGCTCAACTCATATGGGAAATGTGGGATAAAAGATGTGTAATATATTAAAATACCCCTTATTTCTCCCTTGGGTACACATCACCATTAAATAAATATTAAAGTAACACTTTCATATTTTACAATTAAATTAGACGTTACTTTAATAAAACTTCAGGCATTAAAATGTATTAGCAATCGGACTTTGAATAATGCAAGTGATAGCTCATCGAAAAGCTCTCACCGAGGAGTATCGAATCCAATCACCAAAATTGACCTGCACTATGTCCTACCGACTTACTAAAAATAGTAAGTATGCTTGAAACTGAGTAAATCAACTTTGTTTTGGCCCAAACTGGAAATGACTAGGCCAAAACACTCTAGGATCCCATTAAACCCTTCGTTAGCCCTTAGGACCATGTAGAACAAGGCTAACACACACACACTTAGTCAACTGCTAAAATGGGGACATTACATTTTTCCCTATTGTAGATGTCCAAATACATTTTCCTACATTCAACTATTTGGACAACCATTGTATGCAAAATATATCTCCCCCAAAGACCTGGTTCATTGTTAGTTATTTTAGGATTTACAATTTTTTGCATTCCTTACAAATATGTGTCATGGTCCCTAACTTTGTGCAATTCGTAAAGTATTTTTGGATATAATTCATGGTTGTAAGAATCAATAGCCTCTGGTTCTTGTTTTTCTAGACTAGTCAAAAAGTGTTGAATAGTTCCTTTGTGAAGGTCAGTTGATGTATATTAATTCTCAAGCAGAAGTTGTAATGAATCAAATAGACAGTCTCCAACATTATATGTAAATGTTGGAATTCTAGGCAATCCTTGTTGCCTAAGTGCATTGTCAATGTTGAAGGAAAATTTTGAGCTATTGTTTCTATAATTTTCCACATCTACAATTTCAATGCTTTCTTCTTCTTTTTTCCAATGTGGCCTTCTAATTAATTAATTTTGCCTATGTTCATAAATCTAACTATGACTATTATTTTAAGGGAAAATGAACACTATGCTGTCTATAAAAAATCGTGATGACATGTTATTTTTTAAGTTGACAACAAAAACAAAATTCTCACCATTTTCTATAATTAAAATTTCACGTAATGGCCTAAATTTTTTAATTGGACTTGTAAAGAAATTAGTCTACAATGAGGTGATCATGAAACCTACTTTTTATTTTTTCAAATGGAAGAACAAAATTATAAGAAGAAAAACTTCTAACAAAAGGGAACGCAATGCTGAAAATATACCTTATAATAGTATTAATGTACAAACAAAACTGAGGAAAGTGAATAACAATAGCTTTTTCTTCAATAATTTTACCTAGATATAGAAGCTTTTGCTCATACAATGCTTGGGACAACTTACCCACTTTATCTAATTACACCAAAATGCTGAGACAAAATGAAATAGCATATGAGAAGCTATCTACAGAAAGAAAAGCACAAGTAAATGTCAGAAGAAAATTTTATAGCCTTACATAATTCAAGATTACTATAGGAAAAAGATATCGTGAACAGAGAAGTTTAAGATCCATAGCTTAACTATGACAAATCCATTTCCACTTTATTCAATATCCAAATAAGCCTCTAATCCAAAACCCAAATCATTCCATCATCCTATCCTATCCAAATATATAACAACTTAAAAACAAAACAAACCAAAATAATTTATTTAATTCATAAACAAAGATAATTAAAACCATATTTAAATTAAAGTTGAAATTATTATTCCTTCAAAAATTATAAGTAAAAATATAACATAAATTATACTCAATGATATTGAAGACATTTGAATATTAAAATAGATTGCGAAAAAAGATACCGTGAACGGAGAAAATAAATAAACAAAGATAATTAAAATTACATTTAAATTAAAATTAAAATTATTATTCCTTCAAAAATCATAAGTAAAAATATAACATAAATTATACTCAATGATATTGAAGACATTTGAATATTAACATAGATTGCTAAAAAAGATACAGTCAACAAAGTCGTGTAGCTTATAGTTTTATATTAAATTGAAGTTAGTTAAAAATTCCTTAAACATTCTCCCCTTACTGTCTAGATCAATCAATTGAATATCTTAAAGCGACAGGTCCTCTCCACCATTTAGGAACAAGGAATATAGCCTCCTCTAGCTACTCCTAGTTTTGAGTCTTGACTCATCAAAATTCAAGTTCCTAAGAGTAGACCCTTCCAGTTAGCCACAGGCTTAATAATGCTATTTGAGCTCAATCCATCATCATGGAATTGAATAAAAAACTCAACTTTACCATCATGCTTCCATTGTTAAATAGCCTCAGATAGAATGCAACTTCATCTCAATTGGAGTTTTTGCGGTTTTGTTTAAATTTTTTTTTTTTTAAGTTTCTTAAGTTTAAAATATTAAGATTTTAGTCAAATTTATAGCTGTTTGATGTCCATTTCACATTTTCATCTCATTAAAAAATATTACAATTATTGTAGAACTTAGTTATGTGGAATTGTCATTTATTAATTTTCCTAGCAAGCTACTATTAGATTGTGCTTTAAAAAACTATGTGACACAGTTTAAGAACATTTATGATCATGCTTAATAACCAGTAATACAATGTTGTGGATTGGGATTTAAAACCCTTGATCAAAAAGATGTGTTGGTCACAAAGATATTTTTGTCTCATTTGAAGAAAAATGGTACATCTCTGTTTGATAGGCAGGAAAAGGCCTACAAAACATGCATTTTGAAAATGGATTTTTCACTATACCATGATGCACAAGCAGCTTGTGAGGCCTTTTATGTCAGCATTTTGTTTGAAACTTTGACCCCTTTCCTTGTGCATTACTTTTAAGACCATGGTTCTATGAGGCTGCTTATATGTATTTGCTATTTAAATTTGAGCTGCATATCTCGTTTCATGCAAATCTCAAATTAAGCAGAAAGAATGATTTTAAATCTTCTTCTATTAGGGTGGAGCAACTACAGTTTAGGTATTGTCATTATGTCGTGAGAAAAATATGGGGCTGAAATGATGGGGCCATTGCATGATAAACTAAAGTATTTGGCTTTGATAGGAGCAACCTTTATTTTAGCATAACAATAAGAAAAAATCAATTTAAATGGTGTATTCATATTTTAAAGCTTGTACATCCAAAAATATAGTGCATGCCCTCTATGTGCTAAATGGTGTATTCATATTTTAAAGCTTGCACATCCAAAAATATAGTGCATGCCCTCTATGTGCTTTCCATGCAACTTGCTAAATGTGTAAGACCATAGGAAACATAGGTGTGCTCAACCATTTGGACAAGGTATGGGAATCCATCGATTTATAATATGCAAGGCTTAAAATGAAACCCAATCTTGCATACAATCCTTAAATTTATTTAGCATTAGTTTTTTAACCCTCTCGTCATTGTAAGAGATTGAGGTGGAGAATTCAAAAGGTAAAGTCAATGCAAACACCCATTTTGCAAATCAATTTCAAAGGTGGGCTTCTTTCTTAATTCAGAGCAGATATTATTTTTGCTATATTTTATCATCTGCGACCTACCAATAGAAGGCTCTATGAACTACAAGTTCTGTAGTGAATATCAAAAAAGGGAATTGAATTGGGGAAAATTGGATTGAGTGGTGATGTTCAATTTTGAAGAGATGAATCTTATTCAGATGTAGTCAAAAAGAGCTGGATTACCAATCAAATCATTGTGTAATAACATAATTTTCTAAGTTGTGTCCTACTCTTATTACATTGTCATTTACAATGCTCGCATCCTAATGGTGGATGACATGTAATGGGGCCTTTTTTTTCAAACAAGGATAGTCTTTCCATTAATAGAGTTTGAATTACTCTTTCCAATTTTTGCAAAGATAATTGAAGCTTAGTCGATTACTTTGATGGAAAAGGTGGTAAGGAAAAGAGAAGAAGTGTCTGTGAGAGGTCTGAGCACTTCCCCGGTGCTAAGAGCCATAGGTTATGAACCCTAGGTTCTAAAAAAATTACGGTGGAAGACCACTACATTAAAAATTGCATCTAGAATACCAAAATTCAAAGCAAATGAAAGAAATTCCACAGAAATAACAATAGTAAAATCCTGAAAATCCCTCATCAAATTGACTCGTTAGGTTCTTTAGCTTTAATATCAATTTTTTAAAGAATGAAGACGTGGTTGTAAAAAATAAGAACTTGATGATGCAGAAACTGTAGTGATAAAATTGTGAAAATGATGTGTGCTATGAAAATGATGTGACTGGAAATAAATGAGTTGTGCAACTTATTGAACCTGCTGGGGTTCTACTGCCAGACACCTGCTCTCAGCCATCCCTTCGTATCCCTAAATTTACATGGAGTACAACTTAATGGAAACATAAAAAATACCCTAACCGTAAACAAAAGAAAAAATGTTGAACTATTGCTCTTTATTTTCATGTGTCTAACCATGAAAACAAACCAAGAATAGATAATAAAAAAATTGAAACTACTTCTGAGAAGCTCAGGAAATGGCACAACAAATGCAGTGCGCACTAATTATTCAGATTAATCATAGAATACAAATTATTGCCATCAATGTTATAGAGATTGCCCCCATATTTCGACTGCACATTCTTTTCACCTCCCTCAGAAAACCCAAACAATTTAAGGCAAGAATTCAGGACTCTCAACTTCAAAAAATAGTTTTTGGGTATTGTAAAGAACGATTTCACATTTCTAGAATCTCCCAACATTAAAATACAGCCACAAGGCAATAGCTAATGAATTTTAGTCTATTGAAACTTATAACGAAGCAAAGGTGCGCGGAATCGCTTCCTACGCTAATCTTTGAGAGGACGATTATGCAAATCAAAGTAACTATTGCAAAGATCTCAAGAAATGCATAATAACATAATCAAAATAACAAAGAACACACAACATAGTGATTACCGTGGGGAAACCCTTCCAGGAGAAAAACCGCGCCCTCCAAAACTCGCACAATGTATTATCAAACAAAGATGATTACAATACACTTGCAATGCAAGTTCTTACAGGAGCTCATCACCACAACTAGAACTTGGAGAGACTCCTTCTAACACTAGTCTTGCAAACTAAAACTCAATTACACAAACACTTCCCCAAGCCCTCCTTTTATAGTGATTTTACAACCTGGAAACCACTTATGGTTTTACAAAACCATGGGCAAAACTACCATGCCACATGTTACCCATTTTTCACATTTACATTTCCTATATGAAAAACAACCAGGTTAAAATAGTAATCCCGTCCACAATTTTGTCTCTTAGTCTAGACCCCCATAAAAGTCACAAAATGAGTCATCAAGGCTCTAAAAATGACCTACCTATATTCTACTATGGACAAGACTCATTTTAACAACTTACTAACCATTTTCCAATGCATAAACAAGTGGAAAACTTCCACAAACAAATTCTGGAATTTTCCAAGAAAGGATTGCAAGGTTGAGACACATGTTTCTCAACATTCTCCCACTTGTCGAACACCTTGCAAGAGTCAGGGGATCCGAAATATCATGGACTTAATTGCTAGGGGCCAAGAGGCCCATAGACTCTGAACACCATCTGAATTTCTCTGTGCTCACGGGCTTAGTTAATGCATCAGCAACATTCACCAAAGTCTCTACCATTTCCAGCTTCACCTTGCCATCCTCGACCATATCTCTTACAAAATGATATTGTACATCAATGTGCTTGGTCCTCGCATGAAAAGTCGAGTTCTTCGCTAGGCAAATTGCACTCTGGCTGTCACTATAAATTGTCACTGCACCCTATTTGAACTCTATATCTGAACACAATCTCTTTAGCCAGATGGCTTCTTTGCAGGCATGAGTAGCTGCCATATACTCTACCTCAGTAGTGGACAAAGTGACCACAGCCTGTCTCTTACTCATCCAACTGATTGTACCACCAAATAATGTAAACACATATGCACTGGTGGATCTTCTTCTATCAACATCACCAGCCTAGTCTGAATCTACATAGCCTCGAATATCCAAGGAATGCTCACTTTCTGTTCCATGAAAACATATTGAGTACTATGAGGTACCCCGCAAGTATCTGAAAACTCTTTTTACTGCATCCCAATGTGCTCTTCATGGATTAGACATATAACTGGAAAATACTCCCACTGTTTGGGCAATGTCTAGTCTTGTACAAACCATAGCATACATCAAACTTCCAACAGCACTCTGATATGGTACTCAACTCATCTCTTCCATCTCCAATGGGGATGTAGGACACTGTGAGCTAGAAAGCTTTGTTCCCATAGTAACTAGAACACTCAATGGTCTTGAATCCTACATATTGAATCTTTTCAAAATAGTACCAACATACTTACTTTGGCCTAGCCAAAGCTTTCTATTATGTCTATCTCATATAATCTCCATTCCCAGAATGTGCCTAGTTGCACCAAGATCTTTCATTTCAAACTTTATTGAGAGTTGAGATTTTAACTCTGCAATCAAACATTTTCCTTTTCCAATAAACAACATGTCATCGACATACAAGGCAATAACCAGGAAACCATCACCATCAGATTTGAAATATTTACAGTGATCATATTTAGATCGCACAAATCCCAAACTCAACACATATGTATCAAACTTCTGGTACCACATCTTAGGACTCTGTTTTAAACCATACAAGAATTTCTTCAATTTACAGACCAAATGACTTTTACCTTTCACCACATAGTGCTATGGCTGTGACATGTAAATTTCTTCCTCCAAATCTCCATGAAGGAAAGCAGTTTTCACATCCATTTGCTCGATCTCTAGATCATAAGCTGCTGCAATAGAAAGAAAAAATTTAATAGATGTCATTTTGGCTACTAGAGAAAAAATCTCACCATAATCTACTCCCTCAACTTGAGAGTAACCTTTTGCAACCAAAAGTGCTTTGTACTTCTCAATGCTTCCATCTGAACCCATCTTCTTTTTGAACACCCATTTACAACCAACAGGCTTCCATCCTTAAGGCAATGGTACAAGGTCCCATGTTCGATTCCTCTTAAGAGCTACCATTTCTTCATCCATGGCTATTTTCCAGGACTCTAAATCATTCATACCAAGAGCCTCTTCTACAAATCTTGGTTCATCAATGTTAGCATTCAATGCAAATATGCACTTCCAATCATTAGGAGAATACCCATACCTTTCAGGTGGTTTCCTTTGTCTAGTAGATCTTCGAACAAGATCTGGTTCAGGTTCAGGAGGTTCAAGTTCATGATTAGGTTCTCCCTCTTCCTCTGATGATTCAGAACTCGTAGAGCTCTCTTCAACATCTTGTCTTTCTGAGGGCCTTGATTCAACTTTCTCAGGTGTAGCAGGAAGTTGAATCACGTCTTTCTTTTCTTTAATTTGTTCTGGCTACACTATAACAGAAGAAGGCTTAGTTTCTCTAAAAATAACACTTCTGGAATAAAATACCTTTTGTGCAATAGGATCCCAAAGCTTGTATCCTTTTACACCATAACTATATCCGATGAAGATACATTTGACATCTTTGTTGTCAAATTTTGTTCACTTCTCCTTTGGCACATGAGCATATGCCTCACAACCAAACACTCTCAGATGTCTAAGTGAAGGCTTGTGGCCTGACCACACTTCCATTGGCATCTTATCAATAAGAGCTGATGTAGGAGACCTATTTATCAAGTAGCAGGCAGTGGCTACAACTTCAACCCAGAACTTTTGTTCTAGTCCACCACAACTCAGCACACTCCTAACCTTCTCCATCAAGGTCCTATTCATTCTTTCTGCAACTCCATTCTGTTGTGCAGAATACGAAGTTGTCTTCTCTCTTTTAATACAACAATCTTTACAAAATGTGTCAAAAATATTGGAGCAAAATTCACCACCATTATCAGTTCTCAAGCATTTTATTTTCTTTCCAGTCTGCAATTCAACCATTTCTTTAAATTCTTTGAAACGACTGAAAACTTTAGCTTTACTTCTAAGGAAATAAACCCATGTTCTTCTACTAAAATCATCAATGAAAGAAACATAATAAAATGATCTACCAATAGAAGGAACATCAACTGGACCAAACACATCCGAATGAATTAGATCCAAAATACATGAAGACTTATGAGAACTCGAGTAAAACTGAATGCAGTTTTGTTTACCATAGATACAATGCTCACAAAAATCAAACTCAAGATTGCAGTCATTCAACCCATCAACAAGGTTCTTATTTTTCAAGGTCCGTAGGCCCTTCTCACCTATGTGGCCAAGTCTCTAGTGCCATAACATAGTCTTCTCTACAAGCAACTTTGATTCGGTAAACAGAGCACCCTTGGGTACCCAAAAACCACGACCATCTGTTGAAAGAGAAACTCTCTCCTTCTCCAACTGAGTAGTCTTTTTCACAATCTTATCAGAAGTACTATTGCACTCAACTGTGTGTGCATCAAGTTGGTACAATGTACCCAATCTACTTCCTCTCGCTATTACCATAGTGTCTCTCACCGTTTTTACACCTGCTTTGGAAAACTATACATGCACACCTGCATCTATTAGCTTACTAACAGATAACAAATTTCTTGCTAGTCCGGGGATATGCAAGACACCATCAAATCTTCTAATTCTACCATCAAAAAATTTCACACGAATACTTCCACGACCAACAATATCAAATACTGAATTATCACCCAAATACACCTTACCACCATCAAAATTTTCATACTTACTAAACCAGTTCCTATTAGGAGTCATGTGGAAAGATGCACCTGAATCTATTAACCATGCATTTTCACCTGCATGAGTGGCCAAGGCTGCAATGAAAGCATCTCCATCTTCCTTCTCAGACTCAGAATCATAATCTTGCTTCTTCTTCTTCTTCTTCTTCTTCTCCTCTTTGCAGTCCTTTCGGAAGTGTCCAGGTTTGCCGCAATTTCAAAAAATTGCCTTGGACTTACTAGGGGATTTTGATCTCCCCTTATTTTTGGACTTAGAATGGCCATGTTGCTTTTCGTTCTTGCCTCTTTCTTTTGGTCTTCCGCGAACACTCAAAGCCTCTTTGGCATTCAGAGAGACCTTCCTTCTCATCTCCTCAGAAAGTAGAGAATCAACAATGTCCTCCATCTTCAAGACAACTGAAGTGCTCCCTATAGCCATCACAAGACTATCCCATGAGTCTGGCAATGAACATAACAATATTTGACACCTTTCTTCTTCATCCACTGGCAGCCCTACTGAGGTCAACTGAGTCACCAACATATTAAACCTTTCCAAATGCTCAGAAATTTGTCCACCTTCTTCCATTCTCAAGAATACAACTTCTTCCTCAAGAAAATCTTATTCACAAGTGATTTCTCTTGATAGATCTCACTAAGCTTTTTCCAAAGCTTCTTCATGGTAGGTTCTTCATGGACATTAATCAGAATCGAGTCTGCAAGACACAATCTAATGAGACCTTTAGCTTTTCTATCATTCACATCATATTGTGCAGCTAATGTCGGATCTGTGGGCCTTAGTTTGTTCTCATCAATCGCATCCCATAGATCCCGATCAGTCAACAGATCTTCCATCTTCAGCTTCCACATCTCAAAGTTTGTGCCAAAAAACTTTTCAACATCAATTCTCCCTGACATGCTTGCCATCTTTTCAATCCTGCAACACAGAAATGAAATGGTCTGCACAAGCTCCCACTCAAATCTTGATTAGCTCAAAAAACCTTGTACCCAACAAATAGAACCAAAACTAGCCAGGCTCTGATACCACTTGTAAGGAAGCAAAGGTGTGCGGAATCGCTTCCTACGCTAATCTTTGAGAGGACGATTATGCAAATCAAAGTAACTATTGCAAAGATCTCAAGAAATGCATAATAACATAATCAAAATAACAAAGAACACACAACACAGTGATTACCGTGGGGAAACCCTTGTGGGAGAAAAACCCCACCCTCCAAAACTCGCACAATGTATTATCAAACAAAGATGATTACAATACACTTGCAATGCAAGTTCTTACAGGAGCGCATCACCACAACTCGAACTTGGAGAGACTCCTTCTAACACCAGTCTTGCAAACTAAAACTGTTAGGAAAAAACCATGGACAGAAATAAAAACTACATGCAAATATAACCAATAACAGAAAATAATAGAACACACAGAAATAAACACAAGGCACCAAGATTTAACGTGGTTCACCCAATCCCTAGCTACGTCCACCAAACAGCAAGTCCGATCTTATTACAATCCAGTGATTACAACCTGATTACAATCCGTAATCCCTTACAGCTCAATACCGCCGCAAGAACCAATTTCGTATCACCACATATGAAAAATACCCAACCCTAAGCCCTTTTATACAAGTATTAAACTGTTTTAGGGTTATAACATGTCGGCCATATGTCGGCCATAATATGTATAGTACAGTACTTTCCTAATCAGTCACCACAATCTAACAATCTCCCACTTGGGGACTGATCAGGCTCCACACTAAAAAAAAATCTCCTACTTGGAGACTGATCTTGTAGCAATACAACTACCGCATGGGGCTCCCACTGGATCAAACCACCCTGGACTCTACTATTTTTTTTTTATTCACATTTAGTCTAAAAGACCAACTGAAGCTGAAGAGGAGTTCAGCTTCTCCCTTGTTACAACCTTTGTCAACATATCTGCTGGATTTTCATTGGTATGTATCTTCTCCAACTTTAACTGTCCATCCTCCAAAACTGACCGAATGAAATGGTACCGCAACTGTATGTGTTTGGTCTTAGAATGCAGAGCTGAATTCTTAGCAAGATGAATGGCACTCTGACTATCTGTGAACAAATAATTATCCTTCTGAGGATGTCCCAATTCTTCCAAGAAGAACTGAAGCCATATCATCTCTTTGGCTGCCTCTGTAGTAGCAACATACTCTGCCTCTGTAGTGGAGAGAGCATTAATCTTCTGTAGTCTAGAAACCCAGCTCATGGCTGCCCCACCAACAGTAAAGACATAACCTGTAGTACTCCGCCTGGTATCAATATCCCCAGCCAAATCTGAGTCAACATAGCCCTGTAAATCAGTAGTAGAGCCCCCAAAGTGTAAACACTTATTGGATGTTCCTCTCAAATATCTGAGAATCCACTTGACAGCATTCCAATGCTCAAAACTTGGATGACTCATATACCTGCTAACGACTCCCACTGCATGTGCAATATCTGGCCTAGTGCATACCATAGCATACATCAAACTTCCTACAGCTGAAGCATAGGGTACCTTGGACATGTTATCCTCCTCTTCCTGTGTCTTGGGACACATCTCTTTAGTCAATTTCAAATGACCAGGTAAAGGTGTGCTAACAGCTTTAGCATTCTCCATAGAGAAACGTTGCAGCACCTTCTCAACATAATCAGCTTGAGATAGCGTCAATGTTTTGTTCTTCCTATCTCTGCAAATCGTCATACCAAGGATTTGTTTTGCTGCCCCCAAATCCTTCATAGCAAATGCATGTGCTAATTGGTGTTTCAGCCCCTTAATATGATCCATGTTAGACCCAGCTACGAGCATATCATCAACATATAAACATAAAATAATGTAGCTATCATCATCCAACCTCTTAAAATAAACACAGTAATCTAAATGACACCTATTATATCCATGCTCATGCATAAAACTGTCAAATTTCAGATACCATTGCCAAGGTGCTTGCTTCAAGCCATATAAACTTTTCTTCAATTTGCACACTAAGTTCTCCTTACCTTTGACCTCAAAACCCTGTGGCTGAGCCATATATATTTCTTCATCCAAATCACCATGAAGAAAGGTTGTTTTAACATCCATCTGCTCTAAATGCAAATCTTCAGTAGCCACAAGACTTAAAACAGTACGAATAGAAGTCATTTTAACAACAGGAAAAAATATCTCATCAAAATCAATTCCCTTTTTCTGTGCAAATCCTTTTACAACTAGCCTGGCCTTAAATCTTTTCTTACCTCCTTCCTCTTCTTTCAACCTGTAAACCCATTTATTCTGTAAAGCCTTTTTACCTGCAGGCAACTTGCACAAATCCCATGTCTTATTTTTCAGCAAAGAGTCCATTTCATCTTTCATTGCAGACTCCCACTAAATCTTAGTATCCACCTGCACAGCTTCATCATAACTTTCAGGTTCACCAGCATCAGTAAGTAAAATAGAATACAAAGAGGGAGAAAACCTTTGTGGAGGTCTAATTGGCCTTGTTGATCGTCTAACATTCACTGGTGTGTGTGGTATTTGTTGTTGCAGTTGTTGCACATCATGAGGAATGGCTGGACCATCAGCTTTTGGAGTATCATCCAGGACTACATAATCATCTTCTTTCTTCTCATGTTGCTGCAACAGATCTTTGTACAACACTTTTTCATTGAATATGACATCCCGGCTTCTTATAATTTTATGATTTTCAAAATCCCAAAGCCTATAGCCAAATTCATTAATGCCATATCCAACAAAGACACATTTCTTTGATTTAGCTTCTAGCTTGGTTCTATTTTCAGAGTCTATATGAGCAAAAGCTTCACAACCGAAGGTCTTGAGAAAAGAATAACTCACCTTCTTACCAGTCCATGCTTCCTCTGGAATACCACAGCCCAAAGGAGTAGAGAGACCTCTATTAATCAAATATACTGCAGTATTGATAGCCTCCACCCACATGTGTAAGGGCAACCCAGCATGCAACCTCATGCTCCTTGCGCACTCCATTATAGTCCTGTTCATGCGTTCAGCCACTCCATTTTCCTGTGGAGTCCTTGGAATAGTTTTTTGTCTATGAATACCATTAGTGGAGCAATAATCTTCAAATAAATGACTGCAATACTCACCACCATTATCAGATCTGAGACATTTTAATTTCTTACCAGTCTCATTTTCAACTAAGCATTTCCATTTCTTAAAAGTTTGAAATACATCAGATTTCTGTCTAAGGAAATAAACCCATACTTTTCTAGTTGCGTCATCAATAAATGTAACACAATAATGAGAGCCACCAAGGGAAGATACCTGAGCCGGTCCCCATACATCTGTATGCACAAGCTCTAATTTCTTCTTTTTGTTTTCCTTCCCTGTCTTTACAAAACTCACTCTCTTTTGTTTTCCATACACACAACTTTCACAGAAATCCATATTCACACATTTTAGACCTGGTAAAGCTTTCTTTGAATGAAGTACTTTCATACCTTTCTCACTCATGTGCCTAAGTCTATTGTGCCACAGCGCTGTATTAGAATCTACAGCAGCTATTTGTTCTCCCTACTCAATTGCAGTAATTGTTCCTGAATATTCATTTTTCTCTGAAACAATCAAAGTAGAAGGAACAATATGACCTGTACAAAGATATAAAGTGCCTACTTTCACACCTCTTGCTACTACAAGGGAACCTTTTGAAACCTTCCAATTTTTATCATTAAAAGTAACTACACAACCCTCATCACCGAGTTGCCCTGCTGAAATTAAATTTCTACTTAGTTTTGGAACATGTCTTACCTCATGTAGTAGCCAATGATTCCCATTCTGCAACTTAATCTTAATTTTTCCCTTTCCAACAATCTGACAAGGTTCATTATCCCCCAAATAAACAAGCCCAAAATCCCCTTGGACATAATTAATGAAATAACCTCTATGAGGTGTAGCATGAAAAGAAGCACCAGAATCTAAAACCCATGAATCATCAACACTCTCTAAAGACAGAAGCAAAGCATCCTCTTCGGATTTGTTACTTACCACATTTGCCTCTTTGTCTCCATCTGATTTATCTCCTTCATTTTTCTTTCGAGTCCAGCAATTTTTCTTTTTGTGCCCTGGTTTCCCATAGTACCAGCAATCATTTGGTCCTCTCGATTGAGACCTCCTCCCCTTTGACTTTCCTCTTGATTTCCCACGATTTCCAGAGTTACTTCCTCTTTCAATCGTTCTGCCCCTGCTTTGTGCATTTAAAGCACTTCCTGATGTAGATCCACCTGAGGATTTTCTACGAGTTTCTTCACTTAAAATAACGCCGATCACATCATCATATTTTAGGGTACTAGATCCAGGAACAGAATTACTCACCGCCATTACCAAGCCATTCCAGCTTTCAGGCAAAGAACACAAAATCAAGAGAGCCCTAATTTCTTCATCAAAATTGATACCCACAGAAGATAATTGACTAGTAATAGTATTAAACTCATTTAAATGATCTGCAACAGATCCACCTTCTGCCATTTTCATATTAAATAAACGCTTCATGAGAAATACCTTATTTGAAGCGGAGGGCTTTTCATACAGTGTCGCTAGGGTTTTCATCAAATCTTCTGTCGTCTTTGCTTTTGTAATATTAAATGCCACCGATGGTGCCAAGCATAACCAAATGCTTCCGAGTGCCTTTCTGTCCAAAAGATCCCATTCAGCCTCTGACATAGTTCCCTGATTCTTGGCTTTTCCTTCCAACGGCTTCCATAAATCCTTCTGATATAAATAGTCTTCCATTTGCATCTTTCATAACTGGAAGTTCTACCCATTAAACCTGTCAACCCTCAACTTACCCTCATCTGCCATCGCTCCCACTCAACTGTGAGACTCCCACTTAATCGTGAGACTTTCCTGCAGAGGATAACTAAAAGACAACCTTGCTCTGATACCACTTGTTAGGAAAAAACCATGGACAGAAATAAAAACTACATGCAAATATAACCAATAACAGAAAATAATAGAACACACAAAAATAAACACAAGGCACCAAGATTTAACGTGGTTCACCCAATCCCTGGGCTACGTCCACCAAACAGCAAGTCCGATCTTATTACAATCCAGTGATTACAACCTGATTACAATCTGTAATCCCTTACAGCTCAATACCGCCGCAAGAACCAATTTCGTATCACCACATATGAAAAATACCCAACCCTAAGCCCTTTTTATACAAGTATTAAACCGCTTTAGGGTTATAACATGTCGGCCATATGTCGGCCATAATATGTATAGTACAGTACTTTCCTGATCAGTCACCACAATATAACAAAAGCTCAATTACAAAAACACCTCCCCAAGCCCTCCTTTTATAGTGATTTTACAACCTGGAAACCACTTATGGTTTTACAAAACCATGGGCAAAACTACCATGCCACATGTTACCCATTTTTGACATTTACATTTCCAATATGAAAAACAACCAGGTTAAAATAGTAATCCCATCCATAATTTTGTCTCTTAGTCTAGACCTCCATAAAAGTCACAAAATGAGTCATCAAGGCTCTAAAAATGACCTACCTATATTCTACTATGGACAAGACTCATTTTAACAACTTACTAACCATTTTCCAATGCATAAACAAGTGGAAAACTTCCACAAACAAATTCTGGAATTTTCCAAGAAAGGATTGCAAGGTTGAGACACATGTTTCTCAAGAAAACTAACCTTGCAACAACTCGTATACCTACTCTATTTTCACGAAGATTGACGAAGTTTCGCAAATACTCTGCAAGTTTATCCAACTTCAGCTTTAGAATGATGGCTTGCCAGACAACAAAATAATTGAGACAAATAGAGAGAGGTGATGGACAAGGAAAATGATTAACAAAGTTATATAATTCTCTAGATAAAGCTCTCCATTAATGTCAAATTTAATGCTTATGGTGGTGGAAGAAAAATGATTTAAAAAATCAGAGAATTCACCAGATAAAGTTCTCCATTAATACAACATTTAATGCCAAAAGTATAAAGAAATTATTAGACTTTTAGATTATCTCTCAAATTTTGATTTAGAAAAGAGATTTTTCTTCTTACCTATTTTGATGGCTACCAATAAAAGTTCAAATAATTAGTTATTTTCTAATTTGAAAAATGTATAAAAATAATAAACTAGTTAACAAACTTTGACAATAGATTAATGCTTAAATCTTATTGATTAAAGAAATTAACTTTTATGCCTTGAATGAATGCATAAGTATTCTTGAACTAAAAAAATAAGCTAAACGACTTAAGCCGGTTGTCAAGCAATAACAAAATTGGTTTTGAATATTATAGAGTTATTGAAATAAGCTAAACGACTTGGTTTTGAATATTATAGAGTTATTGTAAAACAATGATTGTTTCAATGAAGGATCTGTGCATGTAAGTCGGTTAACATTTCTAACACCACAATCTAGGATTTCAAAATTGAAGATATTGTTATAAATAAATGCTTCCACGAGGAAGGATTCGATTGGGAACGCTACGTCGTACCTCCAGTCTTATTAGGTAAGTTGTGAAGACTATATATATATCTTACCTCCAGTCTTATTAGGTAAGTTGTGAAGACTATATATATATATATAACTTACGGAAATGTGCATTCTTCCAAAATTCATTAATGAGATATAGCTCTCAATCGTAATCCAAACTTCTACATACGGATTCCGTGAGGATTATTTAATACAAACATTTAACAAAAGTTCGAGAGAAGTTGTTTTCAATCACATCTCAGTCAAGGACCTTGTCAACAAGTTAATGCTATAGGTAAATAATTTATTTCACCGAAGATTTTTAGTCAGAGCTTGGATTTGAAAACAAAAATGAATTTACCATGGTTAATTGTGGGTGTTGGTAGCTTTAAAGAAAACAAAAAAAAAATAGCTCGACAATTTAAGCCTGTCACCTACGATTCACATTTCTGAGCTGGATTCTCAAAATTGAAGATATTTATTATAAACTGATACTTCCGGCGTGAAGGATTGTTTCCTTAATGGTCGGCATAGCTTGTTGAAAATGTAGGCTACTAATCTTGAGAAATGGTTGATTGATTGCAGATTGGATCTCATATCTGAGATTGAGATAGATGTAAGTAATTATGAAGTTTTTATAGCATTATATAATTATTTTTATCAAATATAAGAAGTCATTTTTATAATTCCATTTCTGAATACAAGATGACTTAAAACATTTTTTCCTCAATATTTAATAATAATAATATGACATTTAGCAATATAGTTTTTAATAATAATAATGTAATATGGTATAGTATTTAAGGATAATATAATAATAATAAATTATACTCATTGCAATTGAACTTTAATTAAACTATAATTCATAGAAGTGTTGACTAGCACTTGCACCCAAAGGAGCAAGGGGTACGCGACAAAAGGTGAAATTCTATATAAGATGGTTGTCCACACACACATTTGTTAGGAATTTAATATAAATGAAGGAAACTTAAAAGTTTGAAAATAAAATTCAATATTTTTATTTTGAAAATAGTTTAATTTAGGTGTTCTTAAATTCATATAGATTTATTATTAAAACTAAAAGAAATGTAAATGTAAAATACAAAAAACAAAGATAGTTTAACTGGTATGTGTTTTTTTTGTTTGATTATTTTTGGAAGAAGAAGAATTGGATTTTGCACAAATGTGATTTTCATCATGACAAGGGGCATCTTCTCACCATACTCGTAACAAAACAACTTTATTTAGAGGGGAAGGAGGACTCTGAAATGCTTAAATGTAGCCAATTAAAAAATGGTGAAGGAAACATGCATAGAGTCATATATAATAAGAGAAAGAATGAGATTTTGTACCTTTTTGCTCTACTATGAGAGTTGTTGCAATCCAAAATCTTCCTTATGTCTGAAATTGTATATGGATTATTTTTCATTAAGGAGAATCGTGGTTCTATATGAAGATTGTCTATTGATTTAACTCCAGATTGCATAAAATTATAGTTGATCTGGTCTTTAGATTTAGTCTGGGCTTGTTTTATTTTTTAATTAAGAAAGAAAATAGTAATTAGTTTTAACGTTTGCAAGGCTAAAGATAGATTATGGGACATGGAGATAACCTAGTAGTTGAGGACCCTCATTTCACACTTCTCAAAATCTTATTTAACAATTTCAGATAGCTCCAAATTATTTAGAATGGCTTATTTGGCAAGTCCCCTACTTATTAGTAAGGTTTATGGTCAACACCATCAAATAGATTCCATATCAACATGCTTTTTATTGAAGCATTCAAAATGACCCCTAAAAATTTAGATTAGGATAAGATTGTCTTTTAATTATTTTAGTATGTTTTCAGTTGTACCTAGTATCACGAAGACTCGATTTACTGTAGATAATCTAAGGCCTTGAAAGGATAGATTTTCTTAGAAACCATGTCACAAATGGATACAAATAAGTAAATCGTTCAAATGTATCTAAGAAATAAGAGTCATTTTGGGTGTATATTACACCTGCTTACCTTCATTTAGGTTTCCAATAATTTGGTGGTTATATCCTTGGCCACCCTCGGCCTCTATAAGACACAAGTCATCCATTTAAGCTGACATTAATTTTCCAGTTTTAGATTCAAAACAAGTTTCAAGAATATTAAATGAAGGATAAATTCATTCAACATTCTACACATAAAACCTTGTTTTGAGAACTTGTGGTTGAATGCCTGAATACAACATAATACAAAACCTTAAGACATAACAATTGCTCTTTTGTCATTAGGCAAGATTTCTTCAATAAGGCCAAATCATATTTAATATGTCATTGTAGCTACAAACATGATAAGGTTGGTGTTATGCACTATTCTCCTACTCAAATAATAAACATGAGTATCATGTATCATTAGTACTTGTCGGTAGGCTAAGTACTATTG
Organism: Cupressus sempervirens; assembly: GCA_028749045.1. NCBI lineage: Eukaryota > Viridiplantae > Streptophyta > Pinopsida > Cupressales > Cupressaceae > Cupressus > Cupressus sempervirens. The sequence goes on along the minus strand of CM053787.1, from coordinate 987,475,263 downwards.
TATCACTTTGTGTCTTACTCATTTTAACAAGTGATTAAATGCATTGTAGTTGGCTTACTCATTTTAATGAGTGATTAAATGGATTGTAATCAACTTACTCATTTTAAAGAGTGATTAAATTTATTGTAACTAACTTACTCATTTTAATGAGTGATTAAATGTCTTGTAATTACCAACAAAAAATGAGTTAAATTACATACTTTATATAAATATTATATTTCTCAAAATACACATGTCAAATTTTGAACTTAATAATTTGTATATATTATTTTTATCTCTTTTAATTGGATGAATCAGTTGAAGTTATTATATGTCGGTTTATGTGTTTGTCACAAATGATATTTTTATAAAATAGATTTTTAACTCATATTCCACTCTTCTAGTTGATATTCTTTTGAATTGTTTTCCTTATCACTAATAATGGAAAATAATCCTAATTAAGAATATTCAAAAAAAAAAATCAAATATTAACCTATAATATTAATGCAAATAATCCCATATATATATATATATATATATACATTCTTTAAGAAGATAGAAATTTCTCTAATATTATTTTTCTTAAATTATTTCATTTGAATATAACTCTCATTCACATGACATTACTATGAAAATTTGAGTTTGAAGTTTTATAGTTAAAGCAAATAAATAACTGTGCTCACTTATATAACTACAAACAAGTACTTAACCATTCAGTGGCATTTGTTTTAACTATAATTCTAATATAAAATATATTTAAATAATCTATATTTTAAAAATAAACAAGTTGTAAATTTTATTTTATTTTAAAAAATTATAATACAAATTATTTAATATAAAGTATTTAACCTTTTATATTTCTTTAGATTATAAAACTATTATTATAAAACCATACAAAATTTTAATTAGCTTGCATATCTCTCAAAACTAAGTGTTTACTCTATGTAAACTATTAAATTCTATGACTTCGCATGAGCGGATGGAAAATACATTGATTAGTTAAAATAGTCCTTCGAAACAAAAAATGACTCTTACTGGTCATGTTTTTTTGTTATGTAGATAAAAACCAATAGAAATAACATTTATCTGCATATAAAGTTTTAAAAGTTATATTGAGCAAGTTAATTTGTGTTAAAATGTCTGTTACAAAAAATCACAATATATATGAGAAAGTTAAATTAAAAAATTATTTTATGTTCTTACTGTCAAACAGAAAAAACACACTAAATATATTTTTAGGTAGTTTAATGTAAAAATTAATGTATGTTTAGACAATTTAATAGAAAAAGTATATATAATCAATTTTAATAAGTTAATTCATATTTTGAAAAGAACACACTAAACATGATTTAAGGAACTAAATTTAAAAATTAATTTATATTTTTTTAACAAAAAAAAACACAAATAACTCACTTTAATAAACTAATTTGTGTTTTAAGAACTTATAGATAAAAGCAAAGTAGATGCTAAATTTAGCAATTTATTGACAACTTGTTGCCCGGTTATAAAATTATTTCAATTTTATAAGCCATGGTTAATTTTTGAAACTTGCCTAGTTTTAAAGCTTTAAATTGGTCATTTTATCTCTGAATCTTTGTGAGTTTCTAAATCTTCATGTTTCTGGCTCATTCCCAGCTCCGCACAACACTTGAAATTTTTTAAATATGACTTCTGAGCCTCAAGTTACTGCAGGTTAATAGAGAGACCCAAAATACACATTTTCAAGTTTATCATTAACCATTAACCTCTCAAAAAGGTTAACGATAACTTTCAAATAGCACATTTTGGAGTAGGTTAATTAACCTCTCCAAAAATGCGTATTTCGTAACCTCTCAAACAGGTTAATGCTAATTTTCAAAATGCGCATTTTGGAGTAGGTTAATTAACCTCTCCAAAAACATGTTTTTCTTAACCTCTATGAGGCAGTTATAAACTTGTTTGAAACTCTTCCATAGGAAGTCAGAGATGTAAATGGGGGAGGGGGGCAATTGGTAATAACAATGAAAATGAATCAGATGGAGTTCATGATAATTCAACATGTGCAATGAGAGGTGTTTTAATTTGAGTAAACAATGTGGAAGCTTCTTAAAGGCTCAAATTGAGTTTTTCTATTGTTGTACGCTAGATATCAGCTTGTCTACACAACATGGCATTATTGATAAGTGCTTGTACAACTGCTTCAAGAGAATTCCTTCGAAGATATTTGATACATATTCTGCATCTTGCGGGTTAATAATGCCGCAGCCGGATGAAAACTGGAGAAAAATACTTGTCTTCCTCTACCATTTTTGTGCACATCCTACATAATTTTGTTGACAAAGCCAATCGTTCAGGTCCATTGCCATTAGATTTCTCTCAACAAAGTCTAAGGTAAGAACATTTTTAAAGAAGCAATAAAAGTGCACCACCTCAGTCAATACATTGCCAACCCACAATACTGCCATACTAATTAATCCTCAACATGTGGCCTTCCTTCACAGTGGGAAATGTTTTAAATTTTGTAACCCATATGAGGCCACAGCATACAAACAAGTTCAGATGCACTTTGTTTAACATGATCAATGGATATAATCATGTCACTAGCCTTATATCTCCAGCCTCATGTAGGGTATTCAAACTGTTGACACGGATAAACAACAATCTTGAAAAGGAGAAGGCCACAGAAGCTCTTCATGCTTTGACTAGATAATTCTGAGAATTCAAGGGCAGTTTGTGCAAATGGAGAGTTTTCTAACCTTGTTAATGTGTGCCGCTTTGTAGACCCAAAGTTGCAAGTGATTGGGATTAGAATCCTGTCAAATTTGTGGACAAAGGTGTCAGCCATGGGTCAGGGACTTTCTGCAAGATTTTCTATGGCATGGGAATGGAGCCGCCTTGTAAATTGTTTAACAAAATGATAAGGCACGATGACTATTTGATGAAACACTCCTCCCAATTCGTGGCCACATAGCATGTTAGAAAATTGGTAAAGTACACTTGCAATAAGTTCAACATTCTAAATATTCAAAGAATGTGTGAGTTTCATGCTCAATACTCTTCAATCTCCAGCCTGCAACGTTAGGTGACTTTAAATATTCACAACCTCCCAATAGGAGCATGAAATATGGGTGTACGTGTGAAAAAAGACATGAAAAATGATATGTGTGGCATGAGCAACATAGTACCATGAAATAAAGATGAAGTATGAAGTAACCATCAAGGTGTGTGACTCGTTTGATCAATTGCGTTGAAGGCAACACTGTGACAGATTAAGTGAAAACTATTTGTCCAAATGCTCTCCACATGGTTTCATAGAAAGACTTCCATGCTGTTATTAATTCGACGAGATGGCCAAACGAGAAACATGTTGTTCCACCATGACTTGATGTTCTAAATGAAGGAGTCAAGCATGGGATAGTGGTGATAGTACGCCAAATGTCCATAGCAACAAATTCAAAGGAAGAGTTCAGTCATCTATTATAGTTGAAAGTCTCATAGTTGACATGTACTCAGAATATAAAAGCATATGGGAGAGCACACACATAGTCAATATGCATAGCATAAACATGAACTTCAGTGTCGATAGAAGTGCCATCCTTCCTACTCAAGTCATAGCGAAAACACTCAAATGATGTTTGGGGAGCCATTGGACGACTCTTATAAAGAACCACATTTGTAAAAGCTCAAAAAGTAATCATGCTCAATGTTTGATCAAATTTTATCATAGCAAGCATTTAAATGAGCTTGTCCAATGGTAATCTAGATGCAATTTTTGTGAAGACATATCACATGTTGAGGCATGTAAACTCTCAAAAATCTCTCAACGGCTTGCAAATATTCTAATTTGAAAATTTGATGCTCAATGGGTAAACAGAATCATCCAATATGATCAATGTCATGGAGGGTATGTATGCAAGATTTGATCATATCATCATATGATCTTTTCTATTTTTCAAAGGACCATAATCTTGGGAGAATGAGATGCTTGGCAATTATAAATGCAATTGGAGACTTGATGAATAGATAGTTACTATTCGATGGACATGTCTAAGGTCTAAAGTTTCAGGTCACATAGGTCAATTTTGTAGAGGTTAATTAACCTCACCCAAATCACATATTTGGGAAGTAGTTATTAACCACATAGGAGTAGTTATTAACCTCTACGTCTATATAAAGAGTCATTTTTGGCTTTGTAAAGGGGACTTTTTGGTTTTAAAATATGAGAACACTATGCTAAAATTTTGATCAAGAGATAAATTTTGGAAAGTATGTACAGTTTTTATCTCTAAAATCGAAAAATCTTTATTATCTTCTTGGTGCAAGGAAATGAAATGAGATGTGCTTTGGGTTTCTTATTTTAAAATCAAAATTGTTATCTGTTGTAGTAGACATTGTCATGGTATTGTGCAAGTGTTTATGAATAATGAATGTGTTTGGTAATACTGGTTGCTTTCAAGCGTAGTTCTTGATCACCTTTGTTATCATTTTTGTTTACTCAAGATGGTTGTGAAGGCGTGTGGTGCATTCGTCCTGAACGGCTTTCTCTTGATCTTTGAAGTTTTAGATTCTTTATTTGAAAACCCTTTAAAAATTATATCGTATGAGGGAGTTGCCCCTCTAAATGCAGAGGAAGGCCGCATATCAAGGGCCTATCCAACTATTGTGAATGATTTGGCACACACTCCGTTGAGTAAATTCTATTGTGACAAATCTGTTTACCAACACAACTAAATATAGAAAATTAGTGATGATAATCATATATATTGCCCCTTCAAGTTGTTGGGAAGTCACTTTGTAAGGTTTGATTTTCTTTTGAACTGTTAAATTAGACCACTATTTCATTGTTTTTAGTTGTTTTGAGATCACAATCTTCTATTGGGATTATATATTGGTTAATTCTATATTTTTTCATTTCGAATTAAGTTTTCAATACCAGGCCATGGTTTCCCGCTAAATTTAGAGGCAGAGTGAAGCATTTGGAGCTCCTGGGGTAAGTGTCTCCATTTCTGCAGAGCTTTTTATCGGCCCAAAACGACACCATCCTCTTGCAGATGACTGGACTATTCCTCCTCAGCATCTCAACAATTTCGAGCACTCCTCCATTTCATTGTTTTTCCTCATGTATGTCACCGTGGCAATCTACGTGGACAGGTATGACATCCACGTGCCACATGAGATGCTCCACGTCGTTGCCGCGCTGTTGTTTGCTCCATAGGAGGAAAGGCTCCTCGTAAGCAGCTGGCAACAAAGGCTACACAGAAATCTATGCTGGCCACAGGGGGAGTGAAGTAGCCACACAGATTCAGGCCTGGCACTGTCGCCCTTCGTGAGATCCGCAAATACCAGAAGAGCACCGAGCTCCTCATCAGGAAGCAACCTTTCCAACATCTCATCAGGAAAATTGCTCAGGATTTCAAGACGGATCTGAGATTCCAGAGCTCTGCCGTGGCTGCTTTATAGGAGACATCTGAGGCTTATTTGGTTGGATTGTTTAAGGATACTAATCTTTGCGCTATTCATGCAAAGAGGGTTACGATCATGCCTAAAGATATTCAGCTCGCTCGCCGAATCCGTGGCGAAAGGGCTTAATTTTCCCTCTTATTTTGTTGTAGTTTTCTTAAAGGTGTGTTTTCACACCACCCTCCTGTTCTACGATTTTGTTCTTCCCATATTTTTCTCTCTAAAGAAATGCACAATACATTTAATTGTTTGAGCAGGGCTTGTAACTCTTTCGTTGAAACAACTTTCTTAAACTCGAAGTTTCGTTGTAAAAAAGTCTGTAAGTTTTGAATTGCCTTTTTCGAAAATATGTACGGTTCGTCAAGCTGTGGAATGTATGCAGCTTTATAGCTTGCGGTGTGTTTTGTCTTGAACTTGTTTGCTCTGTTCCTGATTTTGTTTTTGTTTTTGGTTTAATTGCTCTCCACTTTTGTATTGATGCGTTTAGCTAGGCGTTGTTGTTGTTTCATCTGCACTCCGCTGATCACATGGGGGTTGAAGGGCAATACCGCTGGCTACTGCAATGTAGGATTCAAACAACAGCAGCAACACAAAAGAAAAAAAAAAAATGATAATATTCAAAACAAGGAATGCTCTGTTTTACTGCAGAGAAAAAAACTGATATATTATTCCACCAACAAATTGCTGTTCAGCCAATACATTTATTCAAATAAAAATTGTTAAAACTAATCCCTAACACATAGATCAAAATATAGATCAGGAGTTCTGACAGTAGTTTTAGCATTATTCCATGCTTATGATTAAGGATGGGAGAAGAAGTAACTAAGACTAGACAAAAATGCATCCAAAAATATCATCTAATGCATGCCATATGTACAGCATGCTTCTTGTTTAAACTACTCCTAAACTGAAGTATTCTAAAAATTATTTATAGAATGGTGGAAATGGAGCAGTGGAGCTGGAGTTTGAAGTGAAGATCTCAGCATCAATCTTCATACTCCCCCTTGATGCTAAGAGGACTCACAATCTGATCTCTGAGTACCAAAAACTGATCTTTTGTAACTGCCTTTGTGAAGATGTCTGCAATTTGCTCCTTTGTGCTGATGTACTTCAACTCAACCGCTTTATTTTGTACCAAATCTCTAATAAAATGTTGTTTAAGATCAAAGTGTTTGGTCCTATTGTGATGAACCGGATTCTTGGCCAATTTAATGGCACTTATGTTGTCACAAAAAATCACAGTAGGTTGAACCTGTATCTCTCCAATTTCTTCAAGAAGCTTTCTAAGCCATAAAGCTTGTGTGCCAGCTGAAGTGACCACAACATATTCCGCTTCTGTAGAAGAGAGAGCAACCATACTTTGCTTCTTTGAACTCCATGTAATTAAACCGGAACCCAAAGAAAAACAATTACCAGATGTAGATTTTCGGTCATCCAAACAACCTCCCCAATCTGAATCACTAAAGCCAACAAGCTCAAACTTATTAGAAGAATAGTGAATGCCAAAATCTACCGTGCTTTTCACATACCTCAAAATTCTCTTGGCTGCCTTCATATGTTCCTCTGATGGATTTGCCATATACCTTGAAACCAATGAAACTGAATAAGCAATATCATGCCTTATGTGAGTTAAAAACATCAAACTCCCCACAATGCTCCTGTATAATGTCTCATCAACAATTTTAGCACCATCATCTCTACATAATGTAACTCCATGAGCAATTGGAGTGGAAAGAGGTTTACAATCAGCCATATCAAATTTTTTCAACATATCTTTTGCATACTTTTCTTGACAAATAAAAATTTCATCTTTACCTTGATAAACCTCCATGCCAAGAAAGTACTTCATGAGACCTAAATCTTTCATCTCAAAGTCATTCATCATAGCAACTTTAAATTCATCTTTCATCTTTGAACTACTACCCATATATAACAAATCATCAACATACAAACTCACAATGAGAATATCATTACCTTCTTGTTTGTAGTAAACGGTAGGTTCACTCTTACTTCTTTGAAAGCCATTCTGCTGAAAATATCCATCAATTCTTGCATACCATGCATGTGGTGCTTGCTTGAGGCCATACAAAGCCTTCTTCAACTTGTAGACATAATCTTCTTTGCCTTGAATCTCAAAACCTTGTGGTTGTCCCACATATACCTCTTCTTCTAAGTACACATTCAAGAAAGCACTTTTCACATCCATGTGATGAATACTCCATTCCTTTTGAGCTGCAAGAGAGATTAGCATCCTAATAGTTTTTTGTCTTGCTACTGGTGCAAAATTTTCTTCATAATCAATGCCATACCTTTGAGTGAAACCTTTAACAACCAATCTTGCCTTATGTCTTTCAACACTCCCATCACTATTATACTTGGTCTTATAGACCTATTTTGTGCCAATCTTCTTCTTCTTATGTGGAAGATCTACAAGCTCCCATGTTTCATTCCTATCAATGGAATCCATCTCTTCATTCATTGCTTGCATCCAAACCTCATTAGCACATGCATCTTGAAAACATGATGGCTCAAAATCAGCTTTAGCAAGTAATGCAAAATTTACTGTCTCACCTATTGGATCTTCTTCATGTGCTTGATTTTGACACCTCTCATAAATATCACTCAATCTTCTTACCTTCCTTGGAGGACTAGAGGATGGACTTGCTCTTGGTATTGGTGAGGGGTTTCTTGGTGGGCTTGGTGATCTTGAAATAGAACCATTAGCTGGCTGCTCATTATCATTATCAGCAATATCATCATCATCCAAAACTGATTTTGGCTTTCCAACATGTTGTTTTTGATGACCATAAACTCCCCCTTCATCAAAAATCACATCTCTTGAAACAACAATCTTATTAGTAATAGGATTGAATAATCTATAAGCTTTTCTTTCTTCACTATAGCCCACAAAAATACATGATTCATTTTTAGCATCTAGCTTTTGCCTATTCTGATCAGGGATGTGAACATAAGCCAAACAACCAAAAACTTTAAAATGATTTACATTAGGCTTTTTCTCATACCATGCTTCATATGGAGTTATCTTGTGGAGGGCACTTGTAGGGCTCCTGTTGAGAATATATACGGCTGTAGCAACTGAATCAGCCCAATAAGAATTGTTCAAACCCTTGGTTTGTAACATGCTCCTTGCCATTTCTACCACTGTACAATTCTTCCTTTCAGCCACTCCATTCTGTTGGGTGTGTATGCAGTTGTGAGTTGTCTTTTGATGCCATTCATCTCACAAAAATTCTAAAAATTGTTTGAGCAAAATTCTCCTCCTCGATCTGTTCTCAAACATCTTATTGTGTTCCCTTTCTCACTCTCTACACGAGCTTTAAACTTCTTGAATGTATCAAAGGCTTCATCTTTAGTCTTCAAAAAATATACCCAACACATGTGTGAGTAATCATCAATAAAAGTAATGAAATATGATGACTTACCCAAACTTTGTGTTTGCATTGGACCACAAATATCTGAATGAATAAGTTGAAATGGGTATTGAGCCCGCCATGCATTGCCTTTTGGAAATGATTCCCTTGAATGTTTCCCTTTTGCACACCCTTCACAAATCTGTTTATGCTCTTCAACCTTAGGCAATCCAAGAACTAATGCATTTGATGTTAGATTCTTCAAACTATTGAAATTTAAATGGCCATACTTGAGATGCCACAATCAACTTTTATCCTCATAAGCCATATTGACAAGCTGATTATCATTTTGACCAAACTTCAAAGGAAACATCCTATTCTTTGTCATAGGAACAACTGCAATCACTTTATTTTTTTGATTCTTATCATAGATAGTATAGTGCATGTTCTCAAATACCACTCTATAATTCTTCTCACATAGCGGCCCAACACTCAATAAATTATGCTTTAACTTGGGAGTATAATAAATATCTTGAACACTTTTCATACCTTCCTTTGTCTGAACATCCATGGCTCCTTTGGCCGCAACATCCATAGTATTGTTATTACCAAGGGTAATATTGGATCTGTAACTATCATCAAGCTTTGAAAATATTTCTCTGTTGCCAGACATATGGTTAGAGCATCCAGAATCCAAATACCAAACATCATTCATAGTACTTTCACCTTTCTCATAACACAAAAATAAATTACCCGAGGAAGGATCCTCATCTTGTTGGGCATAATTTGCACTATTGTTACCTGATTTCAGTCTACTCTCTCTCTCAAAATGTCCATACTTATTGCAATGATAGCATTGGATGTTCCTTTTATCAAATCTACCTCTACCTCTGCCTCCTTGAGCACCTCCTCTTCCTCTAGATCCTCTTGAAAAATTCTGATTTTGGCCCCTTCCCGAGCCTTTGTTGTTGTTACTACTGCTGCTAGCACCATCGTTCTTTGAAATTTGCAATTGAGAAGCAAAAGCCTTCTCATTAACACTGATAGATGTGTCCCTTATTCTATCCTCATGTGATATAAGAGATCCAACCAATTCATCATACTCCATGGTAGCTAAATTTTTGCTTTCTTCTATGGCAATTACTACAATATTCCATCTTGGGGTTAGATCTCTCAATACCTTTTGTATTATTTGCTCTTGAGCAATAGATTCACCCAAAGTGGCCATTTTATGAGTCACATCTTTCACTCTCACATAGAAATCTCCCATACTCTCTGTCTCCTTCATCTTCAAGTTCTCATATTCTCTTTTCAAGGTTTGTAGCTTCACAACCTTGATCTGATCATTGCCATGGTAAGCATCTTTTAGAGTCTTCCAGGCCTCTTTTGCTGTCTGTGCATCAGCAATTCGAGGAAACAAGCTCTTATCAAGAGCCATCTGAATGTGAAACAATGCCATTGCATTCTTCTTCTCAGCTTCTTTCTTCAATGTCATGTCATTAGGTTGGAGAGTATTCCAATCTGCAGGCTCTTCATATCTAGATTCAACGATCTCTCAAAAATCTTTCCCAATTAAAAAAGTCTTCATCTTGATTGACCAATATTGGTAATCAACTCCATCAAACTCTGAGATTTGCAAATTGTTTGCCATGCTGCTGTCTTCCAAACACCTTCCGCTCTGATACCAAATGTAGGATTCAAACAACAACAGCAATACAAAAGAAAATAAAAATGATAATATTCAAAACAAGGAAGGCTCTGTTTTACTGCAGAGAAAAAAACTGATATATTATTCCACCAACAAATTGTTGTTCAGCCAATACATTTATTCAAATAAAAATTGTTAAAACTAATCCCTAACACATAGATCAAAATATAGATCAAGAGTTCTGACAGTAGTTTTAGCATTATTCCATGCCTATGATTAAGGATGGGAGAAGCAGTAACTAAGACTAGACAAAAATGCATCCAAAAATATCATCTAATGCATGCCATATGTACAGCATGCTTCTTGTTTAAACTACTTCTAAACTGAAGTATTCCAAAAATTATTTATAGAATGGTGGAAATGGAGCAGTGGAGCTGGAGTTTGAAGTGAAGATCTCAGCATCAATCTTCATACTCCCCCTTGATGCTGAGAGGACTCACAATCTGATCTCTGAGTACCAAAAACTGATCTTTTGTAACTGCCTTTGTGAAGATGTCTGCAATTTGCTCCTTTGTGCTGATGTACTTCAACTCAACCGCTTTATTTTGTACCAAATCTCTAATAAAATGTTGTTTAAGATCAAAGTGTTTGGTCCTGCTGTGATGAACCGGATTCTTGGCCAATTTAATGGCACTTATGTTGTCACAAAAAATCACAGTAGGCTGAACCTATATCTCTCCAATTTCTTCAAGAAGCTTTCTAAGCCATAAAGCTTGTGTGTCAGCTGAAGTGACTGCAACATATTCCGCTTCTGTAGAAGAGAGAGCAACCATATTTTGCTTCTTTGAACTCCATGTAATTAAACCGGAACCCAAAGAAAAACAATTACAAAGGAAATCGATTTGCTCGAGATTGCATTCATTGAAATCTGAAAACCACCTTAAAAAAGCCATTAATTGTTTTCAACTATCAGACAGGTTTATATGGAATGCCCACCTATAATTGCCTATTAGCTAATTATATTTTCTTATGATTATGTTCATTGCCATTAAAATAAAATAAATTTAGACATTTTCACAAAAAGTAAGAATTTCAGGATAAGGTCATTTTTAAGAATCACAAGAAGAGTTCCCAAAAAATTAAACAATAGAATAATAGAATTGCTAAACAATGTTTGTAGTTAATTTGTTTACCTCGTAGAGAGAAAAGAATCAAGTGATGGCAAACACAAACTATCATCATCCATTTAAACTTCTCCTTCCTCACCTTTATCTTCAATCTTGACTTGTGGAAAAACTACTATAACCACTCCCTACCGAAAAACCAACATCTTGACGGATAACTGTAGAGATGCCACTAATTTAAATGGTAATCTTGTTCAACATTGTTAGTTTACTTTCATATATGAGTTGTAAGGTAATTAACAATATTTATTTTTAGGTGTAAGTTTGTAAAATACTGATTTGGCCCCCTTCCCCCACCCTCATAGTATTCCCTATTTGTAACATTCCCATCATTGGTAAACATATTTGTCTTTACACAAGACTTCCAAAATAACCCTTATTTGCTCAATAATGAAGACACAAAAAGCTATCAACAGTTGGGTCGCTTTGTCATTGGATTGTGCAAGCACCCTCTGAATTTTACAAGGTTTAGCTCTTTGATTAGACATGCAAAGAATGAGATTAAGAAATGTTTTTAACCTGAAAGTGAAGGCTACCCTCACTATTATTGGATAGTGGGCAAATAACTATAACATAAACGAAAAGGAACAACTTGCACATATGACAATGGGAAACACACATTTCTTCCACCCGCATATGCATTCAAGAGAGGTAATGACAAACTAAATATATAAAATCTGCACAATATATGAACCCAGCAATAGAAAGCAAATCCACAATTCAATATTGATTCAAAGATAAACAAACAAAGAATAATCCAAAGCATAACATCTTCAAATAGTTTGTGGAATCTTTCATCCATTAAGAAATCATTCCACTCTTGTATATCACTAATCATTAAAAACATTTACAGAAAAACTAAATTTAAAGAACTCTAAATTAAAACTAACAGCTTTGATTACAATCAAAAACTGTCTCTCCTATACAAACTATGTTTCCCCCTTTATGCAGCATAGAATCTGCCAAAACAATGGCACCCCTTCAGGACTCTCCACTGTGAAAAAAAAGAACCCCTAGTCTTTGTCTTCTTCGTAATATAGATGAATGATGAGGTGTTACAGTTCCTCCATAACCGTTTCTTGAAAATCCTCCTTTAAATAGACTTTATGAAAGCTCGGTTGAGTCTTGAAACGGAATTATTGATTAATATGACTTTATCCTCTTCTGGGCCCATCTTTCATGATCGAATTACCACTTTTAAAACTTCCCGTCCTTTAACTCTTTGGAGTTGGTTAGTTGCTGATCTTACTGTTCACTGTATGAGCTATTGGAGCAAGTAATTGATTTTTTTTATAACATTCTTTCCACTTTATTCAATTAAAAATATATATTCTACCACAAGAACCAAACATCATTCTTAAGTTGCATATAATATTAGGATGCATTGTATTGTGGTTGAACTCGGGACATCTGTCTAAAAGAGGGAATATCTCCTACTTTTCTGGCGATATTTTCTTGTCACATGTTGACACATCATCTGTTATTTTTGCTTGGGCATTCCCCCAAAGTTAATTTATCATTCATGTTAACCCCAGACACTGCCCGTGGACATGTCTTCTATACCTTATCGATTGCTAATTTGATCGCAAAAAAAATTTGAACATGCTACCGTTGAGAGGAGTAGTCGGTTCCGAGCCCACATAAACCATTCAAGCTTAACATTCAATGTTGTAAAGATGTTGAGCAGACTTTATGTTCTAGAGTCATGGATATAAGAAGATCGTTGTTCAATATTGGTCTTGAATAGGATTTCTTCATTTTCAAATAACTCATTCCCAAGGCCATTTTACCGCTTATTGAGATACGAGTGTGAATGATGAAGTCTGTTTATCTGTGTTCTGTGGATTTCAAGGTGTTTATTGGCACTTGCTACGATGATCTTCATCAGATATGGTTTCCGCGCTGTGGGTTTCTCTCTCTGCCTCAAATATATCGAGTTTGATATTGCGAATATGGGGAAGAATTCATGGTCTTGCTGCCATTGCTTTGAACTGAGACTGATTATACTACAATATTCATTTCTTTGATGAATGAATGCCGACGGCATTTTGTCGAACATGTTACACATATCTTGTGTTCCTCTCATCGAGAGTTGATAGGTTTTTCGCATTTTTCTGTCGTGATCATCTTTATGCTAGCGGCCAAGCTACGACATCCGATGTCATGTTTTCTTTTATGTGACTTGATGGCGAAGAGAAGTTGAATTTTGGACCGCCTATCTATGTTAGCAAAGATTCTAAGATGTCGAACTGGTTTCTCCAATATGGACCTCTCCCTTATATTAGTTGGCGGCCATGACAAAATGAGTCTTGATGAACAATAATTACATAATGGTCATAGAATTATCCGATAATAATTCCATAGGCTGTCACCTTATCAACATCTGACTATATGTACATGAAGATAATAGGTCGAGCTTTAAAATCCTTCAAATTATTATATTTCAACAGACTCTTCACTTTATAGCTGTTGACATTTTGTCAAATGCATTGTAACTGATCTTATGACTTATAGGAAATAACTTTGGTGAATTTTGAAATTCCCAAATCTCGGCACTTTTTGATTTTGATCATTAATTGAGAGCCTCTAAAAGCTTCTTTATAGCCTCACATTCCGTAGCCTCAGAATCTTTTTTGTTTAGCTTAATAACGCTTTGGGCCTGCACTGATGTCCATAATGGCACCATAGTCTTGTAATATTGGTGGAGCTGAATCTCTAATAGGGTGCGTGTGTCATATAACCGTACTCCTTTGAAATAGATGGGTTAGGTATTTGGGAAGGTGAGTAATTGAGAGCTATTCTTTGGATCCATCGCATGTTCATTTTGAAATGACAAATCGTGATAGAGTCAAAAATATGCATCAGCGAATACTGCACATTTCCTTACAACCCATTCTCTGATAGGCATTCAAGGAAATTTCTCTTAGAGCCTGTTTGGCTGTGGGAATAGGAATAGGGGAATAGGAATAACAATTCTCGAATATATATTCTGGAATAGAAAATGGGGATACATATTCCTATTCTCTGTTTGGTTCAGCCAGAATTTTATGGGGAATTCACGGACCCAAAAATTTATGTTTTGTAAAATAAATAAAACTGGAATAGGAATACACATTCCAATTCCACCTATTTAGGTGGAATTGCTAAACCTCATTTTTGGGCCAAAATTGGAATGTGTATTCCTATTTTATTTCATATTCCAATTCCGATTTGGTGCATTCAAATGAAGAATTTAAATATGCCTATTCCACTTGTATTCCCATTGCCAAACATGCCCTTACAGTCTCAATCTACAAAATTGACTTTGCACTCATCATTGTATTTGAAACTTGTAAGACAATGCCCCCGTTTGATACACAAATTACTTATAACATTTTTCATTTGAGTGAAAAATAAGATAATTGAAAGTTGAACCCGATTTCTCTTGATGAAGGTCTGAATTCTTAATTACCATCAGATTTCATTGTTTTATCATTGGCTCCACTCTTGATAGGTCAAGCTAGAAATAATTGACTAGAACCTATATGAAGAAAGTTGGGGAGAAGAAAGCTCTTCAACATTTCCACAATCCACAAGAGGCCTCAAATGTTTTATCTTTCAATTCGTACTCACAGATTATGGAAACGATAACATGCATTATGAATCAACATCTTGAATTTGAACTTCACTTATGTACTTACAAACTTCTGGATCACTGCAAATGAGGATCTAAAAATGGTCTTGCATATTCTAGAAACAATCATGTAAACACATTTGTTCTGTCATAGTGAACCAATGAACCTGTTTGAAATACAAATTGAATCTTCTTCAATCTTTGAGTTTCTTGAACCTTTGAACCATTGAACATCTGTATTAAATCTGCAAACTTGGTTTGAAGCAGACCCACTGAACTTTTGAACCACTTGTAATTAGTTCAATAGGTACAACGTGTTTCAAAAACACTTTGAACCATTTCAAACTATTTTCTTGATCTCGTACTTTAGCGCATGTGTCCTTTAGTTCGCTGATATGACAATTAATTCTAACATTGCCTTCATAAAACAAGACTCCACAAAGCATTTTTCAATATGGATTAGGGGAGACTGAAGAGACAAATATGAAAAAGTTATCAAGGGGACCAAGTTTCCATGTTTGAAAATTGGGGGTCAAAACACCAACATTGGCTCTGACTAGGGAGTATGTGCATGATAGGCGATTATAGAATCTAGCATCCCTAGTCAAAAGATTAGTTCCTAGTCCATTGGGTAGCAGAGTCAAAGTGCATGACAACAAAGAGGGGCTTCTTGAAAGGAGAGGAGGGGAACAATAAAAAAAAAGAACAAGAAGAAGAAAAAAGAGTTTACTCCAAATGCCTAAACTAAACACAAAGCAGCAGCACCTAAAACAAGAAAAGTTAAACTACACACCACAAAAACTTTATTTACGAAAAGACAAGCTAGCAGCCTATACCTCTAAGAATGCATCCATCCACTCATGGAAATCCATTGTCTGGTTCAGAGAAATATATGTTGGTGCAGAAAAGTGGTTGATATGAAACATACACCACCATTAGTAGACATCTCGCAACAACTGCAAATAGGGATTCAACAACTGTGTGTTACAAGAACTCTTCCTTTTTTGGGAATACCAATCAAGCCACTCATATGAGAAAGATTTGGGGGTTTCTTTGTATAGGTGTTCATATCAAAATCTGAAATCAAATTTTTTGGGAGCTTGTCTTTTATTTGTACGTCACCAACTTCATCATTAAAATAGAATGCCTCCAAATCAGGGGGACCATTAATCAACTCATCTTCATAATCAAATGGGAAAACCTCCAATTCCATTTGTTCTTGCTGCAACATGGTAGGGATAAAAGGCTTTACCATAGTTTTTGATTCCACCTCATCAAGGTTCATGAATATTTGAACCTATGGAGACTCTTTACCATCAATGCATGTTGATAAAACTAAAGATTGTATAGTTTGATTAGCCACATCTTTCAAAAGGTTTTCTTTCTTTATCACTACTTCAAATTGCAAGCATCCTCCTAGCTAAGATATATAATCAAATGAAATAGATTCAAAGAGAGGAACGTCAAACACTTCTTCACAATTCATTAGTTTTCATCCTTGTTGATACACCACATCATGTTGATCACAATCAATAAATAGGATTGTATTAGCAACTTCAAAAGTAAAGCACTAATGTTCTTGAAAAAGAATAGGCATTGATAACTCTTCACTTGACTCATATGCAACAAGTCCTTCCTTTACAATTGGCACATTCAAGCTGGTCATTAGCTCATATGATTGAGCAATACACTCATCATTTTCAATATGTGAACAACAGAATCCCATCATCTTTCAAGCATTATCTTCAGCTAAAAAGGGTTATGGGAAATCTTCATCATTAAAAACAATTAGATTCTAAAAAAGATAAATACTAGGGGTGGATTTGGTTACTTCTAAAACATGCCTCTTTTGTGTAGGTTTCTCTTCAATGTAATGTTGTTGTCCATAAAGGTAGTCTTTCATTTGTGGAGTCTTTTTAGACTTTAAACCACTAAGAATCAAGTCATCATCCAACTTGATTTCTTTTCTTTGCACATCTACCAAATTTTGCACTCCAAGACATTTTAACCAAAGCCTGTTTTCAACCTCCATTGCAACAGTAAAGATACCTAACTAATCTCTTTCATTAGGCTTGTGAGCTAGAGGAATTTTATCAGAACTCCAGTTGAGTCTTTCAACAAACTCCTTTAAATATTCACCCTCTATCATCTGAATTTGAAAAAGATTTGCCAACAATTGATAGGCATCAATTGTGGGTTGAAATCTCTCAAGGAATCTTTCCTTCAAATTATCCCAAGTGCTGATACATCTATCGTGTAGATTTTGAAACCATTCTTTGGCATTTCCCACAAGGATTTGAACAAATAGTCTACTAAATATATTTTCTTCTTGCATGCCAAGAACCCTGCATGTAACAATGACTAATTTGATGTGGTGATTTAGATCTTGAGCCTTATCTCTAGGAAACTTGGGAAGGTATTCCCATGATCTTTTAGGTAGGGTTGAATATTGGACCAAGGTAAATGGTCCAAACTGAGCTCCCCATGGTTGAGTGACAACCATAGCCATAATACATATGAGAATTCCAAAATCAAAGATTCAATAGGTTTGAAACACATAGCAGCTAATCTCTATTTACCAAGATAAAAAAAAATTGCCAAGGAAAGACAAACACTAATCTATCATTTTTGAATCCCCTAGTAGAGTCGCCAAAAATATATCTATAAAAAAATTCATTTTCACACTAGACCTCCAAAATAACTTTTATTTTCCCAACAATGAAGACACATAAAGGTACAAATAGTTGGGTTTCTTTTCCAATGGATTGTGCAAGCACCCTCTAAATTTTATAGGCTACAACTCCCTGATTAGATATGTAAAGAATGAGATTAAGAAATGATTTTAACCTGAAAGTGAAGGCTACCCTTACTATTCTAGGATAGGGAGCAAATAATTGTAATATAGATGAAAAGGAACAACTTGCGTGCATGACGATGGGAAATACCTGTAGTCCTTCCACCTGCATAAGCATTCCAGAGAGATAATGATAGACTAAATATATAAAATCTGCACAATGTATGAACCCAACAATAAAAAGAAAATTCACAATATCGATTCAAAGATAATCCAACAAAGAGTAATCCAAAGCATAACATCTTTGAATAGTTTGTGGAATATTTCATCCATTCAGAAACCATTCCATTCTTGTATGTCATCGATGATTCAAAACATTCATGGAAAAGCTGAAAAATAAATCTAAATTAAAACTAATAGCTTCTATTACAATAAAAAATTATCTCCCTTATACAAAATATGATTCCCCCTTTATGTAGCATACAATCTACCAAAACAATGGCACCGCTTCAAGACTCTCCACCATGGAAAGAAAGAAACCCTCATCTTTGTCTTGTTCTTCATAATATGGATGAATGATGAGGTGTTACAGTTCCTCCATAACCATTACTTGAAAATCCTCCCTTAAATAGACTATATGAAGGCTCAGTTGAGACTTGAAATGGAATTATTGATTAATATGACTTTATCCTATTCTATTCCCATCATTGATGATCTCTTTACCACTTTTAAAACTTCCCATAATTTAAATTTTATTAACAAATATAATGTTTTATTCTATCACAAGAAGCAAATATCATGCTCAAGTGGCATATAATATTAAGATTTAATCGATTATGGTTAAACTCGGGACATTTGTCTAAACAAAAGGGGAAATATCTCCTACTTTGCTAGCGATATTTTGTTGTCACATCTTATTACATCATCTATTATTATTTCTTGGGAATTCCCATAAAGGTTGATTTATCATTTGTGTTATCCCCATACATTGCCTGTGCAAATGTCTTTTACACGTTATCGATTGCCTATTTGATTGCAAAAACAAACTTGAACATCCTACCATTAAGAAGAGTAGTCGGTTCCAAACCCAACTAAACCATCATGCTTAACATTCAATGTTGTGCATTACTAAAGAATCAAACTTATTTCAAGTCATAAAGATGTTGTGATTGGGTTTGAGTAGACTTTATGTTCTAGAGTCATACATATAAGAAGATCCCTATTCAATATTGGTTTTCGAATGAGATTTCTTCATTTTCAAATAACTCATTCTCAAGGCCATTTTACCACTTATTGAGATACCAATGTGAATGATGAAGTTTGCTTATCTATATTCATCGGATTTGGAGGTGTTTACTGGCAATTACCATGATGATCTTTATCAAATATGGTTTATGCGATGTGGGTTTCTCTTTCTACCTCAAATATATAGGTTCTAATATTGCGAATATGGGGAAAATTTGATTGTCTTATTGCCATTACTTTGAGCTGATACTAATTATACTACAATATTCATTTTTTCAATAAATGAAAGTCGAGGGAATTTAGTTAAACATGTTACACATATCCCATGTTCCTCTCATTGACATTTGATCAGGTCTTTCACATTTATCTGTCATTATCATATTTGTGCTAGTGGCCAAGCTATGACATTTGATGTCCTACTTTCTTTTATGTGACTTGATTGTGGAGAGTAGTTAAATTTTGGACTGCCCATCTATGTTAGCAAAGATTCTAAGATGTCAAGCTAGTTTCTCCAAATATGGACCTCTCCCTTATCTTAGCTGGTGGCCATGACAAAATGTGTCTTGATGAACAAGAACTACATAATGGTCATAGAATTATTTGATAGTAATTCCTAGACTATGGCCTCATCAACATTTGACTATATGTACATGGAGATTAGAGGTTAGGCTTTAAAATCCTTCAAATTATTATATTTCAATAGACTCTTCACTTTATAGTTGTTGGCATTTTGTCAAATGCTTTGTGACTGATCTTATGACTCATAGGAAATAACTTTGGTGAATTTTGATTTTGGTGATTAATTGTGAGCCTCTAAAATTTTCATTATAGCTTCACATTCCATAGCCTCAAAATCTTTTTTTTTTAGCTTGGTAATGCTTTGGGCATGTACTGTCGATGTCAATAATGGCACCACAGTCTTCTAGTATTGATGGGGTTGAATCTCTAATAGGTTGTGTGTCTCATCTAACTGTACTCCTTTGAAATAGATAGGTTAGGTATTTTGGAAGGTGAGTTATTGAGATTTATTCTTTGGATCCACCACATGTTCATTTTGAAATGAAAAATTGTGATGAGTCAAAAATATGCATCCGCGAACACTTATACACATTTCTTAACAACTCATTCTTTGGTCACACTTCAAGGAAATTTCTCTTATAGTTCTAATCTACACATTTGACTTCGTGCTCATCATTGCATTTGAAACTTGTAAGACAACAGCCCCATTTGATATTCAAATTAATTATAATATTTTCTATGTGAGTGAAAAATAACATAATTGAAAGTTGAACCCAATTTCTCTTGATGAAGCTCTAAAGTCTTAATTAACATTAGATTTCATTATTTTGAATCATTGGCTCCACTCTTGATTGGTCAAGCTAGAAAAAATTTACTAGAACCTGTATGAATGAAGTTGGGGAGAAGGAATCTCTTCAACATTTGCATAGTCCACAAAAGGCCACAAGTCTTTTATCTTTCAACTCGTACTTCCAGATTATGGAAATGGTAACATGCATTTTGAAACTGCATCTTAAATTTGAACTGCACTTTTGCACTTACAAACTTTTGGATCACTGCACATGAGGATTAGACAATGGTCTTGCATATTCTGGAAACAATCATTTGAACACATTTGTTGTGTCATATCAAACCAATGAACCTGTTTGAAATATAGATTAAATCTTCGAGTTTTTTGAACCATTGGACCACCGAACCAAGTTGTATTGAATCTCCAAACTTGGTTCAAAATAGACCCCTTGAGATTTTGAACCACTTGTAATTAGTTCAATGGGTACAAAGTGTTTAAAAAACACTTGCACCATTTGAAACTATTTGCTTGATCTTGCAATTTGGCACATGTGACCTCTAGTTTGGTTATATGACAATGAATTTGAAAATTGCCTTCATAAAAAAGACTTCGCAAAGAATTTTTCAATATGGATTAGGGGAGAGTGAAGAGAAAAATATGATAAATTTATCAAGGGGACCAAGTTTTCATGTTTGAAAATTGGGGGTCAAAACACCAACTAACACCCATGACACCTATGGATTCCAATTGTTAAAAAGTAAATTTCATTAATATAACTAAGAGGGGGAGGGAGGTGAATAAGTTATACAACTATTATAATAATTATAGGCCTTATTAATCCTTAACCAAGTGAGAAATATAATCAGCAACCATATCAAGATACTCATACACAATAACACTTGATATGATAACTAGGGAAACCCTTAGAGTGAAAATCTTGCTGTGGATGGTACCCATAAAATGATGTACTACTATAAAAGTTCCTTGTTAGAGGATGAACCATGTTAGGAGCCAGTGAAATACATTTAGGACATATCAATCCATGTTAGGAGATTCCAACCTTGTTAGGAGTTGTGCCAAGCATGATACGAGTTGTAGAAGACATATGGACCCATTATCAAAGTCATTTTAGGGGAAAGAGCACTGAACTCACTATCCAACTAGTATCTATATTATTCCTTGTAGAAAAATAGAAATGAATTATACTTGTATTTCCTATTTCTTTGTTCTATCAACGAGACTTCTCTTCTTCTGATTTTGATACCAAATCACCAACATCACATCCAATAATTCCTTGGATCTCTTACTCACATTTATCAAATACTTTGCATGTCATTTATCAAATTCACACATCATACATATTTCCAAACAATGAAATATCCTTCTTTTATACCATGTCCTTAAAAAAATTCCTTGATTTGGCCTTGAGGCTTTCCTAATTAATTATAATAGGACCTCTTTAAGATATTACAATTAGTTTACATCTTTTGGCAATTACAAATCATTATTAGCTCATAGTCATTACAAATTCTCACACATACAACATTAGACCTTGTGCACTTGTTGATGTCATCATTAGGTTGTATACTCTCACCATCTAACCTTGCATATTGAGACTTTATATCTATTAGGAGATACAATCCAAACATCAAAAACTATTTCTTAGGTACATTGTTTGTATATTGTTCTCTGTAAATCCAACATATATTCTACATATCTTTGATTCTCTATATGTGCACTTAACCAATTCATCACAACACTATGTTGAACATGTCTTTAACTTGGCTTCACTTGATCATCAATACTCTGTTGGTACAACCTTGTTCTCTATCTACTACTCTATCCGTCTTCATATAAACAATATTATGTTGACAAAAATGACAAACATGGTCATGAATGCAATATGTCAATCATGCTAACAATCTCCCACATGCTTTGGCTATGCTTAGGATACTCCCCCAAAGGAATACCGTCAGCATTCATGCTACCAACTATACTAGTTACTCTAGGAATAATAATAATGAAAAAAGGGAAGAAAGATCTTGGTTTAATGTACTTGTGATGATCTCTATGCCTAAGTTTCTTATTAGTGTCCAAAAACTTAGTCATTTACTAGGAAAGGATGAGTACATAAAGACTTGTTTATTTTGCATTAAATGTCAAAAAATTCAGAGATTGTCGAGCACCCTAGTTGAGACCAAGTGCATATTTAAGCCAATCTCATACAGTCAAGACTTTCTTCATGCACACTTAACCACGTCATCAAGGTATACTTTAGAACATAACCTTAACTATGCTTGTCTCTAATCATCAGTATGTTATTTGTATGACCTCATTTTAAGTTTGTTACTCTGTCGGTCTTCAAAGAAATAATACTATGTTGACATCAATGAAAAACACAATCATGAATTTAACATGTCAATCATAAAAAATCTCTCCATTTCTTAGGATACTCCCCCAAAGGAATACCATTAGCATTCATGGTAAAAATCTCCCCCTTTGGCATTGATGACAACATAGATGAAAAACATCTAAGTTCCAAGAATACCAAACCAAACTCTGTTGTTGTTTATGTTCTTTTCTTTTCAAATCCTCTTCATCAATCAATTCTAAAATCCTCTGGAACACTCCTCTCTTTGCATCTCTTCTTGAGATTAGCATCATTGGTTTTTCACAATTTGATTCTCAGGAACAACTCTCAATTTCTCCCCCATTCAATGTTTCTTCCCATTGACATAAAAAATGCAATCTCTCCCCCATTCAAACATAGGAGATGTCTTTCATGTGTACTTCTCCCCCATTGAGCTTAGAGGCTCTTCTCCCTCTTTCATGGTACTTCTCTCTCCCCATTCATAGGAGATGTATTTCATGCAATCTCTCCCCCATTGGCATCAATGATAGGTTTTATTATGTCAATCATTTACTCCAAGTCTTCAATCAACTTGAGTGTCCAAAGACATACTAACTGCAAAGAGTCCTTGATGATTCTGCTCATCCCATATTCTTTCCCATATAGGAATAATCACCATTTGGTCCAGTCAAACAATTGTGCTTTGTACCACTAGACTGATGCAATCTCTACATCATCTACTTAGAAGTAGGTAGAGACATAACCCCAAGCATGCCTCGTAAATAGTCAATTGTATCTTTGGGCAAAAACTTCATCAAGTTATCTACAATTTGATCATTTGAACTTACATACTCTAACCAAATCTCTTTCTCTCCAACTTTCTCTCTCAAAAAATGATACTTAATAGATATATTCGTAGTCTTAGAATGCAACACTAGATTCTTAGATATACTCACTATACTTGTGTTATCACAATGTATGATACAAGATCCAAAAATTATTTCCCAATTTCCTTAAACATCTACTTCATCCATGTAATATGACTACAATTATTTTCTACTACTACATACTCTTCTTTAGCTATACTTTGCGAAATAAAATCTTGTTTTTTACTTAGACAAGAAACCAATCGTCCTCCTAGGAAAATGCTCCATCACTAGTTTTTTTTTTTGTTTTTCTGTCATCCATATGGCTTGCCCAATCCACATCAATATAAACACACAAAGTAAAATATCTCAATCTAACATACTATGTAATCCAAAATCATGTGTACCCTTTAGATATATGAATATCCTCTTTATTGTTGCATAATGAGATTCGTTGGGATCAGCTTGAAATCTTGCTACTATCCCAATTACATTTGTTATATTTGGTCTAGTGTGAATCAAATAGTGAAAACCTTAAATCATAGATTAGATACTTCTTCTTCTCAACTATAGGTATCTCATCTTTGCTAAAGTTAGGATCAAGGGTTCATTTTGTTGATTTTCCTCCAATGAAGGTATGTTTGGCATCCCTATTGTGCAAGGCCATTTAGGCACTTCTTGTTCTTGCAAAATTTGATTGAACTCAATCTTGAGCATCCTTTTGGGATACTTTGGAAGAGTCTTAATTCCATTGATTAATGGGGTTTCATTTGATAGGGGATTGGTATTTATGTGTTCAAAGGTACCTTGGAGAATCTCAATGGCTGATTCTTCATGAGGTCTCTTAGGTATCACCTTTATAGTTGAAAGTTCCAAAGGTTGTTTCCCTTTGTCAAAGTCTAAACTAATCATAGGCTTTATGTTTTCAAACATGAGGTTGTCTTGATATTTAGACTTGGGGCCTTCCAAATTTGGATTAAACTTGACTATCTCTTGGGCCACCAAGAGTTTAAAGTTCTTTCGAAAAGTTTTGTCTTGAAAAGCCCTAGTCATTTCTTCGTTGATGATACCATAGCCTATATAAGAATTTTTGCTTAGGTGTAAAGTTCCTTTTTTTAAGGTACTTGTGTTAGGTTTACTAAATTCAAATGACTGGGTTTGTTCATCCCTAGATGTCATAAGTACACTTCCATATCCAAGTGGTATAGGTATAAATATGGTTCAAAATCAAGATTTCATTGAACCATTCCATGTGTTGGGTATATGTTATGAGGGAACACCATGGTAGACATGTTGTTGAGGGTGTCTTGTGTCTTCAGAATAGTATTTGGCAGATACATGCTTAGTGGGTCCATGAGATAGGATTGTGAAGATTTGGTTTCATCCTGCATGTGTCAAAATTTTGTTGAGGTGTCCTAGTCTTCTTTTGTCTTTGATGAGCTTTTGGTTGTGTTTGTACTTTGGAAAATAAGGATTGATATTTTTTTTTGCTCTTTGAGCTGATTGTGTCCTTGTGAGTGTTGGCATGATTTTAAGGATGTAGATGCAATGGGAAAATCTCAAAATGTACTCTCTACCTCCGAAGTGCACACCTAAGCTACCAACTATGTTGTGACAATAATAAGTGCACCCCTAAGGTATGTAGTTGGTATCCAAAAGGGTGCAGTTCATGAATGAGGTGTTTGGGTTAAAAAAATGCAAAGTATGAATGCCCTAAGTATTTTTAGGGTTTAGGGATGCAATGTAAGTCGTGAGAATGAAGTTTAGGGTTTTGTAACCTAAGGTAAACTTCCTAGTTACCAAGTGCACTTTAAAACCACCCACTGAATTGTGAAACTACCAAGTGTGCACATGGGGTGTGCATTTGGTAAAAAAATGGTGTAGTTGGTAAAATAGGTAGAAACTTGATAATTTGGAAGTGGGTATTTTAGATATGATTTTTTTTGGATTTTTAAGGGTTTAAGTGTGTTATACAATCTAAGGAAGTGAAAAATGACCTAGGGTTATGATACATAGGATGTAAATGACCTAAGGGAATGATGTACAAATGCAAATGTGAGTGATATTTTGGACTTTGACCAAAGGATATGAGAATGATTCTAAGGTATGCAAATGTAGATTGTGTTGGACCTTAGACTTGAAAATGATGTTTAAGGTTGATGTATACAACTTGAGGTTTGATTATGAAAAGGGATATGCTAATTTTGATGATGAAATTTAGGATATGGAAGATAGGGATGTGAGATCAAGAAAAGTGTTGGGTTTGAAAAATTACTTGGAGAAGTTGATTGTTGGAGATATTTGTAGGATTTTGCTACTTGGATTTTTGGATAATGCAAGGTGAAGTGATTATGCAACTAAGGTTAAGCCAAAATAGCTTTTAGGGAGACTCAAGATATGATAATTCTATGAGAAGTGTATGCAATGTTTTTGAAGTTAGGAGAAATCTTTGGAAAGTATTAATCTAAGAGTTTAACCATATGAAGATAGACTTTGGATCTTGACCAAAAGAGACAAAAAATTAAAAAGATTAAGTTGATAAAAATGAAAAGATCAAATATACCAAGACATAGATATAGTTTGACCCAAGAAAATGATGAAAATGATGAAAAAATGACTAAGGTCAAGCCCCATCATCCATCAACATAAGGGGATACTCTAGGAAGCATACTTTGTTTTGATTTTTTACTAAGTTGAAAGGGGCTTAGGTTTAAAATGAGGGATATTTGAATTGGATATGCAATATGTAAGGATCCTAGGATGCAAAATGATTTTTAGGGTGTAAAATAATGTTCAGAATTATGAGTAGAATGAGGACCTATAAAACCATATGGAGGTGATTCTAGGGTTTCAATATATAGTATCGAAGCCAAAATTGTTTGTTCTAGGAAACCAAGTGTGCTTAGAAAGCACCAAGTGTAGTTTGATAGAGCTAACTATTACTAGGGTGCACTTGGGACCAGTTTGAGCACAGTTGGTAGTTGCATAGCGTAGTTCAGAAGCTAGGCTAGAAGTTTGTTTGTTCTAGACTTGGTAACTATTAGACTATTATGCTAAAAACCTAGTTGAATGGGAATCATGTTATGATCATAATGGAGATACAAAATGAGGGTTAGGACATGACAAATGAATCCTAAGATGTGAAAAAATGAGGTTTAGGACATGCAATAATTATGTTCAAGACATGATCAAAATGATGACCTATAGAGGCATTTGGTGGCAATTCTAGGGTCCCAATATGCTATCTAGAAGTCCAAATTGGTTGTTTAGGCAACCAAGTGTTCTTAGAAAGAACCAAGTGCACTCAGACAAATCCAACTACACCTAGGGTGCACTTGGGTCTAATACACCTTGAAGTGTGCATGATAGAATCATTCCACCATTCAATCCACCTAACGTTAGGGTGGGCTAGAGGATCAAGATTCTAGATAAGCAAGATATTAGAAGAGGTGGTAGCATGAACCAAAAAATAAACATTGAGGAAAAAGTGCATTTTACAACTACATAGTTGAGCTATTTGCAAAATAATGGAAAAGATTCAAATGGGAAAGTGATCTGACAATGTCACATCCACACAATGAGTGATAAGTAATTCCCAATCTATAGAAAACAAAAAGAAAGATTGAGCTATAATCACAACATGATCAAACCTTTGAAAACCTTTTTAGAACTATCTTAGAAGTTGAAGCAAGTATGCCAAACCTCACTAGGATGGTGGTGATTAGGGTTGGGATAAAAACTACACAATTTATTGCACATGTAGGACCAAGATTCTCTTTCACCAGTTACCCATCATAAAGGAAAAAGACCTTCCTTTTTAGTAGCCAACTCAACCATGACAAAATCCTTGCATAAATCCTAGGTAGAAAGTGAAAGATGATTGGCCACCAAATGCCATAGATGTGAATGATCCACTACATCATTGGGAGGATAGACATTAACAATACCAAAGGAATAATTATGAAAAGGAAACAAAATCAAGATAACTATATGCATGGGATCTAAACCATGCAAAATAATTGAAGATATTAAATGAGGTGAGAGAAGAGTTACTATACCACCTTGGTCAACCTTATGCAAGGAAGAAAACATGGCACTATCTGGCCAAATAATGTAGCAGGCTAATTTGAGAAGAAACCAAACAATTTTGACTTCTTGCAGGGAATGGAAATCTAGGTTACCAAGCATACACCTGGTATTAGGAACATAATATATCTAAGGGAGGTCTATTAGCCCCTGCACATTCCAAGAAAAAAGTTTCATCATAAATATTCTTCTTTTCATCCTCATCCTTAAGAGTGGAGAAGGTGTTATGCAAGAACATAATGGAAGAGTCAAGAGAGGGATCTCCAATGGAGATGACCCTCTATTTCACCCCACTATTAGGATGATCAGTTTGGCCATTTGGGATGCGAGAGAAATGAAGAGACTATGTGGAAATCATAGAGGCTTTTTGTGGCATGTGGACACATTTGGGCCAAGGATTGATACCAATATAACCCACCATCCCTTGAGAACCAAAGTTTGAAAGGGTTTATGGCATGAGAAAATGGACCAGAGAAATAAGTAGTGCCACAATAGAGGTGGCCCAATCATTATCATGAGAGGAAGAACTTACTTTAGAAATAGCATTTATTTTACCCTTCTTAATGAATTTGGTCAGTTCATCCTTTCTTGTAGCCTTAACATGCTTAACTTCTTTTGTTGGTTTCTTTTTACAATTGAGAAAGGGACAATCCTTAATCTTTTTCTTAGCAGACTGAGAGCGATAGAAAGTGTTCGAAAGGTTCATGTAAATTTCCTTCTCGGTGAAGGTGGTCTTACCAATATGGATATCCATAGTTTCCTTGAGGTCCCAAGAAAGGTCAACCTCAAAAAAAACCCTACTTTGGGGACGAGCATTGAAAAACTTGTCAGGCTCAAGGCATATCACCTTGCTTAAGGTTTTCACAATAGGTTGCAAGAATGAACAATATTTTTGTTAGAATTCTTTAGAATAACAGAGAGGAGGGGGGGGGGGTTGTGAATCAGTTATTCAAGGTCCAAATGCCCTATTCATACCCTTTTCATATGTTCAAACTTAAATCAGTCATATAAGAAAATTACTGTAAATCAACAAGCAAAGATAAAACATTCAAGATCAACACATGACACAATGATTTAAGTGGAAACCCAATTTGGGAAAAACCACCAGTAACATGCTACTTGATTCTCACTCTTCTGAAGTGATGCCTTGTTAAGAGCTTGCCCTGTTAAAAGCTTACAACACGCTGTTAAATGTGACCTTGTTAGAGGATTTCACCAAACTGTTAGGAATGGGCCTGGTTAAAGGTCTTTAGAACATCCACTTGGAATGTCACCCTATTAAAGGATTTATCTAATGGTTGTTAAACCAACCTAAGTCCATAGGATTTATCTTACTGTTACAATCGCTAGAAAGTAACGATAATGGTCTTTTGATCTGACATAACTTACAACATACTTTGCAGATTTTAGATCACTCTTTCAATTCAATCCTTATGCTTGGCTTCAATCACTTCAGCTCTAACTACTTGTCTCCCTCTCAAGCTTCGTTTCCTTGAGTCTTCTTACTCATTTTTCCAATGCAATCATCCTTGTGGTCGTCTATCCAAACAGAGTTCCTGTGTTATCTTCTCCTTAGCTCATTCTTCAGCATTTCATTCTTTTGTGCTTGACCACGGCTCTCTCTCTCACTATCCCCTCTATTCCACTCTTTTTTACATTAACTTATGTCTTCTTATATGCATGTCTAATTTTCCTTTGCCGCTCAATTCTCCCTCTCCAATTTTAGGGTTTCAAAATGGATTAGGTAGGATACAATGTATCTACCCCATATCTTGTTTTCTTCTTGAAACTTTGCCAATTGTATCTTAAAAACGTTCTACATGGTGTTCTGTGCCACCAACTCATCATTCTTATCTTCCTTTTAATTCACAGATTTCTAGATAACAACTTTGTCTGCTTAGATCTAGCAAATCTTTGATTTCCTAAATAATGTAGCAACTCAGCAATATTGAGTTACTGGTGCTCGGCACCACTATGTTACTCGGCATTATTGAGTTACTAGTGCTCGGCATCTCTGTGTTACTCGACACTTGATCTTGCTCAGCACTTGAACTGTCTCAGCATTTGATCTTGCTCAGCACTTGAACTTGCTCGGCACTTAACTAGGAATTTGCTTGGCTCTTACTAGCTTGCTCGGCACTTAACTAGGAATTTGCTTGGCTCTTACTAGCTTGCTTAGCACCTTCTCTCTAATAAACTTAGTTTGAGCTTTACAAAAGACTTAGCTAAAACCTTAGATCTTTGATATGTTTCAGTGTGCTCATTCTTTGTATCTTTTAGTATGTCATCCAATACATTGTTTCATTAATGGCTTGATTGATCCTTGTACTTTATTACAAAATCATAACTTCAACCTTTCTCTAGGTGTTCTAGTTACATCTTATTGATTGCCTCCACCTTGACAATCAACTAATTGATAGTATTTGGATCACTAAAGCAATTGTCATCCCTACAATTAGCAAGTTTGACATCAATGACAAAACAATGATTGAGGACATTCTTTACCAGTTCCATATATTATTCCAACAATTGTTCTTATGATCATTTTAATCATTTCCAACAATCTCCCTCTTTGGCATTGATGGAAAACCAAACTAATCAAGTAATCAATTCAGTTACCACCTAGATTGTATAGATTTGCTGCATTTTCACTACTGATCACATATATCTCCCTCTTTCATATATATCTCCCTCTTTCTTTGCATTGATCAGTTTTGCATATTTCTCCCTCTTTGACATAAATGCCAAAGATGTAGCATCTTTATCATGCAAAATATAAGCTTTGGCTTCTTGTTGTCTTTCTCCCTCTATCACCATGCTTGTGATTGATTTGGAGTTTCTATTCCTATTGTCATCCTTTGCATCAACCTGTTAATATTTCAATGGTTTATTCCTGTTGATGCAAGGCAGCTTCCTTGTTGCCTTAAACTTCTTGACTTAGGGGTATGACCCCCAGCTTGCCTCTAAGATATTCATAGGTATCCTTGGGCAATGGTTTGGTGAAGATATCTGCAGTTTGTTCCTTTGTGTGAATGTATTCCAACTTCACTCATTTGTCTTCTACCAATTCTCTGACATAATGATACTTGATTGCAATATGCTTGGTTTTTACATGCATCGCTGGATTTTTGGATATGTTTATAGCACTTGTATTATCATGATACAATATCACCGGTTTTGTTACTTCTTCTTTCATTCCATTCAATAGATGTGTGAGCCATACAATGTTTGTACAATTGACTGCAACTACCACATATTCTGATTCTACAGTAGACTGGGATATACATGTTTGTTTCTTGCTAGTCTAGGTAACCAGCCTTTTGCCTAGAAATAATGCACCTCCACTTGTGCTTTTTTTGTCATCAATGTTTCCTCCCCAGTATGGACCTGTATATGCATTGAGTTCAAATTTTCTATTCTTTTTGTAGTATAGACCAAAATCATCAGTCCCTTTGAGATATCTCATTATTCTTTTTACTGCTATGAGATGATTTTCTTTAAGATTAGCAGAGAACCTAGCCACTATTCCAACTAGTAATGCTATGTCTGGTCTACTATGTACAACATATTGTAGTTTTCCAATCATGGATTTGTACATTTTTTGATTGACTTCAGCTGACTCATCATTTTTGGATAGCTTATTTCCTATGGCCATTGGTATGCTGACTAGTTTGGATTCCTCCAATCCAAATTTTTTAAGAATTTCTTTGATGCATTTTGATTGTGTAATAAATATTCCATGTTTGAGTTGATGAACTTGCAATCCAACAAAAAATTTGATTTCTCCAAACATAGACATCTCAAATTCATGTTTCATTTTGTCAACAAAGCCTTTGCAAAGTACTTCCTTACCACCAAATACTATGTCATCGACAAAAATTTCAGATACAATAATGTCTTTACCTTCTTCAACTTTGATGCACATGTTGTTGTTATCATTAGTTCTTTCAAATCCAATTTGCACTAGATACTTGTGAAGTCTCTCATACCATGCTCTGGGTGCTTGTTTCAAACCATAGAGTGCTTTATGTAACTTACACACCATATCCCTATTGTTTTCATCAACAAATCCTTCTGGTTGTTCAATGTAGACTTCTTCTTCTAGTATACCATTTAAGAAGGCAGATTTCAAATCCATCTGATAGACTTAAAAAATTTTGTAAGCAGCATATGCAAGTAAAGTTCTTACTCCTTCCATTCTAGCAACAGGAGCGAATGTTTCTCCATAGTCTATTCCTTCTTCTTGAGCATAACCCTTGCATACTAATCTGCCTTTATTTCTGGTAATCTCACCATTCTCATCTAGTTTGTTTCTGAATACCCATTTGTTGCCAATCACATTCTTGTCAGTTGGTCTGGGAACCAAACTCCAGGTTTTATTTTTTCTTATTTGATCAATTTCTTCTTCCATAGCTTTATACTAGTCGCCATCTTGTAATGCATTGTATACTGTCTTGGGTTCAGATTTTCTGATCAGACATGATTCATGTCTTAGTATGTTCCTTGTCATTGGTCTTGCATCTTTGTCACCAATTATTTGTTCAGCAGGGTGATGTCTTTTTACATATTTGGATAATCTTGTCTCTATCCTTGTTTCCATGTTTGATCTTTCGGATTCAGGATCACTATGCTCTTCATTGTTAGGTTGTTCTTCATCATGTATGTTGTCTTCAGAATCAGATTGTGCATTTTCTTCATTCTATAACTCGGCTTTTGAATGCAACTCGGCATTCACTGGTTGTGAATCGGCTAAAACTGACACTTGTTGTTGACTTTCAATTTGATTGACATCATCCTCATCAGTAGCCATTCCTTCATAGGAATATACAAAGGTTCTGTATTCTTCCATTTTCTTTGGTTCTTCAGCTTGGACTTCTGTTTGCTCATCAAAATTTACATTTGCACTTTCCACAATTTTGTTAGTGTTAATATTCAAACACTTATATGCCTTACTTCTTGTGGAGTAACCAAGAAATATTCCTTCATCACTTTTTGCATCAAATTTTCCATTTCTAACATCTTTAAGGATAAAACATTTGTAACCAAACACTTTGAAATGCTTTACATTTGGTGAGTAACCATACCATAATTCAAAAGGTGTTTTATTTGTACCTTTCTTGACTTGTACTCGGTTCAATGTATGAAAAACTACACTTACAGCTTCTCTCCAGTATTTTAGAGCAACATTCTTTTCCATCATTAATGTTCTGGCACAGTCAATTACAGATCTGTTTCTTCTTTCAGCAATTCCATTCTGTGGGGGAGTTCTAGGAGCTGACGTCTGTCTTTTGATTCCATTGCCATTATAGAATATCTCAAATTCATTTGATGTAAATTCACCACCTCTATCTGATCTTAGACATTTCAAGCTTTTTCCAGTTTCCTTTTCAACTCTGGCCACATACCACTTAAACATTTGAAAAGCATCAGATTTTTGTTTTAAGAACATAACAGTCATCATCCTAGAATAGTCATCAACAAATAACATTATGTATTTATCTCCTCTATAGCTTTTTATTTCCATTGGACCACATAAGTCAGTGTGAACTAACTCAAGTATCTCTTTAGATGTATAGTTTTTGCTTTTGAAACTTGACTTTGTCATCTTTCCTAGCTGACATTGTTTACACATGACATTATCAGGCTTCTTCAATTTTGGTAGACCTCTGACTTTCTTCAGTTTACTGATTTTGACTAGATTGTCAAAGTTGACATGACATAATCTTCTATGCCATAACCATTCATCATCAAATTTTGCAAATAGACAAGAAGCATCATCCATATCAAGGTAAAACAAATTACTCTTTGTTTTATCTCCTTTTCCTATTAGTTTACCATCATTATCATAGATTTTTGCAGTTTTTTTTTCAAATTCCACTTTGTGACCTATATTGCCTAATTGTGAGACACTCGGTCAATTGTAGTTTAATCCTTCAACATAGTATGCATTGTCACATGAAATTTGGTCTGTGAGCTTAATGGAACCTTTTCCTCTGATTTGACATGGAGCATCATTACCAAATCTAACACTATTTCCATCATACTGAGTAAAGTTAACAAACTTACTTTTGTCTCCTATCATGTGATGTGAGCATCCACTGTCTATGAACCATCTCTCATTCTTGTTTATACATGTCACCAGTGCTGTGGCTTCTTCTTCATCAGATTGGTCCTTCATGGCTACATAAACAACTTCATCATCATTGTCATCAGAATTTTCTTCAACAATATAACACTTCTTACCTTTTTCTTTATAATCTCTCTTGTCATCATCTCTTCTATTCTTGTATTTGTTTCCTTCCTTGGAATCCTTTTCCTGTGGACGTCTTGCAGCAATATGACCTACTTCATTGCAATTGAAACAAATGATAGGCATCTTATCTTTGAATTTTCCTTTGCCCCTATGAAATCTTCTAGTGAGCAATGCTTCCAATTGTTCCACATCTTCCTCATCAATGCTACTGTCACTAGATACATACTTCATTTTTCTTCCTTTCCTTGATTTCACCTATTCGACATCTTTTAGT
This sequence comes from Cupressus sempervirens, assembly GCA_028749045.1. NCBI lineage: Eukaryota > Viridiplantae > Streptophyta > Pinopsida > Cupressales > Cupressaceae > Cupressus > Cupressus sempervirens. Next base: position 987,440,852 of record CM053787.1, on the reverse strand, counting down.
GATAACTTGGCCTTAAAAGCAGATTCAACATTTTTAGGTTTGTAGTTGTCAAAGTTAGATAACTCAAATGTAGTGAGTCTACCTATTATACCTTCAAAGCTTAGGTTATTTCCTGGTATGCATCTTAGCTCTTGTATTGCCGATACTCTAATAGCATAGATAGGAAGCAAGGTTCTTAAGAACTTACTATTAATAGTATCTTCGTCCAATTGACCATTTAAGCATCTTATTGCACTTACCACTTCCTTTATTCTTGCACCATACTGAGCAGCATTCTCATTTTCTTCCATTTTCATGTCATCAAATTTTCCTCTGAGACTTTCTCTTTTTGCTCTTTGTACATTCTGATCTCCTCCATAGATGTTTGATAGGGCTTTCCACATTTTGAATGCAGTGTCACATCCTTTGATATCATCAAATTCAGCATAACTGAGTGCAGAGGCAATTTCCAGCATTGTCTGGTTGTGTTCTTGTTTTTTTTTCATGTCTTCAGCAGTAGGAGCACCTGTTGGATCTACATGTTCAGTGACAATTCAATTTTGAGCATAATCTCCTATGGATCCAAGATGTAGCTTCATCAAACTTTGCCATGCAACAAAGTTGTCTTTGTTGAGCTTGGGAACTTCTCTCTTTGGCATTTTGATCTTTTCTGCTAGTAGTCCCTTTAAACTGAATTAGCAGTCAAGCTCTGATAACAATTGTTAGAATTCTTTAGAATAACTAAGAGGGGGGGATGAATCAGTTATTCAAGGTCCAAATGCCCTATTAATACCCTTTTCATATGTTCAAACTTAAATCAATCATATAAGCAAATTACTGTAAATCAACATGCAAAGATAAAACATTCAAGATCAACACATGACACAATGATTTACGTGGATACCCAATTTGGGAAAAACCACCAGTAACATGCTACTTGATTCTCACTCTTCTGAAGTGATGCCCTGTTAAGAGCCTGCCCTGTTAAAGGCTTACAACACACTGTTAAATGTGACCTTGTTAGAGGATTTCACCAAACTGTTAGGAATGGGCCTGGTTAAAGGTCTTTAGAACATCCACTTGGAATGTCACCCTATTAAAGGATTTATCTAATGGTTGTTAAACCAACCTAAGTCCATAGGATTTATCTTACTATTACAATTGCTAGAAAGTAACGATAATGGTCTTTTGATCTGACATAACTTACAACATACTTTGCAGATTTCAGATCACTCTTTTAGTTTAATCCTTATGATTGGCTTCAATCACTTCAGCTCCGACTACTTGTCTCACTCTCAAGCTTCGTTTCCTTGAGTCTTCTTACTCATTTTTCCAATGCAATCATCCTTTTGGTCGTCTATCCAAACAGAGTTCCTATGTTATCTTCTCCTTAGCTCATTCTTCAGCATTTCATGCTTTTGTGCTTGACCACGACTCTCTCTCTCTCTCTCTCTCACTATCCCCTCTATTCCACTCTTTTTTTCATTAACTTATGTCTTCTTATATACAAGTCTGATTTTCCTTTGCTGCTCAATTCTCCCTCTCCAATTTTAGGGTTTCAAAATGGATTAGGTAGGATACAATGTATCTACCCCATATCTTGTTTTCTTTTTGAAACTTTTCCAATTGTATCTTAAAAACGTTCTGCATGGTGTTCTGTGCCACCAACTCATCATTCTTATCTTCCTTTTAATTCACAGATTTCTAGATAACAACTTTGTCGGCTTAGATCTGGCGAATCTTCGATTTCCTAAATAATGTAGCAACTCAAAATTATTGAGTTACTGGTGCTCGGCACCTCCGTGTTACTCGACATTATTGAGTTACTAGTGCTTGGCACCTCTGTGTTACTCGGCACTTGAACTTGCTTGGCACTTGAACTTGCTCGGCACTTGATCTTGCTCGGGACTTGAACTTGCTCGACACTTGAACTTGCTCGGCACTTAACTAGGAATTTTCTCGGCTCTTACTAGCTTGCTCGGCACCTTCTCTCTAATAAACTTAGTTTGAGCTTTACAAAAGACTTAGCTAAAACCTTAGATCTTTGATATGTTTCAGTGTGCTCATTCTTTGTATCTTTTAGTATGTCATCCAATACATTGTTTCATTAATGGCTTGACTGATCCTTGTACTTTATTACAACATCATAACTTCAACCTTTCTCTAGGTGTTCTAGTTACATCTTATTGATTGCTTCCACCTTGACAATCAACTAGTTGACAGTATTTGGATCACTAAAGCAATTGCCATCCCTTCAATTAGCAAGTTTGACATCAATGAAAAAAAATTGATTGAGGACACTCTTTACCAGTTCCATATATTATTCCAACAATTGTTCTTATGATCATTTCAATCATTTCCAACAATTTTATTGGGAGCCTAGGAAACTCAACCCAAACTAAAACTTTGAGCTTTTGGTCATTTGAGAAAGCAAAGTTTTGGGACCATTTCTAGAACACCAAGAGGGAAGAACTAATAGTCAAGGGGTCATGGGAAAACACATCTTTGGCCTAGGTAGGGTTACCAAAATGGAACAAAAAAGAACCCTTGGTGAGGCTTTCAACACCCTCAAAGCAATCACCTTGAGATTTCCAGACATTGGAAACCCACTCTCTAAGCATTCTTTCAAGAGGAGTGCAACAAACAAAATAGCCTATCAAGGTCTACTTCTCAAGCCATGCACATGCATAATCTAAATATTTTGGATTGAGAATGATATTATGAGAGGAATCACCTTGTGAAACACCTTGGGAACAAACTTGTGTGAACATTTTCTTAAAGTAGCCATTAGCACCAACAACAACTCTGGCACTAGCATCAACTGCTTGGTGAGAGAAGGTCATGACCATTATAACCTAAAACAATCTCCCATAGTAAATGTAGAATGATAGGTCACATGAATAAAAAAATTTGAAGGAATTCAGACAGACCCTCACAGAGCCCAATAATGTTCTTTAACCCTTGGTTCATCTATAATAATTTGAATTCAAGTACTAAATTTTAAAACTTATGTTCAATTATAAGAATTATATGTATTAGAGGTCTAGTTTGAAATAATAAACAAATATTATATTACATGTGGATTAGGTCACTTCAAATATTTCATATCCTTCTAAATTATAATTGAACAATATTAAGATTTATATAGATGGGTAACAATATTGATCATCTAATGAGCAAATGTCATGACTAGACAAAAATATATTTAGCACTCAATTGTAGCTAGAATTTTCTTATTAGAGTGAGTAGAAAACTAGAAATTATACAAATCGACATTCAACTATAAGTTGAATTAAAATGGGGGAGCTATAAGTTATGCATGACTCATATATTGTGGAAAATTTTATTCTGCATGGTGGTGGAGATAAAATTTGATTCCTCTACCATATTAATAAAATAAGTTGGTTGAGCTATTTAACGAAGTTATAATTTTTTTTGCTCTTTTTTCATTTTTTAAGGGATTTGAAATATTTACAAATATAAGATTTATAGTTTTGTAGTCTTTTTATTTGACATATAATTAGTGATGTGAATGGTTTATTATATACATAAGATTTTCTTTTTTAGAAAAGGAAGTGTCAAAAGAAAATCTTTGTATAAAGTTATCCCCAAAAAAGTTTAAAATATGCTAATGCAATATGAATTGTTACTAACTATTCATGAAGAGTTTGAACAAAATTTTCACTAATTAAATTTTGAATAAATTTCAAATTCTAAAAGCCCATATATTCTCCAAAAAAAATCTTACATTTAAATGCATATATATTTTACTAGCATTTAAGAACACCTTTGTAATACGAAGATCTTGTGTTCTATTTTTGAAAGGAGGGGTTAAATAAATTGAATAAAAAATTAAAAAAATTAGACATGTAATAATGAAAAAATAATATAAAATATTGTTAAATAATACCCTAAGAAAAAATATAATGATAAAACTCAATCTTAAAGTGCTACAAAAATCAACATATTATCATAGAAATCATTTTTATTACAGAGACATATATTTTGTTGGTTTGATTTTTCACAGTATAGAAAAATTCTGAAAATTTGGGTGAAAACTCATTTAGGTTTTTGAGTTAAGCAGATTAGGATCTTCATTCTTCATTTGTTTTTGAATTTTTAGGTTGCCCTAGTCATGCCCTGTTTCATGTGCTATCAAACTCTATTAAATTCTCAAGATTTGTCCCTTAACGCAGCCATGAAAATGCCTTAAGTATGAAAAACCATAGGCTTCCTTTCAAGTTTTTTGAAAAGGGTTTGTAAAGTGCTTAAATTTCATCCTTTACAGTCTTATAGTGTAGGGTTTCACGTAAGAGCGAAGTACCTTTTTCCTCTTGTTTTCGTGGTTGCGTTTCATAATGTAGCATAACAGCATAAAGGATTGCATGTTCTACGGGGATACGCTTTTGTTTTTTGTAATAGTGGAATGGTGTGTCAAGAGGCTTCCTAATCATACGAATGGTCTTCAAGTGAAGAAGTATAAAGGTCTATTACACTGTGAAACATCTTATTACGGGCTCACGAGTAAGCAGTTTGAGCGAAAGGGTGGAGAGGTATTGAGTTATGATTTACGCATATACATTTCAACAGATAGCATAAGGGCGTAATACCCTGGCATGGTGTAAAGCTTGATTTGAAAGGGTGCATGAAAGGTTTTATCGTTCTACGGTTAAAAGGATTCCGTAAGAACGAAAGTAGGGTTCAATTGTGTTTATGAGCATAAATTCTTAAGTTCGTGGACAACCGTAAGGTCCTGTTTCAGCAGTAAAGGTGTCGAGTGGGACTTGCTGAATTGTTAGGTGGGCCCCAGTGCAAGCGATTCAGATAAAGACATGACATTCACGTCAGATGGACCTAGTCCGCATGGCATATAACTTAAGGTATGAATTTTGCATGTGCACAAAATCAACAATGATGTTATTTTTAATTTTCTAAGATCAAATTTGGGTCGTTGATATTTGAAAAGTGCAATTTTATCATTACGCCCTTACGCTTGCAAGGTAAGCATATGAACGAAGGGTTATTTTATCTTTTCTCTATGGTTACGAGTTCAGTCTTAGCGTATAAGTGTAAAATGGTAAATAAAGGAACGTAAAGATAAAAGGCTTTACGCTTTTATGAGAAAGGGTAAATGTAAGAGTGGGATGTTAGTTGAGAAGGCTCTTTGAGCATATGAGGTAAAGGTTACCCGTAAAGGCGAGGATTAATAAAAGAGAGCCAAAAGGTACTTCGATGCTACGAGTAAAGCTACGAGCGTATGAGCGAAAGATAAATTTTGAAGCCTTACAGTGTCTCAGGTAACGAAGTAAGCAAAGTGACGTAGAAGAAATTTTCAAGGTCTCCACAGATACATGCACGTATGAGCGTAAAGGGTAGAAGGAAAGCCTTGGCAAGGGTTTTATGCTCATACGAGGAATGGTTGAATTGTGAGAATGAAGATGTCAGTAGAAAGGTTTCTGATGCTGCAGTGTGAAGGGTTGCATATAAGCATAAAAGGTGAAGAAGGCTAAGATAAGGGTTTTACGCTTATACGACAAAAGCTTAAATTGAAAAAATGGAGGTATCAAGTGATAAAGTTTGAGGTCATACAAGGTAAAGGGCATTGTAAGAACATAAAAGGGATTTTCAATACAATGCTAAGACATCATTATGTTCTTACGATTAGGGTATGCTGAAGCATCTCTGAGTGATTGTAGAGATTCATCAAGGGCATTTTCGATCTTACGAAGATTGAAGGTTTGACTCAGCATGAGAATGGGAGACTAGATTTTGAAAGGAAGGTTGTTGATGTGTCATACTAAGTAAGCAAAAAGGATAGAATCGACATAGCCAAGTAAAATAAAGCATTGAAAAGTACACCCAGATCAAAATTTGTGGTTGATATACCTTGCTGACAACTTGCATTAATAGTTTAAGGCTTGTGCATGCTAAATTTATTAAAAAAGCTGGTAGTTGTATGATTAAAATATCAAAAATTTGACTGAATGTCAGCGTATTTGCTACTATGAAGAGTTTTTTTTCTGGTCCATTCTAAAATTTGAAAATTGTAGAGCTTTGTGTGTTTTGTGTTACTATGGAAGAAGTCAAAATATAATTTGAAGAGAACATGGCTGACAAAGAAGTTGAAGAGATGCATGAAGAAGAAGTCAAAGTCAAAGATGAGGGTGACGATGTTGTAGAGGTCACACCTGAAGGAAAAAGGAAGAAATTTTCTGCTAAGACCGATAAGAAGACAAGAATCAAGAAACCAAATAAACATGCTGAGGATTGGTTGAAAATTCTCCCAAGATCATCAAATGTAATTTCTGCAAGGGTCTTTGTTTGAGATGCTGAATGCCCTAGAGTGACTGGCTATGATCTTTTTATGTACTTTTATCAGAATAGAAAATGTGCCAGTGTGTATCCAATGGAACAAAAACATGGAAAAATTGATATTTCTAGAAGTATTCATTGATGTTGATTTGTTGAAGGCCCTAATGAATTCCTACAATCCAGTAACCAAAACATTCCATAGGCATAATGGGAGTGTATTATGCACATTGGACAAAACTTCTTTTGTTGAAGCCTTTGGATTAATAGGACAAATGGATGTACCTATTGACATTGTAGATTTGCAAGGAAAGTTTGACAGGAATAAAACCTATTTTTTGAACAATGTTATGCTACCACATATTCCTTACAAGGTAAAAAAGTCAGGGTTACTTCTAAAAAAGGTGGGAGATTTTCTGCCTTTGAGTAGGTTTAAGAATTATTTCAAAAACACAGTGTATGGGTTGCATAAGGTTTTGGGAAGTGATGGTGTAGAAGATCATGTGTATGGTTCTCTTTTTTTGATGGCATGTGATATACAGGACCCTTTCCACCATAAGGAGTATGATTATGTGTCTTTCATCATTGACACTATACACATGCAGATTTGTGATGCAAAGAAGGGAGAGTTGAAGGACTTCAAGTTCCACCATTATTCACTGTTGATGCACCTTATCCTATACAACAACATTGGATACATTAGTGGGGACTTCATTGATCAAACTTTTGAAGAATTTGGTGAGTTACCTATGCAACTTTGGACTTGTATGTGGCATAAGGATTTCTAGTATTCAAATGCCCTTGTGTTCTTTAATTTGTTTAGTTCAGCGATTATGAGGCAATTAGATCATACTTTCTTTAGGGCACCAAATGTTTTGAAGCCTCTTCTTAGGCCCTCATTCTTAGATGAAAAAACCAAATTAGACCATAATTGGGGGAGTATCTTTTTGTTTAAGGAGTGCACTTTAATCAGAGCGTTTGTATGTCCCCAGCATCCTCATCTTCTGCCTAAATATCGACCCCCTAGATTGGCTATTATTGAATTCTTTTGGCAATTTTTATTGATGAATAAAGAAATGATCCCTCCCTCTTTGCATAAGCCTACTTTTTTCTATAGAACCTCTAAAGTAGGAGATTTTGAAATAGGCAAGAATGCATTTGAGGAATTAAGTGAGTATTTAGGTCAGTACAAATTTGCTACTGGGCCCTATGGGATGTATGACCCTGACAATTACATTACAAATGAGGTCAAGGCCATTAGGGGTTACATTCTGCCTCCAAGAAAGCCAATCCCTGTAGAGGACCTAATTGCCAACATAGTAGCAACAGGGGAGGCAGATGAGTTATTAAGGAAATATGAGGAAACAAGGAGAGTAGAGGAGGCTTTGAAGAGGATCAACCCTAATTTTAAGGGTTTCTATATAGAGATTCCATATCCTAATAACTTGAGAAGAATGGTTGATAATTTTGATCACATTATGTCAGAAATGCCTCATGAGCCAGAGGGAGAGGAATCCATTGTAAATAGAGAATCCCTTGAGCCAGATACACAATTGGAGATTCAGTTAGAAGAGGAGCAACCATCAACTTCAACTTGGGTGCCGCAAGGAAATAAGAGACAAAAGACAATGCAGATCCCTGAAAAGGTGGTAAGCAGAGCCCTACAAGTAATGTCAGGGAGTAGTGAGTATTTTGCTGATATTAGGCAAAATTATTAACACTAAAGGGCTACAGAAGTAGGGAAGGCCTCTACTAATCTTCAGGTTGCAACATCAAGATTGGATGATAGGTTCATTCAATCTAAAAAGTTCATGGAGGATGATGATTTCATTAAATCATTAGAGTTTAAAAGTTTTATTTATAAAATTAAATAAAATGAGCTCACATTGAGTCTCATGCCAAGAGAGGATCCAGAGAAGAATAAGGAATTAGTTGAAAAACTATTGGCTTATGATCCTGAGAGTGAAACAATGACTGTTGCAGAAGCTAAGGAGTTGGTACATAGGAGTGGTATGAATCTAATACCACATTGGGATATTGAGAAGGCCTTTGTTCTGGATCAAATGAGAAGACAAGACATGACCATCAGTTATGAAGTCACTAGTAGTGAAGGTTTTAAAAGAGGGCCAGGTTTTAATGTAGACACAAAAAACCTAGAACTATGGAGTGTAGCCCCTGACACTAAGAAGCCCAAGATGATGGATATAGAGGAAACTACGCAGGGTAATATGATTCTATGGACATTGGAGAGCACTACTAGAAAAGTTATTTCTAGTTTGGTTAAACACTTTGCCCTCATGAATGAAGAAAAGGTTGATGAAATTGAGGATAAGCTAGCTGCAATGTGCAATGAGTGCCTTGACATTAGAAGAATGTATGAAGAAGAGCTCAAAATGAGCCATGTACAGAAGCAGAGAATAGAAGAGTTGGAGGAGAAAATTAAAATTCTGGAAGTAGAAATAATATCCCTCAAGGAACAACTCAAGCCAATAGTAGATGCAAAACATGCACCAAGGAAAGAGGAAGAAAGAAGGCACAGTGTAGAAGCAAAGGCCCAAATAGAAGAAATACATATAGGGGTAATAGTGCCAGTGCCTGTGATAAGTGTGGAAATAGAAATTTCCCAATCTGATAGTGCCACCAAGAAAAATGCCTTGATAAATGTATTAAATCATAGAATAAGCATTCTGAAAAGAATATCTCAAGATTCTTATAATGCATTCATCAATCTACAATCTGCAGAACAGGTATGCAAGGATGCAATTAGATGGCTTGAGCCTATTTTTCAACAATGAGGGCCATATATGCAATTCTCTGACAGGTTGATACCCTTGTTAGCCAAGAAGCCAGATCTCCTAGATAAAGTTATTACTGTGAAGGAAGGTATGGATAAAGTGAAAGACTTATTGCAAATCTTCACAGGGAAGCTGACAGTAATTCAAAGCAAATTGAAAGTGTTGAAAAATGGTTTCTATTCTTTATTTATTTCTATTATTAATTCTGATGACAAGATAAAGGATTTTAATGAATGGTCTAGTTCTTTTGATCACATTATAGACTTGCCACAAGTGGTATCCATTTTCCAAGATGGTGTTGATGAGTGTCTTTTCAATGAACTAATTGATTCTCTATTCAAGGTTGAAACTAAAATGAATAGGTTTACCATAGAAGGAACGATGATTACTGATGCCAGGTGGCAAAAAACCATTGATGAATTAAAAACAGTCAAGGAATGTGAATGGCCCACCAAAAGAGAAGTATTTGTCTGGGAAGCAATCATAGAAATCAAAGCATTACCAACAAGGAGCAGTTAGAGAAAAGGACAAAGTTAAAGATTTCATGCTCTAGCTATCATCTCCGATTTGTTTTTATTGTTTCTTTTTGGGTTAAGGTGTCTAGATATTTTTGTAAAGGGATAATATATTCATTGTTGTAAAAGGACACCTTTTAATCACATTTGCCCTTTGCTTGTTTGTAATGTCCCCTCTTTAGTTCGACATGACATTGATCATGGATTTTTCCTATTCCAGACTCTCGTAGGAAAATGGTGTGGAGAGAGAGTCAATTCTACGGATCAGATGGTCATATCTTGCTCTTGAAGAAGTGTTAAGAGGTTATATTTTATTATTATGTGTTTTTGGGGCCTACATGTTATAATTTTAAGTTGAGTTGCACTTTTTATTTTATAAAATTACTTTATTATAAAAAGTGCATTATAATGAGATTTTATAAAGGATGTTTCTAGAAGTTCTAGCAACTTCTTAGAAAAGTGAATAAATAGAGGGTTGGGCCTCTCATTTTGGACATGCTTGGATTTGAGATTTCTTCTACTTCTTCCATTGTGGAGCAAATTTGTAGTCTCTTGGGTCTGCAAATTATTATTTGATCTTTGGGAACGATTCACTCCCTTGGATTGGCGACTTTGAGGGTGTGAAATATCACCTAAATTGTTGCATTTGAGGAGTTGGTAATTCAGTCATCTCATTTGGACTTCATTGAGATTTAGTTATAAGGGTTTACTTTGGTTGGAATAAGGGTTTCAGTTGTGCCCTAGCATTTGTGGATTGATTAACAGGGTTTGTAGACACAGTTGTGCATTATTTTCAGACTACTAGTCCAGGGTTTGGACCCACGTTTTTACTCATAACTCCTAATTGGCTTGACGGATGAATTTCATATTTTAGGGGGTTATTCAGCAACCCTAGGTGCCCAGATTTATTGCTTTTGGAGTGACAAAAAATGCTGCAATATTTTTATCTAGTAGCCGTACCAGGTCATACTTATACGGCCCTGTCAGTTGGGCAGTAGCAGTAATTTTGTGAGTCGGTTTGGGGCAGATTGTGAGGTCTTCGTGTGGCATTAATTCAGCATTTATATCCGGCAAAATTGGAGCTATTCCAGGTGCACAAACTGAAGTTTTGATTTCCAAAATATTGCATGTTATGGATTAGAACAGCCAGCACTATCATTGCATAAATAGTTATTTCCAGTCATTAATAACTGTTGTAAAAGTTTCGTCATTTGCATTCCAAATCTGAACTGGGTTATTGCATTGTCAAGAGTTTGATGTATTAGAAGTGCATAGTTGTGACAGCCCCTCATTGTAATCAGTTCTATTTGCTATCATAAAATCAGAATTGCATTGGACTTCATATTTGAGTTTCATATTGTCATCTATCTCTTAGATTGGTAGTGTTATAATCTGGAATTGTTGTTCATACATTATTGGCATCATATATTGAGGCTTCGTTGTACAACAATTAGTAGTATTGCAGCCTTATTCGGTTACATGCCAACTGTTTGACAAAATTCCTAAGTCCAGTTTGAGGGTTTCAGTGGCCTTTATAGTAAGGGTCATTACAGTGGTATCAGAGCTATAAGTCCTGCCATCCTGTGGAGGTCTTATAGGGAATTTGGAATAGCTGGATAGAAGGGAAAGTGTTTGACGAAATGTCAAAACACTAAAATCAAAACATTTATGTTTGAGCATGCGACAGAGGCTTTATAATTTCCGCAATACCAAAGCAAGACAAGATAGGATTTCAGACTAGCAGAGCAAACAGTCTAGCTCATCTCTACAGGTGGACATAGAATCCAGTCATACAAACACAAGGGAGGTATTCTTTGATAAAGACTATGACTACAATATGGATAGAGGCGGGAATGTCAGTCCAGATCAGCGAGAGGAAAGATTTTTACAGTTATTAGACACCTTGGCACAGGGACAGCGATTAGCCGAACAAAGAGCACAGGAACAGAATCAGAGAATGGAGCTTATGATGCAGATGATGGCTCATCAAATGGGGTTGAACGCTAACATAGGTGGAGGAAATAATCAGAATGGTAACAATCAGAATGGGAATAATCAGGATGGGATACATAATGGAGGCAAACAAATTGGGAACAATTTCGGTCATGCACCCCAGCAAGCTAGGACAGTGAGTTCGAGACCTATGATTCCCACGTTCCTTCCTAGAGCTCCAGAGCAGCTAGTACCAGAACCCCAGATCACTGACATACAGGATCAGCTGAGGAGAGATTGGGAAGCAAGAGGTCCAAATTTTACAACTGCAATCACCTTTAGAGAGTATATGGATGTGCGGATGAAGCATATGCCCCATGGACATGAGAGGACTCAGAGCTATGAGCTACGAAAGAAAGTAGGGAAACTTCAGTTACCATATTATGATGGCTCGGGGAAGTCTACAGCAAGAGCTTGAGTTCAAAAACTTGACACATACTTTCAATTGAACCCTATGTCTGAGGAAGAAGCTATTAAGTATGCAACAATTCACCTGGATGGGTTAGCACACGAGTGGTGGCATCATGGTATGATCACTATGGGTCATGCACACATTACTTCATATGTGGAGTTTACGGAGAGACTGAGTGAACATTTTGATAAGAAGGATCCAGAACTCCATTTCAAGGAGTTAGCTCAGCTTAAACAATGGGGATCATTGGAAACATAAATTTCAGAATTTCAGAAACTTGTAGTGTTAGTAACAGATGTATCTGAACGGAGGCTATTGGTTTTATTTATGGATGGGCTAGTTGATCTATTGAGAGGGTGGATTAAAGCTCTCAACCCTCCCACTTTGCAGGAAGCCATTAAGAAAGCTCGTGACATGGATTCCTCTTCAGCTTCTAAAAATAAATTCCAGGCAAAGAGTTTCCCTTCAGGAAAAGATAGGGACAAGAAACCCTTTCATAGAGAGGCACAGCTACCTAAGGAGGAAAGTAAGAGGTTGGACAAGGAGACACTTAATGACTTGCATAGGAAGAAGCTATGCTTCTATTGCAAAGGCCCGTATGAGTATGGCCATGACTGTCCTATGAGGCCAAAAGGGAAGACCAACCGAGCAATGTGGGCTTATTACGAAGGCTCGGATTCAGATAGTTTAGAACATCATGATGAGGATCCTGATGAAGCAGAGGGAGAGTAGGAGATAGACAGTGCAGGGCAACAGCAGGGAACAGAGCTACATTTATAGGAAGCACGACTGTCTAGTATCCAGAGAGAGGGATCTTTCAGACTTCGGGGAGTTTTGGCTGGGCAGAAGGTTATTACATTATTGGACACAGGTGCCACACATAATTTCATTGATGCATGATTCGTGGAGAAGCGTGGACTCATTACTGAGGAGTTTGTGGGACTAAGAGTCAAGGTAGCTGATGGATACACTCTTCGTTGTGACGGGATGGTACGAGACCTACCTTTGCGCCTGAACAACTATGAGTTTAAGGCGGCATATCATGTGGTCAACATGGGTGACATGGATATAGTACTTGGAATGCAGTGGCTACATTCATTGAAGGTGGTTACCCTGAGACTAGAGGATATGGAGATACAATTCGAAGTGAATGGTAGGACTCATGTGCTTAAGGCTATCCGTAATGGAGACATCAGGACTATCTCATTTAGGCAGCTGGAGAGATTAACTAGGCATAATGATATAGAGTGGGCAGCAGTTTGTACTTTGACACCTACACAGGAGGAACAACATAAGATGAAATATCATCCTGATATTCAAAAATTGAGGATTAAGTACGAAAAGGTATTCAGTGAGATTCCACCAGGCAGACCACCGGACAGAGGCATTGAGCATGTTATTGAGCTGGAGGAAGGTGCTAAGCCTATCATGATCACACCATATCGACACCCAAAGCGACTCAAGGATGAGATCGAAAGGACCATCGAGGAGTTGCTAGCTATGGGGCACATCCGACCAAGTAGTCACCTTTTGCATCTTCTGTTGTTCTGGTACAAAAGAAGGATGGAACTCTTCGGATGTGTGTTGATTACAGGGAATTAAATAAGAGAACCATTAAGAACAGGTATCCCATTCCTCGCATTGATGAGTTGATAGATGAATTGCATGGGGCTTTTTATTTCACAAAAATTGATTTGAGATCAGGATATCACCAGATCAGAGTCCGTGAACAGGATATTGAGAAAACTACTTTCAGATGTCATTGTGGGCACTTTGAGTTTGTAGTCATGCCTTTCGGCCTGACCAATGCACCTGCCACTTTCCAGTCCACTATGAACAGATTTTTCCACCATCAGTTGAGGAAATTCCTGCTGGTGTTTTTTGATGACATTTTGATCTATAGCCGATCATGGCAGGAGCATCTAGATCATTTGGAGACAGTGTTGAGCATTTTACAGAAGGAGTCCTTGTATGCAAAAGAATCCAAATGTGACTTAGGGATGACCGAGATGTTATATTTGGGACACATTATTAGTGCAGATGGAGTGCGGATGGATCTTGAAAAGATTCGCGCTATTGTTGATTGGCCTCCACCAGAGAACCTTACACAGTTGAGGGGGTTCCTTGGTTTATGTGGTTTCTATCGCAGGTTTGTCAGTGGCTACTCATGACATGCAGCTCCCATGATAGATCTACTGAAAAAAGGGGAATTTGTGTGGACTCAGAAGGCATAGGACTGTTTTATGAGATTTAAGGAGATAATGACTACGTGCCCAGTTCTAGCATTACCTGATTTCACGAAGCCATTTGAGCTTCAATGTGATGCATCTGGAGAGGGAGTAGGTGCTGTACTTATGTAGAATAAGCACCCCATAGCTTATGAGAGCAGGAAGCTCAGAGTCCCCGAGCGTTCATTCAGTATATATGATAAGGAGATGTTGGCCATCATGCATGCTTTAGCCAAATTCAGACAATATCTTGTGGGTAGCAAGTTTTGTATTAAAACTTATCATAACAGTTTGAGGCATTTCTTGGGACAGCGAGACCTGAATGATTGCCAGCAAAGGTGGGTAAGTAAGTTGCAGGCATATGATTTTGACATCTCATATGTCAAGGGAACTCAGAATGTTGTTGCAGAAACTCTTTCTCGAAGGCCACACCTCACTCTTATGGTTCAGATATCAGAGGATTGGTGACACTTGATTATAGCATAGTATGCCAAGGATACATGGGCCTCCGATATAGTGGAGGGAACAGTGATTGATACTAGATACACACTTGTAGATGATTTAATCATTTACAAGAACAGGATTTACCTAGTCCCAGGATCGAAGGTTAAGCAACTGATTTTGAGAGCATTTCACGACTCACCGACAGCAGGCCATCTCGGGTACTTCAAGACTTACAGGTCAGTTCGAGAGCGGTTCACTTGGAAGGGGCTGAAAGCTTATGTTTTGCAGTACGTTCGAGAGTGTCTTGTTTTCCAGCAAAACAAACAAGAACACACCTATCCGGCAGGGTTCCTACAGCCACTTCTGATCCCTGACAGGAAGTGGGAGTGCATCTCCATGGACTTTATCACAGGTTTGCCCAAGGTACAAGGACGGGATTGTATTTATGTGGTGGTAGATAGATTAACAAAATATGCTCATTTCTTTCCTATCACTACTACCCACTCAGCAGCTTAGGTGGCAGAGGTTTTCTTTCAGGAGGTTTTCAGATTGCACGGATTGCCTCAGAACATTGTGAGTGACAGGGATAGCCGTTTCATGAGTCATTTTTGGCAGGAGGTATTCCGGTTATGTGGCACGGAGCTTACACCCAGCACTAGCTATCACCCACAAACCGATGGTCAGACGGAGATTGTGAACAAATGGGTGGAAGGGTATTTAAGGAATTATGTGGCAGCTCAGCAGCAAGCTTGGGTCAGATGGATATATCTCTACGAGTATTGTTACAATACTACATATCACATCACTATACAGATGACACCCTTCATGGCACTTTACAGTTATGAAGCACCTAGTTTCTTGGATTTTTTGTTGGGCGACAGCTGGGTACCCAGTGCAGGAGAATTATTACAGGAGAGTAAGGATATAGTTGCTACTCTCAAAGATAATATTGCGAGAGCTCAGAACCAGCAGAAGCAGTATGCAGACTAGAAGAGGACTGAGCGTAGTTTTGAGGTGGATGATATGGTTTACCTCATGTTGCACCTTAAGAAGAGTAGTGCAGAGAAACTCAAGCCACGCTATTACAGACCATTCAGGCTTATCAGGCGAATTGGTGAGGTGGCCTATGAGTTGGAGCTTCTGGCAGACAGCAGGGTGCACAATATGTTTCATGTGTCCCACCTCAAGAAGGTGTTGGGTCAGAATGTGGTACCTTCCGTAGTATTACCTCCTTTAGACGATGAGGGAAAATTGATTTTAGTGCTAGAATCCATCCTGGAGAGCAGAGAAAAGACGCTTCACAGAAGAGTGATCAGAGAATACTTGGTTAAGTGGAAAGATCTACCTGTTGAGGATGCTACTTGGGAGGGGGAAGCTATTTTGCAGCACCCGGCATTGAGATTGCTTGAGGCCAAGCAATTTCAGGAGGGGCAGACTGTAATGTCCCCTCTTTAGTTCGACATGACATTGATCATGGATTTTTCCTATTCCAGACTCTCGTAGGCAAATGGTGTGGAGAGAGAGTCAATTCTGCGGATCAGATGGTCATATCTTACTCTTGAAGAAGTGTTAAGAGGTTATATTTTATTATTATGTATTTTTGGGGCCTACATGTTATAATTTTAAGTTGAGTTGCACTTTTTATTTTATAAAATTACTTTATTATAAAAAGTGCATTATAATGAGATTTTATAAAGGATGTTTCTAGAAGTTCTAGCAACTTCTTAGAAAAGTGAATAAATAGAGGGCTGGGCCTCTCATTTTGGACATGCTTGGATTTGAGATTTCTTCTACTTCTTCCATTGTGGAGCAAATTTGTAGTCTCTTGGGTCTGCAAATTATTATTTGATCTTTGGGAACGAATCACTCCCTTGGATTGGCGACTTTGAGGGTGTGAAATATCACCTGAATTGTTGCATTTGAGGAGTTGGTGATTCAGCCATCTCATTTGGACTTCATTGAGATTCAGTTATAAGGGTTTACTTTGGTTGGAATAAGGGTTTCAGTTGTGCCCTAGCATTTGTGGATTGATTAACAGGGTTTGTAGACACAGTTGTGCATTATTTTCAGACTGCCAGTCTAGGGTTTGGACCCACGTTTTTGCTCATAACTCCTAATTGGCTTGATGGATGAATTTCATATTTTAGGGGGTTATTCAGCAACCCTAGGTGCCCAAATTTATTGCTTTTGGAGTGACAAAAAATGCTGCAATATTTTTATCTAGCAGCCGTACCAGGCCGTACCTATACAGCCCTGTCAGTTGGGCAGCAGCAGCAATTTTGTGAGTCATTTTGGGGCAGATTGTGAGGTCTTCGTGTGGCATTAATTCAGCATTTATATCCAGCAAAATTGGAGCTATTCCAGGTGCACAAACTGAAGTTTTGATTGCCAAAATATTGCATGTTATGGATTAGAACAGTCAGCACTGTCATTGCATAAATAGTTATTTCCAGTCATTAATAACTATTGTAAAAGTTTCGTCATTTGCATTCCAAATCTGAACTGGGTTATTGCATTGTCAAGAGCTTGATGAATTAGAAGTGCATAGTTGTGACAGTCCCTCATTGTAATCAGTTCTATTTGCTGTCATAAAATCAGAATTGCATTGGACTTCATATTTGAGTTTCATATTGTCATCTATCTCTTAGATTGGTTGTGTTATAATCTGGAATTGTTGTTCATACATTATTGGCATCATATATTGAGGTTTCGTTGTACAACAATTAGTAATATTGCAGCCTTATTTGGTTACATGCCAACTGTTTGACAAAATTCCTAAGTCCAATTTGAGGGTTTCCGTGGCCTTTATAGTAAGGGTCATTACATTGTTGCAACTCATGCTTATATAAGTGAGTTTTCAAGGCAATGTGACGGTCCGAAACTGGTAGAATTTTTGTGTTTATCAAGGAAAGTACATTCAGTCGATCTAATAGTATGCAGGTGTTTTGAGTTAGTTTCCAATTGTACTCTTTGATAGATATTGAAATGACAGAAAAAGCAATATGCTCTGGGCCTTTCAATTGATTCTTATTGGTCATTGTATTAGTCATATAAAAGGATAATACAAAAAGGTATTTGCAATATATCTGTGTCATCAATTCCTGTCTCCATTTTATGTGTTTATCTTCTTTGAAGTCATTTAAATAAGTTTTAAATTGACTGAATGCAATCTGGATGGGTTGTATACTGATTTCATTGTTGCTTTTAGTTCAAGGAATTATAGAAATGCTTCAGTAAATCAATAGGGTTTATGAATCTATGAATAGGATACTTCATAAGAATGGGAAGGTGATTACAATTGATTAATTCAATTACAAGTTATTTGAATTAGATCTCCTGCCAATAGTCAATTTTATGCCCAATAGATAAGGCACTAGTCTCATAAGTCATATGTGAACAAGGATGAATTCAACTACTGCATATCAAACCAATTATAAAATCAAAATTATTTTTCATTCAATTGTGTTTAAAGTTGTAAATGCTGGTCAATGCTCATTTATATCTATTCTTTGAGTCTTAGGTAGCTGCTATTTCCAAGAATATTTGTAAATTCAAGGAGTAAGACGACTAGATCTACTAATGAGGGATGCATAGGAGTTTGAGAACATTAAAAGAAGTGAAGTAAACTACTCATGTGTTAGTGGGTAATAGATGAGAATTAGAATGAAACTAGAAGAATCTTTACATAGTAGTTTGCATTATAATCATCCCTAGGTATATCCACCTTGGTTCTGCAGAGCCTAAAGAGCAAGAAACCACCCATGGTTTTGTTGAAGTTGGGTCCAAATGGTTTACTCATTGTAGCTGATAATAGGAATTAGCTGATCCTTAGGTTATATGAGTGCCATCATTCTGGTATTGAACATTTTGTTGTTCACTAGTTTTCAAACACCAACATATTCAATGAATCAAAGTGGGTGCTATCTGCATTCGATCTTGTTTAGAGAAAAGCAATCATATAAGATTGTAAAATACATTCCTCAAATAATCTACCCAATTAATTCAGTATATAGAGTTTAGGTAAAAAATATAAATATATCGGGGTAAAGCAAGGGTCCCAAATATATTCATATAGCTCTTATAAATGTGAAAAAAATTGCATATATGAAATTATTTTTTATCTTGTAATCACTACCAAATTCTTGACTAAACAAGATACACTGAACAAGTAGGAGATATTTCCACGACAATTCAAATTGTGATATTGCTATCAGAATTTAACGATGTAGTTTTTGAGTCAAAATCATTGATCCATATTTCATGAGTATTGATTCACATATGAATATGTCTCTCATGAGAATAAATTTAATGCTTAGAACTCATTGAATCTAGGTGATGCTCACTTACGTGAAGCACTGAGACTTCCTAGGAGGTCACCCATCCTAGTATTACTCTAGCTCCAACACACATAACTATGGAGTTCCCTCCATGGTTAAACCAAATCTGCTTGCAAACTCATTTGAAAAACCTTCACCAAGTGTTATGCCTTATGAACCATTCATTAGAAATTCTCTTAATCTCACTAATTGATTAGTATGAGATATTTCCACAACAAGTCTAATTGTTATATTGCTATCAGGATTTATTTGTGTACTTTTTAGTCAAACTCAAAGAACTTTATTTCATGAGCAATGATTCACACATGAATCCATCTCTCATGAGAATATATCTAATACATAGCACTCATTGGACTTAGGTGATGTTCACATAGGTGAAGCACAAGGACTTAAACCATTCTAGTACTACTCTAGCTTGAGCATGCTTAACTACAAAGTTCACTCCAAGGTTAAACCCACTGAGGTAGGAGTATCTTGTGTGTATGAGCAATCTTGCATCACCCAAAAAAAAATTCTTTTCAATCTCTTATATTTTAATAAAGACTAGTAGACAGGGGGGTTGTTATTTCTAGGAGGTTGCTATTTTTAGTAAGTTTGTCATACGAGCTCAAAATGTTCTAATTTTCTATAGGAAGGTTCATTTTGGAATATAAGCCTACCATAGAAATCCCATTGCTCCATCGTAAGTATCTGAGAAATTATTGCAGATTTTTGGTGGAAAAATTTGTAGAAAAATCTTCAAGCTCACTGTTGGAGGCCCTAGAGTGCCTAGATGAGGTCCAAAAAGTCGACAGAAGGGTGATTGCACAATTTTGTGCTTGTAGATAACAAGCTAATGTTTCTAAAAAGTGGTTATAATAGTCAATCAGAGAAATAGTTCAAGAGTTATGGCCTTCCAAAGTTGGGCTACCAAAATTTCTAAAATAATTTGTCAAAGATCTATTTGGTAGACTCTATTTTTATTGTTAGGGTCTCTTGGCCCTAGGTATTAAGTTTGAGCATCTAGAACCTTCCCGAGTGACATAAAATTGCCTATTTAAGAAAGGTGTGAACATTGTCTAGGACAACTCTGGGTGATAGTTTGTAGTTTGTCCTACAGATTATTGTAATAAAGGCGCCCATTTGGGATAACATATTGTACTTGTGAATTCTATAATACTACATTTGTGATGCAAATAATAAGTCCATATTTTGTTCTTGCACTTGCTATTGTTTCTTTTTTTTTGTTATGAGTTTATGGTATTAAGGGAAGCACCCTTCATCACCCACTCTTCTTGGAACCTCATTTTCAAAACCTTCACCAAGTTTTGTTCCTTATGATGGTCATAGATGAGCTTAAGGGGCTTTCTAATAGTTCCTCAATTACAACCAACACATATTGCTAGCTTGTGAAATCTTATCAAGTCCTTCCCATGAGCATCACCCTCTAAAGCTTAGTTTGTCCTCTTAGAAGTGATAAAGAACATTGTGTGTATGAATTAGATATTCTCAATGTTTTTTTATGCCTAGGTTGAACTCAATTCCTCCAATAAGTAGAAGGTATTCCCTTTTCATTTCCCCATTTATCCCATGAGAAATTTTTTATGAGTTGGGTAAATTGCTTGTAGTAGTTTTTAGAAGGCAACCAACAAGAAGATATATAAACATGACTAGACATAGATTAAAATGTTTTTTTCTAAGTTAGTTTCCCTTGATTTTATTTATAAACTAATTTGACATATATGTGAAAGAAACTCCAACTAAAAAGGTAGTCCTAGGATACCTAGTGATTGTGCCATGTTTAATTTCATTCTATTTAGTAGGAATTTAAGTTGGACATAAGTTAGGATGAGACCAAGAATAAATTTAATTTTATATCAACCTAATTCGGAACTAATGATACAAAATGCATTTGATGTATCCAAAGTATTAGCCACCTCTTCAACTAAATTTTGTACACAGTACAAAGTCATCATTAGGAAAATAGATATCATAAATAACATAATTATCCTTAGCATAGTGGAGAAAAAACCAAGGGTATCTATAGTGAAAAGATATAGAAAAATGGCAAGAGAAAAACCTTGGCAAATAATTCTTTGAATGTAGATTTAAGAATAAAGGAATGTACTAATATATAGTCTAGCATTAGCATTAATGCAAAGAATTATGATGTAAGAATGGATTTTATTACCATGTCCCAATCATTGCATTAGGTTGAGGATGAAAGGCCATCAAATACAATCATAAGAGAATTTTCGGTTCTTTGTTGGTTCAACTCAATATTTTTCCAAGCCAACACAAGACTATCAAGGATAAATAACCCACCTAGGAATCATATTTTTTTTGTTATAATTACCATTTCACTAATGGGTTTAACTATTTGGGTCAGAGCTTTGGCTATAATTTTCTAAGACCCATTAAGAAAAAAATCATAATTCTCATACTAGGCATAGAAATTTTGTGATTTTCCTTTGGGGATAAGTTTACCTAAGCCATGTTCAGTGACTGGTCCTGATGTATTGGTTTCAACTCCTTCATGATACACATAGTATTTTAGTCTTAAAAAATGTAAGGCTACAAGCATGGTAGAATTCATGGGAGAATTAATCAACTTTTTGGGACTTATTTATAGTCATGTTATGAAGGGATTCATCAATTTATTGCATTGAAAAAGACCTATAAATAAGATTACTACATTCATTATCAATTATGAATCAAATAAAGCCTACTAGACTTTCCTCAACAATGGTAATTAGGGGTTCATCTTCTATTTCATGTGTAAAAAATTGCTTGTAATAATTTAATGAGTTTTTCATGATGTCTAATTGGTTGGTAAGTGGGGTTTCATGAATATATTTAATAGCATGAATTTTTTCTTTATTTTTTTTGTATTTTATGTATTGGAAAAATAATTTGGACCCTCACTCTACATGCATGATCCATTAGAGATAAGCATAAATCTCCATACATCTTGCTCTATAAAAAAAACTCTAATAATATGCTTGGTATGATCAATTGATTGTTTAACAAAAAGTTCAAGGGGGCTGGCTACAAAAAGAGAGACACCTCATGCAATTTGACCATCTAAGAACATAGGGTGTGTAAAGTTAGCTATTATGACTATTAATTTTCTTCTCCTAATGTTTGAATGTGCATGAGAACTAAAAAAATATTAACAAAATATTAAAAATTACTTATACACAATAAATAATAATAAAGTTAGAGTTAGGGTTACAGTAAGGATTTGAGTTAAAATTAGAGTTAGAGTTAGAGTTAGGGTTATAGTTACAATTAGAGTTATAGTTAGGGTTAGAATTAGGTTAGGATTAGGGCTAGAATTGGGATTAGTATTAGAATAATAACTAGAGTTAGGGTTATATAAGGTTAGCGTTAGGGGTAGAATTAGAGTTAGAATTAGAGCTAGAGTTAGAGTTAGAGTTAGGGTTAGGGTTAGGGTAAGAATTATGGTTAGCAATAGAATTAGGGAAAATATAGCTAGGGTTAGGGTTAGGGTTAGGGTTAGGGTTAGGGTTAGGGTTAGAATTAGAGTTAGGGTTAGAGTTAGAGTTAGAGTTAGAGTTAGAGTTAGAATTAGAGTTAGAGTTAGAGTTAGAGTTAGAATTAGAGTTAGAGTTAGAGTTAGAGTTAGAATTAGAGTTAGTGTAAGGGCTAGAGTTAGAGTTAGAGATAAGGTTAGAATAAGGATTAGGGTTAGAATTAGGATTACAATTAGGGTGACCCTTAGGGTTACAACTAGGATTAGGGTTAGGATTAGGGTTAGGGTTATGATTAGAGTTCACATTAGTATTAGTGTTAGTGTTAGAATTGGGATTAGAATTGGGGTTAGGGTTAGAGTTAAAATCAAGGTTCAAGTAAGAGTTAGAGGTAGAGTTGGGGTTAGAGTAAGAGCTAGAGTTAGTGTTAGGATTAAAATTAGGGTTGGTGTTAGAATTGGGGTTAGAGTTATAATTAAGGTTAGAGTTAGGGTTAGAATTATTGTTAGGTTTTGGGTTAGGGATAGGGGTAGAATTTGAGTTAGGGTTCAAGTTAAAGTTAGAGCTAGGGTTAGAGTTAGAGTTAAGGTTAGAAATAGGGTTAGGGTTAGGGTATGAATTATATTAGATTTAGGGTTATATAGGGTTAGGATTAGGGGTATAATTATAGCTAGAGTTAGGATTAGAGTTAGGGTTAGGATTAGATTTAGGGTAAGCATTACAATTAGGGTTACAATTAGAGCTAGACTTAAAGTTAGATTTTGAATTCAGATTAAAGTTAAAATTATAGCTAGAGTTCACGTTTATGTTATTATTGTGGTTAAGGTTAATTTTTGAGTTAGTACTCTAATTTCACACCCTAATCTATGTGTGTGTGTGTGTGGGTGTGTGCATGTTTATATATATACACATATATATACATATACATATATACATATATGTATATGTATACATATATACATATATGTATATGTATATACATATACATATACATATATGTATATGTATATCCATATACATATATGTATATATATGTATATGTATTATAAATATACATATACAAGTATATATACATATATATGTATATGTATATATATACATATATATACATATATATATATACATATATATATACATATATATGTATATGTATATATATACATATACATATATGTATATACCTATACATATACATATACATATATATACATATGTATATATATATCTATACATATACATACATATATACATATACATGTATATGTATATGTATATGTATACATATATATACATATGTATATATATCTATATGTATATGTATACATATATATACATATGTATATATATATATGTATATGTATACATATACATATACATATATATACATATGTATATATATGTATACATATACATATACATATACATGTATATGTATACATATATGTATATGTATATATATGTATATATATATATATATATGTATATATATATATGTATATGTATATATATGTATACATATACATATACATATATATACATATGTATATATATGTATACATATACATATACATATACATGTATATGTATACATATATGTATATGTATATGTATATGTATACATATATACATATGTATATATATGTATATGTATATGTATATACATATATACATATGTATATATGTATACATATACATATACATGTATATGTATACATATATGTATATATATGTGTGTATATATATGTATACATGTATACATATATATATACACACATATATATACATAAATGTATATATATCTGTGTATATATATGTATACATGTATACATATATATACATATATGTATATATGTATATATAAATATATACATGTATACATATATATGTGTGTGTGTGTGTATGTATATATATGTGTGTGTATGTATGTATATGTATATAAATATGTATGTGTGTGTGTGTGTGTGTGTGTGTATGTATATGTATATATATGTATATAGATATATACATATAAATATAGATATACATACATACATACATACATACATACATACATACATACATACATACATACATACATACATACATACATACATACATACATACATACATACATACATACATACATACATACATATATATATATATATATATATATATATATATATAAAAAATATAATTTTATTTTCTAGTTAGTAGTAAATATTATGAATATAATTTACTAAATGTTTAGTATAGTCACATGTAAAGTTTAGAGTTAGAGATAGAATTAGGGTCTAAGGTTTATAATTTCATTTATATGACACTTATTGTTATGGTTAGGGTTGATAAGTGGTTAGATGTTTCACTAAAATAAGGGAAATGATTAAGGGAAGTATGTGATTTAGGTGTAGTCTTGGAGTATTTGGAGTAAAACTATGGTCAAAATTGGGATATAGGTTTTAAAAATGTCTTAAATAGTGGAAATTTTTTAATTATATCCTTTTCATGAAAGGGGAATTCTAAGTGCCAACATAATTATTTAGATGGTGTAAAAAATATGAAAGAATACATAAGAATCAATTTTATAGAAAATATTTCTCCATGATGATGTAAGAACCTTATATATTGTTGAATTTTCAATAGTTCTAATGTAAGTTTTACTGCAATGATTAAGAATTATAATCAATAAACATGCCTATCTTGAAGAAAATCAATGCAAACTTGTGATTTTATTTCTTAATTAACAAATTTAGCAGCCACATCCATTAATGATTTTTTTTTATAGAATTTATTTTTTCTTGTTCTCTTCTTCATGAAAGTTACATAAAATAATTATGGGGAACCACAACTCCGAATACAACTAATTACAAGTAGTAAAATTCTAAAACTAATAACAAGAATGAACTATTTACAAAATATTTCTGTATAATGGTGTAAATACATGTCACATTCTTGAATGATTAGGATTGTATTGTGACCTTTATTTGAACAATGATTGTGAATGACTTCTTTCATCATTGAGAGAAACCCATCTAGTTTTACAGAGATATGTATTATGCAGGAATTTTTCTACATCTTTCATTTGTGTTACTTTCATTTCCTCTAGATAGTCAATCGGAAATATTGTGTTCTCCACAAATTTAATTATAGTAGTGCATGACTCTTTAATTATTTGTAGACATTTGCCAAAAATAAATCTCAAAGAAATTATTCAAGGCCACTAAAGTAGTCAACCCAGTATCAATAATGTTTGATTCTCTCTTTGAGGCATACATAACTCAAATGTTGACTTGGAAAATTATAAACAAACATCAGTTGACATATATAAATGATCAGAATAAATAAGTATTAGTAATTAACATAATTTGTTTTTGAATGAATAATGTTCAAAATAAGATAAATAAAAATCAAAGCTACTTTAAATAAAATATTTAGATTGGAATGTTTGAAATATGGTGGCATTGCCTTCCACTTTTCAAACATTATATATGTATGTATGTATGTATGTATGTACGTACCAATCAAGACTAACTAGGTTACTGAGAGGGGAGGGGTGAATTAGTAATCTCAAAAACTTTAAACTAATTCAACACTTAATCAACATAATCCATTCACCATTAATTCATCTAATCTACTGCATGAATGAGAAAAAGATAAACATTCATGACACATGAACACAATGTTTGGTGACCCAGAAACCTTCCAAAACGAGGATGGGGATGATACCCAGAAAACTTCACTATTGTAGCATAAAGTTGGCCTATTAAGGATTACATTGACCACTTTTGATTATCTTCCTTATTAAGAGCAATTTGGACTACTAGATCCACCTCATTAGACATTTTCTAAACATACAATGAAGTATGCACTCTGTTAAGGGATTTAAATAAAGACTATTAAGTTTACCTTGTTAAAGGATTTAGAAACTAACTCACCTGTTAGGATGAAATAGTAGATTTGACTTACAACTTGATTGCTAATTAAATCCTTGAAGTAAAAATCACCTCTTGTGATAGATATAACTTTATTGCTCTGTATAGACCTTGTTGAATACTCTTCTTTTCTGTTGATTCACATTCACTCTTCTCAAATCATTACATCTCCATGATACATTGGTATGATACAATACATCACATATATATACCATCTCAATATTTACAATTATAAGGTCAACTAAAACACAAGTAAACAAAATATTACTGAGTTGGCCAAATAGTAGAAACTTGGGTTTTGTAAGCTAACTTGGTGAAATTTTGATACTTGGCATCCATTGCATTACTCGGCATCATCATGCACTCAGTAGAAGTAGAGGTTCGGTCCATACTAATCACACAACATAGCTTTGAACTCAGTGACCATTGAAGACTCGATAGATATAGTGTCACTTGGTAGATACTAAATACTTTGTTTACCTTGCTTGCACTTTGTAAACTCTGCTCATCCATCACTCAGTAGAAACTAGCTTCACATTATAGAAACTAATGACTTGGTAGACACCGTGAAGCTCAGTGATCACTATCTACTTGGTGATAACTGCTGGACTGCACACTGTATGTTTTCACTTGGTAGCTTTTGGAATGTTCGGTATGAACCGTGAAACCTGGTTATCACTAGATTGCTTGGCAAACATTGGAGACTGAATGATGAGCTCAGTAACAATACAACATTGAATAAGTGTTGTCACTAATGACAAATATAACTTAATGCCAACAATCTCCCCCTTTGGCATTAGTGACAAAAACACTTATAAGCCAAGACTTATGTACACTGACATACTAATTTTGACTTTTCAAAATTTATCTTTGTAAAGTTGTTGTATATATATTTTCACATATCTCCCCCATACATAAGACATAATATATACATAGTTTTTCTCTTTTATCCTATACATATATCAAACTATTCTCTCCCCTTTTGTCTCTTCACGAAATATCTCTTACTCCCCCTTTTTGACAATAATACCAAAGAGTTATGCAATATATTCAAATAGAGACACCAAAATGTGAGCAAAACTCAAAATGTACCTTGACAATAAGAGCTAATGTCTTATCCTAGTTGTCTTGCAAAATTTTGTAGGTGGAGAGTGCCACTTGAACTTCTACTGAAAGTTCAATCATACAGTCTACAATAGAAAAACTGTTATCCTAGACCAATGACTTTGAGTATGCAATATGCTTTTTGATTGTATCCATGATTGGAAGGATCATGTTTTGGATATCTATCAATGTGGACCTAATCCTTCCTTCTTCTCTCAACAATTCTCCCTACATATCTAAAAAAAATGTCAGCTTAATGTGATGTCCTGAGCTTGAGTTGGGGTCAAGCTATAACCTTTGAGCACTGGCCTTCATATCTACATCAATCTTATTCAATTTCTCTTTTATCTCCTTAGTGAACCTAGTAACATCACATAGCTTAGCAAAAAGTGATGTTACATTTGTAAAGGAATTCCAATGCTAGTCAAAATGGAGGATAACTTTACTTGGTTAATGGCAATGTACTCAAGCACCTTTTTATCAAACTTCTTCTTTGTCTTTTCGGTTACCTCTTCTTGATTAGATGTGTCCTCATTGAACTTATTGACTACTTCTTCCAACTGTAGAAAATTATGTTGAGATGAATCCAAATCAACACCTATAGCCTCTATTATTATATTCTTTGCATTTTCAATTATTTTAAACTCTTTATCTCTTTCCTCTCTAAGTTGTTTCTTCCTTGCCTTCTATTCCAAAAGCTAGCTAACTAGTCTCATTTCTTCAACTGTAGCAATATCCAAATCCAGCTTAGGCATTACAATTTCTTTGTCTAGATCTATATCTTCATCAAATTCCTTACCAGTAAGTAGAAGTTTTAGTGGTGTCCTTGGTTCTACTTCTAACATTACTACCTTGGACTTAGAAACAAAAATAATTGTAGAGATAGCTAGACTTTCTGAAAAAACTTGAATAGGACCAACTGGAGGAAAACTGAGAGGAGTGAATACTAAATCTAAAATTGAAGTGCTACCCAAAATTGAAGTGATAATAGGTGCAATAATGACTAAAGCACATACAATAGGAGCACTAGTAGAAATATTTACAAATGATGTACTTACAGGCGCATGCAAAATTGAAGTTGACAAAATTGTAGAATTGGATGTTGAACACACTGTTGATGTTGTAGACTCCAAAGCTGATGAAGAGGAGGGATATAGCTTAGTAGATGAAGCGGTAGACACTTCCATTATTGATACTTGGAGCTGACAGGAAGAAAATAGTGATTGAACAGATGATGTGTCTGTTGAGGTTGCAATCACATTTGTTGAAGCTATCTCCAAGCCTGATGATGTAGTAGTCTTTGGTGGAGAATGAGGAAGGGAGGCTATGAATTGTGTAGCTATACTCACTAGATCATTCTCTTCATCTCCTTCCTTATATTCTTCACCAGCTTCTTCCTCTTTCTCTTCTTCATCATCCTTTAATGCCTGATAATCCTCAGCATCAAAAGTGACACATGGTGTGTTATCTTCTTCATCATTATCACTATCATCATCATCATCCTTGATCTCCATTGGATCTTCACTAGGGTTGTGCAAATGATAGATGTGTTTCCAGATGTTTGGAGCATCCCTAACTACATTCTCAATGTCTTTGATTAAAATCAAACATGTATGAAATCTAATCATTATTTTAGCTTCATTGTCTTTCATTGCTACCTTAACTTCTGCATTTGTGAGACTCAGTAGCAATTGCTTCAGTGATTGCTCATATATGTCTTTTGTTGTCTATATAGTTGATTCCCACCTTGGATCTAATCTTTCCAATAATTCATTTGAAATCTGAGGTGCAATTTGATCAGGGGAATATTTCCATTTTCCAATCTTTGATAGTACTAGCTCCTCAATTTACATTTTCTCTGCATCTATCCTAGTTTCAAATTTCAATGCCTTGAAGTTTGTGATACTAGCACCTTCTTCCATTTTCTTCAATCTTTCTTGGAAGGTGAGTGGGGGCTTGTTGAACACAACTTCACTACCACCTTTCTTCTTAGATCTTCTTGTGAATATAGCTATGGAGGCTTTGGGTGGCTTGGTAATAATTACCTTGCCCTTCTTTTTCATAGGCTCTGCCTACTTTTTAGATTCCTACTCTTCTTCTTATGATTCTTCAATGTCTTCTCCTTTACCCTCAGTAAGCATAAGAGAGCCACTTGCAGTTTTCAACTTTGCTACCTTCCTTTTCCCTTTGTTTACCGCCTAAGGTAGCTTGATTTCAAGCTCTATTATAGCTTTGGCTTCTTCATATGTTCCAAAGACAGGTAGCTTTGGATCTACTGGCTCATTAACTAGGGCTTCAATAATGTCCTTTGTCTCATCAATGTTAACCTCATATGGAAGAGGTTTCACCCATGCAACTCTAGGTTTGACTGCCTAGATATAAACTTTATCACAATCAACCATGAAATATACATCATCTTTATAATCTTCAACTAGCTTAGGAGGAATCTAGAACCTATTGTTCATCTTCTCCTTAAATGCTTCAAAATAATTGTCCATAATACTTTCAAAATTTTCACCCATTTCTGCAATGAATTCATTAATCTGATACAAAATGGGAGTATCTTTTCTCCATACAACTGAACCTTTGATGGGAAAACCTTTTGAACATAAAAGAAAAGACAAGTTAGCAAAGAACTAAATTTACAGGGGTTGTTCTTTGATGTCCTGATGTTGTCCATGTTCTTTTTTAATTGCTTCAACAATAAATTTGACAGATCAAATTCTAGATTCTTCTTCACAACCTTATATGCCAAATCCACAGCCTCACACAACACAATATTTAATCAACTTGAGCTATATATCTTGTGTGCAATGATGTGAATTCCAAACCTTAATTCCGTTTCAAATACATTGCTAATCTTCAGTCCTTTGTCATCCCACTCGGCTAGGGTTTTCTTCTGAAGCTCTTCCTGACCTAGGGTTTTGGTTGTTTTGGCCTTGTTGAGCATGCCCATGATCTTATGAATCATTTTCTTTGTGATCAACACAGGCTGCTCTAACTATAACTGACCATTATGCACATGACTCAAAATATACCTAATCCACTTCACTTGGAAGTTCCTTGACATATGCAAGATATGGGTTAATGCTTTGACCTCTAAATGCTTATGCTTGGGTTTCAAAGATCTATCAACACACATTTCTCCTAGGTCACTGTCCATCTCTATGGTTCCAATTTCTTGCACAAAACACTTAAAATGAGTGCGAATATCATTAATAAGAAGTACCTTTGGAGGAATTTGTGATTGAGCTCCATTCGGGTTGAGTGACTCCACAATTGCTTGTACCAACTTAAAATTTGGTGCTTTCCACTCCACGCCTTTTACCAACATCTCAAAACCTCTTTTTCCTTGCTGATGTTGCTTCCAGATGCCATGGTTGCTAAGTAAATGAGAAATTTTTTTCAAAAAATTCTTTACTGCAAATTTGCTCAAGATTTCTTAGATGCACCAAGAAATTGCTCGACTCTGGGTATACTAAAGTCACGGTGAAAAATGAAGTCAAATTCTACCATTTTTGATGAAAATCTTCCATTAATGCTTGGTGCCATAATGACATAGTGCTTGACAGACTACCATCCATTGACTATGCTTGGTAGAAGCTTGTGTCTTGGCAATCAAAAAAAGCTTTTATTACTCCAGACCTAGCTCGGTTGAACAAAACTTTTATTACTCCTAACCTAGCTTGGTTGAGTCTATGATCAACCTTGCTTGGTATAACCTAATTTCTTGTGATCCCTCTGTATTTGAAATATTGACTTGGATATTTTCCTTCCTTTCATTGGAACTACTTGAGATATGACTTGAAGATACAGTTCCAGTTCTTCCTTTAAGAATCTAATTGGAAAGGGTGGAGTCACCCACTTCTTGAGTGATATGACCATCATTTAAACTGTCTTGGTTAGTAGATTTGGGAATCCATTGCTATCTCATCCACCTTTTGATATTATCAGCTTTAGCTTTTTTTTCATCTTCAACTCTACCTATATTCATGCAATTTTTAGCTATATGACCAAGTTCAGTGCATGTATAACATCTTATTGTAGTATCCTTCTTTCTCAAGTGCTTACTTGCATAGTTTATGCCAATGTGTCCATATTCTCCACAATAATGACATCTACACCAAGTATTGTAGTCCCAACTAAATATTGCCTTTACAAGTTGTTTAGTTGGATTGAATGGTTTAGATCTTCATTCCGATGCCTTGTGACCTTGTTTCTTGCATTTCTGACATTTACCTTCAAACTTTGGTTTCTCCTTGCATTCATTAGCTTTATGACCATGCTAACTACAATTGTAAGATTTCTCATTGAATTTTTCCTTTCGATTGCTCCAACATTTGTTTGATGTATTACCTAACTTACCATAGTGATTGCAAGTAGGTCTTTGATTCCTTTGAGCACCTTGTTTGGAAGATTCACCTTCTTCTTTGTATCTAAGTCCTAATTTACTCTTTTTCCTATAAAGATTTTGCTCACTTTGCTGATTCAATTGATCCATGTCTGCTTGGGATTTCATTATTCTTTCATTGAGTTGCTTTTTAGAATTTAGATCAGCTTTCAATCTTTCATTGATTTGTCTTTCAGTGATTAAGTCATTTCTTAACCTTTCATTTTTAGATCTTAGACTCATGATTTCCTCATTTGCATTGGAGAGCTAATTGATAAGACTTTCTTGCTGAAAGGATTGATTTTGAGTTTCATTGTTCCTTCCCTCCAAGTCTTCACTTGCCTTATTCCTTTGTCCCAAGATTTGACACATTTTTATTGACTAAATTTCTTGTCCTCTTTTCAATTTTTTACCTCTTCTTGCAGAGAGCCATTCTTTTCTAGGAGTTCTTTGATTGCCTCATTTTCTTCATCTGAACTGCTTGAGGAAAGAAGTCTTCAATATTTTCTTCAACATACTGGTGGTCATTCATCTATTTTGTAAGTTTCTTCTTTCTAGGGATTGGGATAGATGCTATTTTCCTTCCTTGAGTTGAGCTATGGCCATCTCCAGATCTAGCTTTTCATTATCAATAGCATTGTCAAGTCTAAATATCTCCATTATCCTTGATCTTTGCTAAAGTTGTCGAACTTTATCTTGAGAACCACAAATCTCTGATAAAAATTGTTGAAAATAATCAAGACTAACTAGGTTACTGAGAGGGGAGGGGTGAATTAGTAACCTCAAAAACTTTAAACTAATTCAGCACTTAATCAATATAATCCATTCACCATTAATTCATCTAATCTACTTCATGCATGAGAAAAAGATAAACATTCATGACATATGGACACAATGTTTGGTGACCTAGAAACCTTCCAAATAGAAAATAAAAATGGGTTGGGGATGATACCCACAAAACATCACTATTGTGGCATAAAATTGGTCTATTAAGGCTTACATTGACCACTTTTGATGATCTGCCCTATTAAGAGCAATTTGGACTACTAGATCCACATTGTTAGAGGTTTTACAAACATATAATGAAGTATGCACTCTATTAAGAGATTTGAATAAAGACTATTAAGTCTACCCTGTTAAAGGATTTAGAAACTAATTCACCTATTAGGATGAAATAGTAGATCTAACTTACAACTTGATTGTTAATTAGATCCTTGAAGTACAGATCACCTCTTATGATAGATATATCTTTATTGCTCCTTATAGACCTTGCCAAATACTTTGCTTTTTTGCTGATTCACATTCACTCTTCTCAAAAAATTACATCTCCATGATACATTGGTATGATACAATACATCACATATATATATACCATCCCAATATTTACAATTACAAGGTCAGTTAAAACACAAGTAAATAAAATATTATTGAGTCGACCAAATAGTAGAAACTCAGGTTCTGTAAGCTAACTTGGTGAACTTTTGATACTTAGCATCCACTGTATTACTCAAAATCTCATGGACTTGGTAGAAGTAGAGGCTCATTCCATACTAATCAAACAACGTAGCTTTGAACTGGTGACCATTGGAGATTCGATAGATATAATGTCACCTGCTAGATATTGAATACTTTGTTTACCTTGCTTGCACTCAGTAAACACTACTCATTCATCACTCGATACACACTGGCTGCACATCACAAAAATTGATGACTCGGTAGACACTGTGAAGCTCAGTGATCACTATTTTCTCAGTGATAATTACTGGACTGCACACTATCTATTTTCACTCGGTAGCTTTTGGAATGTTTGGTATGAACTATGAAACCTGGTTATCATTAGATGGCTTGGCAAACACTGGAGATTGAATGATGAGCTCGGTAACAATACAAAATTAAATAAGTGTTGTCACTAATGACAAATATAACTTAATGCCAATAATACATACATACATATATATATATGTATATATATATATATATAGACACCCACACACATACATTTATGTGTGTGTGTGTGTGTGTGTGTAAATGAAAAATAAATAAAATATAGATTTTATGGATGTGGTGGCATTGTCATCCACATTAATGATAAATTTTAATTATTAAACATCAAAATATAAATACTTTGAAACATACAAATTTAAAACTATTACGAAATATTCAAATCTAAAACTACAAACCAAAACCATTGTAAAATATTCAAATCTAAAACTAATTTGAAACATGCACAATTAAAATAAGAAAATGAAAAGTATTATAAAATTTATAAATCAAATAGATTTTAAATGCAAATCTAAAACTAAATCAAATATGCAAGACTAAACTATTAAAAGAAAATCTAAACAATTTTAAATACAATTCTAAATCTAAATGAACTAATAAAAATTGAAATATAACCCAGACTAGAATATTATAAGTTATTTTGAATATAAATCTAAATGAAAATATAAATAAAAAAATAAAAAATAAAATTAGAAATCACACTTGCAAAAAAATAACTCCAAAACTTCAATCTACTCATCTTCAAAAACTCCAATCTAATCCTCCAGTAATCTCCACCTCTTCCTTCCTGCAAAAACATAAAATAAAAATGAAATGAGGAGCCATTGTTTTATAACTTGTGAGAGACTCCTCATATCCCACAATGGACATCTCTTCAAATTCCATGAATTTGATCCAAATTCTCCCAATCCCCACAAAAAATAAGTATGAATGTGCATGCAAAATTATATTTAACAAAAATAAGTCACATTTAAATTTTCAATGAAATTATTTTGGCCCTATTTTTCGGGTCATATTATTGCAACCTATTTTTTTGGGCCCTACTTTTTAGGGTCCTGTGTTTTTTACCCTATTACTTCATCCTCCATCTGGTTTCCTATTATTTCAGTTAGCTATTATTTTTAAATTTATTTTTTCTTTAATGATTTAATAATTTAATATTTAACTTAAAGGTTTGTAACTACTTCCTTTTCTTTTTATTAACAAGGAATCTATTTTGGCATATTCTAATGCTGGGCATTGTGCTGACATTATATAAAATGCCTCTCAGCATAGTCAAAATCAACACTATTTTAAATAAAATATTTAGACTGTAATATTTGAAATATGGTCGCATTGTCCTCTACTTTACAAACATTATGACAATAAACATTATATATTAGTAAGAAATAAATAAAATACATTTGTAATCTAATTAAATAATGATAAAATATATAATAATAATAATATGATTTGTCTATTTGAAATAAATCATTAAATTTAATAAACTATAGATTGCATTGATATGACAACATTGCCATCCATATTAATAATAACATTTAATTATGAAACATGAAAATGCAAAACTATTATGAAACATTCAAATCTAAAACAAGCAAATCAAAACCATTTTGAAATATGCAAATCTAAAACCAATATGAAACATGCAAATCTAATACTAATTTGAAACATGGACATTCAAAATATGCAAATAAAAAGTATTATTAAATATATAAATCAAATATATTTTAAATGCAATTCTAAATCTAAATCAAACATGGAGGACTACACAATCTAAACAAGGTTGATTGCAATTTTAAATTTAAACAAAAAATAATTGAAATCTAAATCAAAGTAGAATATTATTTTTTATTTTATTATTTTTTTGTTTTTTATTTTTATCGATAAATGGCCAAGGCCTTGGATCATATATTAAAGAAAGGGATAAAAGATACATAGAATTTCTCTGTTCAAACGGGCACTGGTAGTAAAGAATGGAGAAGAAAACCTCCAGTCTTGCCCAGGACTCATGTCCTATCTTATTACATTACCCTAGGGGCATACCCCAGTTCTCAAAGTTACATAAGTTAACCAATTACATAAGATTACATATGGGCATTCCCATGGAAATTTGACTTAGTATAACTTCCTTCCAACTAAATGTAAAAAATCTGAAATAAGATACCTGTAAAGAAATTCTTTCTTCAAGACATAAAATTGTTAGTAGCCTAAAGAATACTTTTTCAAAATCCAATCTGTTGTTTTCATTCAAAATCCAATAATGAATATTCCTTATAAGGCCAGAACAATTAATAATCTAACTACTAATTACATCTAATTTGGACCA
Organism: Cupressus sempervirens; assembly: GCA_028749045.1. Taxonomy (NCBI): domain Eukaryota; kingdom Viridiplantae; phylum Streptophyta; class Pinopsida; order Cupressales; family Cupressaceae; genus Cupressus; species Cupressus sempervirens. The sequence continues at coordinate 987,404,855 of CM053787.1, read as the reverse complement.
TAAACCGATTTAAACCTAAAATAAAACCTATACTAAACAAGGCTGGGGAAAAAACAAAAGAGCACATTATATATCAAAATAAAACAAAGGTAATAAACTATCTAAAAAAAGACACAGAGAGTTAGCAAAATCTAAAATGCCTATCCCATAGATCTTGATAATTCAATCTAAATTATGATTCATTACCAAGGACTCATAGCTTTAGATGCTGAATTACTCGACCGATAAAAAGATTCCAATATATAAACCTGAGAGAGATCTAACTACAAATCCCTTGATTTGTGAAATTAGGATTAATCATTGAAAGACCCAAAAAATCAATTCAGACTGAGAAAGAAGCCCAAGAATTCATAATAATTAAGATTAAAATTGTAAAATATTTGAATGACTATGAACTTTATTCCAGGTATGAATGGGGGAAACAACTAACTCTAGACAGAGAAGGCATAGACATACTGGAGAAAATCAGAAACAAACCCTCAGATTTTTGGTCAATCAATTAAACCCAATCGCAAATTTATAAGAGGAAACGATACCAACATTTGACAAAACAGTCTCCAACATAACCAAAATTAAGTCACAAAAATCTAAAATCGTAACCTAAATCAAACAAGGCATATCTAAAATGTCTATCCCATAGATCTGTTAATGCAATCTAATTTGTGAATCATAATCAAGAAATCATGGATACTACTTACTAAATTTTCGATAGATAAAAGAATTCATTATCCAAACCTAAAAGAGATATGTGAAATAAGGATTAACCATTTAAAGACCTGAGTTATCTATACAGACCGAGAAAGAAGCTCAAGAATTCATAATATTAAGACAAAATTGCAAACCAGCCGAATGACTATGTGCTTTATTTTTGACATGAATGAGGAAACCAGATAAATCTTGATAGAGTAAGCTTAGATCTTCTAGAAAAAATCAAAAACACACCCTCAGATTTTTGTTTAATCAATACAACCCAATTGCATGATTAATTTAAAGGAAACGATACCATCACATGACAAAATGGTTGCCAATAATGCCAAATTTTATTCGACGGCCACAAAATTCTAAAATTGCTACCTTAATAAAACAAAAGCATGGCACAAATACTTAATCCATCATAACACCGACCACTTGGAAATATGTTCTATTACCCAATATAACCTTACAAAAAATATATATAGTCAGAGATATACAAAGCTATACTGTGTAAAACTATAACCAGTATCGACGCAACATCCTGTATAATACAGATGAGGAACCCAAAAGATTACCAGAAGACTTCTAATGCTAGTTTAGTCTAACTGAGTACATAACTGCCTTCTATTACTAGATATCAAGAACTTAAAATAATATACTATTGTTTCCATGAGACCATAATCACCTCTGGAATAGAGTCTGGATTATCCATGATTACATTTGGCGGGAGTACATAATCAATTCTGAGTTTGCTCGATTTTTCTGCATTAAGAATGCATAATTCCAAGTCATTGAGATCATTAAAGACTACACCTAGACTCACATAGGATTTAAACATGTTGATATATCTGACCACCCAGTCCAGATTGTCTTCTACCCTAATCCCACGCCAGCATAGGAGGAAATTAACACTTGGTTCCATTTGAGGCCAAGCCCTAAAAAAGGCCAATTTTTCCCTAACCATAAGGAATTGTCAACACAGGGTAGTCTTCAACTCTTCCGCACCCAGGGGAAGACCCATATATTTTTCACGGTAAAGGATTTTTCCCTTTTCATCAATGTTATGAACCGCCTTCTCTAACCCTCGCCTCTAGATAGGATTACAAATATCTTCACAAAGCCTAACAATCTCTTCTTTTCCAGACTTTTCCCTTACCATCACTCTAATGAAAGTCCCAATTATTGAGCTGTTGGTTCTCCAGGTCGCCCTATAATCAAAGATATCTTCCCCTAACACCCTATTCATGGCAAAATGCAACATATCATCTACATTTCTCAGAAGACGGCTCCATCTTTCTGGCATTACCTTTTCGAGAAAGGCCATTGTTCTATTTTCTATCATATGATAGATGCTCACATTGGTTTCCATCTTAGCAACAAGCTAACACTCAAGAGTAGTAGAAGTCTGCCTCTCTAATTCTATGTGTTCTACTTAAAAATTCATTCCCATAAAGCATAAAAAACCATCATTACCGATCTATCCCGTGTACCCTTTATACAAAATTATAATCTATGTTAGGCAGTGACCTCATCTACTCGAGTTAAATATTGAGTATTAGATCACATTTCCAGAGCCTTTATCACATGAGCCAAGTGGCCAGTCTAGAACTCGCTCTCCCCTATTTCAACTCAAATGTACTAATGATAACTTTCTAGACCCTTAATTAGTAATGATATCTCATGACACGATCTACAACTAGGGGCCAACTGGAAAACATGCAAAGCAAGATGGAAGTGAATGGAAATCTAGGCTCAGGACAATTGCTAGGAATTAATATCTCTTAATCGTTGTAGCTATGTCTAGACGTATTTCTTATAGAGAAAAGTCCCTATATAAATAATCTCAATGACAATAAATTAAGAAAATACCTAAGGAGAACTAAAATAAAGGAAAACAAAATAACACCTAGAAATTAACAATGCGAACATAATCAAAAATAGAGAAAAGGATATTTCTCAGGAGATAACAATAAAGGTATAAACAGTAAATATTTGATAAAACTAAAACCCCCATAATAACAGACAGTACGGACACAATTGCGAAAATATAAAAAATAGCTAAATAATACTATAATATAATCTCTTTCTTCCTATTAATTGAATATAGAGTTTTAAGGTATATATTACGAAACATTAATAGGAATTAGTACAGGTATGTATCTAATAAGCTATAAATCATATATATATATATATATGTTTATGGTTATGTTAACATATGAATATATATATGCTTTTATATAAGAGTATGTATATTAATATAAAAGGAATAATTGTGAAATACTATCTAATACTTCAAAGGAGGAGAAGACTCTAAGTTATATATCAGGAGCGATTCTCCATCAGCACCCCTATTGGCGAGTCTGTCAGCCATAGTATTACCTTCTCGATAAATGTGGTTAATTAATATGTCTTCAAATTTTTCCATTAAAATCAACACTTCTTGGAGTTTAGAGTTTAAGATCCAATTAGGAGTCTTTTTAACCCTAATGCCATTAAGAACAACTTGAGAGTTGCCTTTGATGATGATTTTAGATAGACCTAGATTATGGCATAATTTTAGACCTTTCTCCAGTGCTTCAAATTCTGCCATATTATTAGAAACTGGAGGGAGAGGAGAGGCTAGCTTTGCAATCCACTGCCTCTCTTCATTATTGATGATACAACCTACACCTACTATACTGAGGTTCCTTCTTGCTGCACCATCGAAGTTCAGTTTATGCCACCCTGGGGGTGGTGGAACCCATTTACAATTAGCCCTTGCCACCTTATTACTGACTGCATATACCATGGGGGGGTTGATCAGATTAGCCCATTGTTTCTTCATTGTTCCATCCCAAAAAGAGAAAGAGCCTTCTTCATGGGAGGATTTCCTTAGATAGGCATTCATAACTTCTATTATAGCCACTTCCAATTTTAACAAAAAACTGACTAAGTTTCGCTCTTTATTTTTGAAAATCTGATGATTTCTTTCTTTCCAAAGTTCTCATACCACTAGGGATGGACAAATATTCCAAAGTTTTCTATACACACCTCGAACCATATGTGTGGGCCAAGAATTAAGGAACCCCTTAAGTGTATTATGAAAAGGGGTTGACCACTTAAGTTGGGATTTAATCCATTCCCAGCAATTTTGAGCAAAAGGGCAATTGAGGAAGAGGTGGTCTACATCTTCATTACTTTGTTTACACATAACACACCAGTTGGGGCCCATAATACCGAATCTAGATAGTCTATCCACCGTCAGAGCTCTGTTTTGAAGGACAATCCATAAAAAGAAACTCGCCTTAGGTAGACAGGCTGCATCCCAACACAATTTTAAAGGGATTTCTACATAATTCCACTTTTGCGAATGAATAATAGATTGATACCCAAGCTTCACATTGTAGATTCCATCCTTTGAACTAGCCTAGATAAGACTATCCGACCTTTCAGATTGTTTAATTTTCCTATTCGATATGATCTTTTTATAAGCAGTGATTAAATCTAGCACCAGTTCTAATTCATCAATGGATCACCATCTCCAACGCAGTTCCCCATCCGACATCTCTTTAACTTTATAATCTTTGAACCTGCAGCCCCACTCTGATTTCAACTTAGTTATAAGGTTCTCTAAATTGGGGGCAGAATAGATGGGAGGAAGTCCATCCCATGAGTCTTCCCAGAACAAAGCTTTGTCCCCGACCCCGACATCCCAAGAAAGAAATTTACTAATAATACCTCGGCAATTTGACATGAAATTCCAACATTCTTACCCTTTTGGTAGCCTTTCCATCTTGAACAATGATTTCGGATCCGATGGATCAAGGTATTTATAATATAGAATTTTGGCCCATTTTTGTTCATTTTCTTGGTATAATCTCTACACAAGTTTAGCTCCCAAAGCCTCGTTCTGCCATTGTGGCTTCTTTATTCCTAAACCCCCACATTCCTTAGGTTTGCATAAGTTATCCCATTTAATAAGAGCAAGTTTCCTGTCATGTTCCTTATCCTTCCACAAGAAATTTCTAAGTTTGGTCTCAAATTTCTTGGACATCCAGTTAGTAAGGGGAAGACATGCCATGGGAAAAATTGGGGTAGCTAAAAGGACTACTCAGATCTTGGTAATCTTTCTAGCCTTAGAGAGCCACTTATTTTTCCAACTCTCAATCCTCTTATCCACCTTTTTGATCGTGTCCATCCAAATTTTAGTGAACCTCGATTTCTTTTCTAGGGCGATGCCTAGATATTTGCAAGGGAACTTTCCCTTTTTGTATCCCATAATTCCACAAATCCTATTTTCCATTTCAAGAGATGTGTTTAAGAAGAAAATATCTGATTTTTCTTTATTAACCTTCTGGCCTGAGGCATCCATACATTGCTGAATTATGCTTTTAAACCCCTTGGCCTCTTGAATGGAACTTTTACCAGATAGAATGGTATCATCTGCATACTGTTGATGTGTAATATTAGGAAAATTCTTGGTGACAACAATACCAAAGATCTTTCTTTCTTGATAAGCGCAGGAGACTGCTCTCCCAAAGGCTTCAGCCATTAGAATAAAGAGGGAGGGGGATAGTGGGTCTCCTTGCCTAATACCCCTGGATATTTCAAAAAATCCCTCAGGCGTCCCATTTATGAGAATAGAAATCTTCGGAGTAGAAATGAACTTAAATATTAGATTTATCCATTGATGAGAAAAACCAAATGCTTCTAAAACTTTACAGAGAAAATGCAAATCAACCATATCGTAAGCCTTCTATATGTCTAACTTCATAAACATACATGCTTCTTTATCTATGGTTGCAGAGTGAATGACTTCCTGAATTATGAGTATGCCATCCAAAATCAATCTTCCTGAAACAAAACCTGTCTGCTCTTTTAAGATCAATTTTGGCATAATTACCTTGAGTCTATTAGCTATGACTTTTGAAAATATTTTGTAAATGGTGTTGCATAGAGAAATAGGGCAGAAGTCTCTAGGATGTTCCAGACAATCCTTTTTAGGGATAAGTGTAAAGAAAGAATAGTTGATTTCAGCTAATAGAGATCCATAATTCCTAAGGCTTCAATTGCTTTCCATAAGTCTTCCCCAAGTATATCCCAACATTTTTTAAAAAAGAAAGGTTGAAACCCATCAGGGCCTGGGGATTTATCTGGGCTCATATTAAAGACTACTGATCTAACCTCTTCCAAAGATATTGGTCTATTTAGATTTTTATTGTCATCTGCAGAGACTAGTTTTGGGATAAATTTGAGCATTCGGGACTGTGCCTCCCTATTAGACCCTTCATAATTATTCAGTAGATTATTAAAATGAGAAACTATCGTGTCTGCTATTTCTGGTGGACTTTTTGTATATGTACCCTATGGCGACAAGATGCTGGTAATTTTCTTGAAAGCTCGATTCTGGATTGTGGAATTGTGAAAAAACTTAGTATTCCTATCTCCCTCATCCAACCATTTCTCTCTGGATTTTTGTCTCCAATAGGTTTCTTCTTTGGCTAAAATATCTTCCTGTTTCATGAGAAGTTCTTTTTCTAAAGTATATTTCTCATAATTCATACCAAATTTTATGATTTCCTGATTCAGGTTTTCCAATTTTTCTTCAATTTCTATTTTTACTTTGAAAATATTGTTGAAGTGTTCTCTGTTCTGCCTCAAAATATTTTCTTTCAGCAATATGAGTTTGGAAACGAAAATGAACATTTTTGACCCAATGAAATTTGCTTGAGTCCACCATGTTTTAATCAATTCAAGAAATCTCGGATCTTGGAACCACATCTTTTCACACTTAAAATGATTTCTAGGAGGTTTAGATGGTTCAGAAATCTCCAAACAAATAGAGAAATGATCCAATCCTGCAAAGGGCAAAATGGAGGATTGAAAATCCTTATTATTGGAAAAAAGATTACCTCCCATGAAGAATCTATCTAATTTCTCCGCAATATAATCAGTATCCTTTCTTCTATTATTCCATGTAAATATGTCGTTACTTGATGGAATTTCTAGTAAACTAAGTTTGTCTATCCATAATTTGAGATCTATAGACGAAAGCAGCAGATGTTGAATATCTCCTACTTTCTCATTTAATCTTAGAATCATGTTAAAATCTCCTCCTAATATAATCAGATTTTCTTTATGTTCAATAATGACCGAGCTTAATTCATCCCAAACAGTTTTTTTCCCTATAATGCTGTTAGGACGATATACATTTATAAGAATGAATTTTATATTTGATTTTATACCCTGTATATTCACACAAAACTAGTTTTTATTATTTGTTAGATAAGTTAGATTTACTTTCCTAGGGTTCCAAATAATTCTTAAGCCTCCCGAGGCACCTATTGCCTCAATCAAGATTGAATCCCATAGCCCCAACATCTTACTAAGTTTAGCGCCTTCTCCTTTATTAAGTTTGGTTTCTTGAATTAATATTATATCTGATTTAAATTTTTTTAAATATTATTTAAATAACCTTTTTTTGCTAGGGGCATTAAGACCCCTAGCATTTCAAGATGTTATTCTCATTTTGCCTTAGCAAGGCTCTTCCCCTTCCTCATGATAAGCAGCTCATCAATTTTCCTCTATTCTCTAGCTAGAGCTTCATTTTCATGTAATTCCTTCAATGATCTCCTACCTCTTTTTCCTTTTGTCTTGCCATAATTTGGAGAAATTAAACCTTCCTAATTCATTTGTATACCAAGCTCTTGCTGAAATATGTCTCGTTCTTGATCTACTGATGCAAATCCTTTCTCTAATCTTACAAACTCCTCCATTTCCAATTCCTTGCAGATCTGATGCCCGAGACTGTCCTCCTCAAGTTTTTTATTTTCTATTTCTATCAATTCTTCAATATTTGTTCTGTTATTTTCCTGATAACCTTTTGTTGTACTTCCACTTTGTTTGTCCTTTTTCCTTACACTGTCCTCCATCTGGATCCCTATGATATCCCTTTGGAGATCCTTAGCTATATAATCTTTTCCTCCCAATTTAAAGTAGAATATTATTAGCTTATATACATATTCTATAAATATAAAATAAGCTGAGAGATATCCTTTGAATATATATAACCTAGTAAAATTCTCGATGCAATGTGTTTTGCACAATAGATTCATTTGACATTAAAGCAATTCGTATCTTGTATATAGGATAATTGATTTAGAAATATCATGCAATGGAAAAGTTTAGAAATATCTTATTTTCCTATAAGCCTTTTTAGATCTTTTGTAAACTTTTTAAAAATAAGATATTAAAAAATAATAAGTTGTTATATATATTTTTATTTACATATTCACTAAAAGAATTTTTTTCTAATATTCGCGTTAGAAAAAAAGAAAAAATTTCACTACTTTAGAAACATCTTCAATTTCAATTTAAAAAGTAGGAAGTTTCTTTATCTATGTATCTTTCTTTATTAGTTCTAGCAAGTGGCTCTTCAATATTTGAAGTTACACAGTTAAATGCAAGCAAACATCCTTCTTTATAGCTATATAGACAGATGGACAAACTATAAATTCAAGTAAACGTCAAATATTATTGAAACAACCAAATGTTTACATTGATGAATGCTTCCGCTGTAGGAAGCCTCTCAGCTTAATAACTAATTTTGAATCTAAATCTAAATGAAAATGAAAATAAAAAATTAAATATGAAAAATAAAAATCTCACCTTAAAAAAAATTACTCCAATCTACTCTTCCAATAACCTCCATCTCTTCCTTCCCTCAAAAAGATAAAATGAAAATGAAATAAGGAGTCTTTGTTTTATAACTTATGAGAGGCTCCTTGTATCCCCAATGGACGTCTCTTGACATTCCACAAATTTGATTCAAATTCTCTTGGTCTCTGCAAAAAAAAAGCTTGAATTGCATGCAAAAATATATTTAACAAAATAAAAATTCATATTTAAATTTTCAAAGAATTTTTTTTGGTCTTATGTTTTTGGGTTTTTCTTCTTGGGTGTTATTTTTTTGAGCCTATTATTTCGGCCTCTATTTGGCTTCCTATTATTTCAGCCACCAATTACTTTGGGAATGTTTTATTATTTTATGATTTAATAATTTAAAATTTTGTAACTCCTCCCTTTTATTTTTTATTGACATGGAATTTATTTTGCCATATTCTCATGCTTGACATTTGTGTTGTCATTGTATAAAACGCCTCTCAGGGTAATAAAAATATATATAGTATGTATCATATATAAATGGTATCATTCAAAATAAATAAATAATATTAAAATACAAGAAACATTTTAATTATCACAATTTCTAAAATTAAGACTAAAAAAATTAATTAAAAAATATAAGAGTAAAATAATTATGCAAGTAAAAAGTCTTTAATAATTCATAAATTTGCATATAAGATTCTAATTCTTTCAACCAATTAAAACATGCAAAATTAATATATAAAAATTTAAAAATTAAAAAATTTAAAACTTAGCATGTAGAATCTAACAAATACAATATTATATTTAAACATCAAATACAATGAATTCTAATTGATATATTAGAACTCATTTACTAACCAATTAACATAAGAATTCATAAAATGACACAATAGTACATGATAAATGTTATTTAGTTAAATTCTTGATCAAATAAAATTTCGCCCAAAACGAATATCAATTACATTAGTTTTCTACGATCGGTCTATTCGTCTAAAGATAATTTGTAATTGTAATTTCTAGTTTCCATTGTATTAAAACTATTATCGCAGTGTGTCTAAGAAAGAAACGTCTAAACAGCAAACTGAAACGCGTGCCTTATAAAGAATATACGAAATGATTATGCTGATTCTTCTTGCAAACAATGTTAGAGCCTGGGTAACAAAGAACCTTCTTGCACTAATTGGCACTCTTTTGTAACGTGATATCTAATTTGCCTTACATTTAATGGATTTGAGATGGTAAATTAAACTATCATATGGCTGGTATCTTTCTGGGAAAACGACGTTCAATTAGTTCTATGATGTCATTCTACAAGGTTTATCAAAGTGTTATATAAATTAATTACCTGAGGCGTGGTCGGCACAGAGTAGTCGCCCAACACAGACCATGGATAATATTATAGCTAACTCCTCTTACAGTGTAAATAGTAATTAATATGTATTTGCTTATAAATATAATGACTGGGTCTGTGTTCAATAGAGCCCATATTTGGGTTTCTCAATTTGGTTTCAGAGTTTTGGTGTTTTTAACGGTCAGAGCAAAGTTTGATGAGTCATTAATAAGTCTAGTTGACTTAAATGAGAGAGAAATCTCAAACAATCAAATGTATTTGTCAAGCATCTCGCCTGGAAATGAGATGGTAAACTCAAATAACGAAGCCTTTCTCTGAAATATCTCCATGTAGCACAAGCACAACAGCATAGAGATGAGAGACAAACAAACTGGAGGACATGCAAATTAGAAAACTATATTTATCACCATTAGCTCTGATACCAAGTTGAAATCACAGCAGAAAAAGAAACCAAAAGAAAGAAACCCAAATAAATGAGAAACCCAGAAAAGGGGGCACTGGCTAAATAGCCGAATATTTGCACCGGCTATTTAGCCAGTGCCGTTACCTCCGTGACTCGGCACGTCAGTTTTGCTGGATGCCCTGCCGCCTATGTCTGCACCGTACTCCATTCCGTCAGACTTGATCGTTCCAGTTTTGACGGTGCATTATCGCTTGGCGTGCTTTCACACGCCACATGTTTTGGGCTTTTCTTTGTGGTAGGAAGGGAACCCCACTTCGATTGCAACGCTCCGACTATTTCTCTCCACCATTTTCATTCAGTGTTGCCAGATTTTTCCATTGTGCAAGTTTAATCAATTTAATGCTTTTCTAAACACTCATTTTATTTGAACTATAATATATCTATATATTCAGTTTAATCAATTTCATTTAAGTTATTTAAATTCATTTCGATATCTTATAATTCTCTTGTTGATCAACCTCTCAAGCTTGCATAACATCATAGTCATGATTTTTTCTCTTTAGATGTGATGTGCATTTTGGTTGATGGTAATATTTGGGAGTTACATGACTCACTATTAACTCCAACATGGTAGAAGAGTACCAAATATGTAGCTTCCTATCCAATTTCTAAGAGATCAACACAAATGTGAGATGAGAACTTTTACTCAATGTATTTTTAAGAGATAATTTTTTTAGGTTTTTCCCATAGTCACAATTTTTTTGAAATGAATTAGATTTTGCAAATAGTGGGAAGATCTAGTCAAATATATTGTTGGAATAGCACAACAAGGTCATATTTTCTTGTAACTTGAAGTTTATTCCTTTTACCAAATTACACATTCTACTAGGGGAGAGGACTCGGTAGTCATGCACCCTAACTTTGACGCTCTCAAAATCTATCATAACGATGATAAAAATTGTTCAATTTTTTCTGACATCTTCATCAGCTAGTTAACTACTTATAACTAAGATTTCAGCTTCTAACCATTAAAATTAATATCGTTTATATGTGTCATAGTAAAAAGTGTTCTGAATCTCATTTTTGGAACCCCCTACCTATCATAGTCAATTACCACCCCCCATCTTTGAATTACTATGTCCCAATCCTCGTTCATTTGATCACCCTAAATTTTTAACATATAAGTTTAATATGAACTTATACATTTTATTACAAGCACAATATAACATAGATATTTAGATGGTTATATATTTTATTTAATGACTTTGTAACTAATTATGAAACAAATATTATTATTAATTAACACTTTTAAAACTAATACCTAACCCTACATATACCTAACCCTAAAATCATATTTCCTAAACATATTATGCGAGTGACCTAACCCTAAAACTAAGAAGCAATATCTTAGCTAAACGTTGCTCGTCATTGTTTCCTACCGCACCATTTGGGTCGGTCGCTGCCACAGGTTGTTGCTTCCTACCGCGCCGTGTGGGTCGGCCACTGCCACAAGTCTTTGCTTCCTACCACGTCGTCTGGGTCAGCCGTTGCCATAGGTCTTTGCATAGCAGGAGCTAACGCCACCCATCGCAGGTCTCCTTTGGCTTTTGGTCTTTTTGATGACCCCTTGCGCATATGAACTCGGCCTCGGTGCAGACGACCCAGATCTCTGCAGACATTTTTATTGTTTCACTTCGCAGCTGCAACACTCAATCCAGGGTGATGGCGTTGATGGTGGAAAGAAGGGCATAAACAGGTATGTGGTTTATTGCTTGGTTTTCTTAAAAATTTCAAGAACCCTAACCTACAATTCTTAATATGACGCTAAATTAGGTTTCCTGCAACAATTATTTGATTAAGTTCATTTTTTCAAATGTGGGCATCACTAGGTGGAGGCGAGGGAGGAAACCCAAAACAGGATGGCTGTAGAAACCAAAAAAGTGTCGAAGAAGACTGCAAATTCTATCAAATGTGTATGTGGACACAACATTTCTAATGGGGATTTGACAAATCTCGAGCAAGTAAGGTCTTCGACCTTACTGGGCAATGATGTATCTATTTTTTTAAGCAATTTTTTTATATATGCTATACCTTTGTTTCTTTTGACTCCATTTTATTTTTCAGTCACATTGCTTTTTATTTCAGAGTTGCTGCAAAAATAAATGCAACAGAGTTTGTGGGAAGACATTAATTTAAGGATTTTTGTTAGTTACTGGAAAAAAATCCGAGCAACATTGACAACAGCTGCTTGGATATTTCATTTCATTTCAAAATTTTATGTTAGGTTTCTACTTTTGCAAATAACTATATTTGTGCATGGACTCTTTGTGACTCTTATATTTCCTTTTGTGCTCTGTTGTATGAGGATACATTTATAAAATGGCACAAATTTTGAATCTTCTACTAAAAACATTAGGGGTTTTGAATCTACAACTTTATCATGATTTTTTCTTGTTTTGAATTTCCAAGGCCTCAACTTCAGGTGGTGTAAATCGAGCCACTTCTATGTCAAATATCAGAGGAAATACAACTTGAGTGTTAGATTTCATCAAATCACTTCATGTACATGAAATTACTAGTATAATGAAAATTGCTTTTAGAACATCAATTTGAAGCATCAGAGTTGCCCTAACAGAATAAGACTTTCATGATTTCAGTCACAGAATAAGACTTTCAGTCACATTGCTTTTTATTTCAAAGTTGCTCTTACCATATGAACGAATAGGAGATTGTGATTTCTATCTTTTAATACTTCTTGCCATACACCTTTTGCTAAAATGTCAATGTGTTTATAGATTGTCAGTGTCACTCTAAAACTATATATATATATATATATATATATATATATATATATATATATATATATATATATATATATATATACACATATACATATACATATACATATACATATACATATATATACATATACATATATATACATATACATATATATACATATATATATACATATACATATACATACATGTATATATATATATATATATATATATATATATATATATATATATATATATATATATATATATATATATGTATACATGTATATATATGTATACATGTATATATATGTATATATATATATATGTATATGTATATATGTATATATATGTATATCAAAAATTAAAATACAAAAATCAAGTAACATATCTATAAAAACTTAAAGCTTGACTCAATGCAAGTTGTAATTTGTATAACAGTATGCAATATATATTTCTTGACATTTATATCAGAGGTATTATGTAATATCCAATGTTTTGAGAATTACAAAATGACCAGCTTACAAGCACTGGAAAATAAGCATGGTCCTGATAGTAGAAGAACTATAAGTATTACAAAATAACCATGTTGTTTGGAACTTTGGAAAGACATTTATATAATAATGTGCAGATTCATGTATCTCTACACATTGAAGGGCTTTGGCACCTCCACAGTACTACCTGTTATATGATTGGTTGTAGTAGATAAGTCAACCATCAATATTACAAAATGACCAGCTTGTGGAAATGGAAAATTAGCATGGTCTAAGAAAAATTAAATAGTTAACAGCATAAGAAAAATATTTAGTTTAGCATAAAACCAGGGAAAGGTTTAGGTACCTCCACAGGACTATCTGTTATAGGATTATTTGCACTAGAGTAGTCAACTTCTAGGGTAAATGGAGTTGTATGGTCAAATATGTTTTCATCTAACAATCCAGCAAATTTGAGTTGTTTGATTAGAGAGTGAGGGGGACTGTGGCTAGTAGTAGCTTGGATGTTTTGAAGGGCAGCATAGGTAGGGGTCAAAATGTTGTACATATCTCTCAAAATCTGATGATGTTTAGGTAGGGGGGTGGTGGGAGTACTGTGGAGATTTGCAATTTGATGATGTTCAAGCAAAGGTGTTAATGGATTACTCTCTTGGGGCATATTGTCAAACATGTTTCCTACAATTTGATGATGTTCAGGCAAAGATGTTAGCAAAGTACTCCCCTCTCCAACAACATATCCAAGTCCATGTCCTTTGTTCACCTGCTTTACTGATAGCTTACCTTTTCTGCATTCTTGTCTTTCTTTCTTTTTCAACTCTTTCTCCTTTTGTTGTTTCTCCCTTTCCTCTTGCTTCCTCTCTTTTATTATCTATCTTTCAAGCTTCTGCTCATGTTTCCTTTTTCGTATCTCAATTTGATTAATTTTCTTTGCTTCCAATTGTTTTTTCTTCCTTTCTTTTAACTCCTCAAGTTCAACCTTCTTTGCTTCTTGTTGCTCTTGCAATATCATGTACTCATTTGATGTAAGTATTTGAGATCTCCTACCCAGTCTAAGAGTAGTATTATCAGAAGGAATGAATTTTTTTGTAACCCTCTCAACTAGTAGCTTCAAAAAATTTCTCAATGACCCCTTACTACATAACACTTGTTCATCTTCTGTCTCAAAAGCTGCAGATGTATTCATTGCATCTTGAATAGGTTCAACTTGCCCATCTTGATCTGCATTATGTTCCAAATTTGAAGTGTCCCAATCTGTTGTTTCTGCATAATAATGAACCACTTCTGATCTTGGCAATGGAGGTGGAGAAGGCATGGTCAATGAAATGTCCTCATTTTGGAAATCAATCTGCACTCCCAAGTCCTTTGCCCCTTCTTTAATCTAGTTAGGTGTATCAAATTGTGTTGGCAAAGACATTTCAGCCTGCAAGTCACTTTCATATTGTGTCTGGCTGACATGTGTTGGTGAAAACACATCATCTATTGGTGAATTTCTATTTTCATTTGTATCATCTGTATGTTGTTCTTTTTTCATATGTGCCAAACATTGTTCAATTTCATCATCTTCATAACCAGCTAACCTCAAGATGCTTGCAATGCCTTCAGCTTCATTTTCATCTTGTAAATTGAATGCATCACTTGGCTTCATGTCATTACAAAGTGCATCTCTATCTAGTGGCCAAATTCCAGTCCTTCGAAAACCAGCCTTTATGTTGTCAGACACAAGGGCAAGTTTGAAAGCTTTGCTTGTAAGTTTTGCTAATTCTGTTCTCCTTATCTCTATATGTGGATGTTTGGCCATCCATTTTGACCTTTCAGATTTGAAATATGTCTTGAATCGAGAAAAAACACTTACATCTAATGGTTGTAGTTTATGACTAGTGTGAGCAGGCAATGTAATAAGATCTATGCCTAAAGATCTTGCCTCTTGAATTGTTGCATAGGCAATGTGGCTTCCATGCCCATCAAAGATGAGGAGATGCCTATTTTTGGATGAAGAACCACCTGGTATAGACCTAGAAAAATGATGTAACCAATTTAAGAATAACTCTTTTGTCATCCAAGCATGTGCTTGTGCTACCATGCAAGCTCCTGCTTCACATTTAGCAATGTAATTTTTAAGTGTTCTTTTTGCTTTGAAAAGATAGAAGCCTGGTATGCTGTGACCAGCTGCATTTACACAACACAATATTGTGATCCATTCACAACTTTTAGATAAGACTTGGGGCACACTTCTGCAACCCAGCTTTGCAATCACCCGCATGCCACAATTTTTGCCCGCTTTCACCCTTGTTTCATCACAGTTCCATATGTGAGTTGGTTCATAGTGATTAGCATTATACAATTCTGTTAAATTGTCATAAAAATCTGCAACAATACTTGGTCGTAGCATCACTGCTCTATCCCTATCTAGACCCTCTACAGTCCTTATTGTCAAATCTAGATGGCGTTTGCGGAATCCAACCCACCATGACCTGCCTGGTAAGCCATTCTTGAATGGATTTGGCCTTGTTTGACAGATGTGAGCCACATATGATTTGAGTTGAATTACTTCCAATCCATGACCAAGCTGAGCTAAATCCTTACACCATTGAACAACCTCCATCTCTTCTTGCAATGATAGAATCGTTGGTGGTCCCTTTGTTTTTGTTGTTGTGAGTCCTGATAGCCAATATGTTAAGCTACTACTAGGAATTCCCCACTTTTTAGCTGCCCCTCTTATGGAAAAACAATTGTCTTCAACATCTTGAATGGCACCTTCCATCTCCTCCTCCGTCCACT
Source organism: Cupressus sempervirens (assembly GCA_028749045.1). Lineage (NCBI taxonomy): Eukaryota > Viridiplantae > Streptophyta > Pinopsida > Cupressales > Cupressaceae > Cupressus > Cupressus sempervirens. The sequence continues at coordinate 987,388,712 of CM053787.1, read as the reverse complement.
GATTGCCTTGTAACTTTTTCTTATTTTTTTTATCTTCAGAAGGTTTTACAACAACATCTACCTTATCTCCATTATTGGCACAAAGATCGCAATCTGTGTCATCAGGATTGGAGTTGGTTGAATTGGCAGCATGATTGCAATCTGTGTTGTCAGCAGTTGGCCTAGCTAAATTGTCACCGTCATCAGACTCAACCACATGCAACTTAACACCACATGGATAACAAGTTCTTAATTTTCGTGTGGTTCTTTTGCTTCTTCTCTTTCCTGCTGTCATATTGTCTGAACAAAGAAACATCAAATGTTAACCTGCATATAACCTGGTAATCTGGGCTCACAGAGAAGTATGAAAGTATAATCTAGGCTCACAGAGAAGTGTGAAAGTATAATCTAGGCTCACAGAGAAGTATGAAAGTATACTAAAAGTATACTTTCATACTTCTCTATGTAGTATTCTTTCATGTAGTATACTTTCAGACTTCTCTATGAGCCCAGATTATACTTCAATGTGTAGTATACTTTCATGTAGTATACTTTCATGTGTAGTATACTTTCATTTAGTATGTTGTTATTTTTGGATAATCTAGGCTCATAGAGAAGTATGAAAGGATAATATGGGCTCACAAAGAAGTATGAAAGTATACTTTCATACTTCTTTATGTAGTATTCTTTCATGTAGTATATTTTCATACTTCTCTGTGAGCCCAGATTATACATACTTTCATACTTCTCTATGTAGTATACTTTCATGTAGTATACTTTCATACTTCTCTGTGAGCCCAGATTATCAGAGGGACAATAACAATATTGAATTGACACAACAATGCAACAATTATAGAAAAAATTGATAGAAACAACATTTATAGAAACAATAAGAATAGAATGTTATTATTGACTGTTTTTCTCCCACAAATAGCAACATACTATATGAGAAATAATAGAAATAATAACAAAAGAGTCCTATTAATGACTATTTTTCTCCCACAAATAATAACATAGTATATGAGAAAGAACATAAATATACTATGCTATATGGATTGTGATAGGACTATATTGTTTTCAGAAAAAATTGATAGAAACAACATTTATAGAAACAATAAGAATAGAATGTTATTATTGACTATTTTTCTCCCACAAACAGCAGCATACTATATGAGAAATAATAGAAATAATAACAATAAAATCCTATTAATGACTATTTTTCTGCCACAAATAATAACATAGTATATGAGAAAGAACATAAATATACTATGCTATATGGATAGTGACAAGATTATATTTTGTAACTACAACATTGAAAAATCAAGCTAAAAATTTACTATAAAATACCTGGATTAACTGAACCCTCTGATATCTTTAGTAGTTTGATATTCTCTTCTATGCAGTCCCTCTGGTAATCTAGGCTCACAAAGAAGTTTGATATTCTCTTTTATGACAATATGGATTCTGTGCTCACAGAGAATGTTAGTGCCAGTATTCTATGCTCACAGAGAATGTTAATGCCAGTATTCTGTGCTCACAGAGAATGTCATCACAATTGTAAAAGAACTCTTTCACAGCATTTCATATTAATACATAATTTTTCCCTCCAACAATTTGAATTTGAAATTGGGATTTTGTTGGCTTTGTTGATCCGTGGCTTTCAAAGTCTCTGTTTTGATTGGCTGACAAAGAAGTTTCAAGGAGCAATTTTTGAGGTGTTGCATTAATTGTTTGATTTGAATGGCTTGGTGAGCTCCGACCATTCCATATTTATGTTGAAGGTACTTAATTTGGCTTGTTAAAGACTCCAAACTTGCTTCTCGTAGACTCTTAAGTTCAACATTTAATAAAAAAAATTGCTTGATTACTATGGATTCTTGAGCTCAGACCTATTCATATGTTTGATGCAGGTACTAAATATGGTTGTCAAAGTCTCCAATCTTGCTTGTTGAAGACTCTATGTCCAGCATTGATTGTAAAAGATTGTGAGAGATTGGATGAGTGACAGAAGGAATGTTTATTTATTTGTATTGTAATGGAAGTGGAAGTTGAACAGGTCTACAACTATTATTACATCTGAAACACATAATGTTTTATGTCTTGTCTATGTATTTGGACAACTATTTAGCTAAAAGTATACACTTTAAAATATAATATTTTTGTACTGTTTCTTTATATTGTATAAAATGTAATTTGATTTAAATGCAAACTAAATTTTTTAATTGTTTGAAATGGAGCAAACAAAGAATGTACCTTGTCCATTACTTGTTTCAATTTTAGCAATTTAATGATATATGCAATATAATTTTCTAATGATTTATTTTCTAATAAATATTGACAAACAAATAGTTAAATATCAATATCCTCTTGTTCAATCAATAGATTATATCAATACTATTGTTGAATCAAAGTATCTCAACAACCCTCACAACAATTCATACATGCTCAAGTTCTGGGTCCTCTCCCCTAGTTGGAATTTAAGATTAGTTTCTTGGACTTGTTGGTGACATAATTTTTTTTTATGGATATCCCTTTCCTTTTGCATGTAATATGATTTGAATTTATAAAAATAAATTAGGAGGGTCATTTGTATTAACTAACTTTAGCCTTTTTTAAATTGTCTTTCGAATTGGGTATTGGATTTTGTGATATAAAATTTGATTAGAAATTTAAAACTTCTAAGAGCTTTCTGTTGGTATAGGTCTCGTCCTTGTATTTTATAATTGGTACATATTATTTCCCTCTCTTTTATGGAATACATTGCATCTATTAAGATAGTATGCTTAAGGTCTTTGGGATGGGTCATGATGATCAATGTATAGGTTCTCATTTAACCTTATCTAGGGGAAAACACATGACATTAACATAATGATTCTTATATGGAATTAACATTATGATTCTTTGGGAAAAATCATTGCTAAGTTACATAATCATATTTTTTTCTTCTCCATTACTAGCATCTAGATTTCTTTACAAAGTATTTGACACAAATAAAATGTTCTTCATGTTTCCTTGTGTCACTAGTCCCCCATTATTGTTATTTCTTTTTGTCTACTATTAATAATCACCTAATACATTTTTTAAGTGCCCAAGAACCTCTTTGCAATATTTTATTGGGATTTTTTTGGGATCTCCTCTTGTGTATCTTTATTGAGGGATTGTAAGAAAAATGCACACAACTAATTTGGGATACATTATTCATGATAGCTAGGAGCATGGGACTTACTTGTGTCATGTGATAAAATGGTTCTTCATTCATTCATATCTTTATTAACAAGTAGGAATTATCAAATACCTATTTTAGTTATTTTATTTATGTCAACGAGAGTGAAAAACTCAAGAATGAGTTACACAAAATAATGAGTTGAGGCCTTAGGAATCATATAGTACTAATCCAAGACAACAACCTCCAAAAAATTTAAACAAATTTAAGTAACTACTAAATAAAATGGAGGAAGTTCTTAAATTCTCATTAAAATATACATCTTGATATGCAAGGAGATTTGCACTCCCTTAAACTTGGGAGGCTAGGAGGCCATTGAAACATGGTGTTGTGATTATGTGATCTAAAGGCTCCTTCAAAAAATAAAACTACATTCCCAAAATGGGGTGTGTGTCGAATGAATAATTCCCCCAAACCTGTAGAGCTTTCTTTGTTGATTTCACTTCAAACACCACTCCCAATTATTCATACTTAGGAAACAACGAATAACTAGGTGGGATAGTTTTTAAATTTAAAGATCAAATTGGGTTTTCTTCATTCAATTATGAGTGTCAAATATGTCACTTGGTTGGTTTGAATTTTGAAAGTAGGGTATCCCTTCTAATTAGTTCAAGGTTGCTATATTGTAGGATGGGTGTAAGGGAGGTATACAATCCTCCTTCCTGATACTAATGCAAACGGGGCCTTGATTTTCACTTAGATTTGATCATTTTTTGTAATAACGAATGAGTTTACATATGATCATCATCTTAGATATATATTCCTTTCCTTGGGTTTTTGTGAATATATTTCTTATTACCTAGATCTAGCTCAAGTGTCTTGATCTATAAGAATAAATGTAAGATATTGATGAGTTATTCATCCTATTTTTTGATCTTGGGTTTTACCACCCTTAGGTGGCTTATTGAGTAACCTCATTATTTCTTTCTTCTAAAAATATTTTTAAAACTTGTTTGGCTTGGTAGGTTGTGTGGAGAGACTTAAGAGCTAGGCCTCTTCTAAATTTTTTTCAAGATGACTATTTCATTATCTATTTTAATGGACAACTACACTCTTTCCCCTACTCGAAATAGTTAGATTGCTCGACACTTTAAACAACCTAGGTGAGAGTAAATTTGGGACTAACTCACTAAATGCAACATATTTTGACTTCAATGTAAGAAATGGAAACATGCATAACCAAGTACAATAGTAAGAGAGAAAGGAAAAGATGACAGAATGGGTAATTTCCAGATTACAAAGTTTAACTAATATTTTGACAATACCCAGATTGTCTATATCTCAGCCACTCCATCAACCAATTTCCAACCTCCTTATACAATGAAATATAGTTCACATATGAACTACGAGATATAGAAGAAAGAACAAAGAAAAATTATGCTGAAGAAAGTAAGGCATACAATGTATTGAGTGAAAGATATAAAACCAAGTTCGTTAGCATTCACTCAACTGTCAAAAAAAGATAGTTCACTCCAAATACTACACTACAACTAAATGAACAAAAAAATTAAAATTGGACTCAAAGTCACGCACAGTAGTCTTAGCTATAGGGGTTTGCCCAAAAGTAATTTTTTAAAAATCTTATTAACTTCTCAAAAAAATACATATATAGGCCTTCTCAAAATGGCTAGCTACAATAGATGATTGCATCGCAGACCATCTCTGAACAGAATACGCTAAAAATAGGACAAGCCTAAATCATTGTTTGTTACAGAGACTGAAAAATTCCATAAATGGATACAAAAAGAAAGAGGGAGAGCAAAAGATAGCAATCTGGAAGAATGACAAACATGATCATGTCTTTTTAAGAGTAATTGCTTTAGCTCTATAGGCTTTCATAGCATCAATTACTTTGTCCAAGTCCTCAACACCTGGGATGATGATATTGTTAGCTCGAATCATCCAGTAGTCATGCATTTATGTTAACTCATCTATTCTGGCAACCTTGGACTGGAACTTCTCTGATGCCCTCCTTATGATCGACTCAACAGATAAAATCGCTTAGATTTTATACATCTAGAATTTTTTGGGTTAGCGACCTCATCAACAAATGCAAGGAACTTTCCTTTCATGTGCTTGACATTGACCAACTTACCATTTCTAAATACATATGACTCCATATGCAGTGTCTTACAATATTCAAAAAGTTTCTCAGTGACCTTGCACATCCTTAAGCTCACCTACAAAATGAACAAAGCTTTCTACAATAAACTCTAGAGATCTTTTCTAGTGAAACAATGGCTCTTGGCCTGGCTTCAGGATCCCATGAGAGATAGAAATATTAGTCTTCATGTTGATCTCTTCTTGCAATAGGGCCAATTGCTCTGTCAGCCCAACTGCTGATTTTTGTATGGTGGTTTGATGATTGGAATTTGCTTCCTGAAGCTTATGAGCATCTAATACTAGATTTTCCAAATTTTCAATTAGTAGGGGACCTTGTGCCTTCATCTGGTCTACCCACGCACAACCAATTTGCCCAAATTTTCTCTCTTGTTGTAGCTTTAGGAGTAGATTCTTTTTCTCCTCTACATTCGAGTCAAATTGGTTGGATGATGTATTCCCAAGTGTAGATTTGATGAATTCCATCAACTCTCTATTTTAAGCCTTTAGGACCTCCTTTTCCACTCTCATCTCTTCTAGCCTATCTTCAATTTTCTCATTAGTGGACTTCCATTTGTTCACCATGGAGTCATGAATAGGGATACCAATATCCACTAGTTTGATCTAGAAATTGTCCATGGAAAGCTCATGGAATATATCCTCCTTTTATGGCTCTACAATCTCTACTAGCATGTGGCCAGTAGATGGATCGGTAGCCAATGCTACAATTGATCTTTGCTTCTTCATTTTCTTGGAGGTTGGCTAAGAAGAGGTAGCCTATGTAATGAAATCTTTTGATGGCATAGATTCTTCATACCTTCTCTTCTTCCTATCAATGGTCTCCTTGAGACATAAGTCAATAGAGAGCACATTGATAGCGGACTATAGGGCAGTAGGATCAAACAAATTCCTAGTAGTTGGTGGCATTTTCTTGCCTTGAGAAGTAGCAAGGAAGGAAAAAACCTTAGTCACTAAGAGGGCCAAGGTGTCCCCTTGCTATGATGTGTCCTGTTCTTGGTCGTCCATGGGATTAGTGTCACCATCCAGGTTGATCACTTGAATAGGGGAGGGAGGCACAACCAAAAAAATTTCTTGTTCTTTCTCCTTCTCCTTGTCCTTTTCCCCTTCTTTGTCCCCAATTTTTTTTGTATCTAAGAGAGAGCCATCTCCACATGTAGGAGTAATTGACACATTTTTATCTGGAGGCTCATCTGCAGCTTACCCAATTAATTGAGCTAGGCCCACAAATGTTGAAGGTAGTGGTTGTTGCTACATTGGATTGGGCAGCTCCGGAAGATACTCCACCCATTGAACTAGTGCTCCCCATCCTCTTCTTCCTTTCTCAGGTCCACTCTACCCACTTTTTTGTCCTCTATGATTATGTGCATGAGGACTTTCATGGTGTCAACAATAGGGCCTGTGGGTAGGGTAAACACAATAGGAGTGCCTTTGATCTTCTCTTAAGATGAGGGATGCATGTAGGAGCCATCATCTGCAAGGTCAAAAACATCAATAGAATTATTATACAATGCAATCTCACCAATAGTCAATTGGGACCAAAACTTATCCTAAGTCTGGTACTCGTGAAGACATCATGCCTAGTAATTTTTGATGTTTGGAATGTGTCTGTAGGCATATCCCAACTTCAAGTGGTCTATAACAAAGTTCACTGGATCATATTGAGGCCTTATTACCTCATAGTCTACTAGTTTGATTTTTCTCTCAAAACTCTTTACTAGATTCTAAGCATTGGATCTAGAAGCACAGGAGTAGGGTTCAACCACTATGGGGAAGGGGATCATGACAATCTTCTTCACATTTGAACACAAGTTGTTCACTTCAAGAATTTTTTGACATAATTCGATAAGAACCTCCTTGTCCTCTAGGTACTTGGGAATCTTTTGGGAAAACCATTAAAGGTACCTACCCGCAGGTATGAGAAACTTAGAAATTGGATGATTATTACCTAAATTGATTGATATCCAAAATTGCCTCTAGTGAGAATCTCTTTTTAGGGTATCCTTGTAATTCTTGACACAACCTCATTATGAAGGCATCATTTACTGTCACGTACTTCTCATAACATCTCTACAACTGGAGGTTTGGGTAAATTCTTAACCTTTGTATTCTCATCATAATTCTAGATGCTGGGAAGGTCGGGCCATAAGTGGTGTGTAGCTAAGGCATAGATAATCTAAGACAACATATAGAACTGCTTGAATACCTTGGCCAAACTCAACCATGAGGCAAGTTCATGATAGATGATTTGTACCCAGTCAATCCGCATACCCTCAACACATATAGCTTGCACCAGAAAAAAATGGTGCTCAATAAACTCTAGAATTTCCTCCTTACCCTTCAGTCTGAGCAGCAAGGTGAGGACATCCATGATCTCCCTCTTCAAATTGATCCTGAAAAGAGTCTTGGGCATCTTGCTCTTCTTTGAGTGGGGAGTTTGGAACCATGTTCTCTGCATGTCCTCCCATTTTAGGTTCTTCTTTTCATTGAACATTGACGCAGAAGAGCTAAAGTCAATATCATAGTACTCTTCTTTCATGGGTATGCCAAATGTAGATTGCATCAAAGCCTTGCCAAGTGAGATGAGGATGGATTGGTCAGGGAACAAAATCTGCATTGTTTCTAGGTCATATCTCTTAATACATTCCCTCACAAGCTCTGGTGCATGTACTACCATTGGAAAACTAGTTGCTTCTACCAATCTGCTATCTTTTAACTTCTGTGTGATTGGGTGAATAGGTTGAGAATTCAGTCTTTTATGAAGATCACCCAAATCATAAAATTTGAATTGTGTGTCTGTAAGATTCTTCAATTCACTCTCCAAGCTTATTAACTTATCATAACTCACATCTTTGATTTCCATTCGCTATTATTGCATAGGATACAATTCTCAATAAATAGTTATTTTAATATACTTAAAGAAATTAATTTCAGGCAATTCTAATGAAATAGGTATAGGAATTCGAACATTTGTACTACATGAACTAAATTAAGTTTGGCCAACAATTATAATGGTAGGATTTGCATTTAATTCCATGATCAACGACTATTTACACTTTTCGTTCACTTTCACATAAAAGCTCATCTTCCCAGAAGCTTTATTACTTTACTTAGAGTAAATTCATATTACTAGAAATCACTTTACAAAATAAGTGCTTTTAGTTCTGAGGGAAGTGCCCTTTTCAGAATCCAGAATGCATGAATACTCGATAACTTAACATATGTGGGGAAGAGAGAGAAACATAGCTTTTTCGTAAGCCCATTTTCCTTCTGTTTAGAATTGCATCCTAGGGAGTGATCCTTTGATGACTTGTGCACTTCATTCTTGCACTTTTTGCACTAGGCATATAACACTTTCTTTCCTTATGTCTAGGTCGCATCTTCACAACCAACTTTTCTAGAAGTATCTTTTGAGCATCTTTGAAGGTTATTCATACTTTAAAGTTACCTGACTTTTTATTTTCAAAGCCTTCAAAGAAGTGGCCTTCTATGTTACCTAGGGATGAAAAACCCTTCTCTGAGCAACATTTCACGGAACAAAGTGAATCAACAAAACTTAACCCTCTAATCTCAATCTAATGGCTATAAGTTTAGATTTCAAACATCAAGTTTACTAATTTCAAGATATAAGAAAATATGACCTTCTTGTGCTATTCCAACAATATATTTGACTAGATCTTCCCACTATTTGCAAAATCTAATTCATTTCAAAAAAATTGTGACTATGGGAAAAACCTAAAAAAAATGATCTCTTAAAAATACATTGAGTAAAAGTTCTCATCCCACATTTGTGTTGATCTCTTAGAAATTGGATAGGAAGCTACATATTTGGTACTCTTCTACCATGTTGGAGTTAATAGTGAGTCATGTAACTCCCAAATATTACCATCAACCAAAATGCACATCACATCTAAAGAGAAAAAATCATGACTATGATGTTATGCAAGCTTGAGAGGTTGATCAACAAGAGAATTATAAGATATGGAAATGAATTTAAATAACTTAAATGAAATTGATTAAACTGAATATATAGATATATTATAGTTCAAATAAAATGAGTGTTTAGAAAAGCATAAATTGATTAAACTTGCACAATGGAAAAATCTGGCAACACTGAATGAAAATGGTGGAGAGAAATAGTCCGAGCGTTGCAATCGAAGTGGGGTCCCTTCCTACCACAAAGAAAAGCCCAAAACATGTGGCGTGTGGAAGCACGCCAAGCGATAATGTCACCGTCAAAACTGGAACGATCAAGTCTGACGGAATGGAGTACGGTGCAGACATAGGCGGCTGGGCATCCAGCAAAATTGACGTGCCGAGTCACGGAGGTAACGGCACTGGCTAAATAGCCGGTGCAAATATTCGGCTATTTAGCCAGTGCCAGAAAAGGGACTCTGAATAATTCAGACCCAGTCAATTAGTTTTATAGAAATATACACATTAATTAATGCTCCGAGACCAAGATGAAAGTTTAGTGTATAGTTAAAGGTAGATGGCAGAAGACGGCTGACTGTCATGTTGGTCTGTTGGTCTGTGCGGCCCATGGTAGTTGGTAATTAATTTATTTCTAACATAAAGGAAGTTTCCATAAACAATCGTAAGAACTCATATACCATCAATACCCTTAGTCATATTCTGCGATTTGCCATGATAATGTAGAGTTGAACAGGACTGATCGAAAAGTTAGCTTAGAGCGAGAATAGTTAAAAGTAGTTCACAACAGTTACATCAGGTCATACTGTTTAAATCAGAGTAAGAAACAAACTGGGTGGATCACATTACAAGAAATCTCTAATATAAGATCCCTATAATTTAAGGGACCATACCAGCGAAAACCACAGAAGCCAGTCCCTCTTGAAATCTTGCAATTTTGATTCATGGCGGTCCGCAGTGATGATACAAGCAATGAACCTGGATGGCAGTAAGTGAGAGGACAGTGCCTGCCGCCATGCCTCCAACCAGCAGCCATGGCTTTGAACCGTAGCTGTTCCAGAATTCATTCCATTTACCTACCACAGTGATCCTCTTTCTTCTACTGTACATTATCAGTTCTGCCCTTGATTTTAAAGCCGGGGAGACGCTCGTAGGTTGGAAAGCTACTCGACTGGAGAAGTTCAGCAGTCGGATGACTTGAGATGGATGCCTCAGATTACCACTAACAATCCTCTTCTCTCTCATCATACTTACCCCCTTCTCTGTTTCGCACAGCTCCTCCATGAACTGAACATACTCGGTCAAACTTTTCAAAACGACATAAGGGGAACAAATCTCCAGCGCAATAAGATTTCTGATGAATATTTCTGAATCCACATCAAACTTTATTGGCGGGATAAACAGCGTTCTACCATCAAATCTTATATCTGGGATTTTTCTATCGTCGTTCAACTGGATATGCACTCCTCCATTCTTTAATTCAACTGCAGATGGAAACTTCCACCTCTTGAGCGCCTCCTTAACTTCATCGTCCTTTTGGCGTGTAAGTGGTCCATATTCATGTCCCTCTCTAAGACAATAGTAGTAATAAATGTCTAAGATATGGTTCTTCCAGGGAGAATCTTCGTGGGGAAAATAATCAAAAGGTCGGTAATACATGTAGCGGAACACGGCCTTGAGCAACATTTGAAGTTTAGGCCTAGCTTTTTCAACCTTGCTAACATGGTAAGCTTTTTCCCAGGCTTCTTTAAGCTTATCCTTAGCTTCTTTAAGTTTCTCTCTGGCTTTTTCAAGGTTCTCAACGTAGGAGGCTTCTCGGGGAGCAACTATTCGTTCCATAGCAAGAAATTTTTCAGTAGCAACAAGGACTTGTTCTGTAGAAACACGAACTTCCTCCGTAGGAACAACCTCGTCAGAGGCAAGAACTTGCTCCATGGCAAGAACGTCTTCCAGGACACAGAGTGGTATCTGATTCTCTAGTTTGATTAAATCCCTCATGATCTCGACCTTTGCCACATGATTTTCGGATATTAGTCCGAAAATGGGATGCAACGGTTCATCCATCTCAAAACCATCATCGATTGACCGATCAGAGTCATTCACATGGTAAATGTAAGATCTGAAAAACTCAAGGATGAAACAAGCATCGCGAGCCATCATCCAACACACTACATTTCCACCATAGGGTATTTCTTTATCGTAGCAGGACAATATTTGTCCTAGCTTAAAAGAAAATTTGTGAATCAATTGGTCGAAGCTAAAATCAGAATTACCGGTTTTGTTCCGAATTCTTACAAGTTGTCTATACGCTGCATCGCCTTTGAATCTTTCCATTTCTTTGAGCTTCTCCTCTCTGAAATGGTATGGGCCGATGGAAACAACACGGGGCACGTAAGCATCCTCAAGCTCTTTCAACAATTCCTTTGGTGCGCTGAAAATGCAAGTAGGCCTGTGATAGGCATGCGACACAGATAAAGATGTCAGCTCCAATCTGCAATCGATCACCCATTGCTCAAGATCAGCCGTCGGCATATTTTAACAAGCTAAGACGACCTTGTTTGATTGAAAAGTAACTCAAGTCCTTCATCCATGCAATCATCTATGTATATTCAACATCTTCGATGTCTAATGGCAAGTTCATTGTGTTTCCCAAACGCTCTAGTTTTTGGTGGAACTGAAAGCTACAAATAACATCTCTTCCACGAAACCATAAAGGGTCCACCTGCACATCACCATAATAACAAGATTAAATTGTCCGTCTTACGTCATCCATTGTGCAAAGGCTATAATAACAAGATTAAATTTCCGGTCTTAGTTTTTGGTGGAACGGAAAGCTACCAGGAAACCAAAAAAGGTCCTTATGCACATCACCATAATAACAAGATTAAATTGTTCGTCTTAGGTCATTTATTGTGCAAAGTCTATAGCTCTTGTCATTCATAATAGTATTTTATGGCATCGTCGATGGTGTAATTTATATGCACCTGATTTCAATGAAAATATAAGTCTTTTAGACTATTTAACACTTGATAGGGGCGCATATAAGTTGCTTCGTATCCACTGACATATGCAAACTCAAAGCATTGACAGCTAGAGTGGCCCCATTCGAACTTTCGTTTCTGTTGTCTTCAGTTAATTCAACTCCAGAGGAATACGTCTATATGTTGTAATGGCGAGAGTTCATATCATCCCCGAACTACCTCCCAACAAAGATGAGACATTTTACATTTAGATAAATGCCCTCAGTACCTAGATCTCCGCCTTGATTCGAAGGAATGTCATCTTTAATTCCACAATTTTCAAACATCTAAGAACATTGCAAAGACTTCTTTAAATACATATGATTTTAATCAAAATTTAAATGCATGCCCTTTGTCATGAGCCAGAAGTGTACCTAACCGTTGTAGTTACCATCCCTCTCCATAGAGTCTAGACAAATGTCAAAAATTTGTAACTTAAGACATAAGGACTTGTTTAGTTGCTGACATAGGAATTCAAAATCAGAATTAAAAATAGGAATGGGAATGGGGATTGAGAATGGGAATGGAAAATGGCAATACCAGACCCGTTTGGTTCACCTAGAATTTGATTGAAAATATGTTAATCAACTGTATGGTTGTATTGGAAGTAGAATAGAGTACAACTCTTTCTCGCCTTCTTCATTGCTAGTTGCTTGCAAAAAAAAGTTAAAATCCTCGTTGTCCACTTCAAGTGCTAACCACTTTTAATGTACATTTAGTGTAGAAAAGTGAAAATTGATGAATACATAATCCTAAAACTATTTCTCATCCTCTAAAAAATTCAAATGACCATGTTGCCCCTTGAACTTGAAAATAGATCTACAAAAAGTCTTGGCAGCTTCTTATCTACTCCTAAAACTACCCAACCATATTCTATCCCACTTCTAGTATAGCTGAGCTCCACAATGTCCATTCTTTAGGTAAAAAGTGCCCTTGATCCTTGAAGAATCCCCTTCTTCCTCTACTTGAACATTTGCACTTCTTGTTAAATTAGTTTCATTATGACAAAAAATCTACTTTATTTTTATCATCCTAACTTGATGATCTAGAGGCACTTGAATCTAAGGCACCAGATATGCTTTCTCTAACACTAGGATCCTCTAAAATAGATTTCATGCCCCATCTCCCTTAAAGCAGGACTTCCATTCTCTTCTTCAAGTGTTTTCTTACCCTTCAAGAACATCAAAATTACTAATCAGAGCTTTATCTCTGCAATTTTCTTAACCGTCCTCTGTTTTCAATATTAAGAATCAAAACTTTGTCTCTCCAATTTAAGTCTTTATCATTCTCTATTTTCATTGTAGATTAAATTGCTTGGTGCAACTAAGAAATAAACAAAATTGACTACATAAACAATCTTTTAGCCAATTAAAAAATAATCATAGCTAAAAATTCAATATAAATATCCTTTTCCATTGCAATCGGAGTGCAAACTTGATCACACTCTAGCTATGTTTTTATCTACCAATAACGAACCCCATCACCTACATTCATGTTTTTACGAAGCCATTAAAATTTATTGACCTAATCTTTTAAAAGAAGTGAATTTTGTTGTATTTATTTTCACTACAAAGATCATCTGTGGATGATTCTTTTCTTATCTATGAATACAAAATCAAGAAAGTGGATGATTTGTGGGTGATTGAGTGAAGGGATGGAATAAGTCTCCACCTTACGATCACAACCATCTCACCAGTGGTAAGCAGGTCTTGCTAGGTACTTGGATCTAAAAATTTAATCAAATAAGAAAAAGTCATAATTAGAATAGGAATAGCTTGTTCCAATAACAAGTATCTTTTGGAATGGAAATAAGCTCATTTTGGGGGCAAAATGTGAACATGTATTCTTGTTCCCAATTTCAATTCGGTGCACCAAACATAGAATACTAAACAAATTCTAATTTTCTATTTCTATTTGGGTTGTATTCAAGCAATGAAATGGGCCTTAACGGAAATGAAAGTTTGAATGGGGCCTACTCTAGCTTTCAATGCTTTGAGTGTGTCTGTTAAGTGAGGTTGTATTTTACCAGTATATTCCAACCTTACAATTGCATTAGGCCACTTTGACAATTGTGTTTTTATTTATGAAGTAATCATAAAAGGTGTACAAAAAAGGTTTCATGAATGGTTTTTGTTTATTGTGATTAGTCTATACTAAATCTCCATAGCTCTCGAGATCAAGTTTTGTGTGACCACTCTACGTATAATTTTATCCAAACACTATATTATGCTAAATGATAGGTCTAAACTAATGAATATGACACTATTGATTAAAGAAAAATGTTGACATCTTCAATTGTAGACATGATAGTAAAATAGTATTGACATCTTTAATTGTATATACATATGGGGAAAAATATCGTAAATTTAAATTGGAGACATGACCAAGCACAATAAAAGTTGAGTCAACATATGATGTGAAAAGTGATAACATGATAATAAGATTTCAATTAGAAATGCTCATAAAAACTTCTATGTGCCCCCTAACTAAGCTACACTAAAATATAATTTTCTGACTTTAGTTACATAAAGTATCTAAGATTAATAAGTAGGAAAATGATAAGCACAATAAAAGTTGAGTCAATAGATGATGTGAAAAGTGATAATAGGATAATAAGACGTCAATTAGAAATGCTTATAAATTTTTTTATGTTCCCCATGACTAAGCAACAATAAAGTATAATTGGCACCTACGTGAGAAATAACTAAGGTAAATATTTTATTTACACTGATATTAACAAAATTTTGCCCCTTCATCTATGAAAAAATCTTAATTACTATTTTAAGTATTTATTATGACAACATCCTTCTTCTCACATTGGTTCTCCTTAAGTTAAGACAATTCAAAGAGGGTGACTGCACCATATAGCTCTTCCAAAGTATACTTTTCCATATCATGACTCTATTTTATAGAAATTGGCTAGGATTAACAAGGTTTTTCCTTCTTCTCTATTTATTTCAATACTAGCCCATTGTCTTAGAATTCCACCAATTTTTTTTTTTGGAGTTGATCAATCAATTTTATTGATGCACACATCCTTCAATGTTCTCTTCTTTAGAAGTATTCAAGATTTCAAACTCGTGCTTCATATTATTAATCTCAATCTTGTTTATCTTCATGTTTCCTTCATAAATAGTAGCAGGATTTTACCATAAATTAAATATAAATATGGAACATGAATGGCTTTCAATAATTGGAATTCACCTAAGCTACTAATAATTGTATACCTTATCTTTGCATTTTTTTGACGTGCCTTGGTTTCTTTTGGGGTAATAAGAGTGTTGGATTCTATAGGATTATATCATATTCATATTACATATCAAGAACATCACATGGTACTAATTCTAAGTGAGAATCCATTCTTGCCTTTCAAAAGGCATAGTTTGTTCCACCAAACTTTGCCAATCCCAGGGATGACTAGGGGTTTCATGATCGTGATGAACCACCCCCCTCAGCGAGCACTACTTTGGCATTCTGAGGGGTTGCTTAATTTTTATTTATTTTTTATGAATAGTTGTTGATTCTAGCTTTGGCTTTGTGAACTCTGGGGGGTTGATCTTCTATCCCCGACCTTTATTTGTGAATTCTAACTAGTATATTATTTATTAATAGAAAAGAATTATTCATCAAAAAAAATGTTGACAATGTTTAACATTTCTACACAAGTTTTTGGCAGCCCAAATCTTACAAAGAGAGAGGCTCTTACATTAGATAGGATGAAATTGTCATCATGTCTCAAATAAATTTGATAGATTGAATAACCTTTAATCTTTGAGACCTAAGTGAAGATTGTCTCATTGTTACATTAAGAAGGAAAACAGATCCTCGTGATAAATAAATGTTATATAAGTTTAATTAATTTACTATTCATTTCAGTCTATCCTTGAATGATTAGGTTGCCATGACAGTAGCATCCGCAAAAAAATAAAATCTATTCTATAAGATTGTGGAGCACATTACAATATTGTTTAATGAAATATAGTTGTCAAATCCTAATTTTTAATAGCAATGCATGTGGATTTCGTGGGGATTGATTCTTATACGCCTCACAAGTTATTATTAATGTTTACTAAAACTTGAACTTGTAATTTATTGGGAGAGGTAAATAATTTCTTTAAACAAATTTTAGGACTCGGTCATCTACCATTGTAGCTTTCGAGGCAGCAAACTTTGGTTGTATGCAAGTTTGAAGAAATACTTAAGCCGGTTGTCAAGCACTAAAACTATGATTCCTTCAATGAAGGATCTGTGCATGAAGTCGGTCAAAATTTCTAACACCACAATCTGAGAGGAGGATTAGACTGGGAACGCTACGTCGTACCTCCGCTCTTATTGGGTAAGTTGTCAAGACAAAACTCTATATATATGTATAAGCTACGGAAATGTGCATTCTTCCAAAATTCATTAATGAGATATAGCTCTCAATCATAATCCAAACTTTTTAATATCTCTACATATGGATTCCGTGGGGATTATTTAATATACACATTAAAAAAAAGTCCAAGAGAAGTTGTTTTGCATTCACATCTTAGTCAAGGACCTTGTCATCGAGTTAATGTGACAGGTAAAAAATTTATTTCACCGGAGATTTTTAGTTGGAGCTTCGATTTGAAAACCAAAACAAATTTCCCATGGTTAACTTTGGGTGTTGGCAGCTTTAAAGAAAACAAAAAAAAATAGCTGGACAATTAGAGCCTGTCATCTACGATTAATATTTCCCAGCAACACCACGAGCTGGGTTTTGAAAATTGAAGATATTTATTAGAAACAGATTTTTTCCCATTGGTGAATTAGGTAATGGTCGGCATAGCTTGTTGAATATGTAGGCGACTAATCTTGAGAAATGGGTGATTGATTGCAGATTGGATGTCATATCTGAGATAGATGAAGTGATTATGAAGCTTTTATAGCTTTTTATAATTAATTTTATCAAGTATCAGAAGTCATCTTTATAATTCTATTTTGATTACAAGATGACTTCACATTTTTTTCTCAAAATCTAATAATAATAATAAGATATTTCATAATATAGTTTTTAACAATAATATAATAATGTAATATGATATAGTATTTAAGAACAACATAATAATAATAAATTATACTCACTGTAATTGAACTTTAAATAAACTGTAATTCATAGAAGTATTGATTGTATTTTCTTATGAATATGTTCATTACTATTGAAACAAAATATTTAGACATTTTCACAAAAAAGTAAGAATTGTAGGACAAGGTCATTTCTAAGAATCACAAGAAGAGTTCCAAAACAATAGAAACAATAATAGAATTGCTAAACAATGTTTGCGGTCACTTGTTTTACCTCATACAGAGAAAAGAAGGTGATGGAAAACACAAACTATCATCATCCATTTAAACTTCTCCTTCCTCGCCTTTAACAAACTACTACAACGGCTCTAACCAATGACCAACATCTTGGTCGATAATGGTAGAGATGACACTAATTTAAACAATAATCTTGTTCTACTCTCACTTTACTCATAGGAAGAAATCTCCACTAGAAATATTGCCATATAAGACCATTCACTATGGTCTAGACTAGCTTGAAATCATATAATTTAGAAAATAAAAACACTATGATGTTAAAGAAAAACATCAAAGGTTCTTACATTTAACTCTCTCAATATAATATAGACCTTGGTCCATAGTATTAAAACAAAAAGAAAAAGACTTGGATCACAGTTATACAAAGGATAATTATTTTGAGCAATAAGCCAACTAATCATTTAGAAGTTACACAATGAATTAGCTACTATGTGTATGAATGTTAGAAGGGGGCTGGTTTCTAGTTGATGTTCTTTCTTTTCTAGTTGTTTATTTGTTAGCCTTATGTTTGTATCCATCTGCATTTTTCAATTTAAAAAAATTATTAACAGATGAATCTACGAGGAAAAAAAAAGTTTGAAAAATTAATTTCTACAATAACTTATGTTTTATTTGACATACGACTTATCATTCTTTAAAAATATACATATTGAATTGAATGTTAGGCATGACCAAAATGGCTATGAGATCTTTTCTTGAAAAACTTTTTGGCATTTATATATAGGTATGAGAAAATGAACATGAGAGAGTTGATGAGAAGAAAATTACTATCAACTCAAAAGAATTTTTTTGACATTCACATGCTTGGATGGTAATTATTATTATGAAAATGATAGCTACATTTTATTAAAAAATAAAAAGACATTATGAAGGATGATTTTTTATATTTAGAAGTTGTTAATTACAGTGGGCAAAATGAATTAGCTACACGTATTCTATATCCAATAGAAATATTTGAGATGTTTCTTTAGTTTAGAAATATAAAGGCTTGTATAATATGAGAATGAGAAGGAGACAGGAGCTATGGAGGACAAACAAGAATTCATAGTATATGAATGAGGTTTTCCACACCAAAAGTAGGGATATTCAAAGGAAAATAAAGGAATTCCAAAGAAATGAGAGTCTCCACAAAAATGATAAGGATGTTTATTTAAAAAAAAAGGACTAGAAATAATTTAGGGTAGAGGGTTTCCTCAATATAGGTGATGAAGAATTTTTTTTTTGAGTGGCTAGGGTTTCAAATGTTGTGAATTCTAGTGAGGAAGACAGTGGAGATTTGAATGATGTTGGGCCAGATGAAAGGAGGACCTCTCCTATGCCTACCCCTTGTTGGGTCATTGTATGTTGATGTGAACTATGGGTGGATTCAACAACAAAGTGGGGGACTTGGTTGTCATTTCCATCTGAGCCCTTTACGGATGTCATTTTCTATGGTATGATTCTTTGTAGAGAGTGATCCAATTTTGTCATTGGTGGATTTACCTCTAGACTATGGGGTGTTTCCCTTAGTGATGGTTGCTTTGTTTGTGAGCTTGGAACATTTGTTTTATGCCTCTCAATGTTGCATCCAAGAGTGTTGTGTTCCTTGGTTATCCAAATCTAGGGGCCTAGTGTTGTTTTATTTGTTGGTAGGTTTGGGTATCCTCATTCTACCTTTGGAGTGGTTTACTTGGGTGTTTCTAGTATTCCCCTGGAGCAATGGGGATCTATCCCTGAAGATATTTTATATTTTGGGAATTCTAGTTTTTGCCCCTTCTTTGTTCATCCAGGGGTGTTCTACTTATGGGTTTACCAAATTTGGGGTCTCTTTTGTAGTTTAGTGGTTGGAAGTCATGGATCTCTCTACTATGCATCCTTATTGAGGTTTGCTGCTTCTTTCATCATAAATATTGCCTATTTTCTTAAGTGGGCTCTATTTTTTAGGTTTCCTATTAGCTACTAGGTGGTTGTTATTTCTATTGATATGAACTCTCATCTTTAGGTTCAAAGACACCTTCAGTTGGTGCTTTCATTTGAGTACTAGATCATGTTGTTGTACATATGCACACAACTCTTATTGAGGTGGAGATATCATCTATTGAGGTGGTGATATATTTTGTGGGTGTTGTTGATAGTTGGCTAAACAATACTCCTCATTTGTTCTATGTGAAGAAGGTGGAGTGGTCTCAGAAGATATTTTTCATGGGGTTTCTTTTCCTCCTCTTTATCCCTATTGAGGTATGTTTCTTTGTTCTTAAAGGGAAAGGAGGCTATATTGAGAGAGTTTCTTCTTCTAATTTTGACTTGTGGGTTTGGAGTGTTCCTCCAAAGTGGATGTGGCATTTTCTAGTTGAGTCCTCTATAATCTTGACCATGACATTGACTCCTATAGAGGTGGAGTTGGTTATGGTGTTTTTGATGGTGCATATTAGTTTTATGAAAATGCATGAACCCTAGGTGGCCACTAGAGATAGTATGGATGTTTGGGAGTTTATCTCCCCTAGCATTAGATTCAGGATCTTCTCCCCCCCCCCTACTACTATTAAGCAAGACCCCTTCACTATTGAGGTGGGAAAGGAGTTTGTGGGGGGAATAATTTTTTTTGATATTTCTAATCTGAAATGGTGGTTCTATTGGCTATGGACCTATAACTATAAGAGTGAAATAAGAATAGGCTACCTATTGTCTATGATTTGTTTATGGATCTTCTGAGGATGAGTTTGACTCTCCCTCTTTGTTTTTCTTTCTTTCGTGACCTAGTGGTTGTTGTTAATTTTAAAGGGCTCACCTAGGTCCTTTTTTCTTGTTTTTGGGTTAAGATGGCAACTAGTATGAGGGCTTGTCCCATGCTGATCCTTAGCAATATAGACTATCATTGGTGAATTTATTGCATTAAGACCTTTTTATTTGATAGAGGTAGACCTTAGTTGATGTCTCTCTAGATGTCTTGCACTAGTGCTATTAATGTCTTGTTTAATACTTTCTAGTCTCCTTAGTTTGTACCTCGGGTCTACACCCTCTTGCTACTTCTTATAGTTAAAAATGTAGGAGATGATGTTAGAATCATTATTGATAAGTTAATATTGTCCTTTCTCCATGGAACATCACATTGGGGCTGGGTGAACCCACAATAGTGGGTTAGACTTTTTTGGAGGAAGAAATTCCTCCAAAATCGTGAAAGGCAAATTTTTTGCCCAAAAACTTTCGATAGAAAGTAATCATCTAGTTTCGATAGAAACTATAAAAGTTTTGATCGAAACTACTTTGGATGGTAGTTTCGATCGAAACTAACTAAATATGAAAAAATCATCCTAAATAGTTTCGATAGAAACTATTTTTCTAATGAGAACTCAACCTTATTAGTTTCGATAGAAACTAACTAAAAATGGTTTCTATCGAAAGGATTAAAAAAGTTTCAATAGAAAGTTAGTTTCTATCGAAACTAGTAAAGTAGATGGCTTTTAAAAAGTCTATAACATTTTCAGTTGCTTTCATGGCTTCTAGGCTCAATTGCTTGGTTCAAATGGAGCACTTAAGACATGTCATTTTCTATGACACAAGTACTCGGAATGAGCTTTCTAATTAATATGGATTTGATACATTTGGAATTTTTTAAGTATCCATTTTTTTACGTTAATTGAATTGAGGTTCATTATAAAAAATAAACCTATATATAGAACGCTCATGGAAAAATAGTATATAAGAGAATAATTTTTTTGAAAAATAACTATAGTCTCCATATTCAAGTCCTCTTTCAATCAGAAAAATAAAATTTGAATTTGGATAAATATATAATAAGTTACATGTGTCAAAAGCCATGTCCAAATTAGTGTTAGGTCAACTTTAAAGTCTAATAAAATATGAAATACTATGGATAAAGACATTAGATCACCCTTGTGGTTTTGGCATGGATGTTAATAAACTAAATTCAAAAGAATCACATTGATATCTATTGTAGAAAAAAAGTTATACGTGTCAAAAACAATGTCACTTTTTAAACATTACATTTTTTATAACATAGCAATTTTTGTAGGAGAAAAATTAATTCAATCAAATCAATTCAAATTTTTTTTTTAAAAATGTATTTAGAATCTTCATAGAAAATCTTAAAAAACTCTAATTTACTTCATCTTCAAATTCCTTACCATTAAACGGCAATTTGCAATTGAATGTGAAAGTTTTCTTGAAAATTCACAATTCAGTGTTAGTTTAGGCAAAAAAGTGTAACCCATTATTATGGGTCCACCCAGCCCTACCCCTACTATTTATTCTTTGATCCCACCCCTCCCTTAGTAGGAAGGAGCATAGCGATCCATCCATCCTAGCATTCTACCGGAGGGGTGGGGTGGGGTCATTGCATTGATTCTTTGTTCTCCTCTCCCATGAATTTATTAGGGCTCCCCTTAATAAAAAATGGCGATTATTGGGCCCTGCCCTATAATATAATATCTTGTTTTGTTCCCTAGCATTCTTGGGTATTGAGAATTACTCGGCCTATTCAATACCAATTGACACTAGATTTTCAAAGTATACATATAAAGAGGCCCCTAAATTTTTGCAAATGACAATCACATTTGCTAATAGAATACCTATTCTATCGAATATGCCACCATTTTCTTAAAAAAATATAGCCAACCAATTACTCAAATACTATGAAGAAAATTAGGGAAATCCTAAAAGATAACAAATGAGAAATGAGAATGAGTATGCACTTAAATATGTTGGGCGCTTCTACCAAGTATAGAGGAATTATGGAGATAAACAATGGTAGAATCAAGAAATGATCTAGGAAAGAATCAATAATCCCCTACAAGAAATCTTTAAAACATCCTATAAGAGGAGAAAAATGGGTGAAAAAGAAACAATATAAGTTTATATAGAGGCCAAGAGAAAGAAAACAAAAGAGGAGGTGACCTTTATAATAAACTTGATTAAGGAAATATAGATTTATATGTCATAAAAACTATTACGACTAACACCCTGATTAGATCGCCTAGAAGCAATATAAAGGAGAAAAGTGTCTATGGAAATTTTTATAATTATATTCTTAGAAGAATCTCTTCCACATAAAATACAAAGTTTAAGACAAAAGATAGTCATGCATAAGTTTTGGAACCTTACAATAGTTCACAAAGAATATTTACTTAGATAGGTCAATGAGAATTGGCTAGATGTAAATGACATGTTTCTATTATATCACTAATAGGGGTTATTTGTAGTAATTTTTAATTCAATTAAAGGAAAGAAAACAATTTTTTATAACAAATGTTTCTTTTATCATAGTTTTGAGTAGAAGATGATTAAAAATTATATTTATCCCTCATTGGGTGTAATTCATTAACATTCTATTGAAAATAGGCAAAATAAAATACTAGAATCCATCAAACAAGATAGGGATATTCATGAAACTATATCTTATCTTTTTAGATAATTTCTATTACCAGCCAGGGACTATCTACTTATTGATATAGGTAAACCTCTTTCCCCCCTATATTAAAATTATAACATAAAATGGAGAATGCTCATAGGAGGTTTTATATCAAGAATCTGACAAAACTCATGATATGTATATATATATATATATATACATATATATATATATACATATATATATATGTACATATATATATATATATATATGTACATATATATATATATGTACATATATATATATATGTATATATGTACATATGTATATATATATATATATATATATGTATATATATATATATATGTACATATATATATATATATGTACATATATATATATATGTACATATATATATATATGTATATATACATATGTACATATATATATATATGTATATATGTACATATATATATATATATGTATACATATATATATATATATATATATATATGTATACATATATATATGTATACATATATATATGTATACATATATATATATATATATACATATATATACATATATATATATATGTACATATATACATATATATATATATATGTACATATATATATATGTATACATATATATATATATATATATATATATATATATATATATATATATATATATATATATATATATATATATATATATATATATATATATATATATATATATATATACAAAGTGTACTAACTAAGTTGATTAGTTAAGTGGTCCTAAAACATAAATAATATCATAAAGACTTTATTAATTAATAAAATAAAGAATAGAGAATATCAATCCATCATAAACATCAATGAATCTCTTAGCATTAATAATAAGGATGTTTATGATATCATAGGAAAATATCATGGAGTTAATTTCCTTCTAAATTTATGATTGTAATTAAAATTGAGTTCATGTTTACAGTTTTAGAGGTGTTTAAGACACTCCTTAGTCCATATTTATAATTTTTGTGGTACAAAGGGGACATTGGTATTGAAGAGTATTGATGTTGTATAGTGAAAATGCCTAGTCCTTTATTTTGTATATTCTATAAAATGGCATCAAAGTCAAAAAAATCTTTCAAGCTATGGAATGCTTTAGATGATTACAAAAATTAAGCTTACTAAACTATTTTGCATAAACTATAATTCACAACATGTCTTGATTTTATTTTCTTATGAATATGTTCATTACTATTAAATTAAAAATATTTAGACATTTTCACAAGAAAGTAAGAATTGTAAGACAAGGTCATTTCTAAAAATCACAAGAAGAGTTTCCAACAAGATAAATAAAAGAAACAATAATTGAACTGCTAAATAGTAATTTTGGTGACTTTGTTTACCTCATAATGAGAAAATAATCAAGGTGATGGAAAACACAAACTATCATCATCCATTTAAAATTCTCCTTCCTCATCTTTATTATTAGTCTACACTGGTAAAAAAACTATTACAAAGACTCCCAACCAATGACAAAGATCTTGATGGATAATGATAGAGCTTACAGTAATTTATATGGTAATCTTGTTCTACTCATAATTCATTCGTAGGAAGAAATATTGACTAGAAATATTACCATATAAGATCCTTCACTATGGTCTAGATTATCTTGGTATGATATATTTTACAAAACACAAAGACTACGATATGAAAAATAAAACCTCAAAGCTATTTATGGTGGACTCTCTCTCAATATGATTTGGACAAGGAAAATGTTTTTGAGAAATAAGCCAACTAATCATTTAGAAGAAACACAAAAAATTATCTACTATGTGTATCAATTTTAGCAAGGCATTGGTTGGTTGATGTTGATTCTTCCCTAGTTGTCTATTTGCTGGTCTTATATTTTTATATTTTCTCCATTTTAACAATAAACACAAATTATTAACAGAGGAGGATGAGAGGAAAAGAAGTTTGAAAATTGAATTTCTATAATAAAAATGTTTTATTGGATGTCTCACTCATCATTCTTTAAAATAAAATAATGAATTGAATGTTAGCCATGGCCAAATTAATATGAGAGTTTCATTTGGAAGAATTTAGTGTCTTTTACACATAGATATGAGCAACTTAACATGAGAAAGTTGATTAGAGAAAAATTAATGCCAACTTCAAAGAAGTTAGTTACTTTTACATGCATGGATAATAAAAAATATTATGAAAATGATAGCTACTTTATTGAAGAATAAAATGACATTACCAAGGTTGATTTTTAAATATTATTATAGTAGGAGAAATGGCTTAGCTACACATATCCTCTATCCAATTGGAATATTATAGATGTTTCTTTAATTTTGAAAAGAGGGCTTGTGTAATATGAGAATGAGAAGTAGAGAGGGCCTATGGAGGAAAAATATAGAATATCATTGAATGTGAATAAGGTTTTCCACACAAGAAGTAGGGAAATTCAAAGGAAAATGAAGGAATTCCAAAGAAATGAGGGTCTTCATAAAAATGGTAAGGGTATTCAATTTAAAGACAAGGACTAGAGATAATTGAGGATAAGGGTTTCCTCAAAATAGGACATGATGTTAGACTCATTAATCATGAGGTGAGATGGTCCTTGCTCCATGGAATAGTTCATACTAGATTTTTAAAATATACGTATACAAAGGCCCATAAATATGTGTAGATGATAGTCATTCTTTCTAATTAAATACCCATTGTATTGAATATGTCTCTAGGTGCACCTGTCAATCCCCCATTCCCTAAAAAAACATCACCAGCCAATTACTTGGATATTATGAAAATCCTAAAAGATAACAAAAGCGAAATTGTAATCAATATGCACCTAAATATGTTGGGTGCTTCTACCAAGTATAGAAGATTTATAGAGATAAGTCACTATAGTATAATCAAGAAAAGAGCTAGGAAATAATCAATAATTCCTAGAAGTAGGGGATACATTATGAATGGAATAGACTAAAATCATAGAGAAGCCTACCAAAAGAGAAAAATTGGTAAAAAGGAAATATATAAATTTAAATAGGGGTCAAGAGAATAAAATCAAAAGAGTATGTGAGCTTTATAATAAACTTGATTGAGGAAATTAATGCTTATATGTCATAGAAATAGGTATGACTTGTACTCTAATATGATCATGTTGAAGCATAATAAATAAGTGAAATTGTGTATGAACAATTTTCTTATCAATTGGATTCATAGAAGAATATGTTCCAGAAAATAAAAAGTGCTAGACAAAAGACCCTCATACATAAGTTTTGGAATTGTATACTTATTTGGAATTGTATACTTATTCACAAAGATTAGTCACTTTGATAGGTCAATGAGAATTGGCTAGATGTAGATGATGTTAGCATTCTTTCGGCACCCAAATTTTCAACTTTTGAAAATCAGCCCCATTGGAAAGAATTCCTAAATTGTTTCAATATCTTGTTGATTTTTATTGCTAATGATGCTTTTGTAAAGTTATAACTCTAAAGGGATAGTGTTTCAAATAAGAGTTGAACTTGAACTTAGAATCATATAGTTCAAACTACAAAGTTCAAAGTTTAAGTTCACTTGTTTGAAAGTGTAGGTACATAGTGTAGTCCAAGATTCAATTTTTGGGCTCATAAGTTGAATGGTTCAAGTTCAACACTCAATCAGTTTAAATAATCAATTTGTTTCTTTCCCAATTCAATTTGAATGGTCTACTCTATACCTAAAAAATGGAAGGGGATCTAACTTTCTCAAAATGCAAAAAAAAAAAAAAAAGACTCCAAAGATGAGTGTACGATCAGATTGTCATCATAAGCTTGATGAAAACATTTGTGGCTCTAGCTCTGAGAATTTGAAGTTAGTCTATAGCTTTATTCTAAATCATACAAGTATAAAAGATATAGTGAAGTTTTGATCGAGAGTAGAGAATGTGATAGACACTATGAAAAATATTTTGGCAAGTGAGATTTCATGACATTCATATAGACCCTCATAAAATAGCCCTCTAGTTTTGATTTAGTCATTATTTTTCCAATCGCTTCAGTCAGAATGAAGAATACAAGGATTCAGAAAACATATCTCAAACTAAGATCAATCCAATGGAGGATTAAAAAGATATACCCCAACAAAGAAATGTAATTTTACTGGCAAAAGTATTTTTTCAATCCACTGAGAAAAAGGAATATTTTTATTTTGAGTAACATATTTGATTTTCACTTGTTTAAAAATCATTCAAATATGTTAAAGATATATCCTTATAAATTTTTAAATCAATATATTACAAGTATATCAATTTCCAAATAGGAAAAGAATGGAAATGTTTCAAAGATGATAAAGATTAAAAAAAGGCATATAAGAAACAATCATTAAAAATTGAAAGAGATTGTCATAAAGTAAACTGAATAAATATGCCATCAAAAGATAAATACAGTGTTCTTCTTCTTGTCAAAATTCATGTGGCTATAGGGGAGGTAGAGCATAGTAGATCTATGTTAAATGTAATAGAGTGAAGAGGAAAGGATTTATTTTTAAAATATTTTTTATTTTGATTGTAATGTTAGTGGAAAAATGATTGCATAGTTATTTTGTTTTGTGTTTAAGATTAAGAGTAATTTATATATATTAGATCAAGATTACACTATGAATATTTATTTATCTATTTTGGTTGAAATTTTTCATGTGGCAATTTCTTTCTATTTTGAATATTGTTCTAAATTATCGTGTCAAATATATATGTGTTTGTGAATCAGTTAGTTTACTTACTCATATATGGTAAAGTAAGATATTTATTTCCTTCCATAATTCCTATATAATGTGAAAGGTTTGATAACCAGTCTTAAGGTTGCTTGTTAATCATTCTCTGTATGTTTGATCCATAAATCTAATAATTGCACTCACTTCATGTTGATGTGTGGGTGTTAATATGTCTTAGTGTCTTCTGGTTAAAGACATACCTAGTTATTTAATTTAGTGAATATCTTTATAGGAGGGAGTTCTACCTCACAATTCAGAGGATGGTTATCAATCCAATAATAACTCATCCAACTTTTGGTAGCATATATGCCTTCATTTAGGAATTTTGAATCATTATTTATATTTCTTTTTCAAGGAAAAATATATTTACTAACAAATGAAATGTTCCTATTAGATAAGAGATAGTGGTTATTTGTAGTCATTTTTAAATTAAACTAAAGGAAAGTGAATAGTTTTTTTCCTTTTTTTTTTAATAGATGTTTCTTTTTGTTAGAAATGTTTAGAATAACTAAGGAGGGGTGGGGGAGGGGGGATAATCTATTACTCAAGGTCCATAAGTACCATTTGAACAGAAAACTCTCACTATTCTTCTTATCATGTTGTTGCTTGGTCTCTACTGTACCGATAAACAAAAATTACTATCCCAAATATACCATACTTTTCTGAATATAAAATGTAAAACATATAAAATATTCAACACAAGTCTGAGACTAGGATTTTACATGGAACACGATTTGGGAAAAACCACTAGCAACATGTCACCACTTTTTCACTCTTAGGAAGTGAGCTCTATTAGGAGCCAACCCTATTAGAGTTTACAATAAACACTTTAAAAATTTTCATGGTTAGAGAATTTTACTACCCTATTAGGGGTGGCCTTTCCAAAGGAATTTGATCATTTGTTAATGGATTTACATAGACTATTAAGTCCTTCAAATGACTGCTAGCTCAATCTCTATTAAAAGGATTTCAATACAAATTGTTTACAATGATTAGAAAGAAAGCAGTACAGTTTTCATGTGTATGATTACAAATCACTTTGCAAGTCCTGATCATTATTCAATTCATGTTTTGAGTCACTAATAAGCTCTCCATTTCCATCTTTATTATTGGTTCTCTTGGTAACTCAAAAATAAATTAGTCTTCCCCTTTCAACAACACTTAAGCCTTCTTCTCAGATTCACTTATCAACATCAGCAACATCTATGTAAGAAGTCATCTTTAGCTTCACATTCACTATCACACTTCTGTGTCTCTAATCATCCTTCTTATGTATATACATTTGCACATGCAGTGGCACTAACAGACATTTGTTCATCTCTGTACCTCTTTATCTAGGTAATTCTTGCTTTACTATTTTTCACAATCATAGTAGATCTTAGGGTTTACAACCAAGTTCAACATGATTTCTTGTATCTCCTCACCCTTTTGATATTTCTTTAGAAACTCCTTTGGAATTGACCTCATAGGTCCTTACCTAATCCTCACCTTAAATTTAATGATCAAACTCATCAATCTTATCTTCAACATGGTTTACATCTCCCAAGGAATCAACTGAGTTAGCTGGGAATCACAATTTCTGTAAATTCATTTTCAATAGTGTTGCTTAGTAATCACTAAGTTCTAACACTCAGTCATCACTAAAGTACTGGGTCACTCTAAAACTTCTATCTTGGCATCAACTATCTTCCTTAGTCAATACTAATGCTTGGTCAATACTAGATTTTCTCAACACTTTCTATGGCTCAGTTGACACTAGCATCACTTGGCATTCCTTAACCTTTTACTCTCTTGCTAGGCTTAGCTTAACTTTCTTGATATATACAATCACTTTGTCTTATCAAATCTATCTAATTAAATTTCTATTGTAGCTTCCTTTTCATGTCTCAACCTTTCCTCTAGGTGTTATTTCTATGAGAAATTTCTCAAATCACCTTCATCAATCAAATAGATATGACATTTAGAATAGGTAGCAATATGTCTTATAAATAGATTTGACATCAATGGTAAATTTTTTTTTTTGCAATTGTAGCTTTCCACCAATCCCCCTCTTTGGCATTTATGACAACATCTCTACATCTCAATATAGGCAATATCTTAATGTATCAAATTTATCTCACTTTGTTACCATACAATCCAAAATATGTTCTCCCTCTTTGATAATAGATCCCCTTTTCTAATATGACTTTCATCTTTGTCTATCTCTCCTTCTTTTGGTTATGTCTCCCTCTTTGGTATTTTGCTTCTAATGTATATTCTTTTCTCTTCTATGTCTATCTCTCCCTCTTTGTATATTCTCCCTCTTCGACAACAATGCCAAAGACACTTAGCTTTCTTAGCTTCAATCTCTTCATATATCAAAATTATTTAGATTTTGGATGTCTAGCTGACTTCTATCATCTATTTATGACTAATCTATTACACTTTACTTGACTATCTCCCTTAGGAATTTCCTAGAATAGAGTTGTATTGCATCAATGTGTAAGATATTATGATTAACAAAGTTGGTGCAATGCACCTTGCCTCCTTAGGTATATTTGTTTAGGGGAATCACCCCTAATTTACCTCTAAGGTATTCATGAACATCTTTAGTTAAGGCTTTTGTGAATATGTCAACAATTTTCTCTTTGGTGTACACATATTCTAGTTGCACTTCTTTGTCTTGAACTAGTTCCCTCAAGTAGTGATACTTGAGATCAATGTGTTTTGTCTTAGTGTGCATCACTAGATTCTTTGAAATGTTAATAGAACTTGTGTTAGATTCAGAATAGATAACTATTGGATTTGTAATTTCCTCTTTCACATCTTTCAGTAATTTCTTTGCCTATATATTTTTTGAACAGTTCACTATAGCTACCACATCCTCAGCTTTAGTTGTTGATTAGGAAATAGAATTCTTTTTCTTGCTTATCCATGACATCAATTTATTTCATAGAAAGAATGTACCCCCACCAGTTCTTTTTCTATCATCAATATTTCCTTCCCAATCTAAGTCAATAAATACCTTTAGTTCAAATCTATCACTTCTCTTGTAATACAATGCATAGTCTTTCGTACCTTTCATATATCTCATTATCCTTTTCATTGCCATCATGTAAATTTCTAGTGCAGGGGCCCAAGGTCCTTAAAAAGGTGGTCAAATACTAATTTTAGATAGACTAGGAGGTTAATAAGTGTCCAAGATGACACAAATCAATAAGTCAATCTCAAGCATCCTAGAATGCATTTTAGGAAAATTTCATGCATGTAATAAAGCCTATGGGAAAGTCATAATCTTCAATTTTATGTTTTTTTAGGATTCTTGCATGATTTGTCAAGGTTTGGTAACCATTATAAGGCATTCATTTTGAAATGGAAAAGTTACAAAATTGTTGCTGACCAACTTTTCTTCCAAAATTGGAAGGTCAACAGTTAGAGTTTTTTTTTGATTGAGCATGTAAGGGTGTAAGGTCAAAATTATTTGCCTATAAAATTAATGCCTTCAACCTAGGAAAGGGTTGGAGTTGTGTTTTACAAAATTTGAATCAATAGAGTAAGTTTTTTGGTGGAAAACTATGTACGAACAACAAGTACAAACTTGAGATCTCCTTGTAGAGTGATAGCAAGTAAATGCTACAATTGCGGAATATTTTTTTTCATTTAATTCTGAATGTATTAATTTGGTTTGGTCATGTAGAATAAGCTTGAAACTCTTTTTGTCTTATTTGTGCCTGCTAGTTAACCTAACCTGTGGTTAGGGTTTTAACTATAATGAAGTCTCACTCCTAACTCCCATGGTGGAAAATCCTAGTTTTTGGTGTATCAAAGGGGTATATGATGGAGATTATTGTTTAATTTTTAGTTTTTCCACCACTGACCAGCTTTGAGTATTTTGACATCGTTTGAGCTAAGCATCTAATGTGCTTAGATGCAAATAGTCAAAGTTAATGTTGCAAAAGGCATAAAGGTACTCATGGGAGCTTGAGATTTGGGAGATAGTAATATGGGAGGTTTCCCTAAGTTGTGATGGAATAATTTCTGATGTGGGTTTTAGTATTGAAGGCCTATTAGTTTCAAACTATGATAATAAGCCTAATTATCGTTAAACTAGGGCTCAAGAGTTAAGGGGTAAGGAGAGTTGACCCAAAACCCATCTTGTGGAGTTTTTAATGTCCTTATATACAAATAGATATTATATAATGTTTTTGGTGAGTTGTTTGGAATTTTTTGGATTTTGGTGATTATTTTGGTTGGACAAGGTTACTAGGAAAGAGCCCCTATTAGGCCTCCTAGAGCAACTTCCAGTTTTGGCTTAGAAGGAAGCCCAATTATTAGATGGTTATGAAACTTGGTGGGATTATGGAAAAGATCAAAAATAGGTGTAATAAATTTTGAGATCTTGGAGGGTGCAAGGGACTTAGGTGTGGAGAAGATTTGGTTGCTTTTTTGAAGGTTTGAGGCTACTTTGAAGATAGAGATGGTATTGGAAGGTGAAGTGTGAATGTTGAGGAAGCCATTAACCACCAATCTAGTCTTGAGTAGGTCCTAAGGAAATTATTATGAGTTTTTTTTAACTTAGATGAAGTTCAAGGAAGGTTATTAGGAATAACCCAGTGATAGACATCTATTACTTGCATCAATTTCCTTAGGATTTGTTGAAAATCTAGCAACTTTCCCAACTGCTAATTTACAATATTAGGTCTACAATGAACAACATATTTCAATTTTCCAATCATGAATCTATATAGTGTCTAGTTCACATTAGCAGATTCATCATTCTTAGATAGATGATGTCATGTAGACATAGGTTTTCTCAGTGATCTTGAATCTTCCATACCAAAAGCCTTTAGTATTAATTTGATGTAACTTTATTGTGTATTGAAAATACCAAACATCATTTGACATAATTTTAATCAAACAAAGAATTTGATTTCATTAAACATAGACATTTCAAATTCCTTCTCCATTTCATCATCAAATGATTTTCATAATGCTTATCCTCATCCAAATATAATTCCATCAACAAATATTTTAGATAGCATTACTTCATTTTTTTTACCATTCTTCAAATATAGATTATTGTTATCATTTGTCCATTCAAAACCAATCTTCACCAAATAATTATGTAGTCGTTCATACCATTCTCTTGGGGCTTATTTTAGTCCACAAAGGGCTTTGTTTAGTTTACATACCATATTTTTCTTGTTTGGATATACAAATCCTTTAGGTTGTTCAATGCACACTTCTTCCTCAAGTATACCATTCAAAAATGTAGATTTGATATCCACTCGATATACTGTGAAATTCTTGTAGGCTAAATATGGAAGAAAAGTTCTGACTCCTTCAAGTAATGCCATAGGAGAAAATTTTTCTCCATAATCAACTCCTTCTTGATGTTAGAAATACTTTACAATAACTAAGAGGGGGGTTGAATCAGTTATTCAAGGTCTAAATGTCCTAATAAAAAAATTTCGTCAAGTAAAGTGAGCCCATTAAACTATTCATTCATCCAAGCTTAAAACTTTCATACTTAGCAAGTAATTGTAAATAAACATGCAAGCATAACATGAAAGATCAGCACATAACACAGTGATTTACGTGGAAACCCAATTTGGGAAAAATCACTAGTAACATGCTACCCTCTCTCTCTTTTGAAGTGATTCCTTGTGAAAGGCCTACCCTATTAAAGGCTACAACACACTGTTAAATGTGACCTGGTTAAAGGATTTAACCACCATGTTAGAAGTGGGCCTGGTTGGAGGACTTTAGAGTATTCACTTGGAATGTCACCCTGTTAAAGGATTTACAAATTGTTGTTAAACCAACCTAAGTCCATAGGATTTTACCCTAACTAATATATTTTCTAGAGAGTAACAATAAGGGGTTTTGACCTAATAGAGCTTACAACTTATCTTAGGGATTTTAGATCACTTTTCAGCTCACAACATTTACCTGGCTTTCACTCTCTATAGGTCTAACAGCTTGTCCTCTTCTCAAGCTTTTTCTCCTTGAGTCTCCATGCTCAATGTACTAGTGCAATCATCTCTCTCTGAACACTTACCGAAGTAGAGTGTTTGTGTCTATTCTTCCTTCTCCTTGATGCCTTCTTCTTGACACCCTTCAACCACTTCACAAATTTTGGCACACCAGCAACTCTTGCTTCTTGGCCTAAGACTCCTTAAATAGAAATCTAGAATTGCTTTTCCTGCTCGATTCTTCCCTCTTTCAATTTTGGTTCAAATGGATTAGGTAGGATTCACTAAATCTAACCCATATCTTGTTCCTTCTAGAAACATCATGAAGAATCCTCTTGAATTTTCTCAAAAATGGTTTACACAAAATTTTGTGCCTGCATCTCACCATCCTTATCCTCCATCTAGTTCACAAAATTCAAGGTAACAACCTTGTTGGCTCATATTTGGAAAATCTTAGACTTTTTCAATAATGTAGTAGATCAACACTATTGAAATTCTAGTGCTTAGCACATACTGTGTTACTTAGTACCAACTACATTTTACTAATGCTTGACACCTACTAAGGATTCACTTGGCATCCACTAAGTTTTCCTGATGCTTGACACCTAAAGTTTTCTCAACACCTGAACACACTCAGCTCCTTTTGTATCACTCAACACACACTAGATATTGCATTTTCTTGGCACCTATTGAAAATCTACTTGGCTTGAACTAGTTTGCTCAGAACTCACTAATGAACTTAGTTAAGCTTTGCAGTCAACCTTGTTACAACTTATATTCTAAAGTTTCTAAGTGTATTCAATCTTTGTATCTTCAAATATACTATCAATACATCATTTTACCATTGTCTTAACCGATCCTTGCACTTCATTACAAAACCATATCTCAACCTTTCCCTTAGGTACTTTTGTTACATCTTGTTGATTAAATCCTCTTCATCAATCAACTAAGTGATAGTACTTGGATCTTATAAGTAGTTGTCATTCTAGCAAATAGTAGGTTTGACATTAGTGAAAAGACAATGATTGAAAACATTCTTTATCAACAATCTCCTACTTTGCAATCAATCGTCTTCTTACAATTATCTTTTTAGTTAGATTTCCAATAATCTCCCTCTTTGGTATTGATGACAAATCAAACTAATCAATCATCAGACCAAACTACCAAACTATTCAACCAAGTTACCAAAATGCTAACTAGGTTAGAACAGTAAGTTAAATGCCAAAAAGAAAAATGTGTTACCATTAGTTTTCACTTCTCCCTTCCTAATTTGTATCCTAATTACTTTACTTCTACTTCTCCCTCTAAGATTTTGTTTCCTTTTCCTTTTCATTGTTCACTTTTTTCTTGTGCTACTTCTAACTCCCTCTTTCATTCTTTCTCCCTTTGTATACATTGTTCATGTTCTGCTATTTTGGTATCAGCTATCTCTCTTTGCTCTTTCTCCTTAAATCTCTTTGTTCTTTCTCCGCCAATGATCTTTCTCCTCTACTATTCTTGTATCAACTATCTCTCTTTGCTCTTTCTCCCTCAACGATCTTTCTCCTCAAATGTTGTTGATTAGTTTCTACTCTTTCTCCCTCTTTGACGACAGTGCCAAAGACATATTATTTCAACATCTTATTATGCAAGTATAGTATTTTGTAGGTACTCCAATTTCTCCCTCTATTGCCTTGCTTGTGACCAATTTGGAATTTTAGCACTTTGATTACTTCAAGAAAAATCCTAAAGTAAGTATCCTCTACATCAATTTGTAATATTTTAACAAACCACTCATTTGATGTAGGGCAGTCTTGCTTTTTCTCAAGTAGCCTTGGTTAGGGGTATCACCCCTAACTTACCTCTAAGATATTCAAATGCATCTTTAGGTAGTGCTTTTGTGAAGATGTCAGCAATTTGTTCCTTTGAACTGACATATTTCATTCTCACTTGCTTGTCTTCCACCAATTCTCTTACATAGTGATACTTAATTGCAATATGCTTTGTTTTATCATGCATCATAGGATTCTTTGATATGTTGACGACACTTGTTTTAGTACAATAAAGTATCATAGGTTCAGTTACCTCTTCCTTCATACTTTGCAAAAGATGTTTGATCCATACAATATTGGTGTAGTTGATAGCTACAACAACATAGTCAACTTTTGCTATGGATTGTGAGGTGCAACTCTGCTTTTTGCTGGTCCAAGTAATCAATCTTTTACCTAAGAAAAGTGCTCCTCCACTGGTGCTTTTTTTTTCATCAATATTACCTCCTCAATCTACATCAGTGTAGGCTTTCAACTCAAACTTTTCACTTCTCTTGTTATATAAGCCAAAGTCATCAGTTCCTTTTAAGTACCTTGATATTCTTTTTACTACCATAAGATGATTTTCTCTTGGGTTAGTAGAAAATCTTGCCACTATCCCAACATGTAATGTAATTTTTGGTCTACTATGCACAACATACTGCAACTTCCCAACCATTGATCTATACAATGTCTGATTCACGTCAGCAAACTCATCATTCTTGGATAACTTATGTCCCGTTACCATTGGTGTACTAACTAATTTTGAATCTTCTAATCCAAATGTTTTGAGTATCTCCTTGATATATTTTGATTGGGTCACAAATATGCCATGCTTCAGTTGATGTACTTGCAATCCAACAAAGAATTTGATTTCTCAAAATATTGACATCTCAAACTCGTGTTTCATCTAATTAGAAAAATCTTTGCAAAGAACATCTCTTCCTCCAAATATTATATCATCAACAAAGATTTCAGATGTCAAAATGTCTTTACCTTTTTCTACTTTGATGTACAGGTTGTTGTTGTCATCTATTCTCTCAAATCTTATCTTCACAAGATATCTATGTAGTCTCTCATACCATGCTCTAGGTGCTTGCTTCAAACCATAGAGTGCTTTGTGTAGTTTACAAACCATATCCTTTGTTGCTGTCATCAACAAATCCTTTTGGTTGTTCTATGTAGATTTCTTGTTCCATAATACCATTCAGAAAAGAAAACTTTACATCCATTTGGTAGACTTTGAAACTTTTGTAGGAAACATATGCAAGTAGTGTTCTTACTCCTTCCATTCTTGCAATAGGGGCAAATGTTTTCCCATAGTCTAGTCCTTCTTCTTGTGCATAACCTTTGTAGACTAGTCTAGCCTTGTTTCTTGCGATCTCACCATTCTCATCAAGCTTCTTTCTAAATATGCATTTGGTATCAATCACATTCTTATCATCTGGTCGAGGATCTAAAGTCTAGGTTTTGATCTTCTCAATCTAATCTATCTCTTCTTTCATAGCTTTATACTAGTCATCATCTTGTACTACATCTTTCATTATTTTGGGTTCAATCTTGCTCATTAGACATGATTCATTTCTTAGTCTATTCCTTATCATTAGTATGGCTTCCTTGTCACCAATGATTTTTTCTACAGGGTGATGTCTTCTCACATATATGGATAGTCTTGGTTTTGTCCTTCTTTCCATGTTTGATCTTTTAGCTTCAGAGTCACTTAGCACATCTCTTACTGACATTTCATCATATCTTCCATGTGTATTGTTTTCAAAGTTAGAATGTGCATTATTTTGATTCTCATCTTTTGAATACAGCTTGACATTCACTAGTTGTGTCTCTGTCGATATTGAGATGTGTGTCTGATTCCCAACTTGATTGGTAGCTTCATCTTCAATAGACATTCCTTCATAGAAGTATACAAACAATCTGTACTATTCTAGTTTCTTAGATTCATCAACTTGGACTTCTGCATGCTCATCAAAATTTACATTTTCACTCTCCACAATCTTATTAGAGTTAGTATTCAAACACTTATATGCTTTGCTTCTAGTGGAGTATCCAAGGAATATGCCTTCATCACTTTTTGTGTCAAACTTGCCATTTCTAGTATCTTTAAGAATATAGAATTTACAACCATATACTTTGAAATTTTTTCCATTAGGTGAGTGACCATACCATAGTTCAAAAGGTGTTGCATTTGTACCTTTCTTAACTTGAACTTGATTCAGGGTGTAAACAATAGTACTTACAGCTTCTTTCCAGTACTTCAGAGCAACATTTTTTTTTATCATCAATGTTCTAGCACAATCTATCACTAATCTATTCCTCCTTTCTGCAATGCCATTTTGAGGTGGAGTTCTTGATGATGAAGTTTGTCCTTTAATTCCTTTATCATTGCAAAATGTCTCAAATTCCTTTGATGTAAATTCTTCTCCTCCTCTGTCTAATCTTAGGCACTTCAGACACTTTCCTATTTCTTTCTCAACTCTGGTCAAATACCACTTGAACATTTGAAATGCATTAGGATTTTACTTCAAGAACATAGCAATCATCATCCTAGAGTAGTCATCCACAAACAACATTATGTATCTATCTCCTTGATAGCTTTGTACTTCCATTGGGCCACATAAGTCTGAATGGACTAGCTCTAATACTCCTTTGGAAGTGTAGGTTTTTCTTTTGAAACTTGACTTGGTCATCTTCCCTAGTTGACATTGTTTGCACATTGTATTTTTAGGCTTCTTCAGTTTTGGCAAACCTCTGACTTTGTTCTTTATGCTAATGCTAATCACATTGTAAAAGTTAAAATGACACAGTCTTTTATGGCATAGTCAGACATTATCAAGTCTAACAATGAGACAGGTTGCATCTTCCATATTTAGGTAAACTAAACTACTCTTAGTTTGTTCACCTTTTCCTATCAGATTTCCATCAGTGTCATAGATTTTGGCAGTTTTATTTCCAAATTCTACTTTGTAACCTATATTGCTTAGTTGTGACACACTTAGTAGATTATAGTTCAATCCTTCAACATAGTATGCATTGTCACATGAGATTTTCTCTGTAAGCTTCATAGAATCTTTTCCTTTGATTTGACATGGAGCATCATTTCCAAATCTAACACTATTTCCATCATACCAAGTAAAGGTAATAAACTTACTTTTATCTCCTATCATGTGATGTGAGCATCCATTGTCTATGATCAACTTGTTATTTTTGTTCCCATAGGTTACTAGTGTTGTTGCCTCATCTTCATCTGATTCATCCTTCATGGCTACATAGACTACCTCATCATCATTCTCATCAGAATCTTCTTCAAGAATGTAGCATCTTTTTCCTTTGCCCTTGTAATCTTCTCTATCATCTTATCTTTTTTTCTTGTACTTGTTTCCTTCTTTGTAGTTCTTTTTTCTGTGGACACCTTGCAGCAATATGACTTATTTCATTGCAACTAAAACAAATGAAAGACAACTTACCTTTGAATTTATCTTTTCCTCTATGAAATCTTCTGGCTTGTAATGCTTCCAATTGTTCCACATCTTCCTCATCAATGTTAACTGTCACTAGATGCATGTTTTCCTTTTCTACTCTTCTTATTTGATTTCACCTCCTCAGTGTCTTTCAATGTCAACTTGGCCTTAAAAGTAGATTCAAGATTCTTAGGTCTATAGTAATCAAAATTGGACAACTCAAATGCAGTAAATATTTCTACTATCCCTTCAAAAGTTAGTACATTTCCTGGTACACATCTTAATTCCTAGATGTCTGAAACTCTAATAGAATAGATAGGGAGTAGGGTTCTTAAGAATTTTCTATTAATAGTGTCATTTTCCAAATGACCTCCCAAACTTCTTACTGCACTTACCACTTCTTTCATTCTAGAGGCATATTGGGCAGCATTCTCACCTTCCTCCATTTTCATGTCATCAAAATTTCCTCTGAGGCTTTCTCTTTTTGCTCTTTGAACATTTTGATCTCCTCCATAGATATCTAACAGGGCTTTTGACATCTTGAATGAAAAGTCACATCCTTTGATGTCATCCAATTTAGCATAGTTAAGGGAAGAGGCAATTTCCAACATTGTTTGATTGTGCTCCTTCCTTTTGTTCAAATCATCTGCAGTAAGGGGTCTAGCTAGATCTACATGTTCCACTCCAATTGAGGTTTTTGCATAGTCACCTATTGATCGAAGGTGCAACTTCATTCGACTTTTCCATGCAACGAAGTTATCTCTATTGAGCTTGGGAACTTCTCTCTTGGACATCTTGATCTTCTTGCTTCTAGTACCTTTAAACTAAATTAGCAGATGGCTCTAATACCACTTGTTAGAAATGCTTTAGAATAACTGAGAGGGGGATGAATTAGTTATTCAAGGTCCAAATGTCCTGATAAATTTTTTTCATCAAGTAAAGTGAGCCCATTAAACTATCCATTCATCCAAGCTTAAAACTTTCTTACTTAGCAAGTTATTATAAATCAACATGCAAACATAACACATGAAAGATCAACACATAACATAGTGATTTATGTGGAAACCCAATTTGGGAAAAACCACCAGTAACATGCTACTCAATTCTCACTCTTCTAAAGTGATGCCCTATGAAAGGCCTACCCTATTAAAGGCTACAACACATTGTTAAATGTGACCTAGGTAAAGGATTTAACCACCTTGTTACAAGTGGGCCTAGTTAGAGTACAATATAACATTCACTTGGAATGTCACCCTATTAAAGAATTTACAAATGGCTATTAAACCAACCTAATTCCATAGGATTTTACCCTAACTAATACAATTGCTAGAGTGTAACAATAAGGGGTTTTGACCTGATAGAACTTACAACTTATCTTGCAAATTTAAGATCACTTTTCAGCTCACAACATTTGCCTCACTTTCAGTCTCTACAGCTCTGAAAGCTTGTCTTCCTCTCAAGCTTTGTCTCCTTGAGTCTCCATGCTCAATGTACCACTGTAATCATCTCTCTCTGACCACTTATCGAAGCAGAGTCTCTATGCTCTATTCTTCCTTCTCCTTGATGCCTTCTTATTGACATCCTTCAATGACTTTGAATTTTTTTGCACACTAGTAACTTTTGTTTCTTGGCCTAAGACTCCTTATATAGAAACCTAGAGTTTCTTTTCTTGCTCGATTCTTCCCTGTTTTAATTTTGGTTTGATTCTTCCCATGTCTTGTTCCTTCTAGAAACATCACAAAGAATCCTCTTGAATTTACTCAAAAATGGTTTACACAAAATTTTGTTCCCCCAACTCATCATTCTTATCCTCCATCTGGTTCACAAAATTCAAGGTAACAACCTTGTCAGCTCAAATTTGGTGAATCTTAGAGTTTTCCAATAATACAGCTGCTCGGCACATACTGTGTTACTCAGCACCAACTACATTTTACTAATGCTCAATACCTACTTTGGATTCACTCGGAATCCACTAAGTTTTCTTGATGCTCAACACCTGAAGTTTACTTGACACTTGAACATGCTCGACTCCTTGTATATCACTTGGGACACACTAGATTTTGCATTTGCTCGACACCTATTGAAAATCTGCTCGACTTGAACTAGCTTGCTTGGTACTCATTAATGAATTTAGTTAAGCTTTGTAGTCAACCTTGTTACAACTTATACTTCTAAATTTTCTAAGTGTATTCAATCTTTTTTTCTTCAAATATACTATCAATACATCATTTTACCATTGTCTTAACTAATCCCTGCACTTCATTACAGAACCATAACTCAACCTTTCCCTTAGCTACTTTTGTTACATCTTGTTAATTAAATCCTCTTCATCAATCAACTACGTGATAGTACTTGGATCTTATAAGCAGTTGTCATTCCAGAAAATAGCAAGTTTGACATCAGTGACAAAACAATGATTGAAAACATTTTTTTATCAACAATCTCCTACTTTTAAATCAATCTTCTTCTTACAATGATCTTTTCAATCAGATTTCCAACACTTGAGCATATCCTTTGCATACTAGTCTTGCTTTATTTCTTGTCACTTTACCATTTTCATTGAGTTTGGTTCTAAAAGTCCACTTCATTCCAATGGCATTTTTGTCTTTATCTCTTGGCACTAAAGCCCAAGTATTGTTCTTCTCAATTTGTTCAATTTCCTCATTCATTGCCTGAATCCAATCTTCATTGTCAAGAGAATTTTAAATTTTTTTGGGCTAAAA
This sequence comes from Cupressus sempervirens, assembly GCA_028749045.1. Lineage (NCBI taxonomy): Eukaryota > Viridiplantae > Streptophyta > Pinopsida > Cupressales > Cupressaceae > Cupressus > Cupressus sempervirens. Next base: position 987,347,061 of record CM053787.1, on the reverse strand, counting down.
TTCACAATGTAAGCATGTGTCATCTTTGAGTCTTTTTCTTTTCATAACACTTGATACAACATTACCAATAATTTATTTAGGTTTGTGATATCTTCTTACAAAATTTTCTAACACAGGTGGATTCCCTCTCTATACTTCCATAGTTTCATCTTGGAGATTAATCTTAGTCTCATTTTCTCTTCCTTGATCAAGTTCTTATTCATATTCTACATGTTGGACATTCTCTTTTTGATGATGAACATTTCCTATTTGTGACTCGACATCTTTAGTGTGTCACTCGGCACCCACTCTTTACTACTCAAAAATTTATTGCACTTCATCATTTCCTATCTATTGAGAGACTACAACTTTATTTTCTTATTCATTAGGAGTGATAGGAGCATCATCATCCATATAGATGAATGTACTAAATTCTTTAGGTTCTTCTTTGAATGCATCATCACTTCTTTCTGCAAACTCATCAATTTTCATATTTGCACTTTCCACAACTTTGTTAGTGTTAGAGTTAAAACACTTGCAAGGTTTTCTCTTGGTGAAATATCCTAGGAATATACTATCATCACTCTTTGCACCAAGTTTTCCATTCCTATTATCTTTAAGTATATAACATATAATTCCAAAGATTTTGAAATATTTCACATTAGGAGCATATCCATACCATAGTTCAAAAGGTGTAGTATTTGTACCTTTCTTGACTTGTACTCTATTTAGGGTATAGATAGCTTAGTACTAACAACTTCTCTCCAATATTTCTTTGATACACTCTTTTCCATCATTAATGTTTTTGCAAAGTCCATTATTGATATTTTTCTCCTTTCAACTATCTCATTCTAAGGAGGGGTCCTTGGTATAGACATTTGTATTTTGCTTCCTCTATCATTGCAAAATGTATTAAACTCATTTGAAATGAATTCACCACCTCTGTTAGATCTCAAGCACTTAAGATTCTTCCCTATTTATTTTTCAACTCTGGCTAGATATCACTTGAATAACTAAAAAGCATCAGATTTAACTTTATGAAACATCACAGTCATCATCCTAGAGTAGTCCTCAACAAATAGAATGAAATACTTAGCTCAATAGTAGCTTTGAACATCAATGGGTCCACATAGATTAGTATGAACAAGTTCCAAAATATTAGTAGAAGCGTATGTTTTTCTCTTAAAACTAGACTATTGGTCATCTTTCCCAATTGACATTGTTTACACAAAGCATTTTCAGGCTCTTTTAGTTTAGGAAAGCCTCTAACTTTCTTCATTTTACTGATATTTAACAAATTGTCAAAGTTTACATGATCTTCTTATTGTGAAAAAAAAACATGTCTCATTAGATAAATCTAGATAGAACAACTCACCTCTTGTCTAATCACCACTTCTAACCAACTTACCATCAACATCATGTATCTTGGCCTTCATATTATGAAATTTAACTCTATAACATGATTTGTTTGGCTATAAAATACTCAACAGATTGTAGTTAAGTCCTTTAACCTAGTAAAAATTGTCACATTTTATCTTGTTAGTCAGTTGAATAGTTCTTTTACCTTTCACAACAAATGGAATATCATTATAAAATTTAACACATCCTTCTTTGTAAGGACCAATGTCCTTAATTTTTTCTTTATCACCAGTCTTGTGATTTGAAAATCCATGATCAATTAAGCATCCATCACATTTGTTTACATATGAAATTAATGTTGTTTTATCATCATCATTGGAATATTCTTTCATAGAAACATAGACAAGTTCATCATCATTACTTTCAAATTCATTGTCAATTTCTTCTTCAGCAATATAACAAGATTTTTTACCTTTGTCATCATTGTTTCTCTTGAAGTCTCAGTCATCCCTTCTTCCTTTGTACTTTCTTTCATTCTTTTCATCCTTATCCTCTCTATCAGGACACCTAGTAGCAATATGACCTAATTTATTGCATGATTACATATAATAGGTAGTTTACCTTTGTATTTACCTTTTCCTCTTCCAAATCATTTTTCAATAAGGGATTCAAGTTCAACAATCTCATCATCAGAACTGTCACTGTCACTCTTCACATGTTTTCTTTTATCTTTTGGTAAAGACCAATTCTAACTTAAAGGCAGATTCAATAGTAGTAGGTGTGCATTTATCAAAATTAGACATTTCAAAAGTAGTAAGTCTACCAATTACACCTTCCAAGGTCAACATGTTACTTGTTGTGCATCTCAATTTTTGAATTGTAGACTCTCTAATGGCATAAATAGGGAGTAGAGTCCTCAACACCTTTCTTATCATAGTTTCATATTTGATTTCTTCATTTGCAGTACAAATAGAATTAACAACTTCTTTAACTCTTGTGTAGTATTGTACTGTATTTTCACCTTCCATCATTCTCATGTCATCAAATTTACCTCTTAGGATCTTTGATTTGGCTCTCAAGAAATTACCATCACCTCCATATATGTTTTTAAATTTATCCCACATTTTCTTTGCACTATCACAATCTTCTAAGTCATCAAACTTGGCATAACTTAGGGCCGAGGCAATCTCAACCATAGCTTGATTGTGTTCTTTCTTATCCTTTAGTTCATTAGTTGTTAGAGGAGTAGTGGTTGCATTCACATACTCATTATCCACAAAGTTATTAGCAATATCACTAATACTAGATATATACAACCTCATCAAAGTTTGTTGTGTCAGAAATTTCTCCTTGTTCAACTTTGATACATCTCACTTGGAAGTGGTGATCTTTTTCTTTAAGTACCTTCAAACTTCTCTCTGTAAGCATTGAGCTCTAATACCAATTGTTAGACATTTTTAGAATAACTAGGGAGGTGGGGCGGGGGGATGTGAATTAGTTACTCAAGGTCCGTAAGCACCATTTGAACAGTTAAACTAAAACTCTCATTGTTCTTCTTATCCTATTGTTTCTCAGTCTCTAGTATACTGATAAACAAAAATTACTATCCCAAATATAACATACTTTGATGAATATAAAATATAAAGCATATAAAACATTGAACACAAGTTTGACACTAGGATTTTATGTGGAAACCCAATTTGGGAAGACCACTAGGAACATGTCATCAATTTTTTACTCTTTCAAAGTGAGCTTTGTTAGCAACCAACCCTATTAAAGGTTTACAATACACATGGCTACATTTGACCTGGTTAGAGAATTTAATCACCATGTAAGGAGTGGCCTTGTTAAAGGACTTTGATCATTGCATTTAGAATGTCACCTTCTTATAGGATTTACATAGACTGTTAAGTCCTTCAAATGACTATTATTTCAATCTCTATTAAAAATATTTAAATAAAAACTATTTATAATAATTAGAAATAAAATAGTATGGTTTTGGCATTTATGATTATAACTCACTTTGTATGTTTAGATCATTGTTTGGTTTATGTGTTGAGTCATTGATAAGCTCTCCACTATCATTTAGGCTCTTAATTTTCTTGGCAACTCTTCAAGAAATTAGTCTTCCCCTTTCAACAACACTTAAGCATTCTTCTCAGATTCACTTATCAACAACATCAGAATCTTTTTAATAAATCTCCTTTAGCTTCACATTCATTTTCAAACTTGTGCATCTTTGATCATCCTATTTTTGTATAAAATTACACATGTACTAGCACTCACACACATTCATTTGGCTCTGTACCTCTTTATATAGGCAATTATTTCTTAACTATTTTCCATGATCACTATAGATCTTAGGGTTTATGATCAGGTTCAACATGATTAATTGTATTTGTTCATCTTCTTGATCTTTCTCTAGAAATTTCTCAGGAATTCAATTGTTAGATCTTTACCTAATCCTCACCTTGAATTTAATGATCAATGTCATCAATCTTATCTTCAACATGGTTTACATCTCCTAAGAAATCAACTGAGTTGATTGGGAATCACAATTTCCTTTAAATCATTCTCAAAAGTGTTATTTGGCAATTACTAAGTTCTGACACTCAGTTATCACTATAGAACTTGGTTGCTATAAAACTTCTAGCTCGACATTGACTAGGTTGATACCGATGCTTGGTCAATACTAGATTTATTGAAACTTTCCATGGTTTTATTTACACTAGCATTTCTCAACATTCCTTAACCTTTTACTCTATTGATTGACTTAGATTAACTTTCTTGATATAAATAATCACTTTGTCTGATCAAAGTCTATCTAATCAAATGTCCATTGTAGGTTCCTTTTCATAAATCAATCTTTCCTCTAAGTGTTATTGTTATGAGCAATCTCTCAAATCCTATTCATCAATCAAATATATATGACATTTATATTAGGTAAAAATATTAGTTATCAATAGATTTGACATCTATGAAGAAACAACAATTGTTCCATTTGTAAGTTTCCAACATCTTTTATCATAGTTCTGAGTAGAAGATGATTATATTATATTCATTCCTCATTGGGTGAAATTTATTAACATGATATTGAAAATAAGAAAAAGGAAATACTAGAATCCATTACAGAAAAGATAGGGATCTTCATGAAATTAGATTTTATCTTTCTAGAGCCTTCCTATTTGATGAGAGCCATTTATGTGTTAAATTATAACATTATTTATCCCTCTCATATGTCTTAATTTCCATTGCTACATTTCACTTCCATACCATTTTCGTATTTTATGTTCCATATATTTTAATAAGTAATATTTATTTTATTTTTGAGATAAAATATATGAATTATTAGTATTTGTATTTACTAACATCTATTTGTTGAAAACAATTGGTTAATTGTGTATTGCCTTTGATGTTACACAAAATGTCATATCTTTGGCAATCAATATATGCTGAGCTCACTTGGGTAATGAAGATAGTTGCATATGTCTGCCAAGCATTCTAGATTTTTCAAAGTTTAGAAGATAGTGTCAATTGAGTTCACTCAGGCAATAAAGAGAAGTTCACAAAAGTTGAGTGTTAACCGAGCTCACTCGGTTAATAAAGAAAATTTTGGATGGAACTAGTGTTAACTAAGCTCACTTAGTTGCTAAAGGAACTTTGTAAAGATGCAATGTTAACCAAGTTCACTTGGTTAACATGGGAAAATTATTTTTCAGCTAGTGTCTACCAAGCAAGGTCAGCTAGCAAAGGATTTTCTTATTTTGGCATATTGAATTCAATAGATTTATTTGTTGGTTCTAGCCAATTGAGGAGATGAATATTAATTACTCTAAGTTGTATTGAAGTAAACTTGACAATTCATAAGGTATAAATATAAGGTCAAGTTGAGGATTGAATTTGAGCAAGTGAATGGAAGAATAAAAGATGCTTAGAGGAAGTGAATTAGAAGGATAAGAAGAATATCTTTGTGGAGCTACAAAGATACATTCGATTAGAAAGGATCAAATATATAAGACAAAATTGAGATCTATTATCACAAATTCATAAATTAGGCCATCTTGTTGTTACTCTCTAACAATTGTAGTAGTGATCTAAATCTATTAACAGAGTTGGCTTAATAGCTATTTGTGAATCCTTTAACAAGATGGCATTTCTAGATTGAAGTGTCTAAATATCTCTAACAAGGACACTCCTAATATGGAAATTAAATCCTCTTATAGGATCAAACCTAAAAATGTGTTTTATAACTTTTAACAAGGCTCACTTCAGAAGAGTGAAAACTATAACTAGTTGCAATTGGTGGTTTTTCTCAAACTGAGTTTCCATGTCAAATCTTGGTGTCACTTGTGTTCATGCTATTTCTTTCATGTGTATGTAACTAAGTTGATTAATGTTAATCATAGAAAAAATCTTAATATTTGCATGATAAGAATTTGTTGAGTTATAGTTATTTCAGTACTTATCGAGTGCATGTGTTTTTGTCAAGCATTAGTATTTTTGTTTAAGTTTATGTACTGTGTTGACATCTAGGGGATCTAGAATTTATTTTAGTGGTAACCAATTCATCCCTCCCCTCTAAGTTACTCCTTTTATATTTCAAACAATTGGTATCAAAGCTTCTTGGTGCTTGCAGAGAAGGTTTCAAGAATCTAAGCTAAAGATTGAGATGTCTTATAAAAGGGAGATCCCAAAGCTAAAAAAAGATAACTTCAAGACATGGAAGGAACTCATGAGGCTATAGTTGGCAACCATTGGAGGTTTAGGGCTAAAATACCTAGACAACATATATACAAAACCTTCTTGAACTATGACTATTGAAGAAATTACAGAAAAGAAGAGTCATAACATTATGATGATTGATGTTATTTCATTTCTCAACTATGCCAAATTTGATGAAGTCACCTTTCATGAGATGTGGATCAAGATGAAAGTCGTCTATGGAGGAGATGATAATGTAAGAAGAGCTCAAGTTGAAAGTCTAAAAGGACAATTTGATCAAATAAAGATGAGAGAAGATGAGAACATTACAAAGTATAGTGACATAATCAAATCTAGTGTCCATGCCATCAAAGCTTCAGGAGGAAAGATTGAAGATGAGATAGTGGTAAGAATTTTCTCAAAACACTTCTTCCTATATATGCAATAATAGTATCAAAAATTCAAGAAATTAGATGGAATCCAACAACTGACATAACATTGGATGTAGTACTTGGGATATTGACAACATTTGAGCTAGATAACTATGATAATTATATTCCTAGTTCTAGCAATCTTGAGTGTGCTTTTGAAGCCAAATTGTCACTCACAAAGAAAGGTAAAAAGTCAAAAGCCAAAAACTCTAAAAGTAAAGAGGAAGATAGTTCTGACACTGATCTTGAAACTATTGAGGTATTACTTGCAAGAAGGTATCCCAATGGGAAAAGAAAGTATAAAGATAAAATTTCTTTGATCAGTTTCTCTTGTGAAGAAATTGGACACATTGTTGCAAGATATCCAAACAGAGAAAAAAAAGATGAAAAGAAGCACAGTAAGTACAAAGGCAAGAAAGATTTCAATAACTTTAAGGATTACAAGGACAAAGGTAATTTTTTTTTTTTATGGCTAAAGATTTAGATAATAGTGATGATGATGAAATTGTCTATATTGTTGTAAAAGATGAATCTAATGATTAAGGAGATAAAATGGTAGTTACCTCTCATGTTAGGAAAAAAGATACATGGATTATTGATAGTGGTTTCTCGCATCATATGACTAGTGACAAAAAAAAGTTTGAACATATGGAACACTATGACGGTGGAAGTGTGAGATTTGGAAACAATGAACCATGTTGCATAAAGGAAAAAGGTTGTATCTTACTAACCAATGAACTTATATATGAAAATTCTTATTGGGTTGAAGGAATAAAGCATAATCTATTGAGTGTGGCACAGTTGAATAACATTAGATTCAAGGTAGAATTCATGAATGGGAAGGCCAAATTGCTAGATGGAAAAGGAAATCTGGTTGGGTCTGGTAACCAAATAAAAGATAACTTATTCTACCTAGATCTCAGTGAAAGTTCATGTTTTATTTCTCAAGTAGAAAAAATTTGGCTATGGTATAAAAGTTTATGTTATGTGAAATTTAAAGAAAGTGAGACGTATTCCTAGTATGAGGAAACCTAATATGGGTCTATGCAAAAAATTTCAAATTGGTAAGATGGGCAAGGAAAGGTTCAAAAGAAAAAGCTATCATTCTAAAGAAATCTTGTAACTGATTCATATAGACTTATACAAACCTTTTGGAGTTTGTTAGTGTAAATAAGTATTTACTATCTACACTTTACTTAAGTTTACTTAGGTTAATGTATTAGTATATTAGTTTTCATGTAGACACCTAAGAGTTTTCATATTCATATGAGTTGTCATGTAAACAACATAGTTATTTGCACTCCAATTGACCACATGTTGTGTACTACATCTCTTTATGAGATACACCTTTTTATACTTATCCTCTCATTGTTGCACATAAATTCATGCACAATGGAGGATAATCCACTCTTGGTGGACATGTACTTAGTTGTGATGATTATCCCTTTGCTAACTCCTAATCATTCTAGTTTCCTTTATACACAGGCACTTCTGGTGTGTATACATCTGATATCCATTATCAATTTGGTCATTATTGAGATTCTCATTTGATCACTATTTGTCTCTCTTGTGCTATCTATTGAACTTCTTGATCTTGGCATTGAATTATTGTCTTAGGAAAATTCTTACATGGTATCAAAGACATAGGAGCTTCATTTTCTTCATTTTGGAGGGCCATGATTTAGATCTAGATATCCACAGTTATTGGGAGCATTTGAGTGAGATCTAACCTCACCATTGCATCCAAGTGGCTATTTCTATAAATTTTGACTATAAATTTGCCTAAGTTGGGCAAAAGTCAAATCTAAGGCAACTTTATTTTTACAAATCAGACTTGGAAGCCCAATTTGCCCATTTGGAGGATTACATTAAGCTTTTCACAGTACAGATTTGAGGTTTTTTTGAATTAAAAAAACTATTTTCAATTATTTTTCTCAAATTTGCATATATTTCTTTATTTGAAGATTTAGAAATTTGGTATTATTTGGTGTATATTTTTGAATCTTTGTTATTCCAAAGCTTTTTTGGCTATTTTATTCTACAAAAACTGTGGACATAGAAGCCTAATTTTCCAATTCAAAGGCTTTATGTCTCAATGTATGATCTTGTGGCTATGAAGGTACTTGAGGCCAAGGAGTACCTATCACACAACCTCGACCAAAAAGGGATTGGGAAGCTTTGGCTTATGGTGCTTGTCAAGTGAATCTGTGTCCATGTACTCCGGCATGAACTGGATCTCACTGTAGTGATCAGAAACATCATGGGATTTGATGACATAGGGGGAATCCATCCACCAGAGGATGTCCATCTCTCACAGGATCTGGCCTCTAGTGGACAAATCATGGTTTTCATGCATGCTATTTAGGGCATAAAGGTACTGCGTACACTAGTGCTAAACCATGTACACTTTCTTGCCTATGTCATACCCTGAGATTTCAACTTTCTCGAATTTCGTCATGTTCCTCACTTCTCTAGTAGTTTTTGTAGCCATGGATGTCTCATTAGGGTTTACAATAGAATTAGGATTTGAATTTTGAGCAGTTTGAGCATGATTCAGGGATGATAATACAACCAAGCCATCTGAGGGAAAAGAGACTAGAACCATTCAAAAATCCTCATGCCTAGAACCAAAATCTCCACGTATTTCCCCATTATTTATACAACAATATAATTTTAGCAAAGCAAAGTATTCTACAAAATGCTTGCTAATGAAAGGCCTCAATCCATAAAAACCCTAAACAAAAGATGACGATGACCCATAATTAGATCTTTGATTGTAAAGTGATACATGGCTTCCTACCATGACAAAATTGGTATTTTTAAATTAAAATTTTGCATTTTTTTGCAGTTATTAAAGCCATTATATTTGACACTTGTTGGAGTGTCATAGGTTCTTTTTATTTTGCCTTGATGGGACCCAAATCATTAATTTCATCCATACAATTTTCTAATTTCATTAGCTTCTTGTAAATTCGACCCCTCACCATATTGATTTTTAGTTTGGTAGTTTGACTTCGTAGGGCCATAAGTCACTCATCCAGATTCCAAATTAGGCATAATTTTTTTAAAATTTTCAATAGAATCTCCTAAATATTTTAGTAGAATAGTTGTTTTCTAGTTCTGGTAGATAGATTTTGTAGAATGGGTAGATCTTGGTGATTGTACCTATTTAATCCCACATTTTACAACTTCAGAGGCTCCATTTGGACTCATACAAAGACATATTTAGGTGCTATTTTTTTTTTAAAGTGCATATTTTTTTGTCTACTTTCCAAATTTGGTATCAAAATGGAGCAACTATAAGTAGATATTGTACTTTCAGTGTTTGGTAATTTTTGACCTATTTTAGTAGTTGTACTTGTTTAGATCCTTGAGAGATCTAGTGGTTTTTGTATTTGAGTCTATTATAGATTCATCTTTTATTTTAAAAAGTGTCCAATTGTAAGCATACTACATATAAAGTGCCACAAACATCATTTTTGGGGTGGGGTTATTTGATTGAGTGAAAAGGGGGGGTGTGTCTTGTGTTCTTTTATCTCCTTGATATTGTGCTTTTTCTTTTGCATTATGGGTTCTTTTTCTAAGTTAACATCACATGATTATGCTACTTGGAAAGAAAAGATAAATGAACCATTAGTTGAAAAAGTTTGACTATGTTATGTAACTAGTGCAACAAGGAAACCAAATGATGATGCTAATGAGTCTTGAAAAGAAGACTAGGCATCAAAACAAGAAATGGCCTTAGGAATCTTTCTAAAGAATATCTTAGATCTTGTCAAATATCACATCAGGAACATTACCAATCCCATAGAAGTTTGGAATAAACTTGAAGCATTGTATGGGATAGTAGATGAAGATATGGCCTACACCATTGAGGACAATCTTAAAAAATTTGGATCCTAGGAATTTTGACACCATAAAAGATTATCTTACCCAAGTAGACATGTATAGGGCACAACTCAAGGATTGTGGTGAATCCATCAAGGATGGAAAGTTGATAAAATATGTGATGACTCATCTTCCTCCTGAGCATAAAATTTTTGTTTCAAGTTATAATACTCACAATTCTAAAATGGGAAGTGCCTTCACTAAGCCTTCATTCAAGTCATTTTAAGGAATGTTGGTCTTAGAAGATGAAAATTTAGTGAGTATGGGAATTATCTAGTCTTCCAAGTCCAAAGCCTTGGTACCTAATATAGGGAATCAAGGTGATTAAAATTCCAACAAGAAGAAAAAGTAGTGGAAGGCTAAGCCACAAGATGACACACAACAATCTTCCTCTACACATCAATCTACCTCCTCGCATCAATCTTCCTCCATACAATAGTCTTCCTCACAACAAGGCAAATCTTTTTCCAAAACAATAAGAAGGGGAATGACTTCAACAAAAGGGAGAAGAATTTTTTTGCCTATTATAAGAAGAATTTGGTCATGATGAACATGAGTGTAAGGATAAGCAAATTGATGAATTGCTAAACATAATGAGGAAACATAAAATTGATGTTCCAAATGCCTATAAGGATAAGGGATCCTTATCCACTTCGAAAGGTAAGGTAAAAGCTTTAGTAGCATGTACAAACAATTATGAGGAATGGGTTCTTGATTCGGGAGCTACACATCATATAGGTGCTTCAAGGGAGCATTTTTACTCTTTGAAACCATCAAATGTACCTTACTAAAGGAAAAGGGAATGTTGAGTTGGACAATGGAGTTTTCAAGGATGTTCTTCATGTTCCCAACCTTAGCACCAACCTCCTTTCAATCTACCAAATCACTCACCATGAATGTGGCAACAAAGTTGAGTTCCTTCCTAATTTAGTTGTGGTGAAAAATCTAAAGAATGATTCTATGGTGGTGATTGGAAAGGCTAATCATTATACAAGACTTTATTCTTGTTCTCATTTTGTGCCCAAGTCCACTTCCCTTTCCTTTTTTTTTGGATATCTCAATTACCGCTACCTTCAAAAACTTAGCAATAAGGATATGGTCATAGGTCTAGCTCAAGTCAAGTATTTAGAGGGTGCATGTATAGGTTGTGAAGCAGGAAACCATCCTAAAGAGAAGTTTTACAAGGGGAAGTCTTGGAGAGCTACTGTTGTTCTTGAATTAGTTCATAGTGATGTAGTTGGCCCATTTCTAGTGCCATCATTTGGAAAGGTTCACTATGTTCTCACTTTCATTGATGAATTTTCATGCGACACTTGGGTCTTCTTTCTTGCTCATAAAAGTAAAGTGTTTGCTAAGTTTATCAACTTCAAATCTCAAGTTGAGAAGCAATCAGGGAAAGCCATCAAGATCCTTTGAATAGATAATGGAAGGGAGTATGTGAACTCAAGGCTTATAGAATTTTGTACTCGTGAGGGTATTAATCTTCAACATTCAGTTGCATACACTCCACAACAAAATGGTGTTACTTAAAGGAAGAATAGAACCCTTAAGGATATGACCACTTGTATGCTACAACATAAGTCTCTAGATAATTTTTTTTTGGATAAATGCTATGTGTTGTGCAAATTACATCCAAAACAGAAGTCCCCATAAGGCCTTGGATGGAATTACACCTTTTGAGGCTTGTGTGGAATAAAACCAAGTGTAAAATAGTTTAAAGTGTTTGGTTGTCTAGCATGGGTAGGGATACCTCCACAAAAAATAAAGGCATTGGAACCTCAAATTAAACCTTGTATATTTGTTGGATATCCTGACCATCTTAAGGCAAACAAACTCATGGATCCAAAGACACATGAAATTTTCTTTGAGATGAGTGTTCACTTTGAAGAGAATTGTCCAAGTTTGGCTCCTTCAACTCCTCCTTCCTCATTTATGGAAAGTGATGATAGTGATGATAGTGACTTGGAAGATGATATTCTTTCAACTTTGACTCATAGGACACCAACTTTGTAGGGTTCAAAAAAAGTTGAGGATATTCCTTCTTCTTCTTCTACTAGACCTCATTGGGCACAACAAACACTTGATTTAATGGGTTCATTGGTGGGGAATCCTTCAGATACTAGGAGTACAAGGGCACAACACAAATCATTTCCACATGCATATATTGCCATTGCTTCTGATCCATAGTCATTTAAGGAAGCATCAAGGGTTTCTGACTTAGACAAAGCCATGGAGGAAGAATACAACTCTTTAATGAAAAACAATAGTTGGAACTTAGTTCCTCTTCTTAAGAGAAGAAAGTTGGTTCGGTGTAAGTGGATCTATCAGACCAAGTTTGTAGCAGATGAAAGTGTGGATAAGTATAAGGCTAGACTTGTTACCAAAGGTTTCTCATAGGTTTCTAGTATTGACTATACTGAGACCTTTGCATCGGTAGCTAAGATGAACTCCATTCATTCAACACTAGATATTGCTACAGCTCATGGTTGGGTTGTATATTAGATGGATGTGAAGAGTACTTTCCTCAATGGGGATCTTCTTGAAGAGATCTATATGGAGAAACCTCAAGGATTCATACAAGATTCTAACATGGTTTGCAGGTTGAGGAAGTCTGCCAATGGCTTTAAGAAAGCTCCTAGGGCTTGGTATGCTAAGATGGATTCCTTCCTACTTTCAGTAGGATTTACCAGATGTCATTCAGATTTGAATATCTACATTATTCAAAGGGATGACTCACACTTGATACTTGTGCTTTATGTAGATGACTTGATCATTATAGGAAGTACTTCATCCATCATTTCCAGTGTCAAGACTTCTTTGCAGGATAGATTTTCTATGACAGACTTGGGTTTACTTCATTACTTCCTTGGTATTAAGATCACATAGCCTTCAATTGGGATCACACTTTCTCAATCCAAGTATGCTCTTCATTTACTTTCTCACTTTTGCATGAGTGATTTTAATCTTGCACCTAGTCCCTTTCATTTAGGTGTTAAGTTAGATGCAAAGTGTTCCACTCTACTTGATGCTACATTGTACAGACAGTTGGTTGCGAGTCTCATTTACTTGACACATACATGCCTTGACATCGCTTTTGCAATTGGAATGGTTTCTCACTTCATGTAAAAGCCACATGATCTTCATTGGAAGGTCACCAAACACATCTTGCAATACATATAGGGTATGCATACACATGGTATACACTATGCAACAAGTACTTGACTTTATCTAGTTGGATACACACACTTAGATTATGTGGGAATTCTTGATTCCTAAAAATCTACTTTAGGTTACATGTTTCATCTTGGTTCTAGCCCCATTTATTGGTAGAGTAAGGAGCAAAATACTATTGCTCTTTCTTTGACTAAGGCTGAGTATCGAGGGGTTGTTACTGTAGCTACAAAAGCTATATGGCTACGACATATCTTGAAGGAGTTTGGGTTCAGCTTTCAACAATCTACAGTCATTCATTGTGATAATCAGAGTGCTATTGAGATCTCAAAACATCCAGTTCAGCATTAGTGGACCAAACACATTGAGGTTCATATGCACTACATAAGAGAGTTGATAAATGAGCAGGTCATTGAGTTGAGGTATTGTCCTACAATAGAGCAAGTTGCAGACATCTTCACCAAACCCTTCGCTAAGGTTAAGTATATCCACTTGTGAGATCTCTTGGGGGTGCATGATGTTTCAAAAGGGGGAGTCACTTAATTTATCTCTTCTTTCTTATTGGAGGGATCCTTTCCTCACATGAGGTCTTCTTCTCTCTCATTTTATTTTATTTTACTTATCTCTCTTTTCGTAGGGGGTTTTTCCCATGTGGATTTCCCTCTTTCTCCACTTTATGAGAGATTGCAATACATCTTTTTTTGCACTTGTAGCTTGTACATGTGTACGTAACATGGTCTAGTAGCCAAGATCCATCTTGGATAATATTCTCTTGCTTTTGTAAGCTTAAGTGCATTTCCCTAAGTCACACTTAAGGAGGGGTGTTGGTTTAAATAAGTATTTACTATTTACACTTTACTTAAGTTTACTTAGGTTAAATCATTAGCATATTAGTTGTTATGTAGGCACCTAGGAGTTTGCATATTCATGAGTTGTCATGTAGACAACATAGTTTTTTGCACTCCAATTGAGCACTACATCTCTTTATAAGATACACCTTTGTATTCTTATCCTCTCATTTTTTCCACTTACATTCATGCCCAATGGAGGATAATCCACTCTTGGTGGACATGTGCTTAGTTGTGATGATTATCTCTTTGCTAACTCCTAGTCATTCTAGTTGCCTTTATAGATAGGTACTTCTAGTGTGTATTCATCTAATATCCATTATTATTGAGATTCTCATTTGATCACTATTTGTCTCTCTTGTGTTACCTATTAAGCTTCTTGATCTTGGCATTGAATTATTGCCTTAGGAAAATTCTTACAAAATTGAGAGCTAAAGTGGAGATAAGCATTTATTCTTTTTATTGATGTTTATTCTACAATGATGACTGTAATGTATCTGAAAGACAAGTCTAAAGCATTTCAAAAGTTTAAATGGTATCTCACAAGAGTGGGGAATTAACATGGAAAGAAGATGAAGTGTTTGAGATCAGATAGAATTTTTTTAATGAATTCTACATTGAAAAAGGAAGTAAAAGACAAGTATTAGCCCATGATACACCACAATAGAATGGTATAGTTGAAAGAAGGAATAGATCCATCATGGATTTTGTAAGAACTTAAATGATAGAAAATAATATTGCAATAAAATACTGGAAGGAAGCAATCAGTACTGTAGTGCATACCTTCAATAGGGTACACCTGAAGAAAGACTCAAATCAAACTCCTTATGAACTATGGTATGACTACAAACTTAATATAAGTTATTTGAAAGAATTTGGTGGTAAATGTTATATCTTAAAGGAATCTAGGAAAGGTAAATTTATGTCAAAGGTGTTGAAGGAATATTCCTAGGGTATTCCTACAGAAGTAAAGTGTATAAATGTTTGAATTTGTCAACTCATAAGATCATAGAAAGTGTACATGTGAGAATTGATGAGTTTGTAGAGAAGAGTGAAGAAGAGAGCAACAAAGAACTCAAGGATTACACAATTTTTATCTACTATGAACTTGATACATTACCAAATCTAATTGGAAGTTAGTAGACTTCACCTCTCGAGTCCCCAAAATCTCCAAAGGCTACCGAGTTGAAACTAGTGCAACCTAAGTCATAGTACAAAGGACCTAAGTCACAGTCAGAAGCTACCAAGTTGTTTCTAGAGAAAAATGAATCTAAAGGACCCAAGTCAGGGGCATTGGGACCCAAGTTTGATATAGAAAATCATGGTGAGGCTAGTGGAAAAAGTTCTAAATACAAAGTACCTATGTTAGCAAGATATATCAAAATGAACCATCTACCTTATCAAATCATTAGAGACAAGTTAGATAGAACAATGACAAGAAACAAATTGAAAGGTACATGCTTTGCTACTGAATTTGAACCTAGATCACTCAAAGATTCTTTGGATAATGAAATTTTGATTGAAGTAATGAATGAAGAGATAGAACAGATATAAAGAAATAAGACCTGGACTCTTGTTACTAGACCCAAGGATAAGAATGTAATTGGCACAAAGTGGGTTTTCAAAAATAAGCTAAATGAAGATGGAGAAGTTTCAAGAAACAAAGAATGGATAGTATACAAAAGCTCTTATGGTGAAATTTTTTCTCCCATTACAAGATTAGAAGGTGTTAGAGCTTCACTTGCTTATGCTACATGTAAAGGATTTAAAGTCTATCAAATGGATGTAAAATCAGCATTCTTGAAGAGAAAGTTTACATAGAACAACCAAAAGGTTTTGAAGATCCTAGAAAAATGGATATGGTTTGTAAATCACACAAGGCATTGTATAGACACAAGAAAGCTCCTAGATCTTGGTATGAAAGACTTCATAACTACTTGATAAAGATTGGTTTTCAAAGAACAAATGACAATAACAGTCTGTACATCAAAGAAGGACCAGACAAGAAGATTGTATTAGTAAAAATCTTTTCATATGACAGATTGTTCATAGGAAATGATGACTTATGAAAGGAAAATTTAGAAGATATGAGTAAAGAATTTGATATGTCCATGTTTGGAGAAATAAAAAAATTTGTTGGATTGTAGATCCAAAAAAAGAAAGATGGTATCTACATTACTCAATCTAAATATATTAAGAAGATACTAAAGAAGTTTGGAATGGAGGATTTTGGAACACCTATGTCTACTAGAAATAAGCTTTCCAAAAATATGATTCCAAAGAGGTAGATCAGAACACATAAAGATCAATGATTGGAAAACTACAATATGTTGTACATACAAGGCTTGATATTACATTAACAGTTGGTATGGTGGAAAGATTCTCAAAATCTCCTAAAAAAAATCATATGATGGCAATCAAGAGAATCATGAGGTATCTGAATGGTATGAAGACTATGGATTATGGTACAAGAAAGGAAGTAATCTAGATTTAAAAGCCTTCACAGATGCTAATTGGATAGGAAATGTTGATGATAGGAAGAGCACCAATGGGGGAGCATTCTTTCTTGGAAAGAGTCTAGTTTCTTGGACAAGAAAGAAGTGGAATTGTATTTCACAATCTACAATAGAGGTAGAGTATGTTGCAACAACATTTAATTATTTTAATTTTGTTTGGTTCAAGTAACTATTGGTAGGTATGAAGATAGAAATAAAGGATCCAATGGTTATCTTCTATGATAATCCCAATGAAATTAATATATCAAACAATCAGGACTATGATGAATACAAGGACTAGGCACATTGTTATAACATATCATTTTTTAAGAGAATTGGTGCAAGATAAAGAGGTAAGATTGGATTATGTGAATACTTAAGAAGAAATTGTACACATGTTCACCAAAACTTTACCTAACAATGCATTTTTGTATCTAAGACATAAGTTAGGGGTTATTCCCCTATCTAGACCTCAATAAGATAAAGTTTAGTGATACATCAACTAGAGCATATTGATGTGTTGGAAATGATTGAAAAAGATCATGAGGAAAATTGTTGGAATGATCATATGGAACTAGTAAAGAATGTTCTCAATCATTGTTTTGTCATTGATGTCAAACTTGCTACTTGCAGGAATGACAATTGCTTTAGTGATCCAAATACTATCAATTAGTTGATTGACAAAGAGGAGGCAATCAATAAGATGTAACTAGAATACCAAGAGAAAGGTTGAAGTTATGATGTTGTAATGAAGTACAAGGATCGGCTAAACCATTGATGAAAAAGTGTATTTGATGACATACTATAAGATGCAGAGAATGGGCACACTGAAACATATCAAAATGTAAGGTTTTAGCTAAGTCTTTTGTAAAGCCCAACTAAGTTCATTAGAGAGAGGGAGCTAAGCAAGCTAGTAGGTGCTGAATAGATTCCTAGTTGAAGCCGAGAAGGTTAAACTTCAGATGCTGAGTAAAATTTAGATGCCGAGTAAACTTCAGATGTCGAGTGATATCAAGTGCCGAGCAAATACAAGTGCCAAGTGATATCAAGTGCCAAGAAAATATAAGTGCGGAGTAACACAAAGGTGTCGAGCACTAGTAAATCAATAATGCCAAGTTGCTGCATTATTTTGAAAATTGAAGATTTTCCAGATCTAAGCTGACAAGGTTGTTATCTAGAAGTTTGTCCATTAAATGGAAGATAAGAATGATGAGCTGGTGGCACAGAACACCATATAGAAATTTTTTTAAAGATACAACTAATGAAGTTTTTAGATAAGAGCAAGATATGGGGTAGATACATTGTATCCTACCTAATCCATTTGAAACCCTAAAATTGGAGAGGGAGAATTAAGCAGAAAAGGCAAATTAGATTTCTATTTAAGGAGTCATAAGTTCATGAAGAAAATAGAGAGAGAGGCAGTCAAGCATGAAATCATAAAATGCTGACGAAGGTGCTAAGGAGGAAAGAGAGCATAGTTACTCTATTTCAATAAGAAGACCCCAGATATGGATGCATTGGTATGATGAGTAAGAAGACTCAAGGAGATGAAGCTTGAGAGGAAGACAAGTAGTCAGAGCTGAAGTGATTGAAGCCAAGAAAAAGATTGAACTAAAAGTGTGATCTGAAATCTGCAAAGTATGTTGTAAGTTATATCAGATCAAAAGGCCATTATCGTTTCTTTCTAGAAATTGTAACAATTAATTTAAATCCTATGAACTTAGGTTGGTTTAATAGCCATGAGATAAATCCTTTAACATGGTGACATTCCAAGTGAATGTTCTAAAGTCCTTTAACCAGGCCCATTCCTAACAGTTTGGTGAAATCCACTAACAAGGTCACATTTAACAGTGTGTTGTAAGCCTTTAATAGGGTAGGCTTTTAACAGGGCATCACTTTAGAAGAGTGACAATCAAGTAGCATGTTACTGGTGGTTTTTTCCAAATTGGGTTTTCATGTAAATCATTGTGTCCTGTGTTGATCTTGCATGTTTTATCTCTGCATGTTGATTTACTGTAACTTGCTAATATGGTTGATTTAAGTTTGGATGAATGAAAAGTGTATGGATTCATTAAAAGTAATGAAAAAGTATTATTAGGACATTTGGACCTTGAATAACTGATTCACCCCTCCTCTCAATTATTCTAAATAATTCTAACATGATGATCATATAAATGGAATAATGCATATGAATTAGTACATGAGGTACATTGCTATTCCCTGAATATTGTCTTTGGCATAAGATGTAAAAGAAGGAAAGTTTTCTATTTGCTGTCATATCATAGAAATTTTCTTGAAGATATCAAAGAGGGATATTTTGATGTCATATTCTTTTATTTATGTCAAAGATGTCAAAGAGAGTGAATGAATGTGGAAGGAGATTTTTCTATTAGAAGAAGATGTTAAAAATAGAGTTTGCTGATAGAGGGAGAAATTGAAGATAGAGGGAGTTCACATTGATAGAGGGAGTTCTCATGGGTGAGAATCAAAATGAAACTAAGGATATATTCCTTACTTTATTTTTCTCTAAATTTTTTTTGTATTATGATATATTGTTTTTCCATCAATGCCCAAGATGGAGATTGTTGAAAATAATTGATTGAGAATGTATTTTCTGTTAGACTAGGTGAAAAACTAATCTCCCAAGAACACCTGCATGCATAAACCTGTCACATGGATGAAGCAAAGAACAGAGGCAAGGAAAAATCATGGAGGCCAAAAAGCCAGAGACATCTTATGAACATGCAAAGAGAAATTTCTATTATGATCCAATAAGTGAATTAAAAAATACAAAGAGGTGAATCCTTATAAAAGGAATCACGAAACCCTAACTAGGTTTGCACATTATAATTAATATAAAATATTGATTATATGCACCTAAAACCAAGCTTAAGAACTAGAGTAATAAACCACTTAATTAATTAAATCAAGATGATCTAATTAATAAGTGAAACAAAATAATTACTCTAACACCCCCCCTTAAGCGAAGCCTGGGAGGAAGCTAACCTAGCAAAGCTATGAAAGCAGAAAAAATGGGTCCTGACAACAAGGCCTGATCAGGTACCCAATACAAGGAAATGAACTAGATGAAGGAAACAAAGCCTCCAATCTAGGAAATGTCCCAAAGAAAGGAACAAGAAAGAGCATGAAGCATCTCTGAAGCATGAAGCTGCAAACACTATCAGAAGAAACTGCTGGAACCCCCACTGAAATAAAGCATGACCAGGTAGAGAAGACAAAGTCTGAAGAGTTGATCAATCAAAGAGGTGACCTCCAAAAGTAGGAATGAATGAGTGTCTATATATTAGATGAACCATCTCACCGAAATGCATAGGTGCCTAGCCATTGCATCTGCCTAGTACATAGGAACAAAAACTAAATACGTAGATCACTCAACTGAACCAAGGAAGCAATAGAGCCAATAGGTGAACCCCCCCATAAAGTTGAACAGGGAGAGGGGTGACAAGAACACTGAAATGAAATGCCAGAAACATCTGCAAGAAGAAGAATCAGGAAGACCAATAGTGCAAAAGAAATACAAGTACAGGATAAAGGGCAATGTCACCAACACACTACATGGGCTAATGTCATGGAAGGAATGCTCACTTGACAAAGATGGATGAGCACAAAATGGAAAAACATCATGACCCCCCATGGAACTTTATAACTGAGTGCAAGTACAAACAAACACAAGGTGTACAAGATCCTAGATATGCAAAAGAAGGCACTTTATCTCAGTGCATTTATAGAAAAAAGAATGCAATAGAAGAGAAGCATACAATGCTCAGAAGTCAGAAAGAAGAGTGAGCCAAAAGAACATAAGAAAAGAAGAGATCCCAAGACCTCTAGAATCCAAGTAATTTGCCAGAGTGTGGAAGTGCAAAACTCAGAGAAGAAAGAACCTGGAGCAGAATCTAGATAAAAGACCCATGCAATTGAATAACTCACAGAACCAGCTTTCCAATGATATAAAGTGAGCCCAAAAAAGAGTTCACATGAGCGAGATATGGCTACCAAAAGGAAAAATAGAACATCTGGCTTTGACTACCAAAATAGGCAACCAAACTGCACCAAAAACCAAAAATACCTATACCATTGTCTTTGTCTCGAAACCAGCTTTCTAGTGCTTTTTTTGGATCGAAAAAATAGGTCTGTATGCTCGAGTTAAGGAAAAAAACCTCTAGGGCCTCCAGAATGCAAGAAAAAATATTTTTTTTTAATTAAAAATATAATTTAAAAAAAATAAAAAAACCCACCACCACCCTCGCATCGTCAGCAGAGTCGCGTCCGGGTGGTGGGAGGGAAGAGAGCTATCGCAGGGCAGTGCTGTGGTGGGGCCGCGGAGGACACTACTGGCAGAGCCGCTGTGGGTCGTGGGCGGACTGCCTGCGGTGACCGCTAGTGGCTCCGCTATGGTTTATTAATCGCGGCGGCTAAAACAGTCGCAAAATAATTTCTTTTTGCAAATTTTTTTAATTTTTTTGCCTCAAACTACGTGCAGGGGGCCGTATGGGCTTGTTCGACAAATTTTTTTTGCCTCCTGGACCAACGGTGTCCAAAATGGACAAATTTTATATGGATTTTGGGGTTTTTGAGTGCTCTAAGTGCAACAGTGATGTCCGTTTGAGCCCAAAGTGACCAAAAAAAAATGTCCCCCCTATATCCACATAAAAGGCTTTCAAAACCCTTGAAAAATGCATCTTCTGAAATGCTTCAACAAACCACGAATAGTGAGCAGCAAGCTTGCTCTCATACCATGTTAGATTAGGTGAAAAACTAATCTCCCAAGAACACCTACATGCATAAACCTGTCACATGGATGAAGCAAAGAATAGAGGCAAGGAAAAATCATGTAGGCCAAAAAGCCAGAGACATCTTATGGACATACAAAGAGAAATTTCTATTATGATCAAATAAGTGAATTAAAAAATACAAAGAGATGAATCCTTATAAAAGGAATCATGACACCCTAACTAGGTTTGCACATTATAATTAATATAAAATATTAATTATATGCACCTAAAAGCAAGCTTAAGAACTAGAGTAATAAACCACTTAATTAATAAAATCAAGATGATCTAACTAATAAGTGAAACAAAATAATTACTCTAACATTGTCTTTGGAGTTACAAAAAATGTCATATCTTTCTCAGTCAATATATCTTAATCTCACTCACATGATGAAGAAAGTTCCTATGTCTATTGAGCATTCCAAAGTTACCCAAGTTCATAAGACAATGTCAACCGAGTTCACTCATGTGACAAAGAGAAATTCACAATTGTTGAGTGTTAGTTGAGCTCACTTAGTCTTACTGCCACCAAGGTTCAAGAACTTATCTGTTAGCTTCAGGAAAATAGGTATTTTGGCTAGATTGGTAAAGAATGGAGTGACAAGCTTAAATCAAAAGGGCTCTTCATTATAGAAAAAATTGGAAATTTTATCTTAAGACTAGAAATAGAGAACGATAACATTTCATCAAATAGAAATATCTTGGCCACAGACAAGACTAAAAGTGATGATTGTTTATCCTTGTTGAAGATGATTATTCAAATGAATTCAAACGAAGCTGTCAAAGTTAAGATTTTGCCCAAAGGAGATGAGCCTCTATTCGAATGGTTGCAAAGCATGCAGTTCAAGTCAAGAATGATCTTGGTAGAAAAGAAAGGTCTAAAGGAGACTAAAGAGAAGGTAAAGAAAGATCAAGATAGAGATTATGAACTTCTAAAAAGACTACACACAGATTCACAAACTAGTGGGCAAGGAAAAGGAGTAATTGGATACAGTGTCATGCAAAATAATTTCTCTAATTTTATAGATAGCCTGACAAGCATATCTTCAGGGCACCAGAACAGAGTGTCTAGACTTCAGAAACATGGTAGATGCATACATGTAGCCATGGATGAATTGCAAGATAGACTAAATGCCATCAAAGATTTGGCTAGGGAACACTCCAGATGGCTCTTGAGATATACTAATGTGCATGTATATAGACATGAAGAGATGATTTTGATTATTGTTCCTGCTAAGGCCTATTGGGCAAAATTAGAGAAAGGAAAGAAGGCAAAGAGATTCATATTCCACCCTTTCCATTTTTTTTTTATGATCTTTGTAATAGACAACATGGCTCTTTACAATTTTTCAGTTTTGAGAAGATGAACTAGTTAAAATTCCTTTGTAACGGTCATCTCAAAATCCTATATGTATGATAATGAAAGATAAATAAAGGGTCAAAAAGTTTTTGGTATGAAATACTTGAGGTTGTAGATTCAATTGAATGGTATTTTTGTATCAATCATTTTCTATTCCATTTGAAATTGTTGTTATTATCTTGTTGATTCTGTTTAACTTGAATTGAAGTGAGGAATAAATAGAGCTTTACTTCCCTTGTTGTAATACAATGAGTCGAACATGATAGGAATTGTCACTTTAAATTCAAAAAAATTCATTAGATTTTTCATTCAATATAATTTTCTTCCCTAATTAGTTCCTAGATAGATCAATTAATCTCAATACATATTAGTTATGAATTCATTAGATGTGTGAGTTTGTTAGATTTGAATAACTCTCAAAGCATTAATTTTTGGCTAACTTGAATACTATATAGGTTTGACTTAGTTTTCCCTCTCCTATTCTCTAATTAAGAACATACTCTATTTTAGATTTAAAAATTAACAAAATTCATTACAAATTCATAATAGGGAGTTGTACCTAACAATTTAGAGGAAAGTTAAATCTTCAAGAGGTCACTTTCCAAACTGTTGTAAATAGAATTTGTTCATTGATTAAGGCATTTGTGAATCAGAACTAGAAAGAACAAATCTATTTACCAATAGATTTTTGGCAACTCTGCTGGGAAGATGAATAGTCACTTGATTGATAGGTCTTATAACATGAGGAAAAATGCTTCTACCTCATGGAAATATTGTCCCAATGCTCCAACCTAATTTTGGTTTTGAAGATGACCAAGAAGACATAATTTCATGTCTTAATACATTTGTTTGGGGAAATAGGAGGAACACTGAACATTATAGGAATGCTAACCAAGAATTGGAAGAAAAAGAATCTAGAGCTAAAGCGTTAGAAAGAGTTGTTTAGAGGAGAGACATATGAAGGTTAGAAATATAGTTGAGATGTAAAGCTCAAAGAAAAACTAACCTAGCATCTAGGAACAAACAAGATTCCTCAGAAGTAGCAAAGAATAGGGTGGGCAAGACCCTATTTTTGATAAACTCACAGAACTTGGTTTTCCCATCCTAGATATTCCTAAATGGAAAGGTGAAAAGAAAAGCTAGAGTAGACCACCTACACCCATTAGGAATCAAAACACTTCACATACTACCTGTCAGGTATTGGCTTTGCATGAAATCACTGCTCCCCCAGTTGTCAATTTTATGCCATATTTTGCCAGAACTATTATGGCTACTCCTTGGGCTAGAACAATAGTTCCATTAGCACTAACAACTTATCATCCACTCCCAACTCATTCAACAAATAATTTCCCTAAATTTTTAGGTGATGGGAAGGTTACAATAAATGAACACATTAAGGCCTTCTTTATAGATATTCACATCTTAGGAGTTGCACATGAGGATGTTGTTGTAACATTATTTGTGGAAACCTTGATAGAAAATACAATAGACTAGTTCTATCATCTAGATGATGGCTCAATCACTAATTGGGATACAATGAGAATGGCCTTTGAGACAAGATTTAAAATCGTAGAAGATGAACATGTCTTGTTAACATAGTTGACATCTATTAAAAACAACCCACGATCAGTATGATGGATTTTGGTGCTACTTTCAATAAGATTACTAGTAGAATCCCAACTACTAATAGGCCCATTGTTGGTAATCTGAAAACATTCTTCATACGTGTGATGCCCTGGATATCAATTATGACTTAAGAAGGGCACCTCAAATAGATTTACTAGATGCACAAAAGAAGGTAGTTGAATTTGAAGATGACTTGATTTATGTGGGAAAATGGAAGTGAGAACTTCAAACTAAAGGAAGTTACAATAAAACCACATCATCTAATGAAATGATTTAGAAACTATCAAATGAATTGGTAGTAGTAAAGAGATAATTACCTGAGTTGAATCAATCTTACTGACAAAATTACCAAAATCCACCAAGATGAAATAATGATGGGAAATTCCCACAAGGTTCACAATCAAGGTTGGTGATTAAAGCCACACCAAAGATAAGAAATGTATGTGTGTTTCATTTGACAACTGATCATGATAGTGAGATCTATCCAGAAACTACTCGTATGATGTAGTCGTTATCCACTAATGAATTGAATAATACAACTCCTTGTTCAGAGGTAGATTTATACTCAAATGGCGACTTTGGAAATTTATTTTTGGAGTACAAATCAAATTTTGAACCTAAGGGTGAATATTATGTGACCATTGATGGAACTTCATACATAGTGTTGACTCAAGGTCAAAGGCTCAAAAACATATCCTCTAGTCATGCTCCCAAGAATATCCTAGGTCCTTTAGGGAATAATATTCATGTTGATCAAGGAGCATCGACCTCTGAAATAGGTAAGGACAAAATCCCCTTTGATTTCATTCAATTCTGTAATGAATCAAAAATCTAAATTTCCCCCATAGATTATTTGAAGTCTCATCCCTCTAAGTTGTAAAGATTGGTAGATTGTTGTAAATGAAGTACTTCAAATTTAAATCACAATGTGATCGTGGAAGAGGGAGATGAAACTTTGACATCTAACTTGTTTAATCATGAGGATTCTACTATCTTAGCAACCTCTCCTAGGAAAAAACTTTACCCATTCTATATTTCACTATTTATCAATGGATGCAAATTGAGCAATTGCATAATATATTTAGGTGCATCAGACAATGTTATGCCTTATTCTGTAGCTAAAGCCCTAGGTCTCAACCTCACTAATGTTCATGGAAGATCCTAAAGCTTAGATCCTCTACCAAGTACTGGAGTTTGGTAATTATATGTTGTGTACCAAGGAAACTCTAACTGAACAAAAAGTGGAAATCTAGAAAAAGACATCCTTAGTAAGAAAGAAGAGTCAACAGATATCTGGACATTAGAGTTTGATAAAAGTTGTTCCTCTTTAGGGTCTATTGTAGGTGTAGTGTTTGTACCTCTTAAAGGAGAAACTAAACCCATGGATTTTAAAATGGAGATTGTAAACACAAATAATACCATGAAATATGAGGCTTTACTCCTTGGGACAATAGCTACAAAATAAAAGGGGCTAAAGGTCTTCAAATCCTGAGGTGATGCAGAATTTATTGTGAGGCAAATAAAGGGGTAGTATTCTCTAAAAAACGATAAGCTAAAAAACTATAGAAATAGAGTTTGGGATGAAATAGAAGGCCTATATGCTTTCTCTATTGAAGTAATACTAAGGGAGATGAACACCAAAGCCAATTCTTTAGTAGTTTCTACTTCTCTATTGCTACCCCATCCAGAATTCAAAGATAATAAGTACTAGATTGAGATTTTGTATTGAGCCTCTATCCCAGATATTATAGAATCCTGGCAAGTTTTTGAAGACAACAACAGCTTGCTGCTATTCCTAGAAAATGGCAAGGCCACTTGCAAACATTGATCTAATGGAGACAATCATGGAGACTCTGATTGTGAGCCAAAAGAAGATCAAATGGTTGAAGTCCAATTAGGAGGTAATATCATTCCCCCATACTTTGTATCTTTGGAGAAAATTTTTAATAGACATGATGCCTACATAAAGCAAAATAGGGAAAAAAAGGGACCTACTACTAGTGAGTATAAAGGAGTGAATATTGGTGATGTCTGTAATCCTAAAATGATCAATATTGGTAAGTGTTGTTCACCAGAGGAGAAAGAAGCTGCTAGATAGCTTTTTATAGAATACCAGGATGTATTTGCCTAGAGTTATTAGGACTTGAAAAGGCACAAGGATGGGAAAGTAAAACATCAAATTCCCCTAAAGCCTAATGCAGTCCCTTTCAAACATAAGCAGAGGAATTATAATCCTAGAGTAGCTAATGCCATATTTTGTGATGTGGAAAAAATGTTAAAAGCAAGGATTATCTATCCTATTCATCATTCCACCTGGGTAGCTAATATAGTACCAGTTAGGAAGAAGAATGGAGAGATAAGGATCTGTGTTGATTTCTAAAATTTCAACCAAGCATCTTTGAAAGAAAATTATGCTCTCCCTAATATGGATCATTTGTTGCAAATAGTAGCTAGAGTTGAAATAATGTCCATGCTTGATGGTTTCTTATGATACAAACAAATAGAAGTAGAAGAAAAGGATCAACACAAAATAGCCTTCACTACTCCATGGGGTATGTTCATGTATCACAAAATGCCTTTTAAACTCATTAATGTTGGTGCTACATTTAAAAGATTCATGAGCAAAAAATTTGCAAACCATAAAGATTAGATTATAGTCATATACTTGAATGATCTCATCGTGTTTTCAAAGAAAAATAAAAATTAGAAAGAAGATTTGAATGAGGTCTCACAAAGATGTTGAGAACATGGAATCTCACTCAACCCCAAAAAGCTTGTTTTTTGTATTATAGAAGGGAAACTTCTAGGTCATATAGTTTCCTTGGAAGGCATCAAGATTGATCCAAAGCGACTGGAGGCCATTTGGAGGTTAAGCTTGTCAGTAAACAAAATAGGAGTTAAGTCTTTCTTTAGAAGTTAAATTTCCTCAGAAGATTCATCCCAAATTTTGCAAAAACTACTAAATGTATTGTAGATATGATGAAAGGGAATTCGGGTTTTAAATGGAATGAAGCTGGGAAGCAAGCTTTCTAGAACATCAAGGCTACCATTGCTAATGCTCCAGTATTATGTCACCCAAATTAGAAGCAAGATTTCATCATTTACTATTATGCTTCTGAACACACTTTATCGGTAATACTTATGCAAGATAATGATGAAGGGATAAAGCCCCAATATCGTTCATGAGCATACCTTTGAAAAATAATGAGTTGACATACTCACAAATTGAGAAACATGCTTTTGTAGTAATCAAAGCACTTAAAAAATTTCAATTTTACATCTTGCATTTTCATTTCGTGGTCTATGTCCCTAATGTAGCAGTAAAAAGTGTGTTAACATAGTAGGATGTAGGGTGTAACACCAGAGGAACATGGATAGCAAAGACACAAGAGTATGATATAGAAATTAAGCCTGTTGAGTTAGTGAGAGGCAATACCTTGTGTAAATAAATTGTAGAAAATAGAATTATTGAGGAAGTAAAGGAATCAGAAGAAAAGCAGTTAGTATTAGCAGTAGACAACCAAGATTTTTGATTTAAGAATATCGTTTAGTTATTGACCTATAGAGAATGTCTAGAGGGCCTAACTGTAAGACGAAGGAGAGATCTTAAATTGAAAGTAGCTAAGTTTGTATTTTGGGATGTTAAATTGTTTTAAAAGGCTATAGATGGCACTTACCTCAGTTGTGTAGATAAACAACAACAAGAAAAGTTGTTGAAAACATTTCATGATGAAGCCTATGGAGGGCATTTCTAATCCTTAGTCATGGCTTTAAAAATATTAAGAAAGTGTTACTATTGTCTGAGAATGTTCAAGGATGCCTACTCCTATGTGGCAAAATGTGAAAAATGTAAGATGTTTGTCAGGCATCCTTAATTAGTTGCACTACCATTTAGGCTTGTCATCATCAAAGGACCTTTTCATCAATGGAGTTTTGATTTCATTGGACCTATCAACCCAACATCTAGTGCTAGTCACCAATATGTGAAAACTATAACTGATCATTTCACTAACTGGGTGTAAGCCAAAGCAACTAAGAAATCTACTTATGAATTAGTATGTGAATTCATTAAAGAAAACATACTAGTTAGATTCGGTGTCGCCATCAAATTGGTGATGGAAAATGTGGCATATATCTCTTCAATAGAGATTACCAATTTTTCCTTTGAGCATGGAATCATAGTTAGTCAATTGTTTGATTATTTCCCTAAAGGAAATGGTCAAGTAGAGTCCCATAACAAAAATCTGATGAATATCATTAAGAAATTGGTTTCAGATAGTCAGACGACTTGGCACAAGAAAATTCATGAAGCACTATTGGAAGATAGGATGGTGCAAGAGAACCTCATAAAAACTAAGTGGTCTTAAGGTCTTCTAGGTCATCACACCTTTGGTTTCTAGCATATTTGGTTAATTAGGCTCTTTCTTGCATGCTAATCCTATTTGTGTGAACCCTTGAACAAATTTTGGTATTTGTATAAACTACTTGCTTCATGAGGTCATAGGGATATAGTAGTCTCCTAGGGTCATGTTAGAAGTCTTAGGAGGTGTTAGAATCTTTTAGAAGTCATGGTAAAGTCATAAAATCAAAATAAGTTGCATAACAATAACAATAATGCAATATTTACACTATATTAATGATTTTTGTTTATAATGGTTCCCTCCAATGGTCACAACCTTCAAAATTCAGTTGGACAAGTTGGAGGAAGGTCTTCATAAGCCCTTAAGATGGGTGGAAGACACACAATGTAATATCTTGCTTTTGAATCAATAAAAATATCATTTTTTCTGCAAAAGCATTGATTTTTTGTTCATTGTATGGATTATATAGATAGTGGTGACTAGAGAGTTAGATTTTATTAAAGCTTAAGGATTTACCTTTCTAATGAACCTACTCTGAGCTCTTGAATCGCTTAGAGATTGGAGATATAAGAGTTTTTGTGAAAACTGATCACAAACCCTAACTACCTAAGGTTTTGGAGGAAAATGGCAATATCTCCCATTTCCACCATTACAAAAATTTGATTTTTAGTGGAATGGTACATTGTCAAGTGTATTATAGGATTTTGGAGTTTTCAAGGTAGGAGCAGATGGTGGCCATACTGTACAGGCAAGAATGAGTTGGCATCTTCATGTGACAACTCTGCTGCATTCTGAGATTTGCTAATTTGCATGCCTTGGGGTTTGAGCCAATGGATGAAACTTTGGAACCCCTCTTTCCTTTTCCTAACCTAGATGTTCCATGCATTGGTTTGGTTCATGTCCTTGAATTTTTGGTACTTCCTTTGTTAAAGTGACCTAATTGGGGCAATTAGGCCTATTAAGCATTGTTGTTTTAGAAGGTCAAAAGGTGACATTTGAACTTGTCTTTTTGGGAGTATGAAAAACTCAATGACAGGTGTTATAAATTATGATTTGTTCTTAAGGTCCTTTGGACGATTTTGTACTTATGGTACAAATTTCTTTTAGAAGAGCTACTAGGCCTATTACTGCATTACTAGGACAAAATAGTGAAAGTTGAGATTAGATTGCTGATTGACATTGGTTCCTTATTCTTTTGAACACTTGTTCAACCCCTTAACATGTTGATGGATCCAAATTGTATGAATACACAATTCAAAGGTGATGAGTTAAGTTCTCTAAGTGTGGATTAGTAATGATCCTTTAGTGTTATTCTTGTATAACAGTGTAGAAGTTTTGATGAGTTATTAGTCATTTTGGATTGGTGTCAGCATAACTTAGGATTGCACTTGTTAAACCCTTACCTTTGCATCAATAGGTATAAGAGCCTTAAGATCTCTAAGGGTTGAAGTTTTTCATCATGTCTAAAGAAGCAGGAGATGGATTGTCATCAAGGATGACAAATGTTGAGATTGTGAAGTATTTGAGGGAGCAAAAACAAAAGGAGAATGAGAAAAGAAACAAGTATGATCTCAGAAATACTGAGATAATGCAGATGAGGGATGTGATAATCAGGCTTAAGGTAGAGCTTTGGAAGAGCAATGGGAACTTTTTTGATTTTGAACAAAGGAGTGATGATATACCCCTTTTGGAGGAAGAAGAAGAAGAATGCCCTCCAGATTAGAGGCTACTTGTGAAGACTCTAAAGTCCATGGAAAGGAGATCCTTGGATGCTAAGTTTGATTTGCCCACTTATAATGGGAGGATGGATCCTGATGCTGTTGTGAATTGGGTGAATGCCCTAACTAGTTTCTTTGATTGTGAAACTATCCCTAAAAATTAGAAGGTTAAGATAGCCAAGTAAAGACTAAGAGGGTCTACATTGGTATGGTGGAACTTTATCCAAGATGATAGGGTAAAGAAAGGAAAAAATTAGGTCTCCACATGGAAGAAAATTGTGGCCTTGCTCCGAGGAGTCTATGTACCTACAGATTATGAGGTGAAACTCCATAAAAGGAGGATAGGATTGAGGCAAAAGGACATGGATGTCTCATCATATATGAAGAATTCCACAATATTATCATGAAGTCTGGTATTGTAGAACTAGAGAACATGAAGCTTGCAAGGTATTTGCAATAGCTAAAATTGTCAATTCAAGATGAATTGAGCCTAACCACCATAACTACTCTCCAACAATGTTTCATGTTGGCCTCCAAGGTAGAAGAGAGGTTCAAAAGGAGGAGTGAACAAGGTGGGAGAGGTAGAGGAAGGAATGATAGAGAAAGAAAAAAATTTTGAAATAAAGGGAAGTCAGATAAATTAGACAAGTCCTCTAATCAAGAGACTAAAGAGCAGGGAGAATCTAGTTCAAGGGGATATGCAAGAAGTAGAAGATCCTTTGGCAAGGGTAGAGGAAAATCAGATAGGCCTCCAAAGTGTTACAAATACAATCAAATAGGACATTACTCCAACAAATGTCTGGAGAAAGAAAACAAAAATGAAGGTGAAAGGAGGGCTCTACTTGTCCACGAGGAAAGAGACCTTGAAGAAGAAGAAGGCATAGCATTGATGTTGAGACAAGAATTTTTGCAAGTGTCACATACTCAAGAGCCTCCACAAAGGAAGAATTTTTTTAGAACAAGAGTCAAATGCAAAGGGAAGGTATGCAATTTGTTAATAGATTTTGGTTCCACTAAAAATTTATTTTCTAAGAAAATGGTGCAAAAGTTAGAATTAGTCAAGACTCCCCATCCTTTTCCTTATCACATTTCATGGCTCACTAAAGCTCAAAAAACCCTTGTGATTGAACAAACCATGGTGGAATTCTCCTTGGGTGACTTTAAGGACACTATCCTATGTCATGTAGTGGAGATGGATGCCTACCATCTGCTACTTGGTAGACCCTAGCAATATGAAATGGATGCAACATATAGTTGTAGGAAGAATACCTATACCATAATTAGGGGTGGCAAAACTTACACCTTGAAACCCTTGCCTGATCAAAAACATGAAAAGGAGCCTTTAGTCATTGTTGTGAATAAAAAGGAGCTATTTGAAACAATTAAAGAATCAAATGAGGGGTATGTACTGATCCATAAGCCTAGAGAGGAAGTGAAGACTGAAAAAGTTAAATCAATCCCCAAAGAGGTGCAGAGACATCTTGAGGAGTACAAGGGGGTAGTAGCAACTTATTTATCTTCTTCCTTGCCACCCATTAGGGATTTAAGTCATCAAATAGACTTTATACCTGGTACTTCTTTGCCCAATAAGACCCCTTACAAAATGACACCTACATAAAATGTTGAGATTGCTAAACAAGCTAGTGAATTGCTAGGAAAAGGTCTGATTCAGAAAAGTCTGAGTCCTTGTGCAGTGCCTGGTATTTTGGCTCCAAAGAAAGATGGCAAATGGAGATTGTGTATTGATAGTAGGGTTCTAAATAAGATAACTATTAAATACAAGTTTCCAATCCCAAGAATAGAGGATCTGCTTGACCAACAAGGGTGTGCTTCTTGCTTCTCAAAAATTGATTTAAAATCAAGTTATCATCAAATTAGGATAAAAGTAGGGGATGAATGGAAAAAAACATTTAAAACAATAGAGGGTTTGTATGAATTAGTTGTTATGCCATTTGGATTGAGTAATGCACCTTCAACCTTCATGAGGTTGATGAATGAGATTTTTCAAGACTACAATGGAAATTTTTTGGTTATCTATCTTGATGATATACTGATATTTAGTTGTAGTTTGGAAGAGCATCTTAAACATTTGAGCATGGTATTCAAAAGGTTGTAGGAAAATAAACTGATTATCAACCTTGAAAAGTGTACCTTCTTGCAAAAGGAACTTAAATTCTTGGAATTTGTGATCTCTCAAGGCAATTTGAAAATGGATCCTTCAAAGGTTGAAGTAATAGTTAACCGGCCTCATCCTAAAACACAAAGTGATGTTAAAAGCTTCCATGGGTTAGCCATATTTTATAGAAAATTTGTGAAGAATTTTAGACATGTGTGTGCTCCAATATTGGATACCATTAAAGCTGGAATGAAGGTTAAGTTTTTGTGGACATCACAAGCCAATGATGCCTTTGAATACCTTAAATCTAGAATTACACAATATCCTATACTAACCCTCCCTAATTTCAACAAGGTTTTCACAGTGGAAACAGATGTTATCAACCTAGCTATTGGTGTAGTCCTAAGTCAAGATGGCGAGCCAATTACATTTTTCTCAAAAAAACTAAATGATTCCAAGAAGAAATACTCCACCTATAACCTAGAACTTTATGCTATGGTCAAAGCTCTTACAAAATGGAGACATTATCTCCTGCCTAAAGAATTTGTAGTCTTCACTGATAACCATGCATTAAGCTACCTAAACTCACAAGACAAGTTGAATGTTAGACATCTTAAATGGATGGAACAATTGCAAGCTTATTCTTTAAGCATTAAACATAAAAAGGGCCAAACCGACAAGGTGGCTGATGCATTAAGCATGAGGATCACTTTGGTGCAGCAAATTCAACTCCAAAGCATTGAGATAAGTGACCTTAAAGACCTTTATAAAGATGACATTGGTTTTGGCAACATTTATTAGGTATGCACTACATTAGTAGGCAAATATAACACTGATTTCTCTAAATATCTCATTCAAGATAGCTTACTTTTCAAAGGACATTAGTTATGTATCCCTAGGTGTTCAATGAGGGATAAAATTATTAAAGAAAAGCATTGTGGGGGAATGAGTGGCCATTTTGGTCTAGATAAAACATTAGAAGCAGTTAGGAGGTATTACCATTGGCCAAAGATGAAAAATGATGTCAGAAAATTTGTGGAAACTTGTGTCATATGCAAACAAGCCAAAGGAACATCAACTAACCAAGGTCTTTACCAACCCCTTCCTATACCTTCTAGGCCATGGCAAGCTATCTCAATGGACTTTGTTATGGGAATTCCAAGGACAAAATAGGGCTATGATAATATTTTTGTGGTTGTTGACCATTTTAGCAAAATGGCACACTTTATACCCTACAAGAGTACTCATGATGCATCACATATTGCACAATTATTCTTCAAAGAAATTGTTAGAATCCATGGGTTGCCTGAGTCTATTATGTAAGATAGGGATTCCAAGTTCCATGGTCATTTTTGGAGAACCTCACATAAGAAGCTGGGAACAAATTTGCAATATAGTTCTGGTTATCATCCCCAAACAAATGGGTAGAAAGAGGTCATAAATAGATCTCTTGGTAATCTCCTTAGGTGTTTGAAAAAATAATACACTCAAAGTTCGTATCTCTTGTTACCACAAGCTGAATTTTCCTTCAATGACTCCTTGAATAGATCCATAGGTAAAAAACCCTTCCAAACAGTCTATGGCATGCATCCTAGGGGACCTATGGAGTTGAGGGAACCACCTAATGATTTTAAAATCAGTGCCAAAGGGGAATAATTGGCAGAAATGATAAAGAAGGTGCAGGAATAGGTCAAGGATAGTTTGGAGCAATCAACACAAAAGTACAAAGCAATGGTAGATAAGAATAGAGGGGAGGTTCATTTTAAGGTAGGTGACAAAGTGTGGGCTTACCTAAGAAAGAAGAGGCTTCCTAAGGATCAGCACACCAAGCTTCAAATGAAGAAAATAGGACCATGCACAATACTACATAAGTTTGGTGAAAATTCTTATGACATCACTCTCCCACCATCCCTTTCCATTTCTCCTATTTTTAACATTGGTGATATAATCCCTTTTAAAGGAAATGTAGATATGATAGGTACCAATGATGAGGAAGAGTCACATGCTGATTGGTTGCAAGAACTTCCACCAAGACAACCCCTTCAATTGGAGAAGATCCTTGACACTAAAATCTATAAGAAGACCAGGCACAAAACTTATTTGCAATACCTTGTCAAGTGGAAAGGTCTTCCTGACATTGATGCCACTTGGATGAGAGAGCAAGACATCATCAAGCATGGTTACACTTTGGATCAACTAGCCTCAAGTGGGAACTTGAGTTTTAAATAGCCTGGGCAGCATGGTGTAGGAGTACCCCATCACAACTAAGTGGTCTTAAGGTTTTCTACATCTTCACACCTTTGGATTCTAGCATATTTGGTTAATTAGGCTCTTTCTTGCATACTAATCCTATTTGTGTGAACCCTTGAAAAACTTTTGGTATTTGTATAAGCCAATTGCTTAATGAGGTCATAGGGATCTAGTAGTCTCCTAGGGTCATGTTAGAAGTCTTAGGATGTGTTAGAGTCTTTTAGAAGTCATGGTAAAGTCATAAAATCAAAATAAGTTGCATAACAATAATAATAATGCAACATTTACACTATATTAATGATTTTTGTTTGTAATGGTTCCCTACAATGGTCACAACCTTCAAAATTCTGTGGGATTGGTTGGAGGAAGGTCTTCATAAGCCCTTACAGGCGGGTGGAAGACACACAATTTAATATCTTGCTTTTGAATCAATAAAACTATCATTTTTCCTACAAAAATACTATTTTTCTATTCATTGTATGGACTATAAGAACAGTGGCAACTGGAGAGTTAGATTTTATTAAAGCTTAAGGAGTTACCTTTCTAATGAGCCTACTTTGAGCTCTTGAATTACTTGGAGATTGGAGATATAAGTGTTTTTTGTGAAAACTAATAACAAACCCTAACTACCTAGGGTTTTAGAGGAAAATGACAATATCTCCCATTTCCACGATTGGAAAAATCTGATTTTTAGTGGAATGGGAGATTGTCAAGTGTATTATAGGATTTTGGAGGTTTTAGGGTAGGAGTAGATGGTGGCCATACTGTATACGCAAGAATGAGTTGGTATCTTCAAGTGACAACTCTATTGCATTTTGAGATATCCTAATTTGCACACCTTGGGGTTTGAGCCAGTGGATGAAACTTTGGGAAAATGGGACCAAAGCTAATCTTCCATTACCATTGGAATTAGCAACAAACAAACTAAGGACAATAATGAAGATGATATTTATAGGGATGGTTTGGAAAAGAGAATTCTCTACTTTGTAAAATCAAAGTGGAAAGAGAAGAAATTTTGGATTATATAATTCAAAACCAAATGCATGTGAAGAATCTGTTCGATAAAAGGATGAGACCATGAAAATTCATGGTAGGTGAAAGTGTGTTGTTGTGCAATAAGCAAAGAGCTCCAAAAGGTACGCATAACAAATTTGACACTTTGTGGAAAGACCCATTTGTAATTCATTAGGAATTCAAGAATAAATTGTTTAAGTTGGTGTATCAATATGGTGAAGTGCTACCTTTGACCTACAATGGTCAGGTTTGAAACTTTATCAAATTTTAAATTGAGAATTGGTAGCCCCTGTATTGTACAATAGTTAAGTTTAGTTCCTTTCCTTTTGTTTTCTTAGCTAGGTTTTCTTCATTTCCTCTTTTACGTGTTATTCCCCACTTTACATTTTGTTGTATGCCCCTTTTATTTTTACAAAACCAAAGACTTTGGATTCCTTTCTTGGGTATAGTCTACCCAATTCTCCAGTTAGAGCCAATTGTTGCCCCACTTTTCACCGTATAACCATTTTGAAAAAGTGGAGAATTTTGTGTCTTAGTAAAGCCTAGTTATGTCCAAGTCTAGTTTTATGTCCCCTTAGGTGGAAAGAGTCTTCATCATATTTTTCATCTTTCCCTTCCTCCACATTTCATAGCCAGGTGGTTTTCCTTTATGTTGTGAGTCTTACGAGTAGCTTAGTACCTAATTCGATGGAGATTCTTGCAACATGAAAAGATTATTAGCAAAGTTGAGTTTCCTTGCGGCTTATCATATTTTCCATGAAAAAGAAGCTTGTAGAAAATTGAACTTCACCTTCACCTCGGTGAGATTTCAACCCATGAAGGTAATTCCCCACGGAGAGCACCAAATGATGCATATGAGTCGCAATGACATGAAGATAAAGTTCCTTGTGATGAATTCCTATTGCCTTTATTAGTATCCACCTCAATAAATATTAAGGACTCATTATAGCTCTCAAAATCATTTTTGGCAGAAAATCAAAAATTGACTTCTCCTCAATGGGTTTTCAACCCATGTAGTCTATTTTTTGCAAAAGGCAATTTTAAAGGAAATAAAAAAAAGGTGGGCCCCTAATGAAATTTTGCACTCCTGATGGACATTTCCAAACTCAAAGGAAGAAATAAGTTAAAAGGTAAAGGTAAAAAAGAGGCTTGGGTGCATAAATGAAAATTGTCTTCTCGTCAACGGGTTTTCAACCCATAAGGACAATTTTCCACATATAAAATAAAATCAAGTTTATAAGTGAATTGGACCCACATTTCACATGCAAAATATTTCAAGAGGATAATGGAAACAATTTAATCATCATTAGAAATATCTATTAGGAAAGATTTGATCTAGTGGATATCTTCTTATGGAGTACTCTATTCATTGTTGGAAATGATTGAAAAGATCATAAATGAATAATGATGGAATTGGTAAAGAATGTTTCCAATCATTGTTTTGTCATTGATGTCAAACTTGCTACTTGTAGGAATGACAATTGCTTAAGTGATCCAAATACTATCAATTGGTTGATTGACAAGGAGGAGGTAATTAATAAGATGTAATTAGAGCACCTAGAGAAAGGTTGAAGTTATGATGTTGTAATGAAGTATAAGGATCAGCTAAGCCATTCATGAAAATAGTGTATTGATGACATACTCTAAGACACATAGGATGGACACACTGAGACACATAAAAGATGTAAGGTTTAACTAAGTCATTTGTAAACCCTAACTAAGTTCATTGCAGAGAGCCAAGCAAGCTAGTTAGAGCCAAGAAGATTCTTAGTTGAAACCAAGCAAGTTCAACTTCAATGGGAGCCAAGTGATTATTTAGGTGCTGAGTAACACAGAATCCTTCAGGTGCCGAATATCAAAAAAAGGTAACAGATGCTGAGAAAATTTCTTCAGGTACTGAGCATCAGTAAATACAGTAGGAGCCGAGTAACACAGAAGGTGCCAAGCATCAGTAAACCAATGATGTCGAGTGCTGCATTATTTGTTAAGTAAAAGATTCGCCAGATCACTAACGTGATAAGTTTGTTACATTGAAATTTGTGAATTAGTTGGATGATAAGGATGATGAGTAGATGTCATAGAATTTTATGTAAACCATGCAAACCAATTCAATGTGAATGCTAATAGATTTATCATGAAGTTTCTAGAAGAAACAATTTGGAGGGAAAAAAATTACATTTTCTCAGATCAAATCAAGACTTGAGCAGGAAATGAAGAAAAAAACTTCTTTATAAGGAGTTACAGGTCAATGATCAAGTGTTCATGAGTGAGAGGGAGTTGGTCATAAGTGTGGTCATGTAAGAGAAGCTAAGAGAAGGCTAGTGTGAAGTGTCAAGAAGAGGACACAATGAGGAGTAAGAATAGAGCATCAAGACTCTGAGTTGATCAAGTGACCATAGAGTGCATTCGCATAACGAGTGGAAGAACTCAAGGAGACAGATCTTGAAGGGTGAACAGGCTATTAGCACTGCAAGGAAGAAAAGTCAAGAAAAGAAAAGAATTGAAGAGTGATTTGAAATCTGCAAGGATAGGGTTGCAATCTTTATTAGGTCAAAAGCCTTCTAATACCTTCTTACCATTATATTAGATATTGAAATCCTTTGCTAGGTTAGCTTAACAGCTAGGTGGATAAGCCTCAGGAAAAGGATAGAAGATCCCTAGGAGAAGGATAAGAGATCGTCATGAGAAGGATAAGAGATCCTTAGGAGAAGGATAGGAGACCCTTAGAGAGGGATAAAAGATTCTTTTGAGAAGGTGACTGTAAATCCCATGGACTTGGGTGGGCCTAACAACTTTATGTAAATCCCTTAATAAGGTGGCATTCTAAGTTGAATTTTCTTAAGTCCTCTAATAGGGCACACTCCTAACAGGGTGTACAAATCCTTTAATAGGGTCACATTTAATAGTGTGTTGTAGCCTTTAACAAGGCAGGCCTTTAATAGGATAGACCATCAAAAGTGGTTGAAATCAATTGCGCAGTTATTTTGTGGGTATCATCCCCACCCCAGTTTTACCTTCTTATTCCTGGAGGGTTTGTAGGTCATCAAAATCCTTTGTGTTATGTGGTGATGCATGATTACTTTTCATGATTGTTTAATGTTTAATTGCATGCATGATAAGAAAGTAAAAAGGATAGTACTCTTGATTCACCTCTATTTTATTAGAAAGTTTGGATTGGACATTATTGGACCTTCAATAACTGATTCACCCCCCCTCTTAGTTATTCTAAAGAATTCTAACATTCATAACTTCCTTAAACTTAATGGGAAATGGGAAAGTAAGTGTGAAAGGATGGGAAGTTACTATTGGGCCAACAAAATAGTTAAAGGACATCAAGTTATCCATTAAGACCCTCACATTTACTGTTTCAATGGATTTATCCTTTAATTCATTTGTGTGGCATGAATCCTAAAGATCAATGGGTGAATTAAGACTCCTATATAGATGGAAACATAATAGTTATTCAAACTACTGCTCTTTCTTGAACTGTTATTTTGTTAAATTACACAAATTTTTCAAATAGCCTATGTTTATGAGTTTTCTATCCTATTCTTCTTCTAGATTCGAAATTTAATTCATTTTATTCTTGGACATAATGGCTACCAAGTTTATGAGTTTTGATGGGTTGAATGGAATGACATCCACACTACAAAATTTCACAAATACTTCACTCTATTTTTATGATATGAAAGATTTTCAGAAGAGGGTAAAATTGGAGCCAATTCATCCCATAACTAAGAATCACCAAGGATGTGGGGTAGTGGAAGTAGCTAGTTTCTTCATGGTAGTCTGAGCTCCATAATTGATTTATGAAAACATAAATCACTAAAATATAAATACCAAGTAGATTATATTACCTGATGATATGGTGTTGATCACCATTGATAGAACAATAGTGGTGAATTGTCTACAAATCCTAGAGTGAGAAGAGTTTTCAAACTTGACAAATGGTGGAGCCGTTTTTGAGTTTTCTACAAAAAAATGGTCTAGAGAAAGGAGCTCATGCAGACATGATTTCAAAAGCCATGGAGCACCAAGAGTAAGGTCACTAAGACCCTTTTTGCTACTAATCTCAAACCCAAGATTGTAGACATTCCAGTTCTCTTATATAGATTGAAAGGTGAGGTAGAAGCTCTAAATTTCATTGAACAAAATTTCTTTTTGGTACAAGTTATCTATTCAGATACTCAATATATTGATTGGGTCCATGAGATAAGCGAGAACCTTTCCAATGTATTTAGTGTTGCAAAGTTCTACAACACCTTCTATATGTCTTCTTCTTTGATGTACATGTTAGCTTCTCTATAGTTATGGTTGGGCCTCCCAAGGGTAGAAAATTTCCCTGATGATGTGAAGTCTTATGAGTTCTATCCATGTTTCCAATTGGAAAATAGTTACACTAAATATAAAAAGGGTTATTGATATGTTTATAATAAGAGTTTGTAGGGAGCTTCAAGGATGCCCAAAGAGGAGATTCAGTCCAAAGGCAATGGCAGCCATTAGTAAGTTTCTAAGCTATTTTATCCAGTTCTCATTTTTCTCTTATTTATGTCTTGTAGCCTTGGATCGATTTCCCTTGAACCTGCCAAGGTACCCAAGTGACATGATTGTGTTGATCAAGATAGTAAGAGAAGCTATCCAAGTGAATGTGTTGAGCTGGAGTTTGAAGAAGAAGGGATATGAGTTCCATATGAAGGTGGGAGCTTTTAGCTATGTGTCTTGTTCTGATGCAAAGAACATGTTGAAAGCCTTCAAGGTGAAATATAGATTGGAGATGTATGAGGTCTTAAGACCTATGTTTGATCCAAATGTGTATGCATGGGAAGTGTGATCGAGCACATCACCACAGTTGAAGACTATTAGGTGGATTGTAAAGATAAATTTGAAAGTCAGAACCTTGCTTTTGCTTGATTAATAGTTGATCAAGTTAAAATGTATCAAGTCAACCTTAATATTGAAGAAATTAAAGATGATGGGTAGAATATGTATAGTAATACATATTTGACAAAGATAAGAAATATCCCTATTAGTTCAGAGCCCTATCAAGATGCTGGGGATGATTTAGATATTATGATGGCCTGAATTGTTAAAATAATCATGAAGTGGGTAGAGTGGACTACAACGACAAGAAGCCAAAGTAAGAGCACCCCAAATCAAGCACCTTTAGAATCTACTCCTACCTCCTCACAAGCTGACACATCAGGTGTGACCCTTTCCATGACTCAAGGACCAGCTCAACTGGTGGGTGGAGGTGATCAACCCTGAGACAAGAACATTCCTCTAACAAAAAATTGTCAAGATGGCTCTTCTCTAGTGATTGGTACTCAATCAAAAGATGAGAAGAAAATAGTAGAGCCCAAAGATAACACTATTACTCTAGTACCTTCACCTCCTGGTAGCCCTATTCCAACCACTAGTGCTACACTTCTCTAGCCAAGTAACCCTCAAGTGCAAGTAGTAGATTTAGGAGATGTAGGAAGCAATGATAATGAGTCTACTAAATTAGAGGAAGTAGCTAAGAATACCATAGAAATAGAGAAAGGCCAAGAGTCTTTAAATCTTGTCTCTCAAGCTCAAGAGAATCTATTCTCCTTGACCACAAAAACAATTACTCTAGTTAAGAGGAAAATGTTCAGTATAGATTCACTCGACATAGCTTCTAAGGTGATAGGCACTGATTCCTAGTTGTAGGACACTTTGGAGAGAAAGAAAAAGAGTAAGGATGAAGGTTCTCTCAGTAAGGACACCTTATCTCTTGCAGTTCATTTTAGATCTGCATTGAGTAAGGTCAAGAAGCAAAAGACCTTGTCTATTCTGGGACAAGATCTAGAAATAGGGCCCCTAATAATGAAAATTGTGAAACCCACTAAAGATGGGAGAATTGAAGATATGTCTAATAATGATTTTACTCTACATTTAGTAGATCTTGGGGAAGCCAAACATGATACCAAGGTTGGCTTGAAGAAGTCAAAAAATGAAGTGATTGAAGGATAGTTGGAGAGCCTCAAATTGTCAAAGGTTAGGAGGAAGGAAGAGATAGAAGAGTTGAATAGATATATTAGACAATTAGTCACTCTATTAGAAAATATCTATGGAGTGCCTATGATTAGTAATCCTACTACCACCAAGGTTCAAGCAATTATCTCTTAGCTTTAGGAAGATAGGCATTTTGTCCAGATTGGTAAAAAATTAAGTAACAAGCTTAAATCAAAAGGGCTCTCCATTATAGAACAAATTGGAAATGTTATCTTAAGACTTGAAATAGAGAAAGATAAAATTTCATCAAATAGAAATACCCTGTCCATGGAGAGGACTAAATGTGATGATTGTGTATCCCATTTGAAGATAATTATTCAAATGAAGTCATAGGAAACTGTCTAAGCCAATATTTTTCTCGAAGGAGATAAGCCTCTATTTGAATGGTTGCAAAGCATGCAGTTCAAGTTAGAAATGATCTTGGAGGAAGAGAAAGGTCTAAAGGAGATTGAAGAGATGGTAAAGAAAGATCAAGATAAATATTATGAACTTCTAAAAGGACTACACACGTATTCATAGACTAGTGGGCAAGAAAAAGGAGTAATTGGAGTCACTGCCATGCAAAATAATTTCTCCAATTTTATACATAGACTGTCAAGCATATCTTTAGGGCACCAGAATAGAGTGTTCAAACTTTAGAAACTTGGCAGATGCATACATGTAGCCATGGAGGAACTACAAGATAGACTAAATGCAATCAAAGATTTGGCTAGGGAACACTCTAGATGGCTCTTGAGATATGCTAATGTGCAAGTATAGAGACATGAAGAGCTGATTCTAATTATTTTTGCCACTAAGGCCTATAGGGAAAAATTAGAGAAAGGAAAGAAGGTGGAGTGATTCATATTTTTCCCTTTCCATTTTTATTTTTTGATCTTTGTAATAGACAACCCAACTCTTTCCCATTTGTAATTTTTAAGAAAATGAATCAGTTGAACTTCCTTTGTAACGGTCATCTTAGAATCCTATATGTATGATAATGAAAGATAAATAAAGGGTCGAAAATTTTTTGGCATGAAAGACCTTGAGGTTGCAGAGTCAATTGAATGATATTTTAGTATCAATCTTTTTCTGTTCCATTTGAAATAATTGCTATTAGCTTGTTGTTTCTCTTTAGCTAGAATTGAAGTGATGACTAAATAGAGCTTTACTTCCCCTATTTTAATATAGTGAGTTGAACATGAGAGGAATTGTCACTTTAAATTCAAAGAGATTCATTAGATTTTTCATTCAATATAATTTTCTTCCCTAATTGTTTCCTAGATAGATCAATTAATCTTAGTACATATTAGTTATGAATTCATAAGATGTGCGAGTTTGTTAGATTTGAATAACTCTCAAAGCATTAATTTCTACCTAAGTTGAATTCTATATAGGTTTGACTTAGTTTTTGCTTTCCTATTCTCTAGTTAAGAACATACCCTGTGTTAGATTTAGGAATAAACAAAATTCATTGTAAATTCATAATAGGGAGTTGTACGTAAAAATTCAAAGGAAAGTAAAATATTCAAGAGGTCACTTTCCAAACTATTTTAAATATAATTTTTTCATTAATTAGGGTATTTGTGAGTCAGAATTGGAAAGAATAAATCTATTTACCAATAGATTTATGGTGACTCTACTAGAGAGATGAATAGTTTCTTGACTGATAGATCTTATAACATGAGGGAAAATGGTACTACCTCATGAGAATATTTTCCTAGTACTCCAACCTAATCTTGGTTTCCAAGACAATCAAGAAGACATAATTTCATCTCTTAATACATTTTTTTGGAGAAATAGCAGGAATGTTGAACATTATAGGAATGCTAGCCAAGTATTGGAAGAAAAAGAATCTAGAGCTGAAGCATTAGAAAAAGCTATTTAGAGAAAGAAATTCAAAGGGCATAAAGATAGTTAACATGTGAAGCTCAAAGACAAAACTAACCTAGAATCCTTGAAAAAACAAGATTCCTCAAAAGTAGCGAAGAACAGGGTGGCCAAGACCCTATTTTTGATAAACTCATAGAACTTGGTTTTCCTATCCTAGATATTCCTAAATGGAAAGGTGAAAAGAAAAGCCAAAGTAGACCACCTTTACCTGTTTGGAATCAAAACACTTCACATACTACCTGTTAGGCATTGGCTTTGCACAGAATCATTGCTCCCCCAATTGTCAATTTTTTGCTATATCTTGCCAAAAAAATTATGGCTGCTCTTTGGGCTACAACAATAGGTCCATTAGCACTAACATCCTATCACCCACTCCCAACCGATTCAACGAAGAATTTCCCTAAAGTTTCAAGTAATGGGAAGGCTACCACAAATGAACAAATTAAGGCCTTGTTTGCAGCTACTCACATATTAGGAGTTGCACATGAGGATGTTGCTATAAGATTATTTGTGGAAACCTTGACAAATAATGTAATAGACTAGTTCTATCATATGGATGATGGCTCAATCACTAATTGGGATACAATGCGAATGGCCTTCGAGACAAGATCTAAAATCA
The DNA here is from genome assembly GCA_028749045.1 of Cupressus sempervirens. Classification (NCBI taxonomy): domain Eukaryota; kingdom Viridiplantae; phylum Streptophyta; class Pinopsida; order Cupressales; family Cupressaceae; genus Cupressus; species Cupressus sempervirens. Next base: position 987,302,427 of record CM053787.1, on the reverse strand, counting down.
TAGAAGATGAACTTGTGTTGTTAACACAACTAACATCAATTAAAAAACAACCAACCATGAGTATGACTAATTTTTTTACTACTTTTAGTAAGATTACTAGTAGTTGCACATGAGGATGTTGCTATAAGATTATTTGTGGAAACCTTGACAAATAATGTAATAGACTAGTTCTATCATATGGATGATGGCTCAATCACTAATTGGGATACAATGCGAATGGCCTTCGAGACAAGATCTAAAATCATAGAAGATGAACATGTGTTGTTAACACAACTAACATCAATTAAAAAACAACCAACCATGAGTATGACTAATTTTTTTACTACTTTTAGTAAGATTACTAGTAGAATCCCAACTACTGACAGGCCCACTACTAGTAATCTGAAAACATTCTTCATAAGTGTGATGCCTTTGGATATCAATTATGACTTAAGAAGGGCACATCCCACATATTTAGTAGATGCACAAAAGAATATAGTTGAATTTGAAGATTACTTGATTTCTACAGGAAAATGGAATTGAGAACTTAAAACTAAAGGAAGTTCTAGTAACACCACATCATCTGATGAAATGATTCAAAAGCTATCAAGTGAATTGGTAGCAATAAAGAGACAATTACCTGGGTTGAATCAATCTTACAAATGAAATTACCAAAATCCACCAAGAATAAATAATGATAGGAAATTCCCACAAGGTTCACAATCAAGGTTGGTGATTGAAGCTACACCAATGAAAGGAAACATATGCATGGTTCATTTGATGACTGATCATGATAGTGAGATTTGTCTAAAAATTGCTCGTATGATGTAGTTGTTATCTACTAATGAATTGAATAATACAAAGGCTTTTTTGGAAGTAGATTCATAAACAATTGGTGACTCTGGAAATTTATTTTTGGAGTACAAATCAAAGTCTAAACCTTGTTGGATACAATTAAGTAATTGTGTATTGTCTTTGATGTTACACAAATGCCATATCAGTTATCAGACAGAGTCTACCGAGTTCTGTCGGTCAGGAAAACAGTTTACAGAGTCTACCGAGCTCAGTTGGTCAGTAAAGCCTTTTGCAGTGTATACCAAGCGTTCTTGTATGTCACACGGTAAGTTAGTGTTAACCGAGTTTGCACGGTAAGCTAAGAAAAGCTTAGTTTTCACCAAGCTCACTCGGTAGTCGAAGACAGCTTTTACCGAGTCTAGTCGGTTTCCAAATGAAGTGGCAGGTTTACCGAATTCCCCGGTAATTGTAGTTTTTACCGAGTTCTGCCGGTTAACACAGGAAGCAATTTTTTTTTGTTCTATATTGATCGAGCAGCGTCGGCCAGTGAAGAATTTTGTTTTGATTGTTAGTTCAAGCCGACTTTGGAATATGTTTTGTCAAGTTGGTTGGGCCGACCTGTTATTATGTATAGTATATAAAGAGGTGCTCAAGATGCGGAAAAGTGTGGAATAGAGAGTGTATACGGATAGTGCAAGGAAGTGCAAGGAAGAGACTTGTGTGTGCCTAAGCAGAGTTGAGCAGAGGGAAATCTTGGAGCTGCAAAGATATATTTAATCAGTAAGGATCTTGTGGAGCTAAACTAAGATCTGTATTCAGCAAGATAAGTTGCATGTATTTTTAGATCATTCATTGTTGCTTTCTAACCATTGTAACAGTGATTCCAAAATCTCCTAACAGAGTTGGTTTAACAGCCATTCCATAAATCCTTTAACAGGGTGGCAATTTAGTTGAATTGTTCTAAAGACCTCTTACAAGGCCACTCCTAACAGGGTGATTAAATCCTCTAACAGGGTCACACCTAACAGTGTGTTTTGTAACCTTTAACAGGGTTGGCTCCTAACAGGGCTCACTTCAGAAGAGTGAAAATTAGTGACTAGTTGCTGGTGGTTTTTCCCATATTGGGTTTCCACGTAAATCTGGTGTCTACTGTGTTCATGATTACTTTCTTTTGCATGGTCGCTTATTTCAGTAAATGCTTAATAAATTAACTAAACATCTATCAAGTTTTAAGCAGTAATTTATGCGTTTACCGAGTAGCAGCAGCAACTAAGTTTAAGGCATCTTTGGGACTGTTGAATTTGTTTTTGTGGTAACTGATTCACCCCTCCCCTCTCAGTTACCCCATCTTCATTTTCCAACAATTGGTATCAGAGCTTTTGGTGCTTGCAGGAGGAGATTTCAAAGATCTAAGCCAAAGATCAAGATGTCTTACAAGAGCAAAATCCCAAGGCTTAACCAAAACAACTTCTCAGCATGGCAGGGATTAATGAGACTTCATCTAGCTTCCATTGGTGACACTGGTCTGAAATATCTTGATGAGGAATATGTAGAACCATCAGGTACATTATCAGTCAATGACATTGCTATAAAGAAGACTCATAACATTATGATGATTGATATTGCATCTGCCTTGAGTTATGAAGAGTTTGATGATGTCAAGGACTGCACTACTGCCTATCAAATGTGGGAAAGACTGAAAGAGATCTATGGTGGAGATGACAATGTCAGAAGAGCCAAAGCTGAAAGTATGAGAGGACAGTTCGATCAGATGAAAATGAAAGAAGATGAAAACATTGCCAAATATGTTGAAAGAATTAAAGCATGTGTCAGTGCTATCAAAGCTTCTGGAGGAAGTATCAGTGAAGAGACAGTCATAAGTAAAGTTCTTAGAACTCTACTTCCAGTTTATGCCATCAGGGTATCAGCCATTCAAGAAAGAAGGTGTGAGGCCAATCACAAGATAAACCTAGAGGCCATAGTTGGAAGATTGATAGCATTTGAACTAGATAATTTTGATAATTATGTTCCAGCTGCAAAGAACATTGAGTCTGCATTTGAAGCCAAGCTTTCACTCAAGGACAAAGGCAAGAAGAAGAAGGAATCTCAGTCAGAGAGTGAAAATCAATCAGATCAGAGTTCTGACAGCGACCTTGAAGTAATTGAAGCTCTACTTGCAAGGAAATATTCAAGAGGAAGAGGTAAATACAAAGGTAAAGTACCCCTAATCTGCTTTTCATGTGAAGAAGTCAGTCATATTGCTGCAAGGTGTCCAAACAAGAAAGATAAAGATGAAAAGAAAGATAATAAATGGAACAGTAAGAAAGATCTCAAATCATTGAAGGATAAAAGTAAGAAATCATGTTTTATGGCTAAAGATTCTAATGATTCTAATGATGAAGAAGAGGATGAGATTGTTTACATTGCTGTAAAAGATGAATCTGACAATGAAGAAATGGCACTCATCTCTCACATAAGTAAGAATGATACATGGATCATTGATAGTGGCTGCTCACATCATATGACTGGAGATAAAACAAAGTTTGATCAATTTGAAGAGTATGATGGTGGCAGTGTAAGATTTGGAAACAATGAACCTTGTTGCATCAAAGGAAAAGGAAGAATCACTCTAACCCAGGAACTTGTATGTGATAATGCTTATTGGGTAGAAGGCCTAAAGCACAATTTGTTGAGTGTGGCACAGTTACTCAACAATGGACTCAAAGTAGAATTCATCCAAGGCAAAGCAAGACTGCTGAACGGTAAAGGAAAGCTGATTGGATCTGGTACTCAAACTAAAGGTAACTTGTTCTATCTTGAACTTGGTGAACATTCATGTTTTATTGCTCAAGTAGAAGAGATTTGGTTATGGCATAAAAGGTTATGTCATGTGAATTTTGACAATTTGGTAAAGATAAGCAAATTCAAGAAAGTGAGAGACATTCCTGATTTAAAGAAACCAGAGGTCGGTTTATGCAAGAATTGTCAAATCGGAAAGATGGGTAAGTCTAGTTTCAAAAGCAAAAATTATCAGTCTGAATATTTATTAGAAATTGTGCATACTGACTTATGTGGACCTATTGGAACTGAAAGCTATACTGGTGAAAAATATTTTATTCTTTTTGTTGATGATTATTCAAGAATGATGACCATCATGTACCTAAGGAACAAATCAGAAGCATTTGAAAAGTTCAAATGGTATTTGGCAAGAGTAGAAAAAGAAACAGGGAAAAGATTGAAATGCCTAAGGTCAGACAGAGGTGGTGAATTTATTTCACATGAATTCAATAACTTTTGTATTGAAAGAGGAATCAAAAGATAGGTTTCAGCACCAGGTACTCCTGAACAAAATGGCATAGCTGAAAGAAGGAACAGATCCATCATGGATTGTGCAAGAACCTTGATGATAGAAAAGAATGTTGCTATCAAATACTGGAAGGAGGCTATCAGTATAGTAGTTCATACCTTAAACCGAGTACAGTTGAAAAAAGACTCATTCAAAACTCCCTATGAATTATGGTATGGCTATAAACCCAATGTAAGTTATCTGAAAGTATTTGGAAGCAAATGTTATATCTTGAAAGAATCTAGAAAAGGTAAATTTGATGTAAAAGGTGATGAAGGTATATTTCTTGGATACTCATGCAAGAGTAAAGCATATAGATGCTTGAACTTATCTACTCACAAAGTCATAGAAAGTATACATGTGAAAGTTGATGAGTTTGCAGAAAAGACTGAAGAAGAAAGCAGAAGAGAACCAAAAGATTACAAAAGATTCGTCTTCAGTGAACCAGATATAATATCAACTGCATCTGAGAATCAGAAACCTTCTTCTACCAAGTCATCACTAACCGAGTTGCAGGAAACATCTACCGAGCCAACATCTATCGAGCCAATGTCTACCGAGTCAGAGAATACCGAGTTAGAGATTACCAAGCCAGAGGTAACCAAGCATGTGCATACCGAGCAAGACCAAACCGAGCATGAAGGTGAAATGCAAGAAGATAACGAAAAGATTCATCCAAAAGGAAAAGAACCTATTCTAGCCAAGTATGTCAGGAGACATCATTCAGCAGATCAGATCATTGGAAATAAATCTGAAGGAACCATCACAAGAAGTAAGTTGAAAGGTACTTGTTTACTTGCTGATTTTGAACCTAGAACTGTCAAAGATGCATTAGAAAATGATAATTGGATTGAAGCAATGAATGAAGAAATAGAGCAGATAGAGAAAAACAAGACATGGACTCTTGTACCCAGGCCTAAAGACAAAAATGTAATCGGTACAAAGTGGGTTTTCAGAAATAAGTTGGATGAAAATGGTAAAGTATCAAGAAACAAAGCTAGATTAGTGTGCAAAGGATATTATCAAGAGGAAGGCATAGATTATGGAGAAACTTTTGCTCTCGTTGCTAGATTGGAAGGTGTTAGAACCTTATTAGCATATGCTGCTTACAAAGGATTTAAAGTTTATCAGATGGATGTCAAGTCAGCATTTCTAAATGGTATACTGGATGAAGAGGTCTACATTGAACAACCTGAAGGTTTTATAGATCCAGATAAAAAGAACATGGTTTGCAAATTGCACAAGGCACTGTATGGTCTGAAACAAGCCCCTAGAGCATGGTATGAAAGATTGCATAGCTATCTTATTCAAATTGGATTTCAAAGAAATAATGATAACAGTAGTTTGTATATCAAGGAAGGACCAGAAAATAAGATTGTCCTGGCAGAAATATTTGTAGATGATACTGTTTTCACAGGGAATGATGATCTTTGCAAAGAATTTTCAGAACAAATGAGCAAGGAATTTGAAATGTCAATGTTCAGTAAAATCAAATTCTTTGTTGAACTTCAAATTCAGCAGAACAAGAATGGCATCTACATCACTCAAGCAAAATACATCAAAGAGATATTGAAAAAGTTTGGTATGGAAGACTGTAAACCAGTTGGAACTCCCATGTGTACTGGACTAAAACTTACCAAAGAAGATGATTCAAAGGAAATAGATCAGACATTGTACAGATCTATGATTGGAAAGTTGCAATATGTAGTTCATACTAGGCCAGATATTGCTCTTGCAGTTGGAATTGTGGCAAGATTTTCAGCCAAACCAAGAGAAAATCACATGATGGCAATCAAGAGGATAATGAGATATCTGAAAGGAACTGAAGATTATGGATTATGGTATAAATTTGGAGGAAACCTAGACTTAAAAGTGTTTACTGATGCTGATTGGGCAGGAAACCTTGACGACAGAAAAAGCACAAGTGGAGGTGCATTCTTTCTTGGAAAGAGGTTGTTTTCTTGGACAAGCAAAAAGCAAAATTGTACATCTCAATCAACAGCAGAGGTAGAGTATGTTGCTGCAGCAGTAAACTGTTCTAATATTGTTTGGTTCAAGCAATTGCCACAAGGCATGAAGATGGAAATCAAGGAACCATTTGTCATGTTTTGTGATAATACAAGTGCAATCAACATATCTAAGAATCCAGTAATGCATTCTAAGACTAAGCACATTGCAATCAAGTATCGCTTTGTCAGAGAATTGGTGCAGGACAAGGAAATCAGATTGGAATATGTCCATACAAAGGAACAGATTGCTGACATATTCACAAAGCCTTTACCTAAGGATGCATTTTTGTATCTCAGAGGTAAGTTAGGGGTCATTCCCCTATCTGAAGTTCACTAAAAATAAGTTTTAGTAATGCATTAGCTCTTACAAAATTGAACAATCATCAGTTGATGTAGCAAATCAAGGAAATATTGCATATGAATCAGTACTAAAGGTACAATGAAATTCATTGAAATTGGATTGTCTTTGGCATGTGTTGTCAAAGAGAGAGAGTTTTACTGTCATATCTTTCCAAAATTTGATTATGTAATTCCTTCACAGAGGGAGATTACTGTAAGAGGGAGAGTTCTCTATCTTAGAGGGAGAATTGTTAATTGTGTTGTGTTGCTGTAGACTTGCTTTCAAATTTCATTTCTGCTATGACATGTTGTGTTGCCATCAATGCCAAAGAGGGAGATTGTTGGATACAATTAAGTAATTGTGTATTGTCTTTGATGTTACACAAATTCCATATCAGTTATCAGATAGAGTCTACTGAGTTCTGTCATTCAGGAAAATAGTTTACAGAGTCTACCGAGCTCAGTCGGTCAGTAAAGCCTTTTGCAGTGTATACCGAGCATTCCTGTATGTCACACGGTGAGTTAGTGTTAACTGAGTTCGCACGATAAGCTAAGGGAAGCTTAGTTTTCACCGAGCTCACTCGGTAGTCGAAGACAGCTTTTACCGAGTCTAGTCGGTTTCCAAAGGAAGTGGCAGGTTTACCGAATTCCCCGATAATTGTAGTTTTTACCGAGTTCTGCCGGTTAACACAGGAAGCAGTTTTTTTTTGTTCTGTATTGACCGAGCAGCGTTGGCCAGTGAAGAATTTTGTTTTGATTGTTAGTTCAAGCCGACTTTGGAATATGTTTTGTCAAGTTGGTTGGGCTGACTTGGTATTATGTATAGTATATAAAGAGGTGCTCAAGATGCGGAAAAGTGTGGAATAGAGAGTGTATACGGATAGTGGAAGGAAGTGCAAGGAAGAGACTTGTGTGTGCCTAAGCAGAGTTGAGCAGAGGGAAATCTTGGAGCTGCAAAGATATATTTAATCAGTAAGGATCTTGTGGAGCTAAACTGAGATCTGTATTCAGCAAGATAAGTTGCATGTATTTTCAGATCATTCATTGTTGCTTTCTAACCATTGTAACAGTGATTCCAAAATCTCCTAACAGAGTTGGTTTAACAGCCATTCCATAAATCCTTTAACAAGGTGGCAATTTAGTTGAATTATTCTAAAGACCTCTTACAAGGCCACTCTTAACAGGGTGATTAAATCCTCTAACAGGGTCACACCTAACAGTGTGTTTTGTAACCTTTAATAGGGTTGGCTCCTAACAGGGCTCACTTCAGAAGAGTGAAAATTGGTGACTAGTTGCTGGTGGTTTTTCCCATATTGGGTTTCCACATAAATCTGGTGTCTACTATGTTCATGATTACTTTATTTTGCATGGTCACTTATTTTAGTAAATGCTTAATAAATTAACTAAACATCTATCAAGTTTTAAGCAATAATTTATGTGTTTACCGAGTAGCAGTAGCAACTAAGTTTAAGGCATCTTTGGGACTGTTGAATTTGTTTTTGTGGTAACTGATTCACCCCTCCCCTCTCAGTTACCCCATCTTCATTTTCCAACAAAACCTAAGGGTGAATTTCATGCAACCATTGATGGAACTTCATAAATAGTGTTGACTCAAGGTTAAAGGCTCAAAAGCCAATCCTCTAGTCATGCTCCTAGGAATGACCTTAGTCCTTCATTGAATAATATTCATGTTGATCAAGGAGCATCGACATCTCAATCAAGTAAGGATAAAATCCCTTTTGATTTCATTCAATTCTATGAAGAATCAAAAATCCAAATTTCCCCCATAGATTATTTGAAGTTTCATCCCTCTGAGTTAAAAAGATTGGTAGATCATTATAAAGAAAGTACCTTAGATTTAAATCACAATGTGACTGTAGAAGAGGGAGATGAAACTTTGACATCTAACCTATTTAATCATGAGGATTCTACTGTCCTAGAAACCTCTCTCAAGCAAAAACTTGACCCATTCTATAATTCATTATATATCAATGGATGCAAATTGAGCAATTGCATAATAGATTTAGGTGCATCAGACAATTTTATGCCTTATTCTATAGCTAAGGCCCTAGGTCTCGACCTCACTAAAGTTCATGAAAGATGTTACTTTATGGATGCCAAACAGGTTTCCTTGCTTGAACAGATTAAAGATGCTCAAGTGGCCTTAGCTTCTTATCTAGAAAAGAAACTCTTACTAACTATTCTAGTGGCGAATATTCTAGCAAGCTATGGGTTTCTCTTAAGTAGGAGTTTTTGCTGAGACTTACAAGGAGAAATAAAATTAGACTGGTCCTAAGTAGTCATATCCATAGGGAATAAGAAAGTTAAACTGGAACTTGAAGAAAAAGAAAAATTTACTGTGTTATTAGATTATCCTAAAGCTTAGGTCCTCTACCAAGAACTGGAGTTTGGTAATTATACTTTGTTTACCAAGGAAACTCTAACTGAACAAAAAGTGGAAATCTAGAAAAATACATCCCTATTAAGAATGAAGACTCAATAGACATCTGGACATTAGAGTTTCATGGAAGTTGTTCCTCTTAAGGGTCTGGTGCAGGTATACTATTAGTACCTCTTGAAGGAGAACCTGAGCCCATGGCTTTTAAACTAGAGTTTTTAAACAAAAATAATACCATGGAATATGAGGCTTTACTCCTTGGGACAATAGCTACAATAGAAAAGAGGGTAAAGGTCTTGAAAGACCAAGGTGGTGCAGAACTTATTGTTAGGAAAATCAAGAGGTAGTATTCTATAAATAACCATAAGCTAAAAAACTAAAGAAATAGAGTTTGGGATGAAATAGAAGGCCTAGATGATTTTACTATTGAAGTAGTACCAAGGGAGATGAAATAAAAACCAATTCTTTAGTGATTCCTACTTTGCCACTGCCCCATCTAGAATTCAAATATAAGAAGTACTAGATTGAGATTGTGTACTGAGCCTTTGTCCTAGATAATACAAAATCCTGACAAGTTTTTGAAGATGACAAGAACTTACAACTATTCCTAGAAAATGGCAAGACCACTTGCAAACATTAGTTTGATGGAGACAATAATGGAGACCCTAATTGTGAGCCAAAAGAAGATCAAATGGATGAACTCCAATTATGACGTAATATCATTCCCCTATACTTCATATCTTTGAAGAAATTGTTTAATAGACATGATGCCTACATAAAGAAAAAGATGGTAGAAAAGGGACCTACTATGGGTGAGTATGAAGAAGTGAATATTTGTGATGTCTATAATCCTAAAATGATCAATATCAGTAAGTGTTGTTCACTAGAGGAGAAAGAAGCTACTAGACAACTTTTAATAGAATACTAGGATGTATTCAGCTAGAGTAATGAGGACTTGAAAAGCTATAGGGATGGGAAAGTAAAACATAGAATTCCCCTAAACATCAAATTCCTCTAAAGCCTGACATGATCCCTTTTAGGCAAAAGAAAAGGAATTATAATCCTAAGGTAGCTGATTGCATATTCCATGAAGTGGACAAAATGTTAAAAGCAAGGATTATCTATCCTACTCATCATTTTGTGTAAGTAGCTAATATAGTACTAGTTAGGAAGCAGAAATGAGAGATAAGGATCCATGTTGATTTCTAGAATTTGAACCAAGCATCTTTGAAAGACAATTTTACTTTGAAAGAATATGGACCATTTGTAGCAAATAGTAGCTAGAGCTGAAATGATGTCCATGCTTGATGGTTTCTCAAGATACAATCAAATAGAAGTAGACAAGAAGGATCAACACAAAACAACCTTCACTACTCCATGGGGTATGTTCACATATCATAGAATACCTTTCAGACTCATTAATGCTAGCACTACATTTTAGATATGCATGAAAAAAAAAATTCGGACCTTAAAGATCAGATTATAGTCATATACTTGGATTATCTCACCATGTTTTCAAAGAAAAGGAAAAATCACATATAAGGTTTGACTAATATCTTACAAAGATGTCGAGAACATGGAATCTCACTCAACCTCAAAAAGTCTATTTTTTGTGTTATAAAAGGGAAACTTCTATTTCATATAGTTTCCCAGGAAGGCATTAGGATTGATGTAGAGTTAGTGGAGGCTATTCAGAGGTTAAGCTTGTCACTAAACAAGACAAGAGTTAAGTCTTTCTTCAGATAGGTAAATTTCCTCAGAAGATTTATTGTGGATTTTGTAGAAACTACTAAATGTATTGTAGATATGATGAAAGGGAATTCAAGTTTTAAATGGAATGAATATGGGAAACAAGCTTTCTAGAACATTAAGGATTCCATTGTTAATGCACCAGTATTATGTCACCTAAATTATAAGTGAGATTTCATCATTTATTGTTATGCTTCTGAACACACTTTATCGGCAATACTTATGCAAGATAATGACGAAGGGATACAAGCCCCAATAGCCTTCATGAGCATACCTTTGAAAAATCATGAGTTGAAGTACTCACAAATCAAGAAACATACTTTTGCAGTAGTCAAAGCACTTAAATTTTTTTGATTTTACATGTTGCATTCGCATTTTGTGGTCTATGTCCCTGATGTAGTAGTAAAGAGTGTGTTAACATAGTAAGATGTAGGGTGTAACACTAGAGGAACATGGATAGAAAAGACACAAGAGTATGATATAGAAATTAAGCCTACTAAGTTAGTGAGAGGCAATGCCTTGTTCAAATGAATTGCAAAAAATAGAATTGTTGAAGAAGTGGAGGAATCAGAAGAAAAGCAATTAGTATTAGTGGTAGGCATGCAAGAGTTCTAGTTTGAGAATATTGCTTATTTGTTGACCTATGAAGAATATCCAGAGGGCCTAACTTCAAGACAAAGGAGAGATCTTAAATTTAAAGCAGCTAAGTTTGTAATTTGAGATGGTAAATTTTTTAAAAAGGCTATAGATGGCACTTTCCTCAAGTGTCTAGACAAAATTCAACAAGAAAAGCTATTGAAAACATTTCATGATGAAGCTTGTGGAGGGAATTTCTCATCCTCAGTTATGACTTTTAAAATATTAAAACAGTGTTACTATTGGCCAAAAATGTTCAAGGATGCATACTCCTGGGTGGCAAAATGTGAAAAATGTAAGATGTTCGCCAGGAAACCTCAATTAGTTGCACTGTCGCTTAGGCCTATTAGCATTAAAGGACCTATTCAACAATGGGGTCTTGATTTCATTGGACCTATCATCATTAAGAAATTGGTAATAGACAATTAGAAGACTTGGCACAAGAAAATTTGTGAAGCACTGTGGGCAGATAGGGTGATACCTAAAAGGGCAATTGGTATATCCCCTTTTGAATTAGTCTATGGGACTGAAGCCAATCTTCCATTACCATTAAAACTAGCAACAAACAAACTAAGGATAGTAATTAAAGATGATATTTATAGGGATGGTTTGGAAAAGAGAATTCTCTACTTAAGTAAACTCAAAGAGGAAGGAAAAGAAATTGTGGATCATATAACTCAACACCATATGCATGTGAAGAATCTATTTGATAAAAGGGTCAGACCATGAAAATTTATGGTAGGCGACAATGTGTTGCTATGGGATAAGCAAAGAGCTCCAAAAGGTATGCATAAGAAATTTGACACCTTGTGGAAAGGCCCATTTGTAATTCATCAAGCATTCAAGAAGAACTTTTTTAAGTTGGCATATCAAGATGGTGAAGTGCTACCTCTGACCTACAATGGTCAGGATCTGAAAATTTATTGAATTTCAAACTGAGAATAAGTAGCCCCTGTGATGTACAATAGTTAAGTTTAGTTCCTTTCCTTTTGTTTTCATAGTTAGGGTTCCTTTGTTTCATCTTTTCCTTGTTATTCCCCGCTTTAGTTTTGTTGTGTGCCCCTTTTATATTTGTGAAACCAGAGATTTTGGATTCCCAACTTGGGTATAGTCTACTCAAGTCCCTAGTCAGAGCCAGTTGTTGCCCCACTTTTCACCCTGTAAACATTTTGCAAAAGTGGAGAATTTTGTGTCTTAGTAAAGTCTAGGTATGTTTGGGTCTAGTTTTAAGTCCCCTTAGGTGGAAAGAGTCTTCATCAAATTTTTCATCTTTCCCTTCCCCATATTTGATAGCCAAGTAGTTTCCCTTTATGTTGTGAGTCTTAAGGGTAGCTTAGTACCTAATCCGATTGAGATTCTGGCAAAAGGAAAAGATTATTCAAAAAGTTGAGTTTTCTTGTGCCTTATCATATTTTCTATGAAAAAGAAGATGCTTACAGAAAATTGAACTTCGCCTTCTCCTCGGTGGGTTTTCAACCCATGAAGGTGATTCCTCACGGAGAGCACCAAATGATGCATATGAGTCATAATGAGAGGAAGATAAAGTGCCTTGTGATGAATTCCTATTTCCTTTATGATTATCTACCTCAATAAGTATTAAAGATTCATTACAGCTCTCAAAATCTTTTTTGGAAAAAAATCAAAAATTGACTTCTCCTCAGCAGGTTTTCAACCCATGAAGTCTATTTTTCACAAAAGGAAAATTTAAAGGAAATAAATGAAAGGTGGGCCCCTAATGAAGTTTTTCACTCCTTATGGACATCTCCTAACTCAAAGGAAGAAATAAGTTAAAAGGTAAAGATGAAAAAGAGGCTTGGGCAGAGAAATGAAAATCGTCTTCTCCTTGGTGGCTTTTCAACCCATGAGGATGATTTTTCACATATAAAAGAAAATCAAGTTTATAAGTGAATTGGACCCACATTTTGCATGAAAAATATTTCAAGAGGGTAATGGAAACAATTCAATCATCGTGGGAAAGATCTATTAGGCACGATTTGATCTTGCAGATATCTTCTTACAGAGTACTCTATTCATAACTTCCCAAAACTTAATGGGAAATAAGAAAGTAAGTGTGAAAGGATGGAAAGTTATGGATGGGCCAATAGAATAGTGAAAGGACATCAAGTTATTCATTAAGACCCTTGCATTTACTATTTCAACAAATTTATCCTTTAATTCATTCATGTGGCATGAATCCTGAAGATCAATAGGTGAATTGAGACTTTTATATAGATGGAAACATAACAGTTATTCAAACTACTGCTCTTTCTTGAACTATTATTCTGTTTAGTTGCACAACTTTTTCAAATAGCATGTGTTTGTGAGTTCACTATCTTGTTCTTCTTCTAGATTTGAAATTCAATTCATTTTATTCTCAAACAAAATGGCAACTAGGTTTGTGGGTTTTGATGGGTTGAATGGAATCAAGTCCACACTGCAGAATTTCATGAACACTTCACTCCATTTTTATGATATGGAAGATTTTCAAAAGAGGGTAAAATTAGAGCCAATTCATCCCATAACCGAGAATCTTCAAGGATGTGGGGTAGTGGAAAGCTAGTTTCCCGATGGTGGTCCAAGCTTTGAAATTGATTTATGAATGCATAAATCACTACAATCTAGATATGAGGTAGATTGTATTGCATGATGATATGGTGTTGATCTCCATTGATAGAAAAACAATGGTGAATTGTCTACAAATCCCAAAGCAAGAAGAGTTTTTAGACTTGACAATTGGTGGAGCTGTCTCTAAGTTCTCTGCAAAGAAAATGGTCTAGAGAATGGAGATTATGTAGACTGGTTTCAAAAGCCACAAAGCACCAAGAGTAAGGTCCCTATGACCCTTTTTGGTACTAATCTCAAACCTAAGATTATAGACATTCTAGTTCTCCTGTACAGACTAAAAGGTGAGGGAGAAGCTCTGAATTTTGTTGAACAATATTTCTTTTTGGTACAAGTTATCTATTCAGATACTCAATATATTGATTGGGCCCATGAGGTAAGTGAGAATATTTCCAATACTCTCAGTACTATGAAGTTCTACAACACCTTCTATATGTCTTCTTTTCTAATTTACAAGTTAGCTTCTCAACAATTATGGTCGAGCCTCCTAAGGGTAGAAAATTTCCCTAATGATGTGAATTTTTATGAGTTCTATCCATGTTTTTAGTTGGAAAATAGTTATGCTAAATATATAAGGGTTAATGATGTGTTTACAATGAGAATTTGCAAGGAGTTTCAAGGATGCCTTGAGAGGAGATTCAGTCTAGAGGAAATGGTGGCAATTAGTCAATTTGCAAGCTATTTTATCCAATTCTCATCTTTTTCTTATTTACATCTTGTAGTTTTCAATGGATTCCCCTTGAAGCTAGTGAGGTACATGAGTAACATGATTGTGCTGATCGAGATAGTAAGGCAAGCTATCCAAATGAACGTGTTGAGCAAGAGTTTGAAGAAGAAGGGATATGAGTTCCCTATGAAGGGTGGAGCTTTTAGTTGTGAGTCCCATTTTGATGCAAAGAACATGGCGAAAGCCTTCAAGATGAAATATAGATTGGAGATATACGAGCTCTTAAGACCAATGTTTGACCTAAGTGGGTATGTGCAGGAATTATTATAGATTGGGAGTATGATTAAGCACATCACCAAGGTCAAAGACTACTAGGAGGATTGTAAAGATGAATTTGGAAGTCTGGACTGTGCTTTTGCCAGATTAATATTTGATCAAGTTAAAATGTATCAAGTCAACCTTAATGTTGAATGAATTGAAGATGATGGGTATAATATGTATAGTAATACATATTTGACAAAGATAAGAAATACCCCTATTAGTTTAGAGCCCTATCAAGATGCTAGGGATGATTTAGATATTATGATGGCCCAAATTGTTAAAAGAACTAGGAAGTGGGTAGAATGGACTACAGTGAGAAGAAGCCAAAGTAAGAGCACATCCACTCAAGCTCCATCAACACCTACTCCTACCTCCTCACAAGTTGACACATTAGGTGTGACCCTTGCCATCACTAAAGGGCTAGCTCAACTGGCAGATGGAGGTGATCAACCCCCAGAAAAGAGCATTCATTTTACAAAAACTTGTCAAGATGGCTCTTCTCTAATGATTGCTACTTAATTAGAAGCTAACAAGAAAACAAAGGAGCCCAATGTCAGCACTATTACTCCAATACCTTCACCTAATGGTAGCCCTGTTCCAACCATGAGTGCTACACTTCTCCAACCAAGTAGCTCTCAATTGCAAGTAGTAGATTTGGGAGATGGAGGAAGTAGTGATAGTGAGTCCACCGAATGAGTGGAAGTAGCTTAGAAGACCAAAAAAATGGGGAAATGCCAAGAGTATTTAAAGCTTGTCTCTCAAGCTCAAAAGAATCCATTCTCCTTGACCGTGAAAATAATTACTCTAGTTAAGAGGAAAATGTTCAGTATAGATTCACTCGGTAGAGCTTCTAAGGTGATAGGCACTGATTCCTAGTTGGAGGAAACTCTAGAGAGAAAGAGAAAGAGGAAGGATGAAGGTGCTCCCAGTAAGGACACCTTATCTCTTGTAGTTCATTCTGGATTTGCATTGAGTAAGGTCAAGAAGTAGAAGGCCTTGTCTATTCTAGGACAAGATCCAAAAACAAGGCACCTAACAATGGAAATTGCGAAACCCACCAAAGATGGGAGAATTGAAGATATGTCTGCCAATGATTTTACTCTACATTCAGTAGATCTTAGGGAAGCCAGACATGACACCAAGGTTGTCTTGTAGAGGTTGAAAAATGAAGTGATTGAAGGAAATTTGGAGAGCCTCAAATTTTCAATGGTTAGGATGAAGTCAAAGATAGAAGATTTGAACAGATTTATTAGACAATTGGTCACTCCATTGGCAAGTATCTCTGGAATGCTTGTGACTAGTAATCCTACTGTCGTTGAGGTTCAAGCACTTATCTCTTACCTTCAGGAAGATAGAAATTTTATCCAAATTGGTAAAGAATGGAGTGACATGCCTAAATTGGAAGGGCTCTCCATTATAGAACAAATTGGAAATGTTATCTTAAGACTAGAAATAGAGAAAGATAACATTTCATCAAATAGAAATACCCTAGCCATGGAGAGAACTAAAAGTGATGATTGTGTATCCTTGTTGAAGATGATTATTCAAACAAATTCAAAGGAAGCTGTTGAAGCTAAGATTTTTCCCACAGGAGATGAGCCTCTATTCGAATGGTTGCAAAGCACGCAGTTCAAGTTAGAAATGATCTTGGAGGCAGAGAAAGGTCTATAGGAGACTAAAGAGAAGGTAAAGAAAGATCAAGATATAGATTATGAACTTCTAAAAGGACTACACATAGAATCACAAACTAGTGGGAAAGAAAAATGAGTAATTGGAGTCACTATCATGCAAAATTATTTCTCCAATTTTATAGATACCCTGACAAGCATATCTTTAGGGCACCAGAATAGAGTGTTCAAACTTCAGAAACTTGGTAGATGCATACATGTAGCCATGGAGGAATTGCAAGATAGAGTAAATGCTATTAAAGATTTGGCTAGGGAACACTCTAGATGGCTCTTGAGATATACTACTATGCATAAAGAGAGACATGGAGAGCTGACTCTGATTATTGTTTATGCTAAGGCCTATAGGGAAAAATTAGAGAAATTAAAGAAGGCGAAGTGATTCATATTCTTCCCTTTCCCTTTTTATTTTGTGATCTTTGTAATAAACAACCTGGCTCTTTGCCATTTGTTAGTTTTGAGAAGATGAATTAGCTAAACTTCCTTTGTAACGGTCATCTCAGAATCCTATATGTATGATAATGAAAGATAAATAAAGGGTCGACAAATTTTTTGTGTGAAAGACTTGAGTACGCAGAGTCAATTGAATGGTATTTTTATATCAATCATTTTCTATTCCATTTGAAATAGTTATTATTAGCTTGTTGTTTCTCTTTAACTAGAATTGAAGTGAGGAATAAATATAGCTTTGCTTCCCCTATTTTAATATAGTGAGTTGAATGTGATAGGAATTGTCACTTTAAATTCAAAGAGATTAATTACATTTTTCATTCAATACAATTTTATTCCCTAATTAGTTCCTAGATACATCAATTAATCTCAGTACATATCAGTTATGAATTCATAAGATGTGTGAGTTCATTAGATTTGAATAACTCTCAAAGCATTAATTTTTTCCTAAGTTGAATTTTGTATAGGTTTGACTTAGATTTCCCTCTCCTATTCTCTGGTTAAGAACATACCCTATTTTAGATTTAGGAATAAATAAAATTCATTGCAAATTCATAATAGGGAGTTGTACCTAACAATTCAAAGGAAAGTAAAATCTTCAAGAGGTCACTTTCCAAACTGTTGTAAATAGAATTTTTTCATTGATAAGGGCATTTGTGAGTCAGAACTAGAAAGAACAAATATGTTTACCAATAGTTAGCTAACAAAAGATTTTCTTATTTTGGAATATTGAGTTCAATAGATTTGTTTGTTGGCTCTAGATGACTGAATAGATGAATACTATTATAAGTTGTATTCAAGCTGACTTAGCAATGCATATAGTATAATATAAGGCCAATTCGATGATTGAATGTGTGCAAGTGAATGGAAGAATAAAATATGCTTAGATGAAATGAATTACAAGGATAAGCAGAATATCCTTATGGAGATACAAAGATACATTCGATCAGAAAGGATCAAATCTATACCAGAATTGAGATCTATAATTAATAATTTAGTTGCATCAAAAATTAGTTCATCTCATTGTTACTCTCTAGCCATTCTAGCAGTGATCTAAATCTCTTAATAGTGGCTTAAAAACTATTTGTGAATCCTCTAACAAGGTAGCATTTCTAAATTGAAGTGCTTAAAGGCCTCTAACAAGGCCACTCCTAATAGGATGATTAAATCCTCTAATAGGGTCATACCTAATAGTGTTTTTTGTAACCTTTAACAAGGTTGGCTCCTAATAGGGCTCACTTTAGAAGAGTAAAAAATAGTAACTAGTTACAATTGGTGGTTTTTCCCAAATTAGGTTTCCACATTAAATCTTGGTGCCACTTGTGTTCATGTTATTTTTTTCATGTGTATGCATCTAAGTTTATTAAGATTAATCATAGAAAACATCTTAAGATTTTTATGATAAGAATTTATTGAGTTATAGTTGTTATTCTAGTGCGTACCGAGTTACAATATTTACTAGTGCAAACTGAGTGCCTATGTGTTTGTTGAGCATCCGTATTTTCAGTAAAGTTTATGTTTTGTGTTGATATCTAAGAAAACTAGGATTTATTTTAGTGGTAACTGATTCACCCCTCCCCACTCAGTTACTCGTCTTATATTTCCAACACTATTGTGCCAAGAAAATTAATATTTTATTTGGAAGGAGAAACCTTCAAATTCTTGTCAATGTTCAGACTTCTTGTCTCTATACAAACCTTCTATTGCCTATCTACCATGAATAAGACTTCTTGTCACCTATCAGGTTGGACTTGGACTTCCTGTCTCTTGTTAGACAAGTTTTAGATCTTTCTGACACCTATTTTACAAGAATTGTTGCACATGATTGGTTGATTATCATTTTTGCCAACCATTTTTAAAGGCATGGCTAATTTACTATTTTGTGGATATAGAAGTCCATGTGATTATTATTCGAGCTTTTTGTTGTAACTAAATCATTTTAATATGATGAATAAAATGCATGTCATAATATTTTTAAGATGACTAAACTAAAACCATTTTATTTTAGCTAGTTATTGTGGTAATATTGAGCTATATATTTCAGCTCTATTGTAGCTTTTGGGAGTAGATGTTTATATCATAAAAACACTTTTGCACACAAATATTCCTATAGTTGAATTTTGTGCGAGTTCAACATTATTTATAGATGAACAAAATATCACTCTTCTGATTGTGAAAGAGTAGAAAGTTGTTTGTGATTAATCACTAGGCATGCTAAGATGACATGATCCACTTCTTGGGTTTACTGGGGATTTGCTTTAGATTGCTTGTTTTTTAATTTCAATTTGACTAATTGTATGATCTTATTTGTGTATATGCAATTGATATTTCATTGATATGTTTTATTAGATTAAGCCTTGATGGTAAAGGAAGAGAATCTGTAAGTGCATGGATGCTAAAATATTTTATTTACATATTAATCTCTATGATAGGGGGAATAGAATCTATATAATCCTTATCATATTTAAAATTCTACAAATTTTTTTTTTAAATAATTATTTTTTTTCCAAATTATTGAACTGATCTTATCTCACTTTTAGCCATTTCACTCCATTGTTCATTTCCTAGTTTTTGCATGCAACAAACCTAAACTTCTTGTCGCACTTCCTTTAATCACTTGCTAGCCAAAGTTCCTATCGCACTCTTTCCTCGATCTTATTGTACTTTTCGTAGGCTAGTACTATTGCATTCACTATGTCTGATTAGTGAATTAGTTTTGAATGTATCAACCAATTATATGCAAGTATTTTTACCTTGTTTCAATTTTTATAAAGTGTTCATATTTCTAATCAACATAATATATTATGAAAAACATTTATCTCCATTCTAATTGGTTGAATTCATTTTCTCTTATAAGACACCTTTTCTCGGAGCTCCCACCATATTTCTTTTTCAACGACATGAATTTCACAAATAAATATAGATATATACACAATTATTACATTCACAAACTACTATTAAGAAACTAATAGATGAAAATATATCTTCTATTATTTTCCCTATAAACATCAAGACCATGAAGTAAGTTATTGTTCTAATGTATATAAATCTTCTTTAAAACACAATGCAATTTTTTTTAATGTTTACTTCATAGTTTTTTTTTAAATTTTTAATTTTATATTCATATTTCAAAAATATAATAGTAAAATTGAAATACAATCACCCCTAATTTAAAATTTAAATTATTATTTAAAATATAAAATATTACCATTAATTTTTTTTTATTTATTAATTGTTGATGAAAAATAATAATTAGCAAGTTATATATATTACATTTTCTTTTATATTTTACTATACATAATGCATGGTAAAAATAAATTTCAACATACAAAGTTAAGTTCTATTATATTATTTTATAATACATATTACAATAATAAAATATTATATAGTACATAATTAAAAATTAATAATTGTATTATATATATATATATATTTTTTAACTTCAATTTCCTATACATATTCATTATTATAATATCGAATATTGTTTCTATTACAATACATTTTAGTGGCAAGTACATGCCACTATGTGGCACTTGTTCATTTTAGAATTCCTATAGTAGATCAACCTCCTATTACAAATTGTGTATTATATTGTTTTCATTATTACTAAATATTTTAGAACATTAAGGGTATGATTCTCATTTCATAGTAGTGTGTTTTTAAAAGTATTGAAGTGAAATTAATTTGGTGTGATTAGATTTTCTTGTTGTGTGATGTAATCAAAATATTTTGTCTATTTTTTATTATTTATTAGGGAGTGATTTTATCAACAACTTTAAGTGTGCAATTTTCTATTTCCTAGAATGATTTTTCTAAAGAGTTTTAGTTTATCTTTTGTCGTGAGGAAGTGACAATTCCTATTGCAAGTTTTGTTTTGGTTTGTTGTAGGTTTCCTTCCATATGGTCTAGCTGCATCCATATCCACTTATATCATGTGTAACTTTAGTGGTGAATATTCTCTAATCAAAAAATATCACTCACCAAGGACCCTAGATTTGGAGAAAAAAATTGTACTTTCGAGGTAGTCGTATCAACCACACTTTATG
Organism: Cupressus sempervirens; assembly: GCA_028749045.1. Taxonomy (NCBI): domain Eukaryota; kingdom Viridiplantae; phylum Streptophyta; class Pinopsida; order Cupressales; family Cupressaceae; genus Cupressus; species Cupressus sempervirens. The sequence goes on along the minus strand of CM053787.1, from coordinate 987,281,385 downwards.
AAAATTAGGTCTCATGATTCGACCAATCACCAATAATGATACAAAATTATTTTAATTTTAGTGGTGTCTTCACCAATAGGATTTAATATTTTTCACATGGTACATTAAATATTTTTCCCTACAATTATCAAGGTATATATATATATATATATGACACATGTCTCTATCTAGGAGAGTTTCCTTAGAACATTATATCCTTTCTCACTTTGTCCTAAAAGAGATATTATTGTATGCATGTCTTTATTTCAGGAACTTTCTCTAAAACTTGGTGTCCTTCAAAAAAAATTCTCAAAATGGGATTTGGGTCATTGATTAGAAATCATCCAAAGGTTATAAAAATAGGGTTTTCATATGTTATATGACATAATATTAATTGAGGCTCATTTAACCTTCAAATCCATTAATTTGTTAGGCTACATATAATAGAATAATAGTTTCTACGTATGTGTACTTATGCACCTATGGGTTATTAGCTTTGATTTTCTTCAACAATGAAAGATTCACCAACATTTTATAGAAATTCAATAGGATTGGAAAAAATTGCCAATAAGATTAAATTTTTTCCCAATTTGGAAAAATAATTCGCTAGTAAAAAATAAAATTTTCTCCCTAAAATGATGTTGGATTTGTCAAAGTTTTATAGTTTTTTACAAAGGGGGGTTTCTTAAAGTTATCCCTTCTTGGAATGCTATCTTCATCCCTTGAGCAGATAGCCACTATACCTTTCATCATTTTACGACCCTACATTAACATTTAAATGTGAGATGAACTAGCTCTTAATCTTATTAGTTATCCTTAAAATTTGAACCCAAGTTTGTCCATACACTAGTTACCAGTAAGAAATTGTCTACTTATCAATAAAGGTAAACCTCTTTCTACCATATTAAAATTATATCTTAAATTGGAGAGTGCTTACATGATGTTTTATACGTAGAATCCAACACAATTCATGAGAGTTGTAATGTTCCCAATATCTAGAAGTCTTGTAACTAAGTTGATTAATTAGGTGGTCCTAAAACATAAACAATATCAAAAGGACTTATTTAATTAATTAATTAAATTATTAATAAAAGAGAAAAATAATAAAATAATAAATAAAATTTTATGAATCCATCATAAACTTTCATAAACTTCTTAGAGCCAACTATAAGGAGTTTTATGGTATTATAGGAAAATATCATGGAGTTATATTTTCTATTGAATTCATTTTTACAGTTTCAGAGATGCAAAAGCCTCGTTAGACCATAGCTACAATTTTGTGGCATAGAGGGGACATTGGTATGGAAGAGTATGAGTGTTGTACAATGGGAGACGCCCAATCCTCCATTTTGTACATTATGTACAATGATATCAAAGTCAAATCCAATTACTAAAGATGATTACAAAAATGGAAGAAAGGGGTAATTCCATTAAAATGACAAAGTGGTATTGAAAAATATCAAAAGAAAAAGGTATCTTTTGAAATTTCAATAATATCTATTTTTTAATGAAAATAGTTGACATGTCCATTCAAAGGTTGTCAAAATATTTGATGGATACATAAGTGAACCTAAGGATATCCATGTTGTTGGATCCTTTAGCAGGTTTCTATTCAAGGAAACAAAAAGATTCAAGATAGATCCTAAATTAGGAACTCAATAAGAATCAAAGGAAGGTAATCATATGTATATTAGTGAGAAAGTTGGTGGCACTATGAGAAGAAAAGAAGATGCAGGGAAGACAACATGTTCACCCCAACCATAGGAGGATACAATCAATTAAGAGAAAATAAGTGTCTCTTAAAGCAGAGAACACTTAAAACTTCAAGAAAAGAACAAGGATGAAAAAGATATTGATATGATTGTTTTCAAACTAGGAATGATCGATCAACTTTATGGAGACCAGTAATTGAGAATTGATTTGTTTGATGATTATATTTAGTTTGATCTTGATGACCCTAGATATTAAAATATTTATGTAAAAGTTGAGAAATTCAAGTATATTGGATCATTTTACAACATTGGATATATAGATTTAAAAAGATGTAGTTGACGTGGTATATATGAGGCTTAGCAATTTCACTGGATATCGCTATCAGTGTTCATGCGTGATTTGGGAAGATCTTGGAGCTTGTTTTTTGTTAGATTGTTAGTAGAGGGTTTGATTGCAAAATATATTTGGGCCATAATGACTATAATATTATTATTTTTTATAAACTCGACTCTTGAGTAAGATAGTTAGTTAAATGATTCTAAAACCTAAATAATATCATAAGTGTTTAACAAGATGAATAACTAAGAGAGCATGATTCACTCTGTCCCACAAGATTACAAAAAAATTTGATCTATAAGTTTGTTGTTAGATAATTGAAGCGGAGACAGGGGGAATCATTTATGTCCAATTATCCTATAGTCCCTTCAAACAATTTTAGTAGCGAAAAAAATTCATAAACATTGAACAAGAAACCACTCAATATACTCATAGAACTCACTCAATCACTTTAATCTAAACTTATATCTCACTATTTTGTTATAACCAACCATTAACTTAGTTATTACCAAGATACAATAAAATGGAAATAAGATGAAAATTAACTTCCAATTTAACAACATTCACACTTTTGACACCAATATTTTAGTATGGAAACCATATAAAGGGAAAAACCACATGGGACTAGCAACCCAAAATATTTTACTTTTTTGGAGTGAGCTCAGCTAGGAGCCAACATTGTTTCAAGTTATATACACATTTTTATTGAGACCTTGTTAGAGGATTTACACAAAAATATCATCTAGACCTTATCACTTGTTGATCATGTCTAAAGATTGGCCTAGTCAAAAGGAATTACAGACATCACTAATTGATCTTACCGTATAGGATTTCATAGAGTTGTTAGGTCCACTTAGTTTATAGGATTTTCTACTACATTATTAAAAGGTAATATAATAAATTATTTATTTAAGTATAACACTACCTTTCTTGTTTAGATCTCATTTCTCCTCGGTCTCTTTCTGATCTCCCACTAGGTAATTCACACTTACACTTCCACCAACTCTACTTCAATCTTTCTTTTGCTCTGCTCATCTCACCTTTTCTTCTTCTTCTTCTCACACTAATTCAATAATTCACATTCATAGAAACTTTATCACCATTCACATATCAGCCAAAACATATCTTAAAAATCTCTCTAACTAGTAGTCTCAATGCTTCTAGATTCTTCCAAATTATTGTCACTTAATCACAAATGTTGATCTTAGATATATTGTATTTAAATTTGTGCTTATCCTTATCCTTCATCAACCTCCATCATCAAATCTTCATTGAATTTTCCTAGTCATTGATCTTGTAACAAACTTTGACTCGTGCCTTTTTTTTATCACAAACAATGCATATTTCCATTTAAAGTTTGCCTCAAATTACATCTTTAGACTCTTGTTCTTTTAGTTGTTACTCAGTTAATATAACATTTTAGTAAGGTAAAATAACATTCAGTCAATACTTGACTTCCTTGGACTATAATGAATTTCCAACTTAAGTTTTCCAAATTCTCAGTGATCACTATAATCACTCGACAAATACTACCTTCTTTCTTTTACCTTGTCACTCAGTTTAGCTTGTGTATCTCAATGTATTACAATATTACATGATTATAAAATAATTTCACTATCCAAATCATTCAAGTGTTCATTTAATACCATATTTATCAACTCTATCTTTAACATAATTTCTTCATATCCCCTTCATTCATCAAAATATATGGCACTCTACTAAATTAGCATAATTGTTGGTGTAAATAAGTATTTACTTATTACACTTACTTAAGTTTACTTAGGTTAATGCATTATTTAATTATTTTGCATTATTTTTATTATTATTATTTGTGAGACACTTGGGAGTTTGCACATCTTTTGAGTTGTCATGTAGACAACACAGGAGTACGCAACTCTATTTTAAGCACATGGTGTCTACAACATTGTTTTGCGTGTCACACCCTTGTAGGCTTATCCTCACATCATCGCACATACTTTTGCGCTTACTGGAGGATAACCCATATCTGGTGGACATGTGTTTGGTTGTATGACACATCATTGTGCTAATTACGAGGCATTCTAGATTTATCTCAGAGGCCTTTATATTCAGGCACTCCTAGTGTACTCTTATGAACCAATTATTGAATACATTGTTATTCTGATCATACTCTCTCTCTCTCTCTCTCTCTCTCTTTGGTCTACTGTGTGCTTGTGTTTGAGTTCTTAGTTCCTAGGTGAATTTTTCCCTTAGGAAAATTCTTACATGGTATCAGAGCATAGAGACTTTCTCATCACATAGTCATTCAAGACCATGCTTGCTTCATCACCTCAGCCTGAATCCAAAGTGTTGTAGAAATTGAGAGTGTCTAGCACCAAATCTGACCTCACCATTGCGTCTGAAATGTTGAACCGGTGAAAATTGACTATAAACTTGGTTACCTTGGCCCAAAGTCAACCTTGAGGCAAAATCTTTTTACAAATCAGAACTCGGAGGCCCCGATTTGTGGTATGGGTATGGTCATTATTTTCAAATCTATAATTTAGTTTTTCGGATTTGTCATTTTTCTCTGTATTTTTGTCAATTTATTTTCAAAAAAAATTTCCCTTTCGACCACCAGCAAAGAAAATTTATTAGCAGACTCAGGCAGTGACACCCCAGATCTACCATTTGTGGAGTGTATTTTATTACTGTCGCAAAGGATATTATATTTTTTGCAAAGAGTTGTACAAAATAAACTGACAACTTTCATCACAAATTTCCCAACAGCCTCGAGCGGCGCTGGCTAGCCACATCCTCCATCGGCGGCAAATTAACTCGGACCACAAGCCTGACACGACCCTGCCTCAACCCCAGTGGCACTCCACTTTTTTTTAAACATTGCGGCCCTTTTCATTTAAAAGAGTTCGTAGACCCCAGCCTAGCCGATGTGGGATTAAATCCTAATTTTTGACTATGCAATTTCAGCCTACGATAACACATTTTTTTGACGTCGTTGAAACTTTTTGTAGCATGGCAACTGATTTCCTGTGGTCGCAAATCTGGTAGCATGAGTAAGGGTTTCCATTTGGTGGCATACGCAGTCTATTTTGGCACTTGATTTAATTCTAGCAGCAATTGCAGGTTTTTAGTGCACATAACAGAGACACAAGCGTCAGACTATTACATTTTCCTGGCATTTGGTGGTAGACTTTTCATAAATGAACTCATTTTTTTGAGGTTTTAAAACTTGCCATAGTCAACTCTCGCCTCAAAGTGTCGACCCGCCACTTGGACTTGCTAGTGTGTTCTCTTGACACATAAGTAGTCACCACTCTACCACACAGACTATTTTATCTGCGACACATAGCAGGATTTAATTGATTACACATCAGCGGTGACAACCAGGACTACCACATCACTCATGGAACCTAGTCACTACCACATCAACACATTTTTGTACAGTACGAACTTCCAATCAGCAGACACATCACCAGATCGACTATCTTTTTTGTTGACATCAGCAGAATGCTAGGTTAAGTTGACAATCATTTGACCATCATTCCTAAGCATTTTACAACTGTGTTGATGATTTTTTGACCATCAAATTTAGACTCACATTTTTCCTTCTAGACCCCTCTCTAGATTGTTTTTCAGTTTGGTAGCTTGACTTTGCGAGCCCATTTCTTGAACATTCAAACTCTGATTCAGGGGTAATTTTTTTAAAATCAAGTAGAATTTCCTGAATTTTTGAGTGGTGTTTTTTTTTCTAGTTTTAGTGCACAAATTTTGCAGAAAATGCATTTTTTGGTGATTGTACCTACATAATCTTGCATTTTGCAACTTCAAAAGTTTCGTATGGGCACATCCGATCACTTTTTCAGGTTCCATTTTTTTTGAAAGTGTGTATTTTTTTGTCTACTTTCCAGATCTGAAGTTGGATTCTAGGGTTGGGTGGACCAATTTCTCAGTTTCAAAATTAGGCCTTCTTTTGCATTGTAAAGCTTTGATTCTTTTTCAAATTATTGTAAAACTAAGCTGTAATGCTTAAGTGACAGATTTAAGCCTCATACGGCAGTTGTAAAAGCAAAATCATAAAGTCCACTTTGTTCATTTTGACAAGTGGCCCATTGTAAATGCACTACTTATAAAGTACCACAAGCATCTTTTTTGGGGAGGTCTTTTGATTGAGTGAAAAGGGGGGGTGTATAATGTGTATTTGTGTCTCTCTATTGTGCTTTTTTCATTTCTGCATCATGGGTTTTAAATGTCCTCCTTTAACTTCACGCAACTATTCTACATGGAAAGATATTGCATGGAGTAGATTAATGGAAAAAGGATATAGTCTTTATGTTGATGGTAAAATTACCAAACCTACTAATGCTAAAGAACTCATTGAATGGAAAAGACAAGACCAACAAGCTTTAGGTGCTATCAAGAGTTGTGTACATGGGGATCTTCTCTTTAACATTAAAAATTGTTTAGTATCTAAGGAAGCTTGGGATGAACTTGAACAGTTGTATGATAAAGTGGATGAAGAAAAGGGATTTCAGATTGAGGATGACCTACTTCTCTTGGATCCTAAGAATTATGACACAATTTAGGATTACATCATTAAAGTCAATGAGTATAGGGCACTTCTAAAAGATTGTGGAAATCCCATTAAGGATGATAGGTTGATTCATCACATCCTGAAGAAGCTACCTTTTTAGTATGCCAACTTTGTTACAAGTTTCAATACTCACAGGTTAACCATGGGATCTACTTACCAGAAGCCTTCCTTTGATGGATTTGTAGATATGTTGATTGTTGAACAATCTCACTTGGTGGATTTTGGACGTTTCGAGTCATCCAAGACCAAAGCCTTGGTGGCCAGTGATGCTCAAAAATCTAGTCAAGGGGGGAAAAACAAGAAGAAGAAGAAGCAATGGAAGCAGAAAACACAATCTGAGACACAACATGACTCCTCTCAACAAGGTGGTTCTTCTTCAAACAAGAAGGGAAGTAATGAAAAGGACAAACTCTTTTGTGCATATTGCAAAAAGCCAAATCACGATGAGCATCATTGCAAAATAAAAAGAATTGATGAGTTAGAAAATCTACTCAAGAAGAACAAGATTCAAGTGCCAGGTACTTCCAAGGAGTCTACTCCTACCTCTTTAAAGGGTAAAGGTCAAGCACTTATGGCAAACACAAGTTCTTCAGAATGGATACTTGACTCAGGTGCCTCTTACCATATGGGTTCTTCAAAGGGAGACTTTTCTTCATTGAAGCAGTCAAAGGTACCACACATCTTCGTGGGAGATTATACTAAGATAGAAGTTGAAGGGAAAGGACATGTGGAAATGGAAGATGGGGAATTCAAAGATGTTCTCTATGTTCCAAATCTAAGCTCCAATCTACTATCATTTTACCAAATCAGCCACCTTGGAGATGGTCATAAAGTTGAGTTCCTTCTCGATTTAGTGATGGTGTGAAATCTCAAAGATGATTCATTAGTAGCAGTGGGGAAAGTCAATGATGACAAGAGGCTTTACTCCTTCTCCCACTTTGTGCCTGAGAGTCCTTTCCAAGCCTTGTTAACTCACTCTACTTCAAACATCAACCTATGGCATGGGCGGTTTGGTCACCTTGACTTCCGCTCTCTTCAGCAACTTTTCTCAAAATACATGGTCAAAGGTCTACCTAATATCAAATTTTCTAAGGGAGAATGTTCATCTTGTTTAGTGGATATGAATCTCAAGGAGAAGTATGATAAAGGGAAGTCTTCTCGAGCTCCAGTTGTTCTTTGGCTAGTTCACATGGTATTAGTAGGACCCTTTGCAGTGACTTTAGTCAGCCAAGTCCACTACATACTCATATTAGTTGATGACTTTTCAAGATTCACTTGGGTCTTCTTCCTTCATCATAATAATGAATTGGTTCATAAGCTTCAAGACTTCAAGAATCATGTTGAACACAAGTCTTGGAAAGCCATCAAAGTACTAAGGGTGGACAATGAGAACAAATATGTTAACAGAAGACTTGAGAACTTTTGTAGAATTGAGGGTATTGATCTTCAGAACTCACCAGCATTCAGTCCACACAAGATAGATGTCGCAACAATGAGGATTAGGACTCTCAAGACCATGGCAAGTTGCATGATTAAGGCAAAGTCTCTCGATCCTACACTTGAAGTTGAATCCATTAGTAGTGCTACTCACATACTTAATAGGTCTCCTCATCTAGCCTTAGATGGAAGGACTCCTTTTGAGGCATGGTGCAATAGAAAACCAGTTGTGAGTCACCTTAGAGTCTTTGGTTGTCCAGCATGGGCAAACCTTTCTTCCAAGAGTTGCAAGGCACCGACACCTAGGCCTTGTACCTTTATTGGTTATGAAGACAATGTGAAGGCTTACAGACTTATGGATTCAGAGACTCACAATATTTTTTTGGAGAAGGATGTTCACTTTGAGGAGAGTTCACCAAGCTTATCCTCTACTCCTCTCTGCACATCATACATAGTGGAAACTGATAGTGACACCAGTGATAGTGTTTCAATAGGTTCAGACACGTGGGGTTCTATTGATAGTTGCAGTGAGAGGTCACATCAGTCTAGTCTACATGCTTACATTGCCACAGTGAAAGGTCCATCATAGCATGGTACATCTCATCTTCCAGCTCTAGCTTTAGTTGACTTGGGAGACAAACTTGAGGACTTACATCTTCTCATTGATGATGATTCTTCTATAGTTGTTGCGAGAGCTCACTCTGACCCTCATCTCCATTCTCTACATGATCAATATAAATAGGTTGGCATGATTGTGGATCCTTATGAACATCAATTAGTGGAGGGCTATTTGTCAGCTGAGGAGACAGATGGTTTAGTGGAACAGGTTCAGCAGACATCCTTGCCAGATCTACATTCATTCTTTTCAGCATAGTTGGAAGGTGTGAACTTCAGTATCAGTACAGGAATACTTGAGTAGGTTTCAGGGCCACCATACATCTTCAAGAGTGTACCTTTGGCTTTGTTTCTTTCTAAGAGGAGGTACACATTTCTACATTCTTGGACCAGCTTCTTCATCGAAGTAGCTTTCACTTGTTGGCATTCTTCTTTTGGGGGGGGAGCCTATTCTATCTCTCTTCCTTCTCTCATTCTCTTTTGTATATACTAGATGTATGTTGTAATGGGGGGGTCCTGATTACTCCATCCATTGATGCATCCCTACTTATCTCTCTTTTTGTGGGAGGGTTTTTCCCATGAGGTTTTCCCTCTTTCCCCGCTTTATGGGAGATTGCATTTTCATTATGTACTTGGGTACCTAACATGGCCTAGTAGTTGGGACCCATTATGCATCTTCATCCTAGTTTGTAAGCTTAAGGGCATTTCCCTAAGTTGCACTTAAGGGGGGGTGTTGGTGTAAATAAGTATTTACTTATTACACTTAAGTTTACTTAGGTTAATGCATTATTTTATTATTTTTATTTGTGAGACACTTGGGAGTTTGCACACCTTTTGAGTTGTCATGTAGACAACACAAGAGTACACAACTCTATTTTAAGCACATGGTTTCTACAACACTATTTTGCATGTCACACCCTTGTAGGCTTATCCTCACATCATCACACATACTTTCATGCTTAATGGAGGATAACCCATATCTGGTGGACATGTGCTTGGTTGTATGACACATCATGGTGCTAATTACGAGGCATTCTAGATGTATCTCAAAGGCCTTTATATTCAAGCACTCCTAGTGTACTCTTATGAACGAATTATTGAATACATTGTTATTCTGATCATACTCTCTCTCTCTCTCTTTGGTCTACTGTGTGCTTGTGTTTGAGTTCTTAGTTCCTGGGTGAATTTTTCCCTTAAGCAAATCCTTACAAAAATGTCTATCCAATTAAAGCTTGACATAAATGAAAACATAACATTGATATGAATCTTGTACATACATTCATAACATTACTAATTACATTATCAGTTGGGGACAATAATATCCCCCTTTGGCATTGATGAAAACACATTACATATGATTTGACATTACATAAGATAATCAGATGTATACATTGTCAACAATAAAACTATGCAAATCATTTTTCTTCACTTTGATTCTCAAAAATAGATATACTTGACCTAAATCTTTAGCATTAACAATATTCTTTTAAAATTTCTTTCCCTTAGGATATGATCTTGTTCTATTTAGTAGCATTTTTTATTCTGATGTCTTCTTCAAATATTATTATCAATTCTCATATGTTCTTTACCTATCATCATTTGGTGTACTTTATCACTTGATAATCTTCTACTAGCTAGATCTCTCCTCCTTTGATAATATTTAATCATCTCTTGGTAATCTTTTCCTCCTTTACTTAGCATTCTTATAGATTTCACTTTACAAATTCTCTTCCACTTTAACAAAAATATCAAAGGTCATTATAAATTTTATTATGAAACTTATAAAACCTTGTATTTGTCCTTGTATATTGCATGTATAGTTTACATCAATTCCATAGCATTTATCTTTCAAAACTTCACAAAAATCATAAAGAGTAAAATCTTGCATCATCTGCACAAAGATATTTCAATTTATCCATATATTGATGCAACATGCATCTTCCCTTAGTGAATTATGGATAGGGTTTGGACCTCTAATTTAGCTCTTAGATACTCAAAAGCATCCTTAGGAAATGGATTAGTAAATATGTCTACAATTTTCTCCTCATACTTCACATATTCAAGATTTACTTGTTTCTCTTGTACTTGTTCCTTCAAATAATGATACTTGATTGATATGTGATTTTCTTTTGCATGCATCACCAAAATTTTCAAAATATTTTCTGCATATCTTCTAATAATAACTTAATCCATAAAATATTTGAATATTTTATTGGAGCAGCAACATAGTCAGCTTCAACAGTAGATTGTGAAAGACAACTCTATGTCTTGCTTATCCATGTTAGCAACCTTTTTCCTAAATGAAAGCTCCACCACTTGTACTTTTTTATTGATAACATCATAGGTCTAATCAACATCTATGTAAACTTCAAGATTAAATTCATCATATTTTTGTACCATATATCATAATATTTAGTTCCATTAAGAGATTAGAATATCCTCTTGATATAGGAGCATCCTTGGAAAGTCAACAATCCTGTATGTAGGGCTTCGTGCTCAAGTTTGTGGGGATATGATTCACACAGTTGGGGATTTATTGAGGAATATTGGGGAAACTTTCCTTAAGTCCACGTGATGTTTGAAGTTGTCATCTTGTAGTTAGAGTCATTTTTGTGGTTGCTAGTAATGTGTTTCTATTTATTGGCTAAGCATTGGAGATTGTATTTGTGAGCTTCAATCTAAGGGAGTTGGTGTGTGCACTTTTGTATTTAGATAGTTGGTTGGCACATGGACCTATGTCTTTGTGTGGGTATTCTTATATGTTCTTATAAATTAGTTATGCATTGTAAACTTGGGCATGTCCTAAGTATTTCAATTTTGTTATGTATTTAATGTTTGTTACAATATGACTTATGTTGTGATGGGTATATTAATGTGGGTGGATTAAATTAACATAATTTGACTAGGCCAACCTATGGCTCTTTTTAGTTTAAGTAGAGGGCCTTGTGGAGTCTAGACTCATTTTCATCCAAGATGAAGAAAGGAAGGGGTAGCTAGGAGGAGTGAAATTTAAGCAGAGCTAATAGCTAAGTGTGGGCCTAAAAAATGAGAAAGTTTCTTGGTTTCTTGTAAGAATTAGTTTATATTCTTCTTGGATTTCTCTACTAGGTTGTGAAGCTATGCTAGCTACTAGTTTGGATCTTGCGAGATCTTTCTGAACTTTTATTGTAATTTTTGATATATTTGGTCGTAACCCAGAAGGCCTTATAGTTAGGTATGTTGGATGAAAATATTATTATGAGAATTGGCATTGTGTGGATATAAATCTCTTTGTTATTATTTATATTCTGATGTGTGGTCAATTTCTTGGGGCTAAGACATCTCCTTTGGGGATTCTCCTTCCTTGTACTATGTCAAGTAGTATTAGAGTGAAGGTTGGATCTAAGTGATCTATTGCAGAGGGTTTGCAAAAATCTTGGAAGATGCCTCCAAGAAAATTGGACCCTAGGGAAATTAAAGATATCTGTGATACTATGGAAGCAAGGATCTTAGACGAGATTAAAAAAAAATTTAGGTTTGAATATTGCACTGATGAAAACTGATATGATCACTGAGATCATAAGTGCTATAGGTGGTGTACTTTGACATATGGCTACTGTAGATGCTTATGAGGAAGCTGCTGAAGACCTTGAGGTTTCTAGATTGATTATTGAAGGTAGAACTAATTGAGTTGAGAGACCTATTAAAAATAGGCTTGGTCAGTTTGATATATCTAGATCTCAATTGAAGTTGAAGCATGAGATGGAGATTTTTAATTTATGAGGTACTTTTAATCCTAAAGACCTAATTTATTAGATTGGTGAATTGGAAGAAAACTATGAGTTAGAGGATATTAAAGATCTTCTTAGAGTGAGGTTAGCACAAACTAAGTTTAAAAGACATGCTTCTTTATGGTGGAAGGAATTGTAAAGAGATAGAGAGGAGGAAGGTGAAATGACGATCACTAGATGGAGATTGATGGTGACTAAAATGAAGGCTCAGTTCATTCCTCTTGGTTATGAACTTGAGTTTTTTAAGAAGTTGTAGAATCTAAAGCAGAAATATATTGCTATAAAATATTATACAAATGAGTTTTACAAGTTTACTATTTGGTTTGGACATAGATCTCTTTAAGGAGAAGGTGGCTAGATATATTGATGGCTTGAGATTCAATATTTATGATGACGTTGGTATGTTGAATATTGCTTTGGTTTAGGATGGTTATCAGTATGGCTTGAGAGAAGAAGATAAGATGAAGAGCAGACATCAAGGTAATCCACAAGGGAAGGAGAAACATGATCAATTGGTGAAGAAAAAACAAATTGTTGAAGCTAAACCAAAACCTATTGAATAGTGGAAGAGAGAAGACAAAGGTGCATTTAGGGGTACTTACTATAGATGTGGTGAAGAAGGTCAGAGATCTTTTGAATGTCCAAAGGCTAGTGATAGAAGAAATGTTTTCATGCAAGATGTCAAAGACTTGTGGAATGAAGTTGCAAAAAGATATTTCTATGAAATATTATATAGAGGTGTTTTACAAGTTAAGTATTCAGTATAGACATAGAGAAATATCTAAGGAGAAGGTGATTAGATATATTAATGGTTTGATATTCAATATCCAAGATGAGGTTAGTATGTTGAATATTGATTCAATTGAGAGGAGAAGAAAAGATGAAGATAATACATCAAGGTAATCCTCAAGGGAAGGAGAAGTACAGTCACTTGGTAAAGAACAAAAATATTGTTGAAGTTAAACCAAAACTTGTTGAATAGAGGAAGAGAGAAGAAAAATGTGCATTTAGAGGTACTTAATATAGATATGGTGAAGAAGGTCACAGATCTTTTGAATTTCCTAAGGATGGTGACAAAATAAGTGTTGTGGTGCAAGAGGTCAAAAACTTGGTGAATGAACCTAAGTAGGATGGGGATAATTTTAAGATTCAAAGAATGTTGCTTGGTAAGATGACACTAGAACCTTGTTAAAGGATGTTTTTTTTAAGAACTCATTGTAGATTCAGAGGTAAAATCTATAAAGTGATTGTGGATGGTTTTAGTATTGATAACCTAGTTGGTGAAGAGATGGTACATAAACTTGGTTTTAGAAGGGTAAGACATCCATATCCTTATAGGATTGGTTAGTTACAAGATAAACATGATTGGGAAGTAAGGAAGCAATATCATGTTGATTTCCAAATTAGACAGTATGTTGATTAGTTGTCACATATTGCTTGGTATACCTTGGTGGTATGATTGCAGGGTTGTGCATGATTGTGTCAAGAATGTGATTACAATTGAGAAAGGTTGTAGGAAGCATTCTTTGATTCCTTTGTAGAATGAAGAACTCGTTAATAAGAACCTGAGTTGAAGGATTTTGAGAGGGTTGGAGATCAACATGGATAGAAAACTTGTTTTGCACCAAAAGAAAGTGTGAAGGACCAGTTCATGGTTTATGTGCTGATCCTAGAAAGATGTTCTTCCAGCTATGAAGAACATCTTTTCTTCTCACCTAGGGTGTCTAATGTAGGAGCATCCTAGGGAAGTCAGTAATCCTATATGCAAATGCTTCTTGCTTGAGTTTATGGAGTTATGATTCGCATGGTTAGGGATTTTTTTGAGGCATATTAGGGAAAATTTCCTTAATTGTGCATAATTTTTGGAGTCATCATCTTGGAGTTAGAGCCATTTTAGTGGTTATTGTTAATGTGTTCCTATTTTACTAGCTGAGCTTTGGAGATTTTATTTGTGAGCTTTGATATGAAGGATTTCATATGTGTTCTATTGGATTTAGATAGTTGGCTAACACATGGACCTATGTCTAAGTGTGCATATTCTTATGTGGTCTTATGAGTTAGTTATGCATTGTAAACTTGAGCATGTCCTAAGTATTTAATTTATGTTATGTTTTTTGCAAGCTGACTTGTGGCTTGATGGGTATAATTAATGTGGGTGCATTTAATTAATGTAATTTGACTAGGCCAACCTGTGGCCTAGTTTAGTATAAGTAGGTCTTCTAGAGTCTAGAGTCATTGTCATCCAACATGGAGGAAGCAAGGAGTAGCTAAGAGGAGCGAAGTTTGAGTAGAGCTAGTAGCTAAGTGTGGGCTTAGGAAATGATAAGGTTACTTGGTGGCTTGTAAGCACCAATTAAAAATCAGTTTGGAGTTCTCTACAAGAATATAGACTTGGGTTGGCTAGCAGTTTGGTTCTTGTGACATTTATTGTAATTGAACTGATGTATTTGGCCTTAACTTGGAAGACCTTACAATCAAACATGTTGTTTTAATTTATTATTATAAGAATTTGAATTGTGTGGATCTAAATTTGTGTTATTAATTTTATTTTGACATGCAATTGATTTCTAGGGGCTAGGAAATCTCCTTTGGGGATTCTCCTGCCTTGCACTACATCACCTCTTCACAATAGGAACGTGTGTCTCATTTGGATTAGAAGAAAATCTTGCAACTATACCAACAACATGTACAATATATAGTCTACTATGTACAACATGCTATAATTTACCAAACGTAGATCTTTGTTGGGTCTCATTTACCTCTCTAGTAGTGTCTTCTTTTGTCAGTTTTACTCTAGTTACCATAGATGTACTAACTTGCTTAGATTCATCGATAAAAAATGTCTTCAAATTTCTTTCAGTTACATAGATTGAGGCACATTTATACCTTTCCTTGTTTGATGAATTGGTAATCCAATGAAAATTTTAATTACATCTAACATTGACATCTCAAATTATATACTCATTTGATTAGAAAATAGCATACACAACGTGTGATTTCCTCCAAAAATAATATCATCCACAAATATTTCTGCAATCAAAACCATACTTTCATATTCAAATTTCCAATATATATTATTGTTCTCACTTGTTCTAAAAAATCTAGTCTTAATCAAATAATAATGTAATCTTTCATATCATTCTCTTAGTGCTTGTTTCAATCCATACAATACCTTGTTTAGTTTACAAACCATGTTCCTTTGGTTAGGTTCAATGAATCCTTCAGGTTGTTTAATATATACTTCCTCTTCAAGTGTTCTATTTAGAAATACATATTTTAAATCTATTTGATAAACTTCAAATTCCTTGTAGGTAGCATATTCCAACAATTTTCTTACACCTTTGAATGTTTCCATAGGTACAAAAGTCTCTCCATAATCTGTTCCTTCTTCTTGTGCAAAACTTTTGGAAACCATTCGTTCCTTGTTTCTTACCAGTTCTCCATTCTTATTCAGCTTGTTTTTCAAAATCCATTTGGCTCCTATCACATTCTTGTCTATAGGTCTCGATACTAATGGTCATGTATTGGTCTACTCCATTTGATCAATCTCTTCATTCATAGCATTTATCCAATCCTTATTTTTCAATACAACCTTAACTAAATTCTTAGTTCAAAATCAACAATCAAATAGCTATTGTCCCTTAACTTACTTCTTATCTATCTTGCAACACTTTTATCACCAACAATTTGTTTACAGGAATGCTTCTTTCTCACATATTCTCCCAACATAGGTTTAGTTCTCTGATTGTTAATATTTTCTTCACTAGGTAGAGCTTCAACTTCTTTCTTGAGTTGAACTGTTTAATGTTCAAGTAAATCATTTTGTAACTTGGGTGATACTATATGATGTTCTTTGAATCTATGGTGTAACTTAGGCTAGGTATCAAGTGACATTTCATTCACATACATAAACTTACTATAATCTCAAGGTTTTGTCTTTCTTTCCACATTGTTCCTCTTTGTAAACTCATCAATCATCACATTTTCACTTTTAATGATCTTGTTAGTAGCTTCATTAAAGTATTTATAATTTTTTCTCTTAGATTAATAAGCAAGCAATATACCTTCATCTCCTTTAAAATCAAACTTACCATTCCTCGCATCCTTGTGAATATAACATCTACTTTCAAATATTTTCAAATAAAATACATTTGGTGTATGACCATTGTTATAAAGTAAAGTTTGAGAAAGATAATTGAGAGGGGGGGTGGGGTGAATTAGTTATCTAATAAATACAACTTTTATCAACATTATTAAACCTTAAACATGTGATCAATATAAAAAGAAACCATAAGAACACATACATACACAATAACACTAGATATGTTAACTTGGGAAACCCTTGATTAGAGGTAAAACCTTGGTGGGGATGGTACCCACAAAATGGTGCACTAATATAAATGTTCCTTGTAAGAGGATGTACTCTATTAGGATCTAATGAATATTCAATTCATTGAGTCCCTATTATGAAACTTTGAATCCCTGTGAGGATATTCCAACCCTGTTAGGAGTTGTGCCGACCATATTAGGAGTTGTAGAAGGTAGAAGGATCCATTCTCCAAATAGCTTAAGGGGCAAGACCACTGAACTCACTGTCCAACTAGTCTATGTATTATTCCTTTTAGGATAATATAAATCCAACTAATCTTAGTAACACAAATTCTTTCTATGTCCTCTTATCATGCCATTAATGCACCAAAATACTTTACATATCTCAATACAAGATCTGTAACTTCACATCACAATGATCCCTTTGATCACTTACTCACTTTTACCAATCTTATAAAATGCAATACAATTCTTTTACATCCTCCTTTTACAACAAAGGAAACAATCCTTCCTTTCTACCAAGTCCTCAAAATAATTCATTGAGGTGATCTTGAGGATTTCTCAAATTAATTACAAATAGGACCTCATTAAGATAACATGCTACAATACATCTATTTTATAACTATAAAGCATTTTCAGCTTACAGTCTTCACAACTTCTCACACATGTGACCTTGGGCTTCATACACTTGCTGATATCATCAATAGGTTTTCTTATGTCTTTATCTAAAGCTTCTAATATGGATTCTATCTATGCTAGGAGATATAATCTCAACACAATAAACTACTTCTCAGGTACTCTGTCTGCAAACTATCATCTTTAAATCACAAATAATTGTTACTAGAGTCATTGAATTTTCAAATGTTCTCTTAGCCAAGTCATCAAGAAACACTTTAGAATGTATCCTCAACTTCATATTACTTCATCTTCAATACTCAATCTATATGACCTTAATCTGCATCTTCTACTCTTTCAATCTTTTCAATATGTTGACATTACTAAAAAACATAGTCATGAATGCAACACATGGTCATGATGTCAATCTCTCCAATGTGATGCTAGAATAATCCCTAATAGGAATATCCTCAGCATTCATGGAAACGTAGATGAAAAAATCTAGGTTCCAAGAATACCAAATCCAACTCTTCTACTATTGCTACTCTCATTGTATCAAATCCTCTTTATTGGTCAAACCCTAAACTTTTAGGAACAAATATTGTTCCCATATTGATAAACTTCTCCCCCATTCTATATACTCACCTTTCTCATTTATTCTCTCCTATTAACATCAATATTTTCTTCATAACTCTCCCCTCATTCACAAGAGATAATTTCATATGCATAAACTTCTCTCCCATTCATAAGAGATGTTTTACATGCACTACTTGTCATGTCCCCAAAATATGACAATATAGATAAATAGATATATGATGTAAAATACTTATAACAATCATTTTAATGAATATATAAAGAGATTTTATATCTAATAATAATTCTATATAAATAATATTATAAGTTAGTTTTCAATAAATATAATTATATCAATATATCATATAAAGAATAATATATTAATAATATCTAATAAAAAATATAATAAGTAAAGATAGAATATAGTAAATAATAATGAGATTTCCATTATTATACATATAACAATAATATTTAAATCTTAGTAAAAGAAAAATATATTAATGTAGTAAATAAACTTAATTGAAAATAAGTATAGTCTCAAAGATAATAATTAAATCATGAGAAGTCATGACTCGTGGGGAAAAAGATATAAGTATTAGGAGTAGATTACACATTAGAGATATGGGAGGAAAAGAAGAGAATATCAAAAAAATGTTGATGAACTTCATGTACACTTATTAAGGTGGATGAGAAAATACATTTAAAAATAGAAATATCTAATGAGCATAACAGACATCTATTAATGATAAATCATGACAAAATGTATATTCAAATAAGAAATTGAATAGAGATTGTTCAAAGACATTACAGTGGTATCAGAACATGATCCTCCCATCCTGGAAGAAAAAGATAAACACATATATGATTATAAGTTAATTTTAATCATTTAACTATAATATTTCCATAGAAAAGTATAATATCATAAAGTAATCTAAGTGAATGATAATATCACAAAGAGGAACTAGCCAATCCATTATGCAAGCTTTTCTATAACACAATGAATGGATCCATATCTAAAATATTTTCATTGATGTCTAACCATATATGTTAGTATACATCATAATATAATTTGATACTCAAGATCAACTATGTCAGCATGCTAAAAAATTTCACAGATGAACATTATTGACATTAATAAGATAATAAAATAGAGAAAATAAGATAAGTAATTTGGATGGTCAAAAGAGTGCATTTACTTCTTTTAATGTAACAATAGATTAAAAGTGATATCTCTTGGAAACATTTGAATAATCACCTATATTTCAATCAACAATTCAAGAGGCATATTTTTTGCTCTCAGTGAGAGGAACTAGAATCAAATCTTATAATTAGTAGATTTTAGAGAAAAATCATATCTACTCATCACAAATTTATCCATTTTTGGGCATATTTAATGGCACAAACACATAGTGAGAAGAAATGAAGTATTTGGAATTATTGGTGGTAGATAGCTTATTACAAGGATTTCTTAATTTATGGATTGATTAAAAACTATCAGCTCAGGGCACATAGTAACTATTCAAAATGAAATATCTCTAGAACCAGGTCAGCCTAATGAAGTCATCTTGATGAGAGTTTATAGGCAAGTCATGTCAGATAAAAATTAAGGATGGTGAACATTGTCAAAGGAAGGTGATTATAATGAATTGGAGATTAGTCAACATACAAGGATTAAATGATGAACTCAAATATGGTACGATTAGATAGTGCAGCTTAAACATCACACACTAAGCTTAGTTCCTAGACCAAAACTATTAAATACTCAAAGATGACTTTTTTTCACAAGCTTAATTCTTCCCTTAGTGTGTGATGTTTAAGGGTGGCCCAATCAGACCTATACCTAAGTGACTCCAATAATATTTAGCATATACATTCATATGTATAGTAACATCATCTCATTAAAGAATACATAAACCATAAATTGTGCATGATATGATATAGAGTGTCATGAGAGGTTGACATCAAATTGGGCATGATGCACTTCTTTGTGTTAGGAAGATATAGGCATAAGGAATAATAAAGAACATTGCTTCTAAAAAAACTCACCTATGTCTATATTTTAGAAGGAACATGGACCAATTCTAAGAACCAAGATACATATATTTAGATTATTAATAGAATTAGGGAATACATTTTTCATACTTACAATATTCATGGGAAATACTAATTCTTATATAAAATTTTGCTCATTATTAAATAGATCAAAAAATGGGACATCACAACTAATATTAGAGAAATTAGCACTATAAAACAAGTGATTAAAAGAGTTCAATTATATAGAAAGGGAGTATAAAAAAATCATGGAAGAAGGAAAAAAATAATGAAGATTAGTTTTAGTACCATCCAAGCTCATGCGACATTTGTACAAGACAAATAAAAAAAAGTAAAATAGGAGGAAAAAAAGATAGGGAAAGTGAATTGCAAAATGATAAGGAAAGATCCTATTGTTCAAGTACCATGGTGAACATAAGACAAAGAGGAAAGGGCATCCATCTCAGCGAGTAGAGGGAAGATAGTCCCTATGAATTAAGGAAAGAGAAGGTAAGGTACATTCAATGTTTATAAATAAGATAATATAAAAAGGAAGGGTAAATATGTTTATAAGATACTATAAAAGTGGAAGTGAAAATATTGATATGAGATAAAATATAATGAAGTATGAAAGTATAAATGCTAATAATATAAGGAAAAAATATAAAGAGGTTGCATACACTATTCATTTAATTATTTGATAAATTATTAATTATTTAAAATACAATGGTTCAAGAGAAATTTGATACACATGTTGAGTGGAGAAAGGACTGATTATGTAAGAGGGTATGGTTGATCCCTAAGGCAAGAGGGGTATGTATTCCACTCTTGGGTTTAGGCTTATCGAGCAATGTGACCCCACTACAATGTTTGAGTACTCTAGTACATGGTATAGCACCTAGGCATGGTGAGGGATGGAAAGTACCCATTGAAAGATTTGAGAAGCCATGCCAAAAGGATCAAAGTTCTACCCATGCTCTAATGAGGTCACCTTGTCTAATTCCTAGTTGACCTAGCCTATACATTCATATGGTATAGCACCTAGGCATGGTGAGGGATGGAAAGAACCCATTGAAAGATTGGAGAATCCTTGAAAAAAGGATCAAGGTTCTACCAAAGCTTTAATGAGGCCTCCTTGTCCAATCCCCAAATGACCTAGACTATACATAAATAGTGAGATTATAAGTAATAAATAAGAAGAGATACCTTGATTGAGAAAGAACTAATTATAGCTAACTATGATATTTTTATGAATACATAAAGATTATAAGACTTATAGTAAGATACATTAGTTGCAATATTTTTTATCACATAAGGAAGAAGGATAAGTAATAGAGAAATAGTTTTTTCTAACTCTAATCTTGATAACTATGACTATTAAAATTGTTTAAAATATACTCATATTTCAGAATATATATGCTAACATGTGATGCCTTTGTGTAGGATCACTCATTTTCATACCCTTAGCTTAATATATTATACAACTTGATTAATAAAAGAATAGTTGTAGTATGTGGATGCATCGTGTATGCTTTGTGCCTACATGCATTTATGTGTCTTCTTCGTGTATGATTTGTGTCTACAAGCATTCATGTATTTACTTTATGCACACTTCATGTTCTCATGCATTATAATATAAACTCCATGCACACCTTATGGATTTTTGCATCCTAGTGTATAATTTACATGTTCTCTTTACAAGAAAGGTTCAATGTCAATGATCATTGCTTGAGGACAAGTAATTTGAGGAAGGGTGGATTGTCATGTCCCCAAAATATGACAATATAGATAAATGGATATATGAGGTAAAATACTTATAACAATCATTTTAAGGAATATATAAAGAGATTCTATATTTGATAATAATTATATATAAATCATAAATTATAAGTTGATTTTCAATAAATATAATTATATCAATATATCATATAAAGAATAAAGAATAATATATTAGTAATATAATAATAATATCTAACAAACAATATAACAAGGTTGATAATTTATAATAATAATTAAAGATAGAATATATAGTAAATAATAATCGAGATAACCTTTACTATACATATATTAATAATATTTAAATCTTAGTAAAAGAAAAATATATAAATATAGTAAATAAACTTAATTGATAATAAGTACAGTGTCAAAGATAATAATTAAATCATGAGGACTCATAACTCATGGTTAGAAAGATATAAGTATTAGGAGTAGATTACACATCATAGATATTGGAGAAAAAGAAGAGAATATAAAAAGAATCTTGATGAACTTCATACATTTATTTAGGTTGATGAGAAAATAAATATAAAAATGGAAAGATCTAATGGGCATAACACATATCTATTAATGAGCTACACCATTGACATCAATGAAAAAGGCATTATTATTCAATCATCTATACAATGTCTTCAACCAACTCACGTGTCCAAAGACACTGTTTAGTACCAACTAAGGAGAGTCCTTCATCACTCTTTTTAGTGAAAAATACTCCCCCATAGAGGAAGCATCAGTATTCAATTCAAATAAACATTAGTGCTCTATACCACTAGACTGATGCAATCTCTGCATTGTCTACTCTAAAGTTGGCATGGGCATAACCCCAAGCATACCTTGCAAATACTAAAATTTATCCTTAGGAATAGGCTTTGTAAAAGTATATGCAATCTACTCATTTGTATTAAAATACACTAATCTGATCTCTTTCTTTGTAACTTTCTCTCTCAAGACATGATAATTAATTGATATGTGCTTTGTCTTAGAATGTAACTGTTAGGATTAAACCACGAAAAAAAATAACAATTACATGCAAATATAACCAATATCAAAAAATAATACATCATATAGAAAAGAACACAAGAAACCAAGATTTAATGTGGTTCACCTAGTCCTTGGGCTACGTCCACCAAACAACAAGTCTGATATTATTACAATCCACTGATTACAACCTAATTACAATCTGTAATCCCTTACAGCTCAATAGTGCCACAAGAACCAATTTTGTATTACAATAATAAAACAATCCATAACCCTAAGCCCTTTTATACAACTAATTTTATGCCACTTTAGGATTACAACATATTGGTCATACGTTGGCCATATGTCGACCACAATGTCAGCTACGGCCCAAAATTTTTTTTTGGTGGCAATGCCCTGAACCCCAAAGAATTTACGAAGTATGTACAGTACTTTCCTAATCAGTCACCACAATCTAATAGTAACACATGATTCTTATACATACTATACTTTTGTTATCACAATATATGATAACAAGTTCTACAAACTCCATCCTAATATCTTTTTGCATCTATTTAATCCACATTATCTTATTGCAACTATTTTCTACTCCTACATACTATGATTCTACCATAATTTTTGAAATACAATCTTCTTCTTTTTCTTATCCAAGAAACCAATCTTCCTCCAAGGAAGAATTCTCCACCACTTGTACTCTTTCTGCCATCCATATTGTCTACCCAATTCACATCAGTATATGCACATAGAGTATAGTTCTTTGATTTATCATACCACAACCAAGGTAATCTGTAATGGTTGATATTCGCCAATTGGCTACTTTTAAAAAAAATTGGCTAGTAATTTGGCTAATAATTTAAGATTTAATGCAACCTAAATCACCACTTTTTTTATATAATTAGCTAAAAAATATTTATAATTGCTCAATAATTTATTTTATTAAAAATGTTTAAACTCAAAGAATTGCCCCAATATTTGATGCATGCTTTGATTTGATTCACCTAAATATTATATATTTTTTGGATAAATTAAAATTAATTCACCAATAATTATCTTAATTATTGGTTACTTTAGGGATACATCACCAATATTTAGTTTTAAAAATTGATTTAAAATATAATGTGATGATCCTCATAATATTCCATGAGGTAAAAAATGTTCATGTTTAATTTGTAATATTCCATGGTAATTAATGAACTTCCTCTTATTCTTGAGGTACAGATATTTTCTACACAAAAAATATGGTTCCAAAACAATCGCCACTATATATTTAAGATATTAAAAAAAAATGAAAGATTCACTTATATAAATAATAATTTTTTTTTTAAATAATAAAAGATTCACCAATATTTTATATCTTTTCTTGGAGGCGGGTTTCTTAAATTTTTCCCTAACCCCAACCTAAAATTAGGTGCACCCTTCAAATATCTAAATATCCTCTTTACTTTTCAATAATGTGATTCCTTAGGATTAACTTGAAATATTGCTACTATACCAAGTGCATTTTTTATACTTGGTCTTGTCTGAGTAATATATTGCAAACCTCTAATCATGGATATGTACTTCTTCTCAACTATAGGTGTCTCATCTTTTCTAAATAACCTGTGATTAGATATCATAGGTGTATCAATAGGCTTACAACTTTCCAAACCAAATCTCTTGAACAAGTCATTGAAATACTTAGTCTATGATAGGAAAATACCATCACTGTACTAGAATATAAACCTAGAAATACTTCATCTCACCAATCATGCTCATCTCAAATTAATTTTTCATTTAATCAAAAAAATTCTCACTTTTTATCATCACCTCCAAAGATTATATCATCCACAAATATCACAATAACCAACGAAATATTTTTAATTTATTTCAAATACAGATTACTATATGCAGTACCTTTACTAAATCTTAATTTTTCAATTTCCTATCCAACCTTGCATACCAAGTTCTAGGTGCTTTCTTTAGTCCATGCAATAATTTCTTCAAGTTACATATCCTATCTCTTTCTTTTGTTAGAGACAATCTTTCAAGTTGCTCAATGCAAACTTCTTCTTCAAGTTCTCCATTTATAAATGCTAGCTTCACATTGAAATCTAATACTGTTTGAACTTCTTATTTGCTTCATAAGCCAAGAAAATTCTTACTGCTTCAATTCTGGAAACATGTGCAAATGTTTCTTCATAGCCTACACCTTCTTGCTATGAATATCCTTTTCATAACAATTTAGCTTTTTTTCTCACAACCTCACTTTATTCATTCATTTTATTCCTGAAAACCCACTTAGTTCCTATAATATTTGTGTCCTTTGGTCTAGGGACCAATTCCCATGTCTCATTCTTCACAATATGATCTAGTTCTTCCTTCATTTCTTGAATCCATTGATCATTCTTACATGCTTCATATACACTCTTGGGTTCAACTCTAGAAATCAAATATAATTCTTCATGTACTATGTTACTTGTCATAACTCATTGGTCTTTGCTTCCAATAATCTCATCAGAAGGGTGATTCTTTGTCAAATTCATGTTTGTTGTTGGTGTCCCTCTATTCCACAACTTGAATGTCATTCTACAAATCATTGTTAGTCTCATAAAAAAATTAAAAAAAATATTTGGACAGGCTCAGGATTAGGTTCTTCATCATTAGAATTATAATCAAGCATTCTCTCTTGAAATCCAAACTTCTCATTCACTTTCACATTTGCGCTCTCAATAGTATTCTTGGTTCTCTGATTAAAATATCTATAAGCTTTATTTTTTAATGAATAACCAAGGAACATACATTCATCTCTTCTTGCATCAAACTTGACAATGTCATCATCTCTCTTGATATAACATTTAGTTCCAAAATTTTTGGAATACTTCACTAATGGTGAATATGAAAACCATAATTCATAAGATGTCTTGTTCATACCTTTTCTGATCAATAGCACTTTGTTCATTGTATATATTATTGTATTAATTGCTAAACTCTCCAAAATTTCTTTGATACATCATAGCTCATGTTTCTTCTATTAAAATAGTTCTTCTTGCATTAAACTTACCAATGTCATCATCTCTCTTGAAATACCATTTACTTCAAAAAATTGAAATACTTCACTGATGGTGCATGCGAAAATAATAATTCATAAGTTGTCTTGTTTGTACCTTTTCTGATCTACACTATACTCATTGTATATATTGTTGTATTAAATACTTCTCTCTTAGATTTATTTGATACATCATTCACAAACATCATAGATCTTATTGCTTCCATTTAAGACCTTTTTGTTCTCACAGCAATACCATGTTGCTTAGGATTTTAGGGGCTGATAGTTGTCTCTTAATACAATTCATTTCACATAAGTTATTAAACTCATTCAAGGTAAATTCTCCACCTCTATCTAAATTTAAAAATTTAATCTTCAATCTAGACTCATTCTCAACTCTATTCTTAAACAACAAAAACTTTTCATATGCTTCAAACATTTCTTTAAGGAATGCTACCCACATCATCCTAGTAAAGTAATCAACAATAATCATGAAATATATTTCACCATAGAATCCTCTTATTTTTATGGGACCACTCAGATCTATGTGAACAATCTCCAATTTTGTTTTTGTAGAAAAATTATTCATAGGAAAAAAAACTTTTCTTCTACTTGGCCATAACACCTTCCTTGTACACAACATTAGTAGGATTCACAATTTTTGGTAACTCTCTTATAGAAAATGCACTACCTTCTTTCACAGTATTATCAAAAGTTATATGAAAAATATTTTGATGCCATAACCAACTATTATCAAATTTAACAACCTAACATGTTATCTTTGTAGGATTTAGCTAAAAGACATTACCTCTAGATCTTGTATGAGTGCCAATCATCTTACCATTCTTGTGCTTGATGATGCATGTCTTTTCTATGAACTATAATTGGTATCCCTTATTATCCAACTTTCCTACACATAGAAGATTATGTTTCAGTCCATTAGCAAAATCAACATCATCTATATTAGTTTCCCATCAAGAGTAATAGATACTATTCCATTGATATGACAAGCAACATTATTACCAACTCTCACAATTCCTTCATCATGGCTATTGAACTTACCAAATTTATTCATATCACTAGTCATATGATATGACCAACCATTGTCTATGATCCAATAACCTTTCTTCTCAACCTGTGACACTAGGGCTTTTTGTTGTCTGATTTCTTTTTAAGGATTTTCTTCCTTTATAGAAACAAAACCTAACTCATCATTGCTTTCACTCTTTTCTTCATATTCATTGTCATCACTTATATATGATCTAGGCCTTCTAGACTTTAAATTATTCTTGTGCTTCTTTACTCTCTTGGAAATATAGAAGCAAAATGACCAAACTCAATACAAGTCTAACATTTAAATATTTTCTTACCATTTGTTTCTCTCTTCACAAGCAAGGAAATTCCTTCTTCAATATTTCTATCTTTCTGCATATATGTATCTGCTATTGCTAGCATAATCTCTACTCGTGCTTGCACTCCTTGATAGAGAATGGAAAATAATTAATGTGCTAAAGGTAATCTCCACTCTAGGAGAATCTCTACACTATTGGGATCTTACTATTGTTGCTTCCAATCTTGCGAAAAGAGTCTCTCTAAACAAATTCTTAGTACAAGGTATCACTTTGTCAACCATCTATGTTGTCTACTTGAATGGTGGTGTCAAAGTTTTCAAGATCTTCCATATTATCTCATCTTCATCTTTAGTTCTATTACAAGACTTTATTCCTACAAATTTTTTTGATATTCTTCCAATATAACTTCTAACGAATTCATCTTCCATCATTTTTGCCCCTTGAAACAAAAATATCTAGTTTTACAATCTGATTCTCTGAGCATGTATATCACCTTCAAATTTAGATTCTAAAGCTTTCCAAATTTGATGAGATGATACCAACGATTATACCTAACTATATTCTTTTTTAGGAAGAGCTAACAAAAGTGCTTCTCTAGCAATTATGTTACACATGAAAAAATCTCTTTTAGTTTCACTACACTCTTCAAGATTTCTTTCTTCAACTAGTGTCTTTCCATTATTTTTAATCATCAAATATCCTATACCTATACATAGAAGATGTGTCTTCATCTTCTCTTTGTAATTTTCATAGTTAACTCCATCAAACTTAGGACTTCATTTTCTAAAATGACTTGACATTGATCTCCTTAAGTTGTTAAACTTTACCTTAGAGGACCTAATGCTCTGATACAAATTATTAGAAAGTAAATTGGACACTATGGTAAATAATGGGGGGAGGTGGCAGGGGGGGGTGGGGGGGGGGCGCTAAATCAGTTATCTGATCAATATAACTTTTATCAAACCTTAAATATGTGATTAATATAAACAACAACCATAGTTATATAAACATACACAATAACACCATATATGTTAACTAGGAAAACCCTTTATCAGAGGGAAAACCCTGGTGGGGATGGTACTCACAAAATTTTGTACTAATATAAATGTTCCTTGCAAGAGGATGGACTCTGTTAGTAGCCAATGAAATACATTCAATATATGTTAGTCTATATTAGGAGACATTGAACCCTTGTGAGGAGATTTGAACCCTATCATGAGTTGTGCCAACCATGTTAGGAGTTGTAAAAGGAAGAAGGACCGACTATCCAAACAACATCAAGGGAAAGATCACTAAATTCAGTGTCCAACTGGCCTCTTTCTTATTCCTTTAAGAATAATAGAAATGCAACTGATATCAACAACTTGAACTCTTGCTCTATCCTCTTACTATCTCAATACTACACCAAAGAAATTCTCAGATCTCAATATCATGTCTCCAACTTTACATGACAATGATCCATTTGATCGCTTACTTGCATTTACCAATCTTCACAAATTCAACACAATTCTCTTACATCCTCCTTTTACAACCAAGGAAACAATCTTTCCTTTATACCAAGTCCTCAAAATAATTCATTGATTTGGCCTTGATGATTCCTCAAATGAATTATATTAGGACCTCATTAAGATAACATGCTACAATATATCTTTTTAGTAATTACAAAATACTATCAACTCAAAGTCTTCACAACTTTTCATACATGTGACCTTATAATTTGTGTTTCTACTGACATCATCATTGGGTTGTCTTCTATCTCTATCTAACTTCACTCATCTAGACCCTATACCTATTAGGAGATATAATCTAAATGCTAG
The DNA here is from genome assembly GCA_028749045.1 of Cupressus sempervirens. Classification (NCBI taxonomy): domain Eukaryota; kingdom Viridiplantae; phylum Streptophyta; class Pinopsida; order Cupressales; family Cupressaceae; genus Cupressus; species Cupressus sempervirens. The sequence goes on along the minus strand of CM053787.1, from coordinate 987,252,469 downwards.
AAACCACTTCTTAGGTGATGTCTACAAACTATCTTTTGTAAATCATAAATAACTACTACATATCTTTGACTTTCTACATGTTCTCCTAACTAAGTCATTAGGACACACTGTAGACATGTCCTCAACTCTATATAACTTCATCTTCAATACTCAATCTGTATGACCTCAATCTCTATTTTCTACTCTGCCAAACTTCTCAGTATGTTGACATCAATCACAAACATAGACATGAATGCAACACATAGGCATGCCCTAAATCTCTCCAATGTTCCAACAATTCTAGCATACTCCCCCATAGGAATATCTTCAGCATTCATGCTAACAACCATAAAAAGAATTATAGGGTGTCTTGATTGTTCCTATCTTGAACTTGACTCGATTAAAAGTTTAAATAGTAGTACTAATTACTTCTCTTTATAATATCTAAGCAACCTCCTTTTCAACCATCCATGTCCTTGCATATTCCAAAATTGATCTTTTTTTTTTCTCAGCAATCCTATTTTGTTGTGGTTTCCTTATTGTATATAATTCTATCTTAATACTATTATCAACACAAAAGTTATTAAATTCATAAAATTTTTGCCTCTATTAGATCTTCAATATTTCAAACATTTTCTAATTTATTTCCCTACTCTAGGTTTATACCATTTGAACTTATTAAAAGCATGTGATTTCAACTTCATGAATACAATAGTCATCATTCTAGAATAATCTTCTAAAAATAATATAAAATATGTATTACCATAGTAACCATCAACACTTGTTGGACCACATAAATTAGTGTGCACCAATTCCAAGATATCATTTGAGGTGTGTGTTTTTCATGACAAACTAGATTTTGTCATCTTACCAAGCTAACATTCTTTACACATAGTATTCTCTACTTTTTGCAGATTTGGTAAGTCTCTTACTCTTTTCTTTCTAGTGAATCTCACCATATTCTCAAAGTTTACATGACACAACATTTTATAACATAACCAGAAACCCTAACTTTAGAAAATAAGTTTGTCTCAATAGTAGGATCAAGATCTAATAGGTTACCTCTTGTTGCATTTTGGTTCCAATCAGATTACCTTCATTGTCATAGATCTTGACTTTTCTATTGTGAAATTCTAGCTGGTGACCAAAATTATTCAACTAAGAAACACTTAAAGGATTATACTTTAATCCATGTACCTAGTAAGCATTATCACATCTAATCTTATCATTTAATTGTTGGGATAATTTAGAATAATTGGGGGGGTGAATTAGTTATCTAAGGTTCAAATGTATAGATAAATCTTTTTAGTACTTAACAAATACATGTGCATGCATTGATTAGATCATCCAATATCTCAAGCCTTTTGTATATTATTGTCCTAGGTCAAATGAAATTTACATAAATGTAAACATTAAATATCAAAAATTAAATCACACAATTTAATAGAAGGATTTAATGTTGAAACCACATTTTGGGAAAAACCACTAGTAACATGCTACCAAATTTCACTCTTCTGAAGTGAGTCTTGTGAGGAGTGCCCTATTAAAATTGTGCATTGTTAGAGGACTTTAGAACGTTCCATTAGAATGTCACCTAGTTAAAGGATTTAGTCATGACTATTAGATCAACCTTAATCCAAAGAAATTATCTAGACTAATACAATTGCTAGAAAGTAATAGTAGGACTTGATCTAATAATAAAAAACTCACTTGTAGATTATAGATCTCTCATTCAGCTCTCCATTCTACTTGGCATTCATTCCCCTTCATCTTTTATTTCTTAATTTCTGGGGAAGATTGTGTGAGAGTTTTTTCATCAACGTTTCGGATCATACTATATGATCCATCATCAGGATGCCACTGAGTCACTGAGAGCAAAAAATGGAGTGTAGATCTAGGAGAGGGGATAAAAAGAGGATGGAGAGGAGGGAAGGGGCACGGAGATCGAGGAGGCACGGAGGACGGAGAGGGAGAGAACTCAAAAGTTGAAAATGCAAGGAAGAAAGGATGAGAAATGAAAATGATAAGGAAACAAGAATAAAATAAGAATATAAAAACGAGAATAAGTGTATATATATATATATATATATATATATATATATATATATATATATATATATATATATATATATATATATATATATATATATAATCAAAAATTCCAAAACAGAAAACAAGGACAAACAATCAATAAATTAAAGAAATAAATAACAAAAAATAAATAAAAACCTAAGCCAGTAACCATGCAAAAACCAAGAAACAAAAAATTACAAAAATATCAAAGGGGATAAATGAACATCTATACGAATATATATGTCTATGAGAATATATGTATAACTAAATATAAATAGGAAAGAAAATCTAAATGAATGAATAAATCAAGGTGAATAAATTCGTATAGATATATATACGAATATATATCTATATGAATGTAAAAATCAATAAGAATATATATATATATATATATATATATATATATATATATATATATATATATATATAAGCCAAAAATACCAGAAGCGATAGAACACGAACGCAAGAAACTAAAAAACTAAAAAATAAAACGAACAAGAGAAACAAAAAATAAAAATGGTAAAAGGAAAAAGAAAAAGAAAATGGAGCGAGGCAATAAAAACAAAAGAGTTTAAATAAAAATAAAAAATAAAAATTAAACAAACAAAAAATAAAAGTAAATAAATAAATGGAATGCGAAAAACAAGAAAAATAAATAAATAAGTGTAAAAAGTCAGAAAAACGAAAATAATATCCCCAAGTGTATAAAAATATAAATATAAAGACCAAAAATATGCAAAACGAAAGCAAAATAAAAAATAAATGTAAAAAACAAAAACTAATCAGATAAAAACGGAAAAAAAGAAAAGAAAGAAAAGAAAAGAAATCAACCCAAAATAAATTACTAACTAATAGAAAGATAACAAGGAAAGAAAACAGCGAAGTGAACAAAAAGTAAAAATAAAAATTGGAAAAGAGAAATTTTATAAAAATACAATAAAATAAAAATAAAAATAATAAAAATAGAAAAATAAAATAAAGAAAATAAAAATAAAAATAAAAATGAGAGATTAAGAAGAAAAAGAAAAATGGAAAGAAAAAAGAATCCAAAAACTAAAAAATTAAACGGAAAGGAATACATACATAAATAACTGTAAAAATAAGAGTAGACCGCAAAAAACTAAGGCAACCAACAAAGAGGAGAAAAAAGGTTGGGGACCCCGAGGAGAGAAACAAGACCGAGGGTGACGAAGAGGGAGGGAGAGGGAGAAGGAGGGGGAGAGAGAGCGAGAGTGGAGGAGACGAGGACAGGCATCCACCCAGAGCGAGGGGGAAGGGGGAGAGACAGAGGGGAGCAACGGAGAGCCAGGAAAGAGAAAAGCAGAAGAAAAAGGGGGAGGGGAGAAACCCGAGCTAGGAGGGAAGAACGCGAGGCGAAAGAGGAGGAAGGGAAGACAACAGAGGATGCCAAGAGGTGTTTAGGTTCCAGCCGTCATCGCGATTGAGGTTGGAAGGGTTGTTGAAGATTTCAACAGCCTCTTTGAGTTTCCTCTTGAAGAAGTTGTCTTCCCTGCACACAACATGAGCGTTTTCTAGGGGGACATGATGCTTAGTGGCGGCGAAGTGTTCTGCCAAGGCTGATTTGGCCACTCGTTCATGCCTAATGTCAGCAGCATGTTCTTTGATCCTCATGTGGATAGAGCGACCAGTTTCACCTATATAAGGAGTGCCACAAGAGCACTGGATCTTATAGCACAGTTTTATTTCTTGTTCACCATTCAAGTCTTCACCTCTTTAAGCCTTCTTGCTTAGTATGCCAACTACAGATTCATTCCTTTGGCCAAAATATGACAAAACACCTCTAGAATCCTTCTATTTTTTGCTCACTCACTTCACACAATTGCTTATGGCCTTGTATCTCCTTATATAGAGAATTTTGATATTTTTCCACTTCATCACAATCATCCATCATAGGGTTTGGGTAGATTCATCGAATCATCCCTTCTTTCCATTATGTTCCCTCTAGAAACTTCCCTTACAATCCTCTTCAAATTCATCATTTGATGGTTTATCTTTAATTTTATGCAACTAGATCATCATACTTATCTTCAACACACTTTACATAATTCAAGAAATCAACTTTGTTAGCTTAGATTTGTCAAATCTTCTTCTAACTCTTTATATTGTCAATCAAAAATAACATGGTGTTTAATTAACAATAACTAACTTCTAGTGCTTGGTCAACACTAGGTTTCTCGACATGAACTAAGTTATCACTTGGTCATTACTATCATCTTTTGATGCTCGACACATACTAAAATTTCCTTGCCATCTTTCTACTCGGCTAGAACTAAGTGCTTGGCTTACACTATTTTCTCAATCAAGCTTGGTAAACACATTCTTTTTGCTTTGTCTTTTTTTTTTTTTTCCTCAAGTATTCTTTCATTGTAACCTTAAGTAGATAAACAATATACTATATCATCAAAGTCTTACTTGGTCTTAGTGCTCCTTTTATACACCATATAACTCAACCTTTCTCTAGGTACTCTTGTTCTCCTTTCTTTTCAAATCCTCTTCATCAATAAATCAAATGATAGCATTCTAACCAAAGTTAGTAATTGTCTTACTAGGAAGTAGAAGGTTTGACATTAGTGACAAAATTCTGATTGTTCCCATAATAGGTTTTAGAAATCTCCCTCATTTCTATACTTCAACAATATTCTTTTTCAATGATCACTTACCTTTCACTTGACATGGAATATCATTAGCTAACTTAATAGTTTCGCCTTCACCAATTTCTTCAAATTTATCAAACTTACTTAGATCACCTAGGACTAGAAATCCCTAGTTTCAATTCCATACCTTTTTCAATTCATATCTTTCTTGATTGAAACATATACCATCTCAACTACTTCCTTATCTTCATCAGTATTGGACACAGTGTGCTCTTGTTCAATAATGTAGCATGATTTATTCCCTTTGTCTTTGTAATCCTTGTTCTTTCTGTACATTAATTATTTCTTATCAATTCTCTCACTCTTACTTCTATTAGGACATTTAGCAATGAAATTACTAACTTCATTATATTTAAAATAAATCAAGGGCAATTTATCTTTACCTCCTGACAACCTACTTGCAAGAAATTATTCAAGTTCATCTAGATCATCCTCAAATTTAGGTTCTCTTTTTTCTTTACTTTTATTTTATTTCTTGGAACTTCTAGAGGTTAGTGAAAATATAAAAGAATATCTAATTATAACCATACTATTTTCATAATCACTCAATTCAATTGTAGTCAACCCACCAAGTAAATTGTCTAGTTTCAAAATGATACCAAGCATAGCTATAACTTCTTGAATTGCAAAAGTTTTGATAGTATAAGAAGGAAGAAGAATCCTGAGTACTTTACTTACAATTTTTATTGTCACTAAAAGCTCCTCCAACAACTTTCATTGTGCTCACAACTTCTTTGATTCAATTTATATAGTATAGAACATTCTCACCATCTTTCATTCTTATGTCATCATATTTTTCTCTAATACTTTCAGCTTTAGCTCTTCTTACATTAGTATCTCATTTGTGTACAAGTGTAAATTTATCCCACATCTTTTTAGTAGTAGTTTGACCCCTGATATCATCAAACTTGACATCATTGAGTGTAGATGCAATATTAATCATCAAGCTATTGTGATTCCTTTTCTTGTTCATTTGTTCCATAGTCAAAGTACCAACAAGGGTAGTGTATTCATGTGTCAATCAATGTCTGACATTATCTCCAATTTCACATAGATGCATCTTCATTCTTCATTTACATGATGATAAATTCTCTTTTTTTAGTCTTGGTACCTCCCTTTTATACATCTTTGATCTTTATCTCAAGTTTTTAAAACTTCTTTCTCCAAGAATTGTGATCTGATACCAATTTCTAGATAACTGGGGGGTAGGGGGATGAATCAGTTATGTCAATTTAACCTATAGTCCCCTCAAACAATTTAAGTTCCAAACAAAATTTATAAACATCATAAGAAATTACTCAGTGTACTCATTTAACTTCACATTTAACTCCCTCAATTACTTACTCCAAACTTATATCTCATTATTCTATTATAACCACCCATTAACTTAGTTTTTGTCGAGTTATAGTAAAATAAAATAGCATGAAAATTAATTTCCAACATAACAACATTCACACTTTTGACACAAAAATTGTTAAATGGAAACCCTGTAAAGGGAAATACCACCTAGGACCAACAACCCTAAGTTTAGACTCTTTTGAAGTGAGATCAACTAAGAGACAACCTTGTTATAGGATATAGAAAAATTGTTAATGTAACCTTGTTAGAGGATTTGCATCGAAAGATCATCTAGACCATATCACTCCTTGATCTTTTGGCCTACTCTAAAGGACTTACAAACATCACTAAGAGCTGTTACCTCATATAATCTCTCATTGGTAGATTCACACTTACACTTTCACCAACTATGCTTTTATCTTTCCTTTTCTATGCTTCATTCACCTTTCTTTGTTCTTCTTCTCAAATTCCTTTAGTAATTCAAATTCACAACAACTTCATATCATTCAACTTACAACAAAAAACTATCTTGAACATCTCCTTAAATAGTAGTCTTTGTACTTCTAGATTCTTCCAAATTATTGTCATTTAATCACAATCATTGATCTTATATATATTGTATTTTTAACCTCATAGAAAATAGAACTTTCATAGAACTTTGTGCTCATCATTATCTTTTTTCAATCTCCATCATCAAATCTTTATTGAATTTTCCCAATTTTTGCTCTTGCAAATAACTTTGACTCATTCATGTAACCATCTCAAACATTCCATAGTTTCATCAAAATTTGGCTACAGATTCTATCTTTACACTATTTTTCTTCTAGTTATTACTCAGTGAGAATAACATTTCACTTGGGTAAAATAGCACTTAGTCAGTACTTTAATTTCTTAGCAAATACTAAATGTCCAGCTTAAATTTTCCAATTGGTCAGTGAACACTATAATCACTTAGTGAATATTGTCTTCCTTCTTTAACCTTGTCACTTAGTTTAGCTTATGTAGCTCAATAAATTATAATATTACACAATTGTAAACAAATAAAACCAAAGACTAGTCATATTCATACTAGTTCCTTGAGCTATCCAATATAGAAAAAATAAAATAAATAAATAAAAGAAACTAAGATATATCTAAGCCATCTTAGGAGGAGAAAACATGGTAAATATTTATAGAGAAGAGGTTTTCTAAAAAAAATAAAACATGAGACACAATTTCCTACAACTAGTAGATTTATTTGAGATTTCTATAAATATAACCTATTTCTATGGTTTTAGCTATGGAGGGGCCAAAATGCACCTGCATAACCCAAATTTTTTTTTAATAAATTAAAGTTCACAAAGTTTTTATACATAAATTTTAAAGTAATTAATAAAAGTGCATTTTGGCCCTTGCATAGAAAGCACCTATTTCTTCCATGATGATCACCAGTTCAATGATCATCTATAAGAAGTAAATGTGGTTCAAGCATAAATTTCTTAAAGCATTCCAAGTTGAAGGCTTAACCACCACATGATGGAATGAAAAACATTATGCACAAGAGGTTGCAAACAATAATTTCATGTGGCTATAATAAAATTTATAGTGGCTAAACACCCATTGAATAGAAATAAATTGAGAAAGCCTCTTACAAATATGAATATCATATCCATTTAATTGGCTTGAGTCCAACTAGAACAAAATTGATAACTCTAGGAGTATATGTTTTTAAAGAAAGGAATCATTAGCTATAAGAAAAGGACATGGAATTTTTTTTTTAGTGATTAGATAAATGGAATGCTAACTCTATCAATATTCTCCTTCAATTGTACCAAAACAAGTATTTTCTAACTACATAGTCATCATAGAGAGAGATCAAGTGACCTTGATTTTCCCTTGGCTTTTGTTGTTTCAAACTAATTCTTTTCTAGCCCAAAAGCCAAGAATAAAAAATTAAAAATATTCCTCATTTATTTTCCACCCCCCCTATATATACTACAAGACTCTAGACTCAACAAAAAGACTCCCCCATAAAGACCACTAGTGTTGATCATTAATTTCAATAGTTTTATGCTGATCATAATAAATTTCCAAATCTTTCATATGCCAGCTATGATTAGAAGTTGTATCTTTCATTAAACAAAAAATTTATCTCCATGTTAAGTGCAACAAATTTTGAACCATTCTCCCTCTTTAGTACAATTATAAATCATAAAGAAGAAGGAGTAATAACCTCTTTTTCCCTCCCTTGATGATATGTGCATTCCTTATTTTGAAAGGTCCTAAAAAAAGGTGATGTAGCCCAAACCCCTTTCAAAACAATACTCAAAAAATAATAACACAACATAGATTTTCAAAATGTGCCAGATTCTTCATTTAACTTCTCCAACTCTATTCCCCCTTACAATGAAAGAAAACACCTACTTATTACAATTCTAAAAATTACAGTATTTGGTAGATTTTTGGAAAAAAATTGAATTTCCCATTTTGATTGAAGAAAAGCCCCCAACTAAGGAAAGATGAATTGCCAACTAATCTACGAAATCAAGAGTATGATTTTAGATTTATTAAAAAAACAACTTTCTAAAAAACTAGAAAAAAAACTCAATTTTGGAGGTCAAGATGAAATTTCAAGCTCCTAAAAAAATATTGAAACAACCACCTATTGAGCTAAGATCTATCAACAATCCAAATAAATCCTCCTCACGCAACCACCTATAAAATTTTAGCCAAAACCTATATTCAAGTCAAAAGTTATGACTCCCAGAAGTTGATAGATCAAAAAGCTTCTAGTAATTCAATTTTTTACTATGCCATCCATATTTTCTTATATTAATAATATTTATGGAAATTAAGAAATCCTTTCACATTCATTTTGGGAATACATTCATTTCTCTTGCAAGGAAAGAATAGTAGTTTTTCTAACAATAGTTTTCATAAAACGTCCAAATTTTCCCTACTAATTATAAAATTAAAATATTATTCACATGTTCATATAAGATAAAGTTAGAGACAAAATGTGCAAGAAGAATAATGCATTCTATGTCTAATTGTGTGTGGCTAGATTATTCCTTCCAACCCTACTAAGGAGCTAGCCTTCTCTATCTCAACCATACTCTCGCCTTCAAATCTTGCACAAACTCAACCAGTCACAACATATCAACGAGTCAGTATCCCAAGGTGTTAATGAGAAAAATATATCTCTTGTGCATTTAACATTTCGATTTATCCAATAATCAACACGAATAGAAAAATCATCTTTTACCAACTTAAGATCATCATAATCTTGTTAACATCACAATATGCATCAAATAATTGATTGTGTGCAAATTATAACAATACATCATCAACCACATAGTCTAACAAAAGGGTATTAACATATCAACTTAAGTCGAATCATCTAATAGTGTCAATTAATAAGTATAAATAGGAAATATGCATACCATTTTGACACATGTCAAGATCATAAGTCTAAGTCAAAATATTCCTAAATAATAGCTGGTCATAGGTTGATTCGTGACATTTATCTCTAAGGAGCACTCGTTCAATTTGAATTGTGTCATATAAATTTGATAAAAATGAGTGCTATAAAAAAGGTGCTAACAAATTATATATAAAGATGGAAAATGGAGAAAAATGATCTTATAATGTATAAGAAGATAGAGACATCAAACCAAGAATACTAAAATTTACACTATTTTTACCTAAACAAAAATTATTTAAGAACTGAGTACATAAAAACATGGTGAAACTTCTCATCTCCTATTTATAGTCCCTACACACCCTACCTAAAAAAAATCCTTATTTCTCTATGTAAAGGAGGAAACCACAACCCCTCACATAAAATAACAACCCCACTAACTAATATCAGTGAGAGAGAGGAAAAAAAGAAGAAGCTTAGAATAGAAAAAAATGAACTACATGAAACTCGCATAGAGAAATATCAATAGGAGAATCTTTGGTTAAATTTTCTTCACTAGATTTGAAAATTCTAAGCCTCCTATTTCAAAAGAATTATGCAACATTTCCAACAATACATAGCAATTGGCCTATGGAATAGGCATGTCCTCATAGTCTCTTGCAATTCCATGGCATTAATTAATTAATAAGTGATTACCTTGTCAAATAGGGCTTAGTATACCAAATTGGCACTTGATGAGCTACAGAAAAAAAATCTCTCTTCCTTGAATCGTTAAATGAATTAGTTGAATATATTATGTTGCTCAAATGAATGAGATCCTATGTCACTTTGAGTCTGTATTTCTAGGATATTTTATTCTTCATTGAAAGAATTTCCAACCTCTACCATGCCTTCTTCTTTTTCCCATTACCCATTTGAAAGAACAACACTCTTGCGGGTCATCATGAAAGTAGAGAGACATCATTGATTAAGGGGCTAGTGGGGATATTGAACATAGAGCCCATATGCTAGGCTACTAAGAAAGTGAGCCTTACCACCATTTACAACATTACATTGAGGAAAAAAGTATGGAAATATAGGTAGGGAAAACAACCTATTAGTCATCTAGGCTAACTTCATGTACCTATAGTTTCTAATCTATATGTCAAATTTTGCCAATTTTTTTGGTGAACCTCGGTAGATGAGTAAAGAGCTTAAAGATAACCTTTTGGATTTCCCAAATTTATAGATCTCTTTGTAGAACTCATAGAGTATGAGTTGGACTACAAGAGACATTTTAAAATATTTGCCCAAAACTCACCACTAAGACCCCCCAATAGTTGCTCACCAAAAAAATAACACTTTTTGCTTAAATGGCCCAATCAAGAACCAAGAAAACAAAAAAAGGAACAAAAAAAATAACTATATGGCTAGAAACTACAATTGGAAAAAATATTATATTGTCATAATTTATGTCAAACCTAATTGGCAAGACAATTTTCTATCTAATTTGAGTGCCATATCTAGATGATTGATGAAGAGGATTTGAGAAGTTGGACATAACAATAGCACCTAGAGGAAAGGTTGAGTTAGGAGAGGAAACTACATTGTGCACTTGATTAGTTAAACATTGAAAAGATATAATAATTTTTTAATCATGTTATATGTGAAGAAGATAGTTCTACTGAAGCCTTAAAGAAGTGATCAAAGAAAAAGTAAATGTGTAGGCTTGACTAAGAAAAAGCATAGAAGAATAAGGAACTTAAAGTGTATGTTGGCTCATGCTTGTGTCAACCAAGTGCCAGTATGTGTCAAGTATAAGTAGTGTCGATTGAGCATCGTTATTAATCAAATGTTATTATATGTGCCAAATAGAAAAGAGAGTAGTAACTAAGTAATCTAGTGATGACCGAGCATCAAAACATAGTGTTGGTCGAGGGACAACATTAGACAATTTATGAGGAAATTCTTATTTCTAGCTGACAAAGTTGATTTCTTAGAATATGTAAAGCATGTCGAAGATAAGGATGGATGAATTGAAATATTTTAAAATAAGGGTAAGTGTGTTTGCACATTTTTATAAAAGGATTCAAGGAGAAGTTTGTACAAAAGAAGAGGATGAATAAGAAGGTGGACAGATTCATTGTATATGTTGGATCTGATCAAAACCCTAAGATCCATGGTGATTTTTAAGTGGAAAATGTTTAAAATTACCTATTTAAAGAGGTTCAAAAAACTAATGAAGACCTAACAAGCTTGGAGTAGTTGTTAATGCTACTGATTAACGAACTTAAGTGGAAGACTAGGAAGAGGTGAAGATTGATTGCTTGAAGGGTTGCCAAATGAATCAGAGACAAAGATGACAATGAAGGCTAGTTAATAGATCAATATACGAGCTAAAATATGATTTGTATTTGTACAGTGAGTCATATTTGTAAGATCAAAACCTTCTCTCACTTTCTAAGCATTGTAGCAACATTAAAATACTTTAATCAAGGTTGACCTAATAGTCATATATAAATTCTTCAATCAATATGGAATTATAAGGGAATGTTCTAAAGTCCTCTAACAAGGCCACTCCTAATAATTTTATTAAATCCTTTAACAAGGTCACATTTAATAGTGTGTTTTGTAACCTTTAATAGGGTTGAATCCTTACAGAGCTCACTTTATAAGAGTGAAAATATTGGTGACATGTTAATGGATTTTTTTCCCAAATTGGGTTTCTACATTAAATCCTAGTATAAAACTTGTGTGGATGTTATATTTGATGATCTACTATTAATGTTTTAAATTCTACAAGTTGGTTATTATTAGAACAATGGACTACTAGTTGATGTTATTGATAATTTTGTATAAAGGTTCAGCTAATGGATATTTAGATCTGAAGTAGTTTAATTGTTTGTTTTTTGAATTGCTATATCTATACCTTGAATAACGAATTCATCGACCTCTTAGTTATTCTTAGCATTCTAACAATTGGTGCTTGTAGAGAAAATTTTGAAGGTTCTTGAACCTAAAGATCAAGATGTACAAGAAGGAGGTGCCAAGGTTGAACAAAGAGAACTTCCCTACATGGGAAAGTTTGATGAAGTTACATCTAGCAAGAATTGGAGATGGTGCAATACATTTTTGTGGATAATGCATATGTGGAGATAACCATTCTTCCTTTAACGACTCATTGACTAAAAGAAAAGTAAGAACACAACCAAGCTATTTTGGAGATTGCATCTACTTTGAGCTATGCCAAGTTTGATGACATAAAAGATTGTAAACTTGCTAAGTAAATGTGAGATACACTAAAAACTATCTATGGAGGAGACAAAAATGTCTTAAGGGTGAAATTAGAGAGCTTGAGAAGCAAGTTTGAAGGTGAGAATATTGTCTAGTATTGTAGAAGAATCAAAGAGGTTGTAAATGCCATAAGAGGTGAAAATGGAAAGATTGATAATGAAATTGTGATTAGAAAGGTATTGAGAACTCTACTTCCTATTTACTATATTAGGGTTTCTGTAATATAAGAATTGAGGTGTAGTCCTAGTAATAACCTAATATTAGAAGGTGTGATTGGTAGGTGTACATCTTTTGAAATGTCAATTTTTGATAATTTTACTCCTACCACTATTGAATCTTCTTTTAAATCATAATTAGTTCCAAGTAAGAAAGGAAAATGAAAATCTCTAAAAAGTGATAGTGATGTTTTTGATGATAAACTTGATGAGATTGAAGTATTGATGGCTAGAAGACTTCCAAGAGATACAGGAAAATATAAATGTAAACTTTGTATAATCTATTTTTCATGTAACCAAAATTGTCATGTTATTGCAAGGTGTCCTAATAGAGAAGATAAGGATGAAAAGAGGGAAATAAAGTACAAAGGAAGAAGAGGTGAAAGAGACAATAGGAGAAATCAAGACTATAAAGAAAATGGTAAGAAATCTTGTTACGTTGCTGAAGAAGAAACTAATATTGAATCTAAAAGTAATGATGAAGAAGTTGTCTATGTTGTTATGAAAGAATATTCTAATGAAGATGAGAAAACAACATTAATTTTATATGTGAGTAAAGGCGATTGGTGGATAATCGATAGTGTTTATTCACATCACATGATTTGTGATAAAAGTAAACTTGAAACCATCAGACTATACAAGGGTAGTTGTGTAAAGTTTGGTAACATGATGCATTATCTCTTGTGAAAGATAGAGGATCAATACAATTAAGTGATAAGATCAAGTGTGACAATTTTTATTCGGTTGAAGGACTTAACTATATCTTCTTCAGTATTTCACTGCTGAACAAATCAAGATACATGATTGAATTTTATCACAAGAAGGGCAAGATATTTGATGTTGATGGTTAATTGATTGGAAGTAGTGATCAAACAAAAGGTAACTTGTTCTATCTAGATTTATCTTATGAGACATGTTTGTTTGCACAATACGATGATGTATGGTTATGACATAAGAGGTTATGTCATGTGAATTTTCATAATTTGGTAAAAATTACTAAGATCAAAAGAGTAAGAGGTTTTCCAAAATTAAAGAAATCTGACAATGTTATGTGTAAACAAATACCAGTAGGGAAAAATGACATAGTCTAGTTTCAAGAGCAAGACATACTCATTTGATGATATTTTAGAATTGGTTCATATTGACCTTTATGGACCTATTGATGTTCAAAGCTACTGTGGAGATAAATATTTCATTCTATTTTTTGATGACTATTCTAGGATGATGACTTTCATATTTCTTAAAGAAAAAAATGATGCTTTTTATTTGTTTAAGTGGTATTTGGCTAGAGTTGAAAAGGAAACATGAAAGAATCTAAAGTACCTGAGATCTAATAGAGGTGAAGAATTCATCTCTAATGAAATCAATATATTATGCAATGATAGAGGAATCAAAAGGAAGATGTTAGCACCTAGGACCCATCCCCAAAATGGAATAGCTGAAAGGAGAAATACATCAATCATGGATTGTGCTAGAACACTAACGATGAAGAAGAATGTGTCACAAAATAATTGGAGAGAAGTTGTAAGTACAATAGCTTATACTTTGAATAGATTGCAAGTAAAGAAAGGTACAAACATTACACCCTTTGAATTATGGTATGATATGTGCCTATGTGAACTATTTTAAAGTCTTTTGAAGAAAATTTAATATACTAAAAGATAATAGAAATGCAATAATTAGTGATAAGAGTGATGAAGGCATATTCCTAAGATATTCCACTAAGACTAAAGCCTATAAGTGTTTGAATTCTAACACTAACAAAGTTATGGAAAGAATAGATGTGAAAGTTGATAAATATGTAAAAAAAGAATGAAGTTGAATGTAAGGCATAACCTAAATATTATAGCACATTCATATATGTGAATTAAGGTGCTCCCTACACCCTACCTAAGAAAGACAAAAGAGCTACAAATCAACAATAAAATAAGAATGTCAAGTTGCAAAAACCAATTGTTGAGAAGTAGACTCTGGGTACTAAGCAATAGTAAAATGATGTCAAGGTACATGCAGAAGATGTTGAACATTAGGAAGACAATGCCAAACAAGTAGAACCATAATTAGAGAGACTAAATGAAATTGAAATAAATTTTCAAGATGAACCTATAGAAGAGAGAAGGAATGAACATGTACTAGAAAAATATGTGAGACAATACCGTGCACCTAAGAAAATTATTGAACATAAAGAATATGGATTTATGACAAAGAAAAGTTTCACAAGTGAGACATCTTTACTTTGTGAATTTGAGACCAATTTAGCTAAAGATGCTTCAGAGAATGAGGATTGGATTCAATAAATGAATGAAGAAATTAAGAAGATAGAGAAGAAAAAAATATGGACACTAGTACCTAGACCTAAGGACAAAAATGATATTGGAACTATGTGGGTATTCAAGAAACTAGCTAAATGAAAAAGGTGAAGTCACAAGGAACAAGGCAAGACTACTATGCAAAGGATGTTAACAAGAAGAAGGAATTGACTATGGGGAAAAATTTTCCCCTACTGCAAGATTGGAAGGAGTTAGAACAATACTTGCATATTCTTCTTATCAAGGATTTAAAGTATACCAAATGGATATTAAATCTACATTTTTGAATGGAGTATTGGAAGAAGTTTATATTGAATAGGCACAAAGATTTTTTGACCCTAGCAAGAAGAACATGGCAAAGATTGCACAATTATTTGGTGAAGATTGGACTAGCAAGAACTAATTATAAAAGAAATTTATACTTGAAGACTAGTAGTAACAATGAGGTATTGTTATCTAAAATATTTGTTAATGATGTAATATTTGGAGGAAAGAAAACATTATGAAAATCATTTGCAGATGAGATGAAGAAGAAATTTGAAATGTCTATTTTTTATGAGATCAACTTCTTTATCAGTTTTTAAGTATATCAAATGAAGATTCAAGGCCAGTTAGTACACCCATGGCTACATGACATAACCTATCTCAAAATGATGATTCTACTAATGTGAACTAGATATTATATAGATCAATTCTTAGAAAACTACAATATGTTGTATATGAGCAATGTTAGTATGCTAATAGAAACCAAATTTAAATAAAGCTTCTACAAACTAAACAAAATTCATAAACTTTAAGATAGACTAAGATGAGCTCTCAATTGAGAATATGAGCCATTAATGGGCTCTCTCAATGAGAAGCTCTCTTGTTGAGTAGCTTTGTCTAAATAGATAGGATGTATGCTCAAGCTTATGCTTCAAAAAGGGCTTCAAATGGAGTTGGAATTTGGGTGTGAGTGTATGGTTTTGATGTAAAATGGCTTCTTAAAATGGCATTATGACTTTACTTCATGGGTTGTGTTTGAAATGGCTTGGGAGGGGATCCAATTTATAGGCTAAGGGCTTGAGGGATGGAGGGCTAAGATGGAAGGAAAGATGAAAGCTTAAGGAGGGCTAAGATGCACTCAAAAGGGAGCACATGGATTGTGCTAGTTTAGCACCAATCAGGGAGTGACACATGTCACAAGGTGAGTGGATGGAGGAAAGGGGAAGGATGAGTCAACAAAAGAGGCTCAAGGGATAATATCTTCATAAAGACCCTTCATTATGGCTTGTAAGAGCTTGTAAGAGTCTTTATGGCTTTTGTAAGAGCATTCATTGCTAAGTGGTTGGGATATTTTGGAGGGAGTTTAGATTGTTGACTTTCCTTGGCTTAGAAAAGTCTTAAGCTTGCTTAGGGAATGTGACAACATTAGGGGGTGGATTAGACTTGGTTTTAGGATTAGATTAGGGATGTTAGAGATTTGCAGGTGGATGGAATTCATGAGGGTGGGTGAGTTAGTGACTAAGCTTAGTTAGTATGGGTGGATGGGGTGGATTAGGCTAAAAAGAGGGTTTAGGAATAGTTTTGTGGTTTTTAGATTTGAGGGTTTTATTTATCAAATAGATCTATTTAATAAATGGGGATTTTGGAATTAGATAGAAGAATAGGATTTAATTGATAAATAATAGGTTATTTAATTTATCAATTAGGACTATAGATGATTAATTAAATTAATCAGCTAGGGGATGGCAAAGGATTAATTAAATAGGAATTTAATTAATGATGCCTTTAGAGATAACTAAATAGGATTACCAAAGCAATGTAATCAAATTTAGGTGTCTACATATGTTATTCTTAACAGACCTAGTATTGTATTGGCAATTGGGATTGTTGCACTATTCTTTGTAACTCCTAAGGAGAATCATTTGATGGCAATAAAAGGATACTAAAATATTTGAAAGGAACATAAGACCATGGTTTGTATTACAAGAAGAATGACAAGTTTGAGCTAAAAGTGTT
Organism: Cupressus sempervirens; assembly: GCA_028749045.1. NCBI lineage: Eukaryota > Viridiplantae > Streptophyta > Pinopsida > Cupressales > Cupressaceae > Cupressus > Cupressus sempervirens. The sequence continues at coordinate 987,235,206 of CM053787.1, read as the reverse complement.
CACTGATTCAAATTGGGAAAGAAATGTTGATGATGTAAAGAGTAAAAGTGGAGGAGATTTCTTCCTAGGAAAGAGACCAGTGTCATGGAAAAATGAGAAGTAGAACTGCATTTTTCAATAAATAGTTGAAGCTAAATATGTGGTAGCAGAAATGAATTGTTAAAATATCATATGGATCAAGTAATTGTTGAAAAGAATGAAGGAGAAAATCAATACTCTATTTTTAATCTATTGTGACAACACAAGTGCTATAAACATATCAAAGAATCCTATGATGCACACAAAGACTAAGCATATTGCTATCAAGTATCACTACTTGAGAGAGTTAGTTCAAGACAAGGAAGTGAGATTGGAGTATATAAACACCAAGGAGGAAATAGCTGATATTTTTACTTAGGAATTTTCTAATTATGTACATGAATATATAAGAGGTAAATTAGGGATGATTCCCATACAAAAGGCTACTTAAGCTAAGATGAATCTTTGCATCAAATGTGTTTATTAGAATATCTTACAAGTTGATGCATAAAGTCCTACTTTAGGATCTTCTTAAATTAGTAAAGGATGACATAGAAAGAAAAGGAAAAAGGACAGAATGATGTATCAATCATACATAGATGAAAAATGATGAATTTCATACTAACATTAGAATATCTATATAATCAAGATGTATGAGTTAGATAAATTATCTTTGGCATTGTTGTCAAATAGGGCTCAATATTGTGATGTAGTTACCTATGCAATAACAAGAAAGAGGGAGAGAATGTTAGATTAAGAAAATGTAAGGTTGATTATGAAGATGGAACTAGTAAGGGAGATTATGAAGATGGAAGATATTCAACAAGATATGTTATTCAATAAGAGGTGTAACAAAGAGGGAGAATGCATGCAACATTTTGCCAGTAATATAGAGCAAGCTAATTGATTTCATGATCTTGTATGACAAAGGGAGCTTATGTGCTACATATTAGAATTGCATGGATCAAAATAAAAATGAAACTACAAGAGAGAACGAAACTAAGGATATTAATAAAGATATTGTTGGTCTTAGAATGGTCTTGACATTCGAGTGTCAACACACTTAACCAATTTCACCATATATGTCGAGTACACTATGTATGTCGAGTGAATAATATTAGCTACAGAGTCAGAATCTTAACAGGTGGCAACTAACTTTAGGTCCTAAGCAAGTAATAGATGCCGAGCAAGATAGATTATAGTATGTGCTGAGTGATTCAGGAAGACTCGTGTGCTGAGAAACACAGAGTATAATAGGGGCTGAGAAATCTAGTAATGTAACATGTGCTGAGCAATATAGGAACATTCAAGTGTCGAGCATTAGTAATATAATATGTGTCGAGTAACATAGGATCAACATGATAGTTTGTGCCTTCACAAACTAAGATGTAAACCATTTTTGGAGCCAACTTAGAGAGATTTCAAAGGACAAAAAGGATAAAGACAAATATTTTACATTCCCTATGTGATATGTATGCATCCAATCAGAAAAATGGAGAAGGCATCCAACCATTGAACATTTAAATCATGGGAATGGATGACCTAGAACATTTAAATCATGGGAATCCATATTTGTACATTTCTATACAAGGATTCAAGGAGAATTTTCTAAAAAATATGAGGACAAAAAAGAAGGTGGATAGATTTATTGTATGTCTTGAATCTGATCAAAATCCTAAGATTTATGGTGATGTTTAAGTGGAAAAAGATTAGAATTACCTACTTAAAGAGGTACAGGGGCTAAACTTAAAGTGGTTAGAAGAGCTAGTGAAGACCTGACAAGGTTGGAGAAGTTGTTGATGCTATTGATTGAAAAACTTAAATATAAGCCTGGGAAGATTTGATAAGAGGTGAAGAGTGATTTCTTGAAGGATTGTCAAGTGAATAAGAGATAGAGATGAAAATGAAGGCCAATCAATGGATCAACATGTGAGCTGAACTATGATTTGTATTTGTGAAGTGAGTTTTATTTTTAGATCAAAACCTATTGTTACTTTCTAACAATTATATTAGTATTGAAATCCTTTAATCAAGGATGACCTAATAGTCATATATAAATCCTTTAATCAAGACAGAACTCTAAAGGAATATTGTAAAGTTGTCTAATAAGGCCACTTCTAATAGGGTGATTAAATCCTTTAACAAGGTCACATTTAATAGTGTGTTATGTATCCTTTAATAGGGTTGGCTCCTAACAAAGGTCACTTTAGAAGAGTGAAAAGATTGGTGACATGTTACTAGTTTTTTTTTGCCAAATTGGGTTTCCACATTAAATAATATTGTCAAACTTACATGGATGTTATTTGTAATGATTTATTGTTAATGTTTTACATTTTGAAAGTTTTTTATCATTAGGATAGTGGACTTCTAGTTGATGTTATTAATAATCTAGTATAGGGGCCGAGATAATGAATGTTCAAATCTGAACTAGTTTAAGTGTTCGTTCGTTCAATTGGTACATCTAGACCTTGGATAACTAATTCACCACCCTCTTAATTATTCTAAAAATTCTAAAATTTTGGTGTTCATGGTGAATTTTTTTGGCATATTTATATGTAGGTATCAATGGTTTTTTTGGGCACTGATTGGGGGGAAGGTAACAATTAACGTAGTCTTATTGCATACATTGGTGACAACTATCTTGTTTCCCTTAGTGACTAATAATGGCCTCTCTTCCTCATATTTTGTTCTTTAACTCTTTATTAAATAAATAAATTAAGGTTTCCATTTTCTACTATCAAAGCTACAACAATTATTGAAAGTTCATTGAAATGAAACTTATTTTTTTTTACAAATTTTAAGATAAATGATAATTTCTTGTGAAACTTTATAATGGTACATGTGTTCAAACATCCTAAATTTTCTTATATTCTATAGTCCTCTCACTCTCTCTTATAGAGGGGAGATAATTAGTCTCCTCAATCCGTTAGAAATAGGAAATTTTAAAATATTTCATTTATAAAATATCCAGAGTGATTAATCTTAATTCTTTTCACATTATTATACATGTTATTAGTTGTATATGTAGGCTTATCCAAAATCAGTTGTATTGTCTAACAAATTCCATTATTGGTTATCCATTGATCAATATCCAATAGGATATGCAAAAAATTGTTTTGTTGAAAGGGCCACGAAAATGAGAGTCATGAACAAGGGCAACAATCTATGATTGACTTGATAAAATCCATGATGATGCTCATTGTATCCATCTTCAAACCATTGTAAATGTTTTTGTTCAATGTAGGTCTTGACATGGGCATGTTTAGTCTAGGTAAACTTGATCATTCCATTATGCTTGACCACAAATTATTTGTATGTATATCCTTTGTTTGTGTAATATATCTTGATTGGCTATGGACCTACAATCAAAATGCATAGCATGCAAAAAGTGAGTTGCATCATTTGTGATGGTCATGAGGTTTTTGAGTGGACCATCTATAATGACATGCTAGCATCCCTCATATTTGGACTTAGAGGCACATTTCTCCATATATCTATAGTACATGTATGTATATTACAATTCCTCACCATATCTCCTTTTGTATCAATCTATATCACAATCAATTTCTCTTTCTATGTCTCCCATATGTTCATATCTATATCTTCCTTATCCTAATCTCTATCTCTATCCTCCTCTTGTCACTCCCTCTCTAGATACATATCCCAATCTCCTATCTCTACCCTCCACTCATCATTACATCACTAGTCACATCAACTAGTCTCAATTGATCCATCTCTTTCCATCACTCTCATCTTACACCTTTAAATCCTTACATTTCCATATGTATTCCCTTATGACTCCCCCTCTCTCTATCTAGTTAAATCTCCATGCTTCTATATTTCTTATATATCCTCCCCTACCTACCTCTCTAAATATATCACTTTGTACCTCTATTTTTTTCTTTATATTTCTCCATCTCTCATTATATCTCTTCTATGTAAATTTATCTCTCTCTCTCTCTCTCTCTCTCTCTCTCTCTCTCTCTCTCTCTCTCTCTCTCTCTCTCTCTCTCTCTCTCTCTCTCTCTCTCTCTCTCTCTCTCTCTCTCTCTCTCTCTCTCTCTCTCTCTCTCCCCTCCCTCCCTCCCTCCCTCCCTCCCACCCTCTCTCTCTCACACACATAGATATCTCCTATATGTATATTTATCTCTGCCATTTCTATCTACCCCGCTCTTTAGGTATTCTTTTTCTTCTCGACACATCCCTCTGTTCCATCTTAATCTTTGTCTTTGTCTTCATATCTATTGCTATCCCCTTATCTCTTTCTCTCTCACTCTTATCCCTTCTATGTCTGTTTCTTTCAATTGCTATATCACACTATAGATCTCTATTTCAGTTCATATTTAAAGCATAACATGATCTTGTTGATAAATAATTTAAAAACAAATCATATAATTATATAAATTAAAAAGCTTTTTATGTAAAAGTGAATTAGCAATTCTTTATAAATAATAATAAGGAATTCTTAACGATATATAAGAAATTAAGTAAATAGTAGATTATGCAAAAATTAATTGAATATTACATTAGTTAAGATAAATATAGATTAACATTAAAGATCATAAGAAACATTAGATATAAGAATATCCTTTATAATAGCTCAATTAAATTACTCAATGGAAATTATAATAATCAAATCTTTATATGAAAATAAAAACATATGTAATGATAGTAATGTACTTCTCTACACAAAGTGAACCCATTTGTATGATGAAATGTAAAAAGAGAAGTCAGAACAAATTGTTCACCTATTAAAAATTGTATCCATTTATACCTAGGAAACCATAACAAAAATAAATAAATAAATTATATATTGATATGTATCAAACAGAAATAAAAGTCACTAAAGCAAAATTTGTTTTGGCATTTTCTCCACGTGGATGGTAGTAATTTCTACAATGGGTCAATGAGTTTGACTCAAAAATCACACAGTTAAATCCTAATAGCAATATCACAATTTGACTTGATGTGGAAATTATCTCCTACTTATCAACATCTCCAATTTTGATGGATTGAAGGAAAGGGTCATGTGAACAATGTGGAGAATTTAAATGGGTCATCCACGTTGCATGTTGAAATGTGTATGGATATGATGGCTTTTGTGTTTGCCAAAGACAATGACGTACATTAGATATAAGGGAAATGAACCAAATTTTTCTATGTATGCAATGTTGCCATGTTAATCATTACATTGCCCTCCAATTATCACTCAAAAAAACCCTGATATGGATACAATGGCTTTTGCATTTGCAAAAGAGAACAATGTGCATTGGATATATGGGAAATGAGCCAGTTTCATCTATGTATGCAATGCTACCACGTTAATCATTACCTTAGTCTCTAATTATCACTAAAAAAACCCTGATATCTTTACACAAACATATCAAAACAAATCACCATGAACACCAATAGTCATTCACTTTTTTCATTTTTTAGTTTTCTTGATTGTTGATTGGTTAATTTGTGGGAAAAGTACTATAATGGCTATTGTGGGGTCTTAGTGGCAAGGATTGAGCAAAAGTTTTAAAATGGCACTTTTAGACCACATCATAGTTTACAAGTTCTACAAAGAGCTCCATAATTATGAGAAAGCTGAAAGGTTATCTTTAATCTTTTCACTCATTCACCAAGTTTCATAAAAAAGTTTGACAAATTTTGATTTATAGTTTAGAAATTGTAGATGCACGGAGTGGCCACTAGGTCATTTCCCCTAATGAGCACATGGTATGCTTTAAGTTTCACTTGGTACTAGAGTTGTCTATTGAAGCTGGAGACTCATAACATTGATAACATGCAACATAAAAAAAACAAGCAAACCACATTGATGTGCAGTGTTCCAACAACTGCCAATCTTGTGTTTGTTTAAGAGGAAAGTAATGTTATTGTAAAAAAAAAAATCTTTGGAGATTTTTACTATACCTTTTGTGATCATTGTTTGAAAACATGTCCTTTGATTGCCAGTCCCAAGCTTACTGACACTTTTCCATCCAAAGAAGCATTAATTTTGATCATTAGGAAAGTGAGAATGTTCTTTCATATTTCCTCCTGACATAAATACATATGCATCATTATTTTTTGTCAGTATATAAAAATAGAGGATAAAAATGAGTGGTCTGGATGCTTTACATGGTCGTCTAAGCTTTTTAGTTCTTCAAAACCATTGATCATCATAATTAGTTCACCCATATCTTATCATAAATGCTTGGAATATTTATTTAAACATGGCTAACCTCCAGACAAAATGCACTGTTGACCAAAATTATAAAACTAAAAAAGATTATAGATTTTTCTAAAATTTGTAGCATTTGATCTTCATGATATGCATAATTTGTAGTCAAAAACAACAAAAAAAATGAAAAACATATTAAATTTGAACTTTTTTTGTCTTTTAGTACATTTTGTCTAGAGATTAGCCTAATTATTATTTTATGTGAAGTGGTTTGAATAGGAAGATTCATAGTAAAATGCAATAAGGTATTACAATGTTATATGGTTAGAATAAACTTGCGTAGTTTTAAAAGGTGTATAAAGGACATTGTTTTAAAAAATAAAACAATATGGGCCACGTTATTACTAGAAAATTTTACTTGGTAAAAAATTAATTGATAAGTAGAAGATAATTTCCACAACAACTCAAATTGTGTATTGCTATCAAGATTTAACTGTGTGATCTTGAGTCAAACTTATTGATGCATGTTTCATGGGTAGTGATTCAACATGAATCCATCTCTCATGAGAATAAATGGAACACTTAGCATTCATTCAATCTAGGTGATTCTCATAAGGATTAAGCACTATGAAGCACTAGGACTTCCTAGGAGGTCACCCATCTCAGTACTACTCCAGCCTGAGTGCGCCTAACTATGAAGTTTACTCTACTTAAGAGGAAACTCCGTAGTTAAGCATGCTTCTAAGGAAGTCCTGATGATTCACTCGTATTAGCATCACCTAGATCCAATGAGTGCTAAGTGTTCCATTTATTCTCATGGGACATGGATTCATGTTGAATCACTACTCATGAAATATGGGTCAATGAGTTTGACTCAAAATCACACAGTTAAATCTTGATAGAAATATCACAACCAAATTAATTCACATTGAATGTTCAAACCTCTATATTTTGAATGGTGGTTTGATCTAGCATTTAGAGTATTTCTTCCTCGGATGCATTCAATCAATATCTTACCTTGTGAAATATGTCAAATTTGGGTTTCGAAGATGGGATAGATGAAGTCTGCCAAGTGTCCATCAAAAAATGAGATGGTTAATGTGATAGTTTAGGATGCTTGTTTCATTCTTTATTTCTTCATATGCTTATTTAATGATTCTAAATGTGACTGTAAGAATATGGAAAGATTTTGTCCTAATTTCAGATCAAATTTCAACCTTGTTGTGAGGTCAGAAACAATGAAGGATTTGATCAAATTAGAGAATCAAATCCCACTCTTTGTCTTAGAAGAAGTTCTTGCCATGGAGATGGGACGTGATCTTGAAAAGGCAATCACATTTAGTGCCAAGCTACCTTCCCATTGAAGAGATGAGGACAAAATTGATGAAGTACTACAGTAGAAAAAGTAGGATCGCTGCGGCAGAAGCTTGGATTAGATTCCAAAAAATTTACTTTTCAAAGCCACGAATTCTGATTAGGGCAACCATTATTCTCATACTTATGGCATCCAAGTCTTTTTCTTATTTCATTCTTGCGGAGCACATTGAGTACTCATTGCGTAATCAATAGTGAGTGGTTGTCATTTTTCACTTTACCTTGTTCATTTTTATATTAAAAAGTAGTCAAAATTGGGTGGCTGGCTCAAAAGAACTAGTTTTTTTTTTTTGATGAATAGTCCTTTTCTATTAAAAAATATACTTAGAATACAATTCTCAAAAAAGAGGTCAAGGGATACACGATCACCCTGCGAGAGAGTTCAAGCAGCCAAAGCAAAAACTAAACACATGGCATCAGTCGAAAGAAGCAACTATTCATAAAAAAAACATATATAGCAACCTCAGGCTGCCAAAGCAGTGGCAGCCGAGGGGGAGGATCATCTTTGTCATTGAAACCCCAATCATTTCTAGGATTGGGGGGTGGGCTAGGCACAGACCATCCATCATGAAGAGCTACAGTAGCAGGGGGGTCAATGGTAGCCTTCGCATCTTTGACCTCAGGCCGTAGAGGGGAAATCACCAGTGCCAGGCAGGGCCATTTTCCAATAGTATCTTGATGAGCACCAAGAGGAGGAGGTAGGGATCAGCTAGAGCCACCACAGGGTGGGAAGGTAGAGTGGTTCCGCCAGCTACCATCCCCACCACTGGGAGAGTAGTGGCAGGAGGCCTACGAGCATGGAGTGTGCAAGTGGTAGCCTAAGGAGTGGCACCACTACCGGTGGCCACGAGGCTTTGAGGTGTCTACTGAGGCATCTAGAGGTACTCAAGACACAGTGCATGGGGAATTGCCCTAGTGGTTGAGCAGCTCCTATAGGTGAGCAACTTCCAGGGCAACTTTGTTAGCTTTCACCTATATCTTCATAATAAAATTGTTCCAAATACAAGCTTTAGTGTACATTGCAATTTCAACATCCAAAAAGCTGTGTGTGAATAAAATAACATTTCTATCTTTCCACAGAGTAAACCAAATTTCCATCCTGAATGTATGCTAGATCTAGGAGTACTTTCTGGAAATTCTAGGGGAATCACCCAGTAAGATCATGTGCCATGAAAATGGTTCGGGCCTAAAGGGCTTGAAAAAATAATGAGTCCAATGCTAGTAATTTTGTGCACATTTACAAAACCAAAAAATATGCAGAAAGGACTCAGGCTGGCTACAGAAGGGGCATTTGGGATCAGGAACCCCTATGTGCTTGAGCCAAGGCCCTAGGGGAAGACCTTGGAAAGAAAGGCACCAAGAAAAGTGGGTGATCTTGGGCTCAGTAATAGTGCACCAGATGGTATTGAAGTATTTTCACCATTGAGAAAGCGAAGATTGCAAATGCCATCTCTTGTTGACCGTGTCTACCATCGAAAGATGGGGCAAAAGCCATCAGTATCCCTTATTGGACTTGTAGTTGGGAAAAGGAGTGTCAGGATACCACTTCCAGTCATGCCACTAAGGATGACCAGGCTGAATTCCAACCTTGTGCACTAGATGTATAGGGATGGAGGAAAGCAATAGGTCAAAAGTCTGCTGATTTGCACGGACAAGGCGGTACTAAACCTGCATATCTTCCTAGGTCCTAAAACTCATAGTGACCTTGGAAAAGAGATCTTTGATAGTTTTGATGCCACATTTGAAAAAATGAAGAGCACTGGCACCTTGGGTCTTAGCAAGAGGGTTACCCTGAATGGCAAATAGGGGAGACCACCAAATATTCTGTTGGTTTAAGGAGAGACCATTACGAAAGTCATCCCCGGCCCAATGAAGCAAAGGCTTGATAGCCTCCCAGGCTTTATAGATGCTCTTGATAACAAGTGAGCCTTGTATAATAATAGGATCACACATGATGAGAAGGGTTTGAAAACTAATGCCCTTCCACACAGGTCTGTTAATAGGGAAGCCAGAAGAAATGCAATGGCGAACCAAAATCTTCCAAGCTTTGTCTCCAGTAATAGCTCAGATGATCCACTTGGTACAAAGTGTAAGGCCTTGTTTGTGAGTGGAAAGCATACCGAGGCCACCAGATTCTTTAGGGAGGCAACAAAATTCCCAAGCAACTCTGTGAAATCCATGATGATCAAAATCGAAAGCCCAGAGGAAGTCTCTAAGCAAGCATTCCAACTTAAGATAGGAAGCTTTGGAAGGAGCCCAATAGGAGAAATAATAAACATGGGTGGCCACCAAAATCTTATAACAAATCTGGAATTTACTAGCAAGAGAGAGCAACTTGGTAATCTAGTAATCAAGCTTTTTCACAATGTTAGCAAGGACAACATTCCAAAGCTCCAAAGGGGAAGCCTAAAAGGAAAAAGGCATGCCAAGAAAATGAAAAACTTCACTGTCAGTGACCTATTTCTACTCAAACTGGCTAAGCCAATGTGGAGCTAGCAAAAAAGACTAGCGGTAGCAAAGCATTTTATGCCATTGTATGGCAAAGCTAGAGGCTTGACGAAAAGTCTGCAGACAAGATAGTGCATTGTTGATGCTTTTCTCCTCCTCAAGAAGAGTAAGGAAGGAATCATCAGAAAAATTCCCATTGACAAGCTAGGAAGTAGAATCAGGCAAGGTGATTCCATGAACCAATCTTGAGGAAACAAAATGAGCAAGCAGGTACCCAAACCCTTCAGCAGCAAGAACATAGAGCACTGGAGCTAAAGGGTAACCCTGCCTGATGGAGTGAAAGAGCCCAAAGGCCTCAAAATACAAATTATTAGTAATGCAAGCATTAGCATCACCAAAAAGCATCTCCAAATATTGAATAAAGTTGGGACCAAATCCCAGGGCCTGGAGCATAGCTAGGATGAAGGGCCATTCAATGCGATCATAAGCTTTGGCAAAATATATCATCAGAAAGATAGCCTTCTATTTGAACTTGCGAGCCCATTCCATCCCTTCCTAGATAGCAATAATGTTATCAAGAATGTATATGGACTTGATGAAGCCAATTTTCTTAGGCCGCACAATAAGAGGAAGCATGTGCCTAATTTTGAGAGAGAGTGTCTTGGAAATTATCTTATAAGCCACATTCATAAGGGTGATGGGCCTCCAATTGCATATGTCCTCTTGATTACTAGCCTTAGGTATGAATTTAATATTTCCTTTATTTATAATGGCTCCTAAGCTTTTAGAATGATATGCTTCAAGATAGACTCTATTCAAATCAGGGCCAACTTGCTCCTAGAGGTGCTTGTAAAACTCACAAGGAAATCCATCACACCCAAGGGACTTGTCATCTGCCATAGAAAAGGCAGCCTCTTTAAGATCACTGAAGGAAATAAGTTACTCACAAAAAGCATGCTATTCCCCCACAAGGTAGTTGGGAGTAACAGAGATGCATTTTTAGAGAGCATCTTCCTCAGTAACTAAATTTCCTTGCGAAGCAAAGACATTCTCATAATGATGAACAAATGCTTACATGATGTCGAGGAGACTAGAGAGAACAGTAGTATCGTGTTTGATTTTTTGAATCCCAACTTTGGTATGATAGGCTTGAAGAGCATGAAAAATTCCTTTAAGGCTTTGTCTCCAACCTTCAACTAGTGGAGATGAGCCTTGAGTTGAGCTCCATAGGAAATATAGTTGTCAGCAACTTGCTTGTTATGTCAAATCTTGGCAAGATATACTTGTAGATCCGTATCAAAGGGGTTAAGAGTGAGAGCCTTAGAAGCTTTCCTAAGGGCAAGGTTGTTAGCTGCATAAGCCCTTTTTCCAAAAATGGTGACTTGATGCCCATAGATGTGCATGAATTGCACAGTTTTGGCAATGACATTATTCCACCATTGAATCCATCCCCTGTGAGAGTGTGGATGTGGCTCTAAATTTTAGACACGTAAGATATGTGAGATGGTGGAAGCATGCATTAGAACTATCCTGTTGAGGTAAAACTGAGACTTAGCCACCTTGGGGATAGATGTTTGCCAAGTAATGCCAAAATAAATAAGATAGTGGTTAGATAAAGTGACATCTGATAGAGGAATGACAAGTAGATCTCGATCCTTAGAAAAGGAGAAAAAAGATTGCATAGAGATCATAGCACAATCAAGATGTTTTAATATATGATCTGGGCTAGCTCAAAAGTTGGATCAAGTGTGTCAGACCTCACTACTCTAGTGGCAGTTAGTGTTGGAACCAAACAGGCCCAATTTATTTTGCATATTGTACCAGGCTGCTCTTTCCCTAGCTGTCCAACGAAAAAGAAAAATGCCTCCTTTGTCAGATGCCACTTTAACCATATTGAAGTCCCCACACATGACCCAAGTAGCTAGAGGCAAATTGTTAGCCTACCAGGCCCACAACTGGGCTCTTTCAATAGTGTCACTGGAAGCATAAACATTAATGAATCCAAAAGAGTGATTTTTAATGGAAAGTAAAAGCCAAACAATTCTATACCTAGGGTCAGAACCATGTGAAATAATAGCAGAATGAAGGCGAGGTGATAGGAGAGTAACTACACCACCTCAGCTAGCAGCATGGTGCCAGGAAAACATAATGCCATCTGGCCAAATGACAGCATGTAGCATCAAGCATGAAACAATAAATCTTAACTTCTTGCAAACACAAAAAATCCAAATTACCAAGTCTATGATAGGTATCCCAGAGATAGTACTTTCTAGTGAGGTTTGTAAGACCTCTAACATTCCATGAAAATCAGTTCATGAGAACTCTTCCATTTCATCCTCATCCTCAAGAGAGGAGTATCTATTTTGCAAGAAGGTAGGAGCTAGGTGAAAGTTAGAGGGGAAATCCTCTACATTTATAGCCTATCACTTTATCTCTAGTACCTCTACACGTCTAGGAGGATTGCGAGAAGGCCATGTTGTTGGTGGTACAATGGAAGAGACTACAAACAGAGTGCGAGCCTCAACCAAGGCAGAAGCCCTAGCAGTGACCTTGATCCCCTACACATTAGCAGGGTTTGAAACCTGTAAACCCCCCAAAAGAGGGACTGTCAAAGCTGCCTGCATCCCCATGCTAGCTGGTGAAGACTGTCTTGTGGGAATAGGAGGAACAGTGGCAACCACCACATAAGATTGCTTGGGTTGCAAAGGGGTTGAGGTAGCCTTTCCCTTGCGTCCAATAGAAACCCAATCACCTTTTTTCCCTTTGGCTTGTTTGGCAGGCGCATCTTTAGGTGCAAGTTTTGTCCTGGAGATAACTAAGGGGAAATCTCGAATCTTTTGTTCAGCCAACTGGCACCTATAGTAGGTGTTAGGTAGGTTCAAGTAAAGCACCTTCTGAGAGAAGGTCTACGCCCCAATCCCAATTTCTATAGAATCACGAAGATCCTTGGAAAGATCAGCTTTGATTCAAATGCGACACTAAGGGTGAGCATTAGAGAATTTATCAAGCTCCTTGGTGACAACCTTGCCAAGGGTTTGGGAAATGGACTCAATGAAATACCAACATGGCAAGGGTAAACCTAGGAACTCAACCCACATAGGGACCCTAAGCTTTTTATCATCCGAGATAGTAAAGTCTAAGGACCATTTTTTGAAAACAAGTAGAGAAAAACAGAAAGACCAAGGGTCGTTGGTGAAAACTGCCTCTGCTTGTGATGGGTTGGCAAAACAAAATTAAAAAAAAACTTTGGTAAGGTTTTGCACGTTATCAAGGAAGACCCCATGAGGGGTCCAGCTCTTGTTAACCCATTCTCTGAGCATAGCTTCAGGAGGAGTCCGACCCACAAAATAACCTATCAAGGTGTGGTGCTCTAACCAGTCACATGTAGCATCAAATTCTTGCAAAGGAAGGATAATATTAGGATTACCTTGTGAAAGGCCTTTGGGACAAACTTGTGCGGGCATTTGTTCGAAGGCGATGCAATGGGAGTCCAAAGCAGCAGTGTGCACACCAGAAACAACTAGTTCACCGCTGGCCAGAGCCATGATAAAAAAGCCTAATGAATCCCATAGTAAATGTAGTTTGAAAAATGTTGCTTGGAAAAGGAAAGTTCAGATGAAGAGATGTACTCAAGAGAACTGAAAAATTGCTTGAACTAGTTTTTTTCAAGAATGGGGAGTTTTGAACTTTGTTGTTTTGCTTCTTTCTAACCTTTGGTAGAAATCAAATGAATTAATAAGCATAGTTAAAACAAAATCTAACTATAATTTTGATATAAAACAACTTTGTACATTATAATGATATTGATATTAGGGTTTAAATGTATAGTTTTTGAGTCAAACTTATTGACCCATGTTTCATGGGTAGTGATTCACACAAATCCATTTGTCATAAGAATAAATAAACACTTAGCACTCATTGGATCTAGGTGATCCCCTTAGAGGTGAAGCATCGAGACTTAGGTCACCTATGCCAATACTACTTCAAGTTGAGCGTGCTTAACTACTAAACATCCTCCATGGATAAATCTACTCTACCATGAAGAGTAAATTTTAGGTTTTTGTACAATTTTTATTAGTTTGATTTCCATGATCTACTTTTGAATGTTATAAAAAAATTTAAAATGAATGAAGACTTACTAAATACTATGTTTATGTTACACTGATTGTAAGAATTTGGTATAGCTCTGATACCATGCAAGAATTTTTCTTAGGGCAAGATTCACCCAAGATCATAGAACTCAAACACAAGCACAACTATAGACCAAAAGGGAGTATGATCAATATATCAGACTATGTCCTCATACATTGCTCTGTATTGTATGTGATGCCTATATAGACTAGGAGAGCTTATATATAAAGGCCTCTCAGGAAGCACCTAGAATGTTTCTAGAAAGAGCTAGGAGATAAGATAAGCATGACAACTAAGCACATGTCTTATCCATCATTCTAGATGATGTATAAGAATGATGAGGTGTATCTCAAGTAGAGATGTTGTAGACACCATGTGCTAAAATAAAGTGCTTACTCTTGTGTTGTAGACACCATGTGCATAAATGAGGTTCAAACTCCTGTGTTGTCAACATGACAACTCACAAGAGTGCACATACTCCTAGGTCACTAATAAATAAATATTAAAATAATGCATTAACCTAAGTAAACTTAAGTAAGTGTAAATAGTAAATACATATTTACACCAATACTTATCGTTTTGTATAAAAATAGCCAAAACTAAATGGCATTTTTCCTCAAACTATAACATGGCTCAATCATAATGAAATAAATAAAAAATAACACTTTATAGATAAGAATTTATCAGAAAATATTATATTAAGAGTGAACTTTATATCTACATTACAAAATTTAACTAAGAAGTATAACTATATTATTAATAATCATATTTCAACAAGATTACAAATGAAACTTGACTTAAATCACTAATAGGAATGCTTCAAACTTTGTCTTCACTCCTCCAATCTTCTATCTTTGAAGAGGAAGTCACTTGATACAAGGAAACTTACATGCACCCATATCAAGTGTTAAATAGTCCACAGGATTTATATTTTCATTGAAAATGGGTGCATATAAGTTGTACCACATACAATGCCGAAGAGGAAAGATGTCATGAGAGTAAAAAGATCAATAATCAATAAGAATTTATAGGTTATTCCAATTTATTTTAATGAAGTGTAGCTATCAATAATCACCTTAAGTGCATGTGGCTTGACTCTTCTATATGCACCACAAGTTATTAATGTTTTACTGAGACCTATTCAATGATTGAACTTGTAATTAATTGTGAATTTGGAAGCCAAGGTTTGTCGTTTTGGATTTAGTTGTGAATTTCAAAAATAGGGTTTGGAATTTTTGGATTTCCTATTTCCTTTCCAAGTAAGGAGTGTTTTGCAGCTATTGTTAGTACAACCACTTAAGGTTTCTTTTCACTGTGTTGTGAGTGAAGAAAAAACACTTTACAAGAGAGGACCCAATACTTGAATGCATTCCAATAGTTGTGATAGGATTTGTTGACTTGATACCTACACTTAAGTACTTAATGCCCAATTTTTTTGACAATATTGTACCAATACTTGTGACTATAAAATTTTTAGTACAATGATGACTACCCAAAATTGAATAAAATGTATCCTTAGCTATAAAAATTAACCAATGATGTGATGTCACATCAGTTGTTCAAGTATGTATACCCTTTATGCATGACCATTGGTCTCACTTTTTATTTGGGCTATTTTGGACAACTTGGAAAAAAGCATGTTGATATGGCATCATAATGGGTAATCTGGACTTGAAACCTTAGATATAAGTAGATGACTCGCCAAATAAACTGCTATAAAAAATTGGGAGTGATTTGAAATTTCCACATAGGATTTTGTTATGCATGAAGTAAGGGTGTTCAAGTACTAGGTCTTCTTCCCTAGCATCGTAAATTAGGCATGTTTATAATCTTATCAATTTGGGGGAATTTTTTGGTGGTCTCATAGTTTGAAGTGATGCTTGAGTGTTCAGTTTGTGTGTTGTTTGTGGAACCAATGTAATTATTGGATGTTGTGAAATTTATGTATAACTTATTGTTCTAATTTTTTTTAACTACTATAGGATTAAGTGTGTTTTTTGAGAATTTAATCATAAAAATGTACTCTTTTGTATTGTGAAATATATTCACACCATTAGACAATTAATTTTTTAAAATTTATGTAGGTATAAATAAAAATATTTAGAATTTCCATTAGTCCTCTCGATGCTAATAGTGATTATCCGAGGAGATTCCAGTTTCCTAAAATTAGTTATTATCAAAGTTAGAATTCACAAATAAAGCTAAATGCTAATCTATAGTAGTATCCATGGAAGTTTGAACTCAAAAAAAATGTGGAGAAGAAGACAAATTAAAAAAGAAAAATTAGAAGATCAAATCATGCTAGATGAAAACTCATCTCCCAAACAAGCATGACTGGTATTATTGGATGAAGAACTCAATCCTCTCTACAAGTGAACCCACAATAGTGGGTTACACTTTTTTAGAGGAAGAAAATCCTCCAAAATCACATGACCACAAAAATTTCACATCTTAGTTTTGATAGAAACTTTTAAAAAAGTTTCGATAGAAATTAATTAGTTTCTATCAAAACTCACAAAAATCAAAGTTTCCATCAAACCTTTTAATGCCAAGTAGTTTTGATTGAAACTTTTAATGTAGTTTTGATCAAACCTAGTTTATTTAGTTTTGATCAAAATTTAAAAAGGGAAATAGATTCAAATAGGCATGACCTGATCCCACATTTCATTTTTAATAGTGGCAAATAGTTTCAATCGAAATAGCAAGGAAGAGGAAAGGCATCCAAATTTACCAACCTTTGAAAAAGGTATGGTTTTACCCTTTTTTTACCTTTTTTATACATTTTAAGTTTCTTTTTGTACATTTTTAGTTACATTTTATATGTTTTTTGCTTCAGTTTAGATAAAGGTACATATATATCATGTACATGCATATATACATGATATATATGTGTATATATATTTATATACACATGATATATATATATATATATATATATAATATATCATGTTTGTACACATGCATATATGTATATGTATCTGTACATGTGTATACATGTACATGTATATATACATAAATATATACATATCATGTATATATATATATATATATACATATATATATATATATATATATATATATATATATATATATATATATATATATATATATATATATATATATATATATATATATATATATATATATATATATATATATATATATATATATATATATGTTGTATACATCAACATATTATGGATATGTATACATACATTTCAAGTTTTAATGTACACACATGAACAAGTAATATATTAAAATTTAAGTTCATATGTGTACATGTGTGTGTGTGTGTGTGTGTTTTTAAATCTTCATCTTACCTCTAATAATTTAATATCAATGAATTAACCCTTTAACATTAGTTCCAATGGGTTACCTGTCTCTCTCTCTCTCACAAACACACACATATGAATCCTAATGGGTAAAAGTACAAAGCTATTTTACCTTTCAAGCTGACTTATCAGAATGACTGAATTTGAGTATTTCTATCAAAAAATGATTTTTTTTTAAACATATGATCTAGATAAATTCATTCTAGCTAAGTTATATATGGTCTCACACTTTTGCAATTGGAAATGTATATTAAATGGATGTTTTATACTAGTTTGTATCCAATTATTAAAGAAAAAAAAAGAATTAGAAAAGTGGCATTTGAATAACTCTTACAATTTTTTATGATATTCTTTTAATAACATATAAACAACATTTTATATAGCTCGGAGTCAAGAATATTCTCATGTAGAGTTTATAGTGTTTTAATTAGATATAGTACATTGAAAGTAAAAAATTCCAAAACCACATATTTTAACACTCAAAAAGATGTTGGTATTAAGAAATAAAATAAAATTAAATCATATTAAAAAGATATAAAAATTGTAAGATGTTCTAGAGGAGAGAGTCCCCTTCTAGAATGTATAATTTTTCTCTTGGTTAGAATAGATTTGTTTTGAAAAATATGGTGGGAGATAAAAACTTTCAATTTCAGGTGACTTGAAATTTCAATCCTTATAAAAGAGAAAATATAGTTCTAAAGATGATTTTTATTTTTTATTTTTCTAGATATATATGTTATCTATAACATAGTCTGAGGTCAAAGGGAAATATGTTTATTTGCATGTTATTTTGTAGTGGAAAATAGACCCCTATTTTTCAGCATTTTTTAGCACCTAAAATGTTATCTATAAAAATTTGGAAAATATATCACTCCTTATTCCAAATAATTATTAAAAATTATAATCCTAAAATTTATCCATTTCTACACATTTCATTAGTTTAGTTAATTTCCAAATTCAAAATAATAGTACCAATTTTATGTCATTGAAGGTGAACAAATATACTTTTGTTAGCCTTTTCCTTTATAAAAGGGTGACACATATTTGTGCTTTTACCCTAATATAAACTTCACCTTGATCTTCTCACCCTAATCTTGGAAGTCTAATTAAACCTTGACTAGATTTAACCTAATCCAATTTAAATAAATATAATCATGCAATCCTAACCCTAGAAATGTCATGTAACACAATGCTAACCCTCATGTAAATTTAATCCTAATCTTAACTCTAAACATGTTATATATTTACCCTAGAATCAAGACAGGTTGATTCTAACCATAACAACAAAATCTAAGTTACCTTAGAAACATAAACCTTTAAACCTAAAGTTATATCGTTTGAACCCAAAAGTTATCCCTAAATCTAACCATGAATATTAATTCTAACTATAAATTATTACAGCACAATCCTCAATTCTTAACCCTTAAAAATATCCTAATTATGAATTTCTTAACTAAAAACTTTAATCTAGATTTGTACACCAACCCTAAACATTTAATCCTAAAGTTCCCTAAAAATTATATTACCTTTCCAAGTAACATTTCAATCATGATTATAACAATATAAATATGTAATCATGTAACTATAGTAAACCATAACATATTTACCTTTTAATCCTAGGGAATACTAAACCAGGTAAAGGGCTAATTATATTAAGTTGCTCAACATTTAATGTTACTAAATCAAGTATTTATCTAGAATCAAAATTCTACCCATAATGCTAACACAAGTCTCACATTGATATTAAACACTAATGATCTTACTATATAAGTTATGTACAATTTTATAACACTAACCCTAACTCTAACCATAATAGCTTACTCTACATCAACATAGAACAGTATTTTAAACACACACTCCTTTAACCCTAGCTAGGTAAATATTTTCCTAATGGGCTAACTTAATGAAAATTTACCATGATTAGACCCTAGAATAATGGTCCCCTAAACTCAATATTAATACTAAACTACGTAACCTAAAATTAATCCTAGGTTGCATAATATATAAGTTCCATTATCATGATAAAACATTATCTTCGAGTATGTCAACCCTAGTCAAGTTAATTTAACCTAACCAGGTAATGTTTTAACTTTAAATGTAACCCTAAAATTATCTCTAAGTTCTTAACACTAACTTGATAAAGTTCTAACCATACTTCCTACTTATTTACCTAGATAAGATTTTTAAGCATGATCCTCACAAGTTTCTTAACCCTAAAAAATGGGCTAATTTATGAATCCTAACTAAAAAATTCAATCTAGATTTGTACATGCTAACCCTAAACATTTAATCCTAAAGATCCCTAAACATTATACTAACTAAATCCCTAACATTGATCACATTATTCTAATAATATAACTATGTAACCATTAACTATAGTGTTCAACCATAACATATTTACCTTTTAAAATCCTAAAGGTAATACTAAACCAAGGCTAATTATATTAACTTAGTCAACATTTAACACTAAATTGGGTTTAAACCTAATCATAATTCTACCTATAACACTACCATAAGTCTCACACTGATATTAAACTCTAATGATCTTACTAAATTTAAGTTATGTAAAAAATTTTTTAACACTAACCCTAACTTTAACCGTAATAGATTACTCTTGACATAGAACACTATTTTGAACACACACTCAAACTTTAACCCTAGCCCTAAATATTTTCATAACCCTAACGTAATGAAAAATTTACCATGATTAAACCCTAGAACAATGGTTCCCTAAACTCAATCTTAATACCAAACCAAGTAACCCTAAAATTAACCCAAGAACTAAAATATAAGTTCCATAATCATGGTAAAACATTAACCTCAAGAGTGCCAACCCTAATCAAATTAATTTAACTTAAACTAGTAATGTTTTAACTTTAAACACACGTATTATTTAATTTCATGTGTTTACGAAATTCTAGTTTATTAAATCTCATATTTTAATATAGGATTTACAAGTTCACACATGTAGTACTATACTTATGTTATGTTTGTTTCATGTTTACATGTATTATATACATTTAATTTCATGTTTACAAAATTCTAGTTTCTTAAATGTCATTGTATGTGACAAATTTCAAGTTTATTTTTAAATTTCAGGTTTACACATTATATACACACATGCATACTACATACATTGACCTTCACATGGAAGATCAATAGCCTCATATCCCTCCCCCCTCCCCTAAGCAACAACCTCCTACCTCCTGTGAGTAGCAACCTCCTATTCTCCCTAAGCAACAACCTCCTATTCCCCCTGAGTAGCAGCCTCCTATCCCCCCAAGAAGCAACCTATCCCCTCTAGTAGTGCGCTATTTTCATATATCATCAACCTATCCCACTCGACATGCTCTATGATTGCACTTACCAAGAGATTCACATACTTTATGAATCATTGGTTAGTGACACATGCTCTAGTGTATATAGTAGTACATGTTAGAGCATCTTACAGAGTCTCACATGTATTAGAGATGAGATTCATGGTCCTGCTCCATATTCTACACATACTATACAGATTGTCATTGACAATAAGAGATGAAAGGTTTATTCAGGGCTCTCACTATAGTAGGTACAGGGCTTGGTGCCCAAAGAGACACTAAAGAGGGAATAGTCCACTCATTATCTTCCACTAAAGTATGTGAAGGGGTATTCTCCCATTAAGTGTACAGATCCACATATAGCTTCACTTATATACCCACACTTCCTTGTTGCTCATGGTTGTTATCCAAAGAATGACCAAATTCCACTCTATTTTGCATGACTACTTTATGTTGAGGTTCACTTAGGCAAGGTGGTGAACTACACTGATTTACCATCACATTTAGGACAAGGGTGTACTAGACTATTTGATAGGTAATTGGGTCATCCACCATTGACACATAGGTCATTTTTCAAAGACAAGGCACCTGTTATTTCCCTATATTAAGTCTATCATCTGATGAGGCCATGCATAGCATGTAGTTGCAGGAGGGAGGGGAGCATGATTCAAAGAGTTGGAGACATTTCCATAATTGTCAGATCTATTGCCAGCGATGAGGTTGGCTAGTATTTGATGTCAAGTTGGCATTCCAAATCATCACCTAGTGCTTCATCTTTAGGAGACCTGTATAGTACACCAGACATCCCTTTGTTGACTAGCTTAGAGGGTCTCACTAGACTGTTGGCATGAGATACTATGAGTAGTCTTGTTGAGGATCTGTTATAATCATATAGATTCATATCAAAGCATCTTGGCATACCCATATCAGATGTTTGGCATCATGTCCATGGTGGTATTTGGACACATCCTCAGCCACATTCCTCTCATCGATCAAGTAGTGGTCATGGTGGTAGTACAGATCATGATGCACCTATTAACCACTATTTTTCTGCAAAGGGACATATACATAGTACTATAGACCCTTCAACTAGTGCAAGGCATGGTCAAAGTTTAGATGTGGGCCTTGATGATGTTGACTTCAGCTTATTGACCACAAGATGGATGGACTTGTTGACACTTGATGATTCTACTTCTATGCCATCTCATCTAGTCAATCTACTTGGATTGTCATTATTAGGATTTGTGCTAGCCACTAGTCATGCTAGCATAGATGCATCGATGGAGCTAGATTTGGCCCAAAAAAGTCTAGATATATTGGTGGACATGATCAATGCTAGGCAGTCTAAGTATTATTAGATGCCAACATCTACAAAGGTAAATCTATTGTTTTTTTACATTCATGTTAAAATTTCAATTTAAAACATTTGTTCAACTAATAATTTATGCATGTATGCATATCATGCCTTTTTAATTAAATTTGCATGTTTTAATATGATTTAATGCACACATGTATGTATGTATTCTAGGGGGGCATTCCTCTCTTTACTCCATCTTTGATGCCAGATTGTGTACATTGTCAAGACTCATTTGATGATGTCAGTAGCGGATAGGTGAGTTTTAATTTTTTTGAATTAGACACGTGAGTTTTAAACGTTTTAAATGTTTAAAAGAGATTTAACTAAATATGAAATTATGTACATTAATTTCACTTTCTCTTTAATATATATAGGGGTCAACACATCCTAGTGAGTATTCTGATAGTCAGTCTTTAGACCACACGATGAGGAGATGCCATGATGATTGTCCTGCACCTAACGATCTATAATTTTTTTTATATTATAGATTATTTGATCTAGACTTTCATCTAGAGAGATTATTTTATCTAGACTTTCATCCAAATTATACATGTTTTTGTTATTTTTTATTTGATGTAGAGCTTCATCCAGATTATGCATGTTTGATGATTGACATACATATGTACTATGTTCTTATATGTTAGATTATGTCAGATTATGTTAGACTATGTTCTTTTACATGTTAGATTATGTTGGATAATATTCTATTATGTTAGATTATGTTGGATTATGCTATCTACTATGTTCTTTTACATGTTAGATTATGCTGGATAATGTTCTAGTTATGTTGGAAATTATGTTAGATTAGAAGGATTATGTTGGATTATGTTCTTTGACATGTTAGATTATGTCAAGGATAATGTTCTATTATCTTGGAAATTATATTAGATTATGATAGATTATGTTGGATTATGTTAGATTACATGTTCTTTTACATGTTAGATTATGTTACATTATGTTGGTTTATAAAATTGATTTATATGTATATGAAATTGGTTAGGGTTATGGTTAGGTAATTAACTTTACATAGTCCCTAATTCCTAATTCCTGATAATGCAAGTGATATTTAGATATTATTAGGGTTAGGGTTATGGTTAGGTAATTAACTTTACATAATTCCTAATTAACAAATCACAATTTAAACTTCACAAGTTAAATGAAAGAGTAAAAGTAATATATAATTAGTTACAAGTCCTAATTTCATCCCCTTAAGACACAAGTTCTAATTTGATACCCTTAAGACAAGTGTTTGAATTTCTTCCCCTTAAGGCACATTACCTAATTAGTTGCATACAAGTTTTGTAATTGAACTATAATTAGCTACAAATCACAATTTTAACTTCACAAGTTAAATGAAAGAGTAAAAGTAATATATAATTAGTTACAAGTCCTAATTTCATTCCTTTAAGATACAAGTCCTAATTTGATCCCCTTAAGACAAGTGTTTAGATTTCTTACCCTAAAGGCACAAGTCCCTATGAGTTGCATACAAGTTCCTAATTTAACTATAATTAGTTACAAATCACAATTTAAAATTCACAAGTTAAATGAAAGAGTAAAAGTAATATATAATTAGTTACAAGTCCTAATTTCATCCCCTTAAGACAAGTGTTTGAATTTCTTCCCCTCAAGAAAGATGTCCTAATTAGTTGCATACAAGTTCATAATTAAGCTATAATTAGTTACAAATCATAATTTAAATGTCACAAGTTAAATGAAAGAGTAAAAGTAATATATAATTAGTTAAATGTCCTAATTTGATCCCCTTAAGACAAGTGTTCAAATTTCTTCCCCTCAAGGAACATGTCCTAATTAGTTGCATACAAGTTCTCAATTGAACTATAATTAGTTATGAATCACAATTTAAACTTCACAAGTTAAATGAAAGAGTAAAAATAATTAATAATATATAATTAATTACAATTCCTAATTTCATCCCCTTAAGACACAAGTCCGAATTTGATCCCCTTAATTGACAAGTGTTCAAATTTCTTCCCCTTCAAAGGTACATGTCCTAATTAGCTGCATACAAGTTCCTAATTGAACTATAATTAGTTACAAATAAAAATTTAAACTTCACAAGTTAAATGAAAGAGTAAAAATAATATATAATTAATTCAACCAAATTCAAAATTGAAAATGATCAAGTTCAACAAAATTTCAAATTGTTGAACAAAAGTTCAGATTTCAAATAGTTTAGCCAAATTTCAAATTTCAAATAGTTCAACCAAATTTCAGATTTCAAATAGTTCAACAAGTTGTTTCTATTTGGTATCAAGTGGATTAGCTCATTTCTGGATAATATTTAAATATTTTCTCATGATCATCGATATAGAGCATCCACTTACATATTTTAGGTCCTTTGTTTGGATAAAGAGTTAGAACAGTGGCAATAACATCATTACTATAGTGATATACCTTATTGTTAGGTTGATAATCAAAGAAATGAATCACATTCTTAAGTACTTTATTTGCATAAAATATGTTCCATGTAAAACAACAAAACTTGCAAACAGGTCAACCAAATAAGTCAATAAATTTGAATTCATTAAAAAACATAGATGTACATATAGATACATGATTCAACTATATACTAACCTGTGGGAAACATAATTCCATCACTTATTTCAATCTTTGTTAGCTTCTTTCTTTGTATGGTGAAGCATAATAAATAATAGCTAGCACCTTCTATGTTTTCAGATTCTGCCATGACTACAAAAACATTGCCTACATAAAGTATATGTATATAAATTCTATGTGTAATGTACGAGTATATACATACGTACATACATACATATATATATATATATATATATATATATATATATATATATATATATATATATATATATATATATATATATATATATATATATATAATAAATTAATGAAAATTATGAAATTCATAAACCCTAATCAGTCTTGATATATGGTCATAATCACTAGAAATCAATGGAATATCATCATAGTTTGCATCCTCAAACTCATTCATATTGATAACATCTAGTGGCAGCAAAGTCCATTCACCCACATACCCACGTTCTTGACTAATGCAACCATCATAGTTTTTATCAATGCAATCAGGACAAAACCATGAGCATTCTCTTGTATATAATAACCACACATTACTATCTATACTCATAACTGAAAGCAACGATCATGTCTTCTCTACATTCTTGCATGCATGCATTGATCTTCTATCCACATCTAAATGTAAGGTCCATACATACATATAAAAATGAGTTTTAAAAATGTGTGTACCATAATTTAGTTATGACATGACATATTAAATATAAAAATGATTCAATTATAATATTTAAAAATTAATTTATACCGAATACCTCCCAAAACACTCTGAATGGTATGACTCACTCTACTTGTGATGATGTGTTATATGTATTTGTTGCCACTATAAAATGTCTTTTGCACCACTCAACCACATCATGAGCATTATTATTGTGATATCCTTTATAGTCCATTCGATGCTTTCTTAAAGAATGTTTGATACAAGCTCCTTTACCATCATGCTCACCCTTTCCATTTTCACTTTCGAAAAAACTCCAAATGTGTGGTATATTAAGTTATTGATGATGTCTACATGATGCAGTGCAAGGTAGGAGAATCCCCAAAGGAGATGTCTTAGCCCTCGACAAATAACCATGAAGCAGAAACACAACATCAAGAAGCAATAACACAAGATTTGATACCAAATCACAATTCTTTATTTATAAAATACTTTTTACATGCAATGTGTGAGGCTATAAGACCTTCCTAGTTAAAGCCAAATATAATAGAAATTACAATAATAGTTCTGCAAGATCCCTCAAGATCCAATCTAAACACTAGCTAATCCAGATCCACACTCTAGTAGAAACCCCCAAGAAAGATCTCAACTTGTGCTTGCAAGCCCACCAAGCAATCTCCTTGTTTTCCAAGCCACAACTACTAGCTCTACTCCAACTGCATCCAAGCTCCAAGTGTAGACTACCTCACATTTGGTGCTCTATCCACACATTCACAACTCCCTCACAATCTTGCTATAAACTACCTCACATTCGGCGCTCTATTCACAGACTCTGGAAAACTTGCTCTTTGACTACTCTCCTCCATGATGGATGAATAATGACTAAAGAATTCCCTACATCCCCTACTTATACACATCTAAGTCACAAGTCTACCCAAAAAACAAACTAAATGCAAATACATAAATTCCTAAGCAAGACCAAGCTCCACAGATCATGCTGAGCGGCCAAAGACCATGCCCAACAACCAAGACCATGCCAAGCTTCAAGACTATGCCAACCTCCAAACACCATATTGAGATCCAAGACCATACCGAGCTCCATAGACCATGCCAAGTCCCATAGACCCTAGCAAGCTCCAAAGCATGTCGAGCACCAGTCCCTCTTTTACCAAGTACTAACCCAAGCACCCGCCAAAGCAACTACTAAGCTTCCTCCCATGAACTCCAAAGTAGTCACAAAGAAAACCCAAGATGCTCCTACATCAGACTCCCTAGGTAAATAGAAAAGTGTGTCCCACACTTTGATGTCCAAAGAAAGATCAACAACCATCTTCATCTTCACCAAAGGCTTCCACTCCAATAGGGACAAGAAAACCAATATACACATCATCCACATCTATATCACGCTATCAAACACCAGAATCTCAACCATCTAATCAATATACTCACTCCCAGGAACAAACTAAACATAATACATCATCAAGAAACCATCATCCACATAAGTAACTAGTGAATTAGCAGCAACAAACTCCATATCAGCAACAAACTCCACATTAGTAGCAATATGTAGATCTCCTTCAGCACATACGAAACTCACAACACTAGCAATGTCATTGCTTACAACAACATGCTCTGCAATACATAACTCACCACTAATAGCAATCAGATCATCCATGACTGAGTGGTTTGTAATTTCCACGTCAAATCCAACCAACTAATCATGAAAATCAACCTCTATCCCAGCATCAACAAGGTTAGGAATATCTTCAGCAACAACCTCTAGCTACTCTGCAAGTTCTATATCAGACTCCACAATCTGATCAACAAAACCAACCTCTTCCACCTTGACCTTGGTATGCAATCTTCTTTCATGAACAAGTCTCTTAACTGGCCAAACAATTCTCTTTCAGATCGGTAGACTCCAACTCCACAAATAGCTATGGAATTCCTTCCTCACCCCATCCTTAACTCGATCAACCAAGCTAGCTTCAAATCAAGTAGTCATCTCAAGAAACCTCCTCTCTACTATATCATAGAGATTCAAAATCCTCTCAAGGTCCAATCCTCTCAGAGCCATCTTCCAAGATCTTTGCAAACCCTCTACAACAAATCCTTTCCATGCTCCTTGTGACAACCTTGAATTGTTTACAAGTTAGAATGCAACTTCCCACTTCACATGAATAATCAGGAACCACATCACAAGTCCAGGACCATGGATCTGTACTCCAAAAAACTCTCTAAGATCATGCCTTGACAAAATTAGTCTTCCATCTTCACATCCATCAATCCATCTACAAGCCCTTGGATCAAGATCAACTCTTATCTACTTCTCCAACCCAAGTCCTAGTGCAAACTACCACAACTTCGATGATCTATCTCCACACTCAAGAACAACCTTCACTTTGATACCACCTAATGCAACACAAGGCATGAGTATCCCTAGAGGAGATGTCCTAGCCCCTAGCAAATAACCACATAGTGGAAATACAATAGTAGGAAGCAATAACACAAGATTTGATACCAAATCACAACTCTTTATTTATAAAATAATTGTTACATGCAATGTGCTAGGCTATAATGCCTTCCTGGTTATGACCAAATACAATAGCAATTACAATAACACTTCAGCAAGATCCCTAAGGATCCAATCCAAAAACTAGCTAGTCCAGATCTACACTCTGGTAGAAACCCCCAAGGAAGATCTCAACTTGTGCTTGCAAGCCCACCAAGAAATCTCCTTTTTTCCCAAGCTAGAACTACTAGGTCTTCTCCAACTGCATCCAAGATCCAAGTGTAAATTGCCTCATATTCGGTGCTCTGTCTACACATTCACAACTCCCTCATAATCCTATTATAAACTACCTCACTTTGGACACTCTATTCATAGAGTCATGAAAACATGCTCTTCAACTACTCTCCTTCTTGACGATGGATGAATAATGACTAAATACTTCCCCACAACCCCTACTTATACCAATCTAAGCCATAAGTCAGACCATAACACAAACTAAATAGAAATACATAAATTAAATGCCACAAGTTGGCACAACCTACGATAGGCACCAAATTCCTAAGCAAGATCGAGCTCCATAGATCATGTCGAGCAACCAAAGACCATGGTGAGCTCTAAGATCATACCAAGCTCCAAGACCATGCCAAGCTCCATAGACCATGTCAAGCTCCAAGACCATCCCAAGCTCCATAGACCATGTCAAGTCCCATAGACCATGCCAAGCTCCCAGACCATGCCAAGCTCCAAAGCATATCAAGCACTAGTCCTCCTTTGACAGAGTACTAGTCCAACCACTTTCTTCTATCAGCTTTCTGAACCCTTGATAGTACAAATCAAATTCAACATGATATCAACAACAAAATGTTTCAAAAAATCTATTTATCTTCACAAAATAGGTTTTCAATCTTTAAAACATTGCTTGTCCAATCTTTGTATTGAGATTTAAAATAAAAAATGAGAGATACAATTCATGTTGTCTGATATCCAACCAATGTTTTGCATTTTGAAGATACTCCTTAGGCCCGATCCTATGCTTGATGATATATCTTCTATTTGGTGAAGGACAAGTATTGTCAATCCAAAATTGAATGACTAAGTTCTTAACTGTTTCCAAAATACTATCATATCGAGGAACTCTACACATCAGTGCCCAGTTTTCTTCTAATGTACTATCATCCAAATTGTTTCTCCTTTATAGATAATATAATATTGTCTTTTGACTATACCCAATATGAGATAATAGTGAAGAGATCTCTCTTTTTTTCCATAAGTTCTTATTTAAAATAGATTTTAGTATCACTCTTCATGCAATGGATTTATCTATAGATCTAGATTTTTTCCCAATGGAATGTAACCCTTCCTTAACACTTTCAATAATATCATTTTGTAGTTTAGAAGTCTTCCTCTTTTTAAAACTTGTATCTATACCCAATAGTTTCAATGGCTCTTTTAATCCATCTTTAAGAAGTGAAATTGATAATAGTTGAGTTTTCTCCACTATATTGAAAGATTCTCAAATTGTACAATTATTTCTTTAGACTTTTTATTCAATTTCCTCTTCATAGTATGTGTAGGTTGACTAGAATATTCTCTCAATTTTTCCAAATCCATTTCAATTAAATGATCTATGATTAATTTTTCTCTTCAAACTTTGAACTAGATTAACATTCTCATTTTCTATTTGATCTTGAGCTACAAGAAAAATTAAAATAGAGACTTAAGATATAACTTTTCTATAGGGTCCACATGTGTAAATACATTAAAAAAAATGAACTATTAAATACAATTTTATCTAACCTTCAGATGGTCCTTCTTCGATATCCATTGCTTCATCTTCAATTTCCTCATGTCCAACATTTTCATCATCTACTACTGCACGTGCATGAAATAAAAAATAAAATCAAGAAATTTTGTACTTGGGGATTTGTCTCTAAAATTAAAAATCAAAGATATAAAGTTTTCCTCTACATAGGTAGAAATCTAGAGAGAAATTATACTTGCAAGAGATGCATGCATACATACATGTTTGAACTTGGGATGAACCTTCTCCAACCTCAGTAGGTTGTCTTGTTTCACTATGTCCTAAATAAATTCATAATTTAAAATACCATAATTAAAATGTACCCTAATTCAAAATATTCATAATTTAAAAACCATAATATAATAAACCCTAATAGGACTAAATATTTATTCAAAATTCAATAAACCCTTAATATTAAGTTAATAGTAACCCTAAGTTTATTTTTACCATATTCCAAATTGGATAAACTCTAATCCTAACTATACATACAAAAAGTCTACAATATGATTGCACACTATATGAACTAAATATGCATTAGAAAAAATATTGCACATGTACATACCTTGCCTCCTATAGTATCCTACTAATTTTTTTTGACAATTTTCATCTTTTTGTTTGCCAGTTCTTCTTTGTGAATATTTACTTTCTCTTTTACCTTTATTGCCCATGTCACAATTTTTTTCTTCAAAATTCAAATTTAGACAAGTTGCAAAATATTGCCCATCAATCAACTGAATGAATGTCATCATTCTCTTCAAAGGGAAGTATGGGGAAAATATTTCAAGATAAATTAAATTTCTAATGAATATTTTTTAGTATGATTCCAATTGTATGAGTGGCATACACAACGTTCCTCTTCAAACCTAATATCCTACACTTTACTAGCTTCCTTGATTTCCACTCCTTGATTCTTTAATTGAACCATAGACAGGACCTTGTGTCTCATTGACTAGTCATACCTCCTCTCAAAAGTTTCAACAAGACTCAAAGAGAAAATTTCCACCACTAGGTTTCCTCTCGCTGGTAGATCATCTAGTAGATTTTCTATTGGGTTCCCTCTTGCCAGTGGATCATCCAATGGATTTTTCATTGGGTTTCGTCCTACTAGTGGATCATTTGGTAAACTTTTTGATGGGTTTCTATTGGTCATTTTGCCTCCCATTCAGCCCATTACTGATAACCAATCAGATTTATCTTTAATGGGATAGATTCTTTGATGTGGGCTAACATGATTTTTGGTTGGGTTAACATCTCATGTTTTAATTTGATCTCTTTATGAGCTGAGTTGGCATGCTTCCTTCATGTGTCGAGCTAGTTCAGCATTTTCATTGACTGAGTTGGCTCAATTTACTTCATGTGTCAAGTTATAGGTTAACATGTGTTTTCTGTCAGGTTAACATTTTGCATTAACCATTTTCGCTATTTTGGGGAGTGACTTTTCTTGCTTCCACAAAATCATGAAATTCCTACTTTCTCTTCAACTGAGCATTTAAGAAATGTGCCAACCAATAGTTTCATGCCATGTAGCAGATTCTTCTTGTGCTAGGCTACTTTTAATCAGACAGTGATCATATTTTTGCATCATTATTGGGGCCCCTTGTGAAGATATGATGGTCTTTAGATTTTGAGGCATCTTTATATATTTATGGATGCATCTCAGTTGTCCATGGTTATGTGGAGATCTTGATCTATGGTTGGGTGTTATTAATCTGTTGAGGATATGTTTGCAACATCTGAGCCGTTTATTTTTTAAATGAGGATCTACATCAATGACTCATCTTATTTGGGGCAAATCAGATTTATTCCATACTTGTTAACTCTGTAATTTTCACAGTGGGTTAACTTAAATGTTATCCCATCTCGCATTTTTTGATAGTAGTGCAAATTTATTTGTTGTAGCTATAGCCATGACACATTACAAGGACTATTCTTCAATGCCATGAAACATTTTTTGGCCTTGTTTGCATAGAGTTTATGCATCTCCATGCCTCATTAAAGATTGTAATGATCAAATCTTATTAGATTTGATTTCTTACAGTTGCGTGAATTTGTTTTTCCCTTCTTATCACTTCATTGTAGTAGATTGTATTTTATGATCAAAGTTAGTTTTGATATTTATTTATTATTGTGCTTTGCAAGTTCACTCCACTTTGGGTTGGGGTTTGAACTCCATAATTTAGATTCAAGTTATGCATGAACTCTTTAAAAGGTAGCTATAAATACTTTTTCTAGGTTCTTCTCCATTCGTATTTTGTAGCAGCATTATGTTCTGCAACTTTTGCCTTCTATTAATGAAATCTCTGTTCCTTACCTTTTCTTGTCATTTTGTTGACTAGTGCATGTATTTTCCTTGTGGTGAATGTTTCTTTTCCATTTTCTTGATTCATATGATGTGTTAAGTCTGTAAGCCATTGTTGTATAGTGAAGTTCCTTTCCTTTCAACACTTCAACCAATTCCAAACCTACATGTGGTTTCTTGGAGATAGAATAGAGCTAGGACTAGTGTATTTTGCTAGTTTCATTGATGTGTAGTGTAGTTATAGGCAAGGTTGTAACCACATTTCTATCTTGGTGTATCACCCCCTTTCCCTTTTTCAAATTTCTTTTAGTTTTCCTTCTCCCTTTTCCTTCCTAGTTGTAGTTTAGGTGCACCCCAATAGTAAGGAAGCTGACCTTCTTCAAAGATTTAGTATTAGAGCACAAGTCCCACACTTGGAGGTTGTTTCCATGTTACACAAGGTCACCTAAGAAGTAGTTCCTCATGCAAAGGTGTAGAATTTTATGTCAATTGCTTCCTCCTGTTGGTGGATCATTGAGTGGATTTTTCATTGGGTTTCTTTTTTCCATTATTTTCCATTAGGAGCTCTGCTACTGGTGGATTTTTTGTTGGGCACTCTTCTATCTAAATTTCCACCTGATGCTCATCTATCATTCCATTTTTCATTGGGTTTCCTCTTGTCGATGGATTTTCCACTAGGTTTCCTTCCACTGGTGGATCATCCGATGGATTTTCTATTGGGGGCTCTCCTACCATTGGATTTTCCACTAGGTGCTCTTCCATCTGAATTCCCACCTGATGTTCATCAATCATTCCATTTTCCACTAGGTTTCCTCCTGTCAATGGATCATTTGATGGATTTTCTACTAGGTTTCTTTCTACCATTAGATTTTCTATTAGGGGCTCTACTGCCAGTGGATTTTCTATCGAGCACTCTTTTGTCTAAATTCACACCTAATGCTCATCTCCAGTTCCATTTTCTATTAGGTTTCTGCCTCCTAGTAGATTTTTTGTTGGGTTTCCTCCCACCAGTGAATTATCTGATGGATTTTCTGTTGGGTTTCTTTTTTCCATTGCATTTTTCATTGGGTGCTTTGCTTCTAGTGAATTTTCCATTAGGAACTCTTCTATCTAAATTTCAATGGGATTGTCATTTTTCATTCCATTTTCCACTATGTTTCCTCTTGCTATTGGATTTTTTGCTAGGTTTCCTCCTATGGGTGGATCATCGATGGATTTTCCACTGGGTTTCTTTCTACCATTGGATTTTCTACTAGGAATTCTTTTGTTTGAATTTCCACCTGATGCTTGTGTGTGGTTCTATTTTTTGCTAGGTTTCCTCCTGCCGATGGGTTTTTCACTAGGTTTCCTCCCACCAATGGATCTTCTAATGGATTTTCCGCTAGGTTTCTTTCTACCATTGGATTTTCCATTGGGGGCTTTATTGCTGGTGGATTTTCTATTGGGTGCTCTTCTATCTAAATTTCCACTTGATGCTCATCTGTCATTCCATTTTCCATTGGTTTTCCTCTTGCCTGTTGATTTTTGTCAGGATTCCTCCCACCGATGGATCATTCAGTGGATTTTCTCCTAGGTTTTGTTCTATCTAATTTTTTATAGGCTCGCTTGATAGCTAGTATTCTAATAGATAGGGAAATATCTAGTCTACTGTGTATAACATATTGTATCTTTCTACTCATAGATTTGTATTTTTCTTGATCAACCTCACTAGTAGTATCTCCCTTTTACAATTTTACTCCAATCACCATAGGTGTACTAACTAGATTAGACTCATCCATCCCAAATATTTTAAAGATTTTTTTCACATGCCTAGATTGAGTAATATAGATTCCTTTAGGTATTTGACAGACTTGTAAGACAATAAATTTCTTTATCTCTCCAAACATTGACATTTAAAATTCAACACTCTTTGATAAGCTAATGACTTGCTCAACATATCATTTCCTCCAAATATTATGTCATCAACAAATATTTCAGCAATTAACACCTTGTCTTCTTATTCATTCTTCAAATATAGATTATTATTGTCACTTGTTCTAGAAAATCTTATCTTAATCAGATAAGAATTTAACCTTTCATACCATGCTCTTGGGGCTTGCTTCAATCTATCCAGTATTTTAGTCAACTTACAAACCATGTCCTTCTTCCTAGGTTCAACAAATCCTTTACATTGTTCAATGTAGACTTCCTCTTCAAGTATTCTATTCAAAAATAAAGATTTAAAATCCATTTGATATACCTTGAATTTCTTGTATTTAACAATAGTCAATAAAGTTCTTACTCCTTCCAATCTAGAAACAAATGCAAAAGTCTCACCGTAGTCAATTTCTTCTTCTTCTGCATAACCTTTATAGACCAATCTAGCCTTATTTCTTACCACTTCTCCATTCTCATTCAATTTCTTTTTATTTTTTTAAATCCTCTTGGTTCCAATTACATTTTTATTAGCAAGTCTTTGTACAAGTGTCTATGTGTTATTATTTTCAATTTAATCAATCTCGTATTTCATAGCATTAATCCAAAAATCATCATTTAATGTAGCTTTAACTGATCTAGGCTCAAAATCAACTTTCAAATGGGCACCTTCCATTTTTTCCTTCTTGTTTGTGGTCCTGAACTTCTATCTCCAATTTTTTTAGCTGAATGGTTCTTTCTGCCATATTTTTCCAATACACGTCCAGTTCTCTAATTCTCAACATTTCCTTCACTCAGTGGGAGTTCATCTTCTTACTTAGGTTGTATTGTCTAGTGTTGGAGTATACCTTTCTTAGACTTCATAATCAATATTTGATGCTTGAGTATAGCTATTTGATCTTTGGGTACAATTGTATGTGACTCAGATGCTACTATTTGATGCTCGGTAGGCCTGAGTTGTTACTCAAGTAGAGTATCTAGTGAATCATAGACATAGACTAACTTGTTGTAATCTTTAGGTTTCCTCTTTCTTTCAAGATCATTCTTCTCTACAAATTCATCAATTCTCACATTTACACTTTTAATCATGTTTTTAATGGCCTTTTTCAAATATTTCTAAGCCTTTCTCTTGGATGAATATTGTATGAATATACCTTCATCTCCTTTAACATCAAGTTTACAATTCCTAGCATCCTTTTGAATATAAGATCTACCTCCAAATATCTTAAAATAAATTAAATTTGGTGTATGACCATACCACAGCTCATAAGGTGTCTTGTTTGTTCCTTTCTTCAATTGAACTCGATTAAGTGTGTAAATAATTGTATTGAATGCTTATTTCTTGAATATCTGAGAGACCTCCTTCTTAATCACCAATGTCCTTACACAATCCATGATAGATCAATTTCTCCTTTCAATAATATAATTCTAATTTTTCACATTCTTGGAGAAAATAATTATCTTTTGACACCATTCTTAGCACAAAAGTTCATGAATTCAATAGACATAAATTAGCCACCTCTATCAGATCTTAAAATTTTCAAAAATTTTCCAGTTTCATTTTCAACTGCATCTTTATACCATCTAAACATATCAAAAACATGTGATTTCACTTTCATGATTATTATAGTCATCATCCTTGAATAGTCATCCACAAACAATATAAAGTCTCTATCACCATAATAACTATAAACTCCAACTGGACCACATAAATCATTATGCACTAATTCCAAAATATCATTGGAATTGTGTGACTTTCTAGGAAAAAAAATAAACTTTTTCATCTTGTCGAGCTGACATTCTTTGCACATAACATTTTTCAAATTTTTGTAGATGCGGTAAGCCTCTTTCTCTTTTCTTTATATTGATTTTCACCATATTTTTAAAGTTTACAGGAACCCTTTATACCATAACCACATATCGGGTATGTGCAGGATCATGGTGTGCAAAAAAGTGGCGATCTAAAAAATCTATAGTTCTGAAATATCTCAAACCATTTCAAAATGTATTCCAACTTTTTTCCCACCCACCATGCTACTAAATAAAGACAATCAATATCTTTATTAGGTCTACTATATTTTTTGATACCAAACCTATATGGTCAACTTTAAAAACATCCTAAAAATGTGCTTTTGGCTTGTTTTTATGTGAAATTTACTTCAAACATGCAGCTGATGACTTTCTTTTCACCAAAATTTGATGAAATGAAAAGAGTTTCTTACGAATGTTCTTATTTTTCCATAAATGTAAGGTTTGTCAAATTATGAGTTTAGTTAGGAATTATTACTTATTTTCTAATGGAGCTATGTATAAAATGTTGACTAACACACTACTTGAAAAACAACTATAACTTTCAAATAGTACAACATTTTTTAAATCCAAAAGATGCATCACATTCTATGTTTGTTCCACTATAAGGAAAAAAATGAAAAATTGAATTTTGCAGAGTTTTGAATTAGTTAAGGTGGTCAGACATGAGATTTTTTTTATTCCAAAAATACTAAAGTCAAAAAGTAATTATTTATTATTTATTTAGAATAAAAATACCCAAAAATATGTGTCACTTCCAGGCATGAGTCTACTACTTATACCAAGAATATTATTAAAAAATATGATCATTTGATTTTGATTAAGGTGGTCAGACATACATCTACTTCTTATTTTTGTTATGAAGTTTTTGTAATATTGCATTGAAA
The DNA here is from genome assembly GCA_028749045.1 of Cupressus sempervirens. Taxonomy (NCBI): domain Eukaryota; kingdom Viridiplantae; phylum Streptophyta; class Pinopsida; order Cupressales; family Cupressaceae; genus Cupressus; species Cupressus sempervirens. Next base: position 987,198,594 of record CM053787.1, on the reverse strand, counting down.
TTGAAAATATTGAACAATCAATTTTTATTTTTTTGAAATAAGTCCTAGTAGTTTAGAAACTAGATTCAATTTGATAGAGATTATTTTCTCTCAACTTTTCATATAAAGTTAATAACAAGTAGAAAACTACATGTCAAGTTGACATAACCCTAATTTTCTAATTTTTTATTGCCACTTAAGAGCATAGTTTGGTTGACCATGGTCCCAGACATACCCTATCCTCAATTCTAGCAAATAAACATGTATCAATCAAAGGATCAAGGTAGAATATGTTCATTTTGGTTTGCACTCTTGTTCCAATCAGATTACCTTCATCATCAAATATTTTGACCTTCCTTTTCTCAAATTGTAACTTGTGACCTAAGTTATTCAACTGTACAACACTAAAAATATTATATTTGAGCCTTTGAACCCAATATGATGTTGGTATCTCTAACCATTGTTACCTATTAGCATTAATCACTTAGTCATTTACAAGGCATAGTTAGACAATCATCACTACAACTAAGCTACTCCATATAGGCCAAGTCATGTACATAAGATAGTATGTACTAAGTAATCATATAGAAGTTGGGTAAAGTATGGTTAAAGATCTATTTTCTATATCAACCGAATTTATTCAACAAATGAGTGTAATTTCAAGTATATAAATACTAAGTGATGTAGTATGTGCCGAACAAATTATATACTGAGCATCACAAGGTTAATTAAGGCCAAGCTATAGCAATGTTGAGCACCAATAATTGTAGAGATTGAGAGATATAGATGTACATAAAAATCAAGAATGGAACAAAGTTTTAGAAAAATTGATTATCAGGCCGACTTGGAAGGTTTATTTAAATTTTGAAGAGGTTTTAATAGAATATTTAATACTTGTTGAGGTTGTTACAAAATATTTACATGGTGTGGATCATATATCCCCACATGTATGTTCAATAATCAGAATGAAGAGGAAAACCATAGAACCTTGTAGAAGACTCTTCATGGAATCTTTATATAGTGATCATCTTATTCTAGATCAAGTGTGTGTGAGAGCTAAGAAAGTGGTTGTGTGCATATCAAAAAGGCGAATATTAGAAGTCATTCAAGGGTTTTTTTATCATATAACAAAACAAGTGACTCATTCATAAGTAGTGAAAGTGGAACGGAAAGATAAGAATATCATATTAGAGCAGAGATTAGTTAGTAAGGAGAAGACTCATAATCAACTTGTAGAGAAAACTGAGAGTCAGGTGCTGAGTTAGTTTTAACAAACTTGAATCATGGTAAATATCTTAATAGAATGGTCTTAATAGATCTTTTGTAAATCTCCTAAAAGAGTCCTTAGTTGTAAGTGTCAAATCCTTTAACCAAGTGAAACCTAATAGATTCTTAAGTCTTTAATAAAATAGACTCCTCATAGAGTAGATCATATATTATGATCAAACATTACATAACCTTAACTAGTTAAATTTATTATTGCAGTAGTGAAGATTTGTGGGTGTCATCCACACTTGAGTTTTACCTTCACCTTGAAGGGTTTTTGGGTAAAAAATATTGTGTTATTTGTTATTACTTTCATGCATGCAGTTGAATTGACTTATATGTGACAACAATTTTACATTTATTGTGTTACATGCATTAGTTATTATTGGATGTGGATGAATCTGTGAAAATGTATAAAGGTGTTATAAATCCTACTTCACCCCCCTCCTCTAAGTATCTAGTTTACTCTTCCATAAATCAATAATTGGTATCAGAACATCACTTTCTAAAGGAAACTTAAAGGCTTGGAGATTAGGTCTTGGAAGATGGAGGCTTTCAAATTGGACAAGGCTATTAACAATTAGGTGATCAACATCCAACTCACAATACAAAAACTAGAATAGGCAAGACAAAAGTTGAAGGATTCCCTAAAAAAGAGAAAGGAAATTGCCTTCCAAATAAGGCAATTCTCTTATGAAGAAGTTAAAACTAAACGATTATTTGACCCAATCAATCCTAATGTCAAAGCATCTATTGAACTAGTTGAAAAGAATAAACTCCTCAATGAACAGATAAGGGCACTAAAAAGAGAATATGAAATCCAATCACTAAGACTATGTGAAGTGACTAAACAAAGAAAGAGTGCTAAAGAATACAGAAATATGCTAAAAGATGACAAGAGGGTAATGGCTACTAGATTAGAAGAAAGGATATGAGATGTGTAGAAACTTACAAATACACAAACCCATATGATGAATCAACTAATTATTGCAAATCATATACTAAATCACAAAGATGTGAATATTACCAATCTAAAATCTCACAATGAGATACTGAGGAATAAATTAAAGAATGTGAAGGAATCTATGGAGCAATTCAAAAGAACAAAGTAAGAAATGAAATATTATGAAGAACTTATGTAGTCATCAAGTTTTTCAAAAGAGTTAGGAAATTCATGCACTAAGAAAGGAGAATCATTGAAGAATGGAGAATTGAGAAATGTAAAGCCAAAAGAGAAATCAACTTGCTATCACTATGGAGAAATTGGTCATACTACAAATATCTATTGAAGAAAATATGGTATGAAAAATTCTAAACCTAAGTTTATTGGTTACTATTTTTACTCCAAGAAACAAGGACATCAAATACATGAATATAGGTCAAGACTGAGAAAAATAACCAATACACCTAGATTTGAAGGGAACTACTACAACTACCATAAATATGGGCATAGAACATTTGAATGTAGATCAGAGACAAAGCCATACTAGAAAAATTAGAAAGAGAAGAATTATGCATGTAATAATGCATGTTCTAGATGTCACAAGTTTGGATATCAAAACAAGAATTGAAGGACTCAAGTACATTCAGACAATCAAAGTGAAAAGGAAAAAAGAAAAGTGAATATTGAGCAAGTGAGGAATGAAATGAATCAAAAATGGAAAAAAAAAAAACAAAAGATGAAAATAGTGGAGCTAATGGAGCCGAGGTCAATGAATCTAATCAATGATAACTTTAAGAAACCCCTCTCGAAAAAAATGCCTAAAATGCTGGCGAATCCAACATTTTGTGGATAGGAAAATTTTAATGTTGAGGGTGATTTTTTTGTTGCATATAGGGAAATAAGATATTATATGTTGGCATTTTTTTTCTTTCCCTAACAAAAATCATTCTAAATGTAGCGAATTAATGTTTTTTCTTGCTGATATATAAATAAATGATGGCTATTTTTTCCCTTGCTAAATATGAATTAATAATGTCAGAGGAAAATTACTTGTTTTGTGGGAAAATGAATAATAATGGTCTTTGCTAATCTTTAGCGGTAGACTGAAAAATTCTTTAATCTGAAGGCAAATTTGCATGTGTATTGGCTAGTGACTCTACTGACTACTGAGTAGTCAATTCAAGTTTCAACTTATGTACTATCTTAGCTCTATTATTAATAATGTTGTAACGTCATTACGTTAGTGTCACTATTACAAGGTTGGCTACTGTCACTTTTGTATTGTTAATAGTAAATACAATAGTTTTGTTGATCATTGATTAATTAGAGATCAACAATAGAAGATGCATTTCGGGGCCACTCACTTGAAAAGACCTAGAGTACCATGAAATTATCTAGAATGGAGAAATGTGGAAAGTTTTGTACAACAATCTTTGACTAGAATTTACTCAATATCAGGCACTTTCAACTATCGGACATTAATGCCAGTATATTTCAGCATTTTTTTACACTTGAAAATTAATATGAATACAAAAAAATAAGATATGAAAGATTGTGAACACCAAATAATTTAATGCAGTTGCCATTAAATAGCCTCTTCAATTCCTCTTTTATTATCATTTCTCAAATTCTTCAATTTAAATTAAGTTTGTAGAGTTTCTTAAATCTTAGTCATGGATATACTAATTCACTTGAAATGCACTACAATGGCTTTGTAAAAGCCCTGTTTGGGTAGGATTCCTAATGATGTCCTTGCCATCATGGTTTGCAAGTCAAATGCCCAAAGTCATTTTATCTGCCATGGTACATTCATGGTCCTCAACCATGAATTCTTAAGAAATGATAATAGGTACCATGTGTCCATGAATATTACCTCCTACTTCCTTGTGTCTCTTCTCAATAATGGAGGTAGTTAAATAGACATTTTGATGCTTCTACATAAAAATTTTAAGGAAACATTTTTAGAAGATGATGTCAAAATTCTTGTACTGCTCGAGCAAGTACTAGGGCCAGGCATTGGCATCCCTTTTGCAGATGTAGCAGACAAGTGTTGAGAGCAAGGCTTAGAGAGAATTATATAGAAGCATCCTTTCCTACTCAACATGAATGAATGAAAATTGACTTTCCATCGGCAGTGGGCGCGGCTTGGAAGGGATTTTCTATGGAAGTGGTTGTTGTTGGATAATATCAAGAAGACTGACTTCACATGGCTAGATGACTTTAGTGACATCATCTTCTCCAACAAATTCCTCATGGAGGGACTTGAAGACTTTTTTTATTGAAGGCTTCAAGCCCTTGGCCCCTTAGCCCGCTGATGCTTCCAAGCTCCCTATTCCCTATTTCTTGAATCCTATTACCTTAACCATTGCAGCATTGCCCTAGGGCAAAAAAATGTTTTTAAGATATCTATTTTTTCTTTGGATTGGGCCTTGCCCTTTAATGTAAATTACAAAATAGTAAAATTAGGTTGGTTTAATCATCTATTTTGAATATCTATGCTTTGTACATTCTAAAATATTATCAATGAGAACAATATTTTTTGGCTTCTCAAATCGTTGTTCCAACTTCATGTTAGTCAATGACTTTGTTTTTGGCATCTCGATTCTCAATGCACTATTAAAGGTAGTCTATGATTTTGTTTAAAATAATTAACTGTTAATAGTCATAAAGTTAGAACTCATAAACAAAATTAAGGGTTTCAACAATCCCTTTATGGTTTCATATAATATATTTGATTAACAATTTATAGTAAAAATTATTCGATTGAAAATAATTCAATTAAAAGTTTTGTAATTTCTAAAACTATTTTTCTTTAATTTGATTGGTTAAAGCAAATGGAGCAATAATTGTGGATTGCAAGGAAAAATAAAGATTATAACCTTGACAAAGTTAAATAAAATTTTGATAATTTATGTGTCAATTTTTTATTTCATACTTATCTTGCCACCTAACTTTTTTTAATTATGAAATATTTTAAATGATGAAGAATATTTTATAAACAATTATCACATTTTTCAATATATGATAAAAATTTATAGATAATTAAACTATATTACATTTTAATTTTGAAACCAACTAATAAATATGAATATAAATATAGCATTTGTAATTATATTTTTTAATTTTAATTATTTTATTTATATTAAACTATTGTCATTATTATTTCATATCTTACACCAATTTATTTTATAAAATTTGATATATCTTCATTGAATTGTTCATATCATCTTTACAATGAAAAAATTTATGATAGAAAAGAAAATCATTTCTATAATAGAAAAAAAAATTCTTTATTTATATTATATCATAACTATTATAATTATTATTATAAATTATATATATATATATATATATATATATATATAACATTTTATGTAAATAATTAAATTAACATCATGATTTTGACATGGTAAACTTTAAAATATAATAATAATAATAATTATTATTATTATTAATTTCTTTAACAATATTTATTTTAATTTTTTTCTCTATATTAATTAATATCCTATTTAAATTCTTTTCAATGACCGCAGCTCTATTTCAGGCCAAATTTTAAATGATTAAAGTTAAATTCTATTTCTACTCAAAATTGGGACATGTGTACTCGAAGATTCCTCCTAAAATCTCGATCGTTGACTAAAAGAAAGATTGACAGCCTGAGATGAATTATAGGCCAATTTGGAGAATATTTTCTCATATGCCTAGATTCATCTGGAATCGTGACATGTGTTCGGTCATTGCAAAACTCAATTAAGTGTCAGGACTTAGTTAATATTATTAATAATTATGTTTATAAACAATTATCACAATTATTAATATGTGTTAATAATTTATAGATAATTAAACTATATTACATTTTAATTTTGAAACTAAATAATAAATATGAATTAAAATATAGCATTTGTATTTATATTTTTAAATTTAACTATTTTATTTGAATTAAACTATTGTAATTATAATTTACTATTGGTGCTTGCCAGTAGGCTTAGGACTAAGTATTATTGTGATGCATTTTAGATTTTAGAGTTTAACTAGTGATTAAATTTGTTTCATGTTTTTATGAGTAAGAATAAATCATTGTAATTTTTTTTATCAAACTAATATATTACATAGCATAGATGCAAAAAATTTAATTTTAAATTTTTTAAAAAATATTTTTCTAAATTATGATTGGATGAATTCATTTTGCTCTTATATTGGCTGGATATAAGAGCTAAATATTTCATTTTCAATGTGACTCATTAACGTTAATATTTTTATTTTTTTAATGTAAGTGCATTGGTTTTATATTTTATATTTTAACAATGTATTTTTTTATAAATTATAATATATTATTACTTATATTATATAATCATTTAAGATTATTATTATTATAAAAATATTATTATTTTTATATTATAATTATTTATTATATAATAGAACATATAATATAATTATTATCATATGATATATATGTAATAGAACATATATATCAATGATTATATTTATGAATAAAATTTAACTTTAAATTAGATTTATATAAAAACTAAAGGCAAGTACTAAGCCACTATATGAAATTTTTTAATATCTTGCACCAATTTTATTTTATAAAATTTAATCTATCTTCATTGAATTTTTCGTATCATCTTTACAATAAAAAATTTATGATAGAAAAGAAAATTCTTTATTTATATTATATTATAACTGTTGTAATAATTATTATAAATTATATTTTTTATATGAATAAAATATTTTATATAAATAATTAAATTAACCAAAAATTAGGACACATGTACTCAAAGTTTCTACCCAAAATCCTGACCATTAATTTAAAAAAAGATTGATGGCCCAAGATGAATTTAAGGATAATTTGGGTAATGTTTTCCCATGTGCCTAGATTCATCTGGAATTCTGACACATGTTTGGTTATTACAAAGCTCAATTAAGTGTCAGGACTCGGTTAATATTATTAATAATTATATTTAGTCTTTTAAAAAAATTATTACTTAATCTTGACTTGGAAATGTTGCGATTGTTAAATAAAAGCATATCAATGCCAATGACAATGGCTCAGGATGAATTTTGGGTAAATTTAGGGTCCGCCATCGCTATTGTCAAGAAATATCCAAAATTGTGGCATGTGTCCTTGACAAGTGTCATGATTCTAGATGACTATTGACAATAGCAATAGCATTTCACAAATTGAATCGAAATGCATATTGATAATAAAGTTTGATTTTTATTCATTAATTTATTTAAAATGAACATTGAACAAATTAAAAAATTCAAATGTATATTAATGTAATAATTTTTTACTTTTTATTAATAAAGTTATATATAGAACTACATTATTGAGTTTTTATGTCATTTACATGTACATTGTACATACTATTAGTAAAGTACCTAAAACATTTAATTACTTAATACTTTTGTTTTAACTTTTAACTATTGACCTTCTATATTTTTAGAGTACGAAGTTGAAAGTTCTAGAAGTTGAGAGTCTGATATGATAGGGTTTTCAAATTTCAACTTTTGAAAAACTGACAGAACTCCATTTTATGTTTTGAACACTTAATTCTGAAAGTGTGAAACTTGAGTATTAAAGGACAACACCAATTATCAAATCTCGATTCCAAGCATTTAATTTTTTTTAAAAAAAATTCTTTGCAATTTGGAGCAATGGAAATCTTGATTTTAACTATCTTAGGTTTACACTTTACAATTTTTTAAATAGGGCTTGAAGAAGAATTTTGTGTAATAACCAATAGCAGGTATGGGAAAAACAAAGTCAAAAATCTCGCCTACAAGTGCAAGCATAAAGGAAAGGAAAGACATTAAAAATAAAGTCAAAAATCATGGGAATTAGAAATTCATTGTTTAATAAGTGGAAAGATCCATAGAAGGGGAGAATTTATTACAAATATAATAACAGTATTCATGCACATACAAATAAACTAGGTACTTTGGTTACTAAATTAGCAAACCTTATTGTACCCAAAGTATTGCCTTGCCCTAAAATTGTAATGCTATGCTCTCAGAATTATGATGAAAATAGAAAGGTAATTGTAAACCAAAACACTCAAGAGGAAATTTTATCCATAACTTAAAGTGAATTTTTCACTTTGTTAGACCTAGGGCTAGGGTTTAAACCAAAAAGCTTTAATGAGCACATTGACTTGGATAAACTAGCATAGTCATATGACAAACTGAAAAAAGTTTTTCAGGATTCATATATTAAGGGTTTAATAAAGTCAGAGTCCTCTACTAGTGTTACACTAGACATAGACCATAAGCCTCCTTATCAGTATGATATTTTTCTGCCATGGGTTCAAAAAAAATTTCTTTATTATCATTTTGTCTGGGATTGGACAGTAACAAGAAAGTTGGGGCCAGTGTTCTTGAAATAATTTATAATATCTATTCTCAAGGTTAGTCAATTGAGAAGGTAGATGTAAGATATAATTTTGTTCACCACATTGGTGAATCTATGCAACAAAAACTACTAATGATTAAACAAAGTACAACTATAGGCAAGATGAAAACATTTATGTTCATAAGTTACTCGTAATACCTTCTTTTAGCAAAGCATAACCCAATATTTGAGACAGAGAACAACAAGCTTGATATTGAGGTCTATAAGTTTGATGAGAAAACCTAGAAGAAATTAGAGACTCCAAGTATAGTATATGAGTGGACACATAAGATGAGGATGACTGCTAACAATAAAAACTACAACCATTTTGTAGACTTCTTTTTGGCACCTATTTACAAAAAAATCACAAGCACTATGATGTCTAGATTTCTTGTGTCTCGTAAAGATTACATTCAACTGGGAAGTCAGATTCAATTGGCTGACTGGTTCTTCATGGAAGAGTGCACTGTCTTAAAGTGTTATGGTTTAGAAATTGAACCCTACAGACTTCCAATGCATGTTACAAAAAAGGTTTTTGCACTAGAATATGTACAACAGATGGAGAGTGCAGATGAATTTTTCACTGGACAACAAAAGAAAACAATATTTCCTTCCTTGTCTTCCGCAATTGGAGGCCTCACATTGGAGAGAAAGGATTTCAAAGTGGCAAATGAATTGGTAACTATTTTTGGCTTTTATTTTGTCAGTCATTGGAATTATGATCCACTAAACATAATAAAAATAAGACTTATTGTCAATGGGAACTTTGCAAGAAAATATCAACATCAGTAGATGCCATTGATAGAAAAGTTTTTTTTAAAAAAGGATTCGTGGGAGGAAGTTAAGAAAGAGATGGAGAAACATGCAACAGAGAATAATATTTCAATGTAAGAATTAAAATCACAAAATATGACACTGCACATATTAGAGTCACACAAATCAAAGCCTCTGACATACTTAAATTTCTACAAGAAAGCATCTCAACCTTGAAAGAGGTCTTTGCTGAAAGAAATTAAGGAAGCATGCACAGCTAAATTGTAGTGTCAAAATAAGATGACTAATTTTTGGAAAATGAGAAAAAATTTGGGTGAACCAATGACATTAGTAGGTTTTGATGAAATTGAGGAGGATGGAAATTTTAGTGATTATTGGAATAAAGAGCATCCAACTGTACTATATGATTTTGGTAGTTGTAGTGATAGTGATATTGAAAGACAAAAGGACCTCGAGTTTGATGCTGACATTCAAGCTATTCAGGATTCTAGGTCAACCAAGGGTAGACATATTGTTAATCTTCAAATGAGTGATTCTACTACACAAACGTATAGTAAAGGGGAAACTATGATACAAAAAATGGGTTATGCAGCTATACATACCATTAATGCAAGTGGTAAAAGGATTTAGAATCCAGTTCTAGTGCTAGACCCACCCAAAAGAGTAAGTAAACCAATCATTGGACTCTTCGATGAGATTGAAGATAAATCATCTAAAAAGGGCAAAAAATCATTATACTTCTACTTCTAAAGGTCATTCCAACACATTATTTGTTAAATCTTCAAATCTAGTTGTAGTTGATCCCAGTTGCACTGGCACTGGCACTGGCACTGGCATGGATGAACCTTGTGCAAAAAAGAAAAAAGTTATGACAATTACATCACAAGAAATGTCAGTGGTTACTTCACCAATGTATGCACTAGTAGCTTCTATACAAAACCTTAAAAATAGTCCTAAAACACTAGGATTTGGAATGGTTCATCTTTAGTATGTTGACAATCCTCAAAATACAATTGTATGTGGAGTGAGTTTAACTGAAGTTGGAGGAGCATACAATAGTACAACCAATAATTCACATTTCAAACACTTAATTATGTTAGCAAACCCAGATTTTAGTTTGAATGAGTTTGCATCAAAGTTTGAATAGACAAGTGAAAGAAATAGGAAAATTATGAAGACTTTGAAAAGTGATGCAGTTGTTGAATGCCAGTGATATACTAACAAAATATTTCCAACATATGATCCAAAAAATGAATTGATGAACTTCATGACTATTATGCCCCTAGGTAGAGATAATAATCCACCAAAAAATGTAATAAATCATAACGATGTACAAGTTACTAGTCTCCAAATGGATTTGTCAAAAGTGAAAAATATTTACAAAATCAATATATCAAAAGAGAGAAACAAAATGGTCTACTCTACACTTCTAAAAGTGGAGAGGGAAAGAAAAAGGCTTATAAACCAAATAGAAAAGCTACAGGTAGACATTGATAATGTGAAGGCCAAGGAGAAAGTAGTAGACAATAGTTTCAAAGAATTGCAAAATAGGATAAAGAATTCTTCTCCTACAGAGGCAATTGTCTAACAAGAAAAGATGAATGAATAAGTGAAAATTTTGACTAAAGAATTGGATGAGTGCCAAAAAAGGATTCATCGTGAAAAAACCTCTACTGCACAATTGTACAAGTCTATAGAGAGTAGTGCACATGTCAATAATAAATTGAAAACTAACCTAGACTCTGCTATCAAGGAAAATAATAATTTGAAGATTGAATTAGAGAATGAAAAGAAAAAAAGAGAAGTCTAAGGAAAGGATAATCTATAATTTTTAGAAGGAACTAGGGAATGAGAAGAAAAAAGAGGAGTCTAGTGCAAACATAGTCCACAATTTGAACAACCAATTGGAGAATATAAAAAAAAAGAGGAGTCAACTGCAAAAATAATCCTTGATTTGAAGAAGAAATTGGAGAATGTAAAGAAAATAGAGTCTAGTGCTATTGCAAGAAGTAACACAATCCACCATATGAGGGAATTGGAAAATGCAAAGAAAAAAGAGGAATTTGCTACAAAGAAAATCTTGGATTTTAAGAATGAATTGGAGAACACAAAAAAAGAGGACTCTACTCAAACACTCCATGATTTGAAGAAGGAATTCGAAAATGCGAAGAAAAAGGGGGAGTCCACTGCAAAGAAAATCCATGATTTGAAAACAGAACTCGAGGATGAGAAGAAAAAAGAGGTAACTACAACAAATACAATCCCAAATTTGAAGAAGAAATTGAAGATGAGAGGAAGAGAGAAACTAATAATTGCACAAAATAGAACGGCATCTGCTGAAGACTATCATGCAAAAGATACTATAATAACTATGGTTAAGCTTATCAAATAAGAAAATTGGGACAAAATAATGTAGAACAGTGATAATTTGTTTGAATGGATTGACTTAAATAACAATCTTAGACTTCTCTTTGAAAATGTAAAACAAGATATTTAGGCTAAAAGAGGAATCTTCATCACGCTAAACAAATTTTGAGTAAAATACGAAGATCCAGTGATAGGGATTTGGAAAACTATCGAATAAACAATCACTTGGATGCTATGTAATGTCCTTTGATGTCTATCACAATTGTGAACAAGTAATGGAAATAGATGAAGCTCTCAAATCTACTTCCTAAGACTTGATGAAGATGAGTCATAGCATACTGAACTTGCTGAATGTTGGATTACCAAATCCATCTAGCTCAAAGGGCACATTCATTAGAAAAGAAGATTACATGAAAAATTCATAGAACACCATGAATTCAAATTTAGGAAACTTTCCTAAGGAAACCACTCTAGAAGGAATTGCAAGTTGCATCAAACCACTATCAACAATGAATGCAGTTATAGATAAATTCTTTGATTCATATAAAACTATCTCTCTAAAGTATTCATTATTGACAAGGTTACAACTATTTAGCTACAACCTCAAATAAATGGAGCTTCCAAATGATGCAAAATGGAGTGCCCTAAAGAACTTCATTAGAGCTGGGTCATCTTCTCAAACTATTACTATTACTGTCAGTAGAAGTCATAGCTAATAGCACTAAGAAGTAACAACTTATTAAGTGATCGTACCATAATAATTTTGTTACTTGTTGCTCTTTAATTTCAAATTTTGAATTTAATTTCAACTTTTTTTAATGTTAATTTTTACAAGAATCAAGAGCCAACATATTAGGATAGTTGGACAACTAGGCACTGGCATACTATTACTACCTAGAGTAGATGGAAAAAAATTCCCTACTCCTACTTGAAAAAATTGTACAATTGGCAATATGATTGTACACACATAATTTATTATGTAGTAATAATCTGATTATATATACAATTACAAACTAACCTACATCTATTGTTGCTCTCTTGTATCTGCAAAATGGAATTCAAGGTCATTTCAATTTGACATAGAGTCATTTGCAAAGGGTTGTAATTGTTTGTACTTGTTAAATGTATTATGTTACAGGCTGATTTATAATTATAAATTATAATACAATTTTTTTAAAATAGAGCTTATTTTGTTAAATGCATTATGTTACAATTTCTTAAAGAAACTAGAATCAATGAATATATAAAAGTAAAAATGTTTAAAAACTAGAATGAATGAAAATCTCAAGTTCAACATGTACTATTGTATTAAAACTAGAATCAATGAAAATCTCAACATGTTTAAAAAATACAATCATTGAAAATCTCAAGATGTGTAGACTCTAAAAGTAATAACTACTTTCAATGAACATCTCAACATGTATATTTGTAACATCAACATGTTCAAAAAAATAATTAAGCATCTATAAAAGGATAGTGAATGAAGGCTATAAATTAACTTCTATAAACATAATTAATTAGTAGATAGTCTTACATCAGAGCTACTAGCCTACTACTTAACTCACGTAGAAGTTAGAACTTGAACTTGAGAAGCTATTATAGTTGCCACTCCACCTGGACCGACTCTGCATCACTATCATTAGAATCCTCCTCATTTATTGCATATAGCATTTCATTGTTCATTGTGTTTTCTTCAAATTCCCTATCAGTGTCAATATGCATGCCAAAGTCAACATCATCTTCATTGCTTCCAATATTAGGCCATGAACCACTGCCACTACCACTTGGGTTTTAAATGTTGGCAATCCCTATTCTTTGACATTGGTTTCTCCAAATGCTAAGAGCCCTATCATAAGGGAAACTATCTACCTCATACCTAGAATTATAGAGTCTCAAACAATTATCCAATTTTTTTCCTAATTTGTTTCTAACCTTTGACTTCAGGAAGCCCAAAGTATTGAAAACTCTCTTATCCTTCACTAAACCCAATATCATTGTCAAACATAAATTGGTAAACTTGAAATATTTTGGTATTGACTCTCTCAACTCATTGCTCTCACCAAGGTTTTTCTAAAGCTTTGTTACCACTCCCTCTTCATTTGGGTTCTCCATAAAATCATTTTGTTCCCTCATTTTGTTTGCAAAAGAATATGATTGATCTCTTAGTCGAGATTCATCTAAAATTCCATTTATAGTTACTCCATTGATTACTTTAGGTTTACAAAAATGTTGAATCAAATTCACCATCCTTCTTCAAAAATTAGTCGGACAGTTTAGAGACCAATATTGTGGAAAAACAATTGACATTGCTTCAAGCAATTTCTCTAGAGGGAATCTGAATCTAATTTCTATTAAAAGATTGTAGCAAATTCACTTGACAGAGTCAAGCACAGAGCCTTTGATCTTCTTAAAGTTTTCACTTGTAACATGTGAAAGTACCTTCTTTAGTTCTGATTCAACTTCACTTCCTACCTCATTGGGGTTGGAGTCAAGGTTTATGTGGGCATAGTACTACATTGGTATGTCAACTCCACATACCCTGACATAAATCTCATAGTATGCATCAATATGTAAAAATTTCCTAGGATTGTTCAAATCTTTGATTTCTATCCACTTTGCAAACTTTGATTCATCTAATGATGGTAATTGCTATAGAGTATCCAAGCTATTACATGTCATTTCACGCAACTTATTAGATTCTACAATGTACATAGCTCTTTGTTGAACCTTTTTTTATAATATTTGTCATGTCCTGAAGCATGAGGAGAATAACTACTAAAGTTAGGAACATATTAACATTAGTTAGACTTGAATATAGTCGAGGGAATCTGTCTCGCATGGAGTGGAGTAGTCCAAGCAATGATAGATATTTAGAGATTACTTGACACACTGGTCCATCCAAAGAGACCCATCTAGTATCATTGGCTTTAAGAAGCTTCCTCCCATTAGTAAGTCCTTGAGCAATGTGTTGAAATTCATGGACTCATTTTAGACTTCGACAAATGTATTGGTAAATCTCTTTGATTAAAGATTCTAGTTTACTTAAAAAACCAAAATCACTAACAATTCCAAAAGCTAGATTCATTTGATGGGCCGTGCAATGAATGGGAATAGTATAGGGTGCTAAATCATTCTTGATCTTTTTGCAAAGATTGCCTTTATGACCTTGCATAACCAAAGCTCCATCCCCTCCAACACACCAAATTTTTGGCAATCTCCATGTTATCCAAACCTCCACATTTAATTAGAGTACTGTTTAATAATTCATATAAATTTTTAGCTGTCACACTATAACTCAATTCAGCAATAGATAGTAGAAAGGGTTGATGACAAAGAGTATTTATAGTATAAACATGCATGCACATCCAAGAAGTATTATCAATTTTTGTAACTTCATCTAGAGACAATGCAATGAAATTTGAGTGTTTTATTTTTTCCTTCATATCTTCTTTTTCAACCTCTTCAAGACATCCAGCCCATTCCCACCACTGTTTACTGACAAGTGACTATTCAGATAGTTTCAAACTTTGAAAAAGCACAATAAGTTTGTAATTGAAGGGTAGTCTTTCATAGGATGTCCTATACTTAAAATATAAAAGACCTCACTTAATTGAACTACTTTTCCTATATTTTGTGCTTCCATTGCTTTCCCAATGAAATCTTCAATGGAACCTTTTACTATAGAACACTTCTCATGTAATTACTAGTATAACTTGTATATTTTGGCATTTCTAATATGTAGACAGTTGTCCTTTGTTTTCCAAGTTAGCACAAATTTTTCAACTCCATCTATAGTTTCTTTTTTGTAAACTTTACTGACATGATTTTCTATGGTATCAAGTTTAAGTTGCAACCTCTTCTCCTTCTTTGTTATCTATGTGCAAATCTTACATTTTCATTCTACATGAGGCTCACCATCAATTAGATTGGCCACTACTTCAATGAACTAGTACTTTTCCACCCATTCTAACTAAAAATTACTTTTGGATAGATCCCAGCGAGATCGATCTTTCTTTGATTCCAATTTTCTTTTCCCCTTTTGTGCATGGACATGATTTATAGAATCACTTTTGGTTTTCTCACCCGATTGGTCTGGGACTACCTCCAACACTATAATATCAACTTCTGAATCCCTACTCAGGGAAAGTGCCTCCAAATCATGTTCAAGTTCATCATCAACTGAGATACTAGGTTCACCAACTTGAACTTCTTTAATACGGTCTGGGTCTCCAACTTTTGATGAATCTCCTTTTTCAATAAGCACTAGAGATCTAACTTGTGAATCTTGTAGATTGGCAACATTTCCACCACCAAAATATGTTGCTATGGTTCTATGTTTTGGTAATGGTTGCCTCTATTGACTTTTAGGGATCCTACCAGAACTCTTGTTAGCCCTCTTGTTTGACATTGCAAGGATATAAAGGTTGTAAAAAATAATCAACTTAGTTTTTGAACAAAAGACTCAAATAGTAATGACTCAAAGACTATAAATAGTGATAGTAGACTACTTAGACTACATATAATAACAATAATATGATTCATTCTCCAAAAAAAGGTACTACTACTATGCTACTATAGTCTACGGTACTACCCAATATAATTCACAAACCTATAGGCTATCTTAGCATGTGAGATGTCCAGTCATCAATGGTCACTAGACAGTAAAACTAAAGATATAACCAGTACCAATGTTAACATAAAAAAGAAAAAATCACTTGTCTGTTACAAAAACTAGGGTCCACGAGTCAATGGGCAATGCATTCAGCACCCTAAAACTTTGACAACAATAAGAAATGTCAATCTCTAGACATAGAATAATAATATCTTATAGTCTAATCTAGGTTGGTGAATTACACAGGATTTACAAGTGGGAATGTCAAATGTAGTGCGAAATGCACCTTCCTATGCAAGCCCACAGTAGGAAACAGTTGGCTAAACGGGGCTGGTGGTCAACACATGTCGAGAAAATGGTAGGCAATGCCCAACCCAAGGGAAAATTATTTGGTTATAGTACTGGAAAAAGAATGTAGGCTAGTAAGAAACAACATGATGAGGATGGAAAAATGTTGAAAATAAATGTATTCAAAATGTATATTGCATTGGAAATTAGACTGATATTTTTGACCAATCATGTGATAAATAATGGGTGACTACCATGGACGTTGGACCCAAATTTGATAAATATCCGGTGATGCGATTGACCTGCGTTGCATGCGCTATTCACCAAATGATGATCAACCCATGAGATGGGATCACCAAATGGAAAAGAGTCACTGCTAAAGTAATCTCTAAATCTAATGAAGAAGGTGCTCATGTCATCTCTAATTAAGAAAAGAGGTATATATGGAACTGTATTCTTAAATGATATATTAGACATCAGTTCATTACATAAATATGTGCCAAAAGTTCATATCTACATAAATAAGATGTAAGAGAACAAAGTTTGTAAAAGGTTTTTGAGTATTAGTATATTGCCTATGTTGACTAAACATTGGAACATATATTGAGAATTCTAATAGATACTGACTGCTATGAAAAGACTAAGTTTTTATCCTAGCTAGCTTCCACTCAAAGAAATACACAAACATTTATGGAAAATCTGATTGATCAAAATATGAGGTATACACTAGATTTTAAATACATTATTTCATACCTTGCATCCATATTTTTGAAGAGCTTAGAGAAATCAAGTGATCAATCAATTTCAAGAAACAATGAGAGATTTCAAGAAGCAAATTCATTAAAAGGTTCAATGAGAGTGTAATCAAGTGTTGATTATTGAGAGAAGGAAATTCATCAAACCTTAGATATGATCATGGTATCTTCATTGAGCACTAGAGTGAGCCAAAAGGTTACTAAAGTTTAATTGGTGAGAAGTGACACCTGTCCTCCACCTAAATTTCGTGTCATTCCAAAAATTGTTGTTAAGGGAGACTCAATGGGAGCGTTATTTTTGATATCACCTAAAGTCATCACGATTGACAAATTTATAAGTTTCAATATGTGCAAAATTGGAGTAGGAGACTATGAAATCAGAGAGCCTTCAAAAAAGTTGTATGAAGGAACCTTGAAGGATGATTTTAAAATTGTTGAAAGAAAAGGGTTAACTCAAGCCCTAAAATTTCCAAGAAATTTTAGAGTGGAATGGATCAAAGTCATCTTGAGAAGAGTCCATGATATGATGTATTCGTTGCATGATGGACTAGTAGAAATCATGAAGAAGGTGATGCTTAAGGTTACTAGCTATCAGACCCTAGATAGGAAGAAAACCATGTGATAATTGAGCTAAGTAGAAGTCAAGGCTAATACAAAATCTGAGTGGAATGGATGTAGTTTGTCCATTACAAGCATTTTTTATCCACTTATAGAATTTTTAGTGAGAGTCATTGCTCAAAAATTCTATCAATCTAGGAGATTAAATAGTGTGTCGAATATACTTGTGTGCCAAGCATGGAAGATCATAGATATGACCTCACCAAGCCACAAATGGTACAACCAATAGGAAAGATATCATCAATAAGAAAGGAAAAGAATTCAATGTGTAAGTTTAGTTCCCTAATTGTTTGTACCTTCTTTTATATTCAAAATTATTTTCCTAGCATAGGAAATGTTGTATGAGAACAAGAAAAACTAGTAACAAGGAAAATGAATGAGTTTATTACTCAATTGAGAGACAATTTGTGAATACATATTTTGATGAATTCAAGTTGAGAATGGAAAGGAGAATGATAATTCCAAGGAATTGGTCACAAAATACTTTAGTGACATTTGCTTTCTTGTTGATATGGATAATATGTTTGTACAAGTTGTAAAGCCAAGGAAGGTATGGCTATAAAGTTTTGGATATGAAATAGAGAGTGATGATGTAAGTGCAAATATTGATGCATTATTAAAAGAAGAAATAGATGTTGAGGCAGAACCATTTGGGAGATATGAAGAAGAAAAGGCAAGGATAATAGTGAACATAAAGATTTCTTCCAAGGAAAAGAAAGAAAAAAAGAATAATTGAAGACCTAGAAGCTCAATTAGGCACCCTAGGCAAGGATAAAGAACCATTACAATTGACTCAAGGTCTCGGTGAAGAGGGAGAATAGGATAGTGGTGATGGGGAAGAAGAAGCAGAAGAGGAAGAAGCCAACAAGCGTAAAGCCCTAGCTATTATCTTGCCATAGAGAAAGAAGGTTTAGATATCAAAGAAGAAGAAGGTAGCAACATCTCCACCACCAATTAAGCCAAGTATGAGACCAGTTGCTATTGTTGATCACTCCATAAAGATGAAAGTAGAAAAATCTATTGAGTCAAGTGAACCTCTAACTAGGAGAAGGAGATTGGTTAGAGGACCACCTATCAGGAAAATCAAGACCATTGAAGATTTATGTGATAGCATAATAAATAAAGATGTTAAGTGGTTAATAGTTGCAAAGAACTGATGCGACCAGATTTGAGAGATTTTTCTATTTTTTAGGTTTGAAATAAAAGTTAGTTTTAACATTGTGAAGGTGTGAACATGGTTAGCATGTAGTCATTACCACTTCATTGCAGTTAGTAAAAGGGAGTAGTGAGTAGTTGTGAAGTAGCGAATAAGAGGGATTGCAAGGTCACAGGCTAAAATGAATTCAAAACATTCCAAGCTGTGAAGTTTCAAAATGAAATCATAGTTAGTGAATCACATCATTGCATCAAATAAAGGTATTGTATGAATGAAAGTTGCAAAGGAGTGACAAGGATTAAAATGAAAGGGTTTCCATATTTAAATTGTGATTGTTCATAGGAGATCAACAACAGAGATTCAAACTTTTTATGACTATTAGGATATGAAATACAATTTTTTGGACCAAGGTGATTGTTACTAAATAAAGAGGAATATGAACCATTTTGAGGGTTTCTAATCATTTATGTTTTTCTTTCTCTAATGTATCGAATTGTAACTAATCACTGTTGGAATTTTAAGTGATTCAAGGGATCTATTAATGTAATTGATAAATTGTAACTAGCCAAAAAACCTAAGAGGGGGGCTATATATGTAATTTTCAAAGTTAATAGAAGGCATTAGTAATTTGTTCAGCAATCTTTCCCCTTATAGCTGAGACTATTGAATGACAATCATAGGGAGGGATCTCATGATGTTTAGTTATATATTTTCCATTTGTTGTCTCTTGTTTGCCAAGATAACATGCATTTAGATTAGTTTTCTCCTCAAAATTGTAGGACAAGTTCATGTGAAACCATTAAAAGCTAGCTAATCTAAAAGTTAGTAAGTATTAATAGCTCAAGCATTCTGAGTATTTTCATCATATGCATTTATTTTAATTTTTTTGATTGCATTTCTTATAGTGCCAAAGAGTAGGCCTAGTTAGTGAGAAACTATTCAAATTAGGGGTAATCAGAGAGTTGTTGTAGCTTGACAGGGTGAGATGAGTCTTATTGCAACATGTAATCTTTTGTACTTTCTTGTTCCTAGTTGCATTGATTAGGTTTAATGTGCATTTAGGATTAGGAGTAGTATTAGTAGTTAATCCTAAAACCTACCTAAGTTACTTATAGTTATGAGTAAGTTAGTTAAATCCTCTTCTTCTCTTAGGTCAAGAGCATATCCTTGCCCTTTGATCAATTAAAAACATAATTCATTGCACATCTTGCATATAGGGGTGTTGTACCCTTCAATTTAGGGATTAGTGACACCAAATTTCACTAATCCAATCTATTTTCAATAACTTTTTTCTCAAAAACTTGAGCATTAGGAGTCAAGGTAAAGCCAATTCAAGGTGAAGGAAAAACTAGTCACCAACAGTGTCATCCCTAACCTAGTTTTACCTTCACCCTTGAGGGTTTCTGGGTAACAAATATTGTGTCATGTATTTTTAATTTCATGCATGTGATTGAATTGATTTACATGTTACAACATGTTTACATTTATTGTATTGCATGCATAAGTTATTATTGAATGTGGATGAATAGGTGAAAAGGTATAAAAGTGTCATAGATTCTGATTCACCACACACCCCCCACCACCACCACCCTCCCTCCTCCTCTCAATATCTAGTTTACTCCTCCATAAATCAACATATGCATCATCACATCTAATCTTATCATTCAATATTATTGATCCTTCACCTTTTTTTTAGTATGGAACATCACTATCAAACTTAGTAGTTACACCATCATCATTTTCTTTAACATTTTCAATCTTACTTAGATCGCTAGTTATATGATGTGAACAACCACTACCAATCACCCATGAATTATTCTTGGTAACATGTGAAATAAGGTTAGTTTCATTCTCATACCTTTCACCATTTGTCTCTTCCTTGATTGCAACATAAATCATTTCAACTACTTCTTTTTCATCGTCAAAACCTGTCACGATATGTTCTTCAGTAATGTAGCATGACTTATTTCCTTTGCCTTTGTAATCTGTATTCTTCCTATACTTGTAATCTTTCTTTTCATTCTTATTATTTCTATCATATTTTCCTCAGTTAGGATATTTAGCATAAATGTAACCAACCTCATTACATTTGAAATAGATCAAGGGAAGTTTACCTTTGTGTTTACCTTAATCACTTGATAACCTTCTTGCAACAAACTCTTCAATGTCAAACTCACTCTCTTCTTTGGATTTTAGATGGTTAGTGAAGACTTAAAATCATTTCCAATTATAACCATATTGTCATCATAATTTCTCAACTCAAATATAGTCAACTGACCCATCAAGTATTAGATCATTACCAGGCATAGCTCTTACTTCTTTAATATCACAAACGTTGATAGCATAAACAACCAATAGAATTCTTAAGATTTTAATTACAATTTTAGACTCCAAGTTTTGTCCTCCAACAGCTCTTATTTCATTCAAAGCATCTTTGATTCAGTTCACATGTTGTGCAATATTTTCACCTTATTTCATTATCATGTCATCATACTTACCTCTTAAGCTTTCATCTTTAGCTCTTCTTACATTGTCTTCTCCTCCATAGACTAGCTTCAGTTTATCCCTCATTTTCTTTGTAGTGGTATAGTTCTTAGCATCATCAAATTCAACATCAGTGAGGGTAGATATAAATCAATCATCATAGATTTATGATTTCTATTTTCATTCATTTGATCCATACTCAAGAGAATCAATAGGTGTAACATATTCATTTTCCAATCAATGTGTAACATCATCTCCAATGCCAAAAGATGTAGTTTCATTTGGTCTTTCCATGAGGAAAAGTTCTCCTTGTTTATGTTTTGTGGGTCTCTCTTGTGCATCTTGATTTTTTCTTAAGTTCCTTTGAAACTTATTCCTTCAAGCCATTGTTCTTTGATACCAAATTGATAGATAACTAGGAGGGTAGGACGTTGGATCAGTTATGTCCATTTATTTCATAGCCCCTTCAATACTTCATTGTCATCAAAGAAACATAAATCTTAACAAAAACTTCAATACATCCAATCACTCAATAGACATATTCAATATCAAACTTAACTTATAAATCAACTTCTTCTCAAACTTTTATCAAATTGTCCTTGCATTACTGACTATTAGTAAATTTCTAGTTGTTACCCAGGCATAACTTAGTTATTGTTGAGTTGCAGTAAACTGTAAAAATATGTAAATCAACTTGCAACACAAATAAAATTCATAGAATTTTGACACCAATATTTAACATGGAAACCCTATTAAGGGAAAAACCACCAATGCCAAGAAACCAAAATTTGTACTCTTCTAAAGTGATCTATGTTAGGAGACTTCCTTGTTAAAGGTTATGTACACTTGTTAAAGTGACCTTGCTATGAGATTTCACCAAACGATCATCTAAACCTTATCACTCCTTATCTAGGACCAAAAGAAGCGGCTTGATTTAAAGGACTTACAAACACCACTAATTGATGTTACCATAGTGGATTGCACAGACTTGTTAGTTCCATTCAATGCATCTGAGATTTTCTATCATAGTGATTAAACTATAAGGTGTGTAAAGTGATCTATAAAATAAAATAGAAACTTCCTTTTCTTGATTAGATATCTATTATTTCTCTATCTCTATCTTTTGCTCACTCAAAAACTTCCTTTTCTTTTCTCTTTAATTGGCTCAGATAACTTGGCTTTCTTCTCCTTCAAAAAAATTGCATTCCACAACAATTGTCAATCATATCTCTTTCAACTGAACATCAGCTCTCAAAAAACTCTAAATGTTCTCATTACTTACTTTGAAATAACAACCTAAAACTATCATTTTCTTCTCCTCAAATAGATTTCTTAATTCTTCACGGTTCTTCCATCTTTTACTTCTTAATCAGAATTATCGGTCTTAGTTTTACAATTGAATTCCTTCATACAACAAATTTAGACACAAAAAATATAACTTTATATAATTTTTTTGTCCATCCTTATGCTTCTTCTATTTTCTTCAACAAACACTTCTTGATTTTTCTCCATCATTGATCTTTCAACAAACTTTGACTCTTGCAATAGACCTTCTCAAACTTTCCAAAGTTCCATCAAAATTCGCCCTTGGATTATAATTTCTCAAACTTGTTCATCTAGTTGTCACTTGGTAAACATTACATTTACTCAGGCGAAATATAACTCACTTAACAATGACTTGCTGAGTCAATAGTGCATTTTTTATATTTCTCACAATCATTCAAGAAATAATATCATTGTCACTCAGTGAATACAATCTCCCTTCATTAAAATTTATACTCGGTTAAGCTTGTGAACTTCAACATATTGCAATAATACATGATTTTAAAAAATTCAAACCAATATTACATATACATTGTCCAACTCATTTAAGAACCAATTGGATACCTTAAATATCAACTCTATCTTAATCATACTTTCTTCAAATCCTCTTCATCAATCAAATATTCTTCATTTTCCTGAGTTAGTATAATGTTTATCCAATTAAGACTTTGACATCCATGACAATATAACAACTGATATGACTCTTTGTCATAAATTAATAGCATCATCAATTACAACATCAACAGGGGCTAAGATCATTGCACAACATTACACTACCATATGTACATAAAATATTGTGTGAGAATTTAAGCATTATTCATTGACGTAATGCATCCACCTAAGAATCCATGGCCATTTATTGGTATACATCAAGATTAAATACATTGCATTTTATCGTAAGAAAATGTATCATGCGTATCTATATATATTTTGCATAGAAAATATAAAAAACATAGATATACAAAATCATGTAGAATGGTAACCATCTACATCATGCATATCATGAAAATCATGAGCCCCAAAAATGTAATGACATTAAAAGGAAGATAAAATCCAAATTATCAAGGATTAGAGTGTTCAAATCATTAAAATATCATCAAAGTTCATGGTCAAAGTCTGACGTGTACACCATCAAAGTTTAGGTATCAATACAAGGTAAGTGCACCAAGTTGTGGTGGCAAAAGGGGGGTATAAGTGGGCACCTTTTTCATAAAATCTACAATTTTTGAACTTCAACAAGAATTTGAAGATAGTTATGCTCAAAATTTTAAGATACAACCAAAATGAAAGTCGTAGTCCTTTAAATCTAGTTTCTAAACTGCTATTTTTTTTCAAAATGGTTTAGTTTTAGGTCCTCAAAAAAGGGGGCCACAAAATGTGGTACTGTTTATTCCAAAAAAAACATAACATAGTACAAAGTGTGGCCCCCCTAAAATTTTAACTTTTTTTTTTGAAATTCCTGAATCGCTCTAGTCAAAAGTTACTTAACACTATATAGTTTATCCTAGATTTTTCAGGTAATTTTATAATGTGTATTTTTTTTAATGAATTTTTTAACTAGACACATCCGAAAAATGTAAAATATCTATGTGCTCCCCCTAGAAATAATTGAAAACTAATCTAAAATCAAAAGTTTTTTTTTCAAAGTGTCTAGAATGGAGTCTAGTTTCTAAAAAACTAAGTTGCTGCAAAATTCAATGAATGAGCTAAAATCTATAGCCCAATTAGTACATGCTGGTTTTTGAAAAAAATGGACATACATTCAAAAGAAATTATAGATGAAAGGCTTGAAATAGTTCGAATTAAAAATAAATTATATGGTTATATAGCTAACACAGAGACCTACAATGTCATGTAACTTGCTCTTATCGATGCCCAACAACGAGGAATCCTGGAGGAGAGCACACAAGAAAAATCATTCATTTTTCATATGTTTGCAGAAAAACACATCTCAGACCTATTTATAAACTCCAAACCTCTGGGGTTGGATCTCCAAGGCAAAACCAAGCCTTAGGCATGGTTTTAATGCAAAACTTTGAATAGCATGTATGCCCTATAGCACGTGCACGCTATAGCATGCACACACTATTTAAAGTTTTTGAATTTGGGTCTCAATAGCGCATGCATGCTATAGTGCACATGCACTACTAAGACCTAATTAGTGCATAGAGAAGGAAGAAGAGATGCAAAGAAAGAGAAAGAGAAAGGAAGGGGATGGCTATGTGTGTGTGAGAGAGAGATATATAGAGAGAAAGTAGGGGATGGGAGAGGGAAGAGAGAGAGAGAGAGTAAGGGATGGGAGAGAGAGGAAGTGAGAGAGAGTAGGGGTGACAAAAAGAGTACGGGATGGGAGAGAGAGAGGAAGTGTGAGAGACAGTAAGGGTGGCAAAGAGAGCGCATAGCATGGGAGAGAGAGGAAGTGTGAGAGAGTGAGTAAGGGTGGCAGAGAGAGTACGAAATGGTAGAGAGAGAGGGAGAGATAGAGGAGGATGGGAGTGTGCGTATGAGAGAGAAAGTAGGGCATGGGAGAGAGTGTGAGAGTGTGAGAGAGTAGGGGTGTTAGAGAGAGAAAGTAGGGGATGGGAGAGGGAAGAGAGAGCAGGGGATAAGGGAGAGAGAGTAGAGAGGGAGAGAGTGAGAGAGAGAGACAGTAGGTGGTGGAAGGAGTGGGAAAGGGAGAGAGAGAGGGGGGGGGGGATGGGAGTGTGTGTAAGAGATCTAGAGAGTAGGGGATGAGAGAGGAGAGAGAGAGAGGCAGATGGGAGAGTGTGGTGAGTGTAAAAGAGAGAGAGAGAGTAGGGGATGGGAGAGAGAGTAGGCAATGGGAGAGGGAGAGAGAGGGGGGGACTGGGAATGTGTGTAAGAGAGAGAGAGAGAGAGAGAGAGAGAGAGAGAGAGAGAGAGAGAGAGAGTATATGGGATGGGAGAGAGGAAGTGTGAGAGAGAGAGTAGGGGTGGCAAAGAGAGAGTATATGATGGGAGAGAGAGATTGAGAGTAGGGGATGGGGAGAGAGAGAGAGTACAAGATGGGAGAGAGAGATTAAGAGTAGGGGATGGGGGGAGAGAGAGAGTAGGTAGTGTGAGAAAGAGTGGGAGAGGAGGAGCAAGAGAGAGGAGGATGGGAGTGAAAGTGTGTGAAAGAGAGAGTAGGGAATGGGGGAGGGGGGAGAGAGAGTAGCTCAAGAGAGAGTAGGGGATGGGAGAGAGAGTAGGTGGTGGGAGAGGGAGTGGGAGAGGGAGAGAGAGGGGAGATGAAAATGTGTGTGTGTGTGTGTGTGAGAGAGAGAGAGAGAGAGATTAGGGGATGGGAGAGAGTGTGAAAATGTGAGAGAGAGTAAAGAGAGAGAGAGAGAGAGAGAGAGAGAGAGAGAGAGAGAGAAAGTGAGAGAGAGAGAGAGAGTAAGAGTGAGAGAGAGAGTAGGCAGTGAGAGAGGGAGTGGGAGAGGTAGAGTGAGTGAGAGACAGAGTAGGGGATGGGAGAGGAGAGAGAGGGGGGATGGGTATGTCTGTGAAAGAGAGAGTAGGAAATGGGAGAGGGGAGAGAGAGTAGGGGATGGGAGAGAAAGAGAGCATGCAGTGTGTAAGGGAGTGGGAAAAGGAGAGAGAGGGGGAATGGTAGTGTGTGTAAGAGAGAGAGTAGGGGATGGGAGAGAGTGTGAGAGTGTGAGAGAGAGTAGGGGTGGTAGAGAGAGAGTGAGAGTAGGGGATGGGAGAGAGACAGTAGAGAGGGAGAAAGTGTGAGAGAGAGGGGGAACGGAAGTGTGTGTAAGAGAGACAGAGTAGGGGATGGGAGAGAGAGAGTAGGTAGTGGGAGAGGGAGTGGGAGAGGGTGAGAGAGGGGGGAATGGGAATGTGTGTAAGAGAGAGAGAGAGTAGGGGATGGGAGAGAGAGGAAGTGCGAGAGAGAGTAGGGGTGGTAGAGAGAGTACAAGGTGGGAAAGAGAGATTGAGAGTAGGGGATGGAGAGAGAGAGAGAGAGTACAGGATGGGAGAGAGAGATTGAGAGTAGTGGATGGGGGAGAGAGAGAGTAGGCAGTGAGAGACAAAGTGGGAGAGGGAGAACAAGAGAGAGGAGGATGGGAGTGCATGTGTGTGGAAGAGAGAGTAGGGAATGAGAGAGGGGGGAGAGAGACAGAGTAGGGGATGGTAGAGAGAGAGTAGGTCATGGGAGAGGGAGAGAGAGGGGGATGGAAATGTATGTGTTTGTGTGTGAGAGAGAGAGAGAGTAAGGGATGGGAGAGAGTGTGAAAATGTGAGAGAGAGTAGGGGGTGGTAGAGAGAGATTAGAGAGGGAGAGAGTGAGAGTGAGAGTGAGAATAGGTGATGGGAGAGGGGAGAGAGAGAGTAGCAGATGGGAGAGAGAGACTAGGTGGTGGGAGAGGGAGAGGGAGAGGGAGAGGGAGAGAGGGGGGGTGGGAGTGTGTGTAAGAGAGAGAGTAGGGGATGGGAGAGTGTAAGAGAGAGTAGGAGGTGGTAGAGAGAGAGAGAGAGAGAACAAGATTGGAGAGAGAAAGAGAGTAGGGGATGGGAGAGAGTGTGGGAGAGAGTAGGGGGATGGGAGAGAGAGAGAGAGAGTAGGGGATGGGAGAGAGAGTAGAGAGGGAGAGGGAGAATAAGAGAGAGAGTAGGTAGTGCGAGAGGGAGTGGGAGAGGAAGAGAGAGAGGGGGTGATGGGAATGTGTGTGAGAGATATAGAGAGTAGGGAATGGCAAAGGAGAGAGGGTGAGAGAGTAGGTGGTGGAAGAGGGAGAGAGAGTAGGCAGTGGGAGAGGGAGAGTGAGAGAGAGAGAGTAGGGGATGGGAGAGGGGAGAGAGAGAGAGAGAAAGAGAGAGAGAGAGAGAGAGAGAGTAGGGGATGTGAGAGGGGAGAGAGAGCAGGCAGAGATAGAGAGAGAGTAGGGGATGGGAGAGAGAGGAAGTGTGAGAGAGATTACGGGTGGAAGAGAGAGTACAGTGTGGGAGAGAGAGATTGAGAGTAGGGGATGGGGAGAGAGAGAGTACAGGATGGGAGAGAGAAATTGAGAGTAGGGAATGGGGGAGAGAGAGTAGGTGGTGGGAGATGGAGTAGGAGAGGGAGAGCGAGAGAGAGGAGGATGGGAGTGCATGTGTGTGAAAGAGAGAGAGTAGGGAATGGGAGAGGGGGGAGAGAGAGAGTAGCTCAAGAGAGATTAGGGGATGGGATAGAGAGAGTAGGTGATGGGAGAGGGAGTGGGAGAGGGAGAGAGTGGGGATGTAAATGCATATAAGAGAGAGAGAGAGAGAGAGAGTAGGGGATGGGAGATAGTTTGAAAATGTGAGAGAGAGAGAGTAGGGGGTGGTGGAGAGAGAGTAGAGAGGGAGAGAGTGAGAGTGAGAGAGAGAGAGTAGGTGGTGGGAGAGGGGAGAGAGAGAGTAGAGAGAGAGACCAGGTGGTGGGAGAGGGAGGGAGGGGGGATGGGAGTGTGTGTAAGAGAGAGTAGGGGATGGGAGAGAGAGTGTGAGAGAGAGTATAAGGTGGTAGAGAGAGATAATGGGATGGGAGAGAGAGAGAGAGAGAGAGTAGGGGATGGGCAAGAGGGTGAGAGTCGAGAATGGGAGACAGAAAGTAGAGAGGGAGAGAGAGAGTGATAGAGAGATAGTAGGTAGTGGGAGAGGGAGTGGGAGAGGGAGAGAGAGAGGGAGGGGATGGGAGTGTGTGTGAGAGATCTAGAGAGTAGGGGATGGGAGAGGAGAGACAGTGAGAGAGAGTAGGCAGTGGGAGAGGGAGAGAGAGAGGTGTTGAGAGAGGGAGAGTGTGTGAGAGAGAGAGAGAGTAGGGGATGGGAGAGAGAGAGAGAGAGAGAGAGAGAGAGAGAGAGAGAGAGAGAGAGTAGGGTATGGGAGAGAGAGTAACCTGAGAGAGAGAGGGGATGAGAGTGTGTGAGATAGAGAGAGTAGATGATATGATAGAGAGTGAGAGAGTAGGGGATGGGAGAGGGAGAGTAGGAAATGGGAGAGGGAGTAGGTGATGGGAGAGGGAGTAGGAGAGGGAGAGTGAGAGAGAGAGAAGGGGATGGGAGAGGAGAGAGAGATTGAGAAAGAGTAGGGTATGGGAGAGGAGAGAGAGAGAGTAGGGGATGGGGGATGGTGGGATAGGGAGAGATGTGTTTTGACATAGTGTGTATGCACTATAGTGCGTATGCGCTTTATAGGGTGTACATGCTATAGAGCATATGCACTATGTCAAACCACCCAAAAATGGTAAAAAAGAAAGTTTGGGTCCCATTTCATCCATTCTTTTCCTTTCGTTTGTTGTGCATTCTGTTGTTCCAACAGAAAACATGGGTTTCAACTTAACAAACACTATTTGAAGACTTTTTGAAGCTAGCAAACACCAAATTCAATCATTGAATATGCGATTTGAAGACTTTTTGAATATTCTTTGTATAGAAAAGGGGAGTGCAATTCTTTTTAAATATTGTTTGTTGATATATAGATACATATTTGAAGATAATTTGACATATTGTTCAATATATAGTGAATTCTTTGAAATTTGTAGGTTTGAATGAAATGTTATTTCGAAATGGTTAGAAATTTGACATGTTGTTTGATATATATTGTGTATCTATTCAAATAATTGTAATTTTTATATGTATTTGAATAATTTGTAATTTACACATTGTAAGTAATTCAAATGTTTGAATAATTTGACATGTAGAAATTATCATCATGCCAAGGAAAAAACCAAAAACTCAAACAAATGAAGATAGGGAGAGAGATTTGGCAATTAAAAAAGATAAAATAAAACTACTATGTGAACAGAGAAAATTGCAAAGCAATAATGAAGAATTGACTTTTGAAGAGAATCAAGAAGCACCGATACAAATTGTATATGCTACTTTAGTATGCAAGAAACACTAATTTAATGAAAACGAAAGCATTAACATTAACTAAATTAACATAACATATAAGATAGACAAAAGAGGAACCCCTAATTAGGAATGTGAGCCAAATGAATGGACTTTCCCAATAGGAATTAGCTCTTTGCTTGGTAGATGAATCTAAGTAAAGGATTGGTATGTATGCTCAAAGGGCTTCAAGTTTGCTTCAATGGTGGGGATGGGTAATGGCAAATTGGTATCTTTGTGAGCTCTCAATTTGGCATTATAAGGGTATGGTTAAGGGATTTGTTTCTCAAACTAGCATTATAACTTTAGCTCAAGGATTGTGATGAAATGGCTTGGGAGGGGATCCAATTATAGGCTAAGGGCTTGAGGGTTTGAGGGCTAAGATGCAAGGATGGGAAAAAGCTCATGGAGGGCTCAGATTGCATAAGAGGAGAGCACATGGATTGTGCTTCCTTACAACCAATCAGGGAGTGACACATGTCACAGGGTAAGTGGATGGAGGAAAGGGCAATGATGAGTCAACAAAGGAGGCTCAAGGCCTTAAAGACCCTCGTAAATGGCTTGTAAGAGCAATAAATGGGTTTGTAAGAGTCTTTATATCCTTGTAAGAGCATTCATGGCTGGGTGGTTGGGATATTTTAGAGATTTTTGACTTTGCTTGGCTTAGGAAAGTCTTAAGCTTGCTCAGGGAATGTGACAAGGCTAAGGGGGGGGATTAGAGGTGATTTAGGATTTAGATTAGGGATGTTAGAGATATGAAAGTGGATGGCATTTAATGAGGGTGGGTGAGTTAGTAGCTAAGCTTGGTTAGTATGGGTGGATGGGGTGGATTAGGCTAAAATGGAGGTTTAGAGATAGGCTAAGGGTGAGGATGAAGACCTTCTAGAAGAGTCTAGAATTTCCTAGGATGAGGATAAAAGGTTTTTTAGGAAATAAATAAAGTTTTATTTATTTCATGGGTTTGGGTTGAGGAGATATTCATTAAAACATTTTTAATAAACATGAGGATTACTATTTAACCTTAATTAAATATTTTGAGTTGGGATTATGGGTAGAAAATGATGGGATTAGCCTTTAATCAAAATTAAAGAAGGATTAGAAGATTTTGGAAGAGGTTAGTGATCTTAATAAAATTGGCCAAATTTTGGGCAAAAAATAAATTAAATATTTATTTTGGGATTTTTGGTCAATTTATTAGTTAAATAATTAATAAATAAGAAAAATAATGTTTAAATAAGATTTAAACTTTTTTGGAAGGGATTCCTTAATTAAATATTTTTAATTAAGACAAGGGTATTTAATGGCATAAAAATAAATTAATTAATTAAATAATTAATTAATTAATAAATGATGATGTCATTAGAGACCTTTTCAGAAAATAAAAATACTTTATTTTCTAAAAGATTTTTTAGGTGTCTACACAAACAAACAAAGACAAAGAATTGGAAAGTTAAAGAGAACAAATCGGACTATTATGCTCAAGAAGACAATTGAATTGTGAAGCTACACCATCTTCTAATGTTGGAGTCATATCATCCTCTCATGTTGAAGAGACATCAATTTGTAGATCTGACAATGTACACACTCCATCATGTCATGTTGAAGAAACAACATCAACACATCAAATAGGTGATATTCCATCTTTTGCATCTTATTGCCAAGGCACATCATCTTTGGTTCAAGGTATGCAATATACTCAATCTTATGTTGCTGTTCAAAATGTTGAGCAAATGGAAGAGATTATAACACCTTCTAAAATTTATTTTAGAAGACCAAAATATTTGATTGATATTGATACTAACATGTTGAAATCAATGCCTAACAAGATTAGCAAGCATACTTGTCAAAGAAAAGTTAATCATTTGTGGAGATTATTTTTTAAAGAATTAAATATTATAGGTCAATGCCAATTATTTGTTGAAATGCTAAGGTATTTGAAATTTAGGCCTATCATGAAGATTCTTGGGCTAAGAACGATGGACAATTCAAATGAAAAAAATATTATAAAGAATCTAATGAGTGCTTATGACAAAGTGGGTTTTAAGTCACACACCAAAGATAGTAATATCACAAGACGAGTACTTACATTGACAATAGTAAGTAGCCAAATGAAGAAAACTCGACTCACGAGAAAGACAAGAAAAATATTAAAAATTGGTAAAGGTACTCTAAGGAGAGCCATGCTAAGGCATGATAGATTGGAAGATCCAACAAAAAATGAGTTATGAACATTTAGTGGTAGACTAACATGAAAGGACAAAGAAATTAGTGAAGCTTTGAAATCATTGATTGAAGATTTTTGGAAAAATAAAAAATTTGTTTCCCCTAATCAAAGAGATGTTGTAAGGAGGATTGGTAGCCAAAATCATGACCCACATGTGAAACATTTTTTGGACTCAACTCAAATGCATTTTTTTGCAAAATTTATTGGTATGTATCCTCAAATTTGAATAAGTCAAAGATTTTTTGAGATGGATAAAACTTTTTATGTCAAGATAAATCACACATGCACAACTTGTTGTTGTAGGATACATATTGAATTTTTTAACTATTTTGATGTTTTTAGGCATATATATGTGTTTTTGCATTTTAAGTTTGTTTTGCAAGATTGTGACATGAATGAGCCACCAAGATCTTCAAGGGAATTCATATCCAACATTTTATGTGAAATAAGGGATGTCCAACAATTTTATAAGACATCATGCTTGGATGGTACATGCTTATTTTGTGGTTCTTTGCAACTTTTATCAACTTGTCAAAATATGCTCTAAAAGATGGAAAACATGGAAAAAGATGTGATTTAGTCATTGAAAAGATTTTAGTTAAAAAGGCGTACACATAGAGCTCGATGGCTAGATTTGCAATTTAAGTTGTGTGAGGATATGTTTCCATTGGATACCATTGTTTTAGTTGTATACTTCATGGAGAACTACACACTACAACGACAAAAATGAGGTGCAAGCAAAGTATTATACTTCTCAACAGGTTTCCATATTTTTTCACATAACATTCATGCATTCACCTACAAGTATAGAGGATGACAAGATGATTTTGAGGGAGTACCATTTTTACATTAGTGATGATCGATCATAATCGATAAAGTTTGTACAGGGTTGTTTTCAACTATTTTATTGAGATTTGGCTAATAGAGGCATCACATATCATTAGCATATTATTTGGTCAGACAATTGCGCATCTCAATTCAAGAATGCATGGATGTTCTATTGGTTGAGCAGGATGCATAGGTTGTTTACAATTCAATATATGTGGAATTTCACAAAGGCTGGTCATGGAAAGGGATAGCATGATGGTGCAGGCGCATGCATCAAAAGAGCCTTAGCTCATGAAGAACTAAAGTACAAAGATGAAGCAATATTAACAGATGCAAAATCTATCATCTAGTGGTGCAATGCTACAATGGGTCTACGTAAAGAAGGTGAGTCTATGGTTCATTGATTTTTTTGGTTGATAGATAATACTAACATTGCACAATATCAGGATTGTTGCACACTAATAGGATCTAGTGAGTTGAACTCTTTTAGAAGCTCTGATGCAGGTTCGTGGAGTATCCACACACGAAAAATGACATGCTATTGTCCATCATGTGCAGAAGAAAATTGGGATGTCTGTCAGTCAACTGAATGGGTGGACAAATGGGATATATGGGTTTTGGACCCAATTGACACCTATCATGCCCCACAAGCACTATAAAGGGTATAAATGGATTCATCTATTGACTTTGACTACTTGTCTGATCTAGTGCAATCTGGTAATATATATATTTATTTATTTATATTTATATATCTTTGTAATTTCAATATGTAACTTTATAACTTTTAACTAAGCATTTTCTAAATTAATGAATGCATTTTGTACATTTGTCATTGTAGGCCATGTTTTTTCTATTATTGCACTTGTAGACAATGAAGAAGGGACAAATTATTATTTTTGTCATTGTGTCCAAGCCAAACTAAAATTGGATCACTTGGTTAAGGATGGTGAAGGTTTAGAGTACCATGTCAATGCGGTGGTTGTAATCGGTGTATATGAGGATTAGTAATGCAAAGAACACTAAATATCAAATCAAAAGTATTCACAAAACTAAATAAACGTAACTTCAAGATAGACTAAGATGAGCTTTCAATTGAGAATATGAGCCATTAGTGGGCTCTCTCAATGAGAAGCTCTCTTGTTGAGTAGCTTTGTCTAATTAGATAGGATGTATGCTCGATTCTCCAAAGGCTTCAATGGTGTTCTTGATGGATTTTGGCTTAGGTGAATGGATTTGATGTAAAATGGCTTCTCAAAAATGGCATTATGGCTTTACTTCATGATCAAAATGGCATTACTTTGTTACTATGGGTGATTGTGTTAAAATGACTTGGGAGAGGATTCCTTAAATAGGCAAAGGGCTTGAGGGATCAAGGGCTAGGATGCAAGGATGGGAGGAAGCTTATAAAAGGTTTAGATTGAATGAGAGGAGAGCACATGGATTGTGCTTTCTTACAGCTAATCAGGGAGTGACACATGTCACAAGGTCATTGGTTAGAGCAAGAGGGGTTGAAGGGTCAACAAAGGAGGCTCAAAGCTCATAAAGACCCTCATAATGGCTTGTAAGAGTCATTTTTGGCTTTGTGGGCTTCATAAAGTTTTATGGTTGGGATATTTGTGAGAGAGTTGAGATATTTTGACTTGAGTTGGATTAAGAAAGTCTTAAGCTTGACTTAGGAATGTGCAAATGATTAAGGCTTGGATTAGGCTTGGGTTAAGATTAGATTAGGCTTGTTAGAGATGGGCAAGTGGATGAAATTTAATGAGGGTGGGTGAAGGAGGAGATATTTGTTGGCTTTGGCTTGGGTTAGCAAGTCTTAACCCATGTTTAGGGAATGTGACAAGGTTAGGGGGGGGATTAGGATTAGGGTCAAAGATAAGGATTGACATCTTCTAGAAGAGTCAAGGCTTTGGATGAGGATGAAGACTTTCTAGAAGAGTCTAGAACTTCTTAGGATGAAGATAAATAAGGTTTTTAGGAAATAAATAAATTTTTATTTATTTCAAGGGTTTGGATTGAGGAGATATTTATTAAAGTATTTTTAATAAACATGAGGATTAATATTTAAGCTTAATTAAATATTTTGAGTTGGGATTAGGGGTAAGAAATGATGGGATTAGCCTTTAATAAAAATTAAAGAAGGATTAGAAAATTTTGGAAGAGGTTAGTGGTCTTAAGGAAATTGGCTAAGTTTTGGGCAAAAAAAAAATAAATTATTTATTTTGGGATTTTTGGTCAATTTATTAATTAAATAATTAATAAATAAGGAAATAATGTTTAAATAAGATTTAAACATTTTTGGGAGGGATTCCTCAATTAAATATTTTTAATTAAGATAAAGGGATTTAATGGCATAAAAATAAATTGATTAATTAAATAATTAATTAATTAATAAATGATGATGTCATCAAGGACTTTTTCAGAAAATAAAAATATTTTATTTTCTAAAAGATTTTTTAGGTGTCTACAACCGGCACATGGCTTAGACGATATTCTATGAAGAACCCTAACTTGTGGTTATTTGAGGATTGGTAAATAGAGAAGAAAATTCTTCATTATTCAAACCTTGTTGTCACATAAAATATCCACTTGATAAAATATGGTGGTAAACCACATAGTAATATTCTTTGGAAAGTTCGCGAGTCAGACCATGAGGCAATACTTTAGATTTTGAGAGAGAGAGAGAGAGAGAGAGAGAGAGAGAGAGAGAGAGAGAGAGAGAGAGCGAGAGTGATCAATTGGATCCAAATACAATGTTGCAACCTCTCCCCCAAGACCGTCCACATGACAAAGAGGAACATATTGTTATGATGTGTAAGTGATGAGCTAAGTTTAAATCATAGATTTTATGTTTTGATTTGTTTAGAATCTAGATACATTATTTGAATTTATATTAGATTCTTTAATAGGACCTAGTTTCAGATTAGTCATTTGAATAAGTGAAAGTTTAGAATTTGTTGTTTAGATCAAAATGTGATCAAAGAACATGAAAATTGTTAGAATGTGAATTCTTTGTGATGTAAAGTCATGATTGTGTGCATGTAACTAGAAACTTCAAACTGGGGAAAGCAAGGCTACAATGGGAGAAGTTTCCAAGACTCATCAAGCCATGTTAAGTAAGCTGCTTGATCATTGCTAGAAGATCAAACAAATAATTCTTTGCATTTGGAACATTGTTACCAATAATGATATTATGACTAACATGCTTTTATCTTTTATTAAAAATTAGGAGGAATCTAGTCATTCAAATGCTGAAAGTGAGGCTGCTAATAGAGGGACGTTTAGGGGCAGAAGATCTAATGGCAAAGGAAGGTTTAGTGGAAGAGGGCCTACTGTGTTCACTGGTATGTGCTTTACTTGTAACCAAGTAGGACATCAGTCCTTTAGATGCCCTGAAAAGAACAAACAATGATATTACATTTATTTGGTTCTGTTCCTTCTTACAATTTTTATTGCCTTATGTGTTTTGGGTTCAAATTTGAAAACAAGACACTCTCATGTGTCCTTTCTTAAATTATTGATGTAGTGTTATAGAAAATAATTCTTTTCAAATTAGTTTCTTTCTAGAGTTGATCAATATGAAATATAGTTAGTATATTCTAAAACAAGTAAGAGAACCTAGAAATGATGCCTCTTTTTCTCCAAGTTATCTTCATTCCTCTAACAACAATCTCAACCTCACGACTAAAGATAATGCACAATACAAATCTACTCATGCCAACTATTATTATTATTTCTAAGAAAGAGATGGAAAAATAAAAGTAATCCAATAGGAAGTAAAATAAAAATAGTTGAAACAATCAAGGGAAGTTAGCCATGTGGAACCTTTATATACTTCGCCAAAACCTTATAAATATATATACTGTTGCTTCGTGAGTACCCTCTTTTAAGAACCTCTTCACCTTCCATGTGATTGCAGTTTGTTCCTTAACTTCTATCACACTCCAAACATGTGCTCTTTTAATGCCCTTGCATTAATTAAATAATTCCTTATTATTATTATTATGTACTTGATGTTGATTTTAATTGCCCATGATTGCTTGTTGTTTTAACTAGAGCATTTGTTAACTTTTAACCTAGTGGCACTTTCCAATTCCTTTTGAATTTTTTAAAACTTAATCAAATTCACTATTTTGCACATCCACATAATAGTCATAGTTTTCAATACTTTTACCTAATAGTTATACTAATCTCTTTAATGTAGAGGATCTATTTGATGGGATCAAAGGCCCTCAGACCATGAAATTGAAATGATTAACCTTGTATCATATAAATCTAACATTTTATATGTAGAGAAATGGATGGGAATGTGAACAAGCTAAAAAAAAATTCTAGTCTAGTGGGGGGCACAAGGCAATAGATATTCTTCCATTTTAGAATTAATAACTTAGCATTCTTATTTTGCATTTTTTATTTGAAATGAAATTGTTTTGAATCATCAATCCGATGATGTTTGTATTTTTAGTATTTGAAATCAATTCCTGCACAATATTTATGAAAGACATCTAACCAAATTTTTAAAAAGAGATGTAACAAGGATCAAGACATTATTCATGCTTAATGTTTCCATTCCGAGTTAACCGATTTTTATCATGAATTGTTATTCTTGTTCATACTTTACTATATCTTTTATTGTTCAATGATGGTGAAACCTATAAATTAGTAGATAACCTAAGAGTACATTTATGGAAGTTAGAAATAAGTGATCAAAGCTTCAATATCATTGCCTTGAAACCGACCAACATGGAAGAAATTACTAGTAGTTGTTGCTTCTTTTTTTTTGTAATACACTATAACTCTACAATAGGATTTTGATTTTGCTGTAGTAAATGGTAGTTCTCACCATTTTTTAAAATTAGTTTATCTTTATTATCTTTAGTAGAGACGAGGTAGTTTTTTATAGGAATGGTTCAGTTTTAGGTTGAAATAAATTTTGGTTTTTCCTCAGGTGTGATAGTCTATCCAAGAGATGCAGAATTAACTCTATGAAAATTTTCTTGCCTGAATAAAAAACATCTCTTAGTGAAACAAAGATTATGCATTCCCCTTCACCCTATGGCCAACATCAAAGTTTGAAAAATGGATGATTTTAGTGGGTTTTGTTTTAGAATCTATTATAGCAACAATATCTCTTGCTTGGGTATAAGAGGAGGTAAAAACTATTGAAAGAGTGCAATGGTGTTCAAAAGGTTCATTATTATTTTTTCAGCATTTGGTGTCTTTACTTGCTATAATGATTTATGAGAAATCCATTCAAAAATTAGATTAAGCTTCTTAGAATTACTACAGTTAATTACTACATGTCATTTGCATTAGGCTCTAAAAGGGCTGAACTATTTCCATACTATATGAGATTTCAGTGTTAAGAGAAAATGATAGATGTTTTACCATGATTCTTGGATCAAATTTTCCAACAACAAGGTGGCTGGTCTGAGACCAAACTAAATTGTAATAGGCCTGAAACATTGATGAGGTATATTGAGAATGTTCAATGTAAAATTAAAAAAATAGTATAAATTTCTTCTAGGGAAGATAGTTTTGAAAAAAATTATTTTGACTAAATCTAATGAAGTAACTATGTGAAGGATAGATGTAGTAAAAGAAATAGTTGACTATTTTCATATCATATGTTATCTATATTGGTCTATCAGGCATAGAGTGCACTATATATCCAATGTATTGATTCCATAAAAAGAATTATCCCAAGAAATAACACTAAAAGTAAAAGTTGGTAGTTTAAGTTTAAGAAATCATTAACACTTGCTAATATCTAACCTAGCAGTAAAATTGCTAGTGGAATTTTCTCTGATAGACATAAAAATATAAATTTCTCAGCCCTCTCCCCTTAGTGAAAATGCTCAACAATAGAAGTAGGAAAGTTAAGGGTAGTTTCAACATTTTATTTCTCCAACTTTGCCTGATCCAAGGTGTTTCCATCTATTACCTAATTACTTAATGCCCTATAGGCCTTGGGGACTCATGGTTTATAGAATTACCAAATGAGCCTCAAGCCTTTACAAATGGGCTTATAACATCATTAAAGTATTCCTAACATCCGAAAACCTTATATCTTGCTCATGAATCCTTTAGGAAGGTGGTGTAGTGCATGATCCTTGTAGAATGCCCCATGATGCCCAATGATGACTTATGTGCCACTAGAGGGCTACTAATTTGTCAACTAGGTCTCTTAAGACACCTTGGAAGAATTAGGCATTGGGAGTTGGGTCTAGCGAAGTGGATGGTTATATCCAATTGAATACACATTATATAACTCATAAAAGTCTTATTTAACCCTTGGTTAAGGCCTTTGCATATTGGGAGTTATTTGGAGTCATATGGAGTTTGTAGGTGTTTTTGGCAACTTGGATAACTTGCTTGCTTGAAGAAGTTTGGAAGTGGAGTTAGTCTTGTGGATCCAAAGGTGTGAATTTCAATGGGTTAAGCCTTTTGAATGATTATCCTCTGATAAAAGATTGAGTGGGTCGGGTCATTGTTTTAGTTACACTTGAGGAAGATATAAGGACATTGTTTCAAAGAAAAGGGATAGTTATTTGTTTCTACATCAAATCATTGGTTAACCACTAACCTCTGCATCAATTAAGGTGCCATCTCTACTTATAATTGAACAAACTATATCATTCACTCTCTACATAAACTGTGTTAATTCTTTATTTGTAGGTCACAAAAGAAGAGGGCTAATAAAATTGAAGCACCAGTGATTAATTTATCAAGTTAACATGTATAGTATCTTACTAATCTTGGAAATTCAAGTTATATCAATTTATGTGGTGATCACCATAAAGAAGACTAAGAAACTAAATGAATTTGGAGGATAGGCTGAAGGTTAGAGAGTTTTGGCCAAACAAGGGCACTATTTTATGATGAAATTTTTATAAACATGTTTTATACAAGGTGTTCCAACCTTTATTTGTTGCAAAAAACTTTGGGAAGCGTGACATTGAGGAAGCCCTAAATTTAAGGGTTTCGAGGGCACAATTTGGGGCTTTGGTACCTAGAAACCTCTTGGAGTCAAATTGACTTCATATTACTTTGATTTGAACCTATTTATCACACTATGCAATGATTTGGAGCCTGGGAGTTAGAATGGTTAGCACTTCCTTTGTAATTGCATGAGAATTAGGCCTTAACAATTGAAGAAACAGTGAAAACAATCATATACCTTCCAAAGAAATCTACCTTATCCTTTTGGTATGTTAGGTTACTCCACAATGGGTACTCAAATATATAATTTATTTTCCTAGTGTTTTGGAAAAAGTTGAAGAAAAATCCTTGTGAGTGTTGTTGCAAGGCTACAAGGCATGCTATTAGGCCTAGTTTGAGGAATATTGAAGTTTTGGTGTCTAAACCATTGAAGAAAGTCTGAAACCTATTCAAGTACCTTGGATTTCATATTTTAGGGCTATCAAATCACATCATAAGACTTGTTGGTAGATAATTTACCATTTCACTTATTGAAGGCACTTTTGGTCGCTAGATTCAATTGTGCATTTGATTGAGTTTGTATTTGGACCTTTGATCCACCATATTCTACCGTACAAGTGGACTCCACTCTACATGCCCAACCCTCAAACTTAGGTTTCTCAACTAACTTAGATCAATCACAACTTCTGAGGGACTCCCCTTCTCCAATAGGCCTAAAAAGGAAAACTCTCCCTAGATAGGTTTAGAACTCAACTTTCCTAGTAGAAAAGGTTTCCTTGGACCTAATCTCTTAAAATCACCCAATTTTAAAGTTCTCAAACCCCAAAAAACTAATTTTCATAATTGTTACTAGCATTTCTAATAGGGCTAATCCTAGCTTTCTCAATAAAACTTTCAAACTTTGCAAAGGGCCACACTATCTTTTCACCTCTTTAGACACCCTTTAACCACCTCTTATAGATTCTAGAAGATCAAACTCTAACTCTATTCCAACACCAACTAACACCCACTTTTAGTCACAGACCTAATTGGCCAGATTAGGCTACGTTACAAAGGAAGTATTAGTAAATGGGTTCACAGACCTAACTCCACTCCTTGGAACTCTTCTTTGCATCCAATTAATCCTTCTACACCCTTCACCTAGGTCAAATCAATAAGTTCGGAAGCCTGAACCTTCCTTCTTCTTCAAATCTAGACTAGACATATAGTAATGTTCAGTCTAGGGCTTGCTAGTAAAAATAGGTAACTAACACCTACAATTCTAAATCTCTACAATCTTGAATTACCCTCTCCTAACTTGCATTCCCTAAAGTGGAATTGAAATCCCACAGTGGAATTGCAAGTTAGGAGGCCATCTTGAAGAAACCCTCAGATTTAGGGTAAATCTGACCAACCTCTACAAAAATTGATGTAATGTTTGTTGTAGATAAGATGAAGACTTCAAACCAAATGCAATGGAACACTAACTCAATCCTCTATCAAACCATACCAGAATTTCACTCCAACCAATCTGTACAAGCCATATAGAATTGAAACAATAGAGAAAAAGGTATAAATTCTGAGTTTTATTCAATGTTTGTTGTTCACCTGTCCGTACAATGGGTTTCTCCTCTTGTGGAAACCTTAAATAGATGTCCTCCAATGGTAAAAACCACTTATAAACACTAACACTAATCATTTTCAATACTAATAAACAAGAACACTAAAATATTAAACTCAATCATAACAAAAGATAGATTATTATACTCGAACTCATGAAAAACTCTAGCTCATTGGTCAAGTTGATCACATATAAGTATGAATATCTATTATGGTTCGATAGCTTTGTGAATCTTATTTTTTTG
This sequence comes from Cupressus sempervirens, assembly GCA_028749045.1. NCBI lineage: Eukaryota > Viridiplantae > Streptophyta > Pinopsida > Cupressales > Cupressaceae > Cupressus > Cupressus sempervirens. The sequence goes on along the minus strand of CM053787.1, from coordinate 987,156,934 downwards.
CACTTGGATTGAGGTTTTAATTCACTCTACAACTCAAGATATTCCCATTTTACTAACTATTGTCCCCATTTTGTGCCATTAACTAGGGTTTCATCTATTTTCCTTCATATCTTGAGATTCCACCATGGGAAATTAATGACCCTTGGTGGAATCTGATTTAGGAAAAAAAAATTTATGTTTCTTTTAGTTTTAGGTCAAATGAATGAGGCTGGAGAGAAAAACTTGATGCCCTAAGCATGCAAGATCCATGTGCATGCTAGAAATTTGGAACAACATCTTCCATAACTCGCTACCTATAGAAGGTTTCAAGGCTTGAAAATTGGTATGTGATCATCTTGCATGATCTCCCTCATGTTCCAATTTTTGGATTGAAGTTTTTCTCAAGGGGTAGGGTAATTCCTTTGTTAATGGATGCCTAATTGCCTGCATTCCTAAGTGAGCCTTAAAAAACTTAGGTGCTGCATACTTCTCTTGAGATCCCAAGGCTTTAGTATGTTGTATAAAACCCAAAAGGGTATCCAAATCAGTGATTCATTTCTTTGGGTTGTGAGGAGATGTTTGTGATTTTCCATGTTCAAGGTTACAAGCCTAGTCTTGAGTTTGTGAAGCAACTAATCAATGCAAGTTGCACAATTTGAATCTAATGTTAGATTCATGTTAGTTTGGACCTAAATAGATCCTTTCCATGATTTAATGTTACTCCTAGTCATTATTTGTATTTGTGGGGTTTTGTGTCAAATAAGCCCTGTGATGCCCTTAAGAGCAACTAGTGATTAGTTGTCTTTGTGATAGGTTTTCCTTATGATTGGGGATTACTAGGATGGGTTGGGTTTCTTAGAAGGTTATAAAGGTCCTTAGGATCATTAGGTTAAGTTTTAAGCATCTAGGAGTTAAGATGTCAAAAATTGCAAAAGTTGTCAAAGCAAAATTGTAAAAATGCTGACAACTTTGCAGGAGTTTGGGAATTGGTGAAGGGATGAGCATTTGGAAATAATTTATTTTACTATTTTTGAACCTTTTCCAAGTTTTAGAATTGGAATCAAGTGAAAAATGGAAATATTGCACTTTTTGTGCAAAGTTGCATTGTTGAAAGTTGTAAAAGTTGCTCAAATTTGCAACTTAGTGGAAAAAGGGTTGTGGGATCAAACTGTCTATTCCATTAGCTCCGGGTGGCCAAGTAAACCCTATCCCCAACCTCCTCCCATCTTATTCAAAACACTAACATTCTCGAGCATGCCAAATCGAAACGTCCCTAAGGGTCACTAAATGCCATAGGGTTGGGATCTTTGATGGGGTATATCTCAAAGCTCATGTGAGGTATGGATGCAATTCTAATTACTATAGGACTGTGGTGTGGAGACCTACAATAACCTCTCTCACTTTTTGGAGATCATACTTCATTTTGATTTTGTGATGCCATCTCAAGTGATGCTAAAACTTGTAGTGTTGGCCAGTACAAAGTTGCCAACTGCCAAATCTCTCTCACTTTTCATCATGGGATTGAATTGTTTTCTCTATTATCTCTAGGTGGCTAGATAAACCCTATCCCCAACCTTTTCCTATCCCATTCAGTGCTCAAACATTCCTGGGAACGCTGAACTAAAATGTCCCTAAGGGTCACTAAATGCCATAGGGTTGCGATCTTTGACGGGACATACCTCAGAGCTCATCTGAGGTATAGATGCAATTCTAGTTCCTATAGTACTATGTTTCAGAGATCTACAATAACTCTCTCACCTTATAGAGATCATACTCCATTTTGATTTTGTGACGCCATCTTGAGTGATGCTAAAACTTGTAGTGTTGGCCAGTACAAAGTTGCCAGTTGCCAAATCTCTCTCACCTTTCATTGTGGGATCGAACTATCTAGTCTGTTAGCTCCAAGTGGCCATGTAAACCCTATCCCCAACCTTGTCCCATCTTGTTCAGTGCTCGAATGTTCTTGGGCATGCCAAACTAGAACGTCCCTAAGGGTCACTAAATGCCATAGAATTACAATCTTTGATGGGGCATATCTTGAAGCTCATGTGAGGTATGGATGTGATTCTAGTTCCTATAGGACCATGTTGTGGAGACCAACAATAAGCTCTCTCACTTTTTAGAGATCATACTCCATTTTAATTTTGTGATGCCATCTCGGGTGATGCTGAAACTTGTAGTGTTGGTCTTTACAAAGTTGCCAACTGCAAAATCTCTCTCACCTTCCATCGTAGGATCAAATTGTCTACTCCATTAGCTCTGGGTGGCCGAGTAAATCCTATCCCCAACCTCCTCCCATCCCGTTCAGTTGTCAAACATTCTTCGGCATGCCAAACTGGAACATCCCTAAGGGTCACTAAATGCCATAGAGTTGCAATGTTTGATAGGGCATATCTCGAAGCTTGTGTGAGGTATGGATGCAATTCCAGTTCCTATAGGACTATGTTGTGGAGACCTACACTAACCTCTCTTACTTTTTGGAGATCAAACTCTATTTTGATTTTACGATGCCATCTCGAGTGATGTTGAAACTTGTAGTGTTAGCCAGTACAAAGTTACCAACTACTAAATCTCTCTCACCTTTTTTTGTGGGATCTAATGGTCTGCTCCATTAGCTCCAGGTGGCTAGGTAAACCCTATCAAAATGAATAGTTTTAAGGTCCTCTAGGCCTTTTCAAACTTATTTTTAGCATGTTTGCTTGTTTTTAGGCTTTCTTGCATTTAGCCCATATTGTGTGAACCCTTGAACAACTTTGGTATTTCTATAAATTGGTTGATTCATGAGGTCACAGGGGTCTATTAGTCTCCTAGGGTCTTGTTAGAAGTCATAGGAGATGTTAGGATCTTTAGAAGTCTTTATAAAGTCATAAAAAGCAAAATAAGTTGCATAACTAGGGTAATAATGCAACATTTATGCAATAATATGGATTTTTATTTGTAATGGCTCCCTCCAATAGTCACAACCTTTGAAAATCAGTTGGACTAGTTAGAATAAGGTCTTCATATGCTCTTACAACTAGGTGGAAGACATAGATTCTACTTTTTCTTTGAAATTAATCAAGAAACCATCATTTTTCTTGCAAAAAGATTACTTTTTTGTGCATTGTATGGATTGTACAGATTAGGGGTCCTAGAGAGCTAGTTTTTATTGAAGCCTATAGAGTCACCTTTCTAATGAGCCTACTCTAAGCCCTTGATTCACTACGAGGTTGGAGATATAAGGTTTTTTGCAAAAGTTGCTTTCAAACCCTAACCACCTAGGGTTTTGGAAAAGAATGTTGATTTCTCCCATTTCCACTGTTGTAAAAGTCTAATTTTTTGTGGAATATGAGGTTGTCAAATGTACATTAAGATTTTGGTTGTTCCTAGGCTAGAGCAGATGGTGGTTGTTGATGTAAACATATGTTCAAGAGTTTAAGAAATGAGTTTGACAAGCTTATATTCTGTGTGTTATAGGTCAATGATTAGAACAATACAAATAGTGTACAACATTCATGGATATGTGAGCTTGGATATGTATTGTAAGATGATTATAGATATTATGTCTACAATTGCAATACTTTATGTAACGATTTGAGTAAGTTACATATATTTTAGTAAAGACTAGTTGTAGGCTAGTGATAGAGAAATATGTCAAGTATTGTTATTATATTTTGGTTATAACTTGTTGGTGACCTAGAATTAAGGTTTGGGAGCATGGTATAAGACTTGGAATAGTGCATGATTTTGGATTTTCAATTCATTTGGTTTGTGTTGTGATGATCACTAGTTTGTGGCATAAAAATTACTGCTTCTAGGAGCCGATGGGAGGGTGTAGTATATTGTTTGGATTGGCGAGTGTTAATTGATAAGTAGGAATCCAATGAGTCTTGAGTGTTCTATTCATTCTCATGAGAGATGGTTTCATGCAAATTGCTACTCATGCAACATGGGTCAATGAATTTGACTCAGAAATAACATAGTTGAATCTTGATAGAAATATCACAATTTGAGATGTTGTGGAATATATATGTTAATTATCAATTAACAAGCTTAAGGGGATTACTAATGAATGGTTCATAAGGCACAACAATTGATCAAGCTTTTACAAATGGAGTTACAAGCAGAGTGGTTTTAGCCATGGGGGAAACTTTTTAGTTAAGCACACTTGAGTTGGAGTAGTTCTAGGATGGGTGACCTCCTAAGAAGTATTGGTACTTCACCTCTCTAAGGATCAATTAGATTCAATGAGTGCTAAGTTTTCTATTCATTATCATGAGAGATTATATCATGTAAACCACTACTAATGAAACATGGGTCAATGAATTTGTCTCAAATACTACACAATTAAATTTTGATAGCAATATCATAATTTGACTTCTTATAGAAATGTCTCCCACTTATCAATCAATGAGCTTAAGGGGAATTCTAATGAATGGTTCATAAGGCACAACACTTGGTGAAGGTTTTGGAAATTGTGTTGCAAGCAGAGTGGGTTTAACCATAGAGGAAACTTTATAGTTGAGTGTGCTCAAGCGAGAGTAGTACTTGGGTGGGTGACATCTTAGGAAGTCCATGTACCTCAACTCTATGAGAATCACCTAGATCCAATGAGTGCTAATTCTTCTATTCACTCTCATGAGAGATGGGTTCTTGTGTCCCACTACTCATGAAGCATGAGATAATGAGATTGACTAAAAAATTACACACTCAAATTCCATTAGTACTATCACAATTTGACTTGTGAGAAAAGATCTAAGCCTACTTATCAATAACACAATTTGCTAGACCATTTGACCTATCCTGGGATATATATAGATATCCAATCTCCATGGTGATAGATTGATTGATTTATGAGGTGTACACATACACAAATAGGAAAATCTATGAGAAGAAGAAAAGTATTTTTTAATAGGATTGACTAGCATGCCAAAAAAACCTCCTAAACAATTCAATTATATCATTTGTCTAGTTCATATTGAAACACACAAATATTACTAAGGAAATCATACCCCTTTTTGTTTTTTGTTTTGTTAATGATGTTCCTCTTGTCATGATTTTGAGTTGATAAGGACTCAAGTCTATATGGGGTTTGATTGTTTCCTTGTCTCTTAAATTTTGACAAGATTATCTTATGCATTTGATCTACTTTACAAAATTTGCACAAATGAGTTGGCATTACCATGTGACAACTCTGTTGCATTATGGAATTTGTTAATTTGCATGCCTTGGGATTTGAACCAATAAATGAAACTTTGGAATCTACCTTCCCTTTTCCTAACCTAATTGTTGGATGCATTGGTTTGGTATTTCTCACTAGATTTTGGTACTTACCTTGTTAAGGTGACCTAATTGGGGCAATTAGGCTTGTATAACAGTCTAGTTTTGGAAGGCTTGTAAATGGCTTCAGCACTTTACTTTTTGGGGATATAACAAAATCAATAAAGGGTACTTGGAATCCTAATTAGTTCCTGAGCTCTTTTGGAAGATATGGTACTTGTTGCCTAATTTGTCTTTGGAAGGGCTAGTAGCCTAGATGTTGCATTATGAGGACAGAGCTATGAAATTCATGTTTGGGTTATTGTTTTCCCATGGTTCTTTGGTTTTAGTGTTGGGATGAACCCCTTAACATGTTGGTCAACCTTATTTGTGAGAATCCACCATTCATGGGTGTGAAGCCAACTTAGCTAGTGTAAAGTTGTATGGATTAATGATGATCCCTTAGTGTTATTGTTGTGTCAAGGTGTAGAAGTTTAGGTGTATAATCTATCTTGTTGGATTGACATCAGCATTCTGCTTATTGTACCCTAACCTCTGCATCATTCTACCTATAAAATTCTATCTTTTATAAGGTACAACATTGACCAATTGTGCATATAAGGAAATATATGCATTGGAATACATGTGAGTGCCCATTACAATTGGTATTCTATGATGACAGATCTAACATATGGAATTAATGAAACCTTGAGAATCCTATTAGGCTCTACATCATAACTAAACCTTGAGAATCCTATTAGGCTCTACATCATAAATAAACCTTGGAATTAATGTAATGTATTGTTTTCAGTTTCAAATTTGTTATATGTTTGTAATAATAATTTATGATAAATGTGTAGATGCATAACATAGAAGGCAGGCTTTAAACATGAACAAGAAGATCATAAATCAATATGACAATGACATAAATTGCAAATGATAAATTTTTGGCTATATGTAATAATTTATGTTTTGAATTAAAATTTTGTTTTGATTCTTGAAGTATGAGAACAAAATGCATCTAGGGGCAGCTAACTCCCATTATCAACACATCCATTTAGACACCAGGCCAACTGTAAGGCTATACTCCTTCTACACTTTAGGCTCTGCAAAACCTAGGCGAGTAGACTTGTAGATTCCTTATATGGTACCAGTTATCAAAGCATACACTGAATCTAATACAAAGCAGCTAGAAACCCTTATTTCTCCTAATAACTTATGAAATAACATATATCTGCAGTAGCTAGATGCAAAGCAATGAAATTCATAAGCTGAGTGAGGGCATTCTGTTTATAGCTCTTCAACATGAAAGGGAAATTCATTTGATTAAAGATGTTGATTCAACAAAACCTCAAAAATGCAACAGTATAACGAGTGATCCTATAACTGATCAGTGCCTAATCCATTGGGCAACTCCATGAATCCAAAACATACATCTGTGACATCAGGATGTATCTCATATACCTAGACATCCGATCTATCCAACCACCTTGTGATTTAGACATCAGTGTTCATTCAGGTCTCATTCTCACAAAATATCCTTTTCAAACAACCAGTAACCTTGTTTAAACATATCGAGCATTTACTTGGCCCTTTGGTCCAACAGCAAAATACATCAAACATACAACCTAAAAGGGATGCAAATGGGTTTCAAATCTTTGTTCCAAAACCACATAAGACTTATAGATTGTTGAGATAGGAGACAAGAACTAGAACAAAACTAGTGAAATTGTTGCTCATATGTATTCATTTCCTTGAAACTATACATTCAGATGCATAAAATTAAAATATGAAACAACCTAATATCTCAGAACTATCTATATTATCTCTACAATGTTGTTCACATGAGAGTTTTGCTGAAGAAAAATGGTGTCACAGTCATGGAAACATGTCAAAATATTGGAACCAATGGTCTCACAGTGTAAAAACTAGAATCCCTAATGGTATCACAACAATGAACTTTTTCTTCCCAGAAACTGGAACCCACTGGTTTCTCAGTAACAAAAACTGGAACTGGAACCAATAAATGACAGAAAGAAAGAAACATATAGAAGAGAAAAATTTCTGGATCTGATCTTTACTTGACAAGTGTCCACTTGAAATTCAATCTTCTGGCAACTGAAAACTTCGTCATTCCTTCTCCATCTTGATCTGATTTGATTTCATCATTTCCTTGTAACTAATTTGTAAAATATCCCTAGCTGAATGATGAAATCCCTGATTTGCTAAATATCTGATTTGCATCAAAATGCTGATAAAACTTTCTTTAACTGGCTCAGAGATGCCCCCAACTGAATTCTCCTTGTCTTTTACACATATTCAAGCTATTAACTTGCCAAAAATCACAACTGACCTTCCCAGTCTAAAAACGGTTGCAATTCAGGTACCTGATAGAAAACCTCCTATAGCTTGAACTAGATACTACCTATACAAAAACTGACTCCGGAATTGAATAGTTCGTCTTCTCCCAATTCTGACGGTATATTGGAGTCCATGTTTAGCTTATCGAAAACCCACTAAATCTTCGTTTGAAAATCACCCCTCTGGTTAAAAATTTAGGCTTGCACTCAATTTGATTTTAAATTTCAAGATTTTAATATTCTTTAAAGTCAAAACTTTACATTTAAGCCCTTCTTAAATTTAAAATCAAGTTGCAGGTAGCACATTTTTTATAAAACTAATAATAAAATATTATTATTTTCTTATTCTTTAATAACCCTTGCCTTCTAATTCGGGTCAACTCATGTTTGACTGAGCCTTTCTGCCATGTGGCAGCCTCTGATTGGCCGACCACTGCTCTCAAATGCCACATCATCACCGTAGGGACCCATTGCCATGTGTCGAGAATGTGGTTCCTCGCATTACTTAAATCCCTACAGCTCCATATTGCGGGGATGTGCGGACCGTCGGATCTCGCCACATGGCAAAATCCTATGCCTCCATCCGAACTGCTCATTTTGGCCATCGCATCACTCATGGGACCCGTCATGCCACATGGCACCCAAGCGCATCCCCGCATTTTTTAACCTCTGCACAACTCGATTTTGCAGGCGTGTGCTAACCCTTGGATCATGACACTTGGCGCAACCTAGTGCTTTCATCGCCACATCAGCGTGCATGTACCTTGGTTCAAAAGTTTGCTTTCTACATGCTGACATCATCGTGTAACTGGCAGGGACCCACGTGCAAACAGCATTGCCTTCTAAAAGGCGCTTCTCATAAGACACCTTATGCTTTGCTTGCTCTCTTACTTATAGACTATAAAAGCCTTTTGTGGCCCATATGTGGGACTAAAAATCTTGAAAATGCTCAATATGCATGGTAGTATCTCAAGACGAGACGGCTTCTTTTGCGTGCATTCTTGCTGCTGGGCAACTTGATCTATTCCTCATCGATCTCATCTGCCTTTGCCACCTTCCAGACAGGGGTATTCTTTCTTATAAATCTGCTTGTGGGTGTTTGTGATGTGGGAACCAAAAAAATGTAGCATCCAGCGTGGGAACTTCCTCTGTTTGTTGCATACTATGTTGGATGGGTCCTCCACTGCAGATGTGGACCTTCCCCTATGTTTTTGATGATGGTGTATTCCTTTAAAAACTGTGGGTCCATCCTTTTAAATGGAGTATCCTGCTTCTCTGAAAAGCGTGGATGTTTTCTTACCTGATGGATGTCTCCTATTGTCTACATTTTCTAATTCTTACTAGGTATTCAAATCTTGGCATTTCTTGGGCTGCTTCCCTGTTGACCACGGCATGACTTCCCTTGCTACTGACGTTGGGTTTCTTTTTGCGTAGGCTAACCCTGCTTTAAAAATGTTTTCCTTTGGCATTGACTGTGATTGTTTAACATTAAATCGCTGCCTGTTCTCCATTGCCATGGTTCTTTCCTTCATTCTAGCGTGAGGAGCTTTTACTTTGATTGTGTGGAGCTGAGTCTTTTTTTAATTGCTATCCTCTATTCTGAAGGTGTGGAGCTTCTCCTTGATTTAAAACGTGCTGGAGAAGCTCTCCCTATGGCTTTCTTTTCATGGTGGAAGCTACATTTGTGATGAATGCATGATTGTTGCTTCATAGCACGAGTGTCCTCCTCCTAACTGGTGTGAAGCTCTTTTAACCAACGTTTCTTCCTTACTACCTTTTATTTGCCCTGCGTTTGACTGCATTTTCCTTTTAGATGGGCGGCTTGAAAACTATGGTCGGGCTCTCCATTGATTTTGCAATCTCAAATGTGTAGATGCTGCATTGTATTTTAAAACCAAACCATAATGGATTATGGACATCCCTGCCCTGCCTTGGATGATTGGCTTCAACTTCCCATATGTGCGCTGGGAGTGGATGGGAAAGAAAGTTTTTATAATGCCACCTCCCCGTATTCCACAATAATCAATCAAACAACCGGCCAGAGAAAACATGTGACTTTATATGGATTTTATTTATTATCCTCCATCATTATAGCAAGAGTTCAAGCATGTAGAACATTTGTGTGGTTTCTTAAGGTAGAAGATCGGGAAACTTTGAAAATGTCTTCAAACATTGATTCATTCATAAAATTATCTTACTAAAAACACCCTCTTCTCACATGCTTAAATGCTCAAAATTGGTACCCATTCATCCCGAAAAACATCTTAGGATGACAAGTGAATCATTGCCAATATTCATATGCAACCAAGAGCGCAATAACTTCTTCACACACATTCAATCCCTATCATTTATGATGAAATCAGTCGGACCCCAAAGTGGGTCCGGCTAAAAAAATTTTCATTTCCAAACAACTGAATCTTCAAACTGATCCACTAACCTTCTTAGGTTGATTGGAAACAATTTTGATCATAGATTGATCGTTAAAAACTCAATTTGTCACTTTTTGCCAACTGTGAAACTAATGCTAGAAGGTCTATTGACTGCCTTTAAAAACTAACTCGAACACCTGATCAGAATCTGAAAAATGACACACTGAAACTTTGCTCTGCACACTTCTACCCCGTCGAATCTCGTCCCATGAAGAATTCGGGGTCAAAAGATATTCACTGTCAAAATTGACCTCTCAGAATTACCAGCAAGAAAACATGTCAGAAAACTATAAATTGGGTTCGGATTTGGCTCGAAAAACTAGGCAAATGAGCACATGGGAAAATGAAAATTGGGACACTCATTCTCTGTCATGAGAATATTATGGATATACGATTTATGCTCATGACGAATCATGGGGCACGTTTGGCGAAGGCGCAAAGTTGGCTACTTGGAATTGCAGGACAGGGGACAATAGCAGAAAGATATTTTTGGCAAATGGAATGACCCTGGTAAAGTATGCAGACGGATTCGTCAAGATTTGAAAACTGGAACACTTGGAGTATTTTCAGTATAGAACATAGGGAAACAAACCATTTGATCACACCTATCACAAATTAGGAGATATGATGTCCCGAACAGGGGTTACAATCAATCTGCAATTACTGACACCAGTTAAAACTTATAAATTGCGTTTGGAATCACGCTTGAAAACTGACCAAACGGATTTTTCATAAGCTAAAACTTGGAAGCTAACAATTCTCTGACGTCTACAATACAATGCAAAAAGAATTTTCTCATTTGGGTCAATTGGTCAAAAGTTATTGCATGTCAAATAGGGCTTCCCAGAATTAGGTGCAAAGTGCAAAAGCATGGAAACAGTAACTGACCAACTTTGAGGGATTTGAAACCTATTCAAATGGACTCAAAATGACTCGAAATATGAAACATAGGTTCTTAGGTATGGATATTAAACACTCTCAAAGGGGTAAGTCATGACGCATTTCTGGGTGCGAGATATACACTCACCAACAAGGCCTCTTATCGCTATCTGACACGGGTGAAAAAGCAAGATTGACAATTGTTCAAAATAGGACTTCGCCGAATAGCTCAAAATGATGATTTGACCATATGGAACAACTAGACAGGCTGAATGGAAGGTGTTAGAAACATTAAACACCTCTTAGGCCTCATACTGACAGCTAGGTACATAGGCATATAAAAGTGTTTATAGGGCTCAAATTCACTATGGTGCTCAAAATCAAGGCTGCGATTTTGAGCACCAACATAATCTAAGAAATCTAGAGAGTAATTCTTCCTTGTATTCCCCTAGCAGGGAACCTAAGAGATCACATAACTAATAAGGGTAAAAGTGGAATAAATTTTATTCTATTTTTAACAAAAAACTGAATCACATACATTTCATTTTCAATTCTTCTAACATTAAATATTTTGATATATTCATTGATTAAATATATGAATATTCTATATTAACTCAACAACCATGTTCTTATAGGTTCCCAAACAGCACTACTAGAAACGCATACATAAGTTCCCATAAGTAAAAACCATCATAAATATATGAACAAGATTTCATTATAAATAATCAAATCCATTATTACAATTAGATGGTATAAAAATCACATAAGCATACCAAGGACAATCATCTTGATATACCCATTCTTCTTTATTGCAACTAATCAGTGTACATATACATATTACAAGGAGCAAGTAATCATTATATATCCTATTTTCATATACTTCTAACATTTTTCTCCTCCAACATGATCTCTATACAAAATGGATACATAAGTATTATATCATAGTCATCAATACAAAAATATGATGTTGCAACATCTAGTCACACACAAAAAAAGATGCAAAATTGGAATGTGTGAAGAAAGATCATCCAAGGCTCTTGAAAAACTCTAGAAAAATACTCAATGGATAAAAGACTTTCCACCCAACCATGGAACCTTACTGCCCCACTCACCTAAGCTAGGAGATAACACAAGGCCCCACACCAAGTTCAAACATAAGCAAGGGGATAAAATAGCTATTTTAACACTGATAAAGTTTATTGCTGATCAATATTGTATCAAAACTTCAAACTAATTAGGTATTGAATTAAACTTGATAAACAAATGATAGAGAAGGAAAAATTTAAACATGAACAAGATCATAAATCATATGTCGATGACATATTGGAAATGATAAACCTATGCTTAAATAGTGATAAAGTTTATTGTTAATCAATATTCTATCAAAGTTTCAAACTAATTAGGTATTGAATTTAATGTCATACATTAACAAACATATCATATATTAACCAATAATGTCATAAGTCTAATAATGTCATGCATCAAATAAATGTCATACATCAAATATAAAATGTCATATATACATCAAATGTATATTGAATATGTCCAGTGAAAATCCAACATATATGTCCAGTGATGCCTATACATATACATGTCTATCAACTATATCTTCTCCTTCCCACAAGGGGAAGGAAAAAAATCTCTCGAGGTCTTATATCATCATGTGGAAGGAGACAATGGCGATGATGGGGTCTTCCTCACATGCTCGCTCTTCCTCTTGTTGAGGCTCTTCTCTAACTCAAGCTGATATAAACAAAGTAGATATGAATCAATAATTATTATACATTGAAATCAAACATATGTACACACAAAGTTAATTATTTTCTTACCACCATCAAATAGTCACTCTGCAAGTCCACCTCAAAGGCTTGTGGACGATCAGGTGTAACGAGACCCTACAACAATTTAATCAATATGATCACTTATAAATGACATTAGAAATTTTGATACTAACTATTATAAACAACAACTAAAACTAAGAAAATTCTTTCATACCTAAGTCAATGGTTGTGAACTAGCCATAGCTACAGCCACTCCATGATTGATGGACTGCCAGAGATGAGGAGTGTTCGATGTCAAGAGTTGCATGCCATACAATACATGTTACATGTAACATGAAACATGAAATAAATATAATCAAATGAATTAAATTAACATGAAACAAATGTACCTCTACGAAGCTCGTATCAAGTCTATGCTCTGAGTCTGTAGTAGATGTCGATGGTTCTGTAGAGAACTCATGCACATGCATACTTTTTTTTGTCAATCCTTAATATGATTACTTAATAAATATATGTTTTAATTTAAATGATTAAATTGATACATACCTCTGGACTCATGGACAAGACAAAAAATGAGGCCAGGGGATTGCTACTAAGCCTGCCAATGCTTTGACCTTAAATTTTGAACAACGTCAATAGATGCTAATTAATTAATCATTCACTATACATATGAAATGTTATCAAATTAGTAAATTATAATTGTAATTTACCTGTGTGTCAATGCCAAATGTGTCATTTAGGAACTGATTAGCGACGATCCCATCATCTGCACCATCTCCAGCATGAGTCCCAAATGTGCATAAAGATCTACATGATGTGCACATGTGACCACGATGCACAGAAGGCTCCCCTCAACTAATGGACTTATGCAATGAATGAGGGTCTGTGTCAAAGCATTAATGGTCGCTAGACTGATGGCCTCTATATGTTCCTTCATAACTGAAGGAATAGTCACATGCTCACCTTATGGCTAGACCACAGGTGCCCTAACTACATTAGGGTCACGACGTGCCCTCAGCCTCTTAAATGAAGACCCCCCACCTCTACCCTGGGAGTCTAATATATCAAAATAATTAGGGATCTCCCGAAGGAAAAACTCACAATACAATTTCTTAAAAAAATACATGGGGACCTTGTGATTGTTGCAAGGAGGGGCATCAAAAACCATCCACCATCTATCCCAAAAATTATTTCTAATAGCCTCATGTATGCACCAATGGATGAGGAACTATTTAGTACTCTCTCTAACAGTATTTTGTTCATCGGGTTTTCTAAATAATGCACATATTCTAACTTTTGATATTTCTTTTTTTTTAACATCTTGATATGATAATTTATTTGCATAATATCTTTTTTGTTCATCCCTCTTAATCCACCAACCATCTAACTGACCACTAATAGAAGCTATGTGGGTCTTAATGGATTCAAGGGATGATGCCAATTAAGCTCTCATTGGATTGGTTTGTCCACATTCTTTCAACCAACCAATGAGTCCTTCTAATTTAGTTTTTCCTCTTTCTATTTCATTTATTGTATTTTCTTGTGTGCCAGGAGGAGGTCTTGCAATTAGTTCAGGCTATGAAATTTGTTGTTCTTCTTATGGAGGGTTTTGGTTTTCCTTTTATTGAGGGTTTTGAGCTTCTTGGGGATTTTCCAATTCATTATTGACATTTCCTGATAAGAAATCAATTGAAATCTAAATAAATAAACAAATCTAAAGAAAAACTGTAAAAAACCTACAAAACAATATAAAAAACCTACAAAACAATATTTAAAATGTATCAAACAATGCAAAAAGGAATTTAGATAACATACGACATGCTCGTGATCTTGAACTTCGATGGTGAGGAGGCATATTTGCAAGGTGGGTGGTGAAAAGCTTGGTTTGTTACAATCTACCTATGCACTGCTACGAGGAGAAGTAGGAAAAACAAGTGAAAATGAATGGCTTGTAGGTATGTAGCCCATTTATAGTATTTTTTTCTTTTTTAAAAGCATGTATGCACTATAGTGTGTGCACGCTATTGAAAATTGAAAAATAAAATAAAATGTGTCATCTTTTTGGCACCACAACTTGGTGCACTTACCCCAAGCATCATACAAATTTGGAACTTATGAGGAGATAACTTAGTCAACTTGCCAAGCATCATTGGAGAAAGTATCTCATAAGAAGGTTACAACTATAATAAAGAAAACATTTTTTGAGGCTAGTATGTCAAAAGAAGAATCATAGGCAGTTAGACAAACAATCTTCAGACTAAAACAAACTAGTGAACAAGGTGTAATGTATGTGACACCTCTGTCAGTTGGCTAAGCATCCAATGTATCCATTGTAGAAAATCCTATAGAGAAGAGCATCCCATATGTTGTTTTATTAGCCAAGAAACCAAGTGGATCTAAAAGGTAGTCAAAGAGAGTTAAGCAACAAGCTACTAGACTAGAGAAAAGAAAGAAGACATTGTTTACAATTAAAGATTCTAGTAAGGAAGAAGAAGAAGGGGAATAAGAAGACAAGCAACTAGAGAAGGTTATTGTTTCCAAGAAACTAGTAGGTAAAACAAGGCAACCCTAAAAAATAGAGATAATAAATATTAATATGCAACCATTGTTAATGAAGGGAACTTTGTGCAAATGAATAAGTTCTATGATTTATATAATGACATTGAGAAAGATCAAATTGATATCTCTACTGTGAGATATATGATTATTAACAATCTGAAATTCAAAGCCATTAAAGGATTTGTAAATCAAAAAGTCTATGATAGACTTATAGAAAAGAAGGCACCAGTTTGAGAAGAAGATATGGAACTTCAAAAATCCATGATGAGAACTATGTGCAAGACTGAAGATGAAGAAGAAATAAAGAAATTGATGAATAAACTAGCACCCTATCTATAGAACAAAATGAGGCCAATTCTATTTATGGGTGGTGATAAGAATATAATAAGAAGTGAAATAGTTGCAACTATCAATAAAATATTGATTGAGGTAGACGTGCCACCTACCACTATAGAGAAAACTTTGGAAGTATCACTAAGTGTTGATACTATGAAAATTGATCAAACAAGTGTTACAATTAACATTGATGATGATCCTTTTGTAAGTTATGATTAGCCTGAGTCCCATTCCAAAGATATTTAGGATTAGTTAAGACTATTGAAGAGGAGGAAAGGCAGTTAGAAGAAGAAAAGAAAAAGATTGAAGAAGGCAAGATGAATTTTCTTGAAGAGGAAAAGAAGGAAAAAGGATAGAAGAGGAAAAAGAGAAGAAACTTGAAGAAGAAAAGAAATAAGAAGAAAAGAAGGAAAAAGAAAAGAAAGAAAAAGAAAGGGGAAAGAAAGAGGAGAAGGAAAAAGAAGAGAGAAAATCAAGGAAGTGGAGAAGAAATAAGAGGAACATGAGGTTAAAGCATCTAGCTCATCCACTCCTATATCTCTTGCTAACCTTATATGTGATGATGACGATCAATCTAACTTAATCTCATCCTTGACAAAATTGATTGAGAAGAATAGAAAAGTCAACAGTTTACAAAGAGCATTAATGGAGGTGACTAACAGATTGCGCAACACTCTAGCAACCAAACATATAGAAGTGGACCCTGAAGAAAGAGCCAAAGTAGTTGTAAAATCATTTGGTGATGAGTTTACAAACTTGTTGAATTTTTTAGAGTCTAAGGCTCAAATTTCACATGATGCTAATCTTTTTAGCACTATTTGTCAGAACATTCAGTATGATTTTTTGAGTTTTGATACTTGTATCAAGGAACTGTAAAGATATCAAAAAGTTGGCAAGGTATTGTACATCAAATGTACTTTATCTTATAAGTGAACTAAAGAATTGGACATTAAGACAAAAGGGAAGTTTAGTGAGCTGGAAGCTCTAACATGTCAAATACAACAACCCTCTTGTAGACTTGATGAGTTTGAAGGACAAGTTGTCGATGTTCACATAGACATCAAGAAAGTGCAACTTAAAAAGGAGCAACTTTTGAGAAGATTATCAGAATTCAGAGAGTCTATTGCCCTTAAGTTATTAGCCATTGAGAGATAGTTGGAAGAATGTGTCAAAGAAAATGACACTTATTCCAATTTTATGTACTCTGACCTTAATGCAATTGAGATTGCATCATATGCCTTATGTGTAATGCTCACTACTACCGCAGCAACAAAGGACACATGGGAAAATGGTATGGATAGTATGAAGACAAATTTTGATGATTGTATGAAGATGATATCAGCTTGAAGTAGCAAGATAAAAAATTTATGATAGTTTTTGACAGCAGTAAGACAACACTTTTTGAAAGATTTTGGACATTTTGACCTTTATCATTGATGTCAAAGGGGTGTTAGAGTAAATAATTAATAATTATTTATTTATTCTATTTACTTAAGTTTACTTTGGTTAATGCATTCATTTAATAGATGTAGTGATGAGTTGTTGACAACACGGGAGTTTGTTCCCTTCTAGCATGTTTCACCTTTTTGTGGATGCTTAGTTGTCAACCTTATCTTCTACCACTTTCTAGGTTGTTCTATAAGCTTCCATGAGGCCTTTATATTCGGGCTCTCTCATTGTATTTTCTCAACACATTTTCATTATTTTGCAATATGTTCTCTCTCAAGCCCGTTTAGGGTTTTTCCAAGCTCCACCTCTTCCTTCTTGGTTTCCCTTTGACAGGTTATTTGCATGCAAGTGATCTTGGTGAGTTGTGGAGTTGGATTTCATCAACTCCTACATGGTATCAGAGCCTCCCTATTACTTCTTGCTTGAAGGATTCTTTAAGTTCTGATTCAGAGACACAAACCCTAGTTTGTTTGTGATTTTTTCTTCAATCAGGAGGAAGATCATTTTTTTAGTATTTGGAGAAAAATGAGAAAGAGGATTTGACATAACAAATCTGATATTTTTTGGGCTTTTTTCTTTATTTTTGGAGGTGTGATGATGGCGATTGAGAAAAAATAACTACAGAGGTGATTTTCAAACAACAATATCTCCCTCATACGGACTCAGTTTTTCGAGTAATTTTTTTTGTTTTGGGGTAGGATTTCATGATCTACACATTGGTTTAGGTGGTTTGAGATCTTTGTTCCTAAATTTTTTTACAACTTGCATTTGTCAATTTTTGCCACTCCAAATGCTTAGTACATGCTCATTTGGACACATAATCAGGTTCTATTTTTTTTGAAAGTGTATGTTTTTTTTTTGTCTACTTTCTAGATCTACAATTAGATTATAAGTTTTGTAGGCAGAAATACTACTTTTAGAAATAGGCCCTAAATTGGCTATTGTATTCACACTAAGTAAAGAGTACCCAATTTATACATTGTGGGGGCGAACATTTTCTTTTCTGTAATTTACTTTAGAATAGATCCTTCTACTTCCATCTTCTTCTCCCAATGTCAAATCCTTCTGTGATCTAGCTAACACCACACAATTATCACACCTAAAAGGCACAAATGACTAGGCTTCTCATGTCAAGAGGCTTATGGTTATGTTTGGATGAGAACCAACCTGATCTAATACACCCTTTTTAGGTTCTTCAGCACAAGAATAAAATGGATGAGGCCATGCGATTGATTGTATTGAACATCTTAGATAGTCTTCTATTTCACTTAGATGGTTTGACCACTCCTTGGGCTATTTGGATGAAATTCCAATCTTTGTTTGGCACAATGAATGAATTTTGGGCATTGCAGCTTGATGCAGAGTTGACTTCTTTGACACATAAAAACTTTCCCACCATTGAGGACTTCTTGATGAAGTTCAAATCTTTGCATACACTTTTGCAGGGATGTGGGAAAACCAAGAAAGATGATGTGTGTCTTTTTGATACTCTCAAAGTTGAGGGATAGTATCAAATCTTCTCTTCCACTTTCTACTCCACTATGGATGCCTTATGTGACATATACATGATGCCTTCATTTAAGATATTTTGTGATTGGTTAACTCGTGAATTGTCCAATATGACTCAAATGGATTCACTTTTAGGTTCACAGTTGCAGGCATTGCTTGCCAAGGATACATAGGAGCAAAAGTTGAAGTAGATATCAAATTCTCCTTCTATTGGTTCACCATCTTCTTCTAAGAAGAAGGAGAAAAATAAGAATGAGACTCCTACTTGTTCCTATTGTCGAAAGGGATCTCATGATGAGGCACATTAGTTTTAGAAGAGATTTGATGGCTATGAGAAATAGATTGCAGATTTGCAAGCTCTTCTTCAGAAGCGAAATATTTCTTCTCCACCCTCTTCTACCTCACAGGGATCTTCCTTTTAGTCTTCTTCCATATCTCCGTCCTCTACATCTTATTTTGGATAGGGTCATGCATTATAGGCATCCATTGCATCCCCTTCCTAAGTCCCTTGGATACTAGATTCAGGTGCTTCTCACCATATGACATCTTCTCATGGTGTCTTCTCTACTCTTGAAGCTTCTCCCATTCCTCATATTTGCATGGGGAATAACAATGCCCTACCAGTTCATGGGAAAGGTTTAGCTAGAATTCAAGATGGCACCTTCAATGCTGTATTGTATGTTCCATCTCTATCTACAAACCTTCTCTCAATTTCTCAGATTACACACAATGGATCAGGGAAGACAGTTGAGTTCACAATAGATTTAGTCTTCATTCAAGATCATGCAATAGGAGATCTTATTGCTACATGGGTAGTTGATCCTTCCACCCATCTCTACACCTTCTCACACTTTGGTCCACCATCTCCATTCTCAGAGCACACTTCTTCTCTTTCGTAGGAGCATCATGTGGTGCAATCAGGATAACTGAACCTTTGTATTATTCCTGAGATCCCTATTTTGACTTCCACACCACATCCAATTGAGGTCTTTTCTCTTTAGTAGGATTCTTCTTCTACTCTGCCTGATCCTCCAGCTCCATTCATCAAGCCTCCAAGTGCACCTATTTCAGATTCTACAAAGGAAATTCATGATAGTGTCATCAAACCTACCTTGGAGATTCTCTTTCAAGATCCTCATACTTTCTCCTTTGAGCATTAGCTAGGCCTTCTAGTTTCCCCTTTCATTCAGGGGTTCCCTTGTTCTTCTCCCTTTTTTATTCCACATTGGAGTTTCATTAGTTTAGGGGCTCCATTATTCTAGGAGGCTTTGGTGCCTTTTCTATCTCTCGTGGGGGGGCGAGTGGTACTTATGGTTTTGAGAGAGTCTCTTGAAACATTTCTAGTGGAATTTTTCCTTGAGGGGTCTTGTTGAGGCCTTCCTTCCTTCCTTCCTTCCTTCATTTTTTTCTACATGTTTTTACTTACCTCTTTTTGGTGGAGGGTTTTTCCCATGAGTTTTTCCCTCTTTCCCTATTTTTAGAGGTTGCATTAGTTTGCATTGTACATGGGTACCTAACATGGCTTTGTTGCTTGAACCCATTCTACATTTCATCATAATTTTTGTGAGCTTAAGGTATTCTCGTAAGTTTCACTTAAGGGGTGATGTTAGAGTAAATAATTAATTAATTAATATTTATTCTATTTACTTAATTTTACTTAGGTTAATGTATTCATTTAATAGATGTAGTAATGAGTTGTTGACAACATGGGAGTTTGTTCCCTTCTAGCATGTTCCACCTTTTTGTGGATGCTTAGTTGTCAACCTTATCTGCTACCACTTTCCAGCTTGTTCTACAAGCTTCCATGAGGCCTTTATATTCGAGCTCTCTCATTGTATTTTCTCAACACATTTTCATTGTAAATAAATTTTCATTGTTTTACAATATGTTCTCTCTCGAGTCCATTTAGGGTTTTTCCAAGCTCCACCTCTTCCTTCTTAGTTTCCCTTCGATAGGTTATTTGCATGTAGGTGATCTTAGTGAGCTGTGGAGTTGGATTTCATCAACTCCTACAAGGGGGAGAAGTTGTATAAGAAAATTTTAGTAAGTTATGTATGTAGTGATCATATCAAAAGGGGGATAATTTGTAACATGAAGTATATATAATAGATGATAAGTATTGTAAGTTTTGATAAAGTTTCTTTTTTACTTAGCCAATTTTTCTTACTTTGTTGCCATCAATGCCAAAGGGGGAGATTGTTGAAAATTGGATATATGTAGTGACATAATTGTTTTCATTAATGGAAACACATGATGTACATGTTGTAGAAAACCTAAAAAATAAAGATACTTAGCTTTTGGTACTTAGAAAATTCTCTTAACTATGAAATTGTTTACAACGGTGTATTGTTTTGATGTATAACTTGTTTATATGATGTTATCTATGAGAGAGAGGTTAGATGGAAATAGTATACATGATGATGATGATGCATAAAACCTCAAATATTAGTATGGACAGTACAAAAAATAGATACTCATGATTTACTAGTGAACTAAATAGTAGAATTAAAAGTAAAGGAATTATTTTGTTTACAAAAGAATTACTTGACCAATTAGGGACAACATCCTAGATGTTTACTCTAAGTTGGAAAAGTTTATTTTGGTCTTAGCTGACCTAGTAACAACTCATGAAAAGGCATGGTATTTATGCAAAGACATCTTGTGAGATTATTGGGAAAGTTATGTGATGTATTGCATAGTAGTGTTATGTGCAAATGCAAAGTTTTGTATCATATGCAAAAGAAATTTGGTGATCTAAGATTGAGATAAGGATAGAGATCAACTGAAAGAAGTTACAACATCTACTTTTGTACTTGAGGAACTTAACAATAAATTACTTGGTTGGGAAATGAGCTTTTCTTGTAATTGAAAGTGCATGTTTGGGTAGTGAGCTCTTCTTGCATACATTGTACTATGACTCCTAACAGGGATTGAAAGTTTTCTAGTAGGGACTCATATATACTGAATGAGTTTATAGACTCCTAATAGGGTCCATCTTCTAACAAGGAACATTTATATTATTACATCATCTAGGGGGTATCATCCCCATCGGGGTTTTCTGTTGGCTAGGGTTTTCGTAGCTAACAAAATATGGTGTTATGAGTTGTCTTTGTGCATGGCTACTTTTATTGTTTAGCATTACTTTTTTACTTTCTTATGTGTGATTCAAGTAATAAATAAAATCTAGTTGGTAATAAAATTTTGTAGAATACTAATTTACCCCCCTAGTATTGACTATTTCTAATAGTTTCTTGGTAGATGAAGTGTTCATCACTTCAGTTAATGTAGTACTCAGCTGAATAGGTGTCGAGATTGGTTGGGTGCTTGGTGTTGTAGTGGTTACCACAACAAACTCAATGGAAGCTTTCTCAAAGCTTGATGGCATTAAATCTTTGCTCGGAGGATGAGGAAATGAGGTCATCACTACTGATACAGTCTTTTCTAGATTAGTTTCCTCAATACTTTGAATCTCATTGAGACTTTCTTCAGTAGCTTCCCGTTCTTCCTCCTTATCATCCTAATTTGCATCTTCTATTTCCACATCTTCTTCATCACCATTGTCATCATCTTTCTTGTCATCTTCAACATTTTTTCATCAACATGAACAAAAAAGTCACTCAATTGATACAATTGGTAGATGGTCTTCCATGTGGTCGTGGTAGATTTTACCACAAATTCTATTTCTTTCATCAGTACAAGACATGTGTCAAACTTAGGTGTAAGCTTCTTTCATTCAAGTTTTCAGTACTTCTTTCACCTTTTTATTGCTAAGACTCAACATAAGTTGTCTTAGAGTCTACTCACAGATATCCATGAATGTCTGCTTTGCATTATCCCACTTTGGCTTGATTGCTTGAAGAAGTGCATCAGGAACTTCTTGAGAAATCTCATCTTGTGAGTATTTCCATTTTCCCAACTTAGACAATATAATATCTTCAATTTTTTTCTTCTCCTCGGTTTCCTGGTTTCATATTTTAAGGATTTGAAACTATTCATACCAGAACCTTCTTCCATCTTCTTCAATCTTTCTTGAAGTGTAGGAGCATATTTCAGATTGACAATTTGGTTATCTTCTTCTTCTTCTCCTAACTTCAACTTCTTGCTAGATTTTGGCACCCTTCTTGTGAATACAATAGTGGATGACTCAATAGGTCTAGTTATGATAACCTTACCTTTCTTCCTTACAGGTTCTTCTTCCTTAGATTTCACTTTATCTACTTCATCCTTTTCTTCATCATCTTCTACATCATCTCCTTTTCACTCTGTCAGTAGGAGAGTAGAACTTTCTTGTTTCATTTTTGCTATCCTCTTTCTTCCTTTTTTAACTACTTGAGGAAGCTTAATTTTAAGTTCTATCTTCACTTTAGCTTCTTAATAAGTTCCCAAATATGGTGCCTTAGGATCAAAAAGCTCATTCAATAGAGCCTCAATGATATCTTTTGTATCCTCAATGTTAACCTCATACTCAAGAGGTTTAACACTTTCTACCCTCAGTTTGACTACCTAAATGTACACTCTATCACAATCTACCATGAAAAAAATATCATCTTTGTAGTCTTCTACAATTTTTCTTGGTATCCTATATCTATTATTCATCTTTTCCTTGAATAAATCAAAATAGTTATCCATTATATGATCAAAAATTTTACCTATCTCTATAATATACCCATTAATCTGATATAGAATAGGTGCACCTTTTCTCCATACAACTGTACCTTTAAAAGGGAAGAATTTTTGTACAAGGAAAAATAAACAAGTTATGAGTGAACCAACTTACAAGGATTTTTCTTGGAACCTCTAATGCTTTCCATGTTCTTAGTGAACTAATTCAATAACAACTCGACAAGGTCGAACATCATATTATTTTTCACCTCCTTGAGGGCCAAATCTACTGCTTGACATGACACACTATTGAGACGACTACAGCCATAGATCTTGTGGGCAATCACATGAATTCCAAACTTTAATTCCATGTATTTGATTCCACTTATCTTCATTCCTCTTCCATCCCACTCGGCAAGAGTTCACTTCACTAGTTCAGCCTGACCTATGGTTTTGGTTGCCTTGGCTTTATTCAACATTGGAAGGCCAACGATTTGGTGAATCATTGTCCTTGTGGTCAAAATGGGCTGATCCAACCATAACTTTCCATCGTGAACTTGGCTTGGGATGGATCTTATCCATTTTGCTTCAAAATCCCTTGGTATATGTAAAATATGTGTCAAGCCCTTTTCTTCCAAATGTTGATGCTTGGGTGTTAGAGTGTCATTCACGCTTAACTCATTTAATGCCTCATGCATTTCATGTGTGCCTAGATCTTGAATAGAACAATGATAATATGAGTGTATATCATGCACAAGCAATACCTAGGGAGGAATTTGTGACTATGTACCTACTAGGTTGACTGATTCAGATATAATTGGACTAATTTTGAATGCTAGAAGCTCACATTCTGCTCCTCGAATCAACATTTTTTATCCTTTCTTCTCTTTGTTCATGGAGGATGCCATGCTTAGTAGGGTCGTGTATGGTTTCTTTAAACTTGATAATTCCTTCAACAAAAAACACATAGATCTCTTGGAAGAATAGAAATCACTCTTTGCAAATAGCTCTCAAAAAATCATAGTAAAAAAATGAATTCAACTTTCTTCCTTTAACATATTTCCACTTTTCAATTTCCATAAATGCTTGGTATGTTCACTCACTTGGTGATAGGTTGTCTTCCACTTAGTTTAGCTTTAATGCTTCATATACATTCATAGCTTGGTGGTCTCATCATTACTTAGTGGAGTCTTCAAAAACTCAGTGTCGACATGATGCTTCAGTGTATCCCAACCTTTCTCGGAAAGGTCTTGTGATCCAACCTAGCTCAACAAGGTCTTAAATTTTTGTAATTACTTGGTGATCCTTGTGCATCTTGAATACTGATATAGATCTTTTCTTCTTGTAGGCTAGAACTGATGAGAGATGTTTGCTTCATAGACTTAGTTCAAGTTGAGATACTTGAGTCACCCAACTCTTGAGTGACATTTACTTCATGACTTGAGCTTTCATTCTCAAGAGACTTTGGCACCCATTGCTACTTCATTTTCTTTCTAATATTGGCAACTTTGGCTTTCTTTTCATCCTCAATTATTCCAATGTTCATATAGTTCTTGGTAAGGTGTCCATGTTTTGTACAAATGAAACATCTTCTAGTGGTGTCTCTTTTCCTCATGTGATGTTTCACACAATTTGCTCCAATGTGCCCAAATCCTCCATAGTAGTGGCATCTACACCATGTGTTGTAGTCCCATCCAACTATAGCTTTCATAATTTGTTATGTTAGATTCAATTTCTTAGTTTTTTACTTTGAAGATTTGTGTCCTTGTTTATTGCAACTTTAGCATTTATTTTCAAACTTAGATTTCTCCTTGCATTCACTTGCTCTATGTCCATGCTTATTGGAATTGTAGCACTTTCAATTGAATTTAGGTCTTCCATTGCTCCAACATTTTTTTGACGTATGACCTATCTTACCATAATAATTGCAAGTAGGCCTTTTGTTCTTTTGAGCTCCTTGCTTAGATGATTCTCCTTCTTCTGTATAACCTAATCCTGCTTCTCCCTTGTGTCTATACTAATTTTTCTCATTCAACTGATTCATGCATTCTTGAGATTTCGTCATCCTCTCATTGGTTTTCTTGTCAATGTTTAGATTATTCTATAATTTTTCATTCTCTAATCTTAGATTCATGAGCTCTTCATTTGCACTATTGAGCTAATCAATAAAATCTTCTTGTTGAATGGATAGTTGATTGATTTCATTGTTCTTTTCTTCTATCTCTTCTATGGATTTTTCCTTTTCTTCCATGACTTCACATAGTCTAACTGACTGAATTTCTTATTATATTTTCAGCTTTCTTACTTCTTCTTGGAGTGTAAGATTCTTTTCAAGTAGATCTTTGATTGCTTCATCTACTTCATATGAATTTTTTTTAGGACATATATCTTCAATTCTTTCTTCAATGTAGAGATATTGTCATTTGTTTGTTCTGCCAGTTCTTTCCTTCTTTGGAGAGATTGAGAAAGATGCTCCTTTTCTTTTCTAATATTTCCAACAACCAATTAAAAATCCAACTTTTCATTCTTAATAGCCTTTTCTAGCTTGTATACCTCTATTGCCTCTAATCTTTTCTCAGGCTGTTAAACTTCTTCTTTGAGAATAAAATGATCTGATACCAATTGTTGGAAATATAAGATAGGCAAGGTTACTAAGAGGGGAGGGGTTAATTAGGAAACAATAAAACTTTAACTTATTTCACCAATTAATGTTCTGATCTAATTGCATGCATGAAAGAATGAAAGTTGTAAAACATTCATAACACTTTGGCACAAGATATGGTGACCTAGAAAACTTCCAAATAGAAAGTAAAACTAGGGTGGAGATGATATCCACAAGCTTTAGTACTACAATATAAAGTTGGCATGTTAAGGCTTACAATTTATCCCTTTTGATGATTTGCCCCATTAGGAGAAATAAGGACTACTAGGTCCACCTTGTAAAAGGATTTACAAAACATGCAATGAAGTATGCACTCAGTAAAGAGATTTGTCAATGACTATTAAGTCTACCATGTTGAAGGATTTAATTGATATACCTGTGAGGATGAACTAGTGGCTGATCTCTAATCTACAGCTCTTATTTTTAGTTGAGATTCCTTTGTAATGTAAAGATCACCTTGCTGTGATAGATAAATCTTTGGTGTCCCTTATACTGCTTGTAGCCTTCTCAATTCACACTTCTATTCTTTATATCTACTTCATAAATTCTCTCTTGGATATGGTATAGTTCATTACATATATACCAATCCAAATCACAACTTATTGAAGTTGGCTACAACACCAAGTTTCCATCAAAATCCACGAAGTTGGTCCAACTGCTATCACTCGGGTTCAAAAGACAAACTTGGTGATGTTCTAATACTCAGAAACCATTTTCAACACTCGACATCATCATGCACTTGGTAGATGTAGAGGCTCAATTTATAGTAATCACTTCCAAGTATCTTGAACTCAGTTAATACTATGTGACTCAGTGAACACTGCAAACCTTGGCATAGAAACTAAATCACTTGGTTGACACTCCATAGCTTGATTAACACTAGCACTACGAGCTTGGTATAAACTGAATCACTTGGTTGACACTCCTTGGCTCGGTCAATGCTAGATTCACATCACTAATATTGTGAGCTTAGCAAACATTAGAAGACATGGTTGATACTATGCAACTCGATTAATACTATGAAGCTTGGTTAGCATTGTCACTGATCAACTCGGTAGATACTACTCCTCATGAACTAAATATAGATTCTAAAACTTGGTAGCAACTATAGAACTTGGTAGCAACTATATAACTTGGTAGTGACTAAATAACTCGGTAGAAACTATATAACTTAGTAGTAACTATATATAAACTACTTGGCTTGGTAGTAACTAGAGCACTTGGTTAACACTACAAACTGAATGATAAGCTCAGTAGCAACTATAGAGCTTGGTAGCAGCTTAACCAATTGACTAAGTGTGAGTCACTAATAAAAAAAATTGACCTTAATGTAAATAGAGTTCTCCTTCTCAAGCATTCTCCTCTGGTCTATGGGCCCTTGAATCTTCATACTACATTTACCCAATCAATTTTTTCTACTCCCAATTAAGAAAACACATTAAACTCTCCTTGCAAGCTTCTTGGTTCCTAGCCAAACAACTCTAGGCTTGCCTAGGGCTCACTTGAAATAATAGAAGACTTGTTCTTCCAACTTCAAAAGACCATATTTACATAATATACAAAGACTAATTCTTAATCTCAAAGGTATCTAACCATGTGCATTCATGTTACAACCATTTTAGTGCATATTGCTATGTACAAACCAGCAAGAAACACAAAACAAAATAATTATCAAAACGTAGAAAAATGAATTCAAACTCCTCCAACAAGAACACATAGATTAGTCACATGCTATGAAGCAATTAATACATCCAAAATAGCAAGTGTATCAATCCAAAACAAGAGGTCTTAAGCCAAAAGCATATTTCCTATGTATTACTTCCCTCCCTCACATGGATAGTCAATACAAGCCAACTTCCAACCATTCAAAAATGATTGATCTATTCTTATATACCTCTTTCCTAACTATCCATACCCTTAGTTTGAATCCCAGACCTCACTTGATTCTATTCCTAAATTAGAGGAAAAGTTGTCATGAGCAACTTTCACAACTTTTGAAAAAGTGACTTTTTAACACCTCAAACCTATCTAATTGGATTCAAATCATCCCAAATTGATCCAAAAATATCTATGGAACTCATTTTAACAACAATTCCTCAATTTAGAGGTGTTTTGTAACTTTGACCATAGTTGACCCTATTAGGACCTTGCGACACTAACTAGGTCTTAGCAACTAAAACATGACCCAAACTAGTATTCAACCTTCTAATACATTATCCTACACACATTGGGACTTTATAATAACTAATCCTTATTTGGTCAATTGTTTGCTAAACCATTTATAAGCTTTCAAAAATGTCAGTTAGTGTTTTCCTTTCCCCTAAGGTGCTCTTGCACCTTTATACTTCTTCCTCCAATATACCATTTAGGAATGTTGATTTGACATCCATTTGATATACCTTGAAATTATTATAAGTTAATTATGCAAGAAGAGTTTTGACTACTTCAAGTCTGGCCACAAGAGAAAATTTTTCTCCATAGTCGACTCCTTATTGTGCATAACCCTTGCATACTAGTCTTTCTTTGTTTCTTGTTACTTCACCATTTTCATTGAGATTGTTCCTAAAAACTCACTTTTTCCTAATGACATTTTTGGCTTTAGGTCTTGGCACTAAGTTCCAAGTATTGTTCTTCTCAATCTCATCAATTTCTTCATTCATAGCATGCATCCAATCTTCATTACCTAAAGCATCTTTAATTAATTTAGGCTCAAACTCAGATAATAAGCATGTGTCACCTTTGAATTTTCTCCTTGTCATAACACTTGATGCATCATCTTCAATTATTTGATCAGGTTTATGATGTCTTCTCACATATTTTGCTAACACAACAAGCTTTCTTTGTGGTTCTTCTTCAAGTTCATCTAGAAAAATAATCTTAGGCTTATTTCCTCTTCTTTGTTCTAATTCTAGTTTAGGTTTTAAATGCTCGATATTCACTATCTAATGCTTGACATTGCCTATCTATGACTCAACATATTCAATCTATTGCTTGACACCCACTCTCTTTTGCTCAGTAATTTGCATGTCCAATGTAACATTTTCTATCTGATGGGAATTTGCAGATTGATTTGTCTATTCATTTAGAGTGCTGGGAGCATCATCATCCACATAGATGAATGTACTATAGTCTTCAAGTTATTCATTACATGAAGCATCACCTTTTTTTGCAAATTCATTCATTCTCACATTTGTACTTTCCAAAACTTGGTTACTATTAGAATTTAAACACTTATAAACTTTTCCTTTTGTGGATTAACCTAAGAATATGCCTTCATCAATTTTTACAACAAGTTTTCCATCTCTATTATCTTTTAGTATATAATATCTACTTCCAAAGATTTTGAAATATTTAACATTGGGAGCATAACCATAGCATAGTTCATAAGGTGTAGCATTTATAGGTCTTTCTTGACTTGAACTCTATTGAGGGTATAGAGAACAATATTATCCACTTCTCTCCAATATTTACATGATATGCTTTTCTCCATCATTAGTGTTCTTGCACAGTCCATAATTGATCTATTTCTTCTTTCAGCTATGGCTAAATACCACTTGAATAATAGAAAAGCATCAGATTTAACTTTAAGAAATATCACAGTCATCATTCTAGAGTAGTCATCCAAAAATAGATGAAATATTGATATCCATAGTAACTTAATTTTAACACTAATTTGTCGACATAGGTCAGTATGAACCAATTCCAAAATATCACTAGCAGTATATGCTTTACTCTCAAAACTAGACTTGGTCATCTTTCCTAATTGACATTGTTTACACATATCATTGATAGGCTTCTTTAGTTTAGGCAATCCTCTTACTTTCTTCATCTTACTGATATTCACCAAATTGTCAAAATTTACATGACATAATCTTTTGTACCATAAACAAAAGTCTTCTTGTTGTGCAAACATGCATATCTCTTCTGATAGGTCTAGATAGAATAAGTTACCTCTTGTCTACTCACTAGTTACAATTAGCTTACTATCACCATCATGTATCTTGGACTTCCTGTTTTGAAATTCAAATCTATAACTTGATTTTTTCAGATGCAAAATACTCAACAAATTATAGTTAAGTCCTTCAACCCAATAAACATTTTCACATGTTATCTTGTTGGTCAGTTAAATAGTGCCTTTACCTTTTAAAAAATATGGAATATCATTACCAGATTTAGCACATCCACCATTGTATGGACCAATATCTTAAAAAAATTATTTATCACCAGTCATATTATTGGAAAATCCACTATCAATTATCCATCTATCACTTTTCTTCACATAAGAAATTAATGTAGTATTCTCATCTTCATCAAACTCTTCATTCATAGCAACATAGACAATTTCATCATCATTACTCTCAGATTCATTGTCAATCTTTTCTTCAGCAATATAAAAAGATTTCTTACCTTTCTCATCTTGGTTTCTTTTGTAGTCTTTGTCATCTCTTCTTCCTTTTTACTTGTTTTCCTTCTTTTCATCCTTGTCTTCTTTGTCAGGACATCTAGTAGCAATATGACCAACTTTATTGCATGAAAAATAAATGATAGGTAATTTACCTTTGTATTTACCTCTTCCTCTTCCAAACCATTTTCCAATGAGGGCTTCAAGTTCATCAATCTCATCATCAGAACTATCACTTTTACTCTTCACATATTTTCCTTTCTTCTTACTAAGAATTAGTTTTGACTTGAAAGAAGATTCAATGGTAGTAGGAGCGTAGTTATCAAAATTAGACATCTCAAAAGTAGTAAGCCTACCCACTACACCTATTGGAAATATTCAAGACTAGCTAGGTTACTAAGAGGGGAGGGGTGAATTAGTAACCTCAAAAATTTTAACAATTACAACACTTAATAATATAATCTAGTTATCATTAATAGATCAAATCTACTTGCATGCATGAGAAACTAAAAGCATAAAACACTTTGAGCACAATATTTAGTGACCCAGAAACCTTCCAAATAGAAAGAAAAATTGAGGTGGGGATGATACCCACAAAACTTCAATACTGTAGTATAATTTAGCCTATTAAGGCTTACAATGATCACTTCTAATGACCTACCCTATTAGGAGCAATTAGGACTGCTAGGTCCACCTTGTTAGAGGTTTTACAAACATACAATGAAGTGTGCACTCAGTAAAGAGATTTAATAAAAGACTATTAATTCTACCCTATTAAAGGATTTGAAGTTGATTCACCTATTAGGATGAAACAATAGATCTCTTACTTACAACTAGATTTCTGAATGAGATCCTTGAAATACTAATCACCTCTTTGTGATAGATGAAACTTGATTGCTTCTTATTTGACCTTGCAATACACTTTTCTCTGTTGCTAATTCACATTCGCATGCTTATCACATTCACATTCTCATACAAAAAAAGATTACCTTTTTTGGGTATGATACAATACATTACATATATACCAACCCAATTCACATAATTACAAGATCGGCCAATACACAAGTTAACACCAATATTACTGGGTCGGCCCAAATCTAGAAACTCAAGTTCTGAAAATTGATTTGGTGAATTTCTAACTTGGTAGAAGTAGAGGCTTGGTCCTCAGTCCATACTAATCACTTCAACATAGCTTCAAACTCGATATACAATAGAGACTTAGTAGATAATATGTCACTTGGTAGAAACTAAATTCCTCGTTTACCATGCATGCACTCGATAAACACTAATCATCTCATCACTCAGTTAACACTAAGCTTTGCTTCACAAGAATTGATGACTCAGTAGATACTATGAATGTTGGTAACCACTGAACTGCTTGGTAAGAACTACTAGACTTTGCACTGCCTAAATTCACTTGGTAACCACTGGAATGGTCAATAGGAACTGTGAAACTTGGTAAACATTGAATTACATGGAAAACATTGGTGAGTGATAGAAGAGCTTGGTGACCGTACAAAATCTAAATAAGTGTTTTCACTAATAATAAACACAACTTAATGAAAACAATCTCCCCCTTTGGCATTAGTGACAAAAACACTTATCAAACAAAACTTATGTACAACATGGTGTGATACTGACTTGATATGGCATGTTGATTTTTGATTTTTCAAAATTTGTCTTTGTAATTATGTTGTATATACATTTTGCATATATCTCCCCCATATAATGTACATATTATATCAGGCATAATAACATACTGAGTGTATATACAAATATCTCTCCTCCTTAAGTATATACATGTCTCTCTCCCCCTTTTTGACAATAATGCCAAAGATTTATAAACAATCTACTTATATAGAGACACCAAAATGTGAGAGAAACTTAGAATGTACCTTAAGAATAAGAGTTAAGGTCCTATCCTAGTTTTCTTGCAAAATGTTGCAGTTTTGAAGTGCAACTTGGACTTTTGCAAAGAGCTCAATCATATGGTCTACAATAGAAAAATTATTGTCATGGATCAATGTTTTAGAATAAGAAATGTGCTACTACATTATATCCATGATAGGAAGGATCGTGTTCTGAATGTCTATGAGTGTAGATCCGATCCTTGCTTCCTTTCTCCATAACTCTACTTGCATATCTAATAGGAATCTAATCCTCATGTGGTGTGTAGAGCTTGAACTGGGGTCAAGTTGCAACTTTTGTGCACTAGCCTTCAGATCCTATCAATCTTATTCAATTTACTCCTTATTTCTTTTGTATGCTCAGTGACATCATATCTATCTACTGAGAAATGTGCTCAAGCACTTTATTATCAAACTTCTTCTCTGCTTTCTCTATTACCTTATCCTAGCCACTAAAATCCTCAATGAATTTGCTAACTACCTCTTCTAATTGCAATAAAATGTGTTGAGAAGAATCAACTTCAATACATATAGCCTCTATCAAAATATTTATAGCACTCTCTATAATTTTTAATTCTCTATCTCTCTCTTCTCTTAGTTGCTTCTGCTTAGCCTTCTTTTCAAGGAGCTGACTAACTAATATCATCTACTCTATAGTAGCATTGTCAAAATCCAACTTGGGAATCCCAATATCCTTATCCAGATCTATATCTTCCTCTATTCCCTTTCCACTTATCAGAAGTTTTAGTTGTGTCTTTGGTTCAACTTCTGACATTAATGCTTTAGATTTTGAAATAGAAACAATAGTGGAAATAGTAGGGCTAGCAATAAAAACTTTTATAGTGCCTACTGATAGAATACTCACCGGAGTACTAATAGAATCCAAAACTGATGTATTTGCCAAACTTTACAAAATTGAAGTATTTATAGGTGAAGTATTGACAGAAGTGTGCACAATTGAAGAACTTACTGGAGCATGCAAAACCGAAGAATCCAAAACTATAGAACTAGAAACTGTACTTACTACTGATGAAGCTGACTTGGGAACTGAAGAAGAGGAAGGCTATAGCTTGGTAGACGAAGTGGTAGACACTTCCATTAGTGATACAATGAGCTGAGAGGGAGTGAAGAGTGATTGGATATTTGATGTATCTATTGTGGTCACAATCAAAATTGTTGAAGCTGTCTCCATGCTTAATGATGCTGCTATTTTTGTTGGAGAGTGAGGAAGGGAGGCTATGACAGCCATAGCTATCATAACTAGATCACTTTCTTCTTCTTCTTTCCTAGCTTCTTCTTCAGCTTCATCCTCTTTATCTTCTTCAACATAAATGGTGACAAAAGGAGTTTTGATTTCTTTATTTTCTTCATCCTTGTCACTGTCATCATCATCATCTTTGATTTCAACTAGATTCTCACTAGGTTTGTGCAGATGATAAATATTCTTCCACATAGATGTAGCATCCTTGATTGCATGCTCTATTTCTTTTACCAAAATTAAACAAGTATGAAATTTGATAGTCAGTTTGTCTTCATTTTTCTTCATAGCTTCTTTTACCTCATCATTGGTAATGCTCGGTAACAACTGTCTCAGAGTTTTTTCATATATGTCTTTTGCTGATTTCATGGTTAATTCTCATCTTGGCTTTAATCTTTCTAATAGCTCATTAGAAATTTGAGTGCAATTTGATTAGGGGAATACTTCCATTTTCCCATCTTTGTTAGTACCAACTCCTTAATCTGCATCTTCTCAACCTCTATTTTGGTCTCATACTTTAATGCTTTGAAATTGGTTATACCAGCACCTTCTTCCAATTGCTTTAATCTTTCTTGGAAGGTGAGAGGGGGCTTAATAAACACAACTTCACTACCACCTTTCTTCTTGGATCTTCTTGAGAATACTACTATGGAGGGCTTGGGTGGCTTGGTGATAATCACCTTGCCTTTCTTCCTTGCAGGCTCTTCTTCCTTTTTTGATTCCTCTTCTTTCTCAGATTCTTCTTCATCTTCACCTTTTCCCTCAATAATCATAAGAGGGACACTTGTTGTTTTCAATTTTGATATCCTCCTCTTTCATTTATTCACCGCTTGCAGAAGCTTGATCTCAAGTTCTATTCTTTCTTTAGTGTCATCATAGGTTCCAAAGAGAGGTGCCTTTGGATCTACAGGCTCAT
Source organism: Cupressus sempervirens (assembly GCA_028749045.1). NCBI lineage: Eukaryota > Viridiplantae > Streptophyta > Pinopsida > Cupressales > Cupressaceae > Cupressus > Cupressus sempervirens. Next base: position 987,122,668 of record CM053787.1, on the reverse strand, counting down.
TAACTAGGGCTTCAATTATTTCTTTTTCCTCATCAATATTAACCTCATAAGGAAGAGGTTTTACCCACAATATTCTAGGCTTTACTGCCTAGATGTATACCCTGTCACTATCAACCATAAAACATACATCATCCTTATAGTTTTCAACCAACTTATTTGGTATTCTGAACTTGTTATTCATCTTTTCTTTGAAAGCTTCAAAATAATTGTCCATGATGCTATCAAAATTTTCACTCATTTCAGCTATAAACTCATTTATCTGATATAATACGGGTGCGTCTTTTCTCCATACAACTATGCCTTTAGAGGGGAAAAGTTTTTGAAAATAAAAGAACAAACATGTCAATAGTGAGCCAAACTTGCATGGGTTATTCTTTGAAGCCCTAATTCTTTTCATATTCTTATTTAGTTGTTTCAACATCAAGTCTACTAGGTCATATGACAAATTCTTCTTAGCAACCTTATAAACCAGGTCAACTGCCTCACATGACACACTATTGAGTCGACTTGAGTTGTAAATCTTATGAGCTATGAAATGAATGCCAAATTTGAGTTCTATGTCAGATACACTACTAATTTTCATTCCTCTGTTGTCCCACTCGGCTAGGGTTTTCTTTTGTAGCTCATCCTGACCTAGGGTTTTTGTGACTTTGGCTTTGGTAAGCATAGGGAGACCAGTAATGTGGTGAATCATTTTATTTGTAATCAAAACTAGTTGTTCTAACCACAATTGACAATTATGAACTTAGCTTAAGATATGTCTAATCCATTTGATTTGAAAGTTTCGTGGCAGGTGAGGAATATGGGTTAAACCTTTCTCTTCCAAGTGTTTATGCTCAGGTTTAAGAATTTCATCCACACAAAGTTCACTTAGGGCACTATCCATTTCTAGGGTTCCTATCTCCTGAACTACACATTTAAAATGAGTTTGAATGTCATTAATAAGAAGTACCTTTGGTGGTATAGAGTGACTAAGCTCCATTTGGGTCGAGGGTTTCTGCGATCGCTAGCACCAATTTGAAATTTGGAGCTTTCCACTCAACACCTCACACTAACATTTCATATCCATTCTTCACCTTTTTGTTGCTACTACTGGATGTCATGATCACTCGGTAAACTAAGAAAATTCTTTGAAAAACTTTTGCTGCAAATTATGCTCAAGATCACTAATATGCTTTGCAAATTGCTCTATTCTCGATATACTAAATTCACAGTGGAAATGAAGTCAAAGTCTTGCCTTTTGATAAAATTTTCCATTAATGCTCGGTACAATGAGAGACATAATGGCATAGTGCATGACAACCTGGCATCCACTATCTTCTCTGATCGCTCAGTAAAAGCTTGTAACTCAATAACCAAACAAAACCTTGTTACTCTCAACTTTGCTCAGTATGACCTACCCTTACTCAATGATTACTGATGCTAAACTATTGGGATCCCCTTGTATTTGGAATACTGATTTGGATCTTTTGCTTCCTTTCAATTGGAACTATTTAAGATGTGACCTTGAAAATATAGTTCCAGTTCTTCCTTAAGAACTTAATTGGAAATGGTAGAGTCACCCACTTCTTGAGTGACTTGACTACCATCACTTGAACTAGCTTGCTCGGTAGATTTAGGAATCCACTGCTATCTCATCTGCTTCCTTATGTTATTAGCTATTGCTTTATTTTCATCTTCAACTCTACCTATATTCATGCAATTCTTAGCTATATGACCAAGTTCAGTACATGTGTAACATCTTATGGTAGTATCCTTTCTTCTCATGTGATGTCTAACACAATTTGTGCCAATGTGTCCATATCCTCCATAGTAATGACATCTACACTAGGTATTGTAGTCCCAACCAAATATTGCTTTTACAAATTGTTCACCTAGATTGAATGGTTTAGATTTGCATTTAGATGCCTTGTGACCTTGTTTCTTGCATTTGTGACATTTTCCTTCAAACTTTGCTTTTTCTTTGCATTCATTAGCTTTATGACCATTCTAACTGCAATTGTAGCATTTTCCATTGAATTTTTCCTTTTCATTACTCCAAAATTTGTTTGATGTATGACCTATCTTACCATAGTAATTGCAAGTAGGTCTTTGATTCCTTTGAGCACCTTTTTTGGAGGATTCACCTTCTTCTTTGTATCCAAGTCCTACTTTGCCCTTTTGCCTATAAAGATTCTGCTCATTTTGCTAATTCAATTGATCCATGTCTACTTGGGATTTCATTGTTCTTTCATCGAGTTGCTTTTGAAAATTTAGATCAACTTTCAACCTTTCATTGATTTTCTTTTTAGTGTTTAAGTCATTCCTTAACCTTTAATTTTTAGATCTCAGATTCATGATTTCTTCATTTGCATTGGAGAGCTGATTGATAAGACTTTCTTGCTAAAGGGATTGATTTTGAATTTCATTGTTCCTTGCCTCCCAATCTTATTTTTCCTTGTTTCTCTATTCTAAAATTTCACAAACCCTATTGACTTAATTTCTTGTTCTCTTTTCAATTTTCTTACCTCTTCTTGTAGGGAACCATTCTTTTCTAGAAGTTCTTTGATTGCATCATTTGCTTCATCTGAGCTGCTTGAGGGGAAAAAGTCTTTAATCTTCTCTTCAACATATTGGTGGTTGTTCATCTGATTTGCAAGTTCTTTCCTTCTTTTTAGGGATTGAGAAAGATGCTCTTTTTCTTTCTTGAGTTGAGTTATGGCCATCTCTAGATCTAGCTTTTCATTATCAATAGCTTTGTCAAGTTTGAATATCTCCATTGTCCTTGATCTTTTCTCAAGCTGTCAAACTTTATCCTAAGAACCACAATGCTCTAATACCAATTGTTGGAAATATTCAAGACTAGCTAGGTTACTGAGAGGGGAGGGGTGAATCAGTAACCTCAAAACTTTTAACAATTATAACACTTAATAAAATAATCCAATTATCATCAATAGATCTAATCTACTTGTATTCATGAGAAATTGAAAGCATAAAACACTTTGAATACAATATTTGGTGACCCAGAAACCTTCCAAATAAAAAGTAAAACTGGGGTGGGGATGATACCCACAAAACTTCAATACTGTAGTATAAATTTGGCATGTTAAGGCTTACAATGATCACTTCTGATAATCTTCCCTATTAGGAGCAATTAGGACTACTAAGTCCACCTTGTTAGAGGTTTTACAAACATATAATGAAGTATGCACTTAGTAAAGAGATTTAAGAAAAGACTGTTAAGTCTAGCCTGTTAAAGGATTTGAAGCTAATTCACCTCTTAAGATGAAATAGTAGATCTCTTACTTACAACTGGATTGCTAGATGATATCCTTGAAATACTAATCACCTCTTTGTGATAGATGAAACTTGACTACTCCAGATTTGACCTTGCAATACACTTTTCTCTGTTGCTAATTCACATTCGCATGCTTATCACATTCACATTCTCGTACAAAAAAAAAAAAAACCTTTTTTTGGGTATGATACAATACATTACATATATACCAACCAAATTCACATAATTACATGGTTGGCCAATACACAAGTTAACACCAATATTATTGAGTCAGCCCAAATGTAGAAACTCAGGTTCTGAAAATTGACTTGGTGAATTTCATATACACAACATCCACTATCATTACTCAGCATCATCATGCACTCAATAGAAGTAGGGGCTCAGTCCATACTAATCACTTCAACATAGCTTCAAACTCGATATACATTGGAAACTCGATAGATACTGTGTCACTCGGTAGAAACTAAATTCCTCGTTTACCATGCCTGCACTTGGTAAACACTAATCATCTTATCACTCGGTCAACACTAAGTTTCACTTCACAAGAACTGATGACTCAGTGGATACTATGAAGCTTGGTAACCACTGAACTACTTGGTAAGAACTGCTAGACTTTGCACTGCCTGAATTCACTTGGTGACCACTGGAATGCTCAGTAGGAACTATGAAACATGGTTCCTACTAAATTACCTGGAAAACACTGGAGACTGATCAAAGAGCTCGATAACCATAAAAAATCTGAATAAGTGTTGTCACTAATAATAAACATGACTTAATGCCAACAACACCTTCTAAGGTGAAATTGTTACCTGGTGTGCATCTCAGTTCTTGAATTGTAGCGACTTTAATGGCATAGATAGGGAGTAGAGTCCTCAATACCTTGCTTATCACTATTTCATCTTCAATTGTTCCATTCGCTCCTTGAATAGCATTAACAACCTCTTTAACTCTTGTGCAGTATTGTACTATGTTCTCACCTTCAATCATTCTCATATCATCAAATTTACCTCAGAGGCTTTTAACTCTCAGTACATTGTAATCACCTCCATATATGGTCTTCAATCTATCCCACACCTTCTTTGTAGTATTGTAATCTTTTAGGTCATCAAACTTAGCATAGCTTAGGACTAAGGAAATCTCCAACATTGTTTGGTTGTGATCCAACTTATGTCTCAATTCTTCAATAGTCAGAGGAGTAGTTGTTACCTCTACATATTCATTACTCAAAAAATTGACAGGATCATTATTGTTACTAGATATGTTCAACTTCACAAGTGTCTGGCATGCAAGAAAGTTCTCCTTATTTAGCTTGGGTACATCTCTTGTTCATCATGATCTTTAGCTTTAAGTACCTTCAAAATTTTCTCTGTAAGTACTTAGCTCTATTACCAATTGTTAGAAATGTTTAGAATAACTGAGAGGGGGGTGAATCAGTTACTCAAGGTCTATGTGTACCATTTGAAAAATTAAACATTAAACACATCAATGTTCTGATGATCTTTCTTATCTTATTGTTGCTCATTATCTACTATAAAACTGTCATAAACTTAACTTGCGTTGCATAATGAAAACATTATCACATGGAAAACATTCATAAGATATTCATCACAATTTGACACTAGGATTTTACTTGAAAAACCAATTTGGGAAAAACTACCAACAATATGTCACTCTTTTTCACTCTTTCAAAGTGAGCTTTGTTAGGAACCAACCTTGTTAAAGGTTACGATACACATTTTTAAATGTGACCTAGTTAGAGTATTTAACCACCTTTTTAGGAGTGGCCTTGTAAGAGGACTTTGATCATTCCATTTAGAATATCACCTAGTTAAAGGATTTACACAGACTGATAAGTCTTCCAATGACTGTTAGGTCAACATCTGTTAAAAGGATTTCAATAAAACTGTTTACAATGATAAGAAAGAAAATAGTAGGTTTTGATCTATGTGATTACAACTCACTTTTGTTGGTTCAGATGTCTGTTAAGTCCTTATGTTGGTTCACTAATAAGCCTTTCATTGTCATCTCTGATCTCGATCTTCTTGGACACCCTTCAAGCAATCAATCGACTCTTCTCAACAACACTCAAGCCTTTTACACAAAATCACTTATCAACAACAGCATTTGCAAGCTTTCTCTTTTAGCTTCGCATCCACTCACTTGTGTGTATCTGATCAACCTTTCTTTGTATGACTCTCTTTACATATAAACTCACACACACATTAGTTGGGGCTGGAATGGGCATGACACCAAAAGTTCGGTTCAGTACCACCTTAAATAGATAATTTGTACTTTACCATTTTCTACATCCACCGTAGCTCTTAGGGTTTACAATTTGCTTCAACTCAATTCAATGTATCTATACAACTTCTTGATCATCCTCTAGAAACTTCTCTAAAATCCTTATGTTAGGTCTTTACCTAATCACCACCTTAAATGTAATGATCCAACTCATCAATCTAATCTTCAACACATTTTACATCTCCCAAGAAATCAACTGAGTCGACTTGATCTTATGATTCCTTTGAATTTGACCTTTTACTGTTACTTGGCTGCAATCACCAAATTTTGACACTCGATCAACACTGAAATACTTGGTCAATGTTTATTCTTTCTAGTTCAACATCAACTAATTTTATTGATTGATGGTAATACTTGATCAATACTAGATTTTCATGGCACTTAACTATGGCTCGGTTGACACTAGCATTACTCTATACTCCTTAGTATTTATTCATTTTCTTGACTTGTCTTAGCTTCTTGACATAAACAATTACTTTTCTTTATCAAATTATATCTAATCAAATATCCATTGTAACTTCCTTTTCATAACTTCAACCTTTCCTCTAGGTGTTATAGTTATGAGTAACTCTCAAATCCTCTTCATCAATCAACTAGATATGACAGTTAGATTAGGTAGCAATATGTCTCATCCATAGATTTGACATCAATGACAAAACAACAATTGTTCCAATTGTAAGTTTCCAACAATGTCTTGTGTCTTGTGTTCTTTTCTATGCGATTTATTATTTTTTGATATTAGTTATAATTACATGTAATTGTTATTTTTGTCTTGCTAATCCTAACACACTCTCCACGAAGGTTCACAAAAAAACAAATTGGCAAATTTTGACAAACGGATTAGGAATTGTAGGTGCATGAAGTTAGCCTAGGTGGCTACTAGGTCGTTTCTCCTATTGAATGAAAAGTTACTTCCATTTACAAATAATATTTACCCATTATTAATACTTCGTAAGACATCACAACTAAAAATCAACAAGAGGATGCTGTATATTTTGGGTCAATATTAAAATCGAGCCTAGGAATAGGATGGGATTTCTTTGGTTATGATCGAAATAAGAATTATATTAGAATTGGGGTGACATATAGGTTTTTAGTATTGAACTATGGTTATAGCTCATTTATATTCATGATTAAGGTTTAATTAGAAAAAAAGTAATTCTTAGATTATAATTATAATTTAAGTAGAGTTAGAGTTACCATTATGTTTAGGTTTGGGTATTAATTAAGGTTACACTTTTATTAAAGCTGGGTTTAGTTATAGAGTTCATTTATAGTTAACTAGAGTTACGATTGTAACTTAAGATTAAATTTCTTAATCATAATTATAAAATTAACCCTATCTCTAATTTTAATTCTAACATAATCTTATTTCTTTCTCTAACCTTCAATCTAACATGAACCCTATTGGTAATACTAAAATTAATCATAAACTAAAGTCTAATTTTGCAATTAATCCTAACCTTATCCTCATCCCTAACCCTATTGCGTAGCACTAATTATAAATCTAACCCTAGCCTAAATCCTAACCCTAGCTTCCTCCCTCCATTACTAAAACACTAACACTCTCACACACACTCACACTAACAACTCTACTATTAATGCTAATCATAACTATAAATGTAGAGCTAATCATTTCAAGCCCTAATACCAACCATAATTATATTTCTATGCCTAATCCTAATCCTACCTTAATTACATCTCTAACCTTGATGCTATCCCTAATCCTACCCCTATCCATAACCCTAATTTTATCTTAATGGATCCCAACTCTAACTATTATCTAACCATTATTGTAGCTAGTCCATTTAATCATATACATGTCATGTTACATTACTACCAACACACAACTTTCTATAGATACCTATTTTTGTCAAATTCTAAGATGCAATAAATACTTCTACAAAATTATCGCTAATATATTTTATTTCTATTAAATATATTTTAAAATTCAATAATAATAAAAAGAATTTGATTAATAATATAACATAGATTACCGTATTTACTACAAATAGATTGATAAACACGTAAAAAATTTAAAATAGTATTTTGACATTTAATTGATTATAATATGAATAAATTCAATGAAATAAAGTTTCAACGGAATGGGTATTTCTTGGTGCCAACTAAAATTAGATCTAATGATTAATGTGGACGTTTCAACCTGATTGTTAAGGCATTCTGTTTTTTTTTTTAACTGAAAGAAGCTAAAAAGAAATACAGATTTACATAAAGGTGTAACAATTCTGACAACAATTTTTTAACAATTTAAATTGCTTAAGTAACAAAGAACCAAGCAGCTGCATCTATATGCAGTACATAATACAATTATATGCAGCTAATTGAGTAAGAAAATTTGGCTCTGATGACTAACGTCGACGTTTGACGCTACCAGTCTTCACTCCTTTTTATCTCCTAATCTCACGTGGGAAGGTTGCTGACATTAAGAAAAACAAAGCAGAAAGCTGACCTGAGGAAGTGCGCATTGCACTCCAAAATTCATTAATGAAATATAGCTGTCAATAATCACCTCCCCAGCATGTGGATTCCGTGGGGATTTAATATTTTGTGGACGCATTTAAAAGTCCAAGAAAAGAAGAGCTGGACCCACCTCACACAGACTCGTACCGTTTCACGAGGATCTTGAGAACGATAGAATTCCTACTTTCAAGGCAGAGTTTCTTCTGTAAGAAAATCGTTTGATTTATTTATCCGATGACGTAGCACATCTTGTTCGCCAGACCCTCCAATTTTAATGGGATAGGCTATTTTAAAATATATATATATATCAAAAATAAAATAAAGTTAAATTTATTTTTTTCAGATTTATGAAAATGTAGTGATTTTTTTGTAATTTTTTTTTCTACTACAAACTAGGCAGATCATGAAGATCAAACGTAGAAATTTTCAAAAAAATCATAATATTTTCAATCTTTTGAAAATTGGTCAACTGTACATTTTTGTAAGAAGATTACCACTCCCAATTTTAATACCCTTAACCTTACATATTGACAGCATTGATGAAACACTCTTAAGCACAGAAACAAGTACACAATTTGAGTCGATCATCGAGCGTTGATGTTTGTGGGTACAAGTTTTTGTCGGTCGTTGAGTTATATAATGGAGAAGGGAAGAGGCTTTTTGTGTTTTCCTTTTACCAGAACGTCCCTACTTTATAAGTTTTTGGTGAGTTAATATTCAAATGATATGATATTTGATATGGGGTAGGACACATATTTTGCTAACTAAAGATGCAGACATATTTCAAAGTCTTATTAGACGAACAATCCAGTTATATTAGTGCAAACAATTGAGAATTGCGATATTTAAAATATAAAAAAATAAAGGCAAAAGAAGTATTCAACCAACTCACACATTGCAAACATAAGTATTTTTGAGTTTGAGACAATACATCAATTTATGGATGCCAATCTACTTTTCATATATTAGTTTGTTAAGCTCTTATGGACAACATATTTTTCACGCTGATAATTGCCTAATTTAACCCTACACGTCCTTGCCTTTGAAGCTTGAAGGCGAGGTGATAGAATTGGAGGGTAGACGATTTCGTGAAGTTGGATCTCACTGGTCCTTTGTTGGTGTGTTCTTAACAGATATTTTGGGTGTAAATTTTGAGAATTTTCTCATGATAAAATGTTAAATAACATGTTTTTCACAATAAGTGATAATGTCACATAATAGGCATAAGATCATTTTTGATTAATTTGTCTTTTTTCTAATTTGATATTGCTAGCGGTAATCGTGTTAGAAATTTTATTTTTAATCTATTATACATGCTGAAAACTCATATGATTGCTTATTTTCCACTATATATATATATATATATATATATATATATATATATATATATATATATATATATATTTGTACATATGTATACATATGTACATATGTACATATGTATACATACATATGTATATATATATACATACATACATATGTATATATATATATATATACATACATATGTATATATGTATATATATATATGTATATATGTATATATACATATATACATATATATATATACATATGTATGTATATATATATATATATATATATATGTATGTATATGTATATGTATATGTATATGTATATGTATATGTATACATATGTATATATACATATGTAAACCAATGGAAAATAAACAAATGTCCATATACTACTTTTATATCTCTAACTCCATCTCCTTAACACTCCCTCTCACTCATCCCCTCTTCGTCTTTCGCTCCCTTTAAAATATCTCCCTATCTTTGCCCCCTCCCTCTCATCATATCCTTATTCCAAACACACACAAAATCCTTTTGATAATGGCACATGATTATGCCCTTCATTTAGAGGTTATGTTTATGTTGGTTGACAGTTTGTTCTCCTATTAGATTTTATAACATGAATCTTTAATACCCAATATTCTGGAGAGACAAAAGGATGCTACCAACAAATGGGTCAGTGTATGTGTGCTATCACTACCCTTTGAATTACAAGGTACACAACTCCCTTAAGATTTATAATGATATGTAATGAATATGTTTTTCTTAGATCAAAAGTTTTGACAGAATAAGTTCTTAACTTAAGAGCAATAAAGGATAACCAAATTATTTGTAAGCACAAACAATTCAGGAAAAATAGATTTGGACAACCTATCAAACCCAATGGAATGACTGTAGTAGATTATTTTGAGAATTCTAACTCTTAGTTCTATTCTAAGTGTAGATTAACCATCTAAATGAAAAAGAGCAAAGGAAGAGGACATGCACATGAGGAAAAATGAAATTTCTTTAACTACCAGTCTTGAATGAAATGGAATCTGACAAGTTACTAATAGATTCATCCACATTTATCCTTTAGTTCCCATTGAAACTATTTAACATGCCATGAAACAAGTGAGACTAGGTACCATAATGAAATGGAATCTATATGATTATCATAGAATCACATATAATTGTCCTTCAACTCTCAATGTAGAACTAATCTATGGGCAACAAAACATAAAATAAAATTAGGTAAATGGAATTACAAAGCCAATTTCCATCAAGTTTGCTGACTTTTGTATTATCAAAAGAAATTACATTTATAGTTTTATGTCATCGCTCAATTCAACAAAGATACAATCACAAAATAGAAAAGAAAATGATAATAAAATATGAAATTATCCAATGATATGAACACATGGCATCTTTTCTATTGATGATTCTAAATTGATGGTAGTTTTGAAAATACATGATGACTGTTTATATCTTCATGCAACTTACAGAAATCCTATAAAATCTTCATTTCTTCTTATTCTACTGTTTTTTGCCAAGTCCATATAATTCATATTATAACGGTCACTGTAGCTTTGAATTTCCATCGTTGATCTCAAATCAATAGTCAATATTAAATCATGATAAACCTTCTTTATTTTTTCCTTTACACTTACCTCCATGGGTCCCTCTGTATACACACATTGTGTGCTTGTATTTTTGCATTATCTAAACCTCGTACAACTTTAAAAATGTGAGAATATGATATATGTTGATCTTTTCAAATCTGATGACTAAGATTGAAAGCCCTAAACTCTCTTTCATATCACATATTCACAACTATCATTCCTTTGATGCCTTCATTCCATACAATGATGTGATTCTTTATTTTTGTTGTCATTGTGTTGACTCAAGGTTTTATTTAACCTTTTGCAATCATACGACACCCAGATCTTTAACTATTGTGATTAACTCCTTATCGAAGGAACAAAATGCCACTTCACTCGACACCTTTACTCGATATAATGATATGATTGACTTTAATCATTTTTGTTGGGTCACAAGTTAACATGTCTTTATTGTACTAACCACAACAACTTGGCAACAATTGCACATTAATTGTGATCCCAATTTCATAGCATTAAAGTTAACTATTACTTGTAACTTGTGACTATGCGATGACCATTTGAGATTCACTATTACTATACTCGCTAGGTCACAAATTAAAATCTCTTGAATGCCTCCTAGCCTACGATCATGCGATCAATAAATATTTGCTGCTTTGCAACTTTAAATGTAACTAGCATTTCAACCCTATGACAATATGATTAATATCCTTTTGCATCTTCATGACCTTAACCTTGAATTAATTTGAACATCCTATGAACATGCAATTTATAGTTTTTCGCATCTTTGCAACTTTAACCATATGAAAGTCTTAACTCCATGCGACCTTGCGATCTTTTTTTTTTCTTGCTCAGTCACTGCCTTAACCATAGGTTACCTCTAACCACCAGCAACCATTACTAAATTTTGCTCCATCACAATACTAACATTAGGTTACCTTCAATTGATAGTGATTATGTGACAATCATTGATCTTTAAGATCTGGAGACTAGGACTTGGAACTCTTGATTCTTTGGTTTTCTTTGTAGTGTGGGTCCACTTTCCCAATATACACATTGTGGTAGATAGGTGGCATGATTTCATTACCTGGAGAATCTGACATTGGCCTACCTTTCTTCATGGCACTTTGTGACTAGGTTCTAATTATATCTTATGGAATATGATGGGCCCACCAGGACACGTGTTGTTCTGTTGTAATGTTGCTTTGGTTATCTTTCATGCATCTCTGAAAAGCAAGAATATGACAACCATCGGTTAATCTAAAGATCAATGGTAAAAATAATTTCTTAAGAAACTGACTCTATTTTGTATAAAAACAATCAAATGAAGACACTTGTTGCCTCGTTTGACAACTATACCAACTACAAAATTAAATGGCCCATAGGTACACATGTTGTTTTGTCATAATGTCACTTTGGTTATGTATCGTGCAACTTCATAAAGCAAGAAAGGAACATTCATAGATCTTTTAAAATATGATGGCTGAGATTAAGAGGTCTTAACTCTCTCATTCACTTTACAATGCAGGCCCACCTATTCCACATGTCCAATCATAGCTTTCTTGCTTTGGTTATTTCATGCGCATCTTTAAAAAATGAGAAAGTGAGAGACATTGATCTTTATGATCTGATAGCTAGAAAGATAAAACTCTTAAAGACCATTATAATTCCATCTTAAAATGCCATATGTTGATATGATCTTCATCTGATCAATCTAGATTTAATCTCTGAGCCATTTGACTTGTCAACTTTGCAACATATACATGCATATTAAATATTAACCATGGATTTCTTTTCAAAATGTGTCATACCACCTTTGACTAGGCTCTTTCACTATCTCTAATGATTTATCTACTTCTCCTACATTCAATCTTGATCATTTGTAATATCTTTCATGAAAACTACTGCAAAGCATGAATCTTTGTCTTCAACATGGTTAGGAACAAAGGGAGAAGAATAGGTAGAATATTTAGACCTTCTTCTCATAAGGGAAACACATAAAAACCCTCCAAAACCTAATCAGCTATCCTTGGACTGGTACATTTCTCATATAATTTCTTGCGTTAGGTTAGCTCAAAGGAATGATGAGAAGAAAGGCTATCCTATGGGAAATCTAGATTCAGTCTCAAGACATTGACACTTGATTTGACTCAAACTTAAAACAAAAAAGGGATGAACTAGAAATTGGGCAAAAGTTGGCTCTGTTTGGGGATTTAAGCATGATAATGCTTGAAAGAATCCTAGCAATATTTGGTTCCACACAAAAAGTTGGAAATTTTGAAATAGAACACACAAAATTAGGAGAACAACAACAAACTACCTAGGAAAGCAAGCAATTAAGCTAAAGCAAACTGCACCGAAGGAAAACCTAGCTATCTAGCTACTATGCTAGGTTAACTGCTTTCAATTTTGCATTTGACACAACTTCAAATCCTTCCCATTATAACAACATGGCAAGGCTTCTCTAGTGTGATATGCCAATTTGAAAGAATTATTTTGATTCACTTGTATGATCTGAAATGGCCCTTTCCATAAAGATTGAAACTTAGAATGCATACCTGTTTTCTCGTTTCTCTTATCCCATAACAACACCAAATCACCTTCCATGAATTTTCTAGGCCTTGCTCTACTATCAAACAACTTCTTTACCCTTCTTTGATGTTCAATGATTTTATCAACCATTTCTTCCCTTCCTTCTTGCAGTTTGGTAAGATACAAGATCCTCTTCTCTAATCCATCTTTGAAAACATCCTCTTCAATCACATTCTTTAATTTACATGTAGCAAGCTATAAAGACAATGAAAAAATAACTTCCAATCCATAGAATAACTCAAAAGGTGAGATACCAATGGCCCTTTTAGGTGTGGTCCTGTCAACCCATAAAACATTATGTATCTTCTTATGCCAACTTTTTTTATTATCTAAGACCAATTTCTTTGAAATATTAATCAGATTCTTATTACTAGATTCAGCCTACCCATTTCCTTGAGGGAAATAATCAAAGGAATTCCCAACTTGAATACCATTATCATAACAAAATTCAACAATTTTTGAAGAAGAAAAATAAGATGCATTATCCATTATCACTTTTACAGGAACTCCAAACCTGATCAATATATTCTCTTTGAGAAATTCACATACTACTTCTAATGAAATATTCTTCATTGGCTTTGCCTCAACCCATTTATTGAAATAGTCCATGGCAGTCAGTATGTAAGAATGTCCTTGACTAGGAGGATTGATTGGGCCTATAAAATCTAAACCCCATTGATGAAAAGGAGCTTCAATTACCACTGGCCTAAGAGGTAGGCCAACAAGCCAAGTTTTACAAGTAAACATCTTGTATTTTCTCACAATTAGCAACCCACTTATATGCATCTTTAAACATGTCAAGCCAATAATAGCATTGCCTCAAAAATTTAAATGAAGTGATAGTAGAAGAGAAGTGTCCTACACATGCCTCATTATGAAAAGATGTTAAAACAACTTTACCTATTTCTCCTTATCTACACATCTTTAAAATGTTCCATCAATTGATCTCTTGTACAAGACATCATCATGAATCACATACTTTAGGGCCTTTATTTTTAGATCCTTCCTTTGCTTAGTAGCCAATCCATCAGGGCATTCACCATATGTAAAAAAAAAAGAAATATTTGAGAACCAAGGATCTTGAAGACTTACCATAAGAGCTTCTGGAGTATCTTCTTCTTTGAATTATTGATCTTCTTCCAAGGCTTTACAAAGTGCATTAGCTCTTAAAAGTTTGGTACACTTAATTTCTATATCATATTCTTGGACTTTTGCTATCCAAACTCCTCTATTATTACAACCAACCTCTTGAAAATACTTTAACTACAAGATCTGGCACATATATCACTGAATGAGGATGCAACACATAAAACCAAAAAAATTTAAGGGCTCTTACCACTACAAAAATTTTTAAGGGCTCTTTCCATCTATGAGTATCTCAATTATTGATTATTTAATGGTATACTCATGAAAGCAATTGGAGCTTGTATTATTCCTTTATTTTCTTGCATCAATATAGTTGACATAGTATGTTTTAAGGCATGATAATATACGATGAATTCTTTAGTGCAGTCTAGATGGACAAGCACATGAGCTTTAGCAATAGCATCTTTGATATTTTCAAAAGCCTTCTCTCCACTATCACTCCATTTGAAAGTCTTATTACCTTTCATTGTATCAACTACGAATTTAACTATTTCTGAGAAATTAGGCACAAATCTCCTCAAGAAATTTACTTGGCCAAAGAAGCACTTCACTCTAGTTTTACTCAATCAAAGACTTAATTGATGGATGACTTTAACTCTATCTAGATCAATATTCACTCCTTGAGGTACAATATGACCAAGTACTTTTCCTTTTGTCACATAAAATACTAATTTCTTTGGATTTAGTGAGACACCATGATCTCTACATCTCTATAGTAAACTTTCTAGATCTTTGATATGATCTTTTCTCTTCTTAGAAAAGACAATCAAATCATCAAGGTATATGACAATGATTCTATCTTTCAAATCTCCAAAACAAAAAATGTGACACGCTGAAAGGTTACACCTGCATTAATTAAGCCAAAAGGCATCATATTATAAGAAAAATTACCCCTTGGTGTGGTAAATTTATTTTTGAATTGATTTGCTTCATCTACTTGAATCAGATTATACCCTAAAAAAATCTAACCTAGACATCATCTCTGACCCTGCAACAGTTTGCAAGAGATGATCCATAAGAGGAAGTGCACAATTATCTTTGAGAGACACTTGATTTAGATTTTAGAAATCTACACAAATCCTTATCTCTCCATTCTTCTTCCTTAGCAGAACAATGTTAGCAACTCAGGTGGAGTGATGAATAGGATATATAATCCTAGCCTGCAACATTTTGTCAATCTCCTTGGAGATTGCTCCTTCAACTATAGGATTATAATTCCTTTGTTTCTATCTGAATGGTGTTACTTTTGGCTTAAGAGGGATTTCATGTTTGAGTTTTCCATCCATGAATTTTTTAGGTCTTCATAACTCCAAGCAAATACATCTTGAAATTCAATGAGTAATTTCTTGATCTCTATCTTCTCTTTTTATGTGCAACACATTCCTATGTTTATCATTTTTGGATTGATTTCTGTTCCTATATTAATTCAATCATATTCACCACAAGTTATTCCTTTCTTATTTCTTTCTCTCTTAATGTATGCATCATGCTTATCGAAAAGCCTTTCCAATGAAATTAGATGAGGTGGAATTTTTTTACCTTTCAATTGAATCATATCAGGCTTTGTTTTCCTTTTGTCACCTATCACTGGATCACCATTTGTATTAGGGCTTCCTTCAAAATAAAAGCCTTCAAAAGGTTCAGACCCTTCAATAAATTGTTGTATTTGTTTGTCATCTTCAAACACCTGCCAATATTCTTCATTATCAGGAACACTGGGGCTGAATAGAACTTCTACTTTATAGATTTGATCTTTGAAATTAGGATTTGGTAGGAATAAAGATGTAGAAATTGCCAAAGAATAAGCTCTTCAATTGAATTTATTTGGTACTAATATAATTGAGATCCCACACCTTATTACAATAGTTTTTCAATCTTAAGCTCTTTATTGCATATTCATTTTTGACTTGTCTCACCACGAATTCTACATCTCCTTGAGCTTTGACTATCTTGATTCCTTTTTGTTTTTCTTCTATTATACCAAGGAGAAGGGCTTCATACTCTATAGTATTATTAGTATTCTTAAAATCTAACTTATATGCCAAACAAGTCATTTCTCCACTAGGTGATGTCAGTACTTCCCCTGCACCTGAAAAAATATTAGCACAATTGCCATCAAATTCCAAAGCCCATAACTATTCATTATCAACCTGCTTTGATTCTTCTTGAATGTCAAGGATGTTAGAAAATAACATATAATTACCAAACTACATTCCTTCATCTAAAATTGGATACCTGGGATCATCTAATTTCAGGACAATGAATTTTTCCTTTTATTCTAGTTCTAATTTTTCTTTCTTGTTCCCAACTAGAATAACATCATAGGACTAATCTAGTTTTTATCTCTCCACCCATGTCTTTATAGAAACTTCTAAGTAGGAGCATTCCATAACTTGCATTGATGTATACCACTAGAATAGTGAGTTTAAGTCTTTTGGAAGCATAGGCAGCAAGAGAAACTTTAGCATCTTTTATCTGTCCAAGAAAGGGTACTTGTTTTGCATCCGCTGAATAAAATCTACCAAAATTTTTAGTTTTTGGAAGGCCTAAAGTTTTTTCTACAGAAGTAGGCATCACATTATTAGAGGCTCCTAAATCTATGATATAGTTACTCAAATCTATTTCCATTGATAAACAAATAAATGTAAAAATGATCTACTTTGATTTGGAGAGGCAACCAAGATAGTAGAGTCTTCTTCTTGAAACAACTTAGGGAGTGCAAAATCTTCATCAGTCAAAGAAGTTCCACTAGTGCTAGCTTTACTGTGATGATCGACATTATCATTAATACTAACATCTCCCCTATCCTTATTATTACAATGCTCAACTAACCTTTGCAACTGATTAGGATTAGACTTCAAGTAATTTAGTGGAGATATCTGAATTCTTACCTCTTCACAGTAGTATATTATGTCAAAGGAATTAGACGACTTACCTTTGTGCCCCTTCTATGAAGTTGAAGCTACCATGCCACTATCTTTATTAGCTTTGTTTGATGGTGCATTAGTTTGATTTTTATTCTTCTGGCCTTTGTTGATTACTGTTAACTAAGGTTCTTCAAGAGTTGCAACACAATCACCTCCTATCTCTGAACATGATTTATACTCCAATAAAATGTTTTCAAAGTCACCATAGGGAGTATGATCATCCTCATTTTGAGCATATTCAATTGGTTTTCCTTTATTATCCACCATCTTCTTATATCTGATCATGTTAGCACATGTATCTCCATCATGATCTTCTCTTAAGTGAAAAGCACACATATTTTTTCCTTTTGGAGTAGCTTCAATTGCTAATCTCTATTGAATAGGTGGTATTTGCAATGTTCTACCTCCATTGAAATGTTTGGAACTTTCTTGATGAGGTTGACAAAAAGAATGAATAGGCCTATTGATCTATTTTTTTAATGAAATGACCTTATTGACAAATTTTGAAGCATGACTTCTATATTATTTGAGGTACTTGTTGTATTACCCATGGTTCCATATTCAAGTTCTCTTTTCCACTTACCAAAAGCTATCATGTCATTCTTCCTCTCCATAGCTAGTGTCTAGGAAGCTTGTAAATTTGCTACATTTTCTCTTCTAATTCAATATCCCAGATTAGGAGGCATAGAGATAAAATAGAAGGTCTTATTATTATCATTTTTTGGTGCACCTACAATAGGTATTTTTTTGATGAGTTTATTAGACTTTGCATTAAAATCTATCATAGAAACTAATGGCTCCTTTTTAATTTGTGCCAATTGAAACAAAAATACTTGTGCATCCTCTATACTTTTATAACTTTCTCCAAACCTTTGTTTCATAGTATTCCAATTTGTGATGCATCCTATAGGTAGATCTTGAAACCAATCAGCAACATTTTCTACAAGCGTATCTACAAACATTCTCACAACCACATCCTCCTGTTGAGGATTGACTACACCACATGCTTTATGGAAAGCAGTTAGATGTTGTTCTATAGAGATAGTACCATCACCATTAAATCTTGGGATTTTCTTCCTTGATGCTCTTGGAAAATTAGTATTAGCTACAAGGGTGAGAGGACCAATAGAATTTCCCTAAGGAAGTGCCATAGCTACTAGTACAATGATTTGATTTGTCTGAAAAGTAACAAAAAATGGAAGGGTTGCACCAATCAATAAAAAAACATCAAAAATAGGAGGGATAGAAGTCAACATCAGACAAATGAGTTTCTTTTAGTTTCTTAGTCACAAATTCCCTTGCATGTGCTATTCTTGTTCTGCAAATATCTTCTAGAATAGGAAATTTGGCCTTCTTGAGTTCCTCATACATTGTGTCAATCCTTCCTCTTTCTTTGACACTCCTGATATATCTGGGATCTAGGATATATCAAATGTTTTAGAAAGTGGTGAACATTTGAGTTTACCTTAACCCTGGTGATCAAGGAAACTTTATGAGTCTTCAACTTTAAATTGGCTTTCTTCTTTCTAGTAGGTTGAGGCTGTAAAATTGGTATCAGGTTCCTATGGCTAACACCTTACTTCCATAAGACCTTCCTTGCAACTCAAAATATATAGAATTAGAGTGCAAACAAATTATGAAGAGAAAATTCTTCAGAGCTCTTTCATTTGAATTCTCCCTAGTAGTGTTGCCAAAACCTGTTGGTTAACAGTTTGTTCTCCTCTTAGATTTTACAGCCTAACTCTTTAATACCCAATGTTTTGGAGAGACAAAAGGATGTTACTAAAAAATAGGTCAGTGTATGTGTTTGTAATGAACCCAATTTGGGGGTCCATTGTTTTTATCCGATTTTTCTCTTTTCTTGGTTGGTTTTTGGAAACCATTTGTTGTTCCTATTGTTGGATTTCCTTTGTACATTTCCTCAGTCCCTTTCACCTGTTTTTGGTCACTCCTTGGACATTAATAAATTTAATTTTTATCTTTATCTTTATGGAATAAATATATGCACATATGTAACAGGTGACATAAGTATAAAACCTATTGCAATCAATAGCTGGTAGTGCATATAACAGGGTATCTAATGCACTATTATCTATTACTACACACAAACAAATTGAATGTATAAGTTCTTAGGTTCCATACAGACTTATGGATGCAATGCCAACAACTCTTTTCATAACTGAGGTCTGATTTCTCATATCAGATTGATGTCTTAGATTGACCTCTTTATCAAATGGAATTATTCTGCTTGATTTGCCCTTAGCATTTTTCCTATTTACTCATTGCTAATGTCTATATTCATTTGAAATCCTCTCTCGTGATTCATCACTGGTTCTGTTGACTTCCATTGAAGAGTTTGACGAATTTGGTATATTTTTATGATCTCTAATCTCTTGAATCAGTTCATATATATATATTCATAACAATAGCCAAGACATAGACGGACATGTCTATTCATTAATGAAAAGACACGACTATATATAATAGAATATACTTTTAACATTATTTATTTATTATGATTTGACAAAGTTAATATGATATTTAATTCATTTATATTTCAGATTATATAATATAAATTATGTCAATTGTAATAATAATATATATTTAATGATTATATAATATTATACAATGGTTTGTTCTATGATTAATCTTATAACTATTATCTTTTAATAAATCCTCTTAAGGATTATTGTCTTTATAGATCATTTAATATTTATAAGAGATTATCATTATATATATATATATATATATATATATATATATATATATATATTATAAACTATATTTCCAATGTTTACAATTTATTTATTGTTTATGTTTATTGTATTAATAATTTATTGTATTATTAATTCTATGTCGTACTATTATATTAATGATATAATATAAGACTATTTACTTTTATATTTGTATATTTATTGTTCTATCATTTTATATTAAAGTATTAATTTTAATACATTTAACTCATTAATATTATAATTATAATATAATATTTTACATAATTATGCTGTAATCTTATATATTGTTTTATTTTTATATTATTAAATATATCACTATTATATAATAGATTATAGTATAATATGATATTTGAATATTCATATCCTTTTAATTTGGGCTCATGACAAGTCTGCCCTTCCACAAATTGCTTGCCCCAAGCAATTCCTAATTTCCCCTCAACTTAAAAATCAAGGGCCTATTTCTTGATCATTTTACTTTAGATTAGTAAAATAATGATTATACTAAAAAAATAATGAAATATAAATATATACAATATTTAAACATTAATGCATGAAGACACAAAGTAGACACGAAGTATACACATTAATGCAAGAAGACATGAGGCAAGCACGAAGTAGACACATAAGTGCATGAAAACACAAAGCATACACGATGAAGATAAATGATGCAATGAAGGCATAAAGCATACACGATGCAAACACATCATACATTCTTGTTGATTCTTTATAGTTTAATTTTTATAATTAAGTAGAGTAAAGGAAATAATTTATAAAATATACTTCCCTAATACGCCTTTTTATCATGGACCTGCAACACAAATAATTATTAGCATATAATACTCTTAAAGAAAGATGAATCTTGTGGTGATCCTTTTTCTCATTTACATAATCCTTTGGAAAGAATCAATTGTGATGACCCCTTTTTAATCTTTAACCTGATATTCAATTTTAGGCATAAATTAGGAAGTCATCCAAATTAAACAAACCTATGATCCTTATTGCTATTAAGATATTTGACTAGTTGAGCATTAAATTAATTTATTGGTTTGTTTGGAAGATTTTTCCTCATAGTGCCAGATCATCTTCTCTTATCCTAATTATGATCATTCTGAGATGGTAGAATGACGGTGCAGAGGATGTGTGAAACAAGCTCCAAGCATATCTGACAAGTGCTCAAAATTACTCTGCCTTTCCCCCCACCAACTCCCTATCTCATAATTTTATAATGTGGATGAGAAGATGAGTATTAAATTTAATTTAGTTAGTTCATTTGAAAGATTTTTTCTTATAGTACACAAACAAATTTCTCTCTCCTTGTTATGATCATCTTGATGGTAGAATGACGGTGCAGAGGGCGCATGAAACAAGCTCCAAGCAATTTCAACAAGTGCTCGAAATTACTCCGCCTTTCCCTCCACCAACTCCCTATCTAAGATTACATAATTTTGGACAAGAGATAGACTCTTTGTACTATAATTGAAATGTATTCTAATTACTATGTTTTCCTTAAATCAACATTTATTTATATTTCATTCTTCATATATTCTGATTTCATTTCTTTGTAACTAGAATCATTAATAGATTATTCAATATTTTTCACAATAACAAATGTGTAAGAAAGACACTATCAATTATTTCATAGCAATATATACACAAAAAAATATATATCTTACCTCATTACCCTTATGTGTTGAAGTGGTGATTATAGGATATTTATCCATTATTTACTCTTAACTACCATTAAGGATCCTTATAGATTCAACCACCTTTGCTGAATAGTTCCCCACTTCTATGTGAATTAAGTGCTTCTTGTCTTTCCTAGTTCAATTGTCTCAAACATCAATCATCTACAAGCATTAATTCGCTTGTTTCACGAAATTTTTTTCATGATCCACCTCAACAAAATCTAGGCTTTTATTGGGTACTAATGCGTGATGAAAAGATTTCATGAGGGTGCCATCTTCTATAGATAAGATATGCAGAGGAAGATTTCTTTGGGTAAAACTTATTTTTATATTAAAGTATTATACCAGAAGTGATCCTTAGTCCTTCAATTTGTCCATCAGATATGGAGTACAAGAGTCTATAGTTCTTTAAATCAAACACCTTGTAAGTACGATTTTCATCACAAGTTATAGCTTTCCCATTAAATATGACTAAATTACCAAGAAAATTTAGGTCAAAGCAAGGTAATCCAGCTTCTAGTTGAGTACTTCTAATGTAATCAAGTTGGGTTGTTCTGCACTGCTTTGAGAATCTGTCAGAATCATGAGAAAATATTGTGATGAGAGAATTATTTTCTTTCATGTGGATCTAAATTCGAGTAGCAAAGCCTTCTATTTGCTTGTCTATGAATTGCAACACAAACACCTATTGCAGCCAAAGCAAATATAATACTACTAGCTGTAACAATCTGTACAATCTGGAATGCTTTTCACAGTGATTTCCTCTATCCAAGGAAATAATTTTTTCCTTCCATTGAATAGAAGATCAATAGCATAATGATGACTCCAATACCTGATATAGAATTAAAAAAACCTGCTACATAGATAATCTTCTATAGGGCTCGATGCTATTTGGGAGGCAAAAGATCTGGTACTATAGAATCATCCACCCATCAGTCATTTGCTCAAAATTTTAGTCAATTTCGGTACATGCTTCTGCATTACACATTTCGTCAACCTCATTCAATCTTAGCCTTGGGGTGGATTGCCACAAAATATATACACGACAAAAGCTTTAGAGAACCCAAAAATAAATCGAATCCAGTAATGATATTGGCTCAACCTTAGTATAAACTCTTCTTTATTAAAGTGCCTTCTCATTTATAATATCTGAGCTGGAACATAACATCAAATAAATATATTTGAATAGTTTTCTCATATTGAAGATGGGGCTCGATAATTTCTCACAGATCTAAACAAGTATCTTCACAGTAGTTTTCTTCCATTAGTTAGATGCACTGTAAGTGTGACAATTAGCGGTAACATACCAACTTCAATGTGGTTCTTGTTTTGGAAGGGAGATGCAATTTACTCATATTCTCATGATGCTACTCGATTCAAACCATTCACATCATAGGAATCAGTCTGTGCATGCCAATAAGCCATATCTCATTTAATTTTGGTCTACTGAAAGATCCCTAAGACCGAGTGGCTCAATCGATTCTTTTCTTAGGGTTTCCTTGATTTGATCATCCTTCTAAGGAAACTATTATGACATTATTTTCTGGAATGAATGATTGTCTATCCATTCTTATTTTGCTAATCGATTCCATGTATAATTATCATCACTTTGTAATGACTTTCATTTACTTCGATCTCCGTTATCCATTATTTTTCTTTTCCTTCATATGGGATTTGAAAATGACTTTATACTCTTTCAACATTTCCTCTGATTGATGGTCTAAAGTTGGTGGCTATGTCACTAACTATACATTATTATAATGATACCTCCATTTGAATGCAGTTGAATGCTTTGTAATTGAATCAAACACTCATACTTGGTAGGATCCGCTTTGTACTCGCGTGGTAACCCTTTGTCATGGCTAAGTCAAATCATGTCCAGTTTGAGGTTTTGTATTTTGTTTACTAGATATATATTTTCTAATGACCTCCACTGAATGGGTCTATAATCTTCCTTCCATCGTAACATTATCATCTAATCTTTGACCCTCATACAATAGTCTCGCCCCTTATTTATAGGAAGATGTGGACATGTCATCCCTATAGATATGGCTTACTTCCTTATCTAACAGCTTCCATCACCTCTCATTAGCAATTGACTGTATACATTCCATTATCTAGGATCTTATTCTCTCCAATTTATTTGCTAAATATAGTAATGCTTAGGTAAGTGAATAATTTTTTGTCTTTAACTTGAGAACTAGAAGTTAAGGATAGCATTCTTATGTGTTCCTAATATTCCTTTGTATGAAAACAGCGTCTGTATATTGGTTCGAGGATTTGATTTGTGTAGGAAAAATATGACCCGCGAAGATTCTAGAATGTGGCTTTGCATAGCCAATTGCATCTGTTTGATCTTAATGAATGGATATAACTTATTTCATGTAGATACTACAATCATCGTATCTCATCAAGTTAGACATCTTCAGGGCCTTTTATTTTGTTTGTTTGCTTCAGTTGTCTGAAGAGATTATGGATCCGGTTCCACACAATGAGAGTATGGTACTGGAGGCAAAATGGATATATGAGCAAGTATTTGGTTAATTAGCAGTTTCAATTAGGAGAGAGTTTTAGCATATCGCACGGCTGGACAAGGAAGAAGTTCTGAAGGATATTGCTAATGTATTAAAGATGCAGATGATAAAATTAGTTAATAGCTTTTGTGTAATGTCACTTGACTATCTTAGTAACTTGTGACAATTCCATAATTTCACTTTCTTATGTGGTCAAATAATTGCATATATTCAATATCAATTATAATTTTGCTATAAATGTATCAATCTATGTAAAACTTACCTGGAATGTAAGGTTTTATGATATATGTAGATTCATTAGGCTGACTGACTGTTATACTTTCTTTTGATTTATTATTATAAACTAGTTGTATTGATGCCTTAGTGTCTCTATGACTTGGCACTTCTTGTCACCAATCTTCTGCATTCTTAACTTTTCCATGACTTTATCTCCCAATATTATTTAGTCCATTGGGTGTCTTACAAAATGCTAAAAAATACATTTCCTCCATTTAGTGAGAGACGAATTCAAATTTGGAATGGCCTGTCTGACTTCTCTCAGCATCAACAGGCCACAATGTTTATGCTTGTATACATTGATTTAGATATCTTCTATTCATACTATCAAAGGAATATGTCACCTGTAGGTAGCTGCACGCATTACCAAAACTATTCTTCACAGGTTGGCAGGATTTCTGCTCTGGTACCATTTGTAATGAACCCAATTTGGGGGTCCATTGTTTTTATCTGATTTTTCTCTTTTCTTGGTTGGTTTCTGGAAACCATTTGTTGTTCCTGTTGTTGGATTTCCTTTGTATGTTTCCTCAGTCCCTTTGACCTGTTTGTGGTCACTCCTTGGACATTAATAAATTTAATTTTTATCTTTATCTTTATGGAATATATATATGCACATATGTAACAGGTGACGTAAGTATAAAACCTATTGCAATCAATAGCTGGTAGTGCATATAATAGGGTATCTAATGCACTATTATCTATTACTACACACAGACAAATTGAATGTATAAGTTCTTAGGTTCCATACAGACTTATGGATGCAATGCCAACAACTCTTTTCATATCTAAGGTCTGATTTCTCATATCAGATTGATGTCTTAGATTGACCTCTTTATCAAATGGAATTATTCTGCTTGATCTGCCCTTAGCATTTTTTCTATTTACTCATTGCTGACGTATATATTCATTTGAAATCCTCTCTCGTGACTCATCACTGGTTCTGTTGACTTCCATTGAAGAGATGAACTAATTTTGTATATTTTTATGATCTCTAATCTCTTGAATCAGTTCATATATATATACTCATACCAATAGCCAAGACATAGGCGGACATGTCTATTCATTAATGAAAAGACACGACTATATATAATAGTATATACTTTTAACATTATTTATTTATTATGATTTGACAAAGTTAATATGATATTTAATTCATTTATATTTCAGATTATATAATATAAATTATGTCAATTGTAATAATAATATATATTTAATGATTATATAATATTATACAATGGTTTGTTCTATGATTAATCTTATAACTATTATCTTTTAATAACTCCTCTTAAGGATTATTGTCTTTATAGATCATTTAATATTTATAAGAGATTATCATTATATATATATTATAAACTATATTTCCAATGTTTACAATTTATTTATTGTTTATGTTTATTGTATTAATAATTAATTGTATTTATTTATTGTATTATTAATTCTATTTCATACTATTATATTAATGATATAATATAAGACTATTTACTTTTATATTTGTATATTAATGGTTCTATCATTTTATATTAAAGTATTAATTTTAATACATTTAACTCATTAATATTATAATTATAATATAATATTTTACATAATTATGCTATAATCTTATATATTATTTTATTTTTATATTATTAAATATATCACTATTATATAATAGATTATAGTATAATATGATATTTGAATATTCATATCCTTTTAATTTGGGCTCATGATAGTGTTCTATCACTACCCTCTAAATTACAAGGTACAACTCCCTTAAGATTTGTAGTGATATGCAATGAATATGTTTTTCTTAGATCAGAAGTCTTGACAGAATAAACTCTTCACCTGAGAGCAGTAAAGGATACCCAAATTGTTTGTAAGCACAAACAATTTAGGAAAAATAGATTTGGACAACCTATCACACCCAATGGAATGATTGTAGTAGATTATCTTGAGATTTCTAACTCTTACTTCTATTCTAAATGCAGATTAACCATCTAAATGCAAAAGAGGAAAAGAAGAAGAGATGCACATGAGGGAAAATGGAATTTCTTTAACTATCAATCTTGGATGAAATGTAATCTAACAAGTTACTAATAGATTCATCCACATTTATCCTTCACTTCCCAATGAAACTATTTAACATGGCATGAAACAAGCGAGAGGAAAAGCAAAATCACATATGAAGAAGCAAATAGAATCACTTATCCTATAATTACCATAATGAAGTGAATCCATATGGTTATCAAATAATCACGTATAATTGTCCTTAAACTCTCAATGTAGAACTAATCTATGGGAATCAAAACATGAAAATAAAATTAGGTAAATGGAATTATAGAGCCAATTCACCATCATGTTTTTTGACCCTTGTATTATCAAAAGAGATTACATTTATAGTTTTCTATCACCCCTCAATTTAGCAGAGCAATAGTCACAAAATAGAAAAGAAAATGATCATAAATATGAAATTTTCCAATGATATGAACATGTGGCATCTTTTCTATCAATGAATGGGTACTTCTAAAAACACATGATGATTGTTTATCTTCATGGAACTTCAAAAAACCCTGTAAAATCTTCATTTCTTCATATTCTATTGTTTGGCACCAAATCCATATAATTCATATTATAATGGTCACTGTAGCTTTGAATTTCCATCGTTGATCTCAAATAAATGGACAAGATTAAAATAATGATAATCCTTATTTGTTTTTACCTTTGCAATTTCCTCATATTTTTTCATTATCTAAACCTTTTGCATCTTTAAAAAGTGAGAATATGATAGACATTTACCTTTTCAAATCTGATGACTATGATTGAAAGCCCTAAACTCTCTTTCATATCACATCTTCACAACTATCATTTCTTTGATGCCTTCATTTGATGCAATGATGTGATTCTTTGTTTTTGCTTTCTCACTATGTTGACTCAAGGTTTCATTTAACCTTATGTGATTATGGGACACCTTGATCTTTAACTACTATGATTAACTCCTTATCAAAGGAACAAAATGCCACTTCACTCGACACCTTTACTTGATACAATGATACAATTGACTTTAATCATTTTTGGAGGGTCACAACTTAACATGTCTTTATTCTACTAATGGCAGCAACTTTGCAACAACCACAAATTAACCATGATTTCAAATTTGCAACATTAAATTTAACTATTACTATTAACCTATGACTATGTGATGACCATTTGAGATTGATTGTTACTACAACCTCTAGGTCGCAACTTAAAATTTCTTGAATGCCTCCTAACCTGTGATCATGCGATCAATAACATTTCGCTGCTTGGCAAATTTAAATGTAACTAGCATTTTAGACCTACAATAATGTGACTAACATGCTCTCACATCTTTGTGACCTTGAACTTGAGTCAATTTGAAAATATTGCAAACATGCAATCTATAACTTTCTGCTTCTTTGCAACTCTAACTAGAGGTAAGCCTTAACTCCATGCAACCTTGTGATCTTTTTTTTTTCACTTTGTCATTGCCTTAATTGTAGGTTACCTCTAACTGCGAGTGACCATGCGATTACTAACTTTTGCTTCATCGCTATACTAACCTTAGGTTACCTTCAATTGCTAGTGGTTATGTGACAATCGTTGATCTTTAAGATATGATGGTTGGGACTTGGAACCCTTGATTCTCTAGTTTTCTCTATAGTGTGGGTCCACTTTCTAGATATGTACATCATGGCAGGCAAGTGACATGATTTCATTACCTGGAGAATCTAACATTGGCCTACCTTTCTTTATGGCACTTCATGACTAGGTTCTAACTGTATCTTGTGGAATATGATGGGCCCACTGGGACATGTTTTGTTCTGTCGTAATGTCACTTTGGTTATCTTTCACACATCTCTAAAAAGCAATAATACGACAACTATCAATTAATTTGGAGATCAATGGTGAAAACATTTCTTAAGAACCTTACTCTATTTTGTATAAAACCAATTAAATAAAGACACTTTTTGGTTTGGCTGACAACTGTACTAGCCACAAAAGGAAATGGCCCATAGGGACACAAGTTGTTCTATCATAATGTCACTTTGGTTATGTCTCATGCAACTTCATAAAGCAAGAAAGTGGCATTCATAGATCTTTTAAAATTTGACGACTAAGAGTAAGAGGTCTTAACTCTCTTGTTCACTTTGCAATGAGGGCCCACCTATTCCATGTGTCCAATCATCTCTTTGTTGCTTTGGTTATTTCATGATTCTCTTGAAAAAGCGAGAAAGCAAGTGACATTGATCTTTATGATCCAACGACTTGGAAGATACATCTCTTAAGGACCATTATAATTTCGTCTTAAAATGCCTTTTGTCAATCTGGTCTTCATATGGGGATCTAGATTTAATCTTTGAGCCATTTGACTTTTCAACTTTGTAACGTATATGCATGAATAAAATATTAACCATCGTTTTCTTTCCAAAAAGAGCCATACCACCTTTGACTAGGTTCTTTCACCATTTTTGATGATTTATCTACTTCTCCTACATTCGATCTTGATCTTCTGCAATGTCTATTATGAAAATTGCTACACAACATGAATCTTTCTCTTCAACATGATTAGGAACAAAGAAAGAAGAATCAACAGAATATCCAAAACTTCTTTTCATCAGAAAAATGCATAACAAACCCTCCAAAACCTAATCACCTAGCCTTGGACTGGTGCATTTCTCATATGATTTCTAGCATCAAGTTAGCTCAAAGGAATGATTAAAAGAAAGGCCATCCTATGCGAAATCTAGACTCAGACTCAAGACATTGACAATTGATTTGACTCAAACCTAAAATAAAAAAGGGATGAATTAAAAATTGGGCAAAAGTTTTACACATGTATGGATCTATGTAAATTGATGAATAAGTGATTTAAAGATATCACATCTCCATCAAGATCTTGAATGCATAGATCATTACATTTGCTAAATATTTGATGTTTCACCACACTACACGAATATATAAAAAGAATAGAGAAAAAATTGCCTCTTGAATCTTAACCTTGCATATCTCTTCGGCATGCCCATTGCATACCAAGGTGTGATTGCTAGTAGTAAATGGCTCCCTATAAATAGCTTTATATAATGATGGGTTTTCTGTGGGTAGATAAAGTTGTTATATAGTTGACTATCTTATTACCAATTATATCATGCCTAAGTCAAAACTTTATATTGAACTGTGCTTTAGCTTCAGAGCTCATGTAATTCCATCAAGTTTTCATTTAGTTGGGCCCTTGGTATTAAAACATGAAGCTCAACATTTTCTTATTACAAATTGCACACATTTTGATTGAAAAAATCTTAAATGATTTTTGGAGTGTGAAATCTCAAAAAATATAATAGTTAATGTTAATTAACTGCAAATACAATAATACATATTATATTTAAAGTTGGATTAGGGGGAAGAGACTAGGTTTCCATCTAGGTTAACTTCATGCACCTAGATTTTCTAAACGATCAAATTATGCCTTTTTTTTAACCTCGTATGTCACTCAACAACTTAAAGTTAAGGTTTTAGCTCTTGGGCATTTATGGATATCTTTGTAGAGGTTGTGGAGTGTCAAGTGGTCGGAAAGTGTCATTTTAAAACACTGGCCCAAAACCTGTTATGTTCACCCCCAATAGGTTGCTCACCCAAAAACACATTTACTTATGATAAAATATCACACTAGTTATTATGAAATGTCCCAATGGTGATAGACAAATGAGTCAATCACCAATCCAAAAATTAAAAAATAAACTACTATTACTACATCTATAATTGATTATTAAAAGTATCTATGACATCTACTCTATACCCCTAACTAGTATTGGGTCTCTTCCCCTAATACACTACAATTATGGATTACATAAGATGAAATCTCTAATATAAGATCCCTACATCTTATTATAGATCGGACCAGAGAAAACCACACATTAACAAGGTAAGGGAAAGCACAGAAGCCACTCACTCTTTACCCTCCAATGATTCATGGTGGTCCGCAGTGATGATACAAGCAATGGACCTGGATGGCAGTAAGCGCGAGGACAGTGGCTGGCGCCATGCCTCCAACCACCAGCCATGGCCTTGAGCCGTAAGTGTTCCTGAACTCGTTCCACTTTTCTATAACCGCAATGATCCTACTCTTTTTACTGTAGTAGTCCATCAGTCTATTCCTTGTTACCTCGATAGGATGGCCCCTTGGCAGTACTAAACCCGATTGCAGCTTGCAAGAGCTGAAGAATCGGGCGACTTCAGAGTGCTGTGGAAGACTACCACCGATGACGCCATTGTCGCTCATCACAGCTGCTCCCTTCTCTGTTTGGCAGGTTCACAGGTGGGAGATTTGTTGAATTGTGAAGGCCAACAGACACTTGTGTTTTTTCTTCCATTTATTTTGTCTCTTCAATTGATCATTTTTGAACCATAAAAATTGCACTCTGACTATCTGAAAATAAAACATAATCATCTTGTTGCCAATAGAAATCGCTGAATAAGCGTTGCAACCAAATCATCTCTCTAGCCCCTTCGAAAAGAGCCAAATATTCGACTTCAGCAGAAGAAAGTGCAACACAATGTTGCAGTCTTGAGACCCAACACAACTCATTCATGAATTGAACAAATGCAGTGATCCTTCTCAAAGTGCCGTCCGTGCAAGAAATTTCGAAAGCAATTAAATTTTTAAGGAGTATTTCGGAGTCCACACATAATTCTATCCGTGGGATAGACAGCGTTCCGCCCTCGAAATCAACATTTTCGATTCTGTTACCATATGCTGGTTCGATTTTCACTCCTCCGTTTTTCAAATCAACTGCAGATGAAAACTTCTTAGATCTCTGGATCTCCCTTAGTTCTGCTTCGCCGAAAATTTCACGGTCATCTTGGACATGTCCAATTGCAACACAATGATAGTAATACATGTGCAGAATATGGTCGTCCCCGATGGTTCATACTCGGAAGGCCGATAATAGAATCTACGGAACACATTCTTCAGCAACAGTTGAAGGCTGGACTTTGCCTTTTAAAGATCATCACTCATCTCCATACTCAACACTTGTTCCAAGACAAAGAGTGGGATCTGATTCTCTAAATCAAATCCTTCAAGATGTCAGCCCTCCCAACAGGGTTGGATTCTGATCCGAAAATAGGATGGAACCTTTGCCGAGAGCAGAAATTCTCGGTATCCGGACAGCAGCATCTGAAGAACTCAAGAATGAAACACGCATCCCGCGCCATCATCAAGCAAAGTTCCTCACTCTCGTAGAGTATTTCCTTGTCGTAACTGCTCCTAATCATATATTCCATACTTCTAATTTTTGCTATCAGTTGGTTAAATGTATCTCCCATACAAAATTTGTTAGAATCTGAAAAGATTAATAATTCAGAAAATTAGTGCAAAGAGTAAATATCTAAACTATGAATGCAAATGATACAAAATCAAAATAGCATCATAGAGTTAGTCTCCAAGAGAGTAATGCAAATGCTGAAAGCAAAATAGCATTAAGAGGATGTAAAAATAAGAGATACAAATACAAGCCAGGTAGCATGCTTATATAGGCTAGGAAGAGGAAGGAGGTGGCAACACCAACCAATGAGGAGCAACCATCTATCGGACTAAAGATAGCAAAGTATCTTCCCAAGATAGCTAATGGATGCTCACATGTAGGAAGGTGACACCTCACAACCATTCACCTAATAAGACATGCTTTATTAACCTAAGCGA
This sequence comes from Cupressus sempervirens, assembly GCA_028749045.1. Lineage (NCBI taxonomy): Eukaryota > Viridiplantae > Streptophyta > Pinopsida > Cupressales > Cupressaceae > Cupressus > Cupressus sempervirens. The sequence continues at coordinate 987,090,113 of CM053787.1, read as the reverse complement.
GATTATTAAAAGTGTAGGAAAAACTTAGCAAAATAGGAAAAAATAAAAAACTACACTAACACCCCCCCATAAGCGAAGCTTAGGTGGATGCTAACCTAGCAAAGCTATGAAAACAAGAAAATGGGTCCCGGCAACAAAGCCTGATCAGGTACCCAATACAAGAAAAAGAACTAGATGAAAGAAACTAAGCCTCCAATTTAGGAAATGTCCCAAAGAGAGGAACAAAAAAGAGCATGAAGCATCTCTGAAGCATGAAGCTGCAAACTTTGTCAAAATGCTGATCTGTAGAACCTCCATAGAAATAGAAGACACGAACCATCAACCAAAGAAGCATAGAACAACAAGTGAACCCCCCCCCCCCCCCCATAATGTTGAACAGGAAGAGGGGTGACAGGAACACTGAAATGCAATGCCAAAAACATCTGCAAGAAGAAGAATCAGGAACACTAATAGTGCAAGAGAAGTACAAGCACAGGATAAAGAGCAGTGTCACCGACACACTGCATGGGCTAATGTCGTGGAAGAAAAATTCACTTGACAAAGGTGGATGAGCACAAAATGGCAAAACATCATGACCCCCCATGGAACTTTATAACTGAGTGCGAGTACAAACAAACACAAGGTGTACAAGATCCCAGATATGCAAAAGTAGGCACTTTATCTCAGTGCATTTACAGAAAAAGGAATGCAACAGAATAGAAGCATACAATGCTCAGAAGTTAGAAAGAAGAGTGAGCCAAAAGAACAGAAGAAGAGATTCCAGGACCTATAGAATCCAAGTAATCCGCCAGAGTGTGAAAGTGAAAAACTCAAAGGAGAAAGAACCTGGAGCAGAATCTAGATAAAAGACCTCTACAACTGAATAACTCATAGAACTAGCTTTCCAACGATATCTGGCGAGCCCAAAAAAGAGTCCGAATGAGCGAGATATGGCTCCCAGAAGGCAAAATAGAACATTTGGCTTTGACTGCCAAAATAGGCAATTAGACTATAGCAAAAATAAAAAAAACTTGTACCATCATCTCCATCTCAGAACCAGCTTTCCGACGCATTTTTTGGTTCGAAAAAATACGTCTGTATGCTCAAGTTACGGAAGAAAAACTGGCAAGGCCTCCTCATGAAGAGCATATGCTAAAAGTGAAACTTGGGCAAAAAATCAAGGAAACAAATAGCACCACTACGATCTACTCGAAAAATCATGCACTTTCAAAAAAAGAATCTCCTCGATACGAGGTCGTATGAGAAAGTTATGATCTTCCGAAGTTTTCAAAATGAGAACTATACACAGTCACGGCTGAGAATCTGCAATTTCTGAAGAATTCATGAATTAAAATCATAAAACAACTCCACTAGTAGATAGAGCACAAAAAAATAGCCAAGTTCATAACAAGAATCATCAAAATCGAAGTCCGTATGAGCAAGAACGAGATATTTGAAAACTGCATTCAAATTTGCGACTGCCAATGGAGAGGGGTATGGCTGTAGCTTTGCATGCTCGATTCTGCAAAATATACAGCTTGCATGCAAAATCTAAAAGATACCCAGATGGTTTTTTGGGGCTGCGAACAAAACGCAAAAAACATTTTTCTTTCTGATGTACAAAAAATGTTGCTGTAGTGTAAATTAGACGCCTTTAACAGTAAAAAATGATTCCAAAAATTAAAAAATGACCCTAGCAACCAGAATATGACATGCAAATGTTGGATCAGCTTCCTAAGTCCATCAATGGCATGTTGGAACCTGCAAAACTGATTGAAAATTCCAAATATACAAGTTGGTTGTCAGATTTGAGATTGAAACCCCAGAGAAAAATCATTTTTGTCAAAACTTTTCTGATTCTCAAGATCATCCAAAGATGCAAGAGAAGAACATACTTCGTTTTTCAAAAAACTACAATAAAGTTTATTAGCCCCCTCCGAATCTCTCAAATAAGAAAACTAAAATCTACTCTTGCACGTAGAAAAGCTCTGATACCATGTTAGAATCTGAAAAGATTAATAACCCAGAAAACTAGTGCAAAGAGTAAATATCTAAACTATGAATGCAAATGATACAAAATCAAAATAGCATCATAGAGTTAGTCTCCAAGAGAGTAATACAAATGCTGAAAGCAAAATAGCATTAAGAGTATGCAAAAATAAGAGATACAAATACAAGCCAGGTAGCATGCTTATATAGGCTAGAAAGAGGGAGGAGGTGGCAACACCAACCAATGAGGAGCAACCATCTATCGGACTAAAGATAGCAAAGTATCTTCCCAAGATAGCTAATGGATGCTCACATGTAGGAAGGTGACACCTCACAACCATTCACCTAATAAGACATGCTTTTTTTAACCTAAGCGAGATTATTAAAAGTGTAGGAAAAACTTAGCAAAATAGGAAAAAATAAAAAACTACACTAACAAAATTTAGGAGCCTCGAGCTCCAATTTCACTAGGGCTCATAGAGGATTGCAAGAGGGACCTTGCAAAATAATTTGAGATGAAGGATTTAGGACTTATGCACTACTTTCTAGGCATGGAAGTTTGACAAATAGATCGAGATATTTTCATTGGTCAAGGGAAATATTGCATTGAGATCTTGAAGAAATTTGGGATGGAGGATTTAAAAGTCATGTCTACATCCATGATTACGAATTGGAGGAAGGTAGATACATATAAGGAGAAGGATGTAGGTCCTACTTTATATAGACAGTTGATTGGTTCTCTTATGTACTTGGTCAACAACATGCTAGATATTGTATTTGCAGTGAACTCACTAATTCAATTCATGGTTGAACCAAAGACAGTGCATTGGACAACAACCAAGCATATGTTGTGTTACTTGCATGGTACATTTGAGTATGGTATTAGATATGTTTGAGGTGAATGTATTAGGTTGATGAGCTATAATGATGTAGATTGGGCAGGAAGTACTACAGATAAAAGGAGCACTTTAGGGTGTTGTTTCAGTTCAGGATCAAGAGTTGTATCTTGGTTCAGCAAGAAGCATAAATCTGTGATTTGTGGCTCTAAGTTCAATAGAAGAAGAATACATAGTAGCTAGCATGGTGACATGTGAAGTTATATGGCTTAGAAAGTTGTTAGTATTTTTGTTTATTCAGAAGGTTGAGACTACCGTGATACACTATGATAATCAGAGTTGCATCAAGTTATCTGAGAATCCAGTATTTCATGATAGGTCTAAACATATAGACATCAAATATCACTTCATCAAAGATTGTGTACAATGGGGAGTTGTTCAGCTATAGTACATACCTACAAAGGAGTAGATAGTAGACATTCTAACTAAGGCATTGGGGAAGGCTAAATTCATCTTCTTTAGAGATAAGTTAGGTGTCATGCAGAACAATTTCCTCACTAAGAGGGAATATTAGTTTTGCTAGCTTGGGTAGTTGTTCATCCATACATAGTTAATTAGTAAATAATTATTTTGCTAACTAATTGGTTAGATTAGGGACAAATATTTGTTAATTTATTGACCACTTTTAGAAGTAACTAGAAACCAGCTTGGTTAGGGTTGTTAAGTTTTTTTTAATCTCTAACATCGATTGATAATCAATCTCGCCCATTGGTTTTCCAACGGGAGTAGTATAAAAGGGGGCAGGGGGCATTTGGAGAACAAGTTTGTAGAAGCATTAGTAGTGTTAGAAAATGAGTTTGCAATGATAGAAAATAGTCTTATAGTGTTAGCAAGTGTGCAGTGATAGTGCTGGAGATAATAGCGAAGGAATATGAGCAGAAGAAATTAGGAGGTTGTCTCAGTTCTACCAGTGAGAAGCAAGAAATTTTGTATCTCTTGATTTGCTAAAGTTAATAGAATTCCTTATTTGTAAAACAAGTTTTCCCTTAGGGGTTTTTCCAGGGATGATTTAACCAAAAAAATTGTGTTCTTTGTGTTATGAAGTTCTTTCTGTATTTTATATGTGAAGTAGCAATTGTGTTATTTTTTAATATGAGCTATGAATTTATTTTCAATAGTTTAATAATCATTTAATATAGGAGATCAATAATCAGCGACTACAATAGGATTTTTCACACTCATCGCCCTCTTTCAAGATAGGTATCCCCAATTAGTCATCTGCAATACTTGTCGAGTTAGTGCCACTCTTTCAAATACCTATCAGGCAATGTCTTATTCTGCCATTCCACTCTTCCATAACTTCCATGAAGGTTGTGGTAGACTTCATCCATCTCACCTTCCAAACCTGAATTCAACATATTTTAGAAGGTAAGATATCGATAGAAGGTTTGTGTGGAAGAAATAGCCCCAAAGCCTGATAGCACATTCAACCTATGAAGGTTTGAACATCCAATGTGAATTAAAAATCAATTAAAACTAGTTGGTAATAATGTGGTTTGTATTGTGATATTGCTATCAAGATTTAACTATGTGATTTTGAGGCAAACTCATTGACCCATGTTTCATGAGTAGTGATTCAACATGAATCCATCTATCATGACAATAAATGGAACACTTAGCACTCATTGGATCTAGGTGATGCTCACAAGGGTGAAACACTGGGACTTCCCGAGAGGTCACACATCCCAGTACTACTCCAACTTGAGTGTGCTTAACTACAAAGTTTCCTCCATGGTTAAACCCAAAGCTTGCAACCCCATTTTCAAAACCTTCACCAAGTGTTGTGCCTAATGAACCATTCATTAGACAGCCCTTGAGCTCACCAATTGATAAGTAGGAGATAATTTCCACAGCAAGTCAAATTGTAATATTGCTATCAAGATTTAACTATGTGATTTTGAGTCAAACTCGTTGACCCATGTTTCATGAGTAGTGACTCAATCAAAAATCCATCTCTCATGGGAATAAATGGAACACTTAGCATTCATTGGATCTAGGTGATGCTTGCAAGGGTGAAGCACTGGAACTTCCTAGGAGGTCACCCATCCTAGTACTACTCATGCCTAAGTGTGCTTAACTATAGAGTTTCCTCCATGGTTAAACCCAAAGCTTGAAACCCCATTTGCAAAACCTTCACCAAGTGTTGTACCTTATGAATAATTCATTAGAAATCCCCTTAAGCTCATCAATTGATAAGTAGGAGATAATTTCCACAACAAGTCAAATTGTGATATTGCTATCATGATTTAACTATGCGATATTGAGTCAAACTCATTGACCCATGTTTCATGAGTGGGTAAGTTCACCAAGTTATGGTGCCAAAAGGGGGGTATAATTGGACACCTTTTTTCTGAAATCAACAATTTTTGAACTTCAACAAGAATTTGAAGATAGTTATGCTCAAAATTTTAAGATATAAAAAAAATGAAAGTACTAGTCATTTGAATCTAGTTTCTAAACTACTAATTTTTTTTCAAAATGGTTTAATTTTAGGTACTCAAAAAAGGGGGCCACAAAAAGTGGTACTTTTTATTCCAAAAAACATAACACAGTACAAAATGTGGCCCACCTAAAATTTTAACTTTCTTTTTAAAATTCTTTAATCACTCTGGTCAAAAGTTACTTAACACTATGTAGTCTATTCCAAATTTTTTGGGTAATTTTATAATGTGTATTCTTTTTAATGAATTTTTTAACTAGACAAATCCCAAAAATGTGAAATATTTGTGTGCTCCCCCTAGAAATGATTGAAAACTAATCTAAAATCAATTTTTTTTTTTCAAAGTGTGTAAAATGGAGTCTAGTTTCTAAAAAACTAAGTTGTTGCAAAATTCGATGAACGAGCTAAAATCTACAGCGCAATTAGTACATGTTGATTTTTGACAAAAAATGGACATACATTCAAAAGTAATTATAGATGAAAGGCTTGAGATAGTTCAAATTTAAAATAAATTATATAGTTATATAGCTAACACAAAGACCTACAATGTCATGTAATTTGATCTTATCAATGCTCAACCATGAGGAATCTTGAAGGAGAGCACACAAGAAAAATCAATCATTTGTTGTATGTTTGCAGCAATACACGTCTCAGACCAATTTATAGACTCCAAACCTTTGGGTTGGATCTCTAAGGAAAAACTAAGCCTTAGGTTTGGTTTAATGCAAAGCTTTGAATAGTGTGTACACCCTAAAGCGTGTGCAACACACATGCACTATTTAAAGCTTTTTGAATTTGGGTCTCAATAGCGCATGCACGCTATAGTGTGCACGCACTATTGAGACCTAAATAGTGCATAGAGAGGGAAGAAGAGATCCAAAGCAAGAGCAAGAGAGAGAGGGAGATGGTTGTGTGTGTGTGTGTGTGTGTGTGTGTGTGAGTGTGTGTGTGTGTGAGAGAGAGAGAGAGGGAAAGTAGGGGATGGGAGAGAGAGGAAGTGAGAGAGAGAGACTAGGGGTGGCAGAGAGAGTATAGGATTGGAGAGAGAGATTGAGAGTAGGGGATGGGGAGAGAGAGTATAGGATGGAGGAGAGAGATTGAGAGTAGGGGATGGGATGGGGGGAGAGAGAGTAGGCGGTGGGAGACCGAGTGGGAGAGGGAGAGTGAGAGAAAGGAGGATGGGAGTGCATGTGTGTGAAAGAGAGAGTAGGGAATGGGAGAGGGGGGAGAGAGAGAGTAGATTGAGAGAGCGTAGAGGATGGGAGAGAGAGAGTAGGCGATGGGAGAGGGAGTGGGAGAGGGAGGGAGAGAGTAGATGGAAATTTGTGTGTGTGTGTGTGTGTGTGTGTGTGTGTGTGTGTGTGTGTGTGTGAGAGAGAGAGAGAGAGAGAGAGAGAGTAGGGGATGGGAGAGAGTTCAAAAATGGGAGAGAGAGAGTAGGGAGTGGCACAGAGAGAGTAGAGAGGGAGAGAGTGAGAGAGAGTGAGAGGGTGAGAGTGAGAGAGAGTAGGCCATGGGAGAGGGAGTCAGAGAGAGAGAGAAAGTGAGAGACAGAGTAGGGGATGGGAGAGGAGAGAGAGAGGGGGGATTGGTGTGTGTGTGTGTGTGTGTGAAAGAGAGAGAGAGAGAGAGAGTAGGTAATGGGAGAGGGGAGAGAGAGATAAAGATATAGTAGGGGATGGGAGAGAAATAGAGTAGGTAGTGGGAGAGGGAGTGGGAGAGGGAGAGAGAGAGAGAGAGAGAGAGAGAGAGAGAGAGAGAGAGTAGGTCATGGGAGAGGGAGTGGGAGGGAGAGAGAGTGGGGATGGGAGTGTGCATGAGAGATGTAGAGAGTAGGGGATGGGAGAGGAGAGAGGGGGGATGGGAGTGTGTATCTATGAAAGAGAGAGTTTAGGGGATGGGAGAGGGGAGGGAGAGAGTAGGGGATGGGGGAGAGAGAGTAGGTGGTGGGAGAGGGAGAGAGAGGGGGAATGGGAATGTGTATATGAGAGATATAGTAGGGGATGGGAGAGAGTGTGAGAGAGAGTAGGGGGTGGTAGAGAGAGCTCGTACGGGGAGGGAGAGAGAGAGTGAGAGTATGGGATGGGAGAGGGAGGGAGAGAGAGTACTTGAGAGAGAGAGAGAGAGATAGTAGGCAGTGGGAGAGGGAGTGGGAGAGGGAGAGAGAGGTGGGATGGGAGAGGAGAGAGAGAGAGAGAGGGGGGACGGGAGTGTGTGTGTCTATGAAAAAGAGAGAGTAGGGGATGGGGGACAAAGAGTAGGTAGTGGGAGAGGGAGAGAGAGAGAGGGGGAATGGGAATGTGTGTAAGAGAGAGAGAGAGACAATAGGGGATGGGAGAGAGTGTGAGAGTGTGAGAGAGTAGGGGTTGGTAGAGAGAGCTCGAATGGGATGGGGGAGAGAGAGTGTGAGAGAGAGTAGGGGATGGGAGAGAGAGAGTGAGAGTAAGGGATGGGAGAGAGAGAGAGTAAAGAGGGAGAGAGAGAGAACTTGAGAGAGAGAGATAGTAGGTAGTGGGAGAGGGAGTGGGAGTGGGAGAGAGAGAGTGGAGATGGGAGTGTGTGTGACAAATCTAGAGAGGAGAGAAAGAGGGGGGTGGGAGTGTGTGTGTGTGTGTGTGTGTCTATGAAAGAGAGAGGGTAGGGGATGGGAGAGGAGAGAGAAAGAGTAGGGGATGGGGGAGAGAGAGTAGGATGGGAGTGTGTGTAAGAGAGAGAGTAGGGGATGGGAGAGAGTGTGAGAGAGTGAGAGAGAGTAGGGCATGACAGAGAGAGAATGAGATTGGAGAGAGAGAGAGAGAGAGAGTAGGGGATGGGAGAGAGTGTGAGAGAGAGTAGTGGGATGGGAGAGAGAGTGAGAGTAGGGGATGGGAGAGAGAGAGAGAGAGAGAGAGAGAGTAGGCAGTGGGAGAGGGAGTGTGAGAGGGAGAGAGAGGGGGGGATGAGAGTGTGTGTGAGAGATCTAGAGAGTAGGGAATGGGAGAGGATAGAGGTTAAGAGAGAGTAGGCAGTGGGAGAGGGAGGAGAGAGAGAGAGAGAGAGAGAGAGAGAGAGAGAGTAGGGGATGGGAGAAGGGAGAGAGAGAGAGAGACTAGGGGATGGGAGAGAGAGTAGCCCGAGAGAGAGAGAGAGAGAGAGGAGGGATGGGAGTGTGTGAGACAGAGAGAGTAGGGGATGGGAGGGGAGAGAGGGTGAGAGAGAGTAGGTGGTGGGAGAAGGAGAAGGAGAGAGAGAGAGAGAGAGAGAGAGAGAGAGTGAGAGTGAGTAGGGGATGGAAGAGGAAAGAGAGTGAGAGAAAGAGAATAGGGAATGGGAGAGTGGGAGAGAGAGAGAGAGAGTAGGGGATGGGAGAGGATAGAGAGTGAGAGAGTAGGGGATGGGAGAGAGAGAGTGAGAGAGTAGGTGATGGGAGATGGAGTAGGAGAGGGGGAGAGAGAGTAGCAATGGGAGAGGGAGTAGGAGACAAAGAGTGAGAGAGAGAGTAGGGGATGAGAGAGGAGAGAGAGAGTAGGGAGAGAGAGAGATACAGAGAGAGAGTACGCAATACACTCAATCTTATGTTGATGTTCAAAATGTTGAGAAAATGAAAGAGATTATACCACCTTCTAGAATTCATTTTAGAAGACCAAAATATTTGATTGATATTGATACTAATATTTTGAAATCAATGTCTGACAAGATTAGCAAGCGTACTTGTCAAAGAAAAGTTAATCGTATGTGGAGATTATTCTTTGAAGAATTAAATATTACAAGTCAATGCCAATTATTTGTTGAAATGATGAGGAATTTTAAATTTAGGCCTATCATGAAGATTCTTGGGCTAAGAACGATAGACAATTCAAGTGAAAAAATCATTGTAAAGAATCTAATGAGTGCTTATGACAAAGTGGGTTCTAAATCACATACCAAAGATAGTAATATCACAAGATGAGTACTTACATTGAGAATAGTAAGTACCCAAATGAGGAAAGCTCAACTCATGAGAAAGACAAGCAAAACATTGAAAACTGGTAGAGGTACTCTAAGGAAAGCCATGCTAAGGTGTGAGAGATTGGAAGATCCAACAGAAAATGAGTTATGGACATTTGGCGATAGACTACCGCAAAAGGATAATGAAATTAATGAACCATTGAAATCATTGATCAAAGATTTTTGAAAAAATAACACACATGTTTCCCCTAATCAAAGAGATGTTGTAAGAAGGAGGATTGGTAGCCAAAATCACAACCCATATGCGAAACATTTTTTGGACTCAACTTAAACACAATTTTTTGCAAAATTTATTGGTATGTATCCTCAAATTTGAATAAGTCAGATTTTTTGAGATGGGTAAACCTTTTTATGTCAAGATAAATCACACATGCACAACTTGTTGTTTTAGGATACATATTGAATTTTTTAACCATTTTTATCTTTTTAGGCATACATGTGTGTTTTTGCATTCTAAGTTTGTTTTGCAGGATTGTGACATGAATAAGCCACCAAGATCATCAAGGGAATTCATATCCAACATTTTATGTGAAATATGGGATGGCCAACAATTTTACAAGACATCATGCTTGGATGGTACATACTTATTTTGTGGTTCTTTGCAACTTTTATCAACTTGTGAATATATAGATAGTACACATGCAATTGGAAATGAAATAGTAGATTACAGAAGATTTAAGATAGTGACATATGTTCTAAAAGATGTGAAATAGGGTAAAACATGTGATTTAGTTATTGAAAATATTTTAGTGTATGAGTTCATGAAGATTTTTTGTGAAAAGATTATTTACAAGTATGCAAGGCATATACATAGAGCTCAATGGTTGGATTTGCAATTCAAGTTGTGCAAGGATACGTTTTCACTGGATAACATTGTTTCGATTGTAGACTTCGTGGAGAACTACAAACTACAACTACAAAATGAGGTGCAAAAAAAGTCTTATACTTCTCAATAGGTGTCCATATTTGATGACATAACATTCATGCATTCACCTACAAGTACAGAGGATGACAGGAAGATTTTGAGAGAGTACCATTTCTACATCAGCGATGATCGATCACATTCTACAAAGTCTGTATAGGGTTGTTTTCAACTATTTTATGGAGATTTGGCTAACAGGGGCATAACATATCATCAGCACATTATTTGGTTAGACAATTGCGCATCTCAATTCAAGAATGCACGGATATTCTATTGGTTGATCAGGATGCACAGGTTGTGTAGAATTCAATATATGTAAAATTTCACAGAGGCTGCTCATGGAAAGGGAGAGCACGATCGTGCAAGCGTAGGCATCAAAAGAGCTTTAGATCATGAAGAACTAAAGTACAAAGATGGAGCAATATTGACAGATGCAAAATCCATCATCCAGTGGTGTAACACTACAATGGGTCCAGGTAAGGAAGGTGATTCTACGGTTCATAGATTTTTTTGGTTGATAGATAATACTAACATTGCACCAGATGAGGATTGTTGCACACTAACAGGATCTAGTGAGTTGCACTCTTTTAGAAGCTCTGATGTAGGTTCATGGAGTATCCACACATGAAAAATTGCATGCTATATTGTCCATCATGTGCAAAGGAAAATTGGGATGAGTGTGAGTTGACTGAATGGGTGGACAAATGGGATATATGAGTTTTGGACCCAATTGACACCTATCATCCCCCATAAGCACTGGAAATGGTAGAGATGGATTCTTCTATTGACTTTGACTACTTGTCTGATTTAGTGCAACCTGGTAATATATATATTTATATATCTTTGTAATTTCAATATGTAACTTTATAACTTTTAACTAAGTATTTTCTGAATTAATGACTGCATTTTGTACATTTGTCACTGCAGGCCTTATTTTTGTTGTTATTGCACTTGAAGACAATGAAGAAGGGATAGATTATTATTTGTGTCATTGTGTCCAAGCCAAACAAAAATTGGATAACTCAATTATAGATGGTGAAGGTTTAGAGTACCATGTCGGTGTGGTGGTTGTAACCGGCACATGGCTTAGATGATATTCTATGAAGAACCCTAAATTGTGGTTATTCGAGGATTGGCAAACAAAGAGGAAGATTCTTCATTATCCAAACCTTGTTGTCACATCAAATGTCCACTTGATAAAATATAGTGAAAAACCACATAATAAGATTCTTTGGAAAGTTCACGAGTTAGACCATGAGGCAATACTTGAGACATTAAAATGTAGAGTAGATCAAGTTGGCTCATTAGATTGAATAGGGAGAGAGGGAGAAAGAGAAAGAGTGATCAATTGGATCCAAATACAATGTTTCAGCCTCTCCGCCAAGACTATCCACATGACAAGGTGGGTATTGTTATTATGTGTAAGTGATGAGATAAGTTTAAATCACAAATTTAATGTTTTGATTTTTTTAGAATCTAGATACATTATTTGAATTTATATTAGATTCTTTAATAGGACCCATTTTTTAGATTAGTCATTTAAATAAGTGAAAGTTTAGAATTTTTTGTTTAGATCAAAATGTAATGAAAGAATATGAAAATTGTTAGAATGTGAAGGCTTTGTGATGTAAATTCATGATTGTGTGCATGTAACCAGAAACTTCAAACTAGCAAAAGCAAGGATACAATGGGAGAAGTTTCCAAGACTCATCAAGCCATTCATTAAGCTGCTTGATCATTACTAGAAGCTCAAAAAAATAATTATTTGCATTTGGAACATTGTTACCAATAATGATATTATGAATAACATGCTTTTATCTTTTATTTGTTTTGTCATTTGTAATTATTTTAGATAAACTCCAAAACAAATTTATATCCAAATCATAAACTTATAAAACCTTCTTATAAATTTTTTAGATGTTGTCTAGTCACAAAAACTAGTAACTAAGTGTTCTTACACACATCATGCATAGGCATTATTAATAGTGATCATAGGGTCTTTACTCACAACAACAAGTTTGTCATTCATTTTTCTATTTCGTTATTCCTATGAACTATTACTAAGGCGATACATCCAACATTTAAACACAATGCAATGGACTTTAAATGACTATCAACACAACATAATGTCAGCCATAGAGGATTTGCCAAGCTTATCTCAATCAACAACCCCAAGGATGTGGAGTAGAAGAATTTGTAGCTACCATAACTTGGGAGTTGGAGTGGATGATGTCAACATGTAATCTACAGTCTACACTTTATACCCTCTCTATCCATGCCTTGTCTTACCCAAACCTCCACCTACATCCATAGGGTAATTCAATAGCACTGGTACTCTTCTTAACATATACCATTATATAAACAGTCAAGTCAATTATATAAGACTTGCATGTGTAATTAGAAATAAATCTATTTTTCATCAGTGGAAACAAACCGAGACATATCAACTTTTTTTCATTATCCCTTGAGATAACATTTAGAATCAATGCATTTCATACGGCATTGCTATGTTCATCATAGTACAACTTAAAGAACAATACTAGAAGATATTGATTTTTGAATGAGTAGATAGAGTAATTTTATGAAATAAATAATTTATTCTTGTGGTAACCCACTGAGTTTGCAACCACCCTATGAGAAGTTATTGCTCACTCAACTTTTTAAATTGAACAACATAGAAAAAAAAATAGTGTAAGATTTGATTGATTTTAATCAATTTACTCATTGAGAATAGAACAAAAATGCAGAATTATTCATTCTAAGTTGGAGAATCTTTGTGAGTAATAAAATTTCATTGTTCACATTTTCTAAAGTAGAAGGGGAATGGCAGGCCTTAATTTGGACATTATTGTTGATCTTATTGCAAATGTAGCTTCTTATCATTTACCACCATTTTTAACTATACAGTGATTTTGGTTGCAATTTTTTGGCTTTCAAATAAGATATATATTTTTTCATTAAATAGAAGGAAAATGGCTATTACTTTAAGTTGGTCATGCAAATTAATTAAAACATCAACAATACAAGTTGTCCCCAGTAGTTGTGTCACCATTTCCTCACATTTTGTTTAAAGTTCTCACTACCAAATGTCTAGAAGTGGAGCTAAATCATTCTCCCATTTGTTATTGCAGACAATTGTTGTTATGGGTAGTATTACATACGTGATGGACACTGATGCATGGGAAAATTAAATTATTAGAAAAAAAAAGAAAGAGAAAAAAAAAAAAAAATTGTGGAGGAGAGAGAAAGTGACGAAAATGAAAGGAAAATAATAAAAAATAGAAAAATAGGAAAAATGAAGAAAAGAGGAATATCTATTTTCAAGGTGCATGGGTGGCATAAATAGAAAATAATAAAAATAGTTGTCATTCCATTAATTGAGGTGTGTAGGTGGCATTTTAGAAGTTTGTGGAAAGATCTTTAAATTATGTATTTAATATTTGTTGGGTGCTTAGTTGTATTTGGGTGGGAATTTAATATTTATTTAAAGGTAGTTGTATTTACCTTTTATCCCACATTGGTTGTGTTTGTAATGTCTTGGGTTAAAAGTGCCTATTTAAGCAAGGCTTATTATCATTTGTAATCAAGTTGGAGAAATAGAAGCTTTCAAGTAGAAGCTTTTCAAGTGAAGCTCTTCAAGTAGAAGCTCTTTGTATGTAATCTCTTCTAATGGATTTCAAGTATTAATGGATGCTTTATGAAGCATTTTTGTTATCTCTCTATCTCCATATTGTTGCATTCTTGGTTGTGAGTTGTCATGGGTGGTGGTGTGGCCCGTCATTAGTGGTATCGGAGCAGGAGTTCTTGAGCGTGTGGATAGATCGCCGAATGTGAGACAATTTGCACTAGGACCTTGAGTTGGGTGAAGTTTGTGAAGAAGTTCTTTATTGTGTAGACAGAACGTCGACTGTGAGGCAGTTTGCACGAGGTTCTTATTTTGGACGAGATTTGTCTTCTGAAGACTTGATTATGGAGAAGAGAAAGAAGAAGATGACTTTTGTGATTGGATGGATTCTAAGGATTCCTCAACTTGAGAAAATTAGGGCAAGAAATCAAGAGGCATTGCTAATTGATTTGCAGAAGCAAGTGAATGAATTAGAAGCTGAGTTGCAGAAGAGAAGAGCACATTACCAGAAAAGAGACATTGATAATTATTTGGATGTAGAAAAGGAAGATGATCCAGTGGAAGAGCAATTGGATGAAGAGGAAATCATTTGCGAACCTAAAGTTGAAGAAGATGAACGAGAAGAGGAAAAGCATGAAGATGACAAGATTTATGAACCTGAAGTAAATCAAGATGATTTGAAGATTGCAGCAATGGAGGAAAAGTATAGTGCCTTCATTAGAGATCAAGCAAGTGGAGCAGTTACATGCATTGTTGATGACAGGAAAGAGGCAAGCGAAGATGAAGATGTCAATGAGGTAAATTCTTATGAATCATGGGATGTTGTCTTTGATATGAGTTTAAAAGATATTGATGATGGTTTGCATGAGGATCTTGCTAGTCATCTATGGTATGCAAAGGAAGATTGGTATGGTATTGTTAGGTTTATTACAGGTGTGATTAATTCAACAAGATTGGATGAGGATAAGATTTATACTTGGATAGAGTTCATTGCGAAGGAGCATTTTCAGCAGCAAACAGTTGTTCTAGCTAGGTGTTGGAAAAGAAGAAAGAAAGAAATATATCAGCACCGGATACTTGTTCCAGCTATATGTTGGAGGAAGAGGAAAAAAACTGTCAATAGTGGCTACTTCATTTTGTGAATCCATATTCACAAAATTTTTCCTACCATGGGAGTCGGATGCAGGAGCATCATGCATCAGCAAAAAAAAATGTGGAAGATTCGTATGTTGGTTTTCTTGTCCCTATTGAGGTGGAAGCTTTTGGTGAAGATGAAGATGGTTCTATATCTTTCTTTTGACATCAAAGTGTGGGACACACTTTTCTATCTACTAAGGGAGTTTGATGCAAGAGCATCTTGCATGGGCAAATCAAATTATTAGAAAAAAAAAAAGAAAGAGAAAAAAAAAAATTTTGTGGAGGAGAGAGAAAGTGACGAAAATGGAAGGAAAATAATAAAAAAAAAAAAATAAGGAAAAATGGAGAAAAGAGGAATTTCTATTTTCAAGATGCATGGTTGGCATAAATAGAAAATAATAAAAATAGTTGTCATTCCATTAATCGAGGTGTGTAGGTGGCATTTTAGAAGTTTGTGGAAAGATCCTTAAATCATGTATTTAATATTTGTTGGGTGCTTAGTTGTATTTGGGTGGGAATTTAATATTTATTTAAAAGTAGTTGTATTTACCTTTTATCCCACATTGGTTGTTTTTGTAATGTCTTGGGTTAGAAGTGCCTATTTAAGCAAGGCTTATTATCATTTGTAATCAAGTTGGAGAAATAGAAGCTCTCAAGGTGAAGCTCTTCAAGTATAAGCTCTTGTAGTGAAGCTCTTCAAATGTAATCTCTTTTAAGGAAGCTTGAGAAGTAGAAGTTTGGGGAAGTAGAAGCTCTTAGCGAGCAATCTCTCTTATATTGTAAGAATTTGGAGTTTTTCCATTTGGAGAATATTTTAATGAATTTCAAGTATTAAAAGAAGTTTTATGAAGCATTTTGTCATCTCTCTTGTCTCCATATTGTTGCATTCTTGGTTGTGAGTTGGTACGGGTGGTGTGGCCCATCATCAGACACAAATGGGGAGTTCTGAAATTCATTCAGTGATGGATGGGATTGACTATTGTCCAAGCATCCTATACCATTCTACTATTGTTTTGGTTTGTTTCTTATATTTTGATTCAATTTGTCAAATAGGTTGTCTAGTTATCCATTATCTATTATTGATTGTTGCAAATCATAAACTCTGAATTACATTTTGTTTTTGAAAATTGTATCTTTGCTTGCACACAATTTGAATAATCCAACTCAATTAAAAATGTAGGAGTTTTTTTTTTTTTTTTTCATAATTCTCGGTATTGGAGGTTTGATAGTGCAATGTTCATCAGTCAACAACAATGATCCATGTATGGCAGGATGCCACAATTTTTGTTATGAATGGGGTATTTTGGATTGTTTTCCAACATCCATGGAAGCTTGTGGTGCACTCCTGGTTATTTTTGTAATTATTTTTGTAATCCTTGGCATTGCTTATGAGCTGCTAGCACCAACAATGGCAATTCAAAGGATATGATAAAGACACTAGATCACATATTGACCAAGGAAATGTGGCGGTATTAGTTTTGATATTGAGTCTTCACCACTGCATTGCTAACATTTGCAACCAAGGCATGGTGCTTCTAATCTATTTGCTTCTCTAGCTATTTATTCTATCTATTGATTGTCATTGTAGCTAATGAGAGTATATGGAGCATTGATGTGGGCACTTGAAAAAGTTCTAAATACACCCAAAGTGATGTAGGTATATATTGGGTAGATTTAGCTTATGCTTTGAACAATAAAAAACAAGTTCTAGAATCACCCTATAAGCTGATTGGTCATATTGTAGCCAAATAGAGTCTAGTATAAAGGGTTGTGCCCTTGTGAGATTACATTTATTTGGTTTTGTTCCTTCTTACAATTTTTATTGCCTTATGTGTTTTGGGTTTAAGTTTGAAAACAAGACACTCTCATGTGTCCTTTCTTAAATTATTGATGCATTGTTGTAGAAAATAATTCTTTTCAAATCAGTTTCTTTCTAGAGTTGATCAATATGAAATATAGTTAGTATATTCTAAAACAATTAAGAGAACCTAGAAATGATTTATCCATGATCATCACGAGATGACCATCTCAAAAGTGTTTATTGAGCTCATTTTCCTAGCTACAAGACTAATACTCTTAATTTGCTTCCAAACCATAGTTGCCTATAACAGATACCCAATAATACTTGTAGTCATTGTATTCCAATTTGTTGGACTTTGACTAGTAAATTATTATCATAAAGTTGGAATTTTGGAAAGGGTTAATACTTGATTATGTATATTCATCCCATGTGTGTTCCATGAGGTTTGTACTATTGTAACATTTTAAGATTTATTTTTGTGGATTTGTCCCTCATGTTGTACATAATAGGTTTGTTCAAGTGACATATGAGGAGGTTGTCTGTACAATGTAATGATTGAGTTGAAGTGATTTATGAAGTAAAGGGCTATTTAATGTAGCTATTTAAATCATGCATATTTCATGTCCATTTCCCTCTATTTTGAAATCCTTGTACACAACACTACTTCTAACATGGTGTCAGTTGTTCAAGTTCATGAATGATCACAATATCCATGACTATACAACAAGTGTGTGTGTTGGCCAACAATTGGAACATTTGTGGTTTCAGGATACATTTTTTTAACCCCTTTCACAATTTTTGGATGTAAGCTGGTCTCTATGCA
This sequence comes from Cupressus sempervirens, assembly GCA_028749045.1. Classification (NCBI taxonomy): domain Eukaryota; kingdom Viridiplantae; phylum Streptophyta; class Pinopsida; order Cupressales; family Cupressaceae; genus Cupressus; species Cupressus sempervirens. The sequence goes on along the minus strand of CM053787.1, from coordinate 987,072,514 downwards.
TGTAGCCTCATTCCATCAACCCCCTTTGTCCAAGTGCTTCTCGTCTACTACATTCTCTTACTATTTGTGCATTCTACTTGAAGCATTTCCCAAGCTCTATTACCCCTTTTGTGTGTGTTACTGGAAGTACTGCCCAAAAATTTGTATTTCATCATAGATGGTTCATCAATGTTTGATTTGTAGCCTTCCTTTTTCCCTTTAGACGTAATCATGTTTATATTCTCACAAGTTGGGGTGGAAGGAGGGGTATTGGTGGAATTAATTACCAATTACAATTTACTTATGTTTACTTAGGATACACCATTTTCATATTAGTTTTCATAGGAGTCAAAACATTATTTAGCACATATTGTAGGAGAAATCCACATGCACTTATTGTCATCTCACACCTATTTTTCTAAGAGATCCACCTTTGTGTTCTTACCATATTATCCTTCTCTCATTGTTTCACATATTACACATACTCTTTTGTACAATGGATGATGTTCCACCTTTGGGCGACATGTGATTACACCTTGTCTAGTTGATAGGTTATCAATAGCAGCACTCCTAGTTATCAAGCATTACCTATATATTCAGGAAGATCTATGTGTATTGCATCCATACATATTTTTATTGATAATAATTGAATCTAGTCCTTTAATGATCAAATCATTTCATCTCTCTCATTTGTGTTATCGATTGAGCTACTAGATCTTGTCATTTTCATTTTTTGCCTTGAGCAAATTCTTACACTTAGCATAGCTACTATCTTTCAAAATTTCTTCCTTATCCTTATAAATATTGGATTTGAGTGTAGTTCCAATATTTGGTAGCTTGTTACCAAGAGTATTTATCTCATAGAAAAAAAAGTCTTCCAGCCTAAGCTTTTCTTGAAACTTGTTTTATAGTTCTTAATTTCTAAATAGATATGACTTTTTCATTGTAACATGTAGGCGAAGATCTCATAATTTTACCATGAAGGTACCAAGGGAAATCAATGCCTACTGAAGACATGTAAAGTCATTTTATGATGAACCATGGCTATTGAAGCCATCAAAATCTAAGGGAAGCATGAAATTGTCCAATTTGTAATACATTGCCAAGAATGGTCAAACTTAGGCAAAAATGGCACATGTGAGGTTTAAGGAGTTAAAAGTCATTTAATGTTAATTTCATAGTCAAATGTAATATATTTGGTTCATCAAAGTCATAGTATGGAGAAGTCATAGGTCATTCAAGGTTAAGATACAAGATATGCATAAATAGATGTAAATTGCAAAATTGACAAAATGTTGTCAAGAATGCCAAAAATGGCTAAGAGAAAGGAATAATGGATATGTTTAAGGTTTTATAGTGTAAATAAGTTAAAGATTCTTTATATTAGTATATAAATGTTGAGTTGTTGAGTTGACAACTTTGTTGTCAACTTGATAATATTTTCATATGTTAAGTTAGTACATTGTTGCAGATAGTTACAAACAATTAAGAAGTTGTTGTCAGGTTTGTGGGAGAATATGGGGTCTATTTAGAAGTTATTCCATGTGATTACAAGGGAGAGATGATCCATAATGATAAAATATGTAATGGAACCAAAGATGGAAGTTTTATGAATATAATTCAAATTTTTTGCATTTTACGAAGGTTACTATCTCGCAGGTACAGTTGCAATAACAACAAATTTGTTTGAATATAAATGTCAAGTTGGTTGAAACTTGGTTTAAATAAATTTTCTTTTATTTACCTTACATGTTTATGCATTAACTTTAGTGTTTTATTTGGTGATAAAGCGAAGGAAATCATTGGTATAAGTGATTGTGATTATAGACAGTCATTAGTGCAAGGGCTTTATTAAGTGCCTTAACTCAACCACCAATGGATTTCAAATGATTGGTGTGGTGAATCAAATGAATAATAGATCATTTTAATATAGTGAATATATGCAAGGATTTGATATGAAGTCTTTGAAGAACCCAAAAAGATGGGAAATTGCTGATTAAGGGAAACCAATTCCATACCAGCCATGGCTGGGAATGATCTGAGGGATGGATAGGGTAACCAAGGTTTGGAAAGGTCTTTTTAGATGAGTTTTAAGGTGTTTGAACCTTGTTTAGAGTTGTGAGTGAATTGGAGGGGTATTTTCTACAAAAACCTTGGTTTCTTGTTCAAATAGTGAGGGCTTTCTGATTTGGGAGTTTGATGAATGGTGATACTTTGGGAGTTTGATAATATTGTGTATTAAGAGGTCTAGAATGAGTTTTTTAGGTCAGGGAGTCTTGGAGATTAGTGGAGGATAGGGTTCCTCCATTGGGGTAGGCTAATTAGGCCTAAATGCATGTACAATCAGCAATAGAAAGGTTCATCAGTCAAGAGGTGAAGGTTTGAGATTGATAGGGGTTTTATAACTCCCAAAAGTGTATTTGGAAAGTTAATTACTTACCAAGTTGTTTGGAAACATTTCATGGAATTTGCAGATTTCTATTTGACAGGCCTACTAGGTAGGCCTAGGATGGCTAAAGTATGAAATGGTGAAAGATGAGTTGGTTGGAGTTGGTGAAGAGTTGGATCATGGTAGATAGGCCTTGAAAAGGCTATCCAAGGTGTTAGGGTCAGTGTGGGAAGCTTGATTGGATATTTGGTGTGTTGGAGGCACTAGGTACACTAGGTGCATTAGGTAACCCAAGAGAGTATTGGAGTTTGAATAGAATTGATTGAGACAATGAGATGATGAACTCATGAGCATGGTTGAGGAAGTAATCTACCAACTCAGAGAACGCCATTTGATCTTTGAGTATGACTGATTCCTTGAGTTGATTCCAAGTTATATTGTTGAATCCTCAAGTTGAGTTAGTCTATTTAAGGTGATAGTGGAGGGCTCTACATCATATATGTTCTTGAGGAAACCTATTAGGTAAAACCTAGTGGGAGCCAAAACCACAAGATATTTGTACTATGGAAAAGTACTCCTAATTTATTAAAAAAATAGAGAAAAAAATCAATTCACTTACATGTAGAGGCATATGACCCAATTTATGGACACACTATGTAAAGCACATTTCTTACAATAAATCTTAGTTTTTTCCTTTAGTTGGGTTCACTAATATAATCTTGATTACAAAAGAGTGGACATAAAGTCCACTACTACCAAGAAGATAAACATCTCAAATACCAAGACAAATCTAATGAAACGCAACTTCTACTTATTCATAAAATGCATACAATATATTTCCTTTTCACATCTTTTGCATACTTAACATACTCTAAATTATATAAATGTTATCTCATTTATACATATTACAAAGTAAACATAGACAAGGTTGGCTAAGGCCTATTACAATAAAAGATATAAATATTATGTTTAATTAGTAATGTTATCCAAATCAAGTCATACAACACTTGGATAGGACCCAAATGAATAACCAAAACCATGCAATGGTATCACCAAAGTAGCACCAAGAATCACAACTTATTGCTTCATCAAATTAGCTAGACCCTAAATAAAGAAACACCAGAAAACCACCAAATAAATAAAAATTTGACCTCCTCAATCAATGTGAACCATTAACATGATCTAGGAACACCAAGAAGAAGCATGAATACCATTTCGAGCCTTCATATCATCACTTACTCAAATCCCAAATCATTTTCAATACTAATCAACAAGAACACTAAAATATTGAACTCAATCATAACAAAAGATCGATTATTATACTCTAACTCATGAAAAACACTAGCTAAAGAAACAATGATAATTCTAATACAAATACTAGCATAGAATGTTTTCCTCTTTCATTTTTCTCCAAATTTTTCCATAACATCAATAAAATAAATTGAATATTAGGATACTCATTTTTCTCCTCTATAGCATATCAAAAGATGAGGTATGGTTGTTTTGGACCAAGTCTCTGCTGTTACACTATGGGCCACTTTTTAGGCATAAAAATGAATAATATAGGTCATTTTTCAAGGAAAAAAAATATTTTTATTTTTCTTAGAAGGTTATAAAGGTCCTTAGGGTCATTAGGTTAATTTTTAGGCATCTATTAGTTAAGATGTCAAAATTTGCAAAAAATTGCAAAAATTGTCAAAGCAAAATTGCAAAAATGCTGAGAGCTTTGCAAGAGTTTGGGAATTGGTGAAGGGCTGAGCATTTAGAAATAAGTTATTTTAGTGTTTCCACACCTTTTCCAAGTTTTATAATTGGAATCAAGTGAAAAATGTAAAAATTGCACTTTTTGTGCAAAGTTGCATTGTTGAAAGTTGTAAAAGTTGCTCAAATTTGCAACTTAGTGGAAAAAGGGTCGTGACATCGAACTGTCTATTCCATTAGGTTTGAGTGGCCAAGTAAACCCTATCCCCAACCTCATCATATCTTGTTGAGCACTTGAACATTTTCATGCATGCTGAACCGAAACGTCCCTAAGGGTCACTAAATCCCATAGCGCAGTGATCTTTGATGCAGCATATCTTGGAGCTCATGTGAGATATGGATGTGATTCTAGTTCCTATAGGACTATGTTTTAGAGACCTACAATAACCTTTCTCACTTTTTAGAGATCAACTCTATTTTGATTTTGTGATGCCATCTTGAGTGATGCTAAAACTTGTAGTGTTGGCCAATACAAAGTTGCCAACTACCAAATCTCTCTCACCTTTCATCATGGGATCAAACTGTCTATTTTGTTAGCTCTAGGTGGCTAAGTAAACCCTATCCCAAACCTCATCCCATCTCATTGAGTGCTCTAACATTCTCGAGCACACTAAACCAAAATGTTCGTAAGGGTCGCTAAATGCCATAGGGCAATGATCTTTGACAAGGCATATCTTGGAGCTCGTGCGAGGTATGGATTGATTCTAGTTCCTATAGGACCATGTTGCAGAGACCTATAGTTACCTCTCTCTCTCTCTTTGGAGATCTTACTCCATTTTGATTTTGCAATGCCATCTCGGGTGATGCTAAAACTTGTAGTGTTGGCTAGTACAAAGTTGCCAACTACCAAATCTCTCTCACCTTTCATTGTGGGATTGAACTATCTATTTCATTAGCTTTAGGTAGCTAAGTAAACCTTATCCCCAACCTCATCTCATCTCATTGAGTGCTCAGATGTTCTCGAGCACGCCGAACTGAAATGCCATAGGGTAGTAATATTTGATGGGGCATATCTTGGAGCTCATGCAAGGGATGAATTTGATTCTAGTTCCTATAGGACCATGTTGTGGAGACCTACAGTAACCTCTCTCACTTTTTGGAGATCATACTCCATATTGATTTTGCGATGCCATCTCAAGTGATGTTGAAACTTGTAGTGTTGGCCAATACAAAGTTGCCAACTGCCAAATCTCTCTCACCTTTTGTCATGGGATCAAACTATCTATTCCATTAGCTCCAAGTGGTTGGGTAAACCCTATCCCCAACCTTGTCCAATCTCATTGAGCGCTCGAATGTTTGCGGGCATGCCAATCTAAAACATCCCTAAGGGTCACTAAATGCCATAGGGCATCAATCTTTGACAGGGTATATCTTGGAGCTCATGCAAGGTATGGATGCAATTCTAGTTCCTATAGGAATGTGATGTGGATACCTACAGTAACCTCTCTCACTTTTTGGAGATCTTACTTCATTTTGATTTTGCCATGCCATCTCGGGTGATGCTGAAACTTGTAGTGTTGGCCAGTACAAAGTTGCCAATTGTCAAATCTCTCTCACCTTTCATCCTGGGATCAAACTATCTATTTTTGTAGCTCTGGGAAACCAAGTAAACCCTATCCCCAACCTCATCCCATCCCATTGAGTGCTCGAACATTCTCAAGCATGCTAAGTCAAATCTTGGAATTTAACATGGTATTATAGCCAAACTACAAATGTAAACAACTATTTGAATAATGGAAGCTTCCAAACATGTTGTGAAATTAGGTCAAAATAGAGAGGAGGATAGTGACAGATTTGGAATAATATGCAAACAAATGTGCAAAACATGGAGGGAATTATATACTAAGCAAATAGAATGGGAACAATGGAAGAACAAAAGTCCCAGTCATAGAAATAATGATCAACCAGCATCTTTTATCAAATATTGCCCTTCCCTTCTCAGCGTATGTTGACATAATGGATTGGTGGGTAAATTATGGAAAAAATCAGCAGTGATTCAACAATAGTTATTCATCATGGGGAAACCAAATCTTGTTCTAAGGAGAGGTAACATGGTCAATACTAAATGCTCATAGCTTGCAAATTTTGTTAGATAAGAGAACAACAACTATAGTTATTACCAATGAATATGGACTTGTGAAACGTATGTTGTTGAGTTGCTAATGAAGTCAAAGTACCATCATCTCTAATCAATTCCCCATGTTTTTGAGATGCCCCCACAGGGTAATTTGGTCATTGACGGGCACAAAGTTGATCTACTTCCTTCGGTAAAAGGATTAATATTGCACCTTCTTCAAATGTACTACTTCAAGAATCACACATGGGATGGAAACCTACTTTTTATTAAGCACAACTATGGAAAAGGTCTTCCCAAATCTACAAACCACAACCCTTTCCATGTTACTCCAATTTCAACTTCTATAATTGATTGATAGGGCTTATCCCGTGCTACTATACTTAGCATCAATTGCTCTATTTTAACACAAAGTTGAAAAAGCTATCAAATTCATCACAAAAATTAAACAAATACAACAATATATGCAAACCATTCCATAGAACATAACTACCAAGTACAGGCAGCACCACAAGCTTGTCCACTAGATTGTGAGCCCTATAACATCACCAAGTAAGTAGGATTAGACACCACCTTTGAGCTCAATCTTCCTACCTAGCTTGTTATGTACGTTGTTTTCAATTCAAAACTCTCATGCCATTACTAACCACCTCTACTAAAATCTACAATGCTACAAAGGCTCTATTTTAAATTGAACTCAATCCTCTATGTGCCACCCCAACCAATAATAACCATATCATCAACAATCAACATCTAAGTTTGCCAACAAGAGACACCCTCTTCCTAATGATGGAAGCACAACAAGTTCCTTCCAAAGCATAGGGGTATACAAAAGTGCAAATTGCTCAGAAATCTCCACATTTCATTCTACAATTGGACATAATGGGTATTAATGCTTCTCAAGGGTTTGGGGTACTCAGCGATACATAGCTCTATCTATACTAAGATAAGTCCTCTATTTCTCTATCAACGACACAATCATCACCTATGGAACACATCAGAGAAACACGACAATGTAAGCCTTCTAAAAACTTGCCACACACATCCAGTGGCACCTGTCCTGACATATTTACTAACTAAAAATAGTTGTAGTGACATATCTGGCCCTACCATTTTCTAGGAGCTAGCTTAGTGGTAGATTAGGGGAATAGATTAGGCACCAATATGTACAACATATCACATTGTACCTCTTGGATAGTAATACTGTGCATTATAGTTAAATTTTAACATCTAACTTATTATGTTATTTATTTTCCCCTCATCTTCTCCAGCCTGGTATGGTTCTCAACCTCTATCACCCATAATTATGCTTCTACTAACATTTATTCCACTCAATGTGCATGTCCTCCAGGCACTATATATCCTTGACCCCAAATAAAATAGGGATACGACAAATTTGCAGCATCTGCTCAAATATTTGAAGAGTTTTTTCCCATACAATAACTTTGGTGTAGTAATGTTTTTCAGATAGAATTTAACTGATGATTTTGGTTGCAAAAGCTTGAAAAATTGTTGCAGGAGGCTTGAATGTTGTGTGGAGAGATTAAGAAACCTAAACTAAGCACTATTCCCATGCAATTGGGTGTACAATAATTTTCTCAGTGGGTGGTGCTGAAAATAAAATTAGCTGGATGCATTAAAGGGTCCTCATGAAACATAAAACTTCTATCTGACAACTGCAATGTCCCAGGTCCCTTATTCATTAAAAAATACCACACATAAAGCTTCCATTTTGGGACAAAATCCTCTAATTCTCAATGGGTGGGCTGCACAGCTGAAGCCTCCTCTCCAGCAACCCTGTAGAGTTTCCACCCAAAAAAGCATAACCACTAATTTATCAGAATGATGGAAAGAAAAACTGAATAGTTGTTTACATAATCTCGTGAGGCAACCTCTAGATGAAAAACATAGGAGTTCTAGGCCTCTCTATGAGATCAAATTCTTTGTAAGGTTTGACATCCCTGACTTTTTTTACATATTTTCACAAATTCTTTGTAATGTGCATGCAAAAGAAACCAAAACATCCTACACATTCAACATCTTCATCATTTAGCTAGGAAACCTAATAAATTAAGATTTGGTGCAAATAAACATTTACTCATGTTTTAGTTTCAGCTATAGCACGGAAATAATAGTTCAAGCTTTTAAAAGAAACTAAATAATAATAATGGTTGAATATGATTTGTGGAGAATAAATTATATAATCCAGTTACATGTAATTCATAATTTGGATTGATGGTCTTTTGGTAAGTAGAGTAATCAATGAGTTGAATAGTAATCAACCAACACTTTTAAATGTTTTTGGTCTGACACCTCTTTACTACAAAGGCATCCTACACTAGTGAATAAATAAATGACTACTTATAATTGAAAAAGCCCATAACTTGGAGGCCACCTTATGTGAGGTTGTGAAACATTGAAATATAGGTCCATGAGTTAATACATTATTGTAGCAACAAAATTTCAACCCTATAGCTGCAATATTACCTCCCAAACCATCAATGCCAAACCTTCTGACTATAATATTAATTAATTAAAAAACTTAAGTGTCACATAGCTACAGAAACAAGCAAAGAATAATAAACAGAAATAATATGCATGCTTTATTACTTAGGATTGAACATGCCATCCAAAATGGCTTAACAACACCTAAAGATTTCATGACACAAAATAATAACATAATAATAACAAAGTGATGTAGCAATATGCAATAGAAGTCTTCAAATAGCAAGGAATGGTGGAAATGCTCAAATTCCCTCAACACGCAAGGTGAAGGGTCCTAGTGCCAAGTACCTATCATAGGTGTGGAGATGGGCTTAATGGAAGGTTTTCAAAACCCCACAAGATAAGGTAACCTAATCACTAGGTCCACCCAAGTACCAAGCACCAAAAACTCAATATGCACTACTAGATTCCCTTAGCCAAAAGAGGGATCAAACCCCAAAATCTGAATACAAAGACCAAGGGTGGCCTACAATCACTGATATGGCCTATTTAGGTCCTAACAAACATGAATCCATGATTGATTTCATCAAAGACAACTTATAGTATTAAGTTGCTTTGAAAAACCACTAAATTGGCTTGTAACCCTCCTAGAATAAGGAAGAGGTGTAAATTTGGATTCTTGCAAAGGACATGGTGACTTGACGAGTGATTTGGATACCCTTTTGGGTCTTATGAAACATGCCAATGTGCCCAAGCATGGAGAAGAATGGAGGTTGTTGCTGTTGCAACATTAGACCATATTTGAATGCCTAATTAGGGTTCTGTTTGCACTGTAGGTACACTTTCTATAAAGAGTAAATACAATCCAACAATTAGGAGATGTGGGGGCATGTAAATGAGACAAATTTCTAAGATCTTAGCCTGTGGTGAACCTAAGAACTTAATCTAGAAGGACTATTGTAAATGCTAATTTGGTGTACTCTTCATGAAGCACACCTAGGGTATGGCAATAAACTCACCTCCTTGCATCTTCTGGAAAACAAATTGCAGAATATGAAAGTACATTATTATCGGATTTGAAGGCCTAATTAGGGCTTTGTTTGCACTATAGGTACACTTTCTACAAAAAGAAAATAAAATCCAACAATTAGGACATGTGGGGGCATGTAAATGAGACAAATTTCCAAGATCTTAGCCTCTAGTGAACCCAAGAACTCAATCTAGAAGGACTATTGTAAATGCTGATTTGGTGTACTCTTCATGAAGCACACCTAGGGTATGGCAGCAAACTCACCTCCTTGCATATTTTGGAAAGAAAATTGTAGAATATGAAAGTAAATTATTACACTTTGTATTCCACCAAAGGGAATCAATTTCCCATGGTGGAATATGCCAAAATAACCCAACCCTAGCAAGTTGCTAATTTGTAGGCTGATTTCTAGGCAGCCAGCAATAAAAAATGAATAAATTTCAAACTATGAAGAGTTAGAACATGAGACTTGTTGCAAAATGAAATAGATAAAATTCCCCAAGTCTGTACTAGGGTTTGCAACATGTGTTTCTGTAAGGAAAAATGCTGATTTTATTTCTTTCAATGCCAAAATTACATATCTGTCCTATCACCTACCTATAAGGGTTTATATAGGATGCTCCCAATGGGTGTATGAGTGGTTTGAAAAAACTAGACATTTGGGAGGGGATTTTACAAGTTTTAGCAACTTTTTAAAAAGGTGCTCAAAGTTGCTTTGACAACTTTTAGAGCAATTTTTGCATATTTCGCAATTTTGCATATTTAGTGACCAAAATTGGTCCTAACCTTATTTTTATGATCCTTAAAGGATGTTAACATGAAAAACATGTAAATATTTATGTCTCATATCATTAATGACCAATAGTTAGACAAGGGCTTATAAAATGCCAATCTTGTAACTATGGCCTTATAATGAGATCCAATGTTAAATCTATTATTCCTAAACATGATTAAAGGCCACAAGGACCTTAGTTTAAGATCTTTATTGTGCTTTTTGAAGGTATAATGGGTGCTTCTATACCACAAAGGAGCTATTGGCCCTAGAAATCCTAGTGGAGGCCTAATTAGGGGCTCTCCTTGTAGCCCTTTTGTGAAGAAATCTTGAAATTGGGTACAAACCCATTGTTGTTATCCATTCAAGAATAGTAAAAGTTTTCCAATAACACCTTAGAACATCATAGAACCCTTGGTTGGATTGGGGAGTGTTATGTTACCATAGTAGACCTATAGAACCTTTGGAGGGATACTGTTCCTAGAAGAGTAAGGGAGTAATGCTGCAAGTTTGGATTAGTTAACCTGGTGAGGAGGTTGGGCAGGGTCAATGAATGTTCTAAGTAGCAAGAGATCATAGAGACCACATAGGTGTATAGAAAACACCAAGATCCACATATAATATACAAGGTTTGTAATAATAATTTATGATAAATGTTTAGATGCATAATATAGAAGGTAGGCTTAAAACATGAACAAGAAGATCATAAATCATATGACAATGACATATTGCTAATGATAAATTTTTGGCTTTAACATTGATAAATTTTATTGCTGATCAATATTGTATCAAAAATTCAAACTGATTACGTATTGAATTAAGCTTGATAAACAAATAACAAAGAAGGAAAACTTTAAACATGAATAAGATCATAAATCATATGACGATGACATATTGGAAATGATAAACTTATACTTAAATAGTGATAAAGTTTATTGTTAATCAATATTCTATCAAAGTTTCAAACTGATTAGGTATTGAATTAAGCTTGATAAGCAACAGGCTAATACACAAACAAAAAACCAAAAAAAAAAAATCCAAAATCTCAATCAAGGTCCTTAGCTATGATGCTCTCCACTGAGTACCTGGTACTTGGGTACGTGAGTACGAGTACTAGGGGTGTGGGTACAAGTACCCATGCAACCTCATAATATATTATGATAACCAATAATGTCATACATGAATGAACATATAATATATTATGATAACCAATAATGTCATACATGAATGAACATATAATATATTATGTTAACAAACAATGTCATACATGAAGGAACATATAATATATTATGATAACCAATAATGTCATACATGAAGAAACATATAATATAAAATGATAACCAATAATGTCATACATTAACAAACACATAATATATTATGATAACCAATAATGTCATACATGAACTAACATATCATATATTAAACAATAATGTCATAAGTCTAATAATGTCATGCATCAAATAAATGTCATACATCAAATATAAAATGTCATGTATACATCAAATGTATATCAAATATGTCGATTGACATAAAATCCAACATATATGTCCGCTAATGCCTATATATGTATGTCTATCAACTATATCTTCTCCTTCCCACAAGGGGGAGGAAACAAATCTCTAAAGGTCTTCGATCTTGGTGTGGAGGGAGATAGTGTCAATGATGGGGTCTTCCTCACATGCTCGCTCATCCTCTTGTTGAAGCTGTTCTCTAACTCAAGCTGATAAAAAAAAAGTAGATATGAATCAATAATTATTATACATTGGAATCAAATATATGTACACACAAAATTAATAATTTTCTTACCGCCATCATATAGTCATTCTGCAAGTCCACCTCAAAGGCTCGTGGACGATCGGGTGTGACAAGACCCTACAAAAATTGAATCAATATAATCACTTATAAATAACATTAGAAATTTTGATACTAACTATTATAAACAACAACTAAAGCCAAGAAAATTCTTTCATACCTCAGTCAATGGCTATGAACTAACCATAGCTACAGCTACTCCATGATCAATGGATTGCCGCAGATGAGGAAGAGTCTCAGATGTCAAGACTTGCATGTCATACAATACACGTTGAATGTAACATGAAACATGAAACAAACATAATCAAATGAATTAAATTAACATGAAACAAATGTACCTCTATGAAGCTCATGTCATGTCTAGGCTCAGAGTCGGTAGTGAATGTTGACGGTCCTATAGAGAACTAATGCACATGTATAAATTCTTTTGTCAATCTTTTATATGATTACTCAATAAATATATGTATTCATTTAAATGATTAAATTGATACATACCTCTGGACTCATTGATGGGACCAAAAATGAGGTCGGGAGATCGCTACTAGTGTTGCCAACACTCTGACCCTAAATTTTGAACAATGTCAATACATGCTAATTAATTAGTCATTCACTATACATATGAAATGTGATCAAATTAGTTTATTATAATTGTAATTTACCTATGTGTCAATGCCAAATGTCTCATTCAGGAACTAATCAGTCACTAGCCCATCATCTGCACCATCTTCAACATGACTGCCAAATGTGCATAAGGATCCGCATGATGTGCACATGTGACTGCAATGTGCAAAAGGCTCTTCCTCAACTAATGGACTCATGTAATGAATGAGGGTCTGTGTCAAAGCACTAATAGGCCCTAGAGAATTGGCCTCTACATGTTCCTTCACAACTGAAGGAATAGTAACATGCTCACCTTGTGGCTTGACCACAGGTGCCCTAACTACATTAGGGTCATGACATGCCCCTAGCCTCTCAAATGATGACCCCTCACCTGTACCCTAAGAGTCTAATATATCAAAATAATTGGGGATCTCCCCAAGGACAAACTCACAATACAATTTCCTTAAGAAATACATTGGGACCTCGTGATTAATGCAAGGAGGGGCATCAAAAACCATCCACCATCTATCCCAACAATTATTTCTAATATCATTGTGTCTGTACCAATGGATGGGGAACCATTTAGTACCCTCTCTCATAGTATCTTGTTCACCAAGCTTTCTAAATAATGCACAAATCCTACATTTTGGTATATCTTTTTTTTTAACATCTTGATATGATAATTTATTTGCATAATATCCTTTTTGTTCATCTCCCTTAACCTACCAAATATCTAATTGACCACTAACAAAAGGTATGTGGGTCTTGATGGACTTGAGGGAAGATGCCAATTGAGCTCTCATTGGATTGGTTTGTCCACAAGATTTCAACCTACCAATGAGTGCTTCTAATTCAGTTTTGCCTCTTTCTATTTCATTTAAAATATTTTCTTGTGTGCTTGAATGAGATCTTGCAATTGGTTTAGGTTGTGGAAATTTTTGTTCTTATTGTGGAGAGTTTTGGTTTGGATCTTGTTGAGGGTTTTGGTTTTGATCTTCTTGGGGATTTTCCAGTTCATTCTTCACATTTCCTAATAAGAAATCAATTGAAATCTAAATAAATAAATAAATTTAAAGAAATTTTTTTAAAAACCTACAAAACAATATTAAAAACATATAAGATAATGCAAAAATAATGTTAGATAACATACGGTGTGCTCATGATCTTGAACTTCAATGGTGAGGAGGCATATTGGCCAGGCGAGTGGCAAAAACCTTTAATTCTCTCAATCCACGTATGCACTGTGAGGAGGGGAACTAGGAAAATAAAGGAAAAATGAATGGGCTGTGGGTATGCAGCCCATTTATAAAAATTTAGTTTTTTATAAAGCGCATATGCGCTATGGCTTGAGTTACCCAAGCCATAGCGAGTGCATGCTATTGAAAATTAGAAAAAATAAAAAAGGTGTCACCTTTTTGGCACCACAACTTGGTGCACTTACCCAAGTATTGATTCAACATGAATCCATCTATCATGACAATAAATGAAACACTTAGCACTCCTTAGATCTAGGTGATGCTCACAAGGGTGAAGCACTAGGACTTCTCGGGAGGTCACCCATCCCAGTACTACTCTAGCCTGAGTGGACTTAACTATAGAGTTTCCTCCATGGTTAAACCCAAAGCTTGCAACGCCATTTGAAAAAATTGAACACCAAGTGTTGTGACTTATGAACCATTCATTAGAAAACCCCTTAAGCTCATCAATTGATAAGTAGGAGATAATTTCCATAGCATGTCATTGCTATCAGAATTTAATTGTGTGATTTTGAGTCAAACTCATTGACCCATGTTTCATGAGTAGTGATTCAACATGAATCCATCTGTCATGACAATAAATGGAAAACTTAGCACTCATTGGATTTAGGTGATGTTCACAAGGGTGAAGCACCGGGACTTCCTGGGAGGTATGTGGTTTGTATTGTTTACAAAATAAGATTTCAAAGTACATCATTAATATCAAACATTAACAAACACATTAAGTTTAGAAAAAAAGTAAGTCAACTTCAATGATTATTTAATACTTTTAGTTTAGGAAGCCATCCACTTTTTGGACATTTTTAAATTTATGCAATTTTAGTCTAATAAGATAACAATGTAATACCAAGGTACATTTGAATGCAAACCTATCTAACCGAACCACTCTACAAATAATCCTTTTTAGTTCTAAACAAGATGGTGCATAAGTGCCCAATGATCCTTTACGACTCTAAATGCCAGTTTCTTTGAAGAATGGTATTTGTATGGCACGTCTCATTTCACTTGAGAGGAAAAAAATTTCAAAGCTGGAAGGGGAATATCCAAAACATAGAGCTTGGAGTGCATCCACTATAATATTTCTAACACATCTTTAGGAAATTCTATGTTTTATGACTTATATGATTGGAATAACTAGTTGAAATTTTAATTTCACTTTTTAAATACTTATAAATCATCTGTACAATCCACAAGAAAGACTAACATGATATTAAAGTAGGACATCAACATTTTATTTATAAAATACCACATTCAATAATGACGTGATGATGTAATATCAAGAGACCCTATAAATTTATTATTGATCAATTTGGATTTCATGGGATTAGTTGGACATTGAGATTCTTGCATTTGTTCTTTTTTCTTTCCTTTTAGGTTTTTGATAAGATAAACAAGTTTTAAGGGATCCTAAAACCCATAAGTTTTACAAAAATAAGGCTGATAATAAGCCAAAGAAGCCCAGCCAAAACAGAGGTCCAACAACTGAAAAAAGCTCGAAGGCCCAGCCCATAACAAAGGCCCATAGAAAGGCTAGAAAACAAACAAACTAAAACAAACTACAGAAAGCCTGTCGAAAAGCCAAAAGCCAAGTTGATGAAAAGACAAAAGACAAGAAAACTAGTCTTCAGTTATCTTCTCCATTTCCTGCATAGTCTGAGCTGCCTCGACTATCTTTTGCTGCTCCTTTGCCATTTGATCCTGGAACTTCTCCATGCCCTGATCTATACTGGTGATTGTACTGATTGTGGCCTTGATATCATCCATCCTAGCCTTATCCTTGTTCTATCCTCCCTCCTCCACCAGCAAGCCCTTGTCCTTAAGTTTACCAGCAAGGGATTAGATGTTGTCATTCATCGAACTTAGGAGAGAAATCATCTGACTTGCCAGGTTGTGGTTGTAGTTTTCAATATTTCTTAATCTCCTTTCATTTAAGCTTTCTTTGTTATCTTGGTCCTCTTGGCTATCATTACCTGTCTTATTCTTAATACTTTCCATCTAGGATACCCTTTCTCTAACTTCCTCCAGCTCATGGAAGAGCCATTTGATTGATCTGAAGTTATCAATCATACTACTGCAGGCATTATTCAGAAGGTTCATTCCAGTCTCCCTTGCGTTGTTTGAGGCCAGGATAGCTAGGTCTATGAGCTCATTGAGCCTAGGCTACTCCAAGTTGTCCACCAGGATCTGAGGGTTCATAGCTTCCCTAAAAATCCCCATAGTAGCAGTCCTCACATTGAAATTTTTCCAAGCCTTTATCCTATTTTTGACCTACACTTCCCCCTCATTCTCACTAGTGATGACATTCACTTTTTCCTCCAAAGGAGGCTGAGACTGGACAGGGGAGAGGGGAAGAGGAATAGCATCCATCCTCTGATTTCTAGTCTCCTCAACTCTCACAACCTCCCTCTTCCATTTTTTCCCAGGTTTCTCTTCTTCCAACTCCTCCTTCGAAACTTTGTCAGAATCTTTCATATCCATATCCTCCTCCTTCTCAGCATAACCCTCTTTTGCTTGAGCTTGGCCATGATCCCTAGGGCTTTTCCTGCTGGGAGTTGTAGTAGTCAACAGTTTCCTAGCTTGACCTTTTTTATTCTTTCCTGATGAAACATTCTCCTCCTCTGAGCTAATGCTCTCAATGTCATCAAAGTCCGAGGAAAAGCTAGAGCTACCTTCGTCAACATCCTCAACTTGAGGAGGGTTCTTGCATATAGACTGAGCTTTGAAATGCTCATGGATGAGGAGCAATAATCCCTCATGTAAAGTAGGGTTAACAGTGGCTTTCTTCTTGAAACTAGAGATTTCCTTGTTCATAGAAGTGAGAAGGTAAAAGGGAATGGAAATTCTTTTCTATGGCAAAAATGATTTAAAATCACAAAATGGTGAGTTCTGACCCGATCAAACCTAGGGTCTAGGGTAACATAATCAATGAGGGCATATAAAACATACCTCCAGAACTTCTTTATAGTCTTCGTCACATAGAAAGACTCTTTCTTTTCTAGCTTGTTCATCTCTGCAGAATTTTTCACGAACTCCTTGACTGCATTGGACGAAAGTTTCTTGTCCTTGTAGAATTTGAAATCCTCCATAGGGATACCAGTGACCTCCGCAACCACCTCCTCTTTGATTTGGAAAGAAACCCTGTTCACCTTGACCTTGCCATTTTTCCACGAGTTCACCATGTTGTTGGTGACCTCAGGGTCAAAACCATGGAGTTTCTCGAAAAAATTTGCAACCCCGCCCTTTTCCAAATTTTTCCAGACTTTTCCCATATTCTTAAACTTCTCCACTTCACCCACCGGCTCCTTTCTACTCCATTCTCCAGTCATGACGTCTATTTTTTCTTCAACAATTCTCATGAGCCCTAATCTCTGCAAATTTTTTCCAGCCAAGATTTTGGCTTTGTTTCTATTATTGGGTTCATGATCATTCGCCTCTCTGATACAATAGCGAGTGAAAATGATAACGATCCTCCAAACGTGTCAAAAAGATAGAGAAAATACCTTGAGATTACGGAAACCAAGAAACATATTATTGCTTGTACCAACATCCATTCTTTCTTTATTAAACCTGATTATAGTTAGATTGACCCGTACTTCCATGGATTTTCTCCAGCTCGATTAGTGACTTAGCCTCCATCAAAATATCTTTTTTGGAATGCCAGATCATCTCTTTGTCTGCTCCCACCCCTTTGTTAGCGAACAAGTCAGCAACTAGGTTTGCCTGTCTAAACGCATGAGTGACGTGGACCTCAAATTTTGTGAAGGTGGCACATGTCTCACTGATTATATTTGCAATTGACCATGAGGGAGGGGAGATACCATTAATATTGTTAATTATGTTTTTGGAGTCCCCTTCAAGCCAAAGTTTAGAAACTCCAGCTTCAAAAGCCAGCTTTACCACACTGCACACGGCTCTGGCTTCAGCCAAATGGTTGATCTGGGTTCCAAGCGGGAGAGCAAAGGCCGCAATCCCCTCCCCAAAACTATTTCTTATAATTCCACCGCTTCCAGAGGGGCCAGGGTTGCCTTAGAAGTGCCATTGATGTTTGGTTTTGACCATCCTTCTGAGGGTAGAATCCATCTGGCATCTTGTCTTTTGGGATCCCTGTCTTTTTCTTTAACCGTCTTCCTGTCCCCTATATCAACTTCCCCCTCCTTCATCACTTGAAGGTTTTCTTTTATGTTTTTCAAAATCTTCCTTCCCAGAATTATTGCCGGCTCCTCTCTGTCCCTGAAAATTCTATTGTTCCTTTCCTTCCAGATACTCCAGCAGAAGTGAGGCAAAAACAAGGCATAATTATCCTTTCTTTCCTTTTAGGTTGACATTGGGGTGGAATTGGCATTTTTGAATAGTAGAATTGTTATATTTCAGGTTTGTTTTAAAAATGACAACATGGAATTGCAATTTCCAAATTCTATTTTTACCTCAAATCAAAAATATTAATCTTCTATTATTTTGTTGGAAAATCATAATAAGGTTATTGATGAAGACTTTATAAGATCTTAATGTGTAAGATCTTAGTTGGGAAGTTCTTCTTGGTGATTTCCTTTGGGATCAAGCTCTTTGGTTGTAAGCTTTTCTTGTAGAATTTATTGTTGTGCAAGCTAGCTAGAAGCTCTTGGTTTGGAAGCTTTCTTTTTGGAAGCTCTCTCATATTGTAAGAATTTGGAGTTCTCTCATTTGGAGAATATTGTAATGAATTTCAAGTATTAATGGATGTTTTATGAAGCATTTTATCTTCTTTTTGTCTCCATATTGTTGTTTTTTTGGTTGTGAGTTGGTAAGGGTGGTGTGGCCCTTAGTCAAAAATCATGGAAGATGTCAATGTGAAGGTTGGAGGGTTTGTTTTGGAAGGCAAGAACTAGCATAAGTAGGCCAAAATTAATTAGGAAACTAGTTTACAAAAATTCTTCAAGTTTAGGGAGGAACTTGTGTGAATGCATGGCGTGTTCTCAAGGGAAGACCTTCATAAACACTAGGATGTCATCTGCTATGCTATTATGAGACACATTACCCTCAAAGATCTATTTTAGGTACTCTATTATTACCATTTCCCCATTTTTAACCACTTCAAAAACCTGGATCATATTTCCTTTCCATTTCTTTTATTGCATTCTATGGAAGATTATATCTATAAGCCTAGGAGGAAAAAGGAGGATAAAATCTTTTATCTCATCCACCAAGGGTTCATGAATAAACTATATACCTACCATCTTACCCAAAACTTGTTGCTTCTGGTAAATTCAATGGCTTTTGTCACTCCCCAAGTTTCCTTGGACTCTGGCTCTGGTCCCGGCCCAAACCACAAAAAGATTAAGAAAACCACGACCCCCGATGTCAAAATTAGCTTCATTGATTCAGATACAAACATTAGGAAGATTGAGTAGAATGCTTGGAGAGCTAGAAAATGCCTCTAGTTGGAAAAATTCAAGTCCACCCCAACCCCCCCCAATGATTATTCTAGCTCTAAATCTACTAAGAGTTATAATAAACTTGTCAAAAGGAAGAAACTGCGCTAGGGCACTAAGCCTATCCCTAGCCCCGCTAGTCCTCCCACATTTTTGATACCCTTGAAGCTATTGCAACTAGAAGTGGGGAGGAAGACATCACCTCCCCCAAGAAAGATACTCTTAAAGGTGGGGGGGGAAGGGGCAAGCATACCCATGGCTAGATTCATATAAAGGCTCAACTTGATAGGCTAGAGAAATCCATGAGGGAACTGATAGAGAATCACATTGGTATCTACAAAAAAATTGACACTTTGGTAAATTTTCCACCAAAGTCATGCATTAGCAGTCACCACCCTTTACTTTTTGTAGGTGAATAAGGATGGGAAAGACTTGGGCAAGGAGAATGAGACTACTGGGCCCCTTTATAGGTTTTTGGTGGAGGATTGGTTAAAGACAATCCTGGATAAACCCATCAAAGTGGATGAGGAGATGGTGAACAAGGATGATCCTACAGAGAAGGAGGATGAGGATCTTGGAAAGATGTTGGATAGCTAGCCCTGGGTTTGGTTTTTATTTTTCAATTTTTTTTTAATGTTATTATGCTGTTGTTTACTGTGAACTGGATACCCTACGAGGTTTTTTATTATATGTTTATGTCGATATGTGGAACTGGTAGTAGCAAGTTGTATCTGTGCTACTAGAATGTTTTTTCTATTTTTTCTATCTGTTAGTAACAAGACTAATGGTATTGTTAATTTGGCTTTTGATATTATTTGTTTTTTCAAGTTTAAAATTGGTATTGGTTAGATGATTGGGAGGTAACCTCTAGCTGACATTTCAAACTTTTTGTACTCTAGGGTTAGCCCCCTGTCTGTTTGGTTGCTATCTAATACTTCAAAAAAAAATCAAATATAGGCTCAAATTTTAGAAAAGTGAAGGTCTTAAATAGTAATATCATTAGCAAATGTATATTATATGCCCATATAAATAGAACCAACAAATCCTTTTTGAGGGTTTAAAGTTGAAATCTGCATCATTCAATATGAAAAAAAAGGTATGTTTTAGTCATGTGAGATAGAGTCTCAATTGGAGTAAAA